>CM075854.1:62264070-63671570 GCA_037975125.1 Latrodectus hesperus | reverse complement strand
ATAGTATATTAATCTAATGACATATAACCGCATTTTTGAATATCCTAGAACATTTCATAATTTTATTTTGACGTCATATTAAATTATATAATTAAATTTTTGTGTCATTTAATATGAGAGTTACTATATTTCAATATAAAATAACATTTGAATGAATATTAAATCATATACATAAACTCGAAATACTGCTTTTAACAATAAATTATACATTTTTGTAATAATAAATCTTAGTTTTGTTCGCTTTAGATGCTTCTAATTACATATTAAAGCAAACATTTCTCCAAATATTTTCGATTGAAATTATTGCACAAAAAATTACTATGGAAATTCTCAATTAAAATTGTTCTCTCTTGCGACAGAAAAAGCTATTCAAATTCTCCGAATTCAAAAAATAAATTTCAAAACCCGAATTTTAAAATATCAAACTCTCTAACTTTGAAAGTAGCGGGAAAAAAATACATAAATTACACGAGGAATGAAAGAAAGGCATAAATGGAATATTTATATATTCATATCCATGCAGTTACAACACACCTTTTCTCTCAAAAAGCCGTCTTTGTTGGATGGGTTGTGAATGGGACTCATTTCCTCTGCTTCCGTATGAAATAATATTTCCATCAGTAAGAAAAATGTTCGATTCAACAAACAATTCCATCGAAATTCAGAGAAGAACCCCGTTACCCTCCTTGAAAGAAAACACTGCTGCAAATACCCTCTTCCTCATTGCGAAATTTCGCCATCGTTATTTTTATATCTTACAAAAGATTTTCAATAGTTCGTTCATAGCCGTTCGCTTAGTGTTATTTGTTTCTGGAAATTTCGAAAATAAACTTCTAAACAAAATATGTTTTTGAAAGGATAAGTAAAACAGTGAGCTGTTATGCATGAATTCTATACTCAAATGTATGAATCTAACACTAATATTACTTTAAAATAAAGGAAATGCAATACAAATGTTTTTTTCTTACCTATAAAATACATTTGGGTAAGGCATTACTGTATATAAAGAAGGTAATTGTTTTTTAGAGTGTAGGGGTTATTTAGCATATATTGTGTGGTTTTCAGTGAAAACTTATGTTTTTTTGGTTTATAGATATACGCATTTTAAATTAATCATGGTTTTTCTATTTTGTTAAAAAAAAGATGACTTTATGATAGTTTTTGAAGTGAAATCAAATATTTTAGATCACTAGAGTATCTGAAAATACGAAAAACTTGACAGGATTAGAATTGACAAAAAGTCTATTTAGATATTTAGTTTTAAATTAATTTATACATTTCGTGTTTTTTCACTTTCGAAATTATCTGCTAAATTTATGAAAAATAAAAATGAATAGAAAATCCAAATTTCATAAAATTTGATTTACATTGACTTTTATTTTTGCAATCATACTGCATAAATTAAGCAAACCAAAATAATTTTTCTTCATGCCTAACATAAAAAAAAATTTAGGCAGTCATGCTAAAGAAAAAAATAATCAATTACTAGCAGAAAAAATTACAAAGAAAAACCTTGAACTTTCTCCTTCAGCGACTTTACAGAAAGTTTAGTTAAGTTTAACTCTCAAAAGCAGGGAACTTCTATCGAGTAATGGTGCGAATCTTAAGCATATACACACAAAGATATCGCGATTATAAGCTCTAAGCGCGTTTTAGAAGTTTATAAAGTAGTTAAGAAGTGTGAATTTATAAGGGGGAAAGATTAGATTTGTAAGGAAAGTTACGGATACTCTCTCTATTCTAACATTTTCCACACATCATAATACTAAAATGTTGATTAATTCCTTAAGGAAATAAATTAAGCTACAATGTGTTAGTTGGGGAAGGCATTATTTTTGTTACCAGAAGTTAGCGGGTTTTATACTTAAATTAAGCGATGATTTGTCATGTTAACTTATAGCATTTGGACCACGTAAAATGTGTCATGGTGACCATGACCTCTCAGTGAAATGATGTCTCTGAAAATGGGAGGCCATGTCTGATGGTCTTTTGGTAAATCCTGGTTTCTAAATTACAGAGATGACCACTTCAAGACGATACTCACTGGGTATCCCATTTTATAAGATGCCAGCAATTCTGTCAATTCTAGTGCTAAAACGTGAAATAAAATTGTCCGAATATTGGAAATATTAAAAAGAAAAATATTTATATAATAATATAATTTCTGTTAACTTTATCCTACGTTCTATTTTTTTTAATTATTAAAATTAAGTAAATTATATAAATAAAAATTACTGATTTAAAATGATCAATTGTCAGGATAATGTAGTTCTGAATCTTAAACTCGTTTATGAAGTAATTCTTGATTAGGAAAAGAAATACTTCCAGTTTGTCAGGATATGTGCTTGAAACTGAGTCAATTTAATCACGATATCAGTTTTCTTTTCATTTGTATCACAGAAAAAATGTTAATAAATATCAAAGTCATTTAACTAAAATCACAAAATCAAATTCTACTATTTTTTTCCTTCATATATTTTTAAATAATAAAAATAATAAATTGATAAAGAAATTTTCCAAGAAATGTCATGTTTTCCGTAAGCATCGATCCAAGAAAAAGAAGGAAGATTAATATAAAATAATTTTCATTTGATGCACACATTGCTTTTGAGAATTTTTTTTTCTCGGAAAATAACTAAAACTAAAGATTTCGTGTAAATTTTCTGCCTGCCGATGGTTGAGAAATTGGATAACTGAATGGCTGCTGGTTATGATAAGGAAAAGAAAGCCGTCACACTGAACTGCCGGCCGTTGGCTGAGGGGTTAGCGTTCCTAACTCCTAAGCTGTTGGTCCCGCGTTCGAACCCCAGTTCGGGTATGGATGTTCCTTTCTCCCTGTTTCCTTGTCCTTTCTTCTAAGATGATAAATGAATGTGACCCACCCTATTAACGGATTTGTGTTGGAATGACGTGAGTACTGATATTTCATAACTTGATTCACAAGCTGCCCTTCCCTCGGGTAATGATGAATGAGTTGCAGTTTTTGGCCTTTTTGTGGCGAAGGGTTAGTCACCCAATGCCCTAAACTATACTCCTATGCTCTATCTATAACCATATCTTAACTATCAGAAAGAAAAACTTCGCGTGCAAAATATTTTCTTCAACCGATATTAATCGAGTGAAGTTTTACTTCAGCGTTTCTCAAAAGGTCATTATACATTTCTTTTCCACTAAAAGTACTAATTTTTTTCACCAAGTCAAAGGATATATGATCCTACACTTCTAGATGATAACGTTTCACTTCATTTTTTACAATTCATTCCACTTCATATATCTACATAAGCCATTCATTCTCTTTTCCCTAACCTCTAACAAGATTTAAATTCATACAGATACAGTATTTTAATTTATAAAACAATTAACGCTTCAAAATATAGGATTTTGTTTTGGGGAACAAACAATGCTATTTATAAAATATAATTTTAAAGCACTTAAAATTCTTACATCCTAAATAAAGTACATATTTCTCTCTGTTTAATATACCATTGACAATTCTTATTCTATTAAAATCCCTGATGTATATATTTTCGAAGGAAAAAATACTTGATAAACATAAATATTTATGATTTTTTTTATTCAAATGTAAAATTATACTAAAGTAAGCATATGTAGTTATTTAAATGATTTACGGTTTTAAATTTGTTTGCACAGAACTTAATTTTCAAAGCATAAATTTGGAAAATGTTGAACAATCCAATCAAATGAAATAATGCTGAAATATTTTTACTACAATATAGATATAATTTACACAAATATTTTTTTCCTTTCTTTACTATTTCTCATTCTAAAATTATGAATGAAGAATCTGGATTTTGCTTAGGAATTCAGAAAATGCAAAAATAGATCTTTAGACTTAGAACACTCAGCAATCCAGGGAGTCTATTCCTAATAACTTGACAAAAAATATTTTTATGCTTACGAACCCTTTTGAGACTGAAAATTTAAATCTTCACTTAAGACTCAGTAGACTCTTAAAGAGGCTCTTAGAGTGATTTACAGAAAAGTCGTAAGTTTATTTCGTTTGTCCAACTTTAAATAAAATAATATCGAAATCAAATTTTACAAATTTAAACGAATTGGTAAATTTTTGAAATGTTTAGGAATATATATTTAGCGGAAAATGCTTGTTTTATTTTTTAAAAAAAATCCTAAAAACACGCTGTAGGCTGTCTTATTAGTTATTTTTTTAAAATATAAGAGATACCAAAAATAAGAGTTTTTCAAAAAAAATGTGTGTGATATTACACAAAAAGAAATATGGGGACTTCTCATTATTTTTCTCAATAAGAATATTGTAGAATAGGTTTAATAATAAAAAATAATACATAAGAATGAAAATTCCAATTCTTTTTAAACCCGGTGTGGATTTGATATGAAATAAAACTTACGTTTGATTGAAATAAGCAATTTGCTTAGTATGTATGTTACTTTCTATCAATTTTAAAGCAATTTTCTTAACCTAAACATAAATTCAAATCATTTTATTTTATTAATTACTAATAATGTATTAATAATTAATAAGAAACTTCAATTAACTTCCTCAACTAATGTAGAATACTAAATTGAATGCAAGTAAAAGTTGTGCAATTGACATTTCAAACATAATGTAATTTAACACATAAAAGCAGTTACCATCTCCAAATTGGCCAAACGCCTGGAGTGTGCTATTAATTTAACCTTGCAAAATGTCATTCAAGTATGGTTTTGTTTCCATTCTTTTTTGCTCCTTGTAACTTTTTTTTATATAATCCTACGTACTCATTGCAATGATTTTTAAATGTATTCACCTCTCCTCTTAACTTGTTAAAGTCGTCATGTTTTTCATGATTAAATTGACAGCTGATCTTTTTTTGAAACGTGTAATTCAATGATAGAGGTGTTTTATTCACTTTTCTTTAGAATTGTCCATTTGTAAAGGGAATATCTGTTTATAAACTTTTTTATTGAGTTTCCAGGCAATAGCAAAATTTATGCAGCAAAATATGATGATGAGCATAAGTAGTTAGAGCAGAGATTTATTATTTGTATAGAAAAGGATTAACATTAATCATAATTTTTTATATTACAACAATTAAAAATTCATTTCAGGGGAACAGAAAAAAGGTAAACTAAATATAAAATCACGACCTATTTCTTAAATTTTTAGGTTTGAGAAAATCATTGAGGAATCTTTTCGATGTACGTAAAACCAGCTAGAATTAGATTTCTATACTTACAGTGGGCAAAAAAAGTATTGGCAATTACCTTAATTTATAAATATTGACAAATAAATAAAATGTTATGCTATTTTAGCTATCGTAATTAAATACAAGACATCTTAGATATATAAAAATAGTAAAAAATTTTATTTTAATTTGCATTTTCTATGATTTTTTCTTTCAAAAACGAAAATTTGCATGTCAAAAAAGTATTGGCAAAGTTTTAACTGCTATGCAAATTTTGTTACATTGAAGTCATGTATTTCGACTGATAAGAAACTCTACCGGTATAAAGTCTGCAAAACTACTCCAAAAGTGTCTATGCATTATTTTGCGATGACTGCAGTAAAATGATTTCGAAATGGAAGTCATTGGACGTTAGTGTTAAAAACACGATTATTAGGCTCAGAAATGAAGGTTTAACTTATCGTGCTATAGGAGTGCAGTTGAATTAAGTTTATTTACTGTCAGAAGTGTTGTAAAAAAGTTCAAGGAAACAGGATCAACGGAAAATAAGACTAGAAGTGGACGACCGCGAATATTTTCTACAAGAGAAGAAAGTGTCATTATTAACAAGGTTAAGAAAAACCCTAAAATAAGTGCACCCCAGATAGCTAGAGATGTCGCTTTCTCTTCGCAAAAGACTTTCAGTGTACAGACTGTACGGAATGTTTTACACGAGAGAAGTTATTATGGAAGGGCAGCTAGAAAGAAACCATTCATCTCGGAAATAAATAGGAGAAAGAGGTTAGATTTCGTTAAATCCCATGTTGATTTATATATATCTGAAGAGTTTTGGAACACAGTTATTTTTTCCGATGAATCAAAGTTTAAGATTTTCGGCAGTGATGGACGATGATATGTGTGGAGGAGGCCAAATATTGAATTGAAAGAGCAACATTTAACTGCTACTGTAAAACATGGTGGAGGCAGCGTCTTAGTTTGGGGCTGTATGTCAGTTGATAGAGTTAGCAGCCTGTATTTTGTTGATGACATCAATCCAATCGAAAATTTATGGCACCTGCTGGATCTAGAAATCAGGAAACAAAATTTCAAGTAAAGACGACCTCAAACGTTTGCTCTTGCAAGAGTGACACAAAATTCCCAATAGTACAACAAAGACCTTAGTTTCCTCCATGAGAAATAGATTACAAGCTGTTATAGATGCAAAAGGTATATACTGATTTTGTTTTTGCTCATAATTTTATCAATTTCATAATTTTGTCACAATACTTTTTTATCACGCAAATTTTGGGCTTTCGCGTAGATTTTTGACTAAGAAAATATTTAAATGAAATTTTCGTTATATTTCTTTGACTTTTCTCCTTCTGTAATCGGTATGTTAAAATAAAATTTGTAAACATACTTTGTTAGCAATTATGATCATTTATAGGCAATTGCCAATATTTTTTTATCCACTGTAAATGATAGTTGAAAGTAATCAACCATAATAATTGTAGTAACTTAGAGTTTAATCAATTTTAAATTTTTTGTTCTGGGACCTAGCTCGATAGTGACGTTAATCAATTTTGTGGTCTAATACAGTAAATCATATGAAATTATATAAATGCAAATGTAATCATTCATATAGACTTTAAGTGGTTTATTGTATTAGACCCGAAAATCAGCTAAAGTTTCATCGCTGGTGTAATCTATATAGGAGGGTGTCAATTCAAATATTGACCTTATTATCTATATATAAATCAAGAAAGTGCTTCCTGAGTGTGGGACAAATTATCTACCATCTATAGATGATGTCATTATATATTACACGACCGTTTTCTTGAAGTAAAGTTACTGACTAATTCAAATAATGTATGATGCAAAACACGTTATGTTTTAAGCTAATTTTATGCTAACACATATATTCATTTCATTAAGTGATCAATCACACTTTACAAATCTAAGATAAAGCTTGAAATTTTCTAGGACACCACCTGGAAGACCAAAGTAACACTAAAATTCGTTTTAAGAGAGACTTAAAGTAATTAAATGAAAAGTAAAAAAAATATGATAGTTCATATTTTTTCGCATTTTGAAATCTGTCTTTTTATAAACATCTTGAAATAATTTGTTTCCTGTTGATAACTATGAAGATTCAGAAAAATTCTAAATAACCATTGAATGTTTCAAAAATAGAATCACTCAGTGAATTTTAAGATTTAGTGAAGTTTATTTGGGATACATATTTCTCAAACGGAACGCTACAAAGCATGACCGATAATTTCAAAGGAAGGATATGAGATTAAGTGACAACTGACAACATTTTTCAAATTGTAAAGGAAATCAATAAAAATATATCGACGGTTAAAAATAAACAAATTTTCTTAAATAAATAAAATTACTAATATAATGGTGTAAATATTTTTCTAAATGATTTGCTTTGATCTTAAAAAATTAATTATTTCATTTTAAATTTCCATTATATCTTTCACAATGTTCAAATTTTTAAAGTTATTGCGTCAAAATATCTTAATAGTTTAATAATAAATAAGAAGTTATATACAGCTCTCATCTATACTGAAATAAAATCATTTAATTAAATAGTATTTTTCCGACTAAATATTCTCTTTCGATTAATCACTTATTACAATAAATTAATGAATTATTTTCAGTTTATTTATACTGGAATATTTGGCTTAATATGAAAAAAGGATATTATAAATAATTAAAAAAATCATCAGTTTAATTTTTCGATTGCCAAAAATGTTGAAAAAATAAGCTTTTTATGATGGTTCAATTAAAAAAACAAGTCTTAATTTTTTAACAACTAATTTCACTTGTATTGATTAATAATAAAAAACTGAATTCAGTTTTTGCAAAAGAGTATTTAAAAAAATTATACGAGATAGAAATGCTAATTTCTAAAATAATATTAAAAAAACCTTAAAAAATTATTTCAAATTAAATTCATAATTTCTTCGATCATATAAATTTTGGCATTTTGAAAGCTTATAGAGCACTTAATAGATCAACCTAATATTAATATTTATTGTACTTTTAATTTCCATTACAAACCTTAATTTAAATAGCTCTGATATCTATTTTTAAAATATTTCATTTAATTACATTTAAAATAAAACTATAAATATTTTGCATATTAGTTTATTTTTGACGTCTCGATGGCTAACGGCATTCCTTTTCTACTTAGTAAATATTAATCTAACGAAATATGTAATCAGTTAAGCCAGCAAATTAAAAAAATGTTTTCCAAGTTATTACATTATTAAAAAATATATTATTCACTTTCGTATAGCAGAAAACAATGAATTATAAATTTTAATTAAATTAGAACTACGAAATTATTTTAAATTTTACGTAGAAGTATTTCATAATATACTTAAATCATGCTAAGTCACCTTAAATAAACGATGCAATTTCAATTACTTTTCTAAATTAAGCTTAATTATTTAGCAAGTTATTTATAAATAATTTAAGATGTTCATAGGAAGCAGATATAATTCCTTTTAACAAATTAAATTGTTTCTTATTACACATTTTTCGAAACCATAAAAGTCGCAAATTAAGAGCAAGGTAAGAGTTAATGAAAATATGATTATATTTAATTCAAAAATTTAAATTCGTGACAAAATCGAATAAATATTTTAAGCCCGTGAATTTTTTAATTATAATTAAATTTCTAAAATGGTCATTTTAATCAGAATCGCAAACGCAGAATTGATTTAAAGTTAAATCGCAAAAAAAATAATAATAATAATGTTTCTTCTGTCATCAAGACTTTATCTGATAGTTAAAATCTAGGAACTGCAAAAAATTACACTTCAGTTACCTGCTAGGTGTCGCGCCAGACGTCAACGATCCACTTAAACCAAGGCGGGCATGCCAATTGGTGCTGGTTGAGGCAGATGTCTGACCATCGATGACCAGCTTCAACTGCTGATGAGATTGATCCTCTTGATGTTGTTGCATAGTAGGACAAGAGGCTCGAGAGCATCTTTCAGTGGATACTGATGATGTTGGGGGGATTTGTACTTCGTTCCCACCTAAATCCGGCTCACTACGAGCGGAACCAATTATGTCGGTCATAAAGTTTTCACTTGCAGTTGGGGAACAAGCCTCCCCACCAGGATCACTATGGTGCTTTTTCTTATGAGGTTTACCATTTCCTGATTCAGTGACAGACAAGTGGTGAGAGTCAGTTAGGGAATGCATAACACTGCAAAAAAAGAAGAAATTTCTATCAGAAAGTAACTTGCCTTTTTCGGTAGTCAAAATGGTGTTAACAATTTTGAAATATTTCTCAGTTTCACAAATCCTAAAGGAAGAGTACACATGATTTTACTTCAAAAAGCCAGTTTTATACGTGGTGCGTAACTATAAACAAATTGAATTTTATGAACAGATTAAATTACCCTGATGGACGTGGCTACGACTTGAATTTTACACAAGATATAAATAACAATATAGAATATTTCTCATTTTAGTCACTTGTATAAACGCGTTTTATTCCTAAATACAATTAATAATCTATTTAATATGAGAATTGCTTTGTAGGCTTTTCACATGACACATGTTATGTCCAAAAGGCAGATGAAGGGTTAGAGCTCTGGCGTTGAGCTCGTGATTCCAATTAAACATTTCGTTCACAGATATTTGCAATCATTCGGAATCTATGTTTAATGCAATAGATCTGGGTAGACGAATAGCTCTCTTGGTACGAAATGTGACCACAGAGCAACAAACGAACACAAAACTCATATTTTTAGTTAACAATGAATAAATTCAACTTAATAAATTATAAATTAAGCACATTTTACGTTTCCTCCTTTGTCAGAGTTTATCATATCAAAACTAATATAATTTCAACTTAAAATTCCAATGAAACAATATTTCTTTGATTTCAAACAGGGAAGAGTCTAATCAATCGAAGCTATTAAAGTTCTAAGCTCTCCAAAAAATTTTTAAATATTTTCTTCCAGTAGATTTTTCCATGGGTGGCTATTTTCTGATGTCAAAAGGAAAATAAAATCCAGAAATTTTTCAGGTTTCTACCCCGAAAGATGTGTGTGCCTGCAGAATTAAGAAATATAACATGAGTATTCCGATTATTGACTCACAATTCGTGGGTTCGATTCCCACCTTGGAATTGCATTTTTGTGTGTGTATAGTTGTTTCGAATCAACTTTAAACAGTAGATTTTAATCTAATGAGCGAGTCTTCGTGTGCGAAAAATGACCTTAAGCAACCAGCAAACCGAACCCGTTACTCAATAATAGTCATGATTCAAATCTTTCACTCTAAATAGCTTTATGCCATGGTAAACGAGAAAATGTATGTAAAATATATTTTATTCATTTCATAATATAGACTTTCTCTTACACAACTTTCAAAATTTTTTAAGACTATCTTTCAATCAACGCATTTTTTGAAATTAAAATGAATAATGATAGAATAATTTTTTATGAATTTCAATAATATAAATTTAAAAAAAGATTTAATAAACTTTTACTTGTTTCTTATCTAGAATACGAACGACAAAATTCTTCTCTCTCTGCCTTACAATTTATTTAATCTAGTTCATATAAGAATCAGAATCTTTCAGTGAACACAGGAAGGATTTCAATGTTATATTTCTCAGAAGATACATATTAAAAAAACTAAAGTATTGTGTAATATATATATATATATATATATATATATATATATATATATATATATATATATATATATATATATATATATATATGTATATATATATATATATATATATATAAATCCATATATATATATATATATATATATATATAAGTTTAAAATTTTCCTCCTGCAAAGAAACAAAATATTTGAGACAATATTTCAGTTTGATACAGTTGTTGAGATTCAGTTGAACAGATTCTTTGCAGTTTATTTTGAAGTAGTTGCTTCATTCTATAAAAACAAAAGTTTGATTGCTTTGAGACTGCACATTTCATACATACAAAATATTCCATTTATATAGAATATAGACGAAGATTATTTATAAAATAAAAGATGAATCGTCGTATCAGAGATGCTTTTAGTAAATGTTCGTCGAGTCATTTTATGACCAATTTAGAAAGGAGAACGACTGGTTGTGATTTTCAACAAACCATCATCCGTTGTGTACTGAGTAGCTCCTGCTGGAATAGATATTCCAACTCAGTATTTGAACGAAATTACTCAACTCTCTTTGCTTATTAAAACTGAATTTATTTTCATCTAAAACACTTCCTAAAAGTCTACTTCATGCACATTATTTTTGATCGGTAGTCAAAAGTTCAATGATCCTATATCTTCCCTATTCCGACAAAACTCGCTTATAAAATCAAAATGTCAACATATTTTCAAAGAATTAGTAATGCTTGTTAAATTCAATAGTTTTAATTATTTTGCATGACAAAAGTATAAATAGAAAAAACTTCAACTGTATACAAGGTAAATATTCTTTGTTAGTCAGAAATGGTAATTAAAATTTATACTATCAGATAAACTAATGAGTTGGGCTCACCATGACGTAAGACAGCGCATTTCAGCGTGAAAGGTCTCAGGTTCTATCCCAATCACAATTGAATCACATAGAATGAATGTTGAGCCTCTGGCTTCGGCTAGTACGTCTGTTGAGAAAAGGTCGCTGTAGCCTAGTTGGTAAGGGCTATCGTTATCTGAAGGTAGTGAGTTCGAATCCCGACCCAAACAAAGATCCGTCGTGTTCACTAATGGCGGCTGGGTGCGTTAAATACGTAGTGGTCGCAATGACCTCCATGTGAAGTGATACCTTCGTTGAATGTGAGACATGTATTTGGAGTCTTCTGCTTGGTCCCTGCTTCTAAATTACAAAGACTAAGCCACCTGCTTCTATCTCACTGAAAGAGAGCCCAATTCAGGGCCAGGTACAGGAAAGCCGCTGGTGCAACGACCTCTGTACCAATCTCATCAGGGTAACAACGGTGTTTAGATGGGTGGTGAGGAGGTTTTACCTTTTACATCACATGAATGAATCGATGAAGTCTTCCGGGAAGAGGCTACTACACGTGGGTCATATTAAAACTCCTTAAAATAGCTTTCGGCTGTTCTCTTTACTCGAAGTCAAGGTTAATCAATTTAGAAAGTGGAGATTTCAAAAGCAAATAGAGTGCCTCATCTAAATGAACTGTAAGAATTATATAAACTGTATAAAAATAATAAAACTGTATAAAAATAAAGTAATTTTGCATTCAATGTTTTTCAAAGCAATATATTATAATACCTTTGTTATACACAGCTAATTTCGAATTCAAAACATTTTTATTTAAATCTACCGAGTTCAACAGCTAATCTTTTGATATATTGATCATCATTCACGCTATATACTAGCTAGGTTTTCACTATAGACCATAATTTCTATTGCCACGAAATATAGTTATTCTGATTTATAAACAGAAATGAGGAAGTAATAAAATTATGTTCTCAGAATTTTTTCAAAATTTGTTAATTGAATTCTGGAATATTTTTAGCAATTTTTAAGATTAACAACTCTAAAATATTTTAATATTTTATGTCAAAAATATCAAAGCTTATTTTTTTAATTTATAATAATGCATATATGCTTAATAAATAAATTTGTAAAGAGTTATTTTTCAAATATTTTTATTTCAATGAGTAATTATTCGAATAATCAAAATTGAAATTTTAGATTTTTTAAGAGGATGTTTCATAAGATATTCACGAAAAAGTAAAATTTTCACATAATTTTCCAGTCTTTTTTCTAATACATGCGACATAATATAAAGAGGGAGAGAGAGATAAATAAATTTGAAATACATTGTAACTTTATATTATTGCTAAAATTAAAATACGTCTTATATATATATATACAAGATGCAAAACTATATCAATAGTAAAAAAGATAGCAATTCCCTTGATTTTCATTTTAGCAATAATATAAAGTTATAATGTATTTCAAACTTATCTCTTGAATTTAAGTTAATATTTTAAGGCATCAATAAACAATAATTATGTTGAAAACATACCTGTCGACGACATCCTGGTAGGTTTCATCCACTGTACCTTCACTTGGACACAGATGACTATCAGCCAATGATAGATCACTCAGCAGCCGAACAGAGTCCGACCCGGACTCCATCAGTCCTGAAGTCAGCATTTTCAAAGATTTGAGACCATTACTGTCTACCGAACTGAACTCTTGCTCTTCTTCTGAAGTGGAACTCTTCCTCTGAGGAGGGTATGTCAAAGAACGACCGCTGCCCGATTTGGACGCTTCTTGTGCATCAGGTGGCTTGCTCACCCCTTTCCTCCTTTGCTTTCTCTTGTCTGGACCGTTTAGACGGCTTGACATTGACGTCCACAATTTCTCTGCACTGCTTGTTTTCTTTATCCGCAGCTCAGGAAGTAGTGAGGAAGTGGCGGAAGTGTCGCTGGAGGAACGAAAATGACCTGGTCTTCCGGAAGAGTTGGCGGAAGATAAAGACGATGTCACACAGCTGACATACTCAGTGACGTACGCCCCGGGACCCGCCTCTGAGTCCGAAACAAGACCTTCATCCTGAACAGTGTCCGAATTCCGAGCTTCAGCAAGCCTCGGGTCTAACTTGACAATACTTGGGCAGGATGATACAGCTGGCATAGGTGCTGGGGACGACAACTTCGCGCTCTATGTAAAATGAAATGAAGAAAACTCTTTTAAAGAAACATTTCATTTTTAGTATAAGCCTTCAAGAAAACTAGCTACATAGTTATTTGTTTTAAATATTAGATAAGAAAAGTGTTAGAATATGTTAAATTGGATGAGGTATTCAGGGAGAGCTTTTTATGGGAAGCTTACCAAAATCTGATTGCAGTTCTCATGAAGAAAACCTTTTCAACCACCAAATCAAGAGAAGAACGTGTTATCATATAATCATGTCAGCTTGCACATGTAAACACTCATTTTCTGAGAGCAATCTGTACAAAGCTTTATTGTCGGAGGAGAGGGGGTGAAAACCTCCTTCACCTACTAATCTAATCCATAGTAAGTATGAACTTATTTGAATACCATAAATGGAATCAGAAATCTTAAATAATAAGATAAAATGTGATTTTTTGCGCATACCTTTACTCATGCATAAATGTCAATATCTTAGTATTTTTTTTAATATATTCAGTCACAAAATCAAACCGTCTAAACAAGCAGAAATAATAAAAAATAAGAATAAATATTTTTTACTTCTAACATAGTCATGAAATATGCCCCAATTAAAATTTCAATTAATCCTTTTAAATGATATCATGGAATTATTTAAATTGCTTTCAGAATTGACTCGTTCTTACTTGAAACAATGAATCAAATCATTCCTTTGAACACTAATTGCAATCAATGATTAACGTCATACCAACATACCACCATTGTTTAAATGTCATCCATATAATACAGCCATCATATAAGTACCACATTATATAGATCTTTATAATCATGTATGATTATAAAGATCTATATAATGTGTGATTGCTAGAGAGATTAAAAATGTATATAAATAAACACTATTAAATGCCTTAGATATTTCAAATTTATGCAATACTTCTGTAATTTCTGGCTGAGAATGATAAAAAAAATGTCAATTTATTCAACATTTCGGATTAAAATGTCATAAAATCACATTAATAATTCTTATCCCATTTGAATAGTAATAATATTTTTACCTTATTACATCAAACTATACACCACAATGCACAGTTGAAAATGATTCTGGGAAAATTTTTGGACCAACTCAATGCGATTTTCAGATATATCTTTCACAGTTTTATCCTTTATTTAAACACTTTTAGATGTTTCTTAAAAATAAAATCATTTAGAATCAAAAGTGAGCTCTATCAAGTTTTCATAAAGAATTTATTATTTTTATGGGAAAATGGATAAGTGTAAGGAGAAACTGTTTCAAATCTGAGTTTCGAAACATAATTTCATATTTCTCCATTTGAATAAAATTACTCTGTATATAAGAAATGTATCTTAACTTTACTTGATCTTACCAATGTTTAAAACTGTAAATATAGGTTGGTAAAGTATATATAATATATATATATATATATATATATATATATATATATATATATATATATATATATATATATATATATATATATTACAGAAAAAAATAAAACTCTTTCATTGAAATGTTTTTCCCCCTTCATCAACAATGTCTTATACAATCCAAAATTTTCATCTTTAAAAATTATTGTACAAACAGGACTTATTATAACTAATAAAATATCAACCGATAATACAATTAACACAAGAAACGATAACATGAAACAATAAAAATAATAAAATACATTTTAAGAATTTGTTCCACTGTACTGGATAGATTTTCTTAGCAAAAATTATCTACAAAGTAACCAGTAAAGTCTTTTTTAAACCCCTCCTCTCTCTGTTAATTGTGGAATGCAATCAATTACGGTTATCAAAAAGGTGTTGAGATACAGGAAGAAGCTATGCATTACAAGACAAGACTTGTTGATCACCTCAATAAAATTTGGAAGTTAACGATCCCAACTCGGAAAACTAAATGGGATACAGGAAAAAAAGTCAGTTACATAGATGTAGAGCAGCGAAGAAAGAGACGCGTACAACATACAACATTATAATACAACTTCAGCTAGCTTGAATTATAACGCAGTGACATGAAGTGCACAGATATAAATAACTAGTTGTCTTTAGGGACATAAAAAATTTATTTTCAATCTACTCAGCTTTAACCACAATGCACATCTATACTCAGAAAAATCTTTCTTTCGCGATTTGCGTTACTCAACAGTATTGGAGCTTATGTACAAATCCAGACACGGTCTTTTCTTCACACGAAGTAGCCGAGCTAGTAGCCGAATGGTTGTCGCTCTGGTCTTCAATTCAACAATTTGTGGGTCAAAATCCCATCTCGGATTTGGATGTTTGTTGTGGTTTGGAATCTACTTTAAATTGCTTGTCCAAGTCTAATTAGCCCTCTTTTACAAAAGGTAACTGTTGAATGACAAACAAAGCAAACTCCCAAGATAGTGCGTAAGTTATTATTAATAGTAAATCATTACTTATCTACAACTTTGTAATCTATTTTTTTCAATTATAAAGCTGTAAAGCAGCAGCAAAATAGGATGGCTAACTTCTACAACTTAACAATGAGGACTCTGCAAGACGTCTCAATCTGTAGGACATAGCCAGTTTTCTATACTTCGGCGCCCTTTCTTTGTCCAAATTTGTTGGCGTTTCAAAGCTAGAAAGGGGTAAGACAGGTCCCCTTATATGATTCCTAATATTAATAATTAGGCCTCATAGTACATCTACGCATAGAGGAATGCATGATTACACGATTGTCAAACACAAAAATTCGATTATAAGATTATAATCTAAAATAAAAAATATTGCTTTTTATAAAAATAAATATTATATATAAACTTTTCTGGAACAAAATGATTAAATGAAAGTTCCTATAATTTGTAAAAACGATATTGGGTTTTAAGAAAGGAAAATTTTAGAAATAATTTGAAACAAAATTACAACCTGGACTTATTATTCTTTCAACATGAATTATACAGTGGATTTTCAATAGAACAAACTGCATAAAAATATCAAAAATTTGTTCTCATTATAATGAATATATATATATAGATATTCTAACTAAATTCTCATTACAACGTTGTTATAAACAGAATGTTAATTTGAATTTTGCTCGAAATTTAGGAAATTTTGACGTACTGAGGATTTTATTGCAATGAATTTCTTTCAACAGTTATTCTTATATTTGGTAACAATAATAAAATATTATAATCTTAAATCATTTGATGTGACGGAATTCTTTATAAAAATTTTCACCGACATTATTCTTAATGAATCTTTTTGATAAATAGTAGTCAACAAATAAGAAATCTTGCAAATTTATGAACTTGGGGAATATCATGGCATGGTGAACACCGTGTAAAGTCTGGGGCAAAAGCGTCGTTACCAAGAGGTAGCAAGTTCGATACACGATTAAGCGGAAACACGCCAAATAAAATACTGTACACTTTAAAAGCTTCGTATGGTCCAATATATATCCACTATCAGAGGGTAGTACATGGCATCTCAAGTGTCAACCTTGTCAGTATAACATGATCAAAATTTTGAGGTGGGTACCTATAATAATTCATCCTCATAGTGATTTTAATTAATTTTAGAAGCCACATCAATATCATATATACTCGTAAATAAGTCGCAAAATAAAAAATAAATTGATATGAAAAATTATTTTCGGCCGTCGATTGTATTCCGCACACTGGACTTTTAACACAATATTTCTAAGAATACACAGATTGGTTCACGTAATACAAACAAAGAACGAAAAGCAAAACCATAAAAAAAAACACGCTCCTTTTCGTTTAGGATGAAGCTGCGAGCTAATTCCACGGACAGAAAAAACGCAAGTCTACAAGCGGGCTGCTTTCCAAACGAAAGCCAAGAGCATAAGAAAGTGAAAAAAAAAAAAGAAAAACAAGCAACAAGGTGCTGATTCAGTTATACGGGGGTGCTAAGTTTTAATAAAATTTTATCTGTAAAGGGCGAGTTTTTTGTTATTACATTAAACAAACATTCAAAATATTATATTTAATACTACGAACTTATTAGAAAAATCAACAAACACGAATCTAAAAAACTGTCTTTATAATTTATTATTCTAAATTATGTTGATATTCTTAGTTTCATATCAATCAAAATTATGTTGATATTTTTAGTTTAAAAATTTTCAATAATTTTTAGACAAATTTTGCTTTGCAAATGTTGCTATTAAATAAAAGTTTAAGCAATTTAATATACAAGGAAGTCTTCATTAAATACATTAACAAATCATGGATTTATTAATAAAAATATAAGTAGCAAAAATTATTTATGAAAAGGAAAGTTTAACAAAAATGTATTATAAATGGATTCAAAAAAATTCAATCAAAATTTTCATAGAAAATATTCTAAAATTTATATCAATAGCTTTTAGTTCTTATATATATATATATATATATATATATATATATATATATATATATATATATATATATATATATATATATAATTCCCATTCTAGACATAAATATAATTATGCAAGGAAAAAGCTGAGATATTTTGAGGGAGATTGAACAGTGGTAAATCTTTTCCAACTTCAAACATTCTTTTGTTTCATTACAAGTTTTCCCAGTGTATAACCACAATCCTATTTTTAAACTTATTTCCGTTCTTTGTGGTGAAACATGTTTTTACTCACTCAAATAATTTTGCTTTTAAAGTAATTTATTGAAATGAATTTTTCTGTATTTATCTCTTGAAACAGCCTGATTAAAAATTAACAACAATTCTATTTAATCTGTTTACTAAGTGTATTAAAATAATGACATTAACATTCGATGTGTATTTAATGTAGAAGTGTTTTTAGCTAACATTACATAAGCTACATTCAATACTGTTAACACAATAATCATTTGGAATTGTATTACAAATTAATGTGACAAGAAAATAATAAGTTAGAATTTATTTAAACTAAGTACATGCCAAAATAATTCACATCACTAACAAATAAACAAAAAGATGGGCTTGTTATTTTAAAAAGTATAAATAAAAAGGAAAATAATTACATTTTTTCAATTAATAAAAGATGATCTAAAATAAGCAATTTTCTTTTTGAAGTGTACATTTAGTTTGTAGATAATCCTAACGCAACCAATAATTAGAAACTATTTTAAGATGAAATGCACTTAAAAAAGAAAAACAAAGCATAAGTACCTTACACGAGGATATAAATTACTACCGACATAAAGACGCCAAGAACAATTGAAAAAATACCTTTTAAAGATGGTATCTGTACAAAATTTATAGACCGAATACGATATAAATATCATTGTTTAAGATTTATACTACATTTATGACTTCAGGCTAAGAAGCAAAATTTTAGTACTGGTAAAATGCAAAGCATAACAAATAAGATTATTCAAATGTGTTTGAAATCATCCCATAGAACTTTTTCTCCAATAACTTTTAAAATACATGGGGCGGGGCAAACAACTTTTCAAAAAAAAAACATTCATCGTGTATGCAAAGAACTAATTTTAATTTTATCACTTTTTCGCTTAATCTACTTACAAAGTAAAAAATTAAGAATAACCGAATTTTAAGAATGGTGTGACATAAAAATGAAAAACGAATCATCAACCTTAATGCGTTTAATATCGGGCGATGACAGGAATTCCCATCTTTCTGATAACTAAATAGCTGTTTTCACACACCTTTATTAAGATAGCAGATGTCACTTAAAGATTGATCACTAATCAACTGTGTGTGTGTGTGACTTTTTGTACCATAACCGGTCCTTATCATAAAAAGAATCTTTAAAAAGAACGCTTTCTTAAAAGGTAAATTATCGGGTACTGATGATTAACTGAAAGTTTATTTTGTTCAAATGTGTTGCCTATACACGAAAACTTCTATTTAAAATATGATATTTAGTTTCAAGCTCAAGTATATTTGAAATAATTTTAGATTGAACATAAATATTCAAAATCTATTTAATATCGATGCGTAAAATTTATATTTATTAAAATAATATTATTATTTAATTTATTAATATCAATGCATAAAATTTAAATATTTCTAATTAATCTAAAGTGGTGAGTTTCACTTTTTGCAATAACTGGAATTTCCTTCAATATATTTTTTTCTGTTAAATATTTAACTTTCTTTACAATTGAGAAGTAATTCATTTAAAAATGTTTTTCTTTATTTTTTCCCAAAGACAAGCGTAAATAATAAACCCTTTTGCGAAAGATTTTTAAAGAAATTCGGTTTTCGCTCAATTTTGAAAGAAAATTTTATTAAACATCCTTACAAAATTGAATTAATTTGTGAATATAATTGGATAAAGATAATATTTGGAATTTCAGTGAAAACGAATTTATTTCAAGCTAAAAAAATAAGACCCAGATTATAAATTATTCTATAAATAATAAAATGAACTATTGCATTATATTTATGGTATGTTTTATATAAATATTTTTCTTAAATAATAAATTATTCACAATAAAATAAGCTTCTTCCCAATTTAAATAAGTTTAAAAGACATAACTAACAATTTCCTTAAGAATTTCGCAAAATATCCCAAATCCTTCTAAGGCTGATTGAAAAATAAAATCCACTTCGTGTAAAATACCGATAGCGAAATATAAATTAAAATACACGTAGCAAACTGTAAGAAAATAATAAAATTACAGCTATTATACGGAAATAGTATATGAATAAATAAAATATATTTACTTAATATATTTGCTCCGAATAATATACATAAATAAAATATACGTATTTACTTGATTACAGAGAAATAAAAATATGAATAAAATGCGCTTTTTAATATGGCAAGATGATATATTCAGCATTATATTACATCAAATTGCTAAAGCAAAGAATCTATTATGGCATTTGGTTTCCTAGCAAGAAATCTCAATAAATATTCAATTATATCTATGAGATTTCCAGAATCCAAGAATTTTTTATGAAATAAATTATGCTCGTATGTACTTCTTGGGGAGAAAATTAGTTTGGTGAAAATTCGAAATCTGATCCAATATCCATGATTATTACTTTCAAAGTCGAATACAGTTGGATCCGCCACCATGTGCAAAAAGGTGAGCATATATCGAGGAATAAACCAAACCAATTCAGAGTCATATGCAAATTGTCGTAACAGCATTTCAAGTGTTTTTGAACTACTCAAATGACTCAGCATTTAAAAAAAGAAAAAACGTGAGATGTTTAACGTCATCTCCCTAGTACTTTAAACATATACTTCGTCTGGCACCAGAAACCATATTCATATTCTCCTTTAAAGTTTCAACATCCACACATAAACAGGCACATAAACACATTTTGTCACAAAAAACAATATAGGATATGCTTCTCCGCTTTACAGATAGCTTTATTCACTTTCCGCTGAGTCATTTTATGCCCCATTTGGTTAGGAAAATGACTGGCTGAGATTTTCAACAGATTATAAATACCTCATCAAGGAAGTTGTGGACAGAACAGTTTCCTGCTGGAATGGATGTTTTAAATCAGTATTTAAACGAAATTACTCTATTTTCATATTTTAAAACTGAATTTATTTTGCACTACAGACTTAGTATAAAAGTCCACTTTATATATGCTATTTTTGACAAGGTATACATTAGTTTGATGAAATCCAGCATATTTATTACTATGGTGAACATCATCCATGTAACCAAAATATTTGCAAATTCGTAACGAAACTGCAACAGTTGATAAAGCTTGCTATTTCAAATTATTTTTTTGGAAAATTAAATGTTTAGAAAAAGTTTTAGTAATTAATAATGAAAGAAAAAAATTTTGTTTATTAGATAATGTAATTTTTTTTAAATATTTGATAAACATTCCTTTTTTTTCTTATTTACTACTTTAATAAAAATTTGAAAAGTCAAATATAATAAATATTTCTTTTATTAAATATGCTACTATATAAAATTACATAAAATTGAATTTACTTTATAAATAAAGTAGTATTAGAGGAAGAAATAATAATGTTTTTTGCAGGAATAACAAATTGATAAGTAATAAAACATTAAGAATAACACAAGACTTTGAATTTCAGTTGAGATATTATTTTGTATAATGTTATGGTTAGGAAATTAATTTAAACTTTATGAATTTATGCATAACAAAAATCATTTTTAAATAGTAACAACAATTTTTTATTAGTTATGTATTACTCACCATATTATGTACAGTTTTTATCACTTTCCCAATTTCTATGGTATAATTGACAAAAATTCAAATATTATCATTTTTAATGCTTATAATAAAATCAGTTATAAAATTTATAATGTTTGATATTTTCTATACAGTTTAGGCTTAAATAAATACTGATTATTTTTAAGATGTATCTAAACTTTGATGGTGTAAATGAGAAAAGCTTCCAATAGGTAGTAGAAATGAAAAGTAGTATACAACTGTTTTATATATACTAATATTATCTTTAAAAAATATTGTAGGAAAAAATGTGTCACACAAGCATGTATTTAAATGAACAAAATTAAAGGCAATAAAAAACAGAATATTAAGTAAATAGCATTTATTTGCCATGCAGACAAATTCGTTCATCTTACGACTGACTTGATTGATTTGTCAATGTTACTGCTGAGACTAATCGACATTCAATCCTGTGGCTGATAAACCTTTTGACCATACTGCTGATGGAAACTACGTGTGTAAGTTCCCCGCGAACAATTAGTAGAACTCTTCGGAGTGGTAGGTTTACAGCATGTACCTCCAGCTATTCACCTAGGTTCAATGTGAACTATTGGTGAACAGCTGGAGGTACATGTTGCGTTTCCGGTGTTTGCAAGTTCGTTTTTCGCAGTGGGTATTTGCATGCATTCCAAGATCCCTCCATATCTATGTTTGAATTCAGCACAGCAATACTTGAGTACACAATGAAAATTCCTCCTGAAAAGCGAAATACCATGTTGCTGAAAAGCTCTAAAAAGCTATCGTTATTAGGCTCTCAACTGTACAATGTCGAAAAGCTTATATGCGGTAAATTGATAGCGATTAATATCTTTCTGTATGTATCGTAAATGTTTGGTGAAAAGGTTGTTTGCTCCAGTTATATGATGGCGACTTAAAATTGTGAAGCGATTCTAATGACTCCTAATTGGCCAAAATTAATGAAAAGAGACGAAATTTAATGTGGTTGGTTGGTGTCGTGTCCATGGAGAGAACTATAGATGACCATGTGTGTGCAGAACATAGCAGGCTATCGCCTTGATATTTTCGGAGTATAGACTCTTTTCGATGTCGAGGGGGGGGAATTCCCCGAGCTGAGCCAGAGACCTTAAAATGGCAGGGCAGTCAAAAATGTGTTTTAGTGTTAGTGGAATATTATCGCAATTAATTCAGAGACGGTAAGTTCTTTGGATCTTCAGATCTCGATAGTGACCGGTTCTAAGGCGAGCCTCGTACCATACTTCTCGTCCTTGAAGTATCTAAGATGTTCTCCCATGGAAAAATGGTTGTCCCTGCCACTGAGGAGGTAGGACTTCTGTCTGTTAGTCCGCGGATGGTATTTTATTTCCCTTCTACCACCAGAGGAATGGCGGCATTTCCCTATCCATAACCTCGGGACATGCCCTCAAGGTGTTATACAAAATTTAATCACAGAAATGATTAAATTTTGCTTGCAGTATAATCTATAATAAATACACAACTGAAAGAGCTCAAACTGGAATTTAGAATAAGGACATGAATATTCTAATCCTAAAGTTAAATCCTCAATTATTTTTCTAGACAATTTTTATTTCATAGCATTATAATTATTAAAATATTTATGTACTGTTCAGAGGTATTGGGAGTCAGAGAACTAATGGCATCATGACCAATTTTCTGGGCATTTGTAATAAATAAATAAATAATTTTCACAGATTGTAGTTGTTGGTAGAATTAATAATTATTATCATACTTGCATATTTTAATTGATTGAAACAATTGTTAAAATACAAGACAATAATAAAAACCAGTTTTATTGTAAATGATACCTACTGTTAGAAATATTGACTCCTAAAAATTCATATTAATTCGAATTATTCCAAATTTTCTAATCTAATTAAAAAATAACTGCAAACTTTCTTAACAACAGAGAAAATACCTCGACTTCAATCTGACTGTTAACTCTAGGGAATACACATAATTTTTCTAAAAATATTTCATACATAAAAATCATTCTTTCAATCCCAATTTTTATAAATTTGATCAATAGACTAACATTATGTCATGTTAGACAATTTAAGAAATATTGTAATTGACCTTGGAAATTATCAAACTGTACATTTTGTGAAATATGTCACATCTTCTCTTTTTTATATTAGATTCTTTTTAATTGAATTTTTAAATGATTAAAAAAATCACAACTAATTAATATGCAAAATCTATCGATTCTTTCGAATTCCACTTTTTGCTTCATTACCATGATTACTTTGCATATAACAATCGCTGTAAAACATACAACGCCATTCAGCATAAAAAGGATATAAGCGTATCATTATCAATTTAAGAAAAAAGATCATTATTCATATTAAAGGAGGTTTTTATACAAATTAGGCTTTTTTACTCAAATTATGATGAAACAATATGGTTTATTAATGTATTATGAAATCAATTCATAAGTAATTTTAACAATCTATATCCGATATTGATTAATATTTCATATCCTGTGTTTTCAATATATGGTGCAGTTATGTCATCCTATTGTTAAAAGTATTTACTGAAATAAAACTCATTCCGTACATTTGCTTACCTAAATATTTAAATTTGGATCATTACACTGAATAAATAAATGAAAACAGTCACAAAAAATATCTCGTCATCACAACATTTATAGATTTAGCTAAATTGCTCTATAGTAAATATTCAATGAAAAAATCAGATAATCATAATCTTTATTATTTTACATGAAAAATAACACATTGAAAATTGTAATAAATTTGGGTAATTCAAGTTTAATTAATATCATCAATTGATCCCAATACCAATTTTGACAGGATAAAATTTGATAAAAGTAATCCTTTTTTATTATGTGTATAACTTAATTCAGATTATTTTTCCATCCATTACTCGAAATATTTTCAGGTGTCAAAATCTTATTCACACAGTTCATCTGATAATTATATAATTTGAATAAAAGCAATTATTATTATTACTTTCTTTTTATCGGGAATGCTTTTTCAGATTCATTCAGGTTTTTCAACACATCAAATTTTAGAGAAAAAAAACACCTTTGTTAAAAGTTTATATTATAAAAGATATTTTTTGGTATATATTTTAACAGATTTGACTTGTTTAATTAAATATATCAAGCTATATTAAACATTTTAAAATTATTAGTGAGAAAAAAGTAAAACACTTCTATACTATATAAATAGACATTTTATTTTCCACTCCAAGATCGAAAATGTTTCACTTCTGGAAAATAATTCTTACTAAGATATCAGATGTCATAAGATTACAGTAACCGAAAGAAAAGTGATTACAAAAATTCTTTCATTGACACTGTATTTTAGAAAATTAACGTCTCAACAGAAATTTTTTTGAATGTCTCAGTGTGCAAAGAAAAACAGATTATACTCTTTGTAAATTTAAAAAAATACAGATGTAAATTTAAAAAAAAATAGATTATAATCTATGTAAATAAAAAAACATTTTATTATGTATCAAAAAACGCAAATAATTTTTTTAATTTCAAGCATAAAAATATTTTTTGCAGGAAAGATCTTCCAAAACTTGAACACTTAAGTGTATGGTGTGGTGTGCGTATGTTGTAGTGGTGATTTGTATTTCTCTGTAAATTTCTAAAAATATTAATGAGAAATAGTCAAAAAAATTATTCATAATACAAGACATAGAGCATCCGTCACATTTTTCTGCAAATAAATATTCAGAGAAAACACACACCGTCATTCTCTGTCTAGACTATAATAAAAAAAGTGTGTGTGTGTGTGCACTAAATCACTGAAAACAATAAAAAATTACTTCAATAGAATAGAAATGCATTTAAAGATACATTTTAGAACTCCTTTATAAATCATTATTTAGAGGGATCTAAGATTATACACATTTAAATTTAAAAAAATCTTTCTTTAAAATAAATCTTAAGCATTTTTAACATTATATTCTACTTGTAACTACTAAATTATATATTAAGTATTTGAATAAGCAGATAATGTTATAGTATTGAATAAATAGAATATAACATTCTACTCATTATTCATTACTCACTGTGTGTTTTATGAATTACATCAAAACAGTTACAAAAGCAATTTCTTCATAATAGCATGTGTGTTTCATTACATACTATATCAGTCGCGTTTCTCACATATCAGAGTTCAGAGAAAAGACAGATCATCATTTCTATATAAAATTGCATAGAAAAGCTTTCTTCGTTATAAATCATAGTAAATTTCTTTTCAGATCAGTATTTTCTAAATTTAAATAAATTATATAAATTTATATTCATAGAAATAATTTTTTTCTAAATTGAAATAAATAATTTTTGCAAAGATTATCAAGCTTATTTTTTACTTAGGCAATTTTAATATAAGCAATACTTTAAATCTTTAATACGTGTGCTATGCTTATCATAATATATGCTTTTTTCATTTTTTAATTAAAAAGTATTTAAGAAATAAATTCCATCAGTAATCATATCGACATATCTACATATTCAAAGAAAAGAGAAATCACTATTCTTTATGTACATTTACACAAGAAAACTTTTCTCTTGAATAAATATTATTTGAATAAATTTTTATTAAGTTTAATTAATATTTTTAAAACTCTTTTACCATTCAATTCAATTTTGAAGGAACAGTATTTTACAATGAAATAATTTTTTATTTTATTGTAAATTTAAAATTTGTTTATTAAAAATACTCGCTATTTCTTAGTATTATCAAACCAAATTACATTCTTTAGTCAGAAATATTTTATGAAATATAATGGAAAACAATTCTGACAGATATTTGTAAGACCCTTTTTACAATTCCACAATCATAAATGTTTCAAGAAATATAAGCCATCTAAACTTTATTTATTCAGACCTTTCACGCACACATTTCAAGTTATTCTACAAAAAAAATGATTAACAGTTTAAAAAAATCCATTTCATCTACACAGTTATAAATGATTCAGTAATTCTTTTCTTCATATTAATATTCAGAGAAAAGACAGATCATCACAATCGTAGCTGATGTAAATAAAATATTTAGCATAAATTTTAATATATTTGACAGTTATTTAATTATTGTTAATTGATCTATATTTCAAAGTAAAGTAATAAAAACACAGTATTAACTTCCTTAATCTCATTTTGTATTATTTGTAACATTATGATATTTATTTTTATACATAAAGCAAAGACATTGAACCTAACGAAATTGTTGCAGTTCAAATTCATGAAGATGTTTCATTTCAAAGAATTCCATTGAATTATATTAGCAACGAATTCAAAAATTCCGTTCAGTTTCTCATATTATCATTATTTAAAGAAAAGATAAAGCATCATTTTTTAAATTCAATTTACATAATAACCTTCCTTCAATAAAACTTTCTATAAGTTTTTCATGTCGCACAAATAATTTCAAGCTATTAAAAAAACGGATTAACAATACTTTACTTGACAAAGCCAATCAGAAAGTCACATTTTGCTTTCCTTAATCAAAACTGGAAATATTTCTATTCTTTGTGTTCATCACGATACTTCTCTTCAGAAGGTTCTACTAAATTATTGAAAAGTAACAAAAATCATTTCATCATGTAGTATTTATAGAAAAAATCTCGTTCTCAATAAATTAAGATTTAGCGACAAAAACAGGCCATCTCTTGGTACAAATCAATTGAGCAAATCCTTCTTAGGTTAAAACTTAATTGAATAAAATAATTTTAATAAATACTGTCATACAGTTTTTTTTTACTTGAGTTTTTATTTTCCAGTGCGATACATTTGACAAAAATATTACTTTTTGTACCATGTTGTTCATAATGTAGATTACATCTTCCTAATAGATAATCAAAAATGTTTTAAGCAACAAAATGATTCGAATCCTTGTGCATTCTGATGCTTCCCATTAATAATATATACTAAATCAATACGAATGGTTCCTAAAAAATTACATAAGTACAACATTTAGTTACTTAAAATATTGGAAAATTTAAGCAAAATTTCTATCATTAACCAATTTAATGTTCTATTCATTGTAAACATTATTTCAATAAAAATTTTAAGAATTTAATTATAAAAACTATTATTAACAAGACATAAAAAATGTTAACTCAAAATTATTAGTACAATATAAACAATGAAGTTCTTGCCGTTTTCGCGTTGCCATTGAACGAAGTGAGAATAAGTATGGAAATTAGTGAGTGACGTGGTTGAGGCACAGATCAGTCAAGAGTAAGAATCAGTCGTTATAAAAGCAGGTCCACCGTACATATTCATCAATCGTAACTCGTACAGTAGCGAAAAGAAATGAAAGTGTCGAAGAAGCTCGTTCGGTTTTGTTTCCCTTATGACTTCAAAATGAGTTTATCAGCTGCTGCAGCAAATCACCGAATACGTCAAGCGTTTGGGAATAGTGCTGTGAATGAAAGTACGGCTATTTATTGGTTTCACAAATCAAGTAGAGAGATTTGTACCTCTGTGATAAAACTCGCAGTGGACGACCAAAGGTCTTGGATGACGACGCCTTGCATGTAGCAATTGAGGAAGACAGTAGAACAACGTGTGGTGAACTTGCATCAAGACCATTAACGTTTCCGGTGAAACGGTTGGACTTCATCTCTCCATTTACGTAAGACGTACAGGATGAACAAGTGGGTTCCTAATACGCTGTTGGAAGTCCAAAAGCAACAACAACTGGCAACTTGTTTATCGTTGTTTTCTCGCCATCGTAGCGCATCCACATTCAATCGAATACTGTCCTGTGACCAAAAGTGGGTTCTGTATGACATTCCCAAACGTTTCAAACATTGGTTGTCCCCCCAGAATGCTGTCACGCAATGCACAATAGCCACTATGCACCCACGCAAAAATATGCTTTGCGTCTGCTGCCATTAACTTTACTATGAGCTGTTACCAACGGGCCAAGCGGTCATTGAGATTTTGTACTCGCAGCAATTAGAACGTGCGCAACAGGCAACAGGTCTTGCATTAGAAGGAACCAGCACTCGTTAATCACAAAGGTGAACTATTTTTTGTCTATAACTGGAGGCTGCATGTCGCGCTGGTGGCCAAGAATAGCATACAGCAATTTGGTTGCGAGACTATGCTAATCACCTTACTCACCTGACCTAGCACCATCAGATTACCATCTCTTTGACTTCCTCGAGAATCATCTTCGTGGAAAATCCTTCACCAATGAAGTAGGCTTGAGCGAACCACTCATGGACATCTTTGCGTCCAAAACAGCCGAGTTTTACCACAAAGAGTTTGCACAACTGGAGACATTTTGGCCGATGGTATTGGATGCCAATGGTGATTACTTCGAGGACTAACAACAAGTTACACATTCAGTAGGTCATGTTCTTTTGGTTCATTAAAAACAGCAAGAAATTTCTTGTTTTATCGTGTATTTTTTTAAAAAAAGTAGCAATTTGCCATATATGTTCTCCATGAGTCCATATTAACTAATAGCTTTAATTCAGAAAACTTTAGTTTAAATTAGTTATATATATTTAAGGTAAATATTCTACATTAATAATAAACTACTAAAAAATGTTGACGACACACATTATTTGTCAGATTTTTTTTTTCAGTTTTTCTACTTTTAGAATAACCACTTAATTGCAGTTGCGAAGTATGAAAAATCTATATTATATTAACAGCAGTAATGACAAATTTTTACATTATTTTGTAACTGAATAAATAATTTGCCTAAGGTTTCTTAATAGCATCGTCAAATTAAATTAGTTTCAAAATATCTTATAAACTTTACTTTGCATTTCGAACCATTGAAATGTAAAATATTATTACAGAAATTAAATTTATTTCATTTATTATTTTGCAATAAATATATAAATGTTTATGTAGCTACAGAATGTCATTAGACATATTATATATACATAAGTAAATTGATTAGCAATTTTCTTTCACAAAACTTCTTTACCTATAGTTCCTGCACATTTGGGCATAAAATGAATTGAATTAATTCCATTATTTAAATAAAAAATTCTATATTCCGAAAATTACTTCATTATCTTAAAAGTATTTTTTAAAATATCTAGAAAACATTTAAATACAAACTGCAAAAAAAATTGAAATAATATCAACGCGAGTTGATATTATTTGAAAGTTTTTATTATATAATATTTGAAAGTTTTTATTGCACAAAATAATAACATATATTCATTTTCTAAGAGGGATGTAAATGCTTTGTATACGAATATTATGTTTGACTGGGGAAAAAAATATTTGAAGCTAAAATAATCAAATGTGTGACCCAACGAAAATATTTGGCACATTTTATTAAAAAGGTGAACAAAAAATTAATGATATTTTTTCTTCTTAACACATTTTAATAATCAAAATGAAGAAGCTCATTACATTTAAATTACATTCAAAAATTAACTTTGGAATTTAAGAAAATTCTATATAGAAAATTAAATAAAAATAACTAAATATAAAAGAGCAGTCGCTATGAAATAACATTAATGTTGTTCATGTTAAAATAAAAAAAAAGTTTAATTATTTCCTCATAAAAGTTAATATAGTTTGATAAACACATTAGTTTAATAAAAAGTTAATAATAGTATTAAAATTTATTAATTTTAAGATGAGTAAGTAATGTATGATAAAAATAAAGTTTTGTTTTTATGTTATAAACAACGTAAAATTGGAAGTTTTATATTAGCGAGATTATGTCCTGCTAGATTTGCATAACCTGATGCCATCAATAGACTAATTATCTGAAATCCATCCGAAGAGATAGTGTCTTTTAAATTATAACTGTAGTCAAATAATGACTACACCTTATCACCACCAAGGGAATCTTTCTATCACACAGTAATGAATACAGTGTGCTCAGATCCATTTAATACCACTCTGGAAATACCTTCCTATCAATAGAACGACATTTATATCAATTGAACCATTGCGACCATGTTATAAGCACATATATGTCAAACAATACTTTTAAAAAGTTATCAATTCTAACATCTAATGAGTAGAGTATATTATCGATTTTTTTTGTCAAAAATTACAAACAAAAAATTATTAGACATTATCTTCTCCAAGATACAAGTGATAAAAAACAATCGGGAATTCTTTTATTTCGGAAGTTAATGCACATAAAAAACAATATATAAACACATCGTCTTTTCTTCACCCTTTTACATCTCTTCGCTCTCAACAGAGCAGCCTTCGTGGAGCCATTTCTTCCGAGATCTCGGGAGCAAGGCGAATAAGTGTGTATAAAAAGAGCGATGATGGAGCAAAAGAAGGGAAAACAGCATTTGAAGAGCTCCCCTTCCATTCTGACAACTCGGAATTAGAGAGGAAACGCGAAAGGTCAGAGATAAGCCAACCATGGCAGTCTTACTGAGGATGAGGCCTGCTGATAACACGTGAAAGAAGATAACATTTTATTCTACGAAACTGAATGATCACTCGTGTCGTGACCGCAATCTACATCTTCCATGGACAGTGATTAGATTAGGGCAACCCCCCTACCCCTTGTGGAATATTTTATTACCAGCTCCACTCGACCGACTGTGATGGAAAACTTTGATTTGTGTGTGGCCAGGCAGATGAACTCTAATCCTTAAGCCCCATGGGGGAACTATAATTTGTGAAATTGCCTAATATAAGAATGAACTTGTGAAAAAATTTGCTGTTGCAGCTGTTTTTTATCAGTTGGTCCTTTTAATATTAAAATTTTTTTAATTAATGCCAAAATAATACCTTCTACATTTGTTTCCTTTATTTGAAAAATATGGACTTTTCAAATATAGGTATTGTTTTTAAAAAATATTAAATTAGGGTATTAAAATATTTATTGAGTAAAAAGTAGCCTTATAAGTAAAATATACACATTTTAGTTAAAAAAATTAAAATATTTTGTGAAAAACTGGGATTTTTTAATTCCATAAGCCCAACAAATCCAGAAAAAGATAAGAAATTTAAAAAGTTAGACTTATTGTGATTCGCTGTAAGCGAACCTTCCATTTCAAAAAAAATACCTCAAAAATTTTAATGTCACATAAAATAAAATCTCAAAAGTATTTCATTTATTCGAATCAGATAACATTTGTTATTGCTTTCTACACTTTCCTTAAAATTTTCGGAAACAGTTTTTAAAATAATCATAGAGCGAACTATTCTGAGATCTTAAAATTAATAAATGGAATTAATTTAGTAAGAAGACTGCTTAGTATCCTTCTGGAATTAATTTAACTACTTAATATTCACTGAACGGTACAGTTATTTCACCATAAATTTCCGAGTAAATTGAATAATTTCCGAGTACACTATTTACGAAATTTATGCAACATATTTGAAAAGAGATTATTTATAAATACTTTTTAGTGGAGACAATTACTAAAATTTTATTTAAAATATTAATATATATCTATGAAAATTGAGTTATATTTTTTACTTTTATCTTTTATACACAAATTATTCAAAATAATCCTTATAATAAAATAAGCTATTAAAAAGAGGTTCGCCTGAAACTTCTTAGTATTTATTTAATTTATCTAAGTATTCTAAGTATTCTTCTAAGTATTATTTAATTTATGCAACATATATTTGAAAAGAGATTATTTATAATTATTTTTTAGTGGAGGCAATTACTAAAATTTTATTTAAAATATTAATATATATCTATGAAAATTGAGTTATATTTTTTACTTTTATCTTTTATACATAAATTATTCAAAATAATCCTTATAATAAAATAAGCTATTAAAAAGAGGTTCGCCTGAAACTTCTAAGTATTTAAGCTCAGATTAATGAAAAATATGAATTTCTTAAAACACCTGTAGAGATTTAATTTTTGTTTTGTAATAATTAAGTGTGTGATTCAAAGAAGATTCCTATCCCTCCAGATATAACTTAAGAATCGAAAACTAAATGACAGAAAAGAACTCATCAAAAATTAATTTTACAAAAATGCATGAATTACAAAGCAGAAAACGAAGTATTTCAATTCAGTTATAAGAGCTTAAAATGTATCATACGACGATCCTTTAAAGATACTCTACTGAGAAAAATGAATTAATCTCTTTCTCAAACTGGTTCCATGCTGTTGACATGTGGTCATTTTTAAGGTATGAACAAAAAAAAAACACGTGACAGAAGTAAAGGTCGGGCGAGTATTCTTGGATACAAAATAATTCACACCCCTGCTAATCAAAGATTCTATATTGAAATGAGATTAATTTTCGAGTAAAATTTTTAAATTGTACTCATTAAAAATAAAGCCCCTCTCTGTAATTTGTACATGCAAGTTCACTCATTAATATTGATGGCAGACATTTTCAATCGGAAGTTTTATAAATTCTTTGACTTACTGCATGTTAAATAGTAATAAAAATCATGTTTTATTGTATTTTACGCGAAAATAAACATATGAAACTTACCGGTAAAATTATATAAACATATTCAAAATATCGAATTCAAGCAAAAAATCTTTAAGTTTAACTGATTCAACAACTAGGAATATTTACGTAATTTTAAGTAATAACAAAAAATGACTGCATCGTTAATTCAAGAATTCCTCCTTATATGAAATTATTTTGGAATATAAATTTGATTTACTAGCTTCGTAATCTAATTCAAGATGCACGGTTAGGAAAGTTTATCTTCTAATTCACTTTCCTGTACTAGTATTATTTTCTGTTTTGTATTAATATATTCATATGGCTAGTATAAAAGAAGAAAAAAAAAGAATCATTTTTAAATATTTATATGTTTTTAGAAACGTATTAGCGTTAATATTATTAGTGAAGAGTTTTTCAAACTAACAAAATCATACACCTTATAAATATTTTTGACAAGGAATAAAAAAATTATTTGCAAGTATAAATTCATACTTTTTGTATACCTTCCACATTAAAAAATATACTATGAATGACAAAAATATGTATAAAGTTTACTTAATACAGATTTGTGACTGTATCTACCAATATTCTTAACTATATGCCATATATATAAATTGAATTAGTTATGTTTCAAATATCACATGCATTTTAAGTAGGAGATTTACAAATTATATTTTTTAAAAAAGAAAAAGTTTTCAAAGTTTTTACCGTAAACTACTGTTATGATCACAAATCATTGTAATTTATATTACGTTTTAATGTACTTTTAATTTTCACATAAAAACTTAGTCTTAATTATCATGTTAATATTTGACAAAAAAATTTTTACATCACAATTTACTTTCTAAAAATGTCAGTTTCAATCAATCGCTGTCGTTCTGTCTCGCAGACACAAAAACATTTACTTCTCCTCCACATAAATATATCGACTTTCTAGATTATTCAAGTAATTTAGAATATATTATTGGTTGTGTATATATATGTCACATATAACTACAAAACTTTGTACGAATTTGGAATACAAAGATTACCGAAAGTCATAAAACTATACATAACTTCAAAATGGTTCTTTAAAAATCGCTTTATTTGAAGCATTACAGCAGCAGTTTTAAGATATACTCGTGACTAACTGAGACGTTGAAAATCGATGCCTAACTTTTGCGAAAGTTAAAAGGAAAAAAAAAAGCTAAAATTTAGCTTTCGCAATTCTAATGATAGGATATTCTTTCGCAAAGTTTTAGTTCATAATTTTGTGAAACGGGGAGCTATCGATTATTTCATTCAAAATAACCACACTTCTATTAACAATGTAAATAATATGACAATATTTATAAATTAATTACGGTAATTAATAACTTGTCATATAAATATTTCTTAATATATGTTATTCTAAATTAATAATATTTTATATAATTTTATGTAAGAGCAATATTCATGTGTGTTTAATATCAACATATTACAAAAACAATATATCATCTAAAAGAAGAACTATAGCATATTAGTGAGGATACATTAATACGAAAAAATAATTGAAAACAAATACCTTTGTAATTCTTTCCAACTATGATTTTTATATTTAGTAAATATATGACCTAAATAATTCGAAGTAATCTTATATTTTATTCATATTATAACACATTGTTGAACAGCACAAGTGAAATTCGAATTCACAAAAACAATAAATATGGCTATAAATTATTCATTAATGTCATTCCTTCGAAATAGTATGCTGGAAATAATTGCTTCTTTTCCGGGACATAAGCAAGACATCATAACTACATTGACAAATGAGTGAAATTAGAATTCATAAAGAAAAATAAACATGTATTATTTATTTATCTTGTTCAGTCAAAAGTATAACTCGAAACAATTGCTTCTGTTTTCTGTGCAAGATTTCCAGACGAAATTACTTAAAAAAATAATACTTCAACATATTAATTACATTATGTTACATTCACTAGTTAAGAATACACGCAATCCATTTATTACTAAGATGTTTCTTAATAATCAGCGTTACATTATTAAAGTATAAACAATTTTCCATAGCAATAATTAAAAATATGCACTGTCGTACAAAAATAAATTCCTTAATAATAAAACATTTCATTTCAAGCTTTACGTTAAAGCTGTTTCAATTATGATTTAGAATTTTATACAGAAATCATCGTAAGTAGTTCTAAGAATATTTGTTTCAATTCATAATTGTTATTAAAAATAAAGTTTAAAGTCAATTAAACTTCATAATAAGAAACCTTAATATGCTGATTTTACAAAGTTCACCTGAAGGTTAATTATCATTTTTCATAAAATTATCTTATTTATCACAAATTCACATGAAATATAATTCCTTTCCAGAGTTCTAATAAATAATGTTATTGAAAAAGCTTAGTAATTATCTAACTGAAATAAATTTAACGAAACATAAATATTTAAAATACAAAATTTATCACGCAGGAACAAAACAAATGATGTAGTTTAGTTGCACATATAACGTGAAATAAGAATTTCAAAATATATTTAATACCGTATAAATATTTTTTTTTAAAAATTACGTTAGTAAAATGTTTTGAGATATTTTTACATAATCCAATTTTAAATTCAATTTCATAAATTTTTCTTGTCTTTTTATTAAATATTCTTTTTTATGAGCCAATGTTGAAAATATACAGAGTCTTTCACACCGAATATGAAAAAATTTTAAAAATCATTTTGCTTATGCTTCGCAATTTAAAAGTTAATTCTCAGACCATTTTTATTTGTAAGGTAAAAAAAAGAAATACCAAAAATCACACGGTCAAAAATAGTGTCAAAGTTTTAAAAAAGAATTAATACTGCCTTTTTTTAATCGAACTTTATAAGAGCATTGAACACATTTAGAATACTTAATGACAAGAACATACTTTAGCAAGAAAAAGGTTTGATTAATTCAAATGGTATATATTTAAAGAAACATGATATAATTAATATTTTATTTTATTAAATCCAGATTTTTTATTTCTAAAAATACATTCTTAGTGTATAAAAGTATTTTAATTAAATATGAATTAAATCTGTTAAAATTGTAAAGGTCCTTACAATAATATATCTGCAGTTCAATAAAATGGGCTGCTTTTAATTTGTAGTTGACTGTATTTAATTTAAAAAAACATTAAAGAGCATATATATTGGGCATAATATTTCTATTTTCATTCAGCATTAATAAAAATGCATTTACTTAACATATTTTATTAAAAAACCTCTACTGATTTTAAAAATAATAAAAGATTTTAAAGAGTTGCTTATATTAATGCTTCATATTTTTGTTTAAATTATTTTTGCATACTAAGAAAGATTTATTGACTGAAATAAAATACTATATCTTTTGATTTAAGAGGAATATAAATTGCGAAGTAACATTTTAATATTTTCTGCATTCATTTACATAAATGTTTTAGAAAAAAAAGATTTTTTCCCCCATCAAACAACCTTCAATCAGTTATATAGCGTTGCTCACTAAAATGATAAATACATAATTCCTTTTCTAATTCCTTTACAAATAATGAAATCCGTTCAGATAGTTTTGCGTAACTGTATCTTGCCGATTGGAAAGAAAACAAAACCTCTATGTCGTCATCAAAAACCTAAGTATAATGACAACCTTGCGGCAGCAAATCTGTCCTTCTCCCTACGGTTGTAGTTAAAGGCTATCACAAAACATTCGTTGTAGAAGTTAATTATATGCAACTGCAAGGGGAAGTGATTTTTTCTGCACTTGCATGTCTGCTAAATATAGTTTAGTTATAGATAATAACCTTTCTCGGTTTTGGGAATAAACAACTATAGTATATTGCAAAGAAAACACAATGCAGTTCCTTTCTTACAGAAACAGTATTTCATATAAAAATCAAATGGAGACCCTCTTATTCAATGCTTACAAACAATTTACTTAGATTTAGAAAATTAAATAAAGTACATGTAACATTTCATAAGTTTCTAAGAATAAATAATGTTGATATGTAAAATTTTAAAGTAAACCCTTTTCTTAAAATAAAAGACTGCTGCAAAATAAAAAATCGGGCTTTTATCCAATACATTTTTTGTATTATTAATAGAGTAGTAGTCGTGCGGTTTAAATGATTTTTTTAAAAATTATGTAAGTAATTTTCAATATAAGTATCAAATATCCCATAGACAAAAAGGAACTTTCAATCATTAAATCTGTATCTTATAATATCAGGTAAAAATAGTAAAATGTATTTAAAAAAATTGCTAACTTGTTCGAAAGCTTTTTTTCCATACAACCAAATGTTTATTTTATAAATATTTAAATTTCATTTGAAGAAACGACTGGTATTATTTGTTGATTTCGAGTGAAATAAAAAGCATAAATTTCAATTAGTTTAGCAATTGAAACCAAGATTGTAGTAATTTTCTGAATAAATAGTAATATCCACTTTACAAAAAAGATAATTTTTCAAAACAACAGACTGTGATTAAAAATATGAAGAAAATTAAATGTGAATTAAATTTAAAATAATTAATATAATTCGAGCTGAAAAACTTTACAAAGCTCAAAGTATAAAATATAAACGAATGATCTTCCATTTAGCAATCATGAAAAGTAGTGTTATAAAAATATCAAAATTTTGAAATATTATTCGCTTCGTAGAGAATCATTTATTTGATATGGAAGGATTATCAAATTAAAGCACTTAATTGATACAAAATAAAAATGGAAAAGAGTTATTTATTTTCGTATTTATTTATTAATTTTTTCGCAAATATTAACTAGGTACAAAAATTTGAAAATACTTGACTAATTTAGTGATTTATTCTCGCTTAAATGGTATTTTATTCTTACTACTCTCAGACTAATATATATTTCGAATAAACATGAAATCAATTAAAATTTCAATTTTAATGACTGACATTCACTTCCGATAATTTTGTTTACATAAATACAGAGTTTACATCGTAAGTTTTTACATAAAGCATTAGAAAAAATGTGTTTTTAGTAATAGTGTGTGAAATTTTGAATAACTCCTTTGGTGAGTACCTAAAATAATTGAAAATATAGCATTATTCCACTTACCTTAACTGTTTGGCGTGATGGCGATTTCCTTCGTGGTAAAGTTGCTGTCTTCTTCGCTGGATCTTGTATGGGTGCTGTTTGTGGTTCATTTACAGTAAGAAAATCAGGCGAAGTTCGATCCTCGGACAAGAGTTCTGCATTCGTGAAAGACGAACTTCTAAAAAGGCCGAAAGATTTCTTATTCGAGCCAGAACTATCCGAATTTGGCTTTAAAAGATCAAAAAGATCCTTAAACTTTCCACTGTTAGTTTTCTGACTTCTAGGTGACCGAGGAGACTTCTCTTCCATCTCTAGAGGTCTTCGATCACTTTCCAAAGAATATCTTCGTCTGTATTTCTTAAAATCTAAGTTATCCAAAATATTTTTCACTATCTCGAGCTCTTCTGAAGGGCTCCTATCACGTTTCACATCATTCCGGTTGTCTGTAACATTTACCTTCAAAGATTCCCTGTTTGTAGAGGACAGAACTTTAGGTAGATCTGGCTTCAAAGCTACGACTCGTTTGCCTGTGTTAGCGATTGCTTCTGTTTTAATTCTAGCCTCAAGTTTAGGGACAGCCTCGATAAGAGACTTTGATTGGATGCTTGTATCTTTGGAGTCAGGTTTTAAAATATGCGTTTCCCGTCCGGGATCATGTGTTCGATCTGAATGTTCTGAAGACTGCAAGCTGATGCGTTGGCTACTCGCTGCTTTTGTCGAAGAAGCTGGCGAGGCATTGTATTCAAAGCTAACTGATTTAAATTCAACCGCTTTATTGGAGGATTTTTTATGAAGCACACTCGCGCTACTACATTTGGTTATTATTTTACTATCCGCTGTGTTGCTTCTTTCATTAGATGTTAAAACATCAGAACAAGAGAGAGAGCTAAGCTTTCCAGTTTCGCCAGAAGATCGTTTTGGTGATGACACTTGAAGAATACCGGTTACAGTTTTTGATCCTTGTGACTTAGGTGAAAATTGTAACGTTGATCGGTAAATAACAGGTTCTGGTTCATCCGCTGAATCATCCGGTACCCTCAAAGGATTTCCGTATTGGAAACTACTGGCAAACGTTTGGCACACCAGCTGAGGATCATGCTTAGTAGAGTTGCGAGAGATTGCGGGATCAGCGGAATTCTTGCGGGTTACTCCATAATCACGGGGGTAGTTAGATTTGACGATGTTACGATGGTCACTTTTAAGAGACCGGACTGAAGAAGGGCTGGCAGATTTCTCAAACACATCGTCGCTTTCACGGAGCTCCAAGGGTCGATCAGGACTGGAATAACGCCTATCAGGTAATGGCGGATTAGACTCCGGCAACGAAAACTCGTCGCATATCTTCTCGAAGGTAGTGATAATGTCATCTAAAGTAGACGAAGACTCCTGCTTCGATGCAGCAGGGAAGACGTGACTCGAGCTAAAGATAGAGTCAGTTGCTTTTTCTTCACCACCGCGCGTGACGCCACTGGCTGTGAATGGGGCAAATTTAGAAGAGATTCTATTCTCCGAGCCTCCGCCAGAGTTCTCGAGTACGCTGCTGAGTGGGGTGGACCGCCGTTCGGGGACTGGGGGAAGGGGTGTCTGCTCCAAACTAACCCTCCTCTGTTTAGGTGCTACAGGCGGAGCCGATTGGCGGGGTTTGCAACGCAAAAAAATATCCCCTTCACTACATCGCCTAGGCCATGTGCTTTCACTTGAAGGCTGTTGTTGCAGCTGATCTTCACTGGAGGATGTTAGCTGAAAAGAGTAAATAACAAGTACATATGTATGTGTATATTAAATTAAGAAGAATCAATGGAAGGAGACAAAACTTAACAAAAACATCACTTTCTCATAGAAAAAATTGCTCAAAGAGAAAGGATTAATAATACTTTATTTACAAAAATAAAATAAAAAGATGAGCAATAATATATTTAACACAGTAATATTAATCCATTTATGTATTTTATTGCAATTTTTTTATGAAGAAATGCTAAATTTAGCAAAGTTTTACTTTGAGTGGTTTCCTTTTGTTCGAGTGGAAAAGGAAATTTAGAAAACTTATAAAAGTAGTATTCACATTATTTTAATTCATTTCATTTAAAGTAACTTGTTCATTTTGCTATACATATTCATGTAATTACTTATTATCGAACTATATATATTTTAAAAGATATGAATTAGTCATCATTCTAAAGGTAACTAATTAAAAGTTTCAAAAGAAGGAAATTCCTTGAATGCATATAAGTCATTATTATGGTTAAAAATAATTCCTAATTAAAGTAATTAACCAAAATAGAATTTGTCTCACTGTCACAAACTTGAGAATAATTAATATTTATAAGGAGATGCATCCTATGATTAAAACATTTTAAAATAATTTTTTAAATTAATAAACATGCAAAGTAATGTCCAAAGATTTGAATTCCAAATAGTCAAATAAAAATCTCGAAAACAATCAAATGAACAATTATTACAAAAGATTTTTTTAAAAAATTAACTATAATTGAATCATTTCAAGAAGCTATTTATATTCAAATGAATTAACAATCTCAATACTATTAATATAAATTGATCTTTTAGTAAAGTATATATCTTCAATAAATGAAAAGGTATCCTAATACATGTCTTATATATGCTAGAAATCGCTATTTTTCAGTTAAATTGTTGCAAGTGTTCAGTTAACAACAATCGATAAAACATTAAAATAAGACATTTTTAAAGCTATTTAAAAAAATAAAGTATAATTTTCTATCAGAGAAACAACAAATTTTCAAAAACTAATAATTTTATTTAATCTCAGAAAAAAAATGTGATTTTTCCTGTAAACATAAATATACCTTTACATTTTTCATAGTATTTTTGTAATATTACAAAGAGTGAATGTAAGTAAAAAATGAGTAAAATAACTTACTCATGTTTAAAATTGTGGAGGTGTAATAGAAATCAGCCAAGAAAAACACATAACGTGCTTGATTTGTGCGAAAAATATTTATGAATGTTAATATCATGTTATTATCTTCGAGGAAACCTGTTTCCAAGCAACTATTTTCTATTCAAGAAAGCGAAGCTAATCAAACAATACCAGGCATTCAACTTATTTTAATATTGATGGAAAGAAGAACTCGAGGCAGAAAACAAAAGATTTTGGTTCCCATAACCGAAACAGAGAATTAATTAACTGTTTCTATCACCTGTTTCCTTCTATATATATAAAGTCCAAAACACACATCACGACAATATGAATGCACAAAACAGAAACACAACACCCATTTAGCATTATTGAATAAAAGCTGGAATCAATCCTAGGACCTTCTGCATTAAACAAAACGGCTCTAACAAATTACTGTAAAATCAACGTTAACAGTTTTCAAGAAAAAATTCACTAAGCTTTAAATTAATGTGAAGTTAATTCGTTAAAAAAAGGAGTTCCTATTAATTGTTACACAGACATCAGTGCTCTATAATTGAGAGTTCTCCATAAATTGAGAAAACTATTTCATTTAATGCATGGACATGACGACGAACAAATATTTTTTGTTAGAATTTTATTTGCTCATTTTTAAATCATGCGTTTTTTTTATTTATTTATTTTTTTTGTATGATTACATTTAATGAACCTTATGTACACAACGCTCACGAAAAATCACGTATATTTATTTAGATTCAACAATCTCTAAAATTCGTAGATTTTAATACATTAAAAAAATTTTCATCAGTTATATATATATTAGTTTAATTTAAAGTCACATGTTTTTTACCTGAAAAATTATTTATTTCATTTTCATTACCATTTCTAGTGATTTACAATATGTGGTGGACACACATTAAGTCAGTTTACAATTATTTTTAATAATCAAATATATTAAATTAACTAAAAGCAACAAATATCATAAATCAGTATCTTTATGCTCAAATCTTCTACAAGTATAATTATTCATAGGTTACGTTCTTAATTAAATTAATGTATTCAGAAGTATATATATCCCAAATACATTTCTAAAATAATGCAAGTTCAAAATTATCACTTTGAGAAAATAGAAAAAAACTAAATCAGAAGATCTGGTGCTTAAAAAAAAGCGATTAAAGTACGTTTGAAAGAGCGGGGTTCAAAGCATATTTTTGATATACTTTTGGTGTTTTAATAAAGATCTAATAGCCAATGCTTACCACATTTTGGTATTATAAAAATATAAATTTACATTTGTCTTTTCAACTTGTGTGATCTGTTAGTGACAGTTAATACACTGACTTCCTTGAATTTATTTTCTTTATTAGTTATAACGACATATATTTATTATGTGCTTTGTTATGTTTTATTCTGTGAAGAGAATTTAATTAACAAACCGCTCTCCCATTTTTAAAGAACTCACTTTTTGCCATAAAACAAAACCTTTCCATTTTAAAAGTCATATCATTTAATGGCAATGAAATAATGTCTCATTAAATTTAAACCTCTTATATCATTAATCATCAATAACAATATATTGTATTTTAAAGTAAATAAACTTTTTAATCACTTCTTAGTTATCAAGTACTCATACCTAGTAAATGTACCAAATAATTCCACATGTTAATGCGTTTAAAAGAGAGTATACAACAATACGCAAAAGATACGACAAATAAATGCCTAACGTATATTCAAGGAATATCATAAATCTTAAATTCTTATCGAGAAATCGCAATATTTCATGTTAATCGTTTTATCATTTTGTTTCTTTGATAGGCCTATTTGCCTTATCAATTTGTTTGCATTTCCTTTTTAAATCTCTTAAAAACTCACAACAAAGTTATCTAAATGGATTTCCTTTTGAAAGGAAAACAGTAGCAATCCGCATCCAAGCACATACGAAAGATACTTTAAAATGGAAATTTAATAGAATTCTCAGTTTTTTAGTCTAACTTCATATATATTTCAAATTTGATTCTTTTTGCTGTTAAAAAATAATAAAATCCAATAAACGAGTGCATGGCACAAGTTAGCAATAAGGAAAAGTGAATGATGATCTTCTCCCAGGGGTGTGAAGAAAGTAATTTTTCAGGAATAACAACTCTGTTGTAAAAAAAACTGGCCATAAGTATATTTCTTTATCTACTTTTGACGTAGAAAGCTTTTAACTTAGTGTACTTCTGAGACCAAGTGCGAATGACGAGTCATTTGTGTATAGAAATATTCGGTTGGTGGCAGATTCACTCTTGGCTTTATTCCCGGCGTTAAAAAAGTAAACATGAGCGTGAAACAAAGTAAAATATATGTATACCCCGCTAATTTAAAATTTGACATTAATGTAATTTATTTATACACATTATTATTCTAAAATCAGAATTTTTCAGAAGGACTTGGATAGAACTTTTCTTTTTCATCACATTATGCAAATTAAGTAAGGAAAAATAGAATGATTAACTTTTTTAATTTCATTTGATGTATTAAATCCATTTGATTCAAAAACAAGAGTTCGAGAAATATCGAACAGGAGAAAGAATTTGACCTTTCCATAAGCGCTTCTTGGGAGTTTATGGATTTTAAAAGCTGGCTAAGAATTCTAAAGTGTTCTGTAAAAGAGTGTGATATAACTTTTCTCACACAAAGAACGAGAAAAATCTCAATGCTTCATTCAATGGTGTTTAAAAAATAATATTGGAAGAATATTTCTGCAATTAAAATCGTATGTAGAAGTTGGTTTAAAAATGGACATGTAACACAAAAAAATTGTTTAATTCGTATACAAACGAGATCCCTCTCGTTTGTATACGAATTAAACAATTTTAAATTAAAGAAATGCATTTATATTTCAGTATATTTACTGCAGATTTACATATTTGATCTGGAAGAGTCATACTGAGAAGGATCCAGAAGAGACATGAGAGTATTAACGTTTTAGAAATATTAAAATCCGAGCAAAATAACTTATTGTCTTTTAAATTTTTCAAGATCATTCGAGTACGTCAAGTATTTTAAATTAGGAGCTTGGCTTGCTTGCAGAACGACAAATGTCCACGCTAAAAATTCTACCAGTGTGTTTCACCATGAACTGTCATTACTAAACTATTTGACGTCACGCAGCGGAGAACCTAACAGCCAAAAGCTGTTGTAAAGCATTAACTCAAAGTGTTGCTTTCTGAGAGGACTTTTGCTGATAATGGATAATATCCATGTATCGAAACGGAGTAAAACTGGAAAGCTTTCCTGTACTCACCCCTACAAATATACAAAAAGAAAATAGAAAATCAACGTCCATTTCCCGTTGCTCAACAATTTTAGGATTTGAACTCGGGTCGCTCGACTCCGAAAATCCCGGTTTTACTACTAGGTCATTGTGAACCTCTAGAAATGTAAATAAGGTTCGGCTTCCCTTGATGGTAAAGAGAAATGTACTGGTATTGAAAGACAATGGTTACTGAAAGGTCACCACGATACATATTAAAATTTTTAATCCAGCATACAACAGAAAGATGAACACATCCAATTATGGATGCACAAGGAGAAGAAAATTAGTTTGATTTCGTCGTTATTTCATCGCCAAGTACGAGATGATATAGTAGTATGCCATTCGTGAATATACGTTCTCTATTCATCCAATACATTTCTTGTCACAAAACGATTTTAACTATTGCCCTATAATCAGTATGTTTTCAAGATCTTTCACGCAAAAAGAAATTTCAGCATGCGTTCACAAAAGAGTTCCACATCAATACGCGTCATTCATAGTTATTGGTGAATTCAAAAATGAGTATCCGTCTCATTAAATGAAGTTCCTATCTAAATCATCCAAGCTCAGTTTAATTCAACGAAATTCTGCTAACCTCCAAAAATATACAAATTTAATCGTGTTTTTCCTCATTACACAATATACAATAAACACGATTCTGCACAGTTTGCTTTTCTTTCCAGTGTGACAATTTAATCACTAGCATAGAACTATATGTCCTTATGCTTTATTTTACTTTTTATTCTCTATTTTATATAAATGCGAATAATATTTTTAAGTAATGTAGGCAGATATTTTTTAAATAATCAAGTTGACAGCTCGGCATAGGATTCTTAAGAAGCATATAATTTTCCTTATAACTAACTGTCCAAAAAAAAATACATAAAGCTGGGCATTCAAATTTAACTTTAAGATCATTGCTATTCAGGTTTTGCTATCTTCTTTTGATTAATTTTTTAATGTAAATCTCTTTGATCGACTTCAAATTTCCAAATTCAAATAAATAAATCAAACTCGATATTGATCAGGAATTTTACTTTCTTACTAAATTAGAAAACTTTTAACAAATTTGACCAAATTTGAAACATCATATTTTTTGTAAAAATAACGCAGAGTATTTTTGTTCATTTCTATGTAACTATATACTAATGATAAAAAAAAATAGAGACATATCTCCACATTGACAATTCTCAACTTGAATGAAGTACTTTTCTCAACTATTTTAAGTATTGCACATTCATATTTGGAATGAGGTACGGAATATTTCGCCAAGTTCGTCGAAAATTAAAAACTTTGTTCCCATAAAATTTTCCATCATCTAGAAGTGAATGAAAACTTTTCTTAAAAAAATACTGTTTTCTTAGTTAATTTTTTTAATGTTTATTTTATAAGCATGTCAACATAAGATATTTTTTACGTTTCATAAGTTGGTAAATTTGATACACTTTTTTTCTAAACTTTTAAATACTAGTTTGACCGACTGGATTATCATTTTGTGTAGTTCTGATAATTAATTATATGAAGTGAACTATGTACATTTTCTCGATAAAAATTGAAGTTCTTATCAGTTTAAGACGAATTTCGAAATAGATTTAATTTTCTATCAAAAATGAATTTAAAAATTTTTTAAATATTTTAGAAAAAATCAAAAATAGTTTTTTACAGAACATAAATGGTATTAATTTTAATTCCCTTTTCTTTTTAAAAGTATTCGATCTCTTAACTTTCAGTTTATTATTTGATAATTTTTAATGCAAATTTTTTTTAAAGAAAAAGAAAATTTAAAAATATTTCTTCAATTACACAATAGTACAAATAAATTGTAACTTCAAGAACGTATGTACTTTTTTTCGTGTCTTAATGTATCACTATTTCGCTTGAATCTAATTGCTCTAGAAGCAAAATTTCTTAACGCAAGTATCACGAAATATTAATTAGTCCTTTAATGTGCAAATCAAATAAAACACTCGAAAATTTCAAAGACACGAAAAAATCAATATTATTGGGTTGTTCGGAAAGTCATTTCGTTTTTCCTTCATGGATCATCTTTTTGCTAGTAAAAACCAACCACTTTATGACTGTGGAATCGTGCTACTACCAGAAAGATGATAAAAGCTATTAGACTAGAATGGACAATATGCAATGCAATACGATATTTATTCGTTATATTTTTTTCATTTTCATGAAAAACGAAATTACTTTCCGAACAACCCAATAGAAACCGAATGATTGTGAATCTTTTTTAATCGTTCTTTTAAATTACAAGACGAAATTTTTCAGTTTTTCAAAGAAATTAAAATAATTTATATCTATTTTCAATGAAAAAATCAACAGAATATGTTTATTTATTTAATGTTAAGTGTACTTAACTGAAAGAAAAAATACGATGTAAGCAAAGCAGATGTAAACAAAAAAGAGAATAGACTCTATTTATATCTCAAGATCTCTTCCCTTTTTGAGTATAGTTTTCGTCTATATACCATCAACTATTTTTTTTTCTTCTTTAACGGCAAATAAAGAACTAAAAAATTAAAATTTAAAAATAAAATTAGCTTGTATAATCTGTGACTTCATAGAAATTTACATTTGCTCTGAAAATTTGCATATTAATAACCATATTTGATTAATAATTTTAAAGTTACTCAGTTTTATTTATTATTAAAATATATGCTTAGGAGAATAAGATTTAAGTTGACTGGAAAACTTTTGTAAAAAGAAAATTAAATGCCTAATCCTAAAATAAGGGCGATATTACTATATTCGAGCAAAACTGGTAAATTAACTACTTCTGAAACCAGAATTTTACTATAAAATGAATATTAGTCCATTACTTTCGTTTATTTTAAACTTTCTTCCGAAGATACTTAGTAATTTTTGGATAATGATTAAATTGACTTCTTTTAGTTTTGCGATGACTCCTTTTTCCAAGTACTACTTTTATTTGTGTGTGTGTGTTACACACCATTCTAACACAAATCTTTCCAATCAAAACCAAAAAATCTGTAGCCTTACCTTTTAATACATGGAAGAATTAACTACATGTGTCTTAGACGTAAATAGTAACATGGCTTTTGGCCATAAAATTTTATCAACAGAATAATGACTGAATGGCAAAGAAGAAATGAAAATAGTTTGGTCCTGCTCAGAGTAATTTTAAAGAAAATAATATCTAGAAACAATTTAAAGTGATATATTTATCATTGACAGTACGCTTTTTAGTGGTTCAGAATATGAAATCTTTTATATAAACATTATTGCCCGAAAATAAGATAGTATTTTTTTCTTAGAAATCTCTTCTTATTTCAAATTTTTACATCAGGGTCTTTAATATTCTCGTTTGCATAAAATTTTTTTTCAAATAAATATTTTTATAATAAGTGATGACGAATGCAGCATTTATTATAAAATTTTAATGAATATTTGGAAAAAAAATCTTTTAATAAAAAAGGATAGTTGGCAATCACTTATTTTGTAAAAAAATGTGCTTCAAAAGAAGTTGATTTATAAAAGTCCATAAACAAATAGCAATTATTTTAGAATAACCTTCTAAGCACATGTGATTCAGTACACTTACCATTAAAATCCAATTAAAGGAGTTTAACATCTTATATATAGAATATTTTCAACAAATTTAACAACTCTTTTTTCTTTTTTTTGGTTTAAAGTTGCAAAATAAGTTTTTTGAGATAAAAGTGATGCTAATACTGAATTTATCAATTTTTATTTTTCCAAAAAAGTTATTTCAGTTTGAACAGCTAAAAAAATAAGTTTTCAAATAATCAAATAATTTCAATAAAAAAATAATAAATTAATATTGAAGAAAGAGTATTATATTCTTCGCAGAAAGTTCAAATTCAGAAACATTTAAAAGGGAATAAAAAAATAAATAAATAAAAAGTACTTACCGGTTGGCTGACATTAGCAGATGCCTCTCGTGAGGGTGCTACAGGTGGGGACGATTTGGGGACGAGAACTTTCGCAGGTGACGAACGGGCCTCAATCTCCTTGGCCAGTGCTTTGACGGAAACGGTAGGCGGAGCTTCTGACGTCATCCCCCAGAATGGAATGACGTCACAGAGTCATGTGTATGCTAAAGTACTTTGGATTTGTTCTTACTCTTTCTCAATTATACTTCTCTCTGAACCTAATGAGAGAAAAATCAAATCAGAGAGATAAAGTGACTGACATAATTGAAAAATTCTGAAAAAGTTTTATAGTGACGGAGATTTTGAAAGGAATGTACTCAAAAATTAGGGTAAAAGGTTTCTATTTTTATTTTCATTTTAACATGGAAAGAAGTAAATTATCTCGAGTCTAATTTTTTCTTTTAAGCAAAATTATCATTAATTCTGATTTAACATTTATGTTCCGCATTAACAGCTAATCAACTATGAGACCATAATTAAATTGAGCGTGTCACATAATTGTGACGTCTAGTATTCAGAATCATTATGTTTATTGATTAGAAGTCACATTTACCGAAAATCCTCCAGAAGAATCGGCAAGTAACTAAGTATTTAATTTCTAGATTTTTTAAAATATCTGGCTTTAGAAACAGGTGAGTCAGGTATCATGTTACAAAAATATCCCCAGTAATACAAAAATTTAATAAGTGCTATTTTTGACAGATTGTTTATCTGTGTTACTGTCTATAATATTCCAAACATCATGTTAACTTCCATATATTATGATCTTACTGATTTCGTTAATGTTATCTTTTTTGCGCGCAAAAAATAATTTGTTCACTATTATTTTTTTTTAATCTGGAATTGGAAAAATAATTTAATACTGCAAGTACATTTGTCACAAAATGCCACATCTTGCGCGTTTAGCAATGCGTACTCTTTGAATGAAATTGTGAAAATACAAACAAGCCAATTAAAAATATTAGTTATAAAAGCCAAAATGGCTACCGCTTAGGATCAAATGTACTATCACGTCATCACAGCGTTTTACCAATTTTCTAATCTATCATATCAACTTTTCATATCAGCAGTTCATCGGTTCAATTCTTACTACGGGCAAAAACGTTTATAATGGTTCGGAATCTACCGTAATCTGTAGATCTCAATAAGCCAAGATATATTAACTGAGACAAATTTGCCTCTCATTTTATACTTTATTTTTCTATTTACTTGCTTTTCTTTTTTGCACTTCTCTTGAATAATTTCAATCATTTCATTCGAAAACAATACAACACGGAATTTGAAATATTCTTACAATCATAAGTTTTTTTTTATTTTTTTTTTTCATATTCTTGAAGAACTGTACTGGATAAGAAAATGACCAAAAGCCAAGCGAATTAAGATAACCCAGATTTTAAAGTGAAAGTTATTATTGTATTGCAATAATAAATATTCGTAAAACCGCATTTATCTTAATTATTGCATTCTGTTTCTAGCCATCTAATTTCTCGACTGAAATATCTAGACGGACTCAATGCCTGTGCAGTTTGGAATCAGAAACAAGGGACGAAATCGACACTGGAGATGACGTCCTCTTCTCAAAATTTTCCCACACATCCATGAAAATGCAAAAGTCTCTAAGAATATTTTATATGCATATGCTCTGTCAGAACGACGATCTTCGGTCAGTGTGTCAGGTATCGAACTTATCTTCTGTGTCAGGTATTGAACTTAACTTATCTTCTGTGTCAGGCATCTAATTTACTATCTTCTGGATGCGACACTGTTACTCTACCAGACTACCTTAACCAAAAAAATGATTTAAAATTTTTTTAACTAATCTAAACAATATAAAGTAAATATTATTTGAAATCTCTTTCATCCAAGTGCATATTCACATTTTCATCTTCCTAAAAATAATAATAATAAAATTAGGTTTTTTTTTGTGATCGAAGATTTTTTTACCAGGGAAGGATATACGATTCATAAAAAGATCATGACAAATTTCAAGCTGAGGTGGGAATTGAACCCAGGACATGTTAAGTACAGTATTGTCTATTCAGATACCAGCTAAGTAACAATGTAAATGGATATATTTAATATAAATAAATGCCATATATTATATTATTACAATAATGTGAATAAAACTAGTTTAGCATACATTATTTGAGTTTTAAATTCATAAATCAAATAAGGATACATAAATCAGTAATCGTTAGAAGGAAACGATTCACTTTTACAACGAATCTCAATGTCAAAGAGCTCAAAAGTGTTTATATATTTTCCTTTTTTTGCGGCATTATATTAATTACATATTTCTATTCATAGGAAGTTTATACTCATGAGTTTCTAAGCGAAAGGTTTTGTGTTGGTGGAGTACCTAGCCCCATAATAACAGTCACACCCAGGTTTGCGAATATTTTTCCTGTTTTATTCATTTAATTAATTAGTATTTAGTCTAAGATTCTTTTACCTGTTCAGAATGAGAAGTTTGATATTATTTTATGTCCTCATTTCTCAGGGCGTGAGGAACCTTTTAATGAATTAAAATATGACTAATAGACTATAAATCATTTCACAGCAATAGCATAGAATTAAAAGAAATCATCTTTTTGTAGTCAGTCATTCTACCTGTTAATTCAACAATATAATAGGATTACAATGATAAATTTGGTGAGTTTTGCATTATGTGGTCTTCGGTTTTTAATTTATTTTTTTAATATTGAAAGTATATCAATTTTGATGTATTTTAACAGGGGTACAAACACTTATTTCTGCATTATTTATGTTCAAGTGTTTGCACTTTTTTTAAAAACTAATCTTGTAAAGAAATAGGATTTTCCTAGATTTTAGCGAGAGAGAAATATTACTTTGTTTAATCCATAAAATATCTGAATTTTCCTACTAAATTATATTATTTGATATAGATCACTCCTAGCTTTCTGATGTAACTGCTTAATTTCAAAATTCGATGAGGAACTTTAGAAGAATTTTCTAAGCGATAGAAATACTAAATGTTTAAAATAATTAAAAATAAATAAACTTACGCATATAATTTTTAGAAAATGATAATACTAATTTTTACATGTTGATAATGCATGATTTTATAAAACTTTAGCTGGTATAAATATTAGAAAAAAATTGAATCTAACACATTTTAGAGCGTATCTATAGGAAATATTTCGACACTGGACAAAAACGCATTACATACACACACATTTCATTCTTTTTACATTTTTATTTTTTTTTTTTTTTATAAACTACTTCCTTCACACTAAAAAGTGAATGAATAAAATAAATAGCTACAAAATATGAATTTATTTACTGATAGGCTTGTAAGAAAATTAGTTATGCGATACAATCAGAAAGTAAAAAAGATATCTAACTCTATAAAAAGATTATATAAAAACATTTACATAGTAACAGAGCTATCATACTCTCATTAAGTTGATCTGTTGGATCACAATTTTCTTAGCCATAAAAGTGTTATATGATAAATTTATATTTCAAAGTAGATTATCTTATCTACGTGGTATATTAAAAATGAATTGGTCGTTAATCAATTAATTTTATTTGCTTATTCATGAACTTTTCAATGCCTTATATACAAGCGAAAATGTGTTGATATTTTAAATGCATTAATAAAAATAAGAGATAAAATTACTTTCCCAATTTTAGTTCTATTTATAACATTGTGATATTATTGAACTGTATAATGATAATATTCTACATATTTTTTTGAATAAAGAAAACGAAAAAAGGGAAACATGAAAGCTTTGAATGCATTCCATAGAAATTCTTTTTATTAGTTATAATGTGTTGCTATAGCAACGAGGCTTCATTTAACGTAAACCGGTGAGAAAAGTCTTCCATAAGCATAGATTCTAATCAGAAATTCCGAGAACCCAGCAATAAAGAATGCATTAAGTACCTATTTAAAAATTCCTTTCCCAATCTTATATTCATGATTAAATTTTACATCCTTTGTACTTACTCGAATCGCTTTATTATATCCTTAAAATATCATTCAAGAATAAGAGGGAATAAGAAGTTATAATTAAAATTCTTCATATTTCAATAAATTCTCCTTTTAAAACAAGAAAAATTTATACTAAAAATATTAACACTAAATGCTAAAAATTCTTATATAATTTTTTGTTGAAATGTTTGAAACTATATAAATTTTATTAGAACTCATTTAGAAAAAAAATTATGGTTTTAAAATATATATGAGGAATAACTTAAGTAATTTAATAAAAAATAAGAACACAGGCTTATTTTTTAATAACAAAGATATTTTAAAAGTCCTTGAATATTTATCCTATTGCTTTACGATTCGTTCTCAAGCCCTTTTGTAGCTAAAAATAAGAAATAAAGCGCTTACTTTTTTATTAGAAAAAAAATTTGAATGTCAAGAGTATAATAAATATAACCTGCTGTATATGAGATATTGAAATAAAATTCAGTCTTATAGTTTCAATTTTTATTTCGTTTTCTACATTATTTAATAATATTATTTTATAATTTATGTTTACTCCCAAATATTTAATTTTTTTAAGGATGTGCTTTAATGAATATTGCAACACACAAGATGATATATTCGTTAAAGTTCCTGTGGCTAAGATAATAACTGAATGATTCGCTCTTCCTTCCTTGATTCTTTGTTGCAACTATATGTCTATTGAGGGCGCACTGCACGAATATCTTTGTTCAAACAGATTTTCTGCGCCTAGCGATGCAGATGTTCTTTGTTCCATGTCTTGTCCTTTTCTTTGTCTTGTCCTGTTTAAGTATGTCCTATGTTAATAAAGAAATTAAAAACCGGCTCAAGGTAAGCTTATTTAGAATTTGAATTTATTATTAAGATGAATTGATAAACATGATTAGCAATAAGAGAGTTTATTAGAAAAATATTATATTCCTTTCAAACAGTTGGTTCCAATCGAATTAGCCTTCGACTCTAAAAATTGACCATGGAGTAGCAAAAAACTAAGTTTCATACTCAGTTAATCATAATCAGCAAATCGAAATCTCGTAATTATAGTAATTTGAAGTACTGCTGTGGCTCATTACAAAACAAACTTATCCATATCGTAACTTGCGAATACAATAACTTACTCTATGAAAGTGTTATAGTATTTTGTTCTAGTGTAATCATCAAACAGTAGTTGACGAGCATCAAATGAAAAGGTCAATCTTGATTTAATATTATCTATGATGTTTTGAAAATACTTTTCCCTATAAAAGACATAGTTATTATGAAAATTAACAACGTATTTATTCAAAAGTACGTACTTTTTTATGAGTATTTATTGATTTTTTTAAGTTTAATATTATAGCATATTTTGCTAGTAATACATAATCATTTACTCCATTTAATCATTAAAACTAACTAAAACAGAGATTAAATTCTCCAATATTTTGACAAAAATAGATAACCTAATAAATGAAGGCTGCTTTAAGGCATATGAAAATCCATCAGTTCATAGATAGCGGGGCGTAATCACATATTGCATTGAAGAAAACTGTGGAAAACTCCCAAATATTCACCTAAATAAATAGCATGCAGAAAACAGAAACGCAACACACGTAACAAGTTATTCAACAATGACTTGGATAAAGCACGAAATCTTCTACTCCGAATATCGCGATCCCATTACAGAGCTTATGTGCCACCCCTTTCAATAACTACTATTCTAAATCATGGTTGGTTTGCTTCCCTTACTGAACATGCACTTAAACGTCTTAGTAAATAATAAAGTTTTCAGGGCAAATCTACCAATAACTTAACAAATGCACTCAGCAATACTATTTACATTGTCATTTACTGTCTTTCGCATAACATAATTTGGGAAAACTGTAAACTACTATAGTGTAACTTAAAGTGTTATTTTGTTACTTACTAATTTTCAAATGGAAAGGAAGTGCTCTTTTTTTCCAACGTATATTTATCCTACATCACCCTCAACATCCGACATAATTTCTACTGCTTACAATTGAAAATAGAATCACTCAGTAATGGAAGGTAGAAAACTAGCTAAACAAGCTTTCAATAAAATGATATATAATTCAAAGAACACTTTAATAGTGCAAATCTTCAGAACATTACGAACAAAAAGGTTTCATAAGAACATTTGAAGCACTGAAGATCATCCGGATGAGCTCCAGCCAATATGTTAGACAGGAAGTGAGAGGTGGTATTCAATCACGCTGAAGTCAACAGTTTCGACTCCTAAAACCAGCAAAAAATAAAGAGGAAAACATAAACTCTCTGTTCTACTAAATGTTCCCCTGATAACACTTTTCATGTTATTTTAAGAGATAAAAGATCAAAAATATTGATGAAGATTGAAACTAGGATAATACAAATGGAAAGTATTTAGACAGAAGAAGATTAACGACTGGAAATTATTTTGAAACAGATTGAGCGGAGATAGCTTTTGACATGGTTGAAAGGGGAAGTATTATACGGTATCTCTATACATCGCTTCGCACACTTGATACATTCGTGAGCAATTCTCTGGAAAATGTGAGTGATGACAAATTTCGAACATAAGAAAGGTCTCTATTCACAAAATTTATACTTGAAAAAGTTGCCCAATAATTAGGGAAAACCGGAAAAATATCAGAGATATTCAGTTTGAGGAAAGAATCAAAAAATTACTTTTATATTTACTTTTGTAAAAGTCTTTTTGAAAACTGCTACTTCTTCAGCATATGAAAAATGGATGTAACTATTTGTGAGCAGTAAGCCAAGAGAACGAAAAGTGTTTCACTTTCAAATTTCTAATAAAATATAAAGGAACCGGAAAAAATTCCATACAGTAGTGAGTCTTTTTTTTTCTTACTGCAGAAGAATTATACTGTTTTTATATAAATTTAAAAATAATCACGTTTCATTTATTTTTTTAAGAACTATGCATTTTGATTCACATTCTTTGGAAAAATTAATATGTGTTGAAGTTTGACAACAGAAATTCTCTCTCTCGAAAGAAAATATTTAGACTTTATTGATTTTATTTTAGTCACGTCCTATCATCACATCTAGATTTATCAGAATAAACTGATTGTTATAATAGTAATTCACAACTATAACTAAAATCATTGTGGCTTAGTTAAACATCAAAGATACTCACTGCTACAAACAAACTATTCTAGTTTAAATCAAATTAGTACCAATGTATGAAAATCAACAATGCATTAAAATTATCGTAATAGAATACTTAAATTGATTGATATGTGTACAGGTAATTATCAAAATAATAAAAATACCTGTGAATATATAAAAATGAATAAGAATGCGCTTCCATAGATATATTAGTTTTTTTTTAATATAAAAAGTATATATTATAGTATTATGAGAGGTATCTTTAGTCAAATTGTGTATGTCTTGAATTTTTGTTAAAAAAATAAAATGCCAAACATCGCAGACTTTCAAAGACACTAAATTATAGCAGCACGACTTTCATAATGTCTTGCACCTATGTAAATATTACCGATATGATGCCTTAAATTCAAATTACTTCAACGTATACCTCAAATGATGGTTCTGTTATATGACATGAATCAAATAATTGAACATGGATAACTATAACTGTAATTGTAATTAACTATAACTGTGTATTATCCCATAAAGCAGCCGATCTGGTTATTCGATTAATCATCCTCTTGAAAGCCTACAAGAGTTCCACCTCAATGTCTAACAACAATTTGTGTAACACCACTGAAAATACACGCAAGATATTAACATCGTATGCTCAATCTATCAAGTGTGATTGTAAACATCTATCACATACCACACTGTCCTCTTAAATCTGACTTTCTTCGCAGATCATATGCGCGTGGCAGGATTCTACAGCACTCATTCGTGCTGTACCTTTATTCACGTATATGATTGCATGCCAAATTTCATAGTTCTGTCTAAGTGCATGGATTATTAACAACGAAGTGTAGAATATAAAATCCCACACTTATTCTTGAAAATGGAAATTTGGTATGTTCTAATATATAAATATAGATAGATAGAGATACGATTTTTTGGCTTACGAATCCTGCAACATTCGATAAGTGAGCCTGAGAGGGAACAAACTCAAAAAAATCTATTTCCAAGATCAACCTCAGTTGTAGAAGTTTGTAATTTTCAGAAGCCACTTTAAACTGTAGGTATCGGTATCGGTGGATTTAGCTTTGGAGTAAAAAAACAGACCTGGTACGGGAAAAAAAAACATTCAGACGAATCCTTTTTTCCCTCTCATACACGCACACAATAAACAAAATTATAAAATTAAATTAAAATTGGCCTACATTTAATACTAATTTTTACTGATAGAAAATAATTTCAATTGTTAGAAAAAAGTTATCTTCATAATAACAAAAAATACGATTTTACAATTTTATAAACTATAAAACAAATTTTTGTAATGAATATTTATCAGCAAAAGCTCTTCCCCAAAGAGTTGCATAATTTTTAATACTTAATCTAATCTCTATATTGAAATCCAAAAAAGAAATAATATTTTATAGTTAAATTTTACAATTAGTTTCTGGAGAAGAAATAAAAGCATTTATCATATATACTGTATATTGAATGAAGAAATTAATTTTCAATAATTTTCAATTTTAAAGGAAAATATAATGAAAATGAAAAGAGGAAATCGGTATTATCAGAAACTTTTATCGGTTAAAAGGTTATGGAAGATATAAAGAAATTGATCTAATATCAAATAACCTTTAGAAGAGTATGAGGAAAAAACTAAATATTGCCCTGAGAAAAAAAAACTGATAAATTTACTAAATACTTCGATATATCGTTTTAATGAACTCAATTTAGTCTTTTTAATAGCTATATTACCTCGTTTTTCAATTAGCTACGAAAAAAATTACACTCTTTATATATAATAACTGTCTCGTTTCGTATCCGCCCATCATTATAAGTTTTCTACAACAATTTAAAAAAATGATAAAAAGTCGTTAATAGGTTCTAATCATCTTCATCAGTCAAGTTCACGTCTTCAGTTTTGAAAGATTTCAAAAGAGATGGCTGCTGCAACAGATAATTCATCCGATTTGCCCTCAGCATTTAGCAAAGTAAATGTTTTTATTTAGCCTGTACTTCTAGAATATGGCGAGAGCTTTGTTTTGTCTTTTTATTTTGTTTAATAGACTCGTTTGTTTACAATTATTGCTTTTCGATATTATTTATTTCTAATAAAAAGGAATCGAAAAATCAACAATAAATGAATAAATATGTAGTAAGATATATAATGAAAAAAAATTAGCATATTTGCTTCTGAAGTATAAAGTAAAAAATGACTATTTCAATTACGTATATATTGTAGTTTATCTGAATGAATAAGTTTATTAATTTGAACTTTCTAAAATAAAGTTAATTTTTCATTTCGTTATATTTTACACAAAAAAATCGCATATATTTTTAATTCATTTTTTTTATAGATATAAGATCTTCACAAATTTAGCTTCAAAAGAACTTAATTTTCATTTTTTCGTAGATAGTATATTTACAGATAGTAGTTTATCTTTTGACTTTTTCGTAGATCAGTAACTTTAATAGTTTTATTTTAATCGAAAACTACTGAGAAAAAGCACCTAATAAAAACAGTTTATACTTATTTATTTATTTTGTGGAAACCGCTCACAGTGTGCTATCTGGTTGCTGAATGGTTAGTAAAATGGTCTTCACACACTTCAACTGTTTCTGGGTTTAACTCTCACCTCCACCGTGGATGTTTGTAGCGATTTAAAATCACAAGTCACCGTGAGATTACGAAATCACTAGACAAGAGGTAATCTGAGTAAGTTTAAATGTGTGAATTAAAAAACCAGTTTAGTAAGTATAATCACTTTTGCTCCAAATGAATTCCGTCAATAAATTTTAAATACAGGTTGAACGAAAACATTTATCACTCAATTATGAATTCAGAAAAGACTAAATTAGATTAAAAGCTACAGATTATTGACAAAACTTCATTCAAAAGACTTATTTAAATCAAGTCGAATACATTTATCCAGTAATTTTGTTATATAACTCATACATTTTAATAGCAAAATAATTGTTAGATAAAATTAAATCTAATGGCAGTACAAAGAAATGTAATGAGAAATATTTCACAAATAAAAAGTATCCCTGAGTTAATTATAATACTTCAAAATATCAATAATATTCGTACAAAACAAACCATAAAGTATAAAAAAGTTGTCTATAAAAAATAAGCAGCATTTTTTTAAAAATTTTATAAATATTTATAATAATTTGTTCTTTATTGATAATTAACTATCTGATAAATAAATGTAATTATTATTTTGTAATTCTTGTAGTTTATTAAAGTTATCAATAACATCAGCAAAAAAAATCTTAGAAAACATCCTTCAGTGCAAGAACAAAAAAGGTAGTCAATCAGTAAGTGCGTCTTTCGTAACAGAATTCGGAAAAAGGTTATCGTCCTTCTTAAAACCATTTCTACATAATCCTTGCAATAACAGTTTTGATAGAAGCGAAATATTCCTCAATTCTTGCATGCCTTTATTTAGCATGATTTCAGGAAAATGGAAATGAGTTAAATTACAACTCATTTCTATGTTATTCATGCTGTGGACAACGGTACAGAGTTCAATCCCTCGAAAATATCCATCGGCGATTTTTAAACACGTTCACAAAAAGAACGATACCAAATATAAAACCAATGTGGATTCTCCATCAAGAATCGAAGCCACATTCGTCACATGAACATGAAAATTTAGACACATATATTTTGGAGACTAATTAAAATATATATCAAGCCTTGAAAATTTACAATTTACTACTTTTTTAGAAGAGAATCATTTTAAATGAATAACGCGTGTCAGGAAAAAGTTTAATTCTTCTTCATTGATATAATACGGATTTCTCAAGCAATAAAAAGTAACACATTTCAAGGAGTCAGCTTAGTTTCTCAGCATGCCAGTATCAAAAGAAAACAAAGTTCTCTCATTCTTACATTACAAAAACAAACATTTGTTTCCGCAATTTTTTTTTTTTTTTTTTTATGATTTTGCAATTTGAATGGAATTGTGATCGCTTATTGATTTGTTTCCCAACTAGCGATACCTGTTGCAAAGTAAATGAAAATTCTAATTTTTGCTTTAATATACTAATAGATATGAATTATGCGAAAGTGCGGTGTGAAATCTGCAAAAAGTGTCAAAAACACTTTTCAGTAAATTTAGGAAATAATCATCATTTAATCCTTCGAATCATTATTAATGCCTTGATTCAAGTCCAGAACCTATAATCAATAAAATAACTGAAACTTAATCCACTAAATCACTTAAGATGACTCACGGTTTTTTGAGATTCAACATTAAAAGTTAGTAAATAGTATACATTTCGTGTAAAATAAAAATAACCTTTCTTTTATACAATTAACTATTTTGATTTGTAACATGACAATTATTCTCAATAATATTTTCTTTTATGCCAACTAAGTATCTTTAATTAAATTAAAAGTAGATTTTTAATTTTTCAAACCACTTTTAAACTATATTTGGTTTCAGGCATCCAGAAGTTAACAAGTATTCATTTCCGTACTTAGTGTCTGTTGAAAGAAATGTAGTTTTCTATTTATTTTTGATTTTTCATTTACGTATTTTTTTCCAAAGTCTATTCAAATGTATTCATTCATATTATTGCATTTTACAGAATGAAAGACAATAATGACAAAAATCAATTTTGTAGGTTAACTTATACGGAATTCAATCTAATTTCACCACATTTTAGTACTTAGAGACTAGATAAATCAGCATCAATCATAAAATACTCTTTTACAAGAAAACTGATACACTGACGCTGAGTTAAGGATGTAGTTTGAAACACTAGCGACGCAGTGTACTTTTATAAAATACTCGTCAATAATTTTGAAACGTATATAAAAACTCATATAAGGAAAATTGTGCATTAACTTCGATTTTGTTAATAGTTTTCTACGAAATAAAAAGAAATACATAATTAAAATTATCAAAAAGTAAAAATAGTTAAAAAGGAAATATTTTAATTTCCCTTCTTCTGTTAATTATAAGAAAATACCGAAAATATATATCTTACGTGAAAATTTTCATACATAAATTGCATAAAAATTTTCATTTTAATAAAATAATTGATATTCTATGTTTGGAATTTATTATTAATAAGGAATTTTAAAATATAGAATACCACCTTTTTTTCTATATTTTAAAATTTATCATTTTTTTATGTGTATAGTAAGTGCGATTAAAATTGACACCCTTATTATTCACAAAGAAGTAAAAATTAAAATTTATAAATCATTTTGAAATTTAGTAACTTAATAGAAAAAATATTAATATAAATTTTAATGTCATATCACGCACGCATTGTTTAAAATATTACAATAATTAAGAAGAAAAATTCAGAAAATGTATGTAATTCAAAGAAAAATGTAACACTGAATTTGAAAAAAGTTACTATTCTGTTTACGTGTATCACAGTGTGACATGACATATACTCTGAACATAAAAAAACCGATTTACACACAGGATTCATACATATGTATATCGAAAATCATTAGACCCGTACATTGTATGTCATCACCGACATGATTTAATTCAGAAAGATAGGTTCTATGGTTCAATTCTATTCAATTATTTAAATAGTTAATATTTGATATGAGAAATATTATCTAAAACATCTCATCAGTACAAAATTAATACTTTATAATAGTCCAAAATGTAAAAAAAAACTTAGAGATATAACATTGTTCCGTCACACATAATCCACTTATCCATCTTAAAGCATTCTTATTAATATAAATTAAGTTTTACAAGTTTAATATTTTTGTTAAATTTAAAAATACGTTGTAAAATTAAACCTGTAATTTATTATTTTTCAACCCACATGTTTTCGGAAATCTTGTAGTTAAAATAGATAAACATGAGCATGAAAATACACCTTTTTAAATTACCAGAAACATTAGATGCAGGGAATTTGAGATTACATACAATGATTAATCGGATTAAGGGCGTTCAACATCATTAGTGTCAAAAATAGCTAGAATTATTTTATTAGCTTTAAACTTATATCAGCCGAATTTCTCAAAACACGATTACAACGGGATAAGTGTTTCCAAAAAACTTACCTTCTAGGAAGCTATGATTTGTAATAAATTTAATTGAATTAATAAACTTTATTTTTGTATTTATTTTCAAAATGTATATATCCAAGGACCTGTATAAAGAAATTTAACATTTCTCATAACTACAATAAACGTATATATTTGTACAAGCATGTTCATTATGTTTCTTTTTGGAAGTGCTTCTGTTATTTCCTAAAAACACACGAACATACGAAATTTCCTTTATTATACAATTTGAAATATTTAAGGCGGATAAATCTTTCGGATTTTATAAAATTAACTATGATGATAAAATTATTATTCCCATTTCACAGGAGTCAGTCTAGATTCTCCACATATCAGTATTCAGAGAAAAGACAGACCTTTATCCTCTTCATGTCAACTTATATGTTAAAGTTTCTTTATGTTACGTTTTTTTATCGAATTTAAAGGATAAATAAATATGAATTCTATGAAAAAAATATTGTTTTAATTTCATGAAAAAATTATTACTCTTAATGATAATAATTACACAAACAGTATATCAGCCATGAGAGAGAGCTTGATTATAAAATTTAACATTTCTCATAACTACAATAGACGTATATATTTGTACAAGCATGTTCATTATGTTTCTTTTTGGAAGTGCTTCTGTTATTTCCTAAAAACACACGAAATTTCCTTAATTATACAATTTGAAATATTTAAGGCAGATTAATCTTTCGGATTTTATAAAATTAACTATGATGAAAACATTATTATTCCCATTTCACAGGAGTCAGTCTAGATTTTCAACATTCCAGTATTCAGAGAAAAGACAGATCATCATCCTCCCCTAAATAGTTGCTTGTTGTTGTGTGTTAACATATTTTTATAAATCATTTTTATACAGTTGTTATGTTGTATGTATTTCTACAAATGATGCAGATTTTATATCAGCAGAATTTTTATTTTATTATGCAATTATTTAAAATATTTCGAACATATTATAAGAAATAATCTGCTTGTTATTCAGTATCGGCATATACAGTCATAAAATATTGTATTGTTTGAAGTATCAAATGGACTAAAAGGCATCCCTTCTAATCTTAATTTAGGTATTATCGAAGTAATGAAAATATTTATTTTTGTATCCTTTCAGTAAGTGTACTTTTCCAACATATGTGTGTGGTAGTGCATTCAGAAGAAAGATACATTTTCACACTAACTAATTTCATAATAATTTGACAAAAAATTATAATTGTGACATATTTTCTTAAATATTAAATATTCAGCATCTTTTACAGCTAATTTAATGTTATATGATTAGCTTAAAATTTTAATTACCGAAAAAACAGAGAAGTTAATATATTAAACGTTCCAAAAGTAAATGAAATATAACATGCCAGAAATGAGATTTTGAAAAAAGTAGGGCCATAACTTTAATAGAAATGATCGTTTAATAACAATGAAATTGCACTGAAATTGCAAACACATCACACCAGGATTCGAGCCCAGGGACACAAACCATGAGGCGGAGACTCGAGCCACTGGACCACAGTGATAACAAGTGAGATTGTTATTATAACGAGTGAAGTTGGAAAAAAAACCACAGTATAATTACCAAGATTGATTTTTTTATTACGGAATCCAACTTATTTTGCATGTGAAGAGAAACACCTAATATCCTTCTTTTATTCTGGATTTTATAAGCAAAATGAGAGTAACAAAAAACTATTTAGACAACAACCAAGGGAATCAGTCGTATTTTTCCACACTGAGTATTCAGAGAAAAGACAGATCATCCTTCTCCCTTGGAAATCTTCCTACAAGTCAATCATATTTCTGGATATTGGAAAGAAAACGCTCTGAAATTACAAACTCATCACTTCAGGTTTCGAGCCCAGAGACACTAACCATGAGGCAGAGACTCAAGCTACTGCACCACAGTGATAACAAGTGAGATTGTTATTAAAATGAGTGAAGGTAGAAAAAAACCACTGTATCATTGCCAAGACTGATTTTTTATTACGGAATCCAACTTATTTTGCATGTGAAGAGAAACACCTAATATCCTTCTTTTATTCTGGATTTTATAAGCAAAATGACAGTAACAAAAAACTATTTAGACAACAAACAAGGGAATCAGTCGTATTTTTCCACACTGAGTATTCAGAGAAAAGACAGATCATCCTTCTCCCTTGGAAATCTTCCTGCAAGTCAATCATACTTCTGGATATTTGAACGAAAACGCTCTGAAATTACAAACTCATCACTTCAGGATTCGAGCCCAGATACACAAACCATGAGGCAGAGACTCAAGCCACTGCACCACAGTGATAACAAGTGAGATTGTTATTATAATGAGTGAAGTTGGAAAAAAACCACTGTATAATTGCCAAGACTGATTTTTTATTACGGAATCCAACATATTTTGCATGTGAAGAGAAACACATAATATCCTTCTTTTATTCTGGATTTTATAAGCAAAATGAGAATAACAAAAAACTATTTAGACAACAAACAAGGGAATCAGTCATATTTTTCCACACTGAGTATTCATAGAAAAGACAGATCATCCTTCCCCTTGGAAATCTTCCTGCAATTCAATCATATTTCTGGATATTTGAACGAAAACGCTCTGAAATTATAAACTCATCACTTCAGGATTCGAGCCCAGAGACACAAACCATGAGGCAGAGACTCAAGCCACTGCACCACAGTAATAACAAGTGAGATTGTTATTATAATAAGTGAAGTTAGAAAAAAACCGCTGTATAATTGCCAACACTGATTTTTTATTACGGAATCCAACTTATTTTGCATGGGAAGAGAAACACCTAATATCCTTCTTTTATTCTGGATTTTATAAGCAAAATGAGAGTAACAAAAAACTATTTAGACAACAAACCAGGGAATCTGTAGTATTTTTCCACACTGAGTATTCAGAGAAAAGACAGATCATCCTTCTCCCTTGGAAATCTTCCTGCAATTCAATCATATTTCTGGATATTTGAAGGAAAACGCTCTGAAATTATAAACTCATCACTTCAGGTTTCGAGCTTAGAGACACTAACCATGAGGCAGAGACTAAGCTACTGCATCACGTTGATAACAAGTGAGATTGTTATTAAAATGAGTAATGGTAGAAAAAAACCACTGTATAATTGCCAAGACTGATTTTTTATTACGGAATCCAACTTATTTTGCATGTGAAGAAAAACACCTAATATCCTTCTTTTATTCTGGATTTTATAAGCAAAATAAGAGTAACAAAAATTTATTTAGACAACAAACAAGGGAATCAGTCGTATTTTTCCACACTGAGTATTCAGAGAAAAGACAGATCATCCTTCTCCCTTGGAAATCTTCCTGCAAGTCAATCGTATTTCTGGATATTTGAACGAAAACGCTCTGAAATTACAAACTCATCCCTTGAGGTTTCGAGCCCAGAGACACTAACCATGAGGCAGAGACTCAAGCTACTGCACCACAGTGATAACAAGTGAGATTGTTATTAAAATGGGTGAAGGTAGAAAAAAACCACTGTATAATTGCCAAGACTGATTTTTTATTACGGAATCCAACTTATTTTGCATGTGAAGAGAAACACCTAATATCCATCTTTTGTTCTGGATTTTATAAGCAAAATGAGAGTAACAAAAAATAATTTAGACAACAAACAAGGGAATCAGTCATATTTTTCCACACTGAGTATTCAGAGAAAAGACAGATCATCATTCTCCCTTGGAAATCTTTTTGCAAGTCAATCATATTTCTGGATATTTGAACGAAAACGCTCTGAAATTACAACCTCATCACTTCAGGATTCGAGCCCAAAGACACTAATCATGAGGCAGAGACTCAAGCTACTGCACCACAGTGATAACAAGTGAGATTGTTATTAAAATGAGTGAAGGTAGAAAAAAGCCACTGTATAATTGCCAAGACTGATTTTTTATTACGCAATCCAACTTATTTTGCATGTGAAGAGAAACATCTAATATCCTTCTTTTATTCTGGATTTTATAAGCAAAATGAGAGTAACAAAAAACTATTTAGACAACAAACAAGGGAATCAGTCTTATGTTTCCACACTCAGTATTCAGATTAAGGACAGATCATCCTTCTCCCTTGGAAATCTTCCTGCAAGTCAATCATATTTCTGGATATTTGAAGGAAAACGCTCTGAAATTACAAACTCATCACTTCAGATTTCGAGCCCAGAGACACGAACCATGAGGCAGAGACTCAAGCTACTGCACCACAGTGATAACAAGTGAGATTGTTATTAAAAATGAGTGAAGGTAGAAAAAAACCACTGTATAATTACCAAGACAGATTTTTTATTACGGAATCCAACTTATTTTGCATGTGAAGAGAAACACCTAATATCCTTCTTTTATTCTGGATTTTATAAGCAAAATGAGAGTAACAAAAAACTATTTAGACAACAAACAAGGGAATCCTTCTTTTGTTCTGGATTTTATAAGCAAAATGAGAGTAACAAAAAACAATTTAGACAACAAACAAGGGAATCAGTCATATTTTTCCACATTGAGTATTCAGAGAAAAGACAGATCATCCTTCTCCCTTGGAAATCTTCCTGCAAGTCAATCATATTTCTGGATATTTGAACGAAAACGCTCTGAAATTACAAACTCATCACTTCAGGATTCGAGCCCAGATACACAAACCATGAGGCAGAGACTCAAGCCACTGCACCACAGTGATAACAAGTGAGATTGTTATTATAATGAGTGAAGTTAGAAAAAAACCACTGTATAATTGCCAAGACTGATTTTTTATTACGGAATCCAACATATTTTGCATGTGAAGAGAAACACATAATATCCTTCTTTTATTCTGGATTTTATAAGCAAAATGAGAATAACAAAAAACTATTTAGACAACAAACAAGGGAATCAGTCATATTTTTCCACACTGAGTATTCATAGAAAAGACAGATCATCCTTCCCCTTGGAAATCTTCCTGCAATTCAATCATATTTCTGGATATTTGAACGAAAACGCTCTGAAATTATAAACTCATCACTTCAGGATTCGAGCCCAGAGACACAAACCATGAGGCAGAGACTCAAGCCACTGCACCACAGTAATAACAAGTGAGATTGTTATTATAATAAGTGAAGTTAGAAAAAAACCACTGTATAATTGCCAAGACTGATTTTTTATTACGGAATCCAACTTATTTTGCATGGGAAGAGAAACACCTAATATCCTTCTTTTATTCTGGATTTTATAAGCAAAATGAGAGTAACAAAAAACTATTTAGACAACAAACCAGGGAATCTGTAGTATTTTTCCACACTGAGTATTCAGAGAAAAGACAGATCATCCTTCTCCCTTGGAAATCTTCCTGCAATTCAATCATATTTCTGGATATTTGAAGGAAAACGCTCTGAAATTATAAACTCATCACTTCAGGTTTCGAGCTTAGAGACACTAACCATGAGGCAGAGACTAAGCTACTGCATCACGTTGATAACAAGTGAGATTGTTATTAAAATGAGTAATGGTAGAAAAAAACCACTGTATAATTGCCAAGACTGATTTTTTATTACGGAATCCAACTTATTTTGCATGTGAAGAAAAACACCTAATATCCTTCTTTTATTCTGGATTTTATAAGCAAAATAAGAGTAACAAAAATTTATTTAGACAACAAACAAGGGAATCAGTCGTATTTTTCCACACTGAGTATTCAGAGAAAAGACAGATCATCCTTCTCCCTTGGAAATCTTCCTGCAAGTCAATCATTTTTCTGGATATTTGAACGAAAACGCTCTGAAATTAAAACCTCATCATTTCAGGTTTCGAGCCCAGAAACACAAACCATGAGACAGAGACTCAAGCTACTGCACCACAGTGTTAACAAGTGCGATTGTTATTAAAAATGAGTGATGTTAGAAAAAAACCACTGTATAATTGCCAAGACTGATTTTTTATTACGGAATCCAACTTATTTTGCATGTGAAGAGAAACACCTAATATCCTTCTTTTGTTCTGGATTTTATAAGCAAAATGAGAGTAGCAAAAAACTATTTAGACAACAAACAAGGTAATCAGTCATATTTTTCCACACTGAGTATTCAGAGAAAAGACAGATCATCCTTCTCCCTTGGAAATCTTCCTGCAAGTCAATCATATTTCTGGATATTTGAACGAAAACGCTCTGAAATTATAAACTCATCATTTCAGGTTTCGAGCCCAGAAACACAAACCATGAGGCAGAGACTCAAGCTACTGCACCACAGTGATAAGAAGTAAGATTGTTATTAAAATGAGTGAAGGTAGAAAAAAACCACTGTATAATTGCCAAGACTGATTTTTTATTACGCAATCCAACTTATTTTGCATGTGAAGAGAAACATCTAATATCCTTCTTTTATTCTGGATTTTATAAGCAAAATGAGAGTAACAAAAAACTATTTAGACAACAAACAAGGGAATCAGTCTTATGTTTCCACACTCAGTATTCAGATTAAGGACAGATCATCCTTCTCCCTTGGAAATCTTCCTGCAAGTCAATCATATTTCTGGATATTTGAAGGAAAACGCTCTGAAATTACAAACTCATCACTTCAGATTTCAAGCCCAGAGACACGAACCATGAGGCAGAGACTCAAGCTACTGCACCACAGTGATAACAAGTGAGATTGTTATTAAAAATGAGTGAAGGTAGAAAAAAACCACTGTATAATTACCAAGACAGATTTTTTATTACGGAATCCAACTTATTTTGCATGTGAAGAGAAACACCTAATATCCTTCTTTTATTCTGGATTTTATAAGCAAAATGAGAGTAACAAAAAACTATTTAGACAACAAACAAGGGAATCCTTCTTTTGTTCTGGATTTTATAAGCAAAATGAGAGTAACAAAAAACAATTTAGACAACAAACAAGGGAATCAGTCATATTTTTCCACATTGAGTATTCAGAGAAAAGACAGATCATCCTTCTCCCTTGGAAATCTTCCTGCAAGTCAATCATATTTCTGGATATTTGAACGAAAACGCTCTGAAATTACAAACTCATCACTTCAGGATTCGAGCCCAGATACACAAACCATGAGGCAGAGACTCAAGCCACTGCACCACAGTGATAACAAGTGAGATTGTTATTATAATGAGTGAAGTTGGAAAAAAACCACTGTATAATTGCCAAGACTGATTTTTTATTACGGAATCCAACATATTTTGCATGTGAAGAGAAACACCTAATATCCTTCTTTTATTCTGGATTTTATAAGCAAAATGAGAATAACAAAAAACTATTTAGACAACAAACAAGGGAATCAGTCATATTTTTCCACACTGAGTATTCATAGAAAAGACAGATCATCCTTCCCCTTGGAAATCTTCCTGCAATTCAATCATATTTCTGGATATTTGAACGAAAACGCTCTGAAATTATAAACTCATCACTTCAGGATTCGAGCCCAGAGACACAAACCATGAGGCAGAGACTCAAGCCACTGCACCACAGTAATAACAAGTGAGATTGTTATTATAATAAGTGAAGTTAGAAAAAAACCACTGTATAATTGCCAAGACTGATTTTTTATTACGGAATCCAACTTATTTTGCATGGGAAGAGAAACACCTAATATCCTTCTTTTATTCTGGATTTTATAAGCAAAATGAGAGTAACTAAAAACTATTTAGACAACAAACAAGGGAATCAGTCGTATTTTTCCACACTGAGTATTCAGAGAAAAGACAGATCATCCTTCTCCCTTGGAAATCTTCCTGCAAGTCAATCATTTTTCTGGATATTTGAACGAAAACGCTCTGAAATTACAAACTCATAACTTCAGGTTTCGAGACCAGAGGCACTAACCATGAGGCAGAGAATCAAGCTACTGCACCACAGTGATAACAAGTGAGATTGTTATTAAAATGAGTGAAGGTAGAAAAAAACCACTGTATAATTGCCAAGACTGAGTTTTTATTACGGAATCCAACTTATTTTGCATGTGAAGAGAAACACCAAATATCCTTCTTTTATTCTGGATTTTATAAGCAAAATGAGAGTAACAAAAAACTATTTAGACAACAAACAAGGGAATCAGTCGTATTTTTCCACACTGAGTATTCAGAGAAAAGACAGATCATCCTTCTCCCTAGGAAATCTTTTTGCAAGTCAATCATATTTCTGGATATTTGAACGAAAACGCTCTGAAATTAAAACCTCATCACTTCAGGATTCGACCCCAGAGACACAAACCATGAGGCAGAGACTCAAGCTACTGCACTACAGTGATAACAAGTGAGATTGTTATTAAAATGAGTGAAGGTAGAAAAAAACCACTGTATAATTGCCAAGACTGAGTTTTTATTACGGAATCCAACTTATTTTGCATGTGAAGAGAAACACCTAATATCCTTCTTTTATTCTGGATTTTATAAGCAAAATGAGAGTAACAAAAAACTATTTAGACAACAAACAAGGGAATCAGTCGTATTTTTCCACACTGAGTATTCAGAGAAAAGACAGATCATCCTTCTCCTTTGGAAATCTTCCTGCAAGTCAATCATATTTCTGGATATTTGAACGAAAACGCTCTGAAATTACAAACTCATCACTTCAGGTTTCGATCCCAGAGACACTAACCATGAGGCAGAGACTCAAGCTACTGCACTACAGTTGATAACAAGTGAGATTGTTATTAAAATGAGTGAAGGTAGAAAAAAACCACTGTATAATTGCCAAGACTGAGTTTTTATTACGGAATCCAACTTATTTTCCATGTGAAGAGAAACACCTAATATCCTTCTTTTGTTCTGGATTTTATAAGCAAAATGAGAGTAGCAAAAAACTATTTAGACAACAAACAAGGTAATCAGTCATATTTTTCCACACTGAGTATTCAGAGAAAAGACAGATCATCCTTCTCCCTTGGAAATCTTCCTGCAAGTCAATCATATTTCTGGATATTTGAACGAAAACGCTCTGAAATTACAAACTCATCATTTCAGGTTTCGAGCCCAGAAACACAAACCATGAGGCAGAGACTCAAGCTACTGCACCACAGTGATAACAAGTGAGATTGTTATTAAAATGAGTGAAGTTAGAAAAAAACCACTGTATAATTGCCAAGACTGATTTTTTATTACGGAATCCAACTTATTTTGCATGTGAAGAGAAACACCTAATATCCATCTTTTGTTCTGGATTTTATAAGCAAAATGAGAGTAACAAAAATAATTTAGACAACAAACAAGGGAATCAGTCATATTTTTCCACACTGAGTATTCAGAGAAAAGACAGATCATCCTTCTCCCTTGGAAATCTTCTTGCAAGTCAATCATATTTCTGGATATTTGAACGAAAACGCTCTGAAATTACAACCTCATCACTTCAGAATTCGAGCCCAGAGACACTAACCATGAGGCAGAGACTCAAGCTACTGCACCACAGTGATAACAAGTGAGATTGTTATTAAAATGAGTGAAGGTAGAAAAAAGCCACTGTATAATTGCCAAGACTGATTTTTTATTACGCAATCCAACTTATTTTGCATGTGAAGAGAAACATCTAATATCCTTCTTTTATTCTGGATTTTATAAGCAAAATGAGAGTAACAAAAAACTATTTAGACAACAAACAAGGAAATCAGTCGTATTTTTCCACACTGAGTATTCAGAGAAAAGACAGATCATCTTTCTCCCTTGGAAATCTTCCTGCAAGTAAATCATATTTCTGGATATTTGAACGAAAACGCTCTGAAATTACAAACCTCATCACTTCAGGATTTCGAGCCCAGAGACACAAACCATGAGGCAGAGACTCAAGCTACTGCACCACAGTGATAACAAGTGAGATTGTTATTAAAATGAGTGAAGGTAGAAAAAAACCACTGTATAATTGCCAAGACTGAGTTTTTATTACGGAATCCAACTTATTTTGCATGTGAAGAGAAACACCTAATATCCTTCATTTATTCTGGATTTTATAAGCAAAATGAGAGTAAAAAAAACTATTTAGACAACAAACAAGGGAATCAGTCGTATTTTTCCACACTGAGTATTCAGAGAAAAGACAGATCATCCTTCTCCTTTGGAAATCTTCCTGCAAGTCAATCATATTTCTGGATATTTGAACGAAAACGCTCTGAAATTACAAACTCATCACTTCAGGTTTCGAGCCCAGAGACACTAACCATGAGGCAGAGACTCAAGCTACTCCACCACAGTGATAACAAGTGAGATTGTTATTAAAATGAGTGAAGGTAGAAAAAAACCACTGTATAATTGCCAAGACTGATTTTTTAATACGGAATATAAACTTATTTTGCATGTGAAGAGAAACACCTAATATCCTTCTTTTATTCTGGATTTTATAAGCAAAATGAGAGTAACTAAAAACTATTTAGACAACAAACAAGGGAATCAGTCGTATTTTTCCACACTGAGTATTCAGAGAAAAGACAGATCATCCTTCTCCCTTGGAAATCTTCCTGCAAGTCAATCATTTTTCTGGATATTTGAACGAAAACGCTCTGAAATTACAAACTCATCACTTCAGGTTTCGAGCCCAGAGACACAAACCATGAGGCAGAGACTCAAGCTACTGCACTACAGTTGATAACAAGTGAGATTGTTATTAAAATGAGTGAAGGTAGAAAAAAACCACTGTATAATTGCCAAGACTGAGTTTTTATTACGGAATCCAACTTATTTTGCATGTGAAGAGAAACACCTAATATCCTTCTTTTATTCTGGATTTTATAAGCAAAATGAGAGTAACAAAAAACTATTTAGACAACAAACAAGGGAATCAGTCGTATTTTTCCACACTGAGTATTCAGAGAAAAGACAGATCATCCTTCTCCCTTGGAAATCTTCCTGCAAGTCAATCATATTTCTGGATATTTGAACGAAAACGCTCTGAAATTACAAACTCATCACTTCAGGTTTCGAGCCCAGAGACACAAACCATGAGGCAGAGACTCAAGCTACTGCACCACAGTGATAACAAGTGAGATTGTTATTAAAATGAGTGAAGGTAGAAAAAAACCACTGTATAATTGCCAAGACTGATTTTTTATTACGGAATCCAACTTATTTTGCATGTGAAGAGAAACACCTAATATCCTTCTTTTATTCTGGATTTTATAAGCAAAATGAGAGTAACAAAAAACTATTTAGACAACAAACAAGGGAATCAGTCATATTTTTCCACATTGAGTATTCAGAGAAAAGACAGATCATCCTTCTCCCTTGGAAATCTTCCTGCAAGTCAATCATATTTCTGGATATTTGAACGAAAACGCTCTGAAATTACAAACTCATCACTTCAGGATTCGAGCCCAGAGACACTAACCATGAGGCAGAGACTCAAGCTACTGCACCACAGTGATAACAAGTGAGATTGTTATTAAAATGAGTGAAGGTAGAAAAAAACCACTGTATAATTGCCAAGACTGATTTTTTATTACGGAATCCAACTTATTTTGCATGTGAAGAGAAACACCTAATATCCTTCTTTTATTCTGGATTTTATAAGCAAAATGAGAGTAACAAAAAACTATTTAGACAACAAACAAGGGAATCAGTCATATTTTTCCACACTGAGTATTCAGAGAAAAGACAGATCATCCTTCTCCCTTGGAAATCTTCCTGCAAGTCAATCATATTTCTGGATATTTGAACGAAAACGCTCTGAAATTACAAACTCATCACTTCAGGATTCGAGCCCAGAGACACAAACCATGAGGCAGAGACTCAAGCTACTGCACCACAGTGATAACAAGTGAGATTGTTATTAAAATGAGTGAAGGTAGAAAAAACCACTGTATAATTGCCAAGACTGATTTTTTATTACGGAATCCAACTTATTTTGCATGTGAAGAGAAACACCTAATATCCTTCTTTTATTCTGGATTTTATAAGCAAAATGAGAGTAACTAAAAACTATTTAGACAACAAACAAGGGAATCAGTCGTATTTTTCCACACTGAGTATTCAGAGAAAAGACAGATCATCCTTCTCCCTTGGAAATCTTCCTGCAAGTCAATCATTTTTCTGGATATTTGAACGAAAACGCTCTGAAATTACAAACTCATAACTTCAGGTTTCGAGCCCAGAGACACTAACCATGAGGCAGAGACTCAAGCTACTGCACCACAGTTGATAACAAGTGAGATTGTTATTAAAATGAGTGAAGGTAGAAAAAAACCACTGTATAATTGCCAAGACTGAGTTTTTATTACGGAATCCAACTTATTTTGCATGTGAAGAGAAACACCTAATATCCTTCTTTTATTCTGGATTTTATAAGCAAAATGAGAGTAACAAAAAACTATTTAGACAACAAACAAGGGAATCAGTCGTATTTTTCCACACTGAGTATTCAGAGAAAAGACAGATCATCCTTCTCCCTAGGAAATCTTCCTGCAAGTCAATCATATTTCTGGATATTTGAACGAAAACGCTCTGAAATTACAAACCTCATCACTTCAGGATTCGACCCCAGAGACACAAACCATGAGGCAGAGACTCAAGCTACTGCACTACAGTGATAACAAGTGAGATTGTTATTAAAATGAGTGAAGGTAGAAAAAAACCACTGTATAATTGCCAAGACTGAGTTTTTATTACGGAATCCAACTTATTTTGCATGTGAAGAGAAACACCTAATATCCTTCTTTTATTCTGGATTTTATAAGCAAAATGAGAGTAACAAAAAACTATTTAGACAACAAACAAGGGAATCAGTCGTATTTTTCCACACTGAGTATTCAGAGAAAAGACAGATCATCCTTCTCCTTTGGAAATCTTCCTGCAAGTCAATCATATTTCTGGATATTTGAACGAAAACGCTCTGAAATTACAAACTCATCACTTCAGGTTTCGATCCCAGAGACACTAACCATGAGGCAGAGACTCAAGCTACTGCACCACAGTTGATAACAAGTGAGATTGTTATTAAAATGAGTGAAGGTAGAAAAAAACCACTGTATAATTGCCAAGACTGAGTTTTTATTACGGAATCCAACTTATTTTGCATGTGAAGAGAAACACCTAATATCCTTCTTTTATTCTGGATTTTATAAGCAAAATGAGAGTAACAAAAAACTATTTAGACAACAAACAAGGGAATCAGTCGTATTTTTCCACACTGAGTATTCAGAGAAAAGACAGATCATCCTTCTCCCTTGGAAATCTTCCTGCAAGTCAATCATATTTCTGGATATTTGAACGAAAACGCTCTGAAATTACAAACTCATCACTTCAGGTTTCGAGCCCAGAGACACAAACCATGAGGCAGAGACTCAAGCTACTGCACCACAGTGATAACAAGTGAGATTGTTATTAAAATGAGTGAAGGTAGAAAAAAACCACTGTATAATTGCCAAGACTGAGTTTTTATTACGGAATCCAACTTATTTTGCATGTGAAGAGAAACACCTAATATCCTTCTTTTGTTCTGGATTTTATAAGCAAAATGAGAGTAACAAAAAACTAATTTAGACAACAAACAAGGGAATCAGTCATATTTTTCCACACTGAGTATTCAGAGAAAAGACAGATCATCCTTCTCCCTTGGAAATCTTTTTGCAAGTCAATCATATTTCTGGATATTTGAACGAAAACGCTCTGAAATTACAACCTCATCACTTCAGGATTCGAGCCCAAAGACACTAATCATGAGGCAGAGACTCAAGCTACTGCACCACAGTGATAACAAGTGAGATTGTTATTAAAATGAGTGAAGGTAGAAAAAAGCCACTGTATAATTGCCAAGACTGATTTTTTATTACGCAATCCAACTTATTTTGCATGTGAAGAGAAACATCTAATATCCTTCTTTTATTCTGGATTTTATAAGCAAAATGAGAGTAACAAAAAACTATTTAGACAACAAACAAGGGAATCAGTCTTATGTTTCCACACTCAGTATTCAGATTAAGGACAGATCATCCTTCTCCCTTGGAAATCTTCCTGCAAGTCAATCATATTTCTGGATATTTGAAGGAAAACGCTCTGAAATTACAAACTCATCACTTCAGATTTCGAGCCCAGAGACACGAACCATGAGGCAGAGACTCAAGCTACTGCACCACAGTGATAACAAGTGAGATTGTTATTAAAAATGAGTGAAGGTAGAAAAAAACCACTGTATAATTACCAAGACAGATTTTTTATTACGGAATCCAACTTATTTTGCATGTGAAGAGAAACACCTAATATCCTTCTTTTATTCTGGATTTTATAAGCAAAATGAGAGTAACAAAAAACTATTTAGACAACAAACAAGGGAATCCTTCTTTTGTTCTGGATTTTATAAGCAAAATGAGAGTAACAAAAAACAATTTAGACAACAAACAAGGGAATCAGTCATATTTTTCCACATTGAGTATTCAGAGAAAAGACAGATCATCCTTCTCCCTTGGAAATCTTCCTGCAAGTCAATCATATTTCTGGATATTTGAACGAAAACGCTCTGAAATTACAAACTCATCACTTCAGGATTCGAGCCCAGATACACAAACCATGAGGCAGAGACTCAAGCCACTGCACCACAGTGATAACAAGTGAGATTGTTATTATAATGAGTGAAGTTGGAAAAAAACCACTGTATAATTGCCAAGACTGATTTTTTATTACGGAATCCAACATATTTTGCATGTGAAGAGAAACACCTAATATCCTTCTTTTATTCTGGATTTTATAAGCAAAATGAGAATAACAAAAAACTATTTAGACAACAAACAAGGGAATCAGTCATATTTTTCCACACTGAGTATTCATAGAAAAGACAGATCATCCTTCCCCTTGGAAATCTTCCTGCAATTCAATCATATTTCTGGATATTTGAACGAAAACGCTCTGAAATTATAAACTCATCACTTCAGGATTCGAGCCCAGAGACACAAACCATGAGGCAGAGACTCAAGCCACTGCACCACAGTAATAACAAGTGAGATTGTTATTATAATAAGTGAAGTTAGAAAAAAACCACTGTATAATTGCCAAGACTGATTTTTTATTACGGAATCCAACTTATTTTGCATGGGAAGAGAAACACCTAATATCCTTCTTTTATTCTGGATTTTATAAGCAAAATGAGAGTAACAAAAAACTATTTAGACAACAAACCAGGGAATCTGTAGTATTTTTCCACACTGAGTATTCAGAGAAAAGACAGATCATCCTTCTCCCTTGGAAATCTTCCTGCAATTCAATCATATTTCTGGATATTTGAAGGAAAACGCTCTGAAATTATAAACTCATCACTTCAGGTTTCGAGCTTAGAGACACTAACCATGAGGCAGAGACTAAGCTACTGCATCACAGTTGATAACAAGTGAGATTGTTATTAAAATGAGTGAATGGTAGAAAAAAACCACTGTATAATTGCCAAGACTGATTTTTTATTACGGAATCCAACTTATTTTGCATGTGAAGAGAAACACCTAATATCCTTCTTTTATTCTGGATTTTATAAGCAAAATGAGAGTAACAAAAAACTATTTAGACAACAAACAAGGGAATCAGTCGTATTTTTCCACACTGAGTATTCAGAGAAAAGACAGATCATCCTTCTCCCTTGGAAATCTTCCTGCAAGTCAATCATATTTCTGGATATTTGAACGAAAACGCTCTGAAATTACAAACTCATCACTTCAGGTTTCGAGCCCAGAGACACTAACCATGAGGCAGAGACTCAAGCTACTGCACCACAGTGATAACAAGTGAGATTGTTATTAAAAATGAGTGAAGGTAGAAAAAAACCACTGTATAATTGCCAAGACAGATTTTTTATTACGGAATCCAACTTATTTTGCATGTGAAGAGAAACACCTAATATCCTTCTTTTATTCTGGATTTTATAAGCAAAATGAGAGTAACAAAAAACTATTTAGACAACAAACAAGGGAATCCTTCTTTTGTTCTGGATTTTATAAGCAAAATGAGAGTAACAAAAAACAATTTAGACAACAAACAAGGGAATCAGTCATATTTTTCCACATTGAGTATTCAGAGAAAAGACAGATCATCCTTCTCCCTTGGAAATCTTCCTGCAAGTCAATCATATTTCTGGATATTTGAACGAAAACGCTCTGAAATTACAAACTCATCACTTCAGGATTCGAGCCCAGATACACAAACCATGAGGCAGAGACTCAAGCCACTGCACCACAGTGATAACAAGTGAGATTGTTATTAAAATGAGTGAAGGTAGAAAAAAACCACTGTATAATTGCCAAGACTGATTTTTTATTACGGAATCCAACTTATTTTGCATGTGAAGAGAAACACCTAATATCCTTCTTTTATTCTGGATTTTATAAGCAAAATGAGAGTAACAAAAAACTATTTAGACAACAAACAAGGGAATCAGTCGTATTTTTCCACACTGAGTATTCAGAGAAAAGACAGATCATCCTTCTCCCTTGGAAATCTTCCTGCAAGTCAATCATATTTCTGGATATTTGAACGAAAACGCTCTGAAATTACAAACTCATCACTTCAGGATTCGAGCCCAGAGACACTAACCATGAGGCAGAGACTCAAGCTACTGCACCACAGTGATAACAAGTGAGATTGTTATTAAAATGAGTGAAGGTAGAAAAAAACCACTGTATAATTGCCAAGACTGATTTTTTATTACGGAATCCAACTTATTTTGCATGTGAAGAGAAACACCTAATATCCTTCTTTTATTCTGGATTTTATAAGCAAAATGAGAGTAACTAAAAACTATTTAGACAACAAACAAGGGAATCAGTCGTATTTTTCCACACTGAGTATTCAGAGAAAAGACAGATCATCCTTCTCCCTTGGAAATCTTCCTGCAAGTCAATCATATTTCTGGATATTTGAACGAAAACGCTCTGAAATTACAAACTCATAACTTCAGGTTTCGAGCCCAGATACACTAACCATGAGGCAGAGACTCAAGCTACTGCACCACAGTGATAACAAGTGAGATTGTTATTAAAATGAGTGAAGGTAGAAAAAAACCACTGTATAATTGCCAAGACTGATTTTTTAATACGGAATATAAACTTATTTTGCATGTGAAGAGAAACACCTAATATCCTTCTTTTATTCTGGATTTTATAAGCAAAATGAGAGTAACTAAAAACTATTTAGACAACAAACAAGGGAATCAGTCGTATTTTTCCACACTGAGTATTCAGAGAAAAGACAGATCATCCTTCTCCCTTGGAAATCTTCCTGCAAGTCAATCATTTTTCTGGATATTTGAAAGAAAACGCTCTGAAATTACAAACTCATAACTTCAAGTTTCGAACCCAGAGACACAAACCATGAGGCAGAGACTCAAGCTACTGCACTACAGTTGATAACAAGTGAGATTGTTATTAAAATGAGTGAAGGTAGAAAAAAACCACTGTATAATTGCCAAGACTGAGTTTTTATTACGGAATCCAACTTATTTTCCATGTTAAGAGAAACACCTAATATCCTTCTTTTGTTCTGGATTTTATAAGCAAAATGAGAGTAACAAAAAACTAATTTAGACAACAAACAAGGGAATCAGTCATATTTTTCCACACTGAGTATTCAGAGAAAAGACAGATCATCCTTCTCCCTTGGAAATCTTTTTGCAAGTCAATCATATTTCTGGATATTTGAACGAAAACGCTCTGAAATTACAACCTCATCACTTCAGGATTCGAGCCCAAAGACACTAATCATGAGGCAGAGACTCAAGCTACTGCACCACAGTGATAACAAGTGAGATTGTTATTAAAATGAGTGAAGGTAGAAAAAAGCCACTGTATAATTGCCAAGACTGATTTTTTATTACGCAATCCAACTTATTTTGCATGTGAAGAGAAACATCTAATATCCTTCTTTTATTCTGGATTTTATAAGCAAAATGAGAGTAACAAAAAACTATTTAGACAACAAACAAGGGAATCAGTCTTATGTTTCCACACTCAGTATTCAGATTAAGGACAGATCATCCTTCTCCCTTGGAAATCTTCCTGCAAGTCAATCATATTTCTGGATATTTGAAGGAAAACGCTCTGAAATTACAAACTCATCACTTCAGATTTCGAGCCCAGAGACACGAACCATGAGGCAGAGACTCAAGCTACTGCACCACAGTGATAACAAGTGATATTGTTATTAAAAATGAGTGAAGGTAGAAAAAAACCACTGTATAATTACCAAGACAGATTTTTTATTACGGAATCCAACTTATTTTGCATGTGAAGAGAAACACCTAATATCCTTCTTTTATTCTGGATTTTATAAGCAAAATGAGAGTAACAAAAAACTATTTAGACAACAAACAAGGGAATCCTTCTTTTGTTCTGGATTTTATAAGCAAAATGAGAGTAACAAAAAACAATTTAGACAACAAACAAGGGAATCAGTCATATTTTTCCACATTGAGTATTCAGAGAAAAGACAGATCATCCTTCTCCCTTGGAAATCTTCCTGCAAGTCAATCATATTTCTGGATATTTGAACGAAAACGCTCTGAAATTACAAACTCATCACTTCAGGATTCGAGCCCAGATACACAAACCATGAGGCAGAGACTCAAGCCACTGCACCACAGTGATAACAAGTGAGATTGTTATTATAATGAGTGAAGTTGGAAAAAAACCACTGTATAATTGCCAAGACTGATTTTTTATTACGGAATCCAACATATTTTGCATGTGAAGAGAAACACCTAATATCCTTCTTTTATTCTGGATTTTATAAGCAAAATGAGAATAACAAAAAACTATTTAGACAACAAACAAGGGAATCAGTCATATTTTTCCACACTGAGTATTCATAGAAAAGACAGATCATCCTTCCCCTTGGAAATCTTCCTGCAATTCAATCATATTTCTGGATATTTGAACGAAAACGCTCTGAAATTATAAACTCATCACTTCAGGATTCGAGCCCAGAGACACAAACCATGAGGCAGAGACTCAAGCCACTGCACCACAGTAATAACAAGTGAGATTGTTATTATAATAAGTGAAGTTAGAAAAAAACCACTGTATAATTGCCAAGACTGATTTTTTATTACGGAATCCAACTTATTTTGCATGGGAAGAGAAACACCTAATATCCTTCTTTTATTCTGGATTTTATAAGCAAAATGAGAGTAACAAAAAACTATTTAGACAACAAACCAGGGAATCTGTAGTATTTTTCCACACTGAGTATTCAGAGAAAAGACAGATCATCCTTCTCCCTTGGAAATCTTCCTGCAATTCAATCATATTTCTGGATATTTGAAGGAAAACGCTCTGAAATTATAAACTCATCACTTCAGGTTTCGAGCTTAGAGACACTAACCATGAGGCAGAGACTAAGCTACTGCATCACAGTTGATAACAAGTGAGATTGTTATTAAAATGAGTAATGGTAGAAAAAAACCACTGTATAATTGCCAAGACTGATTTTTTATTACGGAATCCAACTTATTTTGCATGTGAAGAAAAACACCTAATATCCTTCTTTTAATCTGGATTTTATAAGCAAAATGAGAGTAACAAAAAACTATTTAGACAACAAACAAGGGAATCAGTCGTATTTTTCCATACTCAGTATTCAGATTAAGGACAGATCATCCTTCTCCCTTGGAAATCTTCCTGCAAGTCAATCATATTTCTGGATATTTGAACGAAAACGCTCTGAAATTACAAACTCATCACTTCAGATTTCGAGCCCAGAGACACGAACCATGAGGCAGAGACTCAAGCTACTGCACCACAGTGTTAACAAGTGAGATTGTTATTAAAAATGAGTGATGTTAGAAAAAAACCACTGTATAATTGCCAAGACAGATTTTTTATTACGGAATCCAACTTATTTTGCATGTGAAGAGAAACACCTAATATCCTTCTTTTATTCTGGATTTTATAAGCAAAATGAGAGTAACAAAAAACTATTTAGACAACAAACAAGGGAATCCTTCTTTTGTTCTGGATTTTATAAGCAAAATGAGGGTAACAAAAAACAATTTAGACAACAAACAAGGGAATCAGTCATATTTTTCCACATTGAGTATTCAGAGAAAAGACAGATCATCCTTCTCCCTTGGAAATCTTCCTGCAAGTCAATCATATTTCTGGATATTTGAACGAAAACGCTCTGAAATTACAAACTCATCACTTCAGGATTCGAGCCCAGATACACAAACCATGAGGCAGAGACTCAAGCCACTGCACCACAGTGATAACAAGTGAGATTGTTATTATAATGAGTGAAGTTGGAAAAAAACCACTGTATAATTGCCAAGACTGATTTTTTATTACGGAATCCAACATATTTTGCATGTGAAGAGAAACACCTAATATCCTTCTTTTATTCTGGATTTTATAAGCAAAATGAGAATAACAAAAAACTATTTAGACAACAAACAAAGGAATCAGTCATATTTTTCCACACTGAGTATTCATAGAAAAGACAGATCATCCTTCCCCTTGGAAATCTTCCTGCAATTCAATCATATTTCTGGATATTTGAACGAAAACGCTCTGAAATTATAAACTCATCACTTCAGGATTCGAGCCCAGAGACACAAACCATGAGGCAGAGACTCAAGCAACTGCACCACAGTAATAACAAGTGAGATTGTTATTATAATAAGTGAAGTTACAAAAAAACCACTGTAAAATTGCCAAGACTGATTTTCTATTACGGAATCCAACTTATTTTGCATGTGAAGAGAAACACCTAATATCCTTCTATTATTCTGGATTTTATAAGCAAAATGAGAGTAACAAAAAACTATTTAGACAACAAACAAGGGAATCAGACGTATTTTTCCACACTGAGTATTCAGAGAAAAGACAGATTATCCTTCTCCCTCGGAAATCTTCGTGAAAGTAAATCATAAGCACAGACATATGAATGGAGAGCGTGAAACATTTATAAATTACCTGCGTTTTTAACACGATATCAACAACAAATACCAAACTCGATTTTTCACAGAGATTCGAACTGAGACGTGCCGGCCGGAATACCAAACACTATCTCCTGCACCAATACGGAATGTAGAGACGTAGTCAACTTTTGCTCTCTTTTAAGAAAAATTGCTATACTGGAACCTATTTAATCCCTTTTGCAAAGTGGATTTTCTGAGGAACAGTATTTTAACTTATGCCTCATCTTCGCAATAGATTTCCGGTTTATATTATTCGAAGCGTTCTAAGATAAAATGCTTCCATAATATTCATCATCATTTTCCAAGAATATATGGAGCATTTCGACAAGCAGTAAATACAATTGATGTCTAAAATTTTCTGGAAAATAGAAAAGCGACATTTTTATGTGAATAGCTATTTTTGTTTTTAAGGTAATTTTGTTTTAGTAAAAGTCATTTGCAGTGTCAAACATTTATTCATAAAAAAATGTCTTTCCCAAAAAATATATAAGAAAATATCTTTTTTAATATATAATATTTTTCCTAATATTATGTCATAACATATTATAATATTTCTCATATAATATTCAAACATTAATCAGTTTACAAATGGATATAAATAAATGTATTTTCAAATAATTTAACTATGCAAGTATGAGGCTTTAGCAAAATCATATAATTGTCATTATCTTTCCTTATTTATGAATATTTCACTCCGACTATTAAAATAGTTAAAAATTGCACAATTCTACTCAATATGATAGGCCACCCTGAAGAATGCATGGTTACAGCTCTGGTTTATTTTAACAATTTTTGAGTTCAATTCCCATATTACCATACTAATACTTAAAATTATTAATATTGTGTGTGTATAGAATTCTAATAGCAATATTAGGAAAAAATATTTTAAAAGAAAAACCATGACAGTAATAAGCCTAAAAATAATAGTTAGAAAAAACAAATAATGTGGTTTAAAAAACTTTCAGTTCTTTCAACACTTTTATTATAAAACTGTTTAAAGAAATTTAAAATAAATGTCTCAATTCTCATTACATATTCTCAAAGAGATCACCATATTCTCAAAAAAGCTACATGAGCGAAAAGCGGAACTCTTCACAATAATCATAAATTTAAAATACAATTTAGTTTATACCTTCAAATTAATCGGATTATTTCTCAGTCAACGGATATTATACAATTAAATCATTAATAATCTAGTTTTTAGGCAGTCAAATTTTTTTTTCATATGAAATCATAATACAGAGAAAAGACAGATCATTCCGTAATGCCATCGAAAAAAAAAGCAGAAACTTTGTATAAGAGTTCATTTTATTTTAATAAGATATTATTGAGATAACGAAAATAACAGGATTTAGTACCATAAAAACACTGAAGCCATAACTCTAATTTTTCTTCAAATCGAATCAATAAAGACAGATCACCAATTACAATAAAGCCTTAAAAAGAAAAAATAGAAATCGTTTACCATTAACATGTTTATGCAAATCAACCGGATTTATATAAGCAATCAAAATTAACAGCATAAACCACTTAGTAAACCTAATTTTTCTTCATATCAATGTCTACAAAATAGATTATCAATCCATTAATACTACTTAAAGAAAATTTAAAATATTTTTATAATTTTTGAATTCAAATTAATCAGACTTTTCTAAATTAACAAACATTATAGAATATAAAACAATTATTAAAAGAATTATTCATCAGACAAAAGAAAAGACAAATCCTCATTCTCAATAAAGGTATAAAGAAAGAGGAGCAGATATATTTTCCATCATAGAATGTCGATAAGATTTTACTGGACTATCCAATATAACAGTAATAAACACATAGAAGGAATAAATTTTACACAGTTCTTTTCTCTATATATCAACATTCAGAGAAAAGACAGATCCTCATTCTTATTAAATCTATCAAATCAAAAGGGACATAAATTATTCTTTATTATTTAAAAACATTAAATTAAATTAATATTTCCGAGCATTTGAGAAAAATAATTTAAATACTTAAATAATCTAAAGTTTACACAGTCGTTACTGCTCATTTTAATATCATAATTTAGAGAATAGACATACAATCACTCTCCCGAACATGTATGAGAACACGGTAATAACATCACCTCGCTAAATTTATAAGATATTAAATATTATTTAAAAAATTTAAAAACAATCACTGAGCAGTTTTTGTACAAACTTTTTTTTCATATCAAAATTCCGAGAAAAAAACTGATGATCATCGTCCTCACTCATATTTCATTATATAAATAAACATTGCAGCTTCGTACTAAATTATAGTCTACATAGTACAAATATGATGAATATTCGAAAAACTGTGTCAGCTATTATATTTTTTGATTATACCAAATATTAAAACAATTTAGAAACATTCATAAAGTAGTATTTAAGTAACAAGTCAAATTTTACTTCATATCAATATTCAGAGAAAAGACAGATCATCATCGTCACATACACACATCACTATATAAAATAAAAATTGGAGCTTAAAACTGAAAAACGATTCAGATATTCGTCGTATACCGTTCTCATAGTGTGTTCCCTAAAGGTTTGTGGATTTTACCAAATATTAAAACAATTTAAAATAACCATAGAAGAGTGCTTAAATTTTCAGTTTAAATTTTCTTCATATCAAAGTTCAGAGAAAAGACAGATCATCATCGACACACATACTTTCCTACATTAAATAGAAATTCTAGCTTAAAACTGAAACGATTCAGATATTAGTTATATACTGATCCTCATAGTGTGTTCCCTACAATTTTTCGATTTTTCCAAATAACAAAGTAATTTAAAATGAACCATATAGAAGTGTTTAAATTTTCAGAGTAATTAATCTTCATATACATATTCAGGGAAAATACAGATCATCACCGTGGCATATACTTCTTTATATTAAATAGAAAGCGTAGCTTAAAACTGATACGTTTCAGATATTAGTAATATACACGTCCTCATAGTGAGTGCCTATCATTTTTTTTGGATTTTACTAAATAACAAAACAATTTAAAATTAACCATAGAGGAGTGATTAAATTTTCAGTCTAATTTTTCTTCATATCAATGTTCAGAGAAAAGAGAGATCATCATCGTCACATACACTTCCCTTTATTGAATAAAAATTGTAACCCAAAACTGTAAAACGAGTTAGTTATTACCTATATACTCGTGCTCATACTCTGTGCCGTACATTTTTTGGATTTTATAATTTATCAAAAAAACTTAAAATCAATAGTAGAGGAGTGCAGAAATTTTCAGCCTAATTATTTTTCAAGTCAACTTCAGAGAAAAGACAGTTCATCATCGTCAAATACACTTCTCTACATTAAATAAAAATTCTAGCTTCAAACTGTAAAACGAGTCATACATTTGTCACATAATGGTACTCATAGTGTATGCCCTACAATTTTTTACATATAAAACAATTTAAAATCAACCATAGAAAAGTGATTAAATTTACAGTCTAATTTTTCTACGCATCATTTTTCAGTGAAAAGACAGATAATCATCGACACATACATTTCCCTATATTAATTAAAAATTGTAGCTTAAAACTGAAACGATTCAGATCTTAGTTATATACTCTTCCTCATAGTGAGTGCCCATCATTTTTTTGGATTTTACTAAATAAGAAAACAATTTAAAATTAACCATAGAGAAGTGCTTAAATTTTCAGTCTAATTTTTCTTCATATCAATGTTCAGAGAAAAGACAGATCATCATTGTAACATACACTTCTCTAAATTAGATAAAAATTATAACTTATAACTGTAAAACGAGTCAGATATTAGTTATATACTGATCCTCATAGTGTGTGCCCTACAATTTTTAGGAATTTGCATAATAGAAAGCAATTCAAAATGAATCATATAGAAGTGTTTAAATTTTCAATCTAACTTATCTTTATATACATATTCAGAGAAAAGATAGATCATCACCGTCACATACACTTCTCTATATTAAACAGAAATAGTAGCTTACCTGAACCGTTTCAAATATTAGTAATATACTCGTCTTCCTAGTGAGTGTCCACCATTTTTTTGGATTTTACTAAATAACAAAACAATTTAAAATTAACCAGAAAGGAGTGCTTAAATTTTCAGTCTAATTTTTCTTTATATCAATGTTCAGAGAAAAGACAGATCATCAACACATACATTTCATTACATCAAATAAAAATTGTAGCTTCAAACTGTTAAACGAATCAGACATTTGTCATATATTCGTCCTCATAGTGTGTGCCAAAAAATATGTTGCATAATAGAAAGCAATCAATTTGAAATCAAACATAGAAAAATGCTTAAATTTTCTGTCTAATTTTTCTTCATATCAATATTCAGAGTAAAGACAGATCAACGTCGCTACATACACTTCCCTATATTAAATAAAAATTGCAGCTTAAAACTACAAAACGATTCAGATATTCATCGTATACCGTTCTCATAGCGTGTGCCCTAAAAGTTTGTGGATTTTACCAAATATTAAAACAACTTAAAATTAAACACAGAGAAGTGCTTAAATATTCAGTATAATTTTTCTTCATATGAATGTTCAGAGAAAAGACAGATCATCACTGTCACATAAACTTCTTTATAAATAGAAATTTTAGCTTAAAAGTGAAACGTTTCAGATATTTGTAATATACTCGTCTTCATAGTGAGTGCACATCATTTTTTTTTTTTGGATTTTACTAAATAAAAAAACAATTTAAAATTAATTATAGAGGAGTGCTTAAATTTTCGGTCTAATTTTTCTTCCTATCAATGTTCAGAGAAAAGACAGATCATCATTATCACATACACTTCTAACATTAGATAAAAATTAAAACTTAAAACTGTAAAACGATTCAGATATTAGTTATATACTGATCCTCATAGTGTGTACCCTACAATTTTTCGATTTTTCAAATAACAAAGCAATTTAAAATGAACCATATAGAAGTGTTTAAATTTTCAGGGTAATTTATCTTCATTACAGATCATAACCGTGACATATACTTCTTTATATTAAATAGAAAGTGTAGGTTAAGACTGATTCGTTTCAGATATTAGTAATATATTCGTCCTCATAGTGAGTGCCTATCATTTTTTTGATTTTACTAAATAACAAAACAATTTAAAATTAACCATAGAGGAGTGCTTAAATTTTCAGTTTAATTTTTCTTCATATCAATGTTCAGAGAAAAGACAGATCATCATTGTCACATACACTTCTCTACATTAGACAAAAATTATTACTTAAAACTGTAAAACGAGTCAGATATTAGTTATATACTCGAGCTCATTGTGTGAGCCTTATATTGTTTGGATTTTACAAAATATCAAAACAATTTAAAATGAATCACAGAGGATTGCTTAAATTTCCAGTCTAAATTTTTTTTCATATAAATATTCTGAGAAAAGACAGATCATCATTGACACATATACTTCTCTAAATGGAATAGAAATTGTAGCTTAAAACTAAAACGATTCAGATATTAGTTATACACTCATCCTCATAGAGAGGGTCCTACACTTATTTGGATTTTATCAAATAACATAACAATTTAAAGTTAACCATAGAGGCGTACTTTTCAGTCTAATTTTTCTTCATATCAATTTTCAGAGAAAAGACAGATCATCATCAACACATACATTACAGAAACGATTCAGTTATTAGTAACTTACTCGTCCTCAAAGTGAGTGCCCATCATTTTTTTTTTTTTGGATTTAACTAAATAACAAAATAATTTAAAATTAATCATAGTGGAGTGCTTAAATTTTCAGCCTAATTTTTCTTCATATCAATGATCAGAGAAAAGACAGATCATCATTATCACATACACTTCTAACATTAGATAAAAATTATAACTTAAAACTGTAAAACGATTCAGATATTAGTTATATACTGATCCTCATATTGTGTGCCCTACAATTTTTTGGATTTTGCCAAATAACAAAGCAATTTCAAATGAACCATATAGAAGTATTTAAATTTTCAGTCTAACTCATCTTCATATACTTATTCAGAGAAAAGACAGATCATCACCGTCACAAACACTTCTCAATATTAAATAGAAATTGTAGCTTAAAACAAAAACGTTTCAGATATTAGTAATATACTCGACTTCATAGTGAGGGCCCATCATTTTTTTTTGTTTTGATTTTACTAAATAACAAAACAATTTAAAACTAACCATAGAAGAGTGCTTAAATTTTCAGCCTAATTTTTCTTCATATCAATGATCAGAGAAAAGACAGATCATCATTATCACATACACTTCTAACATTAGATAAAAATTATAACTTAAAACTGTAAAACGAGTCAGATACTAGTTATATACTTATCCTCATATTGGGTGCCAACAATTTTTTGGATTTAGCTAAATAACAAAGCAATTTAAAATGAACCATATAGAAGTGTTTAAATTTTCATTTTAATTTATCTTCATATTAATGTTCATAGAAAAGACAGATCATCATCAACACACTTCACTACATCAAAAAAAATTGTATATTAAAACTGTAAAAGATTCAGACATTTGTCATATACTCGTCCTCATAGTGTAAGTCCAAAACTTTTTTTGATATCAAATCTGTTTAAAATCAACCATAGAAGAATGCTTCAATTTTCTGTCTAATATTTCTTCATATCAATATTCAGAGAAAAGAAAGATCAACGTCGCTACATACACTACCCTATATTAAATAAAAATTGCAGCTTAAAACTACAAAACGATTCAGATATTCGTCGTATACCGTTCTCATAGTGTGTGCCCTAAAAGTTTGTGGATTTCACCAAATATTAAAACAATTTAAAATTAAACATAGAGGAGTGCTTAAATTTTCAGTATAATTTTTCTTCATATCAATGTTCAGTGAAAAAACAAATCATGATTGTCAAATAAACTTCTTTATATTAAATAGAAATTGTAGCTTAAAACTGAAACGTTTCAGATATTAGTAATATACTCGTCTTCATAGTGAGTGCCCATCATTTTTTTTTTTGGATTTTACTAAATAACAAAACAATTTAAAATTAACCATAGAGGAGTGCTTAAATTTTCAGTCTAATTTATCTTCATATTAATGTTCAGAGAAAAGACAGATCATCATCAACACACACACTTCTCTACATTGAATAAAAATTTTAACCTAAAACTGTAAAACGAGTCAGATATTACTTATAAACACGTGGTCATACTCTGTGCCGTACATTTTTTGGATTTCATAATTTATCAAAACAATTTAAAATCAATCGCAGAGGAGTGCTTAAATTTTCAGTCTAATTTTTCTTTATATCAATGTTTAGAGAAAAGACAGATCATCATCTGTGCACATGCACTTCTCTACATGAAATAAAAATTGTAGCTTCAAACTGTAAAACGAGTCACACATTTGTCATATACTCGTCCTCATAGTGTATTGCCTACAATTTTTTTGGATATAAAACAATTTAAAATCAACCATAGAAGAGTGCTTAAATTTTCAGTCTTATTTTTCTTCATATCAATGTTCAGAGAAAAGACAGATCATCATCGTCACACACACTTCTCTATATTAAATAAAAATTTGTAGCTTAAAACTTTAAAACGAGTCAAATATTAGTTATATATTCGTACATAGTGTGGGTCCTATAATTTTTTGGATTTTACCAATTAGGAAAATAATTTTAAAGAAACCATAGAGGAGAGCTTAAATTTTCAGTCTAATGTTTCTTCATTTCATTATACAGAAAAAAGACAGATCATCTTCACATGTACTTCTCTATATAAATAAAAATTGCAATATATATTGTTAAATAAAATCAGGGCTTATATTTCTATTCATCACTATAATGTGTACCCAATTATTATTATTTTTTTATTTTACCAATAATCAGAATAATTTAAATATATACAGAGTATTTTTTAAGCATTTAGTCTAATTTTTCTTCATATTAGTATTCAAAGAAAAGACTTATCATCCTCAGATAGACTTGTTTATATGAAGAAAAATTTTAGCTTAAAACTGTAAATATAGTCCAAATTTTACGTATATATTCATCATCATAATGCATGCGCCATAATATTTTTTGAATTTTACCTGTTATAAAAAAACACTTTAAAAATATTCATATTGATTTTAGCAATCAGTCTAATTTTTTCTTCATATCATTATTCTGAGAAACGACAGATCATCATGCTCCCTTATAATATTCATTATAAATAAAAATTGTTGCTTAAAACTCTATATTGTCCAGCTTTTTGGCACTCAGTCTACTTTATCTGAAAATGAATTCAAAATTCTGAGGAAACAGATCACCATCCTTTATAAGACGTATGCAAGAAAAATAGAAATACCCATCATTGTGTGTGACCATTTAAATATTGTTACATTTTACAAACAACTAAGTAAAAAAACGGAATTACTTTAATTGCGTAAGTTTCAGGCAGACAATCAAATTTCTCTATATGAATAAACAGAGAAAAAACAAATCATCCGACTCTACTTTATGATGGAATTTTAATATTCTTCTAGCTTTATTTGTCGAAATTTATCAGATTTTCTGAATGAATAAAAATAATATATATATATATATATATATATATATATATATATATATATATATATATATATATATATATAACTTCCCTTCTTTATATAAAAAAAAACTTAAGACAGTCGGACATTTTTTCCTCACATTAAATTAAAAATTAAGAGAAGTGTTGGATCATCCTCTTTAAAACATTAAAAATAGCAGAAACATTTTTCAAAATGTCAGTTGATACAATTTAATCAGAAATTTCTGAGCTATCTAAAATAACAATTTAAATTCTTTTATAGCAAGACATTTATAATTTTTACTATTTTTTCTACATATTATTTAAGGAAAAGACAACATCATTCTCCTTAAAACGTGTAAAAAAAGCAGAAAATATTTTTTTTTAATTTGCGTGTTAATTCAAAATAATCGGATTTTTCTAAGCAATCAAAAATAATGTATTAAATATGTTAATAAAAAGACTTTTACACAATCACTTCTATTTTACAAATCACCAATAAGAGAAAAAAAACTGACCATCATTCTTCCTGAGATACATATAATAAAAGAGAAAATATATTCATCCCCATAGTGTGTGCGTTATGAATATTTTGGTTACATAAATTATCAAAAATATTTAAGTAAAATTAAGATATTTCCTGCTTTAATCTTGTTCAAATTTATATTTTCATGTATAAGTAAAATTTGCGGCTTATGGCTCTAAGTGACAGATAGTCTAATTTTTTTTCACATAAAATTAAAATTCAGAGAATCATTCTCTCTAAAGCTACAAAAAATTGTTAATGAGTGTGTTAATTCAAATTAATCGGACATTTTAAATCTATCAAAAATAGTACTTCAGATATTTAAATAAATTGATTGATATACAGTAATTAGTATTGGTCTACATATCATTATTTGGGGCAAAGGCAGACCATCATCAAGACAGTGATCTCCATGATATTATTTGTACCATCAACTTTTTCAGATTTTGCCAATTATCAAAAAATTTAACAGTCAATCTAATTTTTCTTCACGTCAATATTCAGAAAAACTTTAGATCATCATGCTCTCTTATAATACTCAATAGAAATAAAAATTGTAACTTAAAATTCTAAATTGTTCAGCTTTTAGGCAATCAGTCTACTTTTTCTGAGCATGAATTCAAAACTCAGAGTATAACAGATTAGCATATGCAAAGTAGAAATTATCATCATCGTGTGTGTCCATTTATATGAGTTGGGTTTTGCCAACTATCAAAAAAAAATAGTAAAATACTTTTATAGCGTACCTTTGAGGCAGTCAAATTTTTCTTTAAATCAATATTCACAAAAAAGAAAGATCATCTTCACTAACATTATGTGATGGAATTTTAAGATCTTTTTTCCGGCAAATTCATTAGATTTTTCTGATTAATTATAAACTGTAGCTTAAAATCCAAAATAAACTTTAGGCAGTCAGTCTAATTTTTCTTCATATGAAATTCAGAGAAAAGACAGATCATCATTCTCCCTAAAGCTATTAAAAAAGCAGAAATATTTTCTAATATGCGTGTTAGTTGGATATTTGAAAACTGTTAAAAAATAGCACTTTAATACTTTTAAAAAAAAAAAGCCAGACTTTTTCACAGTCATTATAGTTTTTCTACCGATCATCATTTATGGAAAAGACAGGTGACCACTCTTTATATGTGTGTTGTGTATGAGAAAAGCAGAAATATCATCACCATGATGTGTGTCCTATCAAATTTATCAAGTTTTACCAAATATCAAAACAATTTAAAAACATTTATTTAACTTTTAAGCACTCAGGCTAATTTTTCTTCCTATAACATTCAAAGAAAAGACAGATCATTATTCTCATATATAAATCTCTATAAATAAAAATTGTAGCTTACAACTGTATATGGTGAAACTTTTAGCAATCAGTCTACATCTTTTGAGCATGAATTCAAAACTCATAAAAAACAGATTGTCATTCCCCTTAAGATGTAAGAAAATTACAAACCTCATCATCATCATTTGTGTTCATCTAAATGTTTTAGATTTTTCAAACTATCAAAAAATAATCAAATACTTTAATGGCAAGGCAGTAAGACAATTTTTCTTCTCATGAATAAGCAAAGAAAAGACGCAGCATACACCTCAGTGTGAAGGAATTTTAAGTGTGTAAGTATTAATACAGTGTGAAGGAATTTTAAGATTTTCCTCTTTTATTTCAACAAATTTATCAGATTTTTTGTATATGTAAAAATTGTAGCTTAAAATTTGAAATGAAATACCTTTAGGCAGTCAGTCTAATTTATTTTCACATAAAATTAAAATTCAGAGAAAAAAACAGATTATTCACCTTAAAGTTATAGAAATGTGTGTTAGTTCAAATTAATTGGATATATTTTAGAGCTATCAAAAATAATAATTTGTTTAAGGAAAGGCTAGAAATATTCGTTGCATAGTATTCATTGTAACCAAGCTCAATTTTTTTCAACGAAAGCAAAAGCATAAAACATGTTAACTTCCTAGAATCTAATTTTTTCTTCTTATCAACGTTCAGCGAAAGAGCAGACAATTATCGCCCCAAAGCTATATTTTGAAAGGGAAATTGAAATTCTTTGAAACCTGTGTTTATCCTAATTAATTACTTTTTAATATATGAAACTAGCAGATTAAAGCGCTTTAGTAATCTATCTTTTAGGCAGTCAATCTGATTTTCCTGAAACTGATATTCAATAACGAACATAATCAATCAATACATTTTCCCACATCACATTTATTTTAAATATATGTTCATAGCACAAAAATATTTTCAGGAAATTTTTCTTACGTTTTCTAGACTTTTGAGAATTTTTTTTTCTAGTTATCAGTATTCAATTAAAAGACAAGTCCTCATCGTCCCTAAATCAGAAGAAGAAACAGCAGAAAGTCTTTCTTCGAATTCGAATTAATCAGATTTAATGAAAATGATGGTATTATATAAAACCTAAGGATTGAGAAAGAAAAAGAGTATAGTTTCTCAACATATCACTTTATCCAGATATAAGGGAACCCAGCATCCTCATAAATGTTTGCTTGTTTGTAAATATCTTCTCGCATTTTTTAAAAAATCCTTTCAGAGTTACCTAAGTAAAAACATAAAGGCCAGAAACATTTTTTGAGAAAATGGAAAAATTAAATCTAAGAAATTTGAATATTACTGTACTGAGAGATGTTATAACATATTATTAAAAACTATAGATATTATATATATTAATTATTTTAGTTGATTGCAAAGAAATATTGAGATAGGATTTGTATATATATATATATATATATATATATATATATATATATATATATATATATATATATATATATATATATATATATATATATATATATCAGATAAAAAGTAATCTATACAGAATTAATATTTTAACCTTAGTTTTTACCATTTAGTAAAAACTAAATGGCCATCAATAAGGCTATGTTCTGTTTCAAGTTTTCCTAAGTAAATAAAAGTAGAAAATTTAAAACAAAACAGTAAGAAAAATATAGATTTTTACAACATTTTCTAAAATCAAATTATTTGCAAATGAATTTTCTACCTTTTTTACTTGTATTTAGAGTTAATAATGATTTTAAAAATATTTTACTAATGAGTTTAAAATTTTCAACTCGCGTGAAAGATTTTATTCAGATTTTATGCTCATCAATAGAGAACTTTATGATAATCATTTCATGGAATGCAGCAGTGTTTCATACTCTACTAAATTTAAAATATTTCAGACATGTAAGAAATATCCTGTCTTTTGTTTACTCAGTCTATTTTAATTTTACAGAATTCAAAAATGTGACGATGTCATTAAAATCACAAAATCAATGTAGATTTTCAACACATCAATATTCAGAAAGAAGGCAATCACTATCATCCAAATACTTTTTTTTCAGTAAACTTTACTTAGTTACCCAGTTCGATGGGTATTTGTTAAAGCATATTTATTTTTACTTATTCATGATGTATATTTTGGAAACTGTTGCAAATATATATGCACTTTAAGTAATAAAATATCTTACTTTGACTTTTAAATTATCTTAATTGTTTCTTGCATGAAAAGCAACCTCTTCTGTTTATTCAGAGTATTCATATTTTACAAAATTAATGGAAATAATAGCATAAAATATTAATGTAAACTATAGTTGTTTGTAAGTTGTTTCTGACCTTTATAAGTACTTGTGTAATGGGAAAATTTTCTATGTAAGTAATTTTTGTATAAATATATGCTTTAAGAGGATCACACCTAATATTATCAGATATGTAACGTGAAAACTATAATTACATCCAGAAAAGTATACATTAGTTTCTTTTTATCAATACTCTTAAACATTGTTGTTTCTATTTCATGAAAAAATCTATAACTTTAAGTAAGCTACTGCATCAAAATTAAACTGAAAGGTATAAAAAATTTCTAGGTCATTTTTCAAGTATGCGTTGCAAAATACTGAAAAAAAAAAAAACCCAAATTTTTATAGCTTTTTATAATTTAAACTAAAATTTAAAAAATAATAATAATAAATAGCAAAGTTTATGGTGTGGCGTGTTTAATTTTCTGTATTATAATTAACATTAGGTAACATCATTTAATTTTAAGGATGAAGAAAAATGCTAGAAAGTAAAAATAAAGTATCAAGTTCTTGCAGATTGACAGTGAGGAGCACATTTGGAAATCTGACAAGGATTGATAAGTTTAAGCACTTAACTGTAACTGTCTATATTGATTGCAATTTACTTCCATATTCATGAAGAGGTCTTTATTCAATTAGTCTAATATATTGGCTTTTATCTCTATTTAATTGACAGGGTAGCTTTATCTCCATGACCTTCTTGAACACATTCGTTATTTTTTTCCCCCTTTCTAAATGCATTCATTGATCTTTATATTCAGAAACTGTAGTTCTTAAGAATATTTGATTTGAAATGCATTTAATCGCCTAGGAGTTGCTGAAACTATATTCACTCTTAATCATTGATAAAACTTTATTATTCCTGTATATTTCCTAGAAAATCTTCCTTTTAAAAGTAATTTTCGAATAAAAAATTTTCTAATTTAGATAAGTCATTATTTAAAACTAAGATAGTGTAAATGGGACTGAATGAAACAAAGCTATTTGAGCAATACGCAAAGTTTAAGCACTGTCTTTTTAGAAAAAAAAACTTAAAAAGACCCATTGTTTCTTTCATTATTATCACTCGAAAAAAACTTCTATTAGTTAATATCACTTTTCTTAAAGCTGTGTTTTTCATTTGAAACAAATATTTCAAAATTTCAGAACTATGACTATATGGTATACTTAGGTGTACACTTTATTACATATGCATTTACATTTTTAGACTTCCCTCTTAGATACTCCAAATGTACAATTCACTTTATTTTTCTTTAATCTTATCAAGAAATATTATTGATACACATTAAATAAATTATCTGAAGTATTTATCAAAAACTGAAATTAACATGATACTTTTAATGCAACATCGTAAAACTGTCGTAATCTTTGATCTTAAGAATTGTTAATTTTCCTTCAATTTCAAAAATGGTTAAATTCATTTCATTAAAAGCATTTCCCAAATTACCCCAGCGATGAATCTCCAATAATCTATTATGTGATCAATTTTGCGCAATGTAAATGAAAACATGAAATATCAGATAATGAGCTCATAAAACCTGTTCTTAACAGATAATTAAGTCATGCATTTTCATTAATAAAAAATTTTTTAAAATATCAAATGTTAAAAATTTATTGAAATGTAAAATTAACTGTTCTTATTCAAAGAGAATAGTAATTTAACAATTCTGCGCTAATGAGTTTTTTAATAAATATTTCTTTTTTTATTTACAATTAATTATAAAGGCAATTATTCTATGAACTTTAAGTAATTTTCATGCATATCATCTATATTTTAATGCTAATAAACTAACCAACAAAATAAATAAATATCAAACATGATGTTTATTATTAATTTTTACTTTAAAAATTAAAAAATAATTTTATAACTATATTTATTAATTTTTGAACTAATTTTTTATAATGATTTGAAACATTCATGATTATTCGTTTCTATTCATTTAGGATAATATAAAACTGAGTAAATGAATACAAAGTAATCTCTTTTATGATGCAATTACCGCATTATAATTCTATAAACTAAACTAGTCATTTGTGTTTATTTGTAATAATAAATCTCTTTATTGTGAGTGTAGTTAACTATTCTTAAGTTCTTATTTTTTTGACATCCCTATTGTAAGCCTCAAAAAAAATTAATATAGTAGCACTGTATTTAAAAAAAAATAAGGATAATTTTTTCTGTAATATGAAATCTCCTTTAATTGAATAGACAAAGAGGACAGTTCTTGCCAGCGATCATGTTCTTTCGAAATATAAATGGCGCTTCCATATAATTAAAATGCGCCTCTCGAAGTTAAGTGAAACGATGAATTACATTGTAAGGTGGTCTGAACACACGCAAAAAGAAGAAAAAAGCAGCGCCATTATTGCGTTAAATGATAGCTTTAATTATTTCCGTTTAGAAAAGAGAGGCTCGTCCTTTTCCATTCCGTTAAAAATGTCATCTGCCGAACTGTTATTCGACAGCCACTTAAGAGAATTCTTTGCTCAAACTGGCAATGCAGACAGAATGGATAAAAGTCTGAGAGCTCAAAAATGGAACAAAAATGCAGATTTTTTTTCTCCCCTCAGTCCCTCAACTGGAAGTGTACTACTGAATGACTTTTAGATCAGTTGTTAAGCTCATCTTTTCTCTGAAACAACTGGCGTTTAGTTTTCAGCAGCAAACTAAAGCTCCAAAGACTGCTCCTTTAGATGTGAGTTTTACTGGAACATATATAAAGAGTACATTAAATGATAAAAGACCCTAATAGTGTTCATAATCCTATTAAGTCACATTTTTCATGCGATCGCTTTCTAAGATTTTTATTTATTAAACATGTTGACATTGAGAACTTTTATTAAGATAACGAGGTTAAATATCTAATCCGAAAAATTTACAAGTTTTGTGATTATTCTGCGTCATTAATATTTTTTAAAACTTTAAATAAATAATAATAAGAAGTTTATAAATTTCTTTTTAAAATTTACTTGATGATTCGATTTTTTATAGAATTATAGTTCAAAATAAAATTTATTATTAAAGCAACAGTATTTATTAAGCAAAACAACAGTAAGTTATAAATATCAATAAGTAATTAACATTCCACTATATTATATTCTATAATTTATTTCTTCCTTACCAGCTCTCAAATATCTTCACATGAAAAACTTTGTGATTTCAAACATAACATATTAGATTTATAATAAATTCTTATATATATATATATATATATATATATATATATATATATATTAGAGATATGATTTAAACCAAACATTTTTCTAATATATTTTTATTTGAATATTATACTTGTTAAATATAAAGATATACTTAATTCAGAAATAACACGAAAATATAACTTTTATAAAGCAATTGCTTTACCCATTTTCTGTATCAGTTAAGATAATAATTATCAATGATAATTAAACTTATTTTATGTGTATTTTCAAAAGATAAAAAATAATGATAGAACTCATTTATTTTTATTTTACATTAAGAAAAAAGTTCTTTGGTAATGAGCATTTAAATTATCTTTCTTGATATAGAATAGTTAATTTAATTTCTTATAAGAAATTTTTAACATTAAATATATATATATATATATATATATATATATATATATATATATATATATATATATATATATATATATATATATATATATATATATATATATATAATATGAAGGTATATTTAAGTAACTTTTCACTTTTATTTAGGTATTGATTTGTCTATTCTACTAAAAAATTAAATAAATAATAAAACAAAAAATTATACATTATAATAAAAAATCTAAGCGGAAACCAACATGTTATACATGGAAAATATCTGATTTATAAAGCGTTCAAATTTACTAGCTTTATTACTTTGCTTCAAAAGTGAACACTATTGATGTATAAAAAAGTAGGTGAAAGCAATTCAAAATTAATCACCAATACTTTCATACAAATAATACTAAAGACTTTCTACATGTCCATCTGCTTCCTGTTTGTTAAAAATCTAACACGTGATCATTTTTGATTTAGTTTTCTTTAAGTCAGCTTGACTAAAATTTTCAGTAGCAAATTCTGTAAACATCTTAAATCTCTAAAAATCTATTAAGGCTAATGACATGCGTATTTCAGTTCAAAGCACTCTCAAACACTGTAACCGTCTGATAACTCATGAAATTTATGAGCCTAAATAAACTCTATCCCCATTTTCAATACGTGATAAACGTATAAAATTCTCGATTTTCTCCAGAAAATCATATTTTAAGAAACCGCATCATAAACCTCGTTTAACTCATTTAGTAACGGTCTTTCGTATCTTTACTTAGCACATCGTCAAAGCACTGGAGTAAGCAATGTAACATGTTGGGTTACAGTTAACTGGTGACTTTTTTTTCTTTCCCCTCATTACGGAAACCTGATAAGTGACCAGAAGTTGAAAGAAAGGAAATTAGTTTCAATGTTTTCTTTTTGTCTTTTGCAATCAGTTTTCCTTTAAAACAATCAAAAAAATGCCTCTTCTATCAATACGGCGTTTCACCGGAAGAAAATGACCAACTCCCTGTTTTTCTAGAGCGATCCTCTTAACAGCTGACATATTTTAGAGAATGAACAACTTCATGTAGCAGCTCCAATTAAAAAAAACTAATATAAGAAATGATAAATGCAGTATAAAACAAACAGTTAATATAATGAAGTGTTTCCATTTTTCAAATATTTAAACGAAACGAGAAAAAAATTATGAAAAAGATAAAGGCGAGAAATGACAAATCAATATCCAAACACAATACAATAAAAAAAAACAAATTAAAAATCATCATACACAGAACAAATAAATTAAGCAAAATAAGTTAAGTCAATTAAGTGTGACTGCAGTCATTAAATCTTATTATTAAATCAACTCACGTTTATCGCAATTACATTATATATATATATATATATATATATATATATATATATATATATATATATATATATATATATATACATACATATATATACATACATATATATATATATACATACATATATATATACATATATATATATACATACATATACGTACATCACACACATGCACACACACATACCCATATATGTATATAATCTTACATTTTTGACTGTCTTCAAGAATTTGATTTAATATATTCTAATAAATTGAATAATAAGAGAGAAGGTTATCGCAACATATTTCAAGGTGTTTACTTCTGCTAACTTAACGAGCTTTGAGAATTTCGAGGGCATTGCTAACGTGTGTCCTCAAAGTGCTATGATATCTCAGGGGGAGGCAGATCTTGGTCCTTACTTCTAATTTACAAAAAACCCCAACCAACACTTTGCGCCGAAATGATAGAGTACAGCTTTTTGAGTTAAGTACAGGGAAGTATGCCCTGTCCATACACCTTCCTTCCAAGCCACACCAGAAAAAATACATTGAATTCTGCGGAATTTATAAAATCTAAAAATCCTCAATACGATAGTTTTCAGCTAAAACAGGAATCGAACCTACTAGCTTCCGGATTCCATATCAGACTACAGCATCCTCTGTGAATAAATGAATAATATAACTTTATTAAATAATCACACAGTTCAGCTTTCAATGGTTTTAAAATTTGAATGTAAATAAATTGAAATGTGTTATATAAATTAAAATTTTTTGTGCATATTTCCCTTCAAATATACTTCAAACATTTTACAGCATGACGAACATATTTCACATTCGCGATTATTTAAATTTATATAAAATGTATTACTTCACAATTAGTACTTCCAAATTTGAATTTGCAGTAATTAATAAATTGAATAAATTTTATGTAAATTTAATTCAATTAATTAATTTTATATATAAATTTAATTAGTTGAAATATTTTGTCTTTTTAAAAACTTTAGATCATGTTATTGTTCAGAACCGAATTTTCTCGATTCTTAAAAGAGATCTTTCAAAGAATTTTCTCGATAAAATCACAAGACGGTTTAGAATTGAATTAGAAAAGCAGACACCTTAAATTTACCGATTTCCTTCCCTTTCATCTCTTTTGAGTAATGCGCTTCCTTGCTTTTAGGAATCCATTTCGGATGAAATTCCAGAAATTCTATTTGAAGAGAAGAATTTCAAACTTTTCTAATGATTAGAAAGGGATAAATTCTATGACGCTCGAGCAAAAGGGATAAATAAATAGGAAAGAGACATACGTTGATTTAGCAATGAAAACTACCATAAATGGAAAAAGATTTTTGGAGAAAGATGGCTAACTGGTTTTTTAAGTTTTTGGTACGCATTAAATGCAAAATAAACGCATTAATTGCACACTAAACAAACTATTAAAAGTCAAATTTTATCACATATTTTAATGCCAAAATTAAAAAAACTTTTAACACCAATTTATTTTTTTTTACAAAAATGTCAAAACATTTAAGATTTTGAATCTGGATTTAAGAAAAAGATGTGTAGAGATTCAATCTATTGCAGTTCTGTTAAAATGTACTTAAAGAAAGTGAGTGTTTTATATTTCATTAAGATATACACATTTCTTAATCACATAACAGCATCATATAAAACATTTTAGGAGTTCTTTGACATTTTGATGAATTTTATGTTATGTAACATAACTTATTAAATTGTTGCGGAAATGTGTGAAAGTGAAAACTTTTACAGCATTTCAGTACTCAGCGTAACTGTCCATAATGCAATATTTTCAGCAAAGCTAGATGATATGAAATTTATAAATACAGTTTGAATAAATTCATACGCAATTGAATCCCAGGAAATTAAATTAGAAATTTAATGTTCTGCAACTCGAATTACGCTTCAAAGTTCTATGTTCATGAAGCAGCTGTCATGTAAACACCTATTTCTATATTCATCAAACAGCTATTTCTATATTCAACAAACAGTTAACATGTTTGAAATTTCAGAGCGCTACAGTTACTGAAGTGATTGAAGATGAATTTAATGACTTAGAATGGGAAAGTTTAAGGAAAATTTTTCAGTTTATTGCAAATATTTTTAAAAAGATTAAAAAATTTGCGCTTTCCTTCAATCAAATCTCAGTTATCTAACTATAAAAAAGTTATTAATGAATCACTCCAAAAATTCGATGGGGTACAATTTAGAGTATTCACTCATATTTAAACAAAAATCGAAAGAATTTCATGTATGTATTTAGATTAACTTTATATAATACAAGAAATAATTAAGTTCATTCATGAAAAATACGAGTATCTTCTGGAAAGTAAGTTTTCCCACAACTCCAAAAGATTGTTCTGCAAAATGACCGAAAGGCAAACGTACTTGAAGGGTAAATTGTGGGCGTGGGTATCATATGCCGTCATCCTAATTTTCCGATAGCTTATATTAAAATCGTTGTGGGGGGGTTGGTAGCCTAGTGGTTAAGGTATCGGCTTCCATCCGGAAGGGTGGGGTTCGATTCCCAATGCCACCAAAGACCCACCGAGTCCATGCGATATACGTGCTCGTTCAATCCGTGGAATCGAAAATCCTGTGGTCGGTCGTTGAGCAGTTACCATGGGTGAAATGGTCTGGAGAAATTTACTCCCCCTTCAGATCAATGCCAAAATTGAGGGAGTGGCTCCTCTGGTGCTGCCATCTATCGAAAGATTTGAACAGCAAAAGTCGTACTTTCACCTTCTTGGTGCTCTGATTAAACGAAATACGCCCCCAATTGACTTAAATTCGCATAGCCGAGGCATAGCGAGCTTGGCTTGTCCAAGTGTCATTAGTAACAACAACTAAGTCGTTGTAGTGCGCAAAGATGTTGACTCTTTCTTTTCCCGCTGACCACGGATTGCGATGTGCAACAGTAAAAATTAAACATTCTGCGCAACTTTAAAGAGCTTGCGACGAGCCCTTTCAGAAGAAAGGGCGTGGGAGACTCAGTATTGGAGTTTTGCTTATCCAGCGACAACTGATTTCCTCATACGACGAACTTCACCAAAATACTGCTGGAAAAGTTTAGCTGGGAAGTGTTTGACCATTCACCCTATGGTCTCGAGCTTGCTTCCAGTGGTTTCTATCTGTTCTTGCACCTGAAGAAATTCCTATCACTTCCCCACAGACGAAAACGTGAGGACAGCTGTGACATGCTGGCTCTATTCCTAGGTGGCAGATTCTATGATACTGAAATACAAAAACGTAACCCTTGGTATGAAAAGTGCTACTGTTCTGATGGTTCTTATGTTAAGAAGTAGGTGAAATATTATTGTTATTTTGCAAAAAATCTTTCTGGGAAATTATGTTCTGTTTCTTTTTATGTGCCATGGGAAATTTACTTTCCAGATGACCCTCGTATTACAAAGAAATTTTTTTTCAGTGAGAACCTTAACTTATTAAACAGAACAAGGTACTTGGCATTGTCTAATCTTTCTTATCAAACACAACAAATTAGTTGACACAGATAATCCAACAAATAAAAACTGTAGTTAGTCCTTTGAAAAACCCCAGAGTAATACTAAGTATCTGATTATTTTTATAGAAATATTTAGCAGTCTGACACTTAAAAATTTTCGAATTAAGGAGGCATAAAAAGAATGGCGAATGAGAGAAAAGTTCACGATATCATACTGTTCTGGAAGTTTCAATGTAAGTGAATATAAAAAATATTGTGCTTTTATTACAAAAACAATCGTCATAAAATTAACAAAAGAAAAAATATCAGTTGATCTAACTCAAATTTTCCATTCCAATCTCGCAGTTTTGGCGTATATTTAAAAAAAGTTCCGAAATATGTTGAGGCAAATATTCCATCCAATAAACATAACTAAAAGTACATTCTACATTCTATAAACTAATCCTTTCCAAATGCAATCATATATCAATATGGCACACATTTTCTGAGCACTTATCACTGTGTGTGACAGTTATTTTAACTCCTAACTGCAGACTCCATGAAATAATGCGATCTCAACGTTTTATTGGGATAAAAGATAAGCTAAAAAAATCAAGATAAATACTTATACAGTTATTTAAGACTGGTTCATGTTTCCAGTTATGACATTGATTGGATGCTTCTAAAAAATTGTTTGCTTTTATTTAAACTGATCGGAAAAAGAGATTAGAAAATCGCAGAAATATTTACCTATATCAGCCATCTGTTCTTTTAACTTATCATAATCAGAGCTATATATGACGCATAATAATTTAAGTCGTAAAAGAATTCCAAAATTAATTTCTATGCATTAATTGAGAATGCATAAATATAACATAAAATTCACATTTAAATATAAATTGGTAAGTACTAATTTTAAGACAAAGAACATTTTCCTTCTAAAGTCAAAGAAATATTTATCAATTAAATGAAATTAAACTTAATCATAACAGAATGCTTTTCGCCAAGATAAAGGAATATGATATTTTATACAACGGCGGTCACTTGGGGAACGAACCCTATGCCACAACAAGGCCAGAAACTGCTACTCATTTGTCATTACCCAGCGGGCACCTGGGAACTAAGTCATGAAGGCGAGTAGCGTTTCCTGCGCCATACCACCACAAATCCGTTTATAAGATGGGCCCCATTCATACATCATCACAAAAGAAAGGACATAGAAAGAAAGCAACATCCATACCTGAACCGGGATTCGAACATGGGACCCACAGCTCATTAGCCAGGAACGCTAACCACTCAGCCATTGGTTGGCTAAAGGAATAATATACAAGAGTACATTCTAAGAGAGGAAACAGTTTATTTCTAATAAACAATAAATCACCGAAAGATGATAGAAATTTTTTCTTTTCGAATTTTTTCCAGAATTTTGACGCAGCGTTGGCGGCACCCTAAAAGTATAAAGCTATTATAAGAGAGCTCTTTTAATATCTGTAGCGTAAATTACCTAGTGTAAGGGCTTTTTATACGCCGTATTCACATGTTGCAATGGAAGAAACCCGGAAATACCAAACGCTCAATCTGATAGACGTGCATGCAAAAAGGCAGAAATGTAACATCGACCTCCAGTACCTTTCGCTCTAAAGAGGGATATCCTATCGATAGGTTATATCAAGACTTTCTTTCGATGATTTGTAATTATAAACATAATAAAATGCGTAATAATATATATTATTTTTTTTCTCCAAAATGTTTCATAAATCAATGCATCGAAACATTTTCAAATGTTTCAATTTCCAAAATAAATATTCTGAGAGAGAGAGAGAAAAGCTGCTTAATTTTCTGTGTGTGCCTGAAATCAGTTTTTAAAGATAAGATTTCCTTTTGAAAATTGTACAAATAAAATGAGCCTTTCTTTTAAATAAATGAGCTTAATTGGCTGACTATTGGTGCATTACTATGCATTTAATGAATAGAGCGCAATTGACGAATTGAATGGAGCAACTGCTCTATGTAAACATGATTAAATGCGTCATAAATTAATGCTTCAAAGAGTGAGCAAATGCGAACATTATCACAATGTAAGGAAGGAAGGAATTGGTATTGAATTTATTTCTTCTGGTTGTAAAAATTCAAAACGTGTTTCGTGTTTTCCATAAGAATAAATGTGTCTTCCACAGATGTCATAAAAAATTATTTAATGTGCTTAGAATTATTTTCATTTGGTAAATAAGCTCATAACATATTCAAATAACAAATTCGAACAAGTTGCTTGACTTTTGACAGCAAGCAAATAAAATGCTTCATTGTTGAAAATGCACTTAATCCTCTAATAAGAATAAAGTTGAGAAATATAATACCAGCAAAATATGCAAACGCGACTTACAAGTAAATAATACCGATTGAAATTTTAGATGAGAACACACAAAAATTAGCACAATCGCAATATAAATTATATAAATTATGAAACAGTATAAATTATATATGTTGTTTCAGAAAACAATATTTAAAAAACATTGTAATTCCACTGTGAAAATGAAAGTTGCAGATGTCTTTTCAGATGAAAATTCACGTAAAGATCATAAAACTTATTAATAAATTAACTTATTAAAAATAATTAACTTATTAAAAATAATTAACATAATAAAAATAATTAACATAATAAGTATACACGTTACCATTTAAATACCACATTCAAACAAGTATTTACCATTTTTGGCTTCAAAAAATTGTTGAGAAAAATGTAAAATTTGCTTTAGAATAAATGAGCTTCCTAATTAGATGTGTGTGCAAATAACTAAAACACGCTTTGATTTTTTAATAGAATAAAATTGAGTAAACAAAATGGATAAAAATTTCCTGATATTAAATTACCCATATCACAAGCGATTGCGAAAAAGTTAAAAAAAAATCTAAAATAAAAATTATACTTATGAATATTCAAATAATTAGTCTTTCATAATGCAAAAATTGTGTTTCTGATACGAGCGCAGAAATTTTATTCTTTTTGTTGAAAATCCATAATTATCTTAAACAATATTTTATCTATTTACAAATCTTTAATTCGATAATAATTCCAAATAATTCCATGTTCAAAAATAAAGTAACAGCTACCTCTCTCCTTTTTATTATGTTAAAATACTACCAATATTCCTTTAAACCAAATAAAAAATACTTTAAAAACTCAATTTTAAGTTTTATTCATTTCCTCTGTGTGTGTGAAGTCGTTTTATAAAAATAAAATATTCATGAAAACAGCTTAAATCTAACTGAATATGTTCAATTTTACTAACGGTAAATAAGTGCAAATTTATTTGCAAATATTTTACTAAATTTACATTTTTAAATATTTTTTCAGTCATAGACATATATTGAACTGTTTTCAACTTATTTACTTATAAAATAGCCAAGAATTTTCCAGGCAATATATATATATACGATCCTTTTTAAAGAAAAGTAAATTCTATACATAATTTCCTGTAAATCTATTTATTGCAACAAAATCTAATAAAAATGCTCTTACATTATGTAAATAAATAAATAAATGGATAATAATATAAACTCGTATAATACGAAACTAAACAGTTAAAATTATAGCTGAAACAAATATTAATTGAGAAAGAAAATTTTAAAAATCGAAAAAAGAAGTTCGCAATTACAAAAAAAAAATCAGAAATATTTGTAAGTTTTAATTTATATATAAATTTTTCCTCTATAATCAACTTTATTAATAAATCTAAAAAATATTTAAAGTAATATTTCATTATAATCACGAAATTTTAATTCAAATCTGCGTCATCAAACCCAATAAACATGGCGGAAATTTTAATAGTGGTTATATAACCATATTGATTTATTTAAAATTCTATTGCTTCGCCGAATTTGCATTTAAAATAAGTAAGTTACACTAATTTAAAGCTCTCCTTTATTTCTCCATTTTATTCACTCATATTAATGAACTATTTAAGAAATATCTAGCCAAAACAATTACAATAACTCCTAAGAAAAATATTCAATTGACTATGTTTTACCTTGTAATTATTTTATTATCAAATAAAAGTGATCTATTTTTTTATAATAACAGTAAGAAGAAACAGCTGAAAAAACTTAGTTGCGTGCAGTGAAGTAATCCATAAATACGAACTAATACGAAAGATAAGAGATTCAGATCACTCCGTTTCAACTTGGGGAAAAATACTCCCTCACCCAAGCCCCTGACAAAGTGATTGATTCTTTTTCTCCAATCCATACATTACGTTCTTTTTTAATATTTTTGCAGATCAAAAATATTTATAATGGAATGAAATTTTCAGATATTTCAGATTCTTTACACTTCATTCTTTTAAAATCAAACGATCTCGAATTTAATTAAATCCTGAATTTAAAAATGTATATTTAAATAAAATGAACACTTTCCTAAATTAAAGCAAAGCTACCTGTTTTATGAACTCCAGCTGTATTGATTAACTCTTTTATAAGTTATTTAAACATTAATATAAAACTTTTGCTTAGTGAAATATTTTTGAAAAAGATAAGAAACATGATAAAGGAAAATAACCAGCTCAGAATATCATATTTATGACGTTATATTTAAAGTTCCAAACAAAAATGAATTATGTAAGATATACAGATGTGACATTTTATTAGATATAATAAAAATTATTTAAAATAATTATTACAGCCATAAAAAAACTGATTGTTAGAAATATAATTTAAATTCTAATAAATAATTGAAAAATCTACTATTTCATAAATGAAAAAATGTTTTTAAAGGTTAAAATCTATAAATAAAATAACAATTATCTTTAGGAAAGCATTTTAAATTACTGTTTTTATAGAAACATATTTGCTCAACAGCTTGCATATTAAGACTCTCATCATAATTTTGTTACTATTGTTTTTAAAGAGAAGAGAAAAAACACAGAAAGACATAAAACTTAACATCGCATAAGTATTTCCAAATGAAAATAAATTATTGAAACTCTTTCATTTCTACTATTGAAGCTGTTTCATTTCTTAAAACAAATTGTAGCGAAATATTAAATGAGATTACAAAAAAAAAATATTTTTATGTATAATAAATACCATAATGTGTATAAACAAAACAAAAAACAAATTTCCACAAAACGAACAAAGAAGTTTCGTGCTTACCGTATGGCATGCAGCTCTCAGAAGTGTTAGTGAAAACTTTCATTCAAGTGAAGCGTCCAATGGGCCCGGTCCAAAACTGGAAACACCGGGGATATAAACACAACTAACTTTTGAAAAGAAGATCAACAGGTTGTCTATCTCCCGGCTCACAACAAAGGAGTTTCTGTAAAACAAATTCTTCGAGATTGTATCTCGAGATAATCACAAACTTTCGAACAGAAACACTAATCACTACGAAAAACAGATTTTTCGAGGAATGTCAATGTGAGAGTCGTTACAGCCGATAGCCGAAATCAGAGTGTCTGCTTGTTTCATGTGTGTGCCTTGGTCTCTTGACCCAAACTTCTTCGCCAAGGGTTACCGTAATTCGCTTTTTCTCCCGCCAAAAATGTTGTCCACGCCACTATGTTAGACTTTTATTCGCTATTTTTTGCTCCATTCAAAAATAATGTCTAACATTCATTGATATTTCATTTTCTTTCTTTCAGTTTCGGTTTTTTAATCGCACGTCTCTCTAATCGGACAACAATTCACATATGATTTCAGAATGTTATATTAATATAGAGGAAAAAGAAATTCTTTTGATATTTACAAAAACGAAACAATACCTGAAACCTGTGAGAAAAAAATAGAGTATTTTTCAAATCATATTTTTGATCAAGCATTTATTTTCCATAACTATTAAACACCCTGATTAAAACTTCATCGTTTCGTTATCAATTACAGCATAAAATCCGTCATATATAAAATAAAGATAACACTACTTTTCTTATAAAAATAACATTGTAAAATTTAAGATAATGCTAAGAATACTATGTATTTTTGGAAGAAATTAATTTCTCCATATATATATATATATATATATATATATATATATATATATATATATATATATATATATATATATATATATGTATATATGTATGTATATGGACAAATTAATTTCTTCCAAAAATACATAGTATTCTTAGCATTATCATAAATTTTACAATGTTATTTTTATTTATTTTTAGAGTTTTATATATATTATTTTTAGAGTGTATATATATGTACCCTAAAATATTTGTAGACGTACACATAACCACAAATATTTTAATCGCTTCACGCTTTCTAATCTACACAGGCTTTAACTGTGGTTTTTATTCTTTTTAGAAAGCAACACTTTTTCTGCTACTTTCTCTTTCATTTATGCGCAGTAAATATTATAACTACCAATTTTTTTTATTCTTGTGTTTATTCTTCGTTTTATCTACTATAAATTAAATAAATTATTTCTATATTTAAAGCATAAAAATAAATTAAAACCTAAATTCAGAGATTTAATTTCTATTTAGTATTTAAATATTTGAAGTTGCTCAAATTAACATTCTCTTCAAATCTTTAATTATATTCAATTCACATTTTATAATGTCGTTTTAATAGACCTTTCTGGAGTTCATGATATGTTACCTATGTAAGGTTGTTATTGTTGTTGTCATGTGCCAGCTAGGCTGGCAATATGGGGTGCTCTACTCCACTTTTCCAGCCATATTTTGGGGTGGAGTCCGACTTCTTCAGTACACACATGACATAGGTACCCGTTTATAGGGTAGGCAACCATTCACACCTCATTCATACAAGGAAGGGACAAAGACAGGATAGATAGATAGAGAAAGTACATTCATGCCCGAACCGGGATTCGAACCCAGGACCTCCTTATCCGCAGTTAGGCACACCTATATAAGGTAATAATATATAAATGTCTTGATTAATAGCGTATTTTATTTTGAAACAAAAATATGAAAGACAAAACTTCAAATTATTTGCGCACCTATGACTAAAGGAAATGATTTTATATAAAAAAAAAATTATATAACATGAAATTTGTTTGTTTTTGACTTTAATTTGGTGAAATGAATTTTCCTATGTTTCTTCTGGTATACTTGCCTTTTTATTTTACAAAGTAAGCAAGAAAGTTCTTGCCGTTTTTGCTTTTCCATTGAATGAAGTAAGAATAAGTTCGCAAATTAGTGTATGATATGGTTGGGACACCGATCATTCGAGAGTAGGAATATCAGTCGTTATAAAAATAGGTCCCCACCACGCACATTCATCAATCGTAACTCGTACAGTAGCAAAAAGAAATGGACTTGTCGAAGGAGTTCGTTCGGTGTTGTTTACTTTACGACTTCCAAATGGGCTTATCAGCTGTTGCATCAAGTCACCCAATATTTCAAACGTTGGGTATGGTGCTGTGAGTGAAAGAGGGCAAGACATTGATTTCCCAAATTCGTGTCGGAAGATTTGTCTCTCTGTGATTGTGAGATTGCAGTGGATGATTACAGTGTCTTGAATGACGAATGACTGGAGGCGGCCATTGAAGAGGACTGTAATTAAACGTGTGGTGAACTTGCCAGACAACTGAACGTTTCCGGTGAAACAGTTGGACTTCATCTGCGCCGCTTAAGTAAGACGTACTGGCTAAGCAAGTGAGTTTCTCACAAGCTGTGGGAAGTCCATTAGCAACAAGTGACAACCTGTTCATCGTTGCCTTCTCGCCACCGTAGAGCATCCATATTTCATCGAGTGTTGACCATTGAAAAAAAGTATGCCCTGTATGACAGTCCCAAGTATTTCACACATCACCCCGGGATTCTATCCCGCACAGCGCAAGACCACCTATGCACCCACACAAGATTATACTTTGTGTCTGGTAGATTAATCGTCAAGTAGTTCACTATGAACTGCTATCAAAGGGCCAAATGGTCACTGAGACCTGTACTCGGTGCAACTGTAACTTATGAAACAGGCATTGCAAAGAGACAGCACTGGTTAATCACCAAGGTGAACTGTTTTTGGCCAATAAAGCGAAGCAGCATGTCGCGGTGGCCAGGAATACCATAGGAACTTGGTTGGGTGACTTAGTGCCATCCTTCTTACTCATCTGACTTTGCACCATCAGATTACCTCCTCTTCTATTCCCTAAGCAATCAACTTCGTGGAAAATCCTTTATCAATGAAGCAGAGTTGCGCGTAGCACTCACAGATTTCTTTGCATCCAAAACAGCCGAGTTTTACTGCAAGGGAATAGCACACCTGGTGACACATTGGCAGAAGGTGCTGGATGCCAATAGGACTAACAATAGGATAAACTTTCCTTGGGTCATTTATTCTTTTGGGTCATTAAATACGGCAAGAATATTCTTGTTTACCATGTATTTTAAAAAAGTAGCTGTTTGCTATGTATATTCTCCATGAGTCATATCAACTAATAGCTTTAACTCAGTAAACTACAGTTTAAATTTGTTATTTAAGGTAAATGCTATATTAATAATACCAGATTTTTTTATCAGTTTTGTTATTTTTAGAATAACCAGTTAGTTTATAATTATAGATATAAAGCATGAAAAATCTATATTATATTAACACTATTAATGACTAATATTCTTACATTATTTTGTTATTGTATAAATAGTTTGCCTATAGTTACTTAATTGCATTGTCCAATTAAATAAGCTTTAAAATATATTACAAAAAATATAATTTATCCTTACAAAAGTGCTTTAATATCTTAAAAGATTAATTAACTAAAGGTCATTTTAAAAAGAAGCGTTTTGTAAATTAATCTGGCATTAACTTTGTACTCATTAGGAATTTTCATTGAAAAGTCTTCATTAATTAATTAACACACAATAAAGTAACATTCACACAGAATGAAATATTATTTAAACTCAATTTTTTATATTCACAAATTCAATACTTATCTGTAGAGCATCTTTTGTCACAATGAACTTCATTGAATACAGGATAGCAATATGCATTATTAGAAAAGCACAATGTTTTAAATCAATTTTCTCTAGGAAAATGATATCAATACTAGCTGAAAGGCATCTTCATCAACAGAAAGCCATTCTGAAAAATAAACCTATTTTTATAAATATATTATAAATGCTCTACCTTAATTACAACTTACTAAAATAATTACATAAAAGTTAATAGGATTTTTAATTAATATCTATAAAATTGTATAGCAATTTAAACAATATTTCCTCGTATTTTCAACAAATGTTGAGAAAAGCAGAATTTGGAAAACAATTATTGTGTGCAGAGCTTATGAAAAAAATCTAGTTAAAAATGAAATGAGTATCATGCCCATGAAATACTAAATTTACGATTGCTCTTCAGGAATTGTACATTAGATTTTTGTGAATGATAAAATACTGAATTCTAAAGCAATATTGATTTACACACACAAATACAAATATAATCTAAATATATATTTTAATTTTCAAAATATAGGCACATTTTGTAAATTTTTTAAATAACTCGAGTTGTATTGTATTTTACAGACTCAAATTTTTTTCAGATTATTTTTAATAAGAAAATATTTTGTGTTTTAAATTGCAGAAATATTTACGAAATTTGAATACATGGGTAAATTCGGGACACACTACCAAAATGTTTATAATAAATTCCGTGGCCCACATAAAAATACAATTTTCTGTGACTAAAGCAACACTAGAGCACATAAATCTCAAGAAAAGCCTAACTTGCGTGAATAAAACAATTTAATTAAAATTTATTGAACAAAACTTTATAAGAGCAAGGTTTTTATGTTAACTATATCTGTTGCGAACTTAAAATAAATAATTCTTAATAATGAAAATGAGTATAGAATATTATAATAAAAGTTAATATCAATCCTTTCCTCAAAATTCGAAGGAATAAATGCAAAATCTTAAAACCAGATAGTAACTCGTTAGGCAGAAAAAATAAGTCATTCTTCCGAGAGATGTTTTTCTTTCGAATCTAATTTATTCAGTTTCAACGCTCGATTAAGAAAGCACAGCTTGATAATGTATGCATTAAGTAATGAACAGTATCGGACTTGTTGAAAGAAGTTTGGAAGGGTGAGGTCAGTAGGAAAAAAAAGTTTAATAAAAAGTCGAGAGTGTCAAGCTCTTGAATTTTACGATGTTGTAACTGGGTAACCGGAGACTGGCGACGTCTACACACCAACGCTGTCACTTTGTGTTAAGTAGTCTAATCCACGTCAACTGGGGAACTTTCAGATTCATTTGACACAATTTGATAAACAAGGATTTAGAGAGTAGCAGAAATATTATTTTAAACATCCGTCAATATTCACGAATAAAAGGTACAGTGTTAAATTGAGATAGAAAATTTAAATTTGATATTTTGGGAAATATATAAAAATACGGTATTTTTGCTTTTAGAAAACTTGATTGTTTCCAATGTAGAGTTTTTGGATAATCTCAGTCTTCTGGAAAGATAACTCAAGGGTTGTAGGCTATATTTAGGTGTCACGTGAAAGAAAAAAGTGTAAACTCCAACAGTTTTGAACGCAGAAAATAGAAATGCATCAGTAATCTTCATTGTTCAACGATAGCTAGGACAGAACCTGGGACCTCCCACTCTGAAGAATGCGGTTTCAAGGTAGGCCTCAGTGGGTCTAAGCCTGATTTTACAAATAAATGAACAGATCATGTGATAAAGGAATTGCTTTCGGGTCAACAAAGTGACATGTTTAATCCTGATGTAGCCAAAGAAAACTGTGTTTGCAAGGACTACGCGCTTTTATTTGTATATTAATCTTTATATTAATGTGAAGCTGAGAAGGAAGCTGAACGGTTAGCACTTTGGCGTTCAATTCAATAATTAGTAGGCTTAATTCCCATTTCAAGAGTGATTGTTATAGTTCGGAATTTAATGTATAGAATGCGTCTTGTAAAATGCATCTGAAGAATGGCAAATAAACAAATGGCTTAGGTGATGTAGAGTTTGAGAAAGAACATTCTAGAAGTATCGATCTTATTGCTAGATCGTGGTTTTAAAATATAAAGTAAATATTTCTAGATTTGTCTTTGAATATATCTATATATGATGGTTCACATCTCATTGGTTAGCTTTAAGGATATTTGAGCACATAAATATTTATAAGAAAAGCTTATAATTTGGAATAGGCATTCATATGTTTAGAAGTTACAAATCATTAAATAATTAATTCGCAGTGGAGGCGGTGACATCATAATGTCTTTTCGGAACGATGCTAAGGTGTGGGGAATTTATTTTGGAGGGTACGGGATGGTGGGCATGTTTTGTGAGGGAGGAGAAAATCATATGCTATGTTATTTAAAATTAAAGTTAAGCCCAAAAATATTTAACTTGATCATCTGGTTTTCCCCATCTGATCAGCAATAAAATAAACACACCAGACGGATAACACACGCAATTCTGAGAATGGTTAAACCTATTTGTAGCCTGTTGTGTGATGATAAGACGAATTTGCAGACGAATCTGTAGGGTTTAGTTCTAAATGACTTAGAAGCACTCCAGACTAAGATTATCTTCGGTCACTACCGGCACAGTACATACAAAGAATATCCTTTCAGTACGAATGTTTGATTTAACTAGTGTTTCTTGTGTTGCTTTTTGTTAGCTTCATTGGTGTATTTTCTTTTTTTCAGTTTCAATTTTCTATTATTTATGTGGCCATTAAGTTAGATAAGTGAGTTTGTTCTCTTTATTATAATCATGAATTATATCAATTTTAAAATCTTTCCTTCATCATACTTTGCTGCTGTCAACAATGTTAATAAAACAAAAGTGTCATCAATATTGTTCTATTTAAAAATCTAATTTATTTTTTCATAGTCGGAGTCGCAACTAATCGTGTATTTACTTTGTAACAAAATTTTATCTAGTAAAGCAATGAAACCATTTCGTTTGCAGGAATATCCGCAATCAAGTTTCATCCCGATAAAAAAAAAGAAAATTTGAAGTCTTTTACGAACATCATGGAAAATATTCTAATGTTCTGAAGAAGAACTTGTTTGTTCCACGCTTTTTAACAACCACAATGAAAAATGTACCAATGGTTCGATAGTTTCGTATATTATATCAAAATTGAATGCTACTAGATTGGAGGCATCTTATTCTATCGTCAAAGAGTTGATACTGATGGCTGTCAATTAAGTTTTAGAGACAGTTTCAGCCATTCAGCTGCATCTGATGTTATAGAAAATGTCTCATTGAGAACAATTTGGCTTAGTTTCATTCAACGGATATGTCTTGCTTACGAGGGGTTAAGTTAACCGCGGAATACAGTTAAAATGGATTCAGAACCATTACAAACATCCATAATAACATGGAATTTGAACCCACGAATAATTGAATCAAAAACCAGAGAGATAACCATTCGACTGACAATCCGGCATTCTGAAATGGTACAGTAGAATGGGAAATTGATAACATATCTAAAGATGTTTAAACTTCCTTGTGCATTCCTTATTTTTGATATCTACCGAATTTTCTCTTCATAATGACGAATCAGTTATACCAGGTACTAGTGAGTTGGTGATAATGTAAATCTTTGGTTTATGAAGGAAGAAAAATCATGCAAAACATACTTTTACAAAAATCTTGATTTCTGACATTAAAAGATAAATATATAGTTTGAATACACTGCATGGAATTTTTTGCAAACATTATGCCCTTTACCACCAATGAAGTTCCTGCAATAGCGGATAATTTTTCCATTTTGAAGAAAGATGTATCAATTATTATAGCTGTATCATGGCTTATAGAAAGTATTGAATTGCATCAATAGTTACTGCATGTTACCTTTGCTTTAAAAAAAATTCAGTCCAAAGATGCTTCAAAAGCGCATACCTCAATAGGTTTTAGTGTCTTCTTGAGTTTCTTGAAAAGAAGAAAATAATTCTGAAAGACAGATTGCTGCAATTTAGTATTGATATATTGACATAAGATTGATGTTGATTTATTCGCAAAATTTAATGGAATTAATTTACTGCTTCAAATTAAGAACCTCAATTTGCTCACAAAAAAAATCTGTTATTTCCCCCTTCCTAAAAAAAACCCTACTTTGTGGTAGAAGAATTTTGATCGGAAACCAGTCTCTCATCTTGTCGGATTCACATAAGCGTATTGAAATACCCTCCGATGAAACACAAATGTATTGTCTTCCCACCAAGATTTTTCTGAGTGTTTTAAAGTTGTATTGTCCCTGAAACTTCTTTAATGGATCAAAAGCCTTTTTACAAATATAGAGACAGCAAAGACTCAGATCCAGGAGAAATTGGTTGAACTTTCAATTAATGAAACTTTGAAAGCTAGCTTTCAAAAACGAAGGATAATTACATGATAATGATAGTGAATGTCAGCTTCAGAGTATAAGGCCAATAAATATTTTTTTAATATACATGTTCCCTTTCCTCGCCATTGTTGACTATTGTCAAGACATTTTCAATTGCCTTCTCTTCCTCCAACTTTGTCAACCAAATGTTCACAACTGTAACTAATTGGTGAAAGGAGAAATAGACTCGTGGGAAGAGGGGACATAAGACTATATCGCTTTAAAAATATTGAACTGAATATTCAGAAACTATCTCTGAATCATCAACCATATCCTTACAAATGATATCATTATTGTTTGATTGATATTGCATTCATGTTTTTTATTGATTGTAAATTGCAGCAAAATGTTATGAGTTTGCTTTAAAAAGTCTTTATACTTAATTACATAATCAGGTATAAATATTTTTTTAAATATAAAAGAGCATTTTTTTCCATAAATCTTCCTAATTTTAACAAAATGGATCCATTCACTTTCCAGGAAAAAGCATAAAGTTAAATCAAACAAATTTTGTTCGTAAATGAATTTAAAAAATTATTTAAAATGTTTAAACTCATTTACAATTTTTATAAAGTTTTGCAGTACCCTTTTCTTGTAAATTTTAGTTTTTTCATAAAAGAGGGTGTCGAAAATTTTTTCACTCCTTAGAGAAACGACAGTTGTAAAAAGGTTAAAAATTAATGCTTTAGATTTAAGAAATATTGAAAAGTTGCTCCGAGCAATTTTATTTAAAAACCTAAACATATATGTTTCTTACAAAATTCTTACATAAAATGTAAAAAATAGTTTTAGATTTATTGATCCTTTTTAATACCACGTGAAAGCATCGGCTGCATTAACCGATAGAAAGATCCGTTAAAAGTACCCGGCATTTTAGAAAAGCAAAGAATATATTTTAAGTCCTCCACTGTTTTGAAGCAGGAAAGATAGATGTATTTATTCTTCGTATAGAAATAATAAAATTTATATCTTTTATTCCTATGATACAGTAAAATAAATTCGATATCTCTAACATCAGATTTAGAAAAATTTTGTTTGATATACTAAAGTATAAAATGACATTTTAGAATAATTTTAACGTTTTATTGCAGCAGCATCTAAAAGAAAGAAGTTTTTAACCATCTTAGGCTTTACATTTTACTCAGAACTTAGAAATATTTTATAAAATGTTATTTTAACTACATTTAAAATATTTAAAAACACGTAAGGGCAGTCAAATACTAAAAATGCTTCTAGTATTTTACTAGTGAAAAGTATGAATGTATTTTAAAGGGATACATTTTTGAAATGTATTTAGAGTGACAATATTTTGTATTAATAAATTCCCTATTTATTTTATTTAAGCTGTGAAAATAAGATTAGTGTAAAAGAATATTCCTTATTTGCACTTCCATGTAACAGTCAGAAATCCCCATGCTGAGAGTGTAAATATTCCCTAACTAATTTTTTTCTTATGGTATAGTGCGATATATCTATGCTAAATTCGATAAAAATTGCAAACTTTAATGCCAGATGAACAATACAAGCATGAAAAACTTGAATTGTGAGTTTATGTAACTATCTGTTTTTTTCAGCAAATTCACTTAAGGGATTTCAAATTTCATTTCGAACATAAAAGGTTAAATCTATACCAAATCAGTTGAATGGGGCTTATGTAACTTTCAACGACAGTAAGTTATTTCCCACTTTTGATAAAATAATAATAAAATAATTTTTACTGTGAATTTATGGTATAGAGAAGTAAGTGCCTGATCAAGTTTTGAAAATATTTAATATAAATTTTAAATTGCGACAAAATATTCACATTGATTGTTAAGTTTAAAGCCTGAATACCCCAATCATAACACAAAAAGGAATGTCTACTACTTACATATAAATGAACTCGTCTTAAGATTACTACTACTTACATATAAAGGAACTTGCCTTAAGATTACTACTACTTACATATTACTTGTCTACTACTTACATATAAAGGAACTTGTCTTCGTGATTATAATCCTCAACTGTTTAGATTTTAACAAAATAAAAACTTTTGACAATTCTTTGCACACCCCATACTATGATAATTTTTAATTTTTCTTCGAAAAAAAAAATTTACTGCAATGTTATTTTATGTAAATGTGTGCAACAGGGAAGTAATTCACACTTGAAAAAAATTGTAACATTATGAAAGAATCATCAAAATTTAGTTCTGATGTGGGATTAAAATTTAATTCACATACGACTTCTATTGGTACAAATAAATAATTACTTTATCAAATCAAAAAAAGTGTTAAGTGCCCGAAATCAATATTTGACGGTCATCATGCTCTGCTATACGATGGGGCATCAAATCAAATAGATTTTGAATGTTTGTATAGAGATGAGTTATCAATATTGCTTTTATGTAGACAAAAATTTTACCTGTAGAAGTGGAAGCTGAATCAGGAACAAGAAGCTAACCAATCCGCGCATATCGAGAATAAACAGGCGAGAAAGAAAAAATTTCTGTGTTCTACATAAAGAGATATTGAGTATCCCTAGCGACTTGTGAGCGGGAATAATTTGGTTGAAAATAGCTCCAGGAAAGTTTTTAAGGAAAGAAATGAAAGTTCATTCATTTCACTAAAGTACCCAATACTTGACTTGCCACTTCTTGACGTATCATTTCTCTTGACCAGCAATGTTACCAAGACTTATTTAACGTGCCCCAGCCACCTTAAGTGAACGTGAACACGATGGATCTTCGGCTAAGTCGGGATTCGAACTCACTGCCTTCTGATATTCAGAAAGACCCCCTTATCCAATCAAAGTACTGGGCCATATGGTCGTATTATGAACAATAACCTATATTATAATAGCTGGAATAAATACATTACGTTCTGAAAGTCCGATATTCAGCATTTGTTTATAGAATTGACTCCTGCAACATAACATGGGTCCAAAATATTCAAACTTATCGACTATTATGCAACTCCAAGAACTGGAAGTTATCGAAATGTTTTGCCGCTATGCACATAGCACAGACTCATCCGATTATTAGCTATTCCTCGGTCTTTTGCAAACTTTTTGTGTTTCTGGTAACTCAATAATGTTGCAATGCACCAGCATACTTCTCTGTAGAAAGTTCTGAATTGGACTCTACCGGCTAGCGAAAGCAGCCGAATGAGCTCCTACGTAATTTAGAAGCAGGGATCAAACAGGAGACCCTCTAATACTTGACCTGCCATCCCCAGAAATATCATTTCACTTGGAGGACATTGTGACCACCACCACTCATTTAACGTGCACTGATGACATCCATCACTGGATGGTGGAGTATATTCGGTTAAGCCGGGATTCAAACTCACTATCTTTCGAACGCCGCCCTTAGCAACCAGGCTACTGCGGCATTTTAACTCAATAATGTGAATGATATCAAGAAAATGAATTGATAGTTCTTTGCTCAATGCTGATTGATACAAGCATGAAAATGAAATTTTGACAGAAATGTGTAAAATAAATCATTTTCATAGTTGAATTTAACTTTTTGGAAAACATTTTAGTACTAAACGGTTTTTGTGTATTTTCTTTATATGTTAAAATACAATAACAAATATCGGTATACACAGTATCTAAAAAATTCATAAAATACATGCAATTTCTGAACCATTTGTTGTTGCTTTAGTTTTCCATGCTGAAAATGCTTAAATAAATTTTAAGCCACTGCACAAATGAAGTAAAAGGAAATATGTAATATTCCCAAAAAACAGTTTAAATGTATATGCTATTCTAAACAAGCATGGAATCAAATTTTTAAAGATTTCCTTTATTAGCTTTATTAAAACATTACTATCATGTTTACTTGTAAATTTAAAAATATAATTCTAGTCATGACCGCGAAATTGATAAAACCATTATAGTTCAAAAGGTTCATTATGATTTCAAAGAACACATTTCAACTGAATTTCAAAATTATGCAAAATTGTTAAAATGTTATGCAATATTGAATAATATTTAAAATGTTTTTAATAATAAATAAAAAGGAAATCATATATATTAATAAAGTATGTAACTTCCATAATAATTGTTTATACGTTTAGGTTAAGCTTTACTTAAAAGTATTATACCTTATATGTACTACATACTTTGCTTAATGTATTAAGTATCATGCATATAAGTAAATTATGATTTCATGAACTTTCATGGTCATTAATTTCCTTACCAACAGAATTATATTTGAAAATCTGAAATATTGTTTCATTATGAAATGACTATGTTTATTGTTTGAATTAAAATTGCTTGTTATGTATGTGGAAAACTTCGTCTAATTTTACAATCAAAATATATTTCAAATTAATTTTATTTTATTCTTTAGAATTCCAAGATTAAAGTAATTTTAAAACATGCGTGAACATATTATAAATACAATTGAAGTAAAGTATTTATATAAAATATTATGTAAATTGGCATACATTAAAAATTTTTTTTATAAAGTTATTTTGAGGACTAAAAATTTAAACATAAATGTTTGAGTTTTCAGGCTTGAATTGAGAAGAGAGACCATTCTCTAAGCGATTTATTTGATATGGCATGCATGACCCAGAAAAGGGGATGCCGAAATAAATATACTTGAACATTATTCTATCAAATACGATAGCATAAACTGAACATCATTTAACAGTAACTTAAATTAATGACTATTCATAACTTGACAGCCATTTAATTAATAATTTAACTCAATCATAACAGGAGAAAATAGTTTTTTGAAATACTAAAAACAAAGGGATTTTACATATTCTCTAATTTATAAAAGATATTATTAGTTTTTATTAATTTAACCTTTTTTTATTTATTTTAAAAGATATTATTAAATATTCATCTAGTTAAATAAATTAATACTTTATATTAAATCGTAAAGCGTATCAAAGAAAATCAAGATAATAACTATATTAAATGTGTTATTAAATATCGTTATACATGGCACTTTAAATATTAACAAATAAGTTTATTAACACCATACAAATGGGATTTAACATTTTGTACCAGCAAAGAGTCGGAAAATTGTTTATTATTATTGCATGGATAAGCCTAACTAAGAAAATGCCCTTATAAATCATAAGGACTACATATAAAAAGTTACCTTTCTTACTTATTATATGTTTAAAATATAAATATACTTTCTCAATTTAAAAGTAATCTCAGATTAAACAGCAATGATCTCATATAAAACATTTTCTAATTGAAAATACTTACATTAAATAGTTACATACTCAAGCTTTCTCACACCATTTCAACTTGTGAAGTAAAGAATGGAACAAGACTATCTTTCGTCTATTCTTAGCAACCCAGACAGCAAAACAGCTTTGAACACAACTCACCAAATTCTCATACACAATGTAAGCTTATCTGAGGGGCGATTTTACACAATGGCACTCCTACAAAAGGTATGTGAGGGGATACACATGTGTGCTTTATTTCAAGTTTCAAACTAGTATTTCAAGGTCATACATTCATAACACATCTGCTAACAATGTATCACTGGGGATGGAATTTCACAGTTAAAAGAGAGGTGCAGAAGGCTTCGTAGTAGCATAAAGTTGTCTCCTTTTATTTATATTTTTCTCCGAACTCCAATGAGTTTAAAATCTTTGTTGATCCTTAGCTAGCATTTCAAAATCTCTATACTGTTTTAGTGACTTTAAAAGGAATGTAATAAAAATTAAGCTACGCATCTCAAACTCAAAAAAAAAAACAAAACAAAAAACATGTTTGTCCTCATGAATATTTCAAGAGTACGTGATTTTTAGAATAAATAAAGGGTTTTGAAAATTTGATTTATTGATTTTTTATTAAGTGAATATATTCATAGGTGCAACTTATAAATCACACATTTGTATAAATTTACAACTAACAACAGCAATAGGATGGCTCTTTCTTAAATTTAAGAAAATGTTAGAAAAAAAACATTTGTATAGTATTTTATTTATTTAATTTTGTATTAGTTTACGTGGTGTCTAGTTATTTATTGCTAAGCTCTTCATAATATTCTAATAAACTCCTGTTTTGGATGCAAACAACACATTAAAAATATATTGTAATAAGAAACAGATATGTTGTTTACTACTTAATCTGTAGTATATGTGGTGTGCAACGTATCATTTTCATTTCGCAATACAAATAATTTTTTAAATATATGTATCGAAAATAATTGCTATATTATAGATTTTTTCTATTTAAAGCATTATTGAAAGTCAGTAAATTCTGTTGATCAGTTACTGAATAAGAAATAAAATTTATAATGAACGATAATATATATCTTCTTGTAAATTAAAATTCTAAAATTTTCAAAAATGACACGAGAAAAAAATTTTTTGTTTTATACTGTTACAAATAAATCAAGTAATATAATTTAAAGTGTACTATGCTAAGTTTTAACCTTTGATTAACCATTTGATGTAAACCACTAGGCAAAAAATCAAAGCCATAAACCGTAGCTTTCGATAGTGCAATCAGAGTTTGAACCAAAGAAAGTAAAAATCAGGCAATTTTTCAAAAACTTTTTTTTTATAACGGCGGGCACTTGGGCGACTAACCCTTCGCCACAACAAGGCCGGAAACTGCTACTCATTTGTCGTTACCCAACGGGTACCTGTGAACCAAGTCACGGAGGCGAGTAGCACAACCCGCGTCATACTACCACAGACCCGTTTATAGGGCGGGCCACATTCATACATCAACACACAAGAAAGGACAGAGAAACACAGAGCGATAGTAACATCCATGCCCGAACCGGGATTCGAACCCGGGACCCACAGCTCAAGAGTCAGGAACGCTAACCACTCAGCCATTGTTCGGCATTTTTCAAAAACTAAAAATATCTAACAGCTGCTACTAATGCGGGTCTTGTTTCGATCAAGTTTTGTTTGAAAAATATGACAAATAAATTGTTAATCTAACATTCGTAAGCATTTCAATGTATACAAAATAACATATTTTGCTTTGAATATCACAAGAACACATACTTTACTTCCCCCTACAATACCAGACTATATTTAATCCCCTATGAAGTCACTTTTTATTATGATTGTACAAAAACATTGTTTTATTTTCAAAAAATGTAATAGAACAGGAAATATCCATTTAAAAAATATAAATACCATTAAAAATATAATATCTGTTTTCATACAAATATTTACTAGCTTAGAAAAAAACTGTTTGGCCAATTTCAATTTCCTGGAGTATAGTAATTTCGCTGGAAATGAAAGTTTTAATAAAAAAATCTGAATAAAACGCGCTTTTTTAAAATAACTTGTATTCCTAGGTCACACGCAACTAAGAAAACAAAAACATCTTTATTCCAAATATAAGTCAAAAACGCCATTTTTTTATTCGCAAGCTGATAGAAATGATCCTTGGTAGAATAGTTACTCATTTACAAGAATCCAGATTTTTTTCGATTATCATCTCTTGCGCTATATTTATTTTATTTTTAAAGAAAATGGCTGTAATGAGCGATTCAAGTGGTAACTCCTCTAGCCATGATTACAAACTTGGCAAATGATTTAAATTTTAATTCTTTCATTCACTTTGGACGAAATATTATGAGATGTAATCTGCTGAATAATATCTAAATATTGTTACGTAATATTTTTACACTATTGGATAATATTTTTATGTGAAATAAATATTAATTTATATACATATATTGATATTGTAAATAACAATTATGAACAATGACTCAGTTACAATTTTATAATTCTCAACAGTGAAAAATTATACATAGTAGCATATTGTACAATACATATAACACCAGACCCAATCATAATGTCTGAATCATGAGTCTGGAGGTAATTTAAAACAAAAAATTTCCAACGTAGAAAAACGAGTACATTTTCTTTTATAATAAATTATTAAAAATATATGAATATAAAAATATAGAAGATACATATAACCGAAAAAAATATGGAATAAATGAGCAAAAGGAATATGTGTGTATGTGTAAATAGAAGAAAAATATAGAATATATGAAAAAAGAAAAAATACATTACCTTTTTCCCGGGTATTTGTTTCATGTGTCTCCCCCATTTCTTGAAGTTGTTCTTTACGAACTTTTGATGTATTTTTCAAAAGGAAAATTCATTATGTTGATATAGTTTTTAACAAAATTTCGAGTTTAAACTTCCCATTAAATATATAGATTAATATATTTAAACAAAACAACATCAAACTCAATGACGTAAAATCTCCACGTATATCAATAGTAACTGTAATATGAATTAATATTTTTTCCGACATTGTTACAGCAGTTCAAGCCACTTTGACAGCTGCTGTCGAATGCATCTGCTATTTGCTTAACAATATTACTCCAGCGTGCCTAGTTACAGCAGGTGCGAATCGTTGATAGAATGTGGATGAGAAAGGAACCGTTGAACTCACATTATATAGTAACTACTTAGAATCCAATGATTTTGAAAAAAGCACGAGTCGAATTCGAGAATATAAATCAAAGTCATAAAAACATTGCTGCAATCAACTCTGAAAATGTTTTCTCTGTTAATTTATAAGTTGTATGCTTAAAAATAGACGTTTCGAAGGTATATAAATGTATAGCTAAATGTATCAGCTTTTAAAAATTTCATTGCACATATTTGGTCCCAACATCAACAAAATTGACGTGTCTGTGAAGTTGAAGGCCGCATCAAAATCCTATTCAGTAACTGAAGCACAGAAGTAGAATTTTGAAAAATAAAAGAAATTTAAATAAATAAAATTAGAGATCATTTTGTATTTTCAAATATTGATCTATATGCAAAAAACTATTTTATGATTAAAGTTTGAAGTTTATTTTATGGTTTAAATCTATTCTAATATTAAACAGATAGAAAGTATTTAAAATTATGTTGAAGGAAGACAAACGCATTAGAAGATGATAAAAAAAATATTTTTGAGCAAAGGAATCATTCAAAAATATTTTTTATTCTTTTATTACTCTGCAATCGCTTTTTGCCTACGAGGTGCAATTCAAGTCAGGTTTACTGTTAAATGTGTACACTAAACTAATACAAATTCCCTCTCTATGAGAATGTAAGCCACGAATTTGTTGGTTAGAGCGCTAATCATTCAGCTCCCAGCTTGGCTCAATGTTTTAAAGAAAATACAATGTGTGAAAGTGTAATATACTATGTGTGGAAAATATTCGATAAAAAGTTAAATGAAATACTGAAGGACATTTTGCATATTGATTCGGAAAATTCAGAAAATAATTTAGCATGCAGAAAATAATTTGACTTCTTGGGTTCAATTTCCAATGCCGCCAAAGACCCACAGAGTACATGCGATATACGTGCTCGATAAATCTGTGGAATCATAAGTCCTCCGGTCAGTCGTTAAACAATTACTATGGGTGTAATGGTCTGGTGAAAATTTCCTCCACTTCCGAATCAATGTCAAAATTGAGCGAGTGGATCTTCTGGTGGTGCCATCTATCGGACGAGTTTAGAGCAAACTCGTACTTTCAGCTTCGTGCTGCTCAGTTTAAGCGAAAGACGCGCCCTACTGTCTTAAATTCGCATAGCCAACGGCATAGCGAGTTAGGCTTGCCTAAGTGTCATAAGTAACAACAACCAAACCTGTACTTCTGTAAAAAAAATATCAGCATATATTGTTATTTTTATGACATGTTGTCTGCTCATCATTGTGGGCGAGGGAATATCTTCAAAGAACCATACTTTATTTTCTTGACTTCTTGGAAATACGAAATATGTTATGCACATTTCAGCACCTGCTCTGATTTCAGCGATAATATGGTGTCCACCATATTTAAAGTTTTCTTTACTGATTAATATTATGGGTTCTTTACTGATTAATCTGTTAAATTATGGGGAAACTTAACGACATGCTTCATATGTAATTCTTCGTCAATGATTTTTATCAGTGACAGTAGACTTAATATAAATATTTTTGTATCATTTGATAAGAACATATATTATCGTAGATTAAACATTGTTCGTAAGGCAGACACATTATCTAGGATTACATCTGACAATCATTTTGTATGTTGTCTTGAAAAAGCTCTTGAAGAGAATTGCGATGTGAATTCTGTGAAATTCTGTAAGCCATCTGAAAACATTAGCAAGATTTGGGCCTTCATTTCTAAATAATAATTATAAACATTGAATGCATTTTTTTTTATTTAATTGCACTTTAAAAAGAGACAATTATAACACAATAATGTTCTCACGTCAACTCTATCTTTCCTCGTGTCTAGAAATTAACTACTAACGATTACCCAACAAAAATCAAATTGTCAAAAGTTCATATTTTAAAATCTAATCTTACCTTTTCTCAGCCATTTCTGGCCTGCGATTATCTCAGAAATTTCAGAGTGACCCCCCATATAACAGGGGCAATTTAGAGTTATTGGTAGTTTAACATTAAAAATAAGAAAAAATGAAGTTGACGCATTAGCAATTATAGCTCTATAATTTTCTGATTTTAAACTGGGATTAAATCGAGAAGAATACAACTATAATGAAAAAATACTTGCTTTTGATGCATCCACGAGATTTAAGACTTGTAATAAATAAGTTCCAAAAAATAATAATAATAATAATCATCTGAATTTCCTTTTATGTTTTCATTTCTAGGTGATTGACCGAAACTGTAGACTCTGATTACCGATTCTCAGTTCTTTCTTTTGGTGTACAAATGATTGTAAATAATATTAAATCACCGGTAAATTAAAAAAAAACAAACTAAATACAGACAAAACTCACGCTATTGTATGGTGTTCTACCCTACTGAATCTATATTTCCTTTATGCTAATTTAAGGGACATTTTCACTATAGTAACAGTATCTTACCAACGCATTGTTTTGCGATGTGATTTGAAACTTGCTTTACATAAACAAACTTACTATAATTTTAGCAAAGAAAGAAAAAAAAATTTGAGATTTAATAATATTATTTGGAATATGGTCCGATAATCACTCAAATTCAAACGATTTGTACATCAGTATTCCTCAAAATAAATATTTTGTCTTTGCTTTACATAAATTGTTCATATACGTTTAATGTGAATAAGTAGTTGATGATAAGAAAAGCAAAATAAATGACAGTTATAAATAAATTTCTATTAACAAAGAAAGTAGCAATTCTTTATCTTATTCTTTGACACTACTTAGAAACCGCAGTGTTAGAAAACTCGGTCCTCGAATTTGTTTTGTGAAATGTGATTGTAACAGCTGTAATAACTCAGGAAGAATTATTTTCGTAAACAAAGACGAGAACAACTGAAAATATATTTAAGTTGATCAAAAAAACTTCGTAGTTGCAAGATTTATTTAGAAATGAGTGTTGATGACATCTAATTAGAACTAGTGAAAGTCATTTGCAAATATAGGATATTTTTAAAATCAAAACTGCACATTACATACACATCTGATTCTACCCTATAGATAATTGCACACAAAATAGCATTTTTTTAACCCGTAACTATGAAAAAAGTAATTATATAACTTCAGTTCAAATTGCCAATTCGCTTTCAATGCAATGTTGTTTCAAACAACACATTTTTAAAATTTACTAATAATCAAATACGAGTAAATTTCAAAATTTTTTATTTAGTTTTAAAATTAAAGTATAATTTGCTTTTACAAATTGGAGAGAGAGAGAGAGAGATTCAGTTAAGTAAATCGGATTGAATTGTCTTTTTAATACCGTGACTCGTCTAAGTTTACTTATGAATTTATAAGAATAATAAACGTTGAGAATAAAGTTTATTAGAAATTTATATGAAGAATTTGAAACCATTTTCCTATCAAAAAATATTAGTAGTATGCTATGTAAAGTCATTAAATTAATCAGGTAGTAAAAACCAAAAATTCGGGAAATATATAACTTCAATGAAGAAAATGGTTTTTCGAAAAAATTCACTAAGTTTTATTATAAGGTTATATTGTATATTCTAATAAATGTTAGATACTATTTTTGGCGTATTCATTAGATTAAAAACAATAATCAGAAAAAATATTAAAATTTGAAAATTTTTCTTAAGGAGTTAATATTGGACTCACGCGCGTAAGCATTATCAAAGGCTTAATCCAAATAATTACGACAATTATTTTCTATCCCTCTATCAATAATAAACGTTATACAAAAATTTGTTAAAATTGCTTATAGATATAATTATTGAACTTTAATTCATATTTTCTGTTTCTTATAAGGTAGGTATTTAGATACTTAATTTTTTATAGATATTTGTCTGAATACATTTAAAATTAACAATGTAATCTTAAAACAATAAGCATAAAATGAAGTGATAAAATGGAAACTTTTTTGAACACAATGATATTAACGTCATCTGTTATTAAACTTTATGGAAACTTCCTCCGCACTCCCAGATTTTTTCCAAAAATAATCAAATTCAATAATTTAGGAAAACATACACTCACAACTCTTAAATTTAATTAAACTATTTTATAAACACACACACACAAGTGAATGTATAATAAAATAAAACGACTAGAGAGTACTGTAAGTGGCTTAAATAATTATAATTTAAGCAACATATTAGCTTCTAATGCTTAAAATATTTTACAAGATTCATGAAAAATAAAGACATAAAATAAATCCCCAATCATAAAAATGTAATCATTCATTATGGCCAGAATTTATTTAATGTGTTGAATATAAAATACTTATGATGTAAAATTTTAATTCAATTATTCTAGGAATGTCTCATAATCACACAGTAGCCAATAAGTTCAACAATGTTGAAGAGAAGCAGGAATTTGTGAAAATAATACTTAATTTTTACAAACTTCAGAAGAAACCTGAAAGAAATAAGATTCTACTTCTTTTATTTCTTTCAGGTTTCTTTTATTACTTTCTGCCAATGAAAATCCTGCATTTTTACACTGAGCCAAGATTCGAAAAGATTTTATCAGAAAAATAATATTTCTTAGTTTCATCTGGGGTTTGGGACGTCATAACTTCGCGTATCATGACCAAATACATGCATAATTTACACATATTCTTTTTTGCCATAATTTTTTTCTCAACGTCAATTATGAATACAGCTATGTGTTCTTTATTAATATTTCGTACAGATTTCAAGACAGACTAAGTTGATCTTCAAGGAATGCTGTAAGTTTCTTATCAAATAGAGCATAGTCTTTTGTCAGCATCTAGACATCACTTTTATGATCATAGCTATTGGTATAAAAAGAACTTTAGTATGCAGCTTCTGTACTCAGAGGAAACTGCAGAAAAGCGCATTCATTTTGTTTCAAAAATAGCACTTACTAAAATGTGGAATCATTACTGCTTTGTTCAATACCATAAAAAGGGGAAAAAATCCTAAGTAGGGACGTTTTTAAGTAGATGTGTATTTCCAGCCCACAATGAATGACGTCATTGAAATAGGGGACACAAAAATAATTATGAACGGCTTTTCTTACATTTTTTACGTATGATAATTATATCATTTTATCTAAATGGGCAGCATAACTAGTCTTCAAAGCTTACGATTATAATGGCAGACATTACTTATATCGTTATTCAAGGACATATGCAACGTTTATCTGGAAACTAAAATTTCTGAATTGTATTTTAAGTAATTATATGTAAAAACAAAAGTTTAATTTATAGCCCGATTTCAGAGTAACTTTAAATAGTTTCTTCTGTTTTCTGCAGTTACCATTTTTATTCGTTTTAATGTATATTTCTGAGAAGTGTATAAGTGTTCTTACCGCAAAAAATCTAAAAGGGGAGAATCATTTTTCTTCAAAGGATAATAATAAGTGTAATCTGTTTTATTGTTATTATTGTTTACTAAATATATGCAACTTTTTAATTTTGTTTTTAAAATAGTTCTTAATGTACGATTTTCATATAGAGAGCTCAAAGAACTTTTCATTTGTTACACAAGTTTTCATGCCATAAATGAATTTTCTTGCTTAATCGTGAAACCTCAATGCTTACATTATTTCTGTTACAAATTATTTTACCAATTCTTCCTCTAGACTTTAAATATTCTTCTTTTTAAATATTATTAAAGACAAAAATATATGAATAAATATTTTACGTAAAAAAATTTCTTACGCGATTTATTTGAATAAGATATGCATAAATTTTAATGTTAAATTATTTTGAAAAACTATAACAATTATCTAGTGTTGCTTGCTATTCGATAGTGTGTATGATATACTGAAAACATTGTACATTAATATAAACTATACTATTATAATGGAAATAAATTATAATCAATAATGTGACCACACAAAGTAAAATACTGAAGTATTTTACGTTTACATTTTATTTACCAATAATTTTGAGGAACAAGTTATACTCAAGTAAAGTTCAAGAACAATGAACAAAGAAGATATAACTTGTGCTGATGATGCGTGTATTATAAAGCTTTTGTACATAAAATGTTTATTTAATTTTTTACTCTTATGTTAGAAAATTATTTTAATGATAATTTTACTGTCCCTTTCCATTATGAATAAAAGGTTTTAATATTTATACACTTCCCACAAGATTTCAACACTGTTTTTTCACTGTTGACTTTAACACAATTACTTATGTAGTTAGGTACGTGGTTTAAATTCCTAAGATGGAATGATTTTCCAAGTATTCTGAGTTTTTCCTTTCTGCTGGCTGTTAATAATAATATAATAAGTACCTACTTTTTTTGAGAAATTTTAAAATATTTTTTGTAAGTTTTTGATACAATAGGAATATATTCTTGATATATTTTGTATATCTTGGTACATTTTCTTGGTATATTTTGTGATATAATAAAGGCTCAAGAGAAATGACAACATATAATATTAGACATAGTAATATATATGTATATATGTATGTATGTATATGTATTTGGATATTATATTATGTACACGATAGATGGAGATCTCAGAATCTCCATCGTAACCATTTTCATTTCATAACTATTGTATGTATTTTTATAGTAAGATATTGTGGTAACATATTAGTTTATTATAAGCATATTACATTCGTTTGTTTAGAAAAAATCTCATTTAGTTGAAAGAATAGGAAACGGGGCTGTCAGTTAAATTACATGCTGAATAGTTTCCCCATTAAATATTAGTGCTCAAAATATTTACATTAATGAGAAGATTTACAGCAGGAACTTAGCAAAATTACAAAATAAAAAAATAAAAAAATAAAAAAAAACTGCATATCAATGTTTATTAATATCATAAAATTATTTTCTTTACAAAACTGAAAACTTAAATTAAAAAGCATCGGATGAAAATGTGATCTAAAATTCCACTTAAATTGCTTTAACATTTGAGCCTGTGTAAGCAAAGATGTGCTGCAAATTGAAAAAAATTATGAGCAGAACTTGTGTGATCTACTACAGCCAATAACTTTATCTCTTACATTACCATGGATCAGAAGCTCTCACACTCGTCTACTAAATGAATATTTTCTGATTAAATAGTGGAAACTTATAGCTGCACAGTTTTAAATCTTTGTCATCATCTTGGTAGCATATCCTATCAGAAACTTTCTTACTTTGGCTAATAAGTCTTCTCAATTTTTTCTCACTCGACTATCGTTATCTTTCAAATCTAGATTATAGATGAATCTCATTCTAAAGAATGATGTAATTCTCTATGTAAAATATCCAAAGGAAGAAATATTTTACTTTGAATTGTAATATCGAAAGAAATATTTTTTCTTTTTGTAAGTTTGTTTGATTTTTTTGTTTGATTTGTTTGAAAAATTTTAAGTTAACAAAATATACATGTAATAAAAAAAACAAAAAATATATATTTTCAGTATAACTATAGAATAATAAATAAAATTAAAAATATGCCAAAAGAAAAGATGTAATAAAATAATATGAAATATGGAAATATTGATGTATTTACAAAATGGAATCAGTAATAGTATATGTAAGATAACTTTTTTATTTAAACACAGCTTATACACAATTTTTTAAAAACATTATATATAAATAATATTATCTTCATTTATACTTACAGTAGTGATCTAGTCCATGGACAGGTCTAGTTCATGCGCAGTTTTGAATAAAGTAATGTGTTTTACCATTTTACTCTTACTTTAAATTAGTCAATTCAGTCAAATTAATATTTTGCGTCCGTATGTTTTTACGTTGAGTGTTTTCTCAGCTTAAGGATGCACTAAATTAGACCAAGAAGTTGTTTTGGTAAGTTGGTAAAACTGTCCAATAATTCTTATTCAAATTGTTAACCCATTCGATAGAGCTCAAACAAAATCTCACATTTATCTGGACATTATTTCACTTTTTTACCAATCAGTAATTCGTTTAATAAAATTCTTGCGAAATCAAGTCTCATTCGCAACTATCAGAATGGTATCTGTATTTTTTTAGTTCCACAAACTAGTCAATCAAGCTTGGCGTATTAATTTCTTTTAGACGTTTCTGAACCTTAATGTAGCTTTAATCAAAAAATCAAATGATGGCCAGCTATAATGTAACACAAAGAAAAGGCGTCTTAGATAAAGAACATTAAATTTATGCTTGAGAAAAATCTTAAAAGGTTAAATTTCAGTCTGTTAGTAGGTTAGAACTTTAACTGGCTTTTAAATATACATAGAATGGACTGTTTAGTCAATTGGCAAATGGGTATTAAGTTGTCGGGCGTTATAGGTCAAATTATGTTTCCTCGGGAAAAAATATCATCTCATTAGCTTATTCATTTCTGGAGTTAAAAAAACGAAATAATTTGCTCTGTTTAGAATTAAAATCAATCTTAGTAAAGAACCTTTGCTAAGTTTGTATATTTCAAGTGACTTTGAATGTTACGCTCTGATACAAATTGTAGTGCAACAATTCATGTATAGTGATTTGTACCAGCACTTACCATTCATTGACATTTTTTCTTGCATTATGGTTCTCGATATTGTACCGTAATCCCATACTCCAAAGTTCATATTGTACTTGCTTTCAAATAATGCAAGTGGTAAATCGGTTCTTATCGACTGCCCCATCTTGAACTGAATCCATTGATTGCATATTCGCATCACTGTGGCTTAATCATGTCCAAAAAAAAAGCACAAATTTTTCAGATGAATAATACACTATTTTTTCAAATCACATCTTCTTCTGAGAAATTTGCTGGATTTATAACCATATTCTCCAACGAGTTTTACTGAGTCTTCTTATTCAAGAATACCACACGAGAACACAATTCCAGTACATAGAACATATTTCTGTTCATTTTCATATGAAAGAGCTTTGCAGGTATCCATGATGAGCATATGCGATAAAATGCTTATGTTGTCAAGTATAAGGATTTTATCGCGCAGAGAAAATTTTATGACTTTAGGGTATTAACTTCGTGGAGTCATATTTTTTCCTAAGCTTAAAAGGGAAATTATCAGTATACATAAAATGTAATCGCAATGTTCACTTAATTTCTAAAAAAGTAGATTTCAACCTAAAAATCTTAGCTCAACTTAAATTTTTATCAATTTTATAAATTGTATTATTAAAAGTCGCATATTATATTAGTCTTACATAAATTATCTGTATATTTTTATTAAAATAAAGATAACATTCTAATAACATAGCGATTTTACTTCAAAGCATTATTAATACAACTATTATATACACACACACACAAATCCTATTATACAAAAAATCAGTGGTTTAATAATGTACGGTATCAATAATACATTTAATGTGTATTAATGACTCTAAATAAAATTCCTTAATTGAATAACTGAGATATACATATTAACAAGTTCCTCGATACAAAAACTCTTTTCATCAATCAATGTGTATTAATGACTCTTTAAATAAAATTCCTTAATTGAATAACTGAGATATACATATTAACAAGTTCCGCGATACAAAAACTCTTTTCATCAATCAATGTGTATTAATGACTCTTTAAATAAAATTCCTTAATTGAATAACTGAGATATACATATTAACAAGTTCCTCGATACAAAAACTCTTTCCATCATAATTATTGCAAAATTCTTTTTTAAACAGTTTTTTTTATTTCATTTATAACATAAATGATGTTTCAAGTTCTTGCACATAGGTATATTTTTCCCAAAGAACGCTCAACTGGTTAAGTTTATTAGTTGTTAGATAGCGATAGATACCAGAGTGCAGTCATGAGAAAAATATCTTATCTACCCAATATCTATCATATAAACAAGAAGCAACTTTTACAACCATATATAATGATATGTTTTCGTAGGATCTGTCCTACCTGAAGGAAAAAGCTATGAAAAAGCCTCATCATTATTATCGAAAAACTTGGTAAGAGCCAATCATTTCCCCTTTTATCACGACTTACGTATTCATATCGTGAGTAAACGGAGATTGTTCTTCTCTATTTTTTCGTTTTAATGTTTTTTTTAAAAATAGGAAGTATTAGTGGGCCGCTTAAAAGGCTGGGTATACAGTGCCTATGAATTGGTTTTCTTATATTAAGCGTGTTTACAATGAAATGCATAAAACATTTTACGCCCTTTTTTCAATGTATCTTCCTCCTTTTTTTCACTGCGTTTCCAACTATGGTCAAAAAGAGCATAAATAAAAAAAAGATAAAATATAAAAAAATAACAAAAAAAATCTTTCTGCATTATTTAATCATAGAACTGAAAGCTCCTTGAATATGAAACATTTAATAATAAAGATTTTCTTAAAAGTAATGAACAGTTATTTCAGATGAGCAACATATTTCAAAAGTATGTTTTGTGTTTATACGAAAACTTTTGCAAAATTTAACAATGAAATTTTATTTATTGAAAAAAAAACATAGCATGAAGATGTGTGTTTAAGAATTTAATAATTTAAAAATTATAACTTCATAAAGCTTTCAAAGAAATTGCAGATTTTTCACTTCACTTCCATGTTACAGTTATTTTATCATTATTTGAAATTTCGTGTTACAGTTATTTTGTTATCTTTTGAATTCATAATTTATTCTAGTTCTAATAAAAATCCTACTTCGTGAACTTATAGAATCCATTTCATAAAATGATAAAAATATCACACCTATGTTATTTAAGGTCTAAAGTCCAAATGGATATATAAAATTATAATGGTGGACCATATGTAAGATTACTAAAAATTAAGTATTATACCTAAAGTAATCTTTTTTTAATTAAATAAGTAATAATTAATTTGTTTAGGAATACAGTAGAATCGAAAACATTTAATAGTCGAATTTTAAAACCGCTCTAAATATCTGCTATCAAAATGATGTAGTATGTCAAGCAGACGGTTGAGCATACATTTGACACCGTTATCATTTTTAAAAAATTAACTTATTAGAGTCAGCGTTTTACAAAATCATATGTTTAATAAAAATTAATGTCAGTTATAAAATGATCATTTAAATTTAACCATTTGTTTTAGGTAAGAATTTGTAATTTCTCGAAAGAATGCATCAAATATCATATTTGAAAAGTTCTGAAGTTCCAAAAGAGAATGAAATCTTACAACCAGCATTATAATTGTATAGTCATATGCGTGTAAATATAATTCTGAATTTATATAAATGCAGCAAAAGTATTTTATATCGTATATATATAGTAAAAACATTTCTTTTTTAAATCTATATATTAAGTTTGATGTTATGATGAAATGAAACCATTATATTAATTAACATTCTGTGCTTAAGAAAAAGCCTAGTATACAGTTGTATTATTGCCAAAATCTGTAAAACAATACAATTTAAAAATTTATTTTAAATGAAAAAACATTAATTTCACATGCAACTTGATTTATTTTAAAGAGTTGCTGAATTTATAAAAATTATCAGTAAAACAAGTGTAATGTTTCAGTAAAAATTTCTTGCTTCGAACCAAACCATTTTAAAATTTAAGTTCTACTATCAAAAAGATAAAAAGGACTTCCTTCATTCAATGTTGAATTCATTGAATTTTGGATAATATTAAAAACTTTATATGAAAAATGTAAATACACTATAGATTAATGGCATATAAAAACATGTAACTTTCAATGAAATGAATGCATAATAGAATTTTGCTTGATTGAAAAAATTAAATAAAAAATAAACAGTGTTTAAAAGGACTACTGAACACACATGATTTTATGCAAAGTTTTAATTTAGGCTTGCCTTAGTCTATCACTCACTAAATTGCTCTAATGAAAAGTAAACACTCAAAACAATCTTAAGTGAAACATTTTCTCAAATGGGACTACCAAATGATCAAGAATGGTTTAAAACGAAATCAGTTTTATCCTTAAAATTTTGTCGTCCAATAATTAAAAGTTTGCACAAATAATCAAATTGTTATTTAACATTCTACGTTTTTAGATCCTGAATATTTATAGAATCAATTTCTAAAGACTAATGCTAACTTACCAGAATCAGTTAACAAATCATTTGCTTATATAGATTCTGATAACACTTTTAATATTACAAATTTTCTAATTATTGAATTTAAATTTTGCTATGATTGTGTTATACATTGTACACGATGTCTTAACTATATATATAAACTGAAATTTATTCTAAGTAAACAAATAAATATTTAATCTGAAATAAAAAAATAAAGAAAATAATTTTTTTTGTTTGTTTGATTTACGTCAACTTTCCGATATTAAGGATACATTTTATATTTTTATTGGAGGCATATTTTCGATTAACTGAGATTTTTTCTTCGGATATAACTTGATATCAGTGTCCGAGAAAATAGACCAGGACGTTCACGCAGTTTAGGTACTATAGCGCCATTAGGTAAATCGACATATTATTTTTGTATGCTCATGTAAGTCTCTTTGTGATAATCTATAATTTGTTTATTCTCAAAACATTTCAATATGCTGAATGTGATTTTCAATATGTGGAATGTGACTGTTTTCAATTGAATTGCTAACGGCGTGAATCTCCGCAAAATCTAATTAAAACAGTAGTTATAACAGCAATTGCCTTAGTTCTTTCAAAGTGGCGCCATCTGCTTTTATTTAATGTATTTAAAACATAAAGTTTTATTTCGAATTTAAAATTGATAAATAAGTAATAAATGTTTTTCATCACTTTTAATTATTGGCTTTATAAACAAAGATATTAGGAAAAAGGACTGAATATTCTAATAAATCATAATGAAATCATTTCAGTTTTCCTTATTTTTAATTTTTTCCAATAGCATAAAATCAATTTAAAAACAAACAAAACAATTTTGAATCATTTCGAACTAAATACATGCATACTTTTATTATTAACTTTTAATGTAGTTGTAGCAGATATAAAGATGCTGTTAATGATATTCGATGTTGAGCACAGTTTCTTGTTAGTTTGATAAAATCTTAGTACTTAATATAAAATGTTGGAAATTCTATTAAAAAAAATTTACAAAATGTGTAACATTATAAATTACAATTTATTCGGAGTAGATATATATATAATTCTGTACTACTTGTTTCCTATATGAGAAAGAAGTAAAGTTATTAAGTCTTTTATGGATCGAAATAAATTAATATTTTTAAAGAAATATTCCTTATTTTAGATTATTATGTTATATTTCATAATTTATAAAGGAAAAATATATAAAGATGTAGAATTACTTTTTTATAAAATATCCTTAAAAATACCTATACTCATTAAAATAACTTACCTTTTAAATATACTGTTGTGTGAATACTGTTAAAGAATACAATTATGGAATATAGTGAAATTTTCATACAATTATAAACTTCTTACAAATTAAAAAATAGCATATCATTCAAAATATTATAACAAAATGAAAGTATAAGAATTTATATTACACTGCACAAGTGTACACTGCACATAAGTAATCCACTCAGAAGTATTTGTTAACTGCACAAGAGAAAAAGGAAAAGTCAAAGCATCCGTTAAGTCTCAGTAAAAATAGATCGTGTGGGGTCGGTTTTTTGGAATTCCACCCGTACAAGCAGATAGATTGAGGATATATATAAATTAAAATATGAGAGATTAAATTAAAACTACTCGACCACATAATGGAAAAAACTACAATTCACCTGAAATCTTTGATGGTAAAAAAACGTAATAAAATGAAACAATGATTTCAAACTACGCTTATTGGCTAATGTAATGAATGTTGTGAGAACTAAATTTGAATTATCGTTCTACTCTAACCTCAAATCAAAAACAGCTATCTCAATTTCCAAACAAACTCATTGACTTTTTATTGATTTAAAATTATTGATTGGGAATAATTCGTACTAAAATTACATATTTTAGACCAGTTCATATACGGCTGAAGCTGATATCAAATATGCTAATTCCTATGCTATTTTAGACTAAAATGGAAGCAAATTTAAATTCAGCAATATTATCCGTCACACTAATTGTCTATTATTAGAACTATTACACTAGGATTATTACTAAAAGGGTTATTATCAAAATGTCATTTACACAACATTAATAACAGAAAAAGTGCAAAAGGAATGCATAAATACAATCATAGTTTTTCTCGTTTAACTTTAAAAACTACTAAAATTAAATTCGATGTGTTAATAAAAGGTTTCGAAGCTATTTAAAGGATCTATAATTATGATTTTGGTAATCTCTACCTCAAGAGTATTAAGATTTCCGTTATTAAACATATTTCACACAATAAGAGATTTTAGAATAAAAGAAAATTGTAGAAAGTTATTCCAGTTATACAAGTGTTAAAAATTATAGGTAATTACATAATACTAAATGGAAAATAATCGAAACTGAACGAGAACACCTTACATTTTTAAATTTATATTATATAAAAGTAAAATAAAAACAAAAAAGAACTGATTTGAAATACTGTGAATTATTTCAGACTTCTTTTTTTTTTTAATTTATAAAAGGAAAACTATCATTATATAAATGATTCCCTACAGCAGAGCATTCAAAACGGCGGATCTACAGTTAAATAGGAAATCAGTGATTTAATAAATTAACTATCAGCATAATAACAATTAACATATAAAAGTAAAAAAAAATTAAACCTGTACATAAGTAGCGCATATCGTTAAAAATTTAAATACCACTTTTGTAAATTATATTCACCTTTTTTTCCAGACAAATTAATATTTAAAATTAGCTTGAAAATTAACCAAAGAAATTGCTATATATTTTTGCATTGAAACATCACCTTGTGTCTGTGTTGGTTCACAATCCAATGTAAATCGTAAGGGACTGTCAAATGTGCATTTGTGTAAAGAATTATCGTAGAATGACACACTAAAAATCAAACCTTGTTCATTATATCTCTTAGAATGCTTTTAATTTGTTTAAGAAATGCGAGAAGCATCGTTTTAGCCTCGGCACTGGTCAGGGGAATTATACCACTAGTATTTCTTGAACATTGCAACCGAATTATTATACTTAAAAATAATAAACTCACCAATCCGCATTTACACAACAGAAAAAAAGAAAAGGTACGACAAAATTTAACACCCTCTCATTACGTCGCTCGAACTGAAATTCCCTGATCGTTAGTATTTCCCTACGTCTGGGTCACACAAAAAACATTTCTGTCGGTATAATACTACAAAAACGCTTCAAGGTCATTTTCATTGGAGCATGTGAAAGTTACTTTTCCTCCTTTTTTCTTCTTTTGCAGGGAATTTTTAGTTCTGTTCGAACTTCATGAAGAAGAGTAACAGAACGCGTGGCCGAGAACAATCAGGCAAAATGCGCTCCGTAATTTGACTGTGCATTTCTTAAGCATTCTTAGCATTAGAAAATTCAGATATGTAAACAGGAATTTTTTATTTTATTAATAAATAGGGAAATTTATTTCATTTCTTTCTTGTTTTTATTTGGGATTTGTTTGTTTATGTGTTGCTATGATGGAGATCTGTATGACCATTTTTATTTAGAAGTGCTTAATATGTAATTACAGGAAAAAATCTAATCAATGAAATGCTTACTGTTTTTTATGTACAATTTTTTTTATTTAGAAATATTCATGCCCATCGTAACTACTATAAAATATAATTTCAATATTTTACAGAAATCAGATTTTTTAGCTTATCAAAAACAAAATATTTTAAAACCTGATTAAGCTCACGCACACTCATATATATATACTTAATCCAAAAATATATATTTCCAATCTGAGAACCATTTAAAAGAAGTTGTAAAGAATTAAGTATTCAATAATAAGGTAAATAATCCATATTTATACTATTTTAATTTTAAAATATTTATAACAAAAAATGATAATAAATTAAAAAAGCTATAAAAAAGTCTATGTTTCTAGGTTTATTGCATGTTACTTTCATAGAGAACAGTTAAATTTAAAAAAATTATAAATGAAATATTTAATTAAAAATTATAAATAAATATTTCATTTATAATAAATTATAAATGAAATAAAAAAATAAATGTTCTAGAACTATATTCTCGGTTCACTTAAAATCACAGGCTCATTGCAGTAACAAAGCTATTTACTTTTAATTAAAATTAATTCAAATTTTTAAAAGGAAATTGAACTAAATTTTCATTATGTTATTTTAGCATTGTGGTCAAGATTATAAAATAGTATGTTTTGTACATTTGCTCTTTTTGGGTTACAAATGGAATGTTTTTTAAGTACTGTAATGGGGTATCAGGAAATGTAAATTTTAAGTCAAATATCGTCTAAAATATCAAAACTCACAAAATTAAATGAGAAAAACGTTAGAAGCTATTCAAAAGAGAGAAACTCGTTAAGAACTTACTTAATATGTCATTTGAAGATAATCGTTTTCTATATTTTTGAAATTTGCGCAAAAAATTTCATTTCATTCAATGCATGTTCTTTTAGATTTTATTAGATTTTTTCAAAGATTTTTAATATACTAATTCGTTACATAAAATTTTCAGATGCTCTGTATCTTATAACACCTTATTATGGTATTATGTGTGTTTTGTAATTGTTAATTATATTAGCAATATTGTTTAAAATAAATGCATTCAAATAATATTTCCAAAAACAGTATTGGTGATCAAGAACTATAATTTATTTCAATTGCTATATATATATATATATATATATATATATATATATATATATATATATATATATATATATATATATATATATGTCCTATTTAATATAATAGTAAATAAATATATAGAAATAAGGTTGCACTTGTACGTTTAACTATGTGTGTGTGTGCTTCAAAACAGATTTTTACATCAACTGAACACCTGTTAAGAGTTTTTAAGTTCAAATTAATAACAAAACTGATATTAAACAAAAAGTGATTCTAACACCATTATATATTAAATCTTTTTTCCCAGGGTTATCCGTATTTTCTAATTTCCTTGCGACAAAAATAGTACTAAAATATTTTTGGAACATCGTCATTTATTAAATCCTTTATCCCTATGATTATTTCCATTTCGTTTATAAAAAAATACATAGATATTTTTCAGAAACAATAAGGACATATTTCATTGAACATTAACATAAAATCAATATTTCTCATTTGTTATATTTTTTAATGCTAGATATATGTATAAAAGTGTCTGTATAAGCTCACATTTATAATATTAAACGTTATGAAACTTATATATTAATAAAAGTATTTACGGAATTAATAAGTCAAATTGTTAAAGTAAACATTAAATAAACTGATTATTTTTCAAAATATTAAGTTCATATATCTGAGCTGGAAGATAAATGATTAACGCTCAAACTTTGAGTTTGAGAGTTTATCAGCTTGATTCCTACGCTGGATGTTGATGTTGATAGTAGCACCCTTTTAAGTTGTGGACCGCGCTCGTATTAGCCTCGACTGCAAAAAATGAATTTAATACCAAAAATCGAAGATCACAACACACAAATTTCAATATTCATAATATCTTAAATATACACACATTACGATGAGAACCCAAAATTTACTTTTTTAACGTAAATTAGAATATGTTTTTAGCTTTTAGCTTCAAAAAGATACTAGCTTAGCTATGTTTAATATATAATTTATATGTATGATTATAAAAACTCTCTCTCTCTCTCTCTCTCTCTCTCTCTCTCTCTCTATATATATATATATATATATATATATATATATATATATATATATACTTCTCTCTCCTTCTATCCTTATTGTTAAATTTTATTACAAACAACCATAATCTTATTTCTTTATATCAGATTAACTCAAGTTACTAACAGTTGTTTGATTATTGCATTAGTAATGATTTCAAGCACGTGCCTGGCGTGTTTTCGAATTAAATATTTTCGCCCAGAACGATTAGCTGTTATGTGATGGGGTATCAGCATTTGGGAGTTCTAGAATGAGATAATCATCTATTAGTTGGCTTCGGTAAACATTGCAGTCAATGGCAATAATAACGTTGCATAGAATGAGAACGTGGCATGCTATCAGGGGCTTAAAAATCCTTCTAGAATTACCATAAATAAGTATACCGAGCAGATAACCAGATTCAAGACTCGTGGATGTGGAATCTACTTAATATACTATTTAAAAGCCTAATATCTATGTAGTTTAAAATAATTATATATTTTTTGTTTCGTTATATATCTAAAAAAAATAATAAAATATTAAAAGCATTAAACAGCATTAGCAGAATGGTAGTTAAAATGTATTTTATATTATAAAAAATCAACTTTAACGTAATTCATTGGAAAATTTCGTAAATAATACTTGTTTTTGAATGTTATACATCAGGTTCAACGAATTCATTTTGAGCTTGATTTATTCAATATAGAAAAATTATATTTTAAAGAATTGTATTATAATTCTTCTCAGCACAAGAATACATTTGAATAACAATGCATTTAACTTTTGTCACTGAAAATTTCATTGAATATTCAATAAAATTCATCAATTAAACAAATCCTGGCACATTGAATATTTTAAGCCAGGTTCAACATTTATCTATTTAAAATCCATTTTTCTCGTAGGTCCTTGTAGAATTAGCTCTCGAAGGCAGAAAGGGACCGTAGAATGTTAAATAAATCATTCTTTTATAATATACGAGCACTTTTTTTCCACTTATTCAAGGTCTAACATACTATACTAAAACCATATTCTAATTAATAGAAACTTGGGAAAGCAACCGTTTGCTTACTCTTCTTGTGCAAAAGAAAATCTAGCAGATTTATGAGGTCACCATGTCCTTGTAGTAAGACCATGCTTCTTAGATTATTAGGCTCTTGCGTCGAATACAACTATTTTCATACATTTACAGATAAATAACCCATTTCTACTTTTTGCAAGTGAGGTGAGTGCTTGGGAGTTTCTCAGGTTTTCTCCTTGGTAACATGAATTTGTTTAATTTATCAATGAAAAAAATTCCTCCCGAAGAGAATACACGGCGAATGTTTAAAATGCCTTGAGACAGATTTCGACTGTTAGACTGTCTACCTAAAACACATATTCTACCACCTACCTTAATTTAGAATCAAATATTTTGGAAACTGTTTCCAAATTTTACGTTTAGTTTGAGCCAGTTTTTTTTAATTCATGAATTTTTCCATAACAATGAAATATTTTAAATCATAATTAACTATTTAACCATATATATCTACAAATCAACCCAATTCCTAAATTCCTTACTCAAATTTTCATGAGAAAATCTAAATGATACCAAAACTGAAACACGTGTATAGTACAGCCCCTTTTCTAAATACATAATGAAAATGAACCACAACATAAGTATCATGTAAAACGATATCTAAAGAAGAATTTGATAAAACTACCCCAGAGTAATTCCCCCTAAAGTAAACACACAAGAACACAAAACCTACACATCATAATAAAGGAGTATCCAACTTAAAATAAGAACCATGTAATGTAGCTATTCAACTAAAAACTCTAATTCCTGTTGAAACTGACACACGTGTATAGTATTATCAATCTATAAATTTTGTAAATTTTAAGAATTTATAAAAATTTCTTAACTTTAAAAATCAATTCTAATATAAAAATAGACTCTTCTTATATAAATTGCGGAGGATATATTTTTTGTTCTGACAAATTTATGCTACCGAACTTTTCAAATAAATGTGATAAAAACTCCATATTCTATTGATTTGAAAAGCGGACCGATGGTAGAGTGGTTAGCGTTCCTGAGTCCTGAGCTGTGGGTCCCGGATTCGAATCCCGGTTCGGCATGGATGCTACTTTCTTTCTCTGTTCTCTCAGTGTTTCTCTGTCCTTTCTTCTGGGATGATGTTTGAATGTGGCCCACCCTATAAATGAGTTTGTGGTGGTATGGCGTGGGCAACGCTACTCTCCTCCGTGACTTGGTTCACCGGTGCCCGCTGGCTAATGACAAATGAGTAGCAGTTTCTGGCCTTGTTGTGACATAGGGTTCGTCATCCAAGTACCCGCCATTGGGAAAAAATTTTTTTTTTAAATTTGCTAGAAGAATGAATTCATATTTTTTGTATTCAAAATAATAATCCTTAAGAAGAAACTTTACAAGCTAAAAACAATAGATAAAAATTATTATTATGTTTTCTTAAATACAAACATCAAGATCATATTTAAAGTAATTCTCAGACTATTTGTACAAATTTATTTTTAAATTTCAATATCTCCTTACAAAACGGGTAGAGAAAATATACTCCCCTCTTTTTTTATTTTAAGTGATGCTCCATTCCATATGAATTTTCCGAAAAGAGCAGTTAAATTTCTTGTTTTCATTATACTAAATCATATATAAATATTTATTTTTTCTTAATTCCCCTTATTTTATATAAATATAAGCATACTATTATATAAGCATACTCTTATATAAATATAAGCATAAAAAGTCATAATTTTAATTCTTGAGACCCAGTCCTAACTACACATTTTCAATAAATTAGTAAATAAAGAAACATTTTTCAAAAATAAATGAACATTTTATATATTTTTAACAGTATTTGGTTTAAAGTTCTGGTTTTTATTAGTTTTAACGTTAGTTTAAAAATTACCTACATTTTAATGGCTTATAAGTTTCATGTTTATTTTTAACTTGAATTTAATTATGTTTATAAACAGAATGCTACCAAATCAATCAACAAAACGTTAACAATAACCATATGCCAACGTTTAAATTCTGAAACGTTAACGCATTTGGAATAAGTTGTAACAGTTACTTTTCTCTCCAAGCTAAAAAAAAATCTAAAAATCTATATTTTTATCACAGCGTGTTTTTTTTTTTTTAATTTCTAAAATCTGTAATTTTTTTTACAGGCTTTTATGGTGTTCAAACATTTATTAACCATGGAAACGTGATAAGAGGAATTCAAGTGTCAACGGAAAATCTCAGAAAAATGCAACCATGTCAAACTTTCCTAAATATCCAATTTCAAACAAATCCTGATATTTTTCAGATTTGATAAATAAAGTCGCCTTTGTTGTACAACAATTTAGAACTTGTGCATTTAAAAATTCACTATCTATAAAGTTGCTCACTAAAAAACTATTTTCGATGGATTTTTTTTTGCAATGTTACATTTTTTGAACCAAAAATACACATACTAAATTGGATCTCTCTCTAACTTTTAAAAAAAATTTTGTAATATTTTGCATAGAGATATGCATTCTGATGGAAGAGAACCTATAAATATTTTTGTTCATATTACTAATTATTCTGCATCTTATATATGTAGAATGCAATTATTAAATAAAATTCTTATTTATATCTCATTAAAATAGCTATAAAAGTAATTATATATACAATACATGGATAATTAATATTTTTACAAAATTATTCATCAAATTATTAGTTTTAAAAATTTATTTATAAATATGGAAATGTCTAAAATCATAAATCAAAACATAATGCCTTTTCAGTCTGTTAAACCGCTTAAGTAAATTTTGCATTTATAACTTGCTTTTATGAACAAATATAATTTACCTTGTCTTTTATTCGTCTACCGAATAATGCATTAAATTATCATATAAAAACGTTAAATTATCTTAATTTCTTTTAATAATTAGGAACTAAACTTTAATTTAAATTATTTCTAATAATAATAATATATCTCTTCAATTATTTGGACAAACACAAGAAAATGAGTAAATAAATTCCTGTATATCTTTAAAAAAAATTCTGACACTTTCTATTTTCAAAAGCTTTTCAACAAGATAAAATGCTCTAATATAATAATTAAAAATCTTTGATTTATGAACAAAATAGTGTTATAAATATTAAAATTAAATATGGGGGATCATTTATTTTCAACCATCACACAGTGGATAGATTGAATACTTCTTCGCAAATTGATCAGAAAGCACAGGTTTTACAGTTTGTCTCATACGTATTAAACACTTGATATCCTAATTTTTTTTAAAGATATCAACCGCAAAGAATTGGATACACGAGCCCCGGTGGCTTAGTGGTAGCGTTATCCCCTCCCTAGGCACAGGTTCGACGATCGGTCCTCAGGCTGGGCAAGGACTTTCCTCCCCTCAGTAGGTCGATAAACTGAGTACCAAGTAGGCTTGGGGTTTCATATTAGGTTGACCACATAATCGGGACAAATGCTTTGCACACCAGACCCGTACTGTAGGCCATGGCCCACATGGGCTGTCGTGCCACATAGTTTAGTTTTAGAATTACGTATATCACAAACACATTTGCATTCTATTTTATAAAATTTTAATCGTTATTTAAAATCGGACTTTTTAATCGTTAATAATTAAAACCATATATACAATCAAAGCTAACTGCACTAATTAAGCACACTTGCGATTATTGGAGTATCTGTAATCTAAGCTGAAAATGTAGGTAGGTTATGGCGGACACTTTTGGAGCTTTATGCTAAGATGCTTAAAGCTCTCATTGAAGAAGGTATTTGGAGAGGATTTATGTAGTCAATCGACTAACCTTATTTAAGTAAAGTCAATTGAAGTCGGTGATCACTAACAGAAACGTCTTGATATGAGAAGAAAAATTCGAATTTATAAATTCGTGTTAGAAATTAGTTCAAGGATTTTGAGTTGTAACTTTCTTTTTTCATTAATATTAGAATCTGTTAGACAGGCGTAGAAATTCACAGCATGCAAGAATTTTAATTTCCGGATTTGTAGATAGTTCAAATATCCAAGAAAATGATAATGCTCATATTCCTAATTTTTTCGTAGTTTATTCCTCAGATGTTCGTATAAAGGACAATCTAGGAGAATATGATCTATGGTTTTAGGTTCACCGCACTGACAGCAGTCTGTATGCCGGAGATTAAACCTAAATAAAATCGAATTGGTAGGAAAAGATCTTGTTCTTGCTCTGGCAAGCCATACGTCTTCTATTGCGATTTCGTTAACAGCCTATGATTTTTGCGAATAGATGTGAGATGAGTGAATGCTTCAGCATATTTGCTATTTTTCCATTGATTAAGACTTTCTTTAAAGTAATGTTTCTTAATGTGTTGTTTCAGATTTTCAGGAGAAATATACCGAATAGCATATTGACTCACTGTTGCTGCTTTCGCCAATGAGTCTGCAAATTCATTACCTGCAATCCCTGAATGTCCTGGTACCCAAACTAACTGTATTGACAAGCACTTTTGAGTAGCTTGAATCATTTGGAATCGAAGCAGTTGAATAATAGTTGGTGATGTCCTGGAACAATCTGAAAGAGCAAAGATGCAAGAAGTGAATCTGTGAAAATGACATATTTTTGGGGTTCAGTGCAAATTTTAGAGACTGCAATAAGCAGTGCCGAGAAGATGGAGTTTATGGAAATAATTTTCCCTATTATTGATAAACTAGTTGTAAAATTGACTATTGCAATGCCCACACATGATCCCTGCTTGGAAGCATCTGTAAAAATCAGCGTATCTGTCTGCCATGATGACTCACAAACTTGTTGAAATAGCTTATAAATTATATCTTTTGGCAATGGTTTAGTCTGAAAAGGGAGACTCGAGGAACAAACGGAGATTTTTTTGACATTTCTGGCCAGTCTGTTGGGACTTTTAATATGCGCGAGGTATTTATTCCTTGTTGGTCGAGCCACAATTTGGCTTCAATGGCTAGAGGATGATTACGATTAACTCGATTGTAAGTTAGCTTTTCCCAAGCTGAAACACAGGGAGATAATGATGACTTTCTTAAATTCCAAATATAAAAGTTTAAGGAGAGCATTTCATGTTTAGAGTGAAGAGAAGTTTCTCCTACTTCTTGTAGAACTATGGGTATGGGGGTCCACACTTAGGAAGACCTGTGGCAATTCTTAGGGCAGTGTGATATACAGTTTCAAGGATTTTGAGGTCTGTTGTGCATGCTGAAGTAAATATATGACAGCCATAATCCAGACTGGAGACAATAAAGGATTTCACGATTTGAAAGGGATGAGCGGTACGAGCACCCCATCTATTACCTGCGATACCTTTTAAAGCATTCAACTTTGATATAGCTTTACTCTTTTCCTGAAAATGATGACGGAAAGATTATTTGTGTGAAAAATATAATCCGAAATTTCGAATATTTTTACTCCAGGAAATAGGATGATTGTTAATGAATAAATTGAAATTAAGTTGTTGTCGTTTTGAAGAAAAATGAATCATGGAACATTTTTGTGGGTGTATCGATAATTTCCATTCTTGACACCAATTTTGTAATATTCCAAGTGCAGATTTTAGTTTCTGCTGAAGTTTTCCCAAGTTAACAGATTCATATAGTAGACATATATCATCAGCGTACATGAATCATTTGATGTCAGGGGGAAGGATATAGTAGAGGTCTGCCATAAACACTGAGAACAGGAAAGGTGATATGCTCCCCTGTGGAACTCTCCTATATGAGGTGGCTGATGAAGATAGCTTATTTCTCCACTTTACTTGAAAATAGCGAGCTGTAATGAACTGTTGAATACACAAAGCAGCGTTTCCTTTGATGTTTGCTTGCAGTAATTTACAAACTAGGCCGTCTGGCCAAACTGAATCATAGGCCTGGGAAATATCCACTGCAACCAAAACAACAAATTTTCTAGAGGATCTGGCAGAAATTATGTGATGATGAATGATGGATAAAATACTGTCACAACCTCGATGTGTCAGAAATTCGTGGTGATTGGGATGAAAGAAAGATATGGTTGATATATGGTCAATAAATCTCTTCATAATCATTCTTTCCATTAATTTACACATGACACTAGTCAGAGATATAGGACGTGATACGATGCCACAAGATTGGCCATCTTTCCCAGTTTTAAAATTGGAATAACAAAGGAGGATTTCCATATTACTGGTTATCTGGACCAACAAACGAGTTTTTGCATCTCTCCAAAGCTTCTTACAGTTCAGACGCAGTAAAGGGTTTATTGTATGAGAAATCCTCACTTGTACTTAAATACAGTGGAATAACCTCTAAAATTGGTGAACGAGTGTAGAAGTCTGTAAACATATTAGTTGATCGGTAGGATCTGTCACTGGAGAATTATTATGTAATAGGGTCATATGTGAAGTTGGAGATACTGTAACTCTATTTTGGAGATTTTTTAATAAGTTGAAAATATTTTTTGATGTTCCAGCTGAAATTATTATTTCGTCCCTATATTTTCGTAAGAGAGATATGAGTAGTCGATGTAGTTCTGCTGCAGTTCTTTTATATGTCATCCAAACGTATTTATCACATGTGCGTTTAGCTTTACGCCAAAGACGTCTTTTTTTGGCCCAAGAGATAACCACATCTAGAAGACCACCATGGGGGATATGGTTTACATGGCCTTTTCTGCCATCTTCGAAACTTGTGAAGTTTATTTATGCAGAGATGAATGAATTGTTCAATAGAGTGAAGATTAGAAATTTCATGATCAGTATTGATGGAAGCAAAGAATTCTGACCACAGGATACGTGATCTGTTCGGTATATGGTGATCAATATCTCCAATAGCTATGCTAGTTTAAGATGGTAAATGATCACTTCCAAAACAATCTGGGTGAATTTCAATATGACTTAGGTGATAAATGTCTGGTGATACAAAGTTGAAATCAATGAGTGAAGGTTTATGATGTGGACCGTATTGTGTTGGAATTTCAGAGTTCAGGAGGCAGCAATTCTCTTCCTGAATCCATTCAAGAAGGTCATTTGCCCTTGATGAAGTTGAACAGCTTCCTAATGATGTATGTCTAATTTTGAAATCTCCTATGATGATATAAGGAGGCTGAATTCCTTGAATTATATGAAGCCACTCTGAAGAAAATTTGCCAGGAAAGAAAGTAAGCATTAATAATAGTTATTGTAGTCGTTGCCACTGTGATCTTGACTGCAGAGAATTCTCTGCCATCATCTGAGAGACGAATAGGAGAGAATTGCCTTGTTGGAATGTTTTTATTTACTGCTAGGAGAAGGCCGCCACATCGGCTATCTTCTTTATCCCGACGAAACATTATTTTGTTAAATAAAAGTTGAAAGGTATCTTGTCAACTTTTTTTTAACCAAGTTTCGTGCATTGCAATAACGTCTGCAGAGTTAAAATAATGAAGTTTCATTTATGGGTGCTTATTAAGAACACTTCGAGCATTCTACGAAATTAATGAGAACATGAAAAAGGTTACAATTATTATGATTACAATTTGAATTCTAAGGACTGATGAACCCAGGATAGAAGTTGCGTCCCATCTGTTAGGAAATTTTATTGCTTCTCTTTCCGAATTTTGCATTTTCAATTATTTCTGACTGCTCTTCAGAAAAGTTACCAAAATTAAATTCACTGATCACAAGTAAAATTGGATTGAAATGAATGTCACTATTACTAGGATTTCACGATTGTTTTTGGATTCGACTACTTTTCCTAGTTTTCCTTCTAGCAGGGGATGACGAGAGACTTCTAGTTTCAAAAATTTTGCTTAGTTTCTTCAAATTTTTGGAAAATAGTATAAAGAATGGCTTCTTGTTGGGTTTGAATAGCTAAAATTTTTTTGTCTTCTGACTTCAAATTTCATAAGTATTGAGGTGACTATATCATTTATTTTAGCATGAGTAATTTCTGATGGTCAATTAGACTTTACAATTGTAGCATAATTGGTTTTAGAGTTTTTAAATTGTCTTCTTGCTTCAATAAAAGATAAGATGGTTTATCACCTTAAATTTTAAAAACCGAATTTCTTCTTCGCGAGATGGACATGAAGAATCATCTGAAGCGTGAGGTCCTTTGCAGTTTACACAATATGGAACTTTAGTTGAACAAGGATCATTATTGTGATGTGAGCCACAGAGTCTGTATAAAGCTGATTGTACTTTACATTTTTTGTTGCATGTGTAAATTTAAAACAAATTCCACATTGACGAAATTTAGCCACAAAAATCTTTATATTTACAATAGATAAAAACACTTTAATTTTTGAAACGGGATTTTATGTTCGTAGACTCTTACAAAGATGGGATCTTCAGAACATTCAGAAACTTTTTTATTGAAACGTCGTATTTGAGATACAATAAGGCCGTTATTTTCAATTTCTAATGCTAGATTTTCTAGACTTTCGTCCACTGATATGAACGGGATAGTAAATTTCGTAGTGTATTGTTCAATTTGTATTTGGGGAGTCACAGGGACATTTAATACTGTTTCGATTTTACAAATTTCTGTTGCAGTTTTATAATTATTTGTAGTGATAATTAGTTTTCCGTTTCTGATATGTCTGACTTCTTCAATCCCATTCTTGTTGGAAATAGCGTTGAATAGTTCAGATTTTAACTGTGAAGGCCTCTTAGGAACAGAAGCAAATCCTGCTGTAGGACACAGAAACACTGTGAAATTTGAAATTCCAGCTTCTGAAGCTAATTGTATAGTTAGAGGTGCATTATCATCATAGTCTAATATAGAGTTCGATGCATGTTTTGGTATGCCATATTCACATTCAATAAATGGTATATCGTCTTGTAAGTCTGTCATTTTGAATATAACATCTTGTACGTACTTGAGGAAATAAACTAATAGAACTACTTGAGCTTGAAACTAATAAACTAATTAATAAAATAATCTTATTGGAATTCCCGAATTCCTACAAACTTAAATAAATGAAAATAAATTGCTTGAGTTCTTCTCAAAGCTAATCAAGTTCGAAGAAATATGTATATACCGGTAAGAGTCTGCAACTTTTTCTGTTTTCAGCTACTCAATGTTTCTTCCTTAACTTCGCCCCCCCCCCAAAAAAAAACTCTAAGCTGAAAATTATTCGAGGTAGTTACTAGAAAAAATAATGATGTGTAAATGTGTAAGCCATCGAAAAACGGAATTAAGAGAAAGGTTAGTTTATTTGTTTGTCATTCTGTAATCACTTTTGGCACCCAGCGGCAGTGGAATAAAAAATGTATGACTTATCCTTTATCAGAAGTAAATTAGTTTTATTCCAAGATTATAATTGATAGTCCCATAAACTAAAATAATACATCTTGTTTATTTTTTCTCTTTCTTTAGAATTTTCGCTAAATAAATTGCGTATCATTGATGTTATTTTTTTGTATCTGGATAGATTCTATCCAAATAATACACAAGACACAATTAGGAGCTTACCTTGTTATAAGATTAATATTCAATACCATTACCAGAATTTTAAAAGGAATTAAAAATATTTTATTGAAAATGTAAGTTTAAAAAAATCACAGGTTTTAAACTTACAAGTATCCTTAGTCTTTCTTTGTCCTTGAATAAAAAATCATTGTTCATATTGGTACTTGGTCAGAAAGAAAAATGACATACCTAAGTATATATGTTTTCTTTAAAATGTCTCACTACTTTAAGTTTCTAGAGGCTCTTAGCAAGCCGCGGTGGCCTGGTTGATTAGGGCGACGTTCAATTTATCGGAATATAGTGAGTTAGAATTCCGTCGTTTTCACACTTTTGTGAACACGGAGGGTGGGCCACGCTGAATAGGTCCTGTGGTTTCCATGTTTTTCAAGTCAAATAATATCTTTGTGAGTGGTTAGGTTAAGCTTGGGACTCATCTGTTTGATTGCTGCTTCTAAATTTCGAAAAACCATCCACTTTCGGGTTCACGATGGCACGCGGGTGCCCACTATATTAATATACCATTAACGCAGCTCCCGTAAAATTACTGGATGTCGTCGGGAAAAAAGTATTGTAGACTGGCCACAAAGCCCGATAATGGACCATTAACGGAGCTCCTGTAAAATTCCTGAAGGTCAAGAAAGTATTGTAGACTGGCCAAAGCCCGCTTAATATCCTCTAGTATTGTGTGAGTGTCTATATAAGCCCGTATTTAGTTAAAAGCTTCCTCTCTTTATATAAATAAATCACACTTACGTATAGTTATGTGTAAATTGTACTATAAAATCTGTCTGTTTCCACAAGCAACATGTCATTTATTTTTTCCTTAATCGATTTAGTGTAATAAATGTTTTTGAACACTTTTAACTTTAGTCTAACTAAAACACACATAGAGGCTTTTGAAAATGAAATAATCTGCATATATTTACTATTTTAACACTACTAAGTGAACTTTAAAATTTTTTCACCGATTATTTTGTTTTTTAAATTTATTTTACTTTATTATTTAAATTTATTTCTCTGGAGAGTTGAAAAGCCAATACAATAGATTAAAATTGGTTATTATACAAAAAAAAAAAAAAAAATCGATTTACAGAAGATATTAATTAAAGATGTATATATTTGTATACCTGCATACTTTGAGAAAAATGCTTTAAGAAAACTTTTTGCATTCTAAAATTATGCCGCTTTATAAAGCATATATTTTCTTAGTTCTTTAACTAATTTACTTCTCTAATTAATTTCATATTTAAATTATTTAAAAATGAAATTTTTTGTTAAATTACGATCATAGAATCTAGAATGCCTTCATAGAATGCTATCATTCAGGCTTTCTAAATATTTAAAGATAATGCTTATAGGGAAATGTATTACATGTGACAATACACCTAAATTGTGAAGATTTTAAGTTCGAAAAATTCATTGTCATAACAAGTCATTTAACCTTTCCTTACATACTCCTACTCATAAAAAACACTACCACTTTGTTTTCACTTTAAACAAATTTTCTTAATGATTATTAGATACTAAATTTTACAGCTCATTTTTTTCAATTCTTTCTTAGTATTGCAGCAGGTATCACTAACAAAGATAACGTGAAATTGGACAATATTTATAAATTGAATCTTCTCATTTTTAATTTTATAAACTTAGAAATAAATCTTTAGTTTGTAATGAAAACTGATTCTCTAATTCATTTATGGTAACATCAATTAACAGCTGAGTGGAAGGTCAGTGCTGAATGGTTATTTTAGCCAAGAGACTAAAGTCTACCATTTGGTATGTATGAATAATTTCTTCACAAAGAAAGTAAGAACAAGAATATTAAATGGTAAACACTTGCAGAATTTCGTTGAAAAGCATTTTCTCTAGTATATAAATATTATGAAAATAAGAATATTTTTTAAAATTATTTCTTATAATTTCTGTCCTGATAACAAAAGCATGTAAAATATTTCTGCCATCACTAAAAGCATAAAATTAATGTAGAGTTCATAAAAGTTGGACAGTCTATACTTGGTATGTAAAATTTCTTTAACACCAACTATTTTTATTAAAACATTTCTAAGCTGTTTACTCAGTATAAATACATACATTTCATATTTTATGTAAACAGTATAATTTTAAAATATATATTTAGTAAAATAACAAATATATGAAAGAATCTTGTTTTTGAGGCACTATTCAAACCTATGTATATATGATTGAAAAAGAAAAAATGTTAATTGAAATGATTATTCCACCTCAATTTTTAAGTTTTTCCCCCCTAAATATTAACAATAAAGTATAAGTAAAATACTAAAGTTTTTTTTTTTTTACACGAGATTTGTAGACATGATTAATCAGTCTCAAAAATAAAAATGGTAAAAATATGGTAATTTAAAAATAGATTATTTTAAGTTTAAATATTAATATTTATTAACATTTGCTCATTACTTTCAGACTAAGCGAAATTAAAAAAAACCGTACCATTTCAAATAACTAAGAAATAGAGTGACAAAGTAGTATGAACAATACCCATTTAAAAGCATTGGTTCGAAAAGAATAAAAATTCTATAATTCAAACTGATAGGTTTTGAAAGTTATATTTAATAAACAAATTTTCTGCCACACAAAAAATTAAACTATAAATCATTTTAATTAACTTACCATAAGCATTGCTAATGGTTTTCTGAGCACCAAGATGACTCTTATCCTATATAGTTTCCCATTTAAAGAGATAAATTGCTAGACCAAAGAAATTAATCTTATTTTTCAATATCCAATATTTGAGCGTGAGAAATACATGGATCGGATTAAAATTTAGTCATATTAATAAATTGCCCTCTAAAAAATAGTTTTGATTTGATTTTGTATGAAAAATAGAAAACTTTGCCTAACAAACTCAAAACCCCTTAAACAGCCTCCAACAGATTGTTGTATAAGCTTTTTATTTTCCCTTTGATTATCAAGAATATTTGTACAAATATTAAAATTTTTGCAATCTCTAAAAGGTAAGACACTTTTTCTACAATAAAATTTCTTTTCCAGTCATACTAATAAAAGTCATATCTATATTTGTCATCTTTTACATTAAGAGTCTTTGTTATATTTAATTATTCACCGCAAAGCATATATATATATACACTTAAAGAGATTTAAAACAAAAGAATCTTTTTATTGTAAAAATTTCCACCATTATTCTATTTCAATATATAAAAGTTGAACATGGTTTCCCAGCTAAATATTTTCTGGTCAAAAGATAAAAGTGTTACAAAAGATTGACCCAAAAATGAAAATTTGGAGGTAAGTGTAATATAACACACATGAGACCATATACAACATGTTACATTAAAAGCAAACAATTATCTTATACATTTAAAATTTACATACACACATGTCTATAAATATTTATATAATAAATTAGCTTTACATAGATTAGTTTTTTATGAAGCACATTGATGCTCAAATTTAATTATTTTACTGAATTGCATTTATTACATGGCATATGAAAGTTCTCATTTAAAATATGCAATATATTTTACTTTAACTTTGGATTTTAATAAATTGTATTTTAGAATAATGAATAACTGAATATTAAAAAAGCTTTAACAAAATACGAAAAATAGAAAAATTTAGTTCCCCCATTAATATTTGACTTGGATTATTAAAACTAAACTAAACTCCATGGCACGACAGCCCATGTGGGCCAAGGCCTACAGTGCCCATAACTGTTTTCATGTTCCAGTTAGGTGGTCAGCCTAACGAAAGACCCCCAGTATTTAGTTCCCAAGCATGCTTGGTACTCAGTTAATCGACCCACTGAAGGGATGAAAGGCTGTCAACCTTGCCCAGCCCGAGGATCGAACCTCAGACCTGTGTCATGGGAGCGCTTCGATTATTAAGCACAAATTAATTTATAGTAAACAAGTTTTATTTTTAATATATATATTTCTTAGTAAAAATTTTTAAAAATACCACAAGTAGACAATTAAGTAGTAGCAATTTATTGAAACATTTAATTTAAGATTTCTACAAACAGTTGCACAGCAACATACAGCAATATATTAAGTGAATGCAAATACAGGAAAATCACACTGAAAAGACAGCAAAATGCTTTGCAATTGCAAAATGTTTTTAAATTCTTTATCAAATACAAGTTATTAAAAAAGATAGCAGACTAGCTGCTGATACTTAAGTAGTTTAGATTTGGATACAAATAATTAAAAATGTAAGAAAATTGTGCAAAGAAAATCTGAAAAATATTTCATTAGGAACTAACATGCAAAAATCTCCACAAGATTAATACGAGTAAGGTGGTGCCATAGGACAAATACATAAGCGATCAAGAAATTTGTGAATCAAAACATCATATTTGTCTTTGAGTTGATTAGGTCCAACAGCTGCATCTCTTGGAATATGTGCAATTCCTACTTCTTTATCAACCCAACCAATATAAGTATTTTCTCCATCAATATGGCGAGCTGCATATAAACAACCATCTTGATCTCCAGCAGCAACAAAAAGCAGATTACTTTCAAAATCACGAGGCTGAAATTCCAAAGGACTAGAGCATTCAACTGTCAGTATCTAAGATAAAATAAACTAATTAGAAACTTAAAAAAATAAAAAAAGGCATGCACTATTAAAAATTATTTAAAACAGGTAAAAGCAATAAAATTAAGAAAAAATAAAATTAAGATTTTTTCTTTTAAAACAAATAAATAGACTTTAACAGGGTTTTGAGCAAACTTTAAGCTTTGCTTAACATTTAAAGGATATATAAGTAATAAATACAAATAATTTAAACACTTAAACGTGTCAAACTGAAAATAAACATCAACATGCAAAAACCGACTTAAGTTTAGTTAACAGGGTATTAAATTTATATATAGTTTACCAGAAGATTTATTAAAATATTACAGGGTTTCAGCAATTCATTCTTGTGTTATATATTGCATGTTTCACTCAATACTTCTTACACTTTAAATAGCAATACACAATCATGCAAATATTCTTTAATTTTATATAAGATTATGTTTGGAGGACTAAAAAGAGCTAAGGAATAAATAATTTTATAATTAGACATCTACAAAACCAACAGCAGATTTAAATAAGATCATAACAGATTCAACTAGTTTTTGCATATGACAACAGGTTAACTGTCATAACAATTGAAAAAATAATCCTTTTCACACATGAGGAAGCAAGGGAAAAAAATAGCTAAAAAGAACTGTTACAAATCAAGTAGTGCAGACAACCAACTGCTAAAAATAAAATTAAAAAAAATATGAATCGAGATCTTTAATTTTACAAAATACACTTAATTAGGAAGTTAAATAACATTTTCAAGTAAATTAATAGAAGAAAAAATGAAAAATTATTCAAGATTATTTAATTTAATCCTAAAATGAAAGCAATTCTAATTAAAAGAACTGATAAATTTTGGTTATTAAAAAAGCACATAATTAGTCAATTTCTCTAGGCAAATTACAAAATTATAGGAAACAAAGTTAATGTTTCGAAATTTTTATACATAAATAACTACATTAATTCATAACCAAGAAATACTTATTCATGAATTAACCCTTTTTTTACAAGAGAATTTTATAAAGGAAAAGAAATATGTTTTATATGAATTTAATAAAATTGCAACGTGAATAATTAATTTTGTAATTATAAATATTCAAAACACTTACATCATAAGAATCTGTAGATTTTAACTCTAGTTTTTTGGTTAAATAGTAACAAAGACCTTTTTTAGGAACTGCTGTGCCAACTAACCAACATTCATCCTCATATACTCTACCAAGGTATACAGGATCTCCACTTAACTTTCCGAATTCAACTGCACTATCTGGTATGCTAGTCCCCGGAGTAATAGAAACGTAAGGACAGTCAGGAGGACTAAAAGGAGCTAAGGAATAATTAATTTTTATAATTAGACATCTACAAAACCAAAAGCACATTTAAATAAGATTATAACAGATTCAACTAATTTTTGCATACAGCAACATGTTAACTGTCATAACAAATGAAAAAAATGCAATATAAAACAACTTTATAAACTTAAAACAAAATGTATATCTAATATATGAATTCTTCCAAAAATCTAGAATCATAAATGTGTACAGCATCTTCTTTACCAACTGAATTTATTTTAAAAATCTAATATCCAATAATAAGTAGACACAATAGATATAATAGCAAATGTTAACTTCAGATGTCATAAAAAAATTTAGAAAAATCAAAATAGATTTTCTAACCATTTAATAGCAATATTCTCCTGTAGGATGAGTAGTCTAAATAGCAATACTTACACATGACCAGAACTCAATTCAGTTCTCTAAAAACTAATTCAATAAGCTCAAAAATTAAATTTCAAAAATGTATAAAATACATATTTTACTATTACGTATTTTTAAATCTTACCATTTAAATTTCTATTTAAGAAATCAGTTTGCAAGTTAAATTAACTTTTTCTAAAAAATTGTTTTTAAAGATAAAAGATACTGTCACAAAAACAACCATTATTTAGATTTGTAAAATATTTAATGATCTAAGCAATTTACTCACAAAATGTCAAAGTTAATTTTGGGAAAGATTAATTTGAAACAAAATATAGACACAATAAATAGGAAAGAAAATCCTATTGCAACTTTAAATAATAAAATTATGATTTTACTTTATTTTGGCAAAATTACAAAGGAAAAAAAAAGTTTTTTTTTTTAGGTTTTCAATAATAAAGTTAAAAACATTTAATAAATTATTATAATTCCTGCTTATTTTAGCTAGTTTTTTTTTTAAAGTTTAATGGAAAATAAATATACAAGTACATATTAAAACTATCGCTAGTGTAGAGAGTTCTTTTATTATTAAATAAACATACTAAAAGCACACAGCTGACAAATCTGTATTTTACATTTTATCATATGTGAAACATTAATAAATTTTACAAACTTAAAATATATTATCAAATACAACTATAAATTTTTACAAGACTCTAGATTTAATTTAAGATTTTCAAATTATCACAACTTACACAAAATTGTAAAAGAATAAATTAATCTAATTTAATTAAAACATTTCTCACGAAAAATAAATTGACGTACTTTATGAAACTACGAATTTTAGAAAATTACTGCCATTGATTAAGCAGAATAAAAACAGATAAGAGAAAGGCGTCATTCACAGTATATCGCTAATCAATTTAAAATTTATCTCAACAAATTATGTATTGATAAAATCATTCATAAAGCGAGAAAATTTAAAATTCAATGGTTTCAACTTACGTTTTATTCTTCCATCAGGTAAACGAGCACGTTCGTAGTCTGCCATTACGGAAATTAATTTGATGTACGATACAACTTGTTAGTACGTCAGTAGGATCTACTCTAGGCTCTGCAGCTACGGCATCAGACCTTTTAAACTAAGAAAAGTAAACAAAACACGTTGCTTAGATATTTGAAAGAGTCACGCGCCAAGACTGGTAATCATACGTCAACATTGTGACGTAATATCTATTTTATTCTTTCACAAGAATGAATGCAAAGTTCCGGTGTGTGAGTCATATCTTCATTCTACCAACAGATAAAATTGGTTGAGTTCTACATGCGGAATTTTATAACATTGAATACTAAATATGATTTCAACTTAAAATTAAAAGTCATGCTTTAATCAAAAGTTTTGTTATTTTTAATTTTACAACAGTCATAGTAGTTTACAATTATTATATTTAAAAATTAATTTATTATTAATCTGTATGACATAAAATGTAAAGGAAAATTAACTAAATATGAACACTGAATTTAACTGTTTACTGTGAAACATGATATTTTTTAACATTTCGTGCTGCCATCTACCGTGTTGTGGTTGATATTATTTTTCTGTTATTTATCCCAAACAACTTTATTTTTGTTTACATGCTTCATGAGCTACTTGAAGCCGGTAATGGTGATATTTATATGGCACTTTGGATGTGTCGGAATTATTTTCGGAACGCAAGAATTTATCTAGAAAAATGTTTTCAGATTTATGATATGAAAACTATTCTATCAAGGATAGATATTTGACTTAAGAATCGACTACATTAATGATTCTTTTATATAATTTAATTAATTGTTTATAAGTGATTTATTGAAAAATGCGATTATTACAATTTTAAATCTTAATAAAATAATGGTACTCACATTTTCAAACATACTAAGCATTTTCTTTTCTACATTTTTTACTCAATTTGCAACATCTAGTGAAATTGCACCAGCATTTTATGGCTTAGAACGCCCTGCATTAGAATATGAACTGCCACCACTGTTATATTCATTTGATGAATTAGAGCCTTATATTGATGAATCAACTGCGAAAATGCATTATTTTGAGTACCATGGAGCATATATTCAAGAAGTTAACTCTATATTAAAGAGATGGCGTAGAAGTAATATCAAAGTAATTTATTTAATAATATTTCTGTTTTATTTTTTCAATCATTATATTTTATGGATCTTTTGAAACGTTAAAATTCTTTGTATTATCAATCTGAAACTTTTTATTTATCTTTTTTAAATTAAAAACTAGCCTAAAAACATAGAGTAGATCTCACTTTTTTTCTCTATTTGTTATTTTGCATTGATTTCTATTTTTAAATTTTTCCATGTAGGGTAAACATGCTTCTAGGCTCTCAATCATTGACATCTTAAGAAATTTATCTCATATACCTATACAATTCAGAACTGACATGAAAACTTATGGAAGTGGGTAAGATATTTAAGTAATGAGTAATTGCTAATGGAATGGTTTACATAATGCATGGCTTATAGAATGAAAAAATGGTAACATTAACAGTAAAACAATTAGCAAGACAATTAGTAAAACAAGAGCAAGTTTGAATAATTTTTTCATAATATATGATGTATTTGGTTTATTATGTGTTCATTACTCTATGTATGAACCTATTTTTATTTAAACAGTTTTGTGATTATTGATTTTCTGGAAGTTGTAATCTGCTTTGTATTATTAATAATATTAATAGTTAAAGTAGATTTTATTAATCTATCATGTATGTTTTTCATATAATTCTGCTGAGCCATCACAATGCAAATTTCATATTAAATAGATATCACAATCTTACCTAGATGCCTTAACTTTATAACTATTTCAGGTCATATAAAACTTGATTATGCTTATAAATACAATTGCAGCATCAAGCTATTCCTCAGTTTGACATCGTCCTAAATTGATTTTAGATTGACTTACAGGAATATTTTTTCTAATTTTGTGTGTATAGCTTTAACATAAAAACATTGAATACTTTATATTATCATTTGATTTTAACTTAACAAAACTACTTTAAAAATATTTACTTTCTCTTTTATTTTTAAGAGACTAGTAAGTACTGATTTTGGTAATTAGTTTTGAAATTATGGAATGGTATTCTATTTTTTAAGAATTTTGTATAGGCTTAGAAAAATTAACGATATCTGATAGTGCATTATGAAAATAATATTTTTACTGAACATTGTGTCAACATTTCTTATTATAGTTCACACATATTTATTCAATTTGGGTTTCGTTAAAATTGTTTTTCTGTAAATTCATTTCTATTACCAATTTTAAGAAATGTTTGATATTATAATAAGCTTTAACAAATTTTTAATTGCTATCATAATTAAGTTGCTTTTGTTAAAAATTGAATATGTGCTAAATTTTCTCAAATTTAAATTTAAAATAATCTTAAATTCTACTAATTATCAGAATAAATTTTGTGACTGAAAAAAAAATAGGAAAAAGTACATGTAAACATAATGGGAAAGTGAAGCAATATTCTTTTGATTTTGGAATTTCTTCATAATAAAAATTATATTAAATGAAAAACAAAAGTGTTATTCACAAAAACTCTTCCTTGATTTATTAAAAATATCAAATAAAACTAAATTAAACCAAAGAAATTGTTACTAGAGTTATTTTAAAGCTGTGATTACATTTCAGATAAAAAAAAGAAAATGAGAATTTATATTTCAATTTTTTATTACTAATAATGGGAAACAGGCACAATTTAAATGACTTTTTTCCATTATTGAGCAAAAGCAATGAATTTAAAATTTTGAATTTTATTTTTTGCAAGCCAACTTTTTGATAATATATTTTCAATTAAAGTTTTTAATGTTTTTTTGAAAGATTTGATGCTTGAAAGGAAAGCCACGAAGAGTCAAGGTTTCAAATTTGGAATCCTTTAAATTTTAAAATTCAATCAAATATTATATATATTGTGATATTATCATTTTATTAATTTTATTTCTCTTCCAATATTTCTTTAGCATATGAAGTTTATCTTTCAATAGAAATTTTTCAAGAAAAAAAATTAATATTCACTATGATTTACTTATGAAAATAATGAACATCAGCATCAATTTATCGATCACATTTAATAATATTTAAAGTTAAAAGTAGAACATTTTAAAATATTTTTTTAAAAAGATATTAAAAAACTTGTTTTTGTTCTTTTAACTAAATAAAATATTTTTTAAAAATTACTATCTTTTAAAGTTAAAACATATAATGATTATTGTTGCTAAATACATTAAGGAAAATTCATTAGGATTTTAGATATTTTTTATGGATTCAAACATCACATCTCTAGTTTTTGTTAGCTAGTATTATTTAAATTATCATTCAGCTAGTATGAGAAAAAGCAAAATATTTTAATTGGTCATTTTATTTATAATAGCTCTATATTCATATTTTAAAACTATTATTTTTTATTTTCAGTATAAATTTTTTTTAAAGTTTTGACATTCAATTACATTATTCTCTAATGCTTTTTAATCTTCTGAAAATCTTCTTACTATCATTCATATTTTCTAAAATATTTTATAAAATTTGAAGAACTATTTTACCTGTCCCTGCATATCTGTAAAAATGAGCATCTTCTGTATCTTTAGAAAAAAGTGCTTTTATTTTACTTATACATTTGAACCAATAAAAAGTCTGTTTCTGTGTTAAAAAATGTTCAGTAAACTATAGATCATCCAAGGCTCTTATAAAACGAAAATTTTTTCACTGTGTAATCCAGCAAAGTTATCAAGTTTCCTAATATTTTTAGCATATTTTATACAGTATCTTGTTTAACAAGCACAGAAATTACTGTAGGGAATTCCTAGTATATGGAATTAAACAGAGGCACTGATAAAATATGATTTCATAAAGTTCTGACTATTAGAGAATATCTTAAAATGTTGCATTATTAATTTAAAACTAATATTTCTATTTCTTCTTATTTATTGTTATTATTAGCTGATTTTATATCATTGTTTATGAAAAATTAAATATATTACCTTATTTGATCCTCTACCTTATAATATATTAATTATAAAACCTTTTTTTCATCCTCAAAAAGCATACCAAAACTAGAGATTTTAAATTTTTAGCTTCAAATGTAATTAAATTCATTCTCACATTAAATTTGCTACATGAGCAAAGAAAAATAAGAAACACATTGGTAAGAAGAAATAATATTTGAGTTTGAAATCACAATTCAGCAAAAATTTTAAAAAAGATGAAATATTATATGTGTGATTATTGTCTTTATTGTATAATGTATGATAAAGTATTGAAAAAAGTAGAAAATTCAAGACCTAATTGGTGGAAAACTCATAACAGATAAAAAAAAAAAGCAAATATCTGTTAAAGCTGACCTTTATTAAATGCAGGAAGAGAATTTATTTAGGATTGCTTACAAATTTTTAATAATTTATAAAAGTTAGGAGTTGCTTTATTTGTTATGGTGTTTTCTTAAATATGTTAGAAGTTGTTGTCACCCAGTATTTGCAAAATATATTTGACATCAAGTATAAGATAACCACTTAGCAACTGTGTTTGCATATGTCTGAATATATTGAATAGTTTTCTACTTTTCAAGTAATCTATATTCATGTGTTGCACAGTAAGAAATTAAGAAAACTCCCCAGAACCCACTCCAACAGATGTTCATGAACCAACTTTGTATGCATTATCCAGTTTTATTGTTCATTAGTGTCTAGTAAATGATTTAGATAATTAGAATCAGGAAAACAGAGATGTTGGAGTTTTGTTCTTTAAAGTCAGAGCTATCAAATATTTTAAAGTATGCAAGTGAATGAAATTTCACTTGCATACTTGACTGCAATTACATGGAGTAAATGACTAAAATAATAAGTTTTCTCATAAATCAGATAAAAAAACAGAAAAAGATTTCCTTACTTCGCCCACATTCATCATAAGTGAATTAAAATATATGAAATATTTCTTTAGATCTTTCACTTTAAATGATGGAATCTCATTATTAAGTATGCAGTGTTTACATATACAAGAAAGACCATCTAATTTTTTATGTTTTATAAAGAGCCACAAAAAATATTTTTAATTGTATATATCACATCTAGATATGCAAATTCAAAACATTTTTAATGTCGTTGCATATTTTCACAAATAATACTATTATGTAGTTATAAAATTGAAAATAATTATGCTAAAAATTTTAATTACCTTTTTAAATAAGTATTGTAAAATATACTTAGTGCTAATAAATATACTTTATTACATATATACACATTCACTCACAAAGTTAAAAATTCTTTTCAGATTCATGTTGCATGAACTAGCCAAAGTAAAAAGTAACACCAGAAAGCCCTTAAGTCTTAGGAGACGTGCTTGCTTAATAAAATACTACAACAAAATTAGAGCTCTAGGCTCACAAAATCGCACATCTAACTACTTTAAAAACTGGTGTAACAATCAGAGGCTTCTTCTTCTTAAAATTGAGTTTGTATGTCATTGGGCACCTCTGCTTTTATCAGCATTTTGTACCATTTAACTCCAAACCCAATGTTTCCTAGTTCCAGTTGCTCGGGTCACCCACTTTACTAATAAAGTCCGATAACCCTTTAATGGAGTCTAGGTATAACTCTCTAGTATGGATGAAGCCTAAAGAAGTTAAATTAGGGAGGGCAAGAGCCTCACATTCGTAAATGACATGCTCTGCCGTTTCCTCTTGCATATGACATTTCCCGCAGATAAGGTCTTGCTGAAATAGTCCCATCTGGTCAGAAAGTCAGTCATGCTAGGAATAACTTCCTGACTTTCACCAGAAGAAGATGGTTTAGAGGTCATTTCTACCTCAAGTGAAGGATTCATTGCTGCCCCTTTACGAGATTGCCTCTGAGTTCCCTTGCCTTTTTCAGAAAGGTCTACTTTAGAGGCTTCACCTGCAAATGCAGAAAGGTTTGTTACTTCTTGTGTCTTTTCAGCCACAAGATAACAATTAAAAAGCTCAGGTAATATAAGTCCACCCAGCATTGCCTGAGTTACTGGGCAAGGCAAATTACTCTAGAAGTTCGCCAAGCAACTAGAGGCTCCGTTAAGACACCAATACCGCGGTGCCAATTAGCCCTAGGCACGGATCGCATAACACCAGGGTTTACGGGAGCTGGTTCGCGGCCTCTGATTCTATATTCAAGGCTATCCTGTCATTCCTACAGGACATTCGGCTATCCACCACTTGCCGACGCGCCTGGTGGCTGTGCTCAAGCCCCAGGAAGGTACACGTACCCCCTGGTTCCAGGATCAGAGGCTTAAGAGAAACAGTCCCTTCAGCCAAGTAGCTTTCTTTAATCTTGTCGATGACGCAGTGGAACCACATCACATATCAAGTGTCTTAGCCCGGTGGACGATTTAGACGGTGTCTTCTTTTCGAATTACCAGTACATGTGAATAAACAAACAGACCTTCCTGCCTATTTGAGGCAATTGGCCCTTGAGAAAATTGGAGATACTCCACTTGATGCTGTTCAAGTCTACACAGACAGCAGTAGAGATTAGTTTTCCGGTCCGGCAGTGGTATTTTCGTCAAATCTCAAGGCCATGACTTAAAGCTTCAGAAAAGAAATCCCGATCACTGCTTGGTTTTTCGCAGTGAACTGTTAGCCATTCATGAGGCCCTTGAGGTATCTTCATCTCTTCCTTATGGAAAGGAGGTTTGGATTCTATCTGATAGCAGAAGTGCAATTGGCAAAGTGTTAGAGACAATGTTGGAGTGACAATAGTTAACAAGTTAAAACGGCTTTCCATATCTCATCAGATTCATCTGCAGTGGATTCCTTCCCACGTCGATATTGAGGAAATGAAATTGCGGATGCTCTGGCGAAAGCTGGTGCTGGCGAGGCCTCCGTTAATTTAGCTCCTCTCATTTTCATGGAGATTCACTCCAGAGAAAAAAATTAAGAACAGGATGACTTGGATTGTCCCTCCAGTACATTACTGGTACCAAAGTTCCCATCCCGGAGGCTCCCTGATCAACGACTTAAGTCGTCAGGAACAAACTATTCTTGCCCGATTTCAAAGTGGACATCTTAAAACCCTAAAATTTTCTGAGGGTTCCCGAACCTTTGAAACTTGTACCAGCTACTCTATCGAGCAGGCTACATCTGAACATATCCTTGACTACCTGGGGCTTTCCAGGCAGGACTTAGTTGACGACCCTCTTCTGGTTTTGGATAATTGTAGAGTGTACAACGTCATGGACCTGGTCTAGCGCTGCTGGCCTTTGGGGGCATGCAACAGCAACAACAACACTAGAAATGTAAATTCATTGAATTCCAAAAACTGCTTCTAACTCTTTCAACATGTGCTGGCTAAAACTGTCTGCATCAATTCAAATTTAATAGTGTTTGAAAATAAAGTTTTTAATGTGAGGCATACACTTGATTTAACACATAATCATATTTGCCCACCTTTATACTAGGACATGGAAGAGCCCTATTCAAATATTATTGAAATTTCATAGCAGATAGATTAACATCTGAAGGCTTTCATGAGGCATTTTTAAATTCCTGCCACGTATTGTCTTACGTCAAGTTTTATCATAGAATTATATATCTTTATTGTTCATAGGATTGTATTCTAGTGTTGCAAAGGAGACAAAGTTCAGCACACATCCCAATTGATGTGTATGCAAAAATGAAATATACATTTATCCTTTATCAACTGTGGATCAAACCTAGGACTTGTTCTGAAAAGCTCAATTCTAAAGCTAGGTTATAATGAATCATTTAAAATGTTTTATTTACTTCAAATCTATAAAATAATGTCATGCTTTCATTCTTTTAATTATCATAGTAATTAAAATAATAAAAACATTAATAAAAACTCAAAGGAAAGTTTTTAAAAAGTGCTTAAACAAGAAAGTACTTAATTTTAATTGGATGCCTGATTGCAACTCCATAGAACAAATGGCTAAAATGATAAGTTTTCTGATGTGTCAAATGTAATTAGAGGAATTATTTTTACTTTATCTGAATTCTTCATAAAATAAAAAGTATTCTTAAGCTGAAATTCTTTAAAAAATTTATATCTGATGAAATTAAATACCAAACATGAGAAGGGAGTATCTTTCCATTGCAATATTAGAGCAAAAGAACAGTATTAGTATGGCTGAAAAGTGTAAAAGTGTTCCAGATTATGCATCATAAATAAATAAGCTCTCTTCAAAATTTATGCTTTGTTATCCATGACTTTTATCCTGTTGAATCACATGCAGCTTATCTTTTTAATTTATTGTTTTTTAAGAAATGTCCATTTTAAGAAGCATTCTGCATTAAAACAACTCTTCTTTTAATCATGAATACTCTGTGGAAATCATTAAGCACTTATATATATATATATATATATATATATATATATATATATATATATATATATATATATATATATATATATATGTGGTATATATGTGATAATGTATGTATAATCAAAATATTTAATGTGTGTATACACACATTAAATATTTTTCCTTTTTATGTAAGCTGTGAAACAGCTATGGAAAAACTGACTCCATTTTCCATTTCTGTATGATTTAAAGTAAACTCAGTTATTTTTAATTTTGCACGTTATAAAATTTAATTTTTCTAATATTATGTAATGAACATGTGATGAACCATTTACTGATTATCATATTTTAATTATTTTCATTTACTCTTTTTTAAATGTGATCTTTTAACTTTGCTTGATTTGTTGGGGGATCTACCCCACAGAAACCTACTTTCATTTCTAAGAACTATAAGTTTCTTATATTTTATTTGATATGTGTTTTTTTAAATTTTGGTTGATTGTATATATACAGTAAATTTTCATTATTTTATATGTATTTAGAGATTTTAATTGTATTATATATACAAATATTTTTGTTTTTTAATTTTTCAACGTTGCTTGGGTTTTAAAAATAACTTTACACATAAATCTTAGTTTTTGTGCAGCTTGTCCTTTTTTGGACCTTGCACCACAAACCTAACTAACCTACTAATATTAATTAAAACAAAGCAAAAGATATGACAAAAGTTTAGGTTTGATATGTTTCACTACACAAAGTCTCAAGTTGAATTACAGGTGATTGTAGGGACACAAACCACAAAGGTTGTGCTAAGTGTCTTTTTCTATGCCAAACTGCTTATATAGTTTACTGCTTCTCAAAATTTTGTCCTTGAATTATAGCTTATTTTGCCTATATGTAAATCCAGCACAAACAACAAAGGTATGAGGAATATTTTTAAATGCTAGATTTTATTGTGTTATAGGATTAGTTGTAAGTAATTTTCTATATTTAAGTGATAACTATCCTTTAACCATAATATCAAAGAATAATTGATTTTAAAATTATGTTGTGTTAAAGAAAGTATAGTAGCTTGGATAAGAGTGTTGCAAAAAAAAAAAAAAAAATGAGACTATTTCTATGTAATTGTTGTGATTTTAATTAGTAAGTCAATTTTAATTATTAAGTTAATAAATGTATTTAATAAAATGAGAAGTATTAAGTCTTATCAGCTTTTCCTTTCCTTAAGTCTTATCAACCAACTGTAAAATTGCATATGTATTTTAAAGAGAATTATATTTTGTGATGTATAAGATAATTTTTTTATTTTTTGAAATTTCTTTTTATTTTTTAAAGCAGCATTTTATGTATTTTATTGATTTTATATGTTTTATTAGGAACAGTGATACTTATTCTTAATAACATTTATGAATAATATTAATTTCATTACGATTGTATTGATCATTAGAATAATTTAACACTACACCCCTGAAATAAGTATTAAGAATGTGTGGAAAAATTTATTTTTTAATAAATTATCACTAAAATCTTTTCATAAAAATTTGCATTATTAAGTTTGTTTAGTTTTCTTAGGGTATAGAAAACATGTTACTCATGTGTACATAAAGAATGTTTCTTACAATAGAAATTACATAGTGGCATTTTTGGCTAAATGTTTGTGAAACGATGTCTAAGCAAACATAAATTATTCATCCCACTCATTTTATTTACAAATAAAAAATATTTTTATTTTTCCATTGTTTGTTAACTTTATTTATTTTATTGTGTTTAGATTATTAAACCACAACTTATACTGGTCTACTATATCTCCAAATTCCCAAGGTGAACATAGGTTTCCTACTGGAAATATTGCAAATCAAATAAATATTCAATTTGGATCATTTTTGGAATTTAAGTCAACATTCACAGATATGGCCATTAATTTATTTGGTTCTGGTAAGTAAATTTTTGTTCTTAACTTCATACTTAAAATTATTTAAATTTTTTATGGGTTACTTTTGAGAGAAAAAATTACTTTTTTAAAATTCTTACTCTTTCAGTATTTACCTATTTATTTATTTTTCATACAAGTTTATTTTCCTGCATTTTCATTAAAATACTAAATTTATAATGAATGAAACTTGAACATGAAACAAAGAATTTTAATCTATAAATTTAATAAAACTATGTTTTTTTAAAAATTATTATCAAAATATTTGACTGGCAAACTCCTGAATGTAGAAATTTTTTTATTACTTCTAGAATAAATTTTAAGAACTTTGTGGTGATACTCACAATGTAAATAATTGACATAATTATTTTCTGGCTTTTGTTTATTTATTGGTAATTTTCAATGTCTCGTTTCTCTATAAAAGAAATTGGTTGATTTTTCGTATTTAACAAACTCTATATTGTGATAATTGCCTATTCAATTTAACTTTTAAAATAAATCAATGACTGTTAAAAAATAAAATCTTCTGAAGTTGTTAACTGCTTAAAAATTTCATATACTACTCTTCCATAATAATCAAGTCACTTAGTTCTAATATTCTTCACTAGAAAATCAGCTACATTTTTTTTTCTGATAGGTTAAGTCATTAAAGAATAAATTGGGAGCTCATTAATTTTATTTTGTTCATACTGACTTCCAAAACAACTCATTTGACAAAATATTTTCGTAAATATGCTATTAAATTTTTTTAAACTTCTGTAATTGAAATTTTTGTATTATAATTCTTGTATATACATGTTTGAAAATCATTCTTATTAAATACTCCAAAATAAGCACAAAACAGTTTTAGTAATATATAAGAGTAAGAATTAATTCATTTCCCTTGGTTTTTCTTATTTTGTTAAGGGCATTCAGTAAATTCCATTTAAGATTTAAAACTGCTAAAAACTTTTTCAAATTAAAAAAAATATGTAACAGTCTAATTTCCAAAAATACCATGATTCTAATTTCTTTATATACACTTTATTGAAGTTGATATCATGTGAGTTTATATAATCTTTCTAGTAATTTATATCCAAATCATTTGCAAACTGTTTAAAAAAATAATACTTAAATGTATTGATGTTGTTTCCATAATACATAGATAGGAATAAAATTCTCTTTGAAACAACATAAGCAGCTCTATTAAAACTATTCTGTATTCACAACTGATGGTCTTATTAATTTTATAAAACTTGATTCATTTTTTTAAAAACATTGTATAGCCTGAAATAAAGCAAGGCTTCTTTTTAAAAGTCTATATACATAAAGTATAAGTTTGTTGATAGTAAGCAATTTGATTTTGAAAATCGATTTTTTTCCCTAGAATATAGCAACTTGGTTATTTGTTTTTGTTTCATTTTCCATTTGCTTTAATGAAATATATACACCAGATATTGAATATCAGTATGCACTTTATGAAGATATTAACATTATATTTTTATTGTTTTGAAAATAAACATTTTCATTAAATGAGAAAGTAAATTTTTGATTTATTAGTTTTCATTTGCATAAAATTCATCTTTATAACACTTCATTATTTTTAATGAAAGTAACTTAAAAAGCTTTGCACACATGACTGGATCAAACACTATATTTGCAGTTTTGAGAGCCTTGCATTACCTGTAGTAAAAAATAAATTAAACCAAAAATTTATATGGTATTAAATATCAATAAACCAAGCACCAGTTTTTCGTGTATTAAAATTTTTATTATTTTGTTCTGTTAATTATAGAATTTTCTCATAATGATGTTTTGGTCAGATATTTCTCAGGATGTTATATTTTGATGAGTAGCCTAGTGATACATACTGTGTTCTGGAGGAAAAAGTCATCCAAGAATTGCTAATATATGTGATATCGCTATAAATTTACAAAATATTGATCACATCAGGTTACTTCATTTCTAAAAGAATATTAATATCATGCAGCTAGGTTTCAACTATGTAGACTAAACTTATTAACAATGACTTGAAATCAACAAAACTTATGAAACATGCTGTATTGAAAGAATTGAAAATAGTTAACATACTTGGACTAAAGTTATGCATGCTTAGCACTAAATGACATAAAAATTTGAAGTTACATAAATAAATCTCATTTATATATGTGCAGTTATATATAAACTCTTTTAAGCAATTCTGACTTTTCAAAATTATGATTCCTTTTTATTAATTTCTTTTGTTTTTTACAATGTTGTAAAATCTATTTCTGTTAAATAAAAGTATTAAATTTTTTTCTACAAAGGTAAGCAAGCTGAGTTACAGAGGTTAACAAGCTGACTTTTAAGGATTCAGCTAAATCCTATTAATCAATATTTGTGAAAATTATCAAATCTATAGATTACTGCACCAGAATGGATTCTTGTGATTTTATAAAGTAACATGATGTGTGCATGCAGGAAATTTGTTTGGTATTTTAGTAACCCTTGAAGCTTTTGGTATATGTATTTTTTAATTATTGATTGAAATTTAAATGTTTGAAGCTATATTTTGTTTTGTAAGTGAAAGATAAACATAGTGATAAAATGAATTTTCACATTTTTATATTTTTAATTCTTCTGGATTGTGATTAGCTGAGTACTTTTACTTTATATGTTATTTGATTTAAATTATTGTATGTAATAATTTATGTAGTTTATTGTGTAGAAGTATTTGTGACATAAATGCAATTATATATTCTATGAATTGTAGTTCTTGTTAGTTTGAAACTGGAATTTTTATATAAATGTATGTTTACATATTGATTTAGCTTTATTGCACAGTGTCTCCCATGCTAGATTGCTTTTATACTGATGCTTTTATGCTGCCCAACACTGCCTGGTTAAATAAAATAAGAATTTTCATAAAAATGTATGTTTTTTATGTAATTGATATAGATTTATAGTATATTTGTTACTATGTCCTTTGTATTGTTATATATGGTGTATTTATAAAGTGTTTGTGTGTACTCTTTTGATTAGTTGAAGGAAAATAATTATAAAAATTGATTATGTATATTTTATTGACTGTATAAGAATAGGAGTATTGATTTTTATGGCTATTTTGTATTTGTTTTGTAATATGTAATCTTTGTAAAATTTGGGAAATTAGTTTCTAGCTACTAATTTTGCAATATTTCTGTAGTAAGTAATTGTAATGAAATATGTTAGTCCCTATAACAGGGTTTAAGTATATGTGGACGGATGTCCTGTTACCAATACCCACAATTAGGCTATCTTTCAAAGAGTTATACTCTAAGCAAAGCTATAATCATTAATTGTTTATTGCGGCAAAAGAAATGCTAGCTGTAGGTTTAGGTATCTATTAAATTTATTTAATCAGGTTCTATTAATAAAAATAGAATCTGATAGATTAAGAACTAATACATCAATAATTAGACAGAGATAAAAGTAAGTTTAGTTTATTGACATAAAACACATGATAAAAATAATTACATAATATAAATAAAGTTTAAAATTTGATAACAGATAAAACAAAAATACACCCATTAAATGAATCATTATCGTTTTAAACAAAAACATATAAAACAAAAATACACCCATTAAATAAATCAATATCATTACTAAGAAAAATAAATAAGCTAATAAAACCAAGTATATATGGTTTTATTTGCACTTTAACCAAAACTATCAGACACAGGAGTTATATGAATATGTTACCAACTTTTTAATTCTCCCAACTTGCTACTTTTAAATACCTGTGATATGCTCCATTTGACTAACTGGCATGTGTATATAATTAATAGTGGTTAAATACAACAAATTAATAATTTGATTTAAATACAGCAATGTCAGATCAGCAAAATAATAAAATTGCATTAGTAATACAAAAGTAGAATAGCAGTATATAGGTATATCATAGCAGAAGAGTGATTTTAAAGAAAATATTGCAAATATTTTAAATGAATGATAAATATGGTGATAAAAAAATTATATAGACCAATACTAAACTAAGAATTATTCTGAGGTTAACAAAATACTCTAAATTTCGATATTTCGAATCAAGAATAGTGTAAGATTATGATATGCAAAGTTAGAGTTTGAGAGTGATTTTGATTTTGATTGCTGGGTATTGTGCTTAGTGAGGTAATTTAGGTTGGTCAGATAACTGTGCAGCACTTGGGACGAATGTTAGAAATCAAGCCATACCCTTCCTATCTTTAGTTTCCCATATAGCTACTTCCTTTTCAATTTAAATTTGTAATAGTTACTAAGGATTCTATGAATTGTGTGATTAACTTGGAACAACTATTCTAAAATACTAATATTGTGCAAATGAAAATGTTCTTATTTGCTTACCTGTTGTGCATATTAATGTTACTTAGTCTTAAGCTTATTAACAAAATTGATAGAATATAAGGTTTTAACTTCAGTGTATTATAATATTTTGAATATAAACTTTTTATTAGCTTTTATTTTCAATGTCTACAAATTATGATTAAACATTACTAATTATTTGAACTGTGCTGAAAGAAAATCTGATTTCCAGTCTATTGTCTCAATCTGACAAATTTTCTGTATGAAAACTTTTCTCAGCTCCTATTCTGATATATCAACATTATAAGCAGTAATTGTTTAAGGATTTATAACTTTCAATTGTTTTCATTACGTTTTCAAATTTAAAAATTTAATTTCACATTCACATATGTAAATTATATATTCATTTGTTTGAAATGTCATAATTCCTTTAAAAAAGGCTAAAACTGGCTTGAAAAGATAAATGAGTCAAATGAAATTATTATAATATGCTGTAGAACTTGCTTAACACTATTTGTTCAGAATTCTAAGTTGTTAAATTTTTTTTGTGGTTACTTTTGTTTTCAACTCTAGGGATCTGTTTGTAGGACTTAACTTGGTCAGTTTTCTGGGCATATTTTTAAGCAAAAAATGCTCAATTACTTTCAAAAATATTTTACTAACATCTTTGAGTAGTTCACTCTCTTTTATGTTAGAATTTAAAAATAAAATAAAAATATTTAATCAGACTCTGGACATCTAAAATTACTTAGTGATTTTTGATTCAAAAGGATAATGTCTCATCATAGACAATTCTTGATATGTTTTCTTGTAATTGTCATTTAACATAGATAGCATGTCTGAAAGTATACATTTTTTTGTTAAAATTTCTTTCTTAATGTTGTGAATATTGTTTTTAACTCATAAAAAATAAAATATTATGAATTCAATGTATGATACCATGATGTGTATTTGTAATTTGTGAAAGCTGTTATAAGATGTTTATTAAATTTCTTTTATGTCCTGTCAAAGGAAATGCTTCAGCATTCAAAGCTTATTAATAAATTTTTTTTTCATATTGTTATCTCCCTTGCATATTTTTTATTTTATTTGTGATGTTAACAATGGAATGAAATTTTTCAAAACTAATATTTATGAAAATTTAACCAAAAGAAACATTTTAAAACACATATTTAGCTTTTTGGCTACTATATTTATGGAAGAACGTCCAGATGACAATGAGGTTTTAATTCAAAATAATTGGATTGGTTTTTAATGAAAATAAATTTTGGAAGATACTTCATTGAATAAAAAGTTATTTTATATGCTTCAGCTTTATGTTTATTTGTCTCACAGTTATTATTTCAAAAGCCTCCAAGCACCCACTCCAACTGACATGCATAAAGCAGGCAAAAACGCAATTTCTATCTCAATGCAGGTCAATAGTGGCAGAAATCAAACCCGGAATCTTTTGCTCTGAAGAGTGCTGTCATACCACTCTAAGACACAGGAAAATTCCATTGAATGTACTTTGTGAAAATGCATTGTTTTTTTAACATATTATATACTTTCTGACATTTAAATTCAACACCAAGAAGGAGCTGCCATAAAGTGAAGAGATTCAGCAACGAACAGTAAGTGGTCTGTATTTCAAAATAGTGTGAATAATATAGAGCGAGAACATGGTGACAAGAAGAATCAATCGTTGACATTATATAACACAACAAGTGGAAATTTATATAAAGTGAAATATTTATTTATAGAAAAAGAAAAAAACCTATTAAAATGCTTTCAGCTACATAGTGTAAAATGTGTAAAATTAACCTAAAATAACCATAACAGTAACAAATATGTTCTGATCTACTGAATTATTATGTGTGAAAAGGGGCAAAGATGACATGTTACTGCAATTGAAGGCCCCCTTGGCAACAAGAACAAATTTTTAACAATAATTTTTGAAGGAGCAATAATTATGCAAATATTGCCTACTTTGCCAGTTCCTCACCTTATATATTATCCTATGTGTACTGGAGAGCTGCATTTTTCACATCTTTTTCATAACTCAGTAAGGTGTGTCTACATAATTTTCTGGCCACCCCGTTTTTGGATGTTACATTTTCACTGTTGGGAAGTGTACAAAACTTAAAGGTAAAAGGAACAAGCTACTAGTTTTCAGTGATATATTGCTGGCTGATCAATGTATTACTTATGGGTTCTTGGCAGATGCAGGAATGAAATCAAATACCACTTCAAACCATTATATTGGGTGCATGGTCAGTAAAATAAAAAAATATTGTAACAACTAACTAGCTTTTATTCATGATGTCTTTGAGCTCTAACTAGACTATTCTATTGTTGCTAACCAAAGTATGATTCTTTGGGAAACACATGTTGTTCAAGCATCCATTGCTATTTTTTATTGCATCAAGTAATGTTGTTCAAGTGTTGCATCAAGTGAACTTGTTGCTTAAAGCCAAAGATTATTGAAATCATGAATAACCTGCTGATTGAATATGCTGGAATTGACCTAGTTTGCGCTTACATTGATATTTATGCTACAAATTGCAAATATCTTGATAATTTATGGCAGAGTTTTCTGTCAGTGCTATGAGTACATTTTGCATAGTGGTGTGAAGTAACAGATGTAATTACTCCTGCTGATTTGCCATTCTTTTCTGTTTCTACTTGGTCTCTATAGTATCCTGTCTTCTTGGAATACATGTCATATTGGGGTCAGTGTGGTGGCTCTCATAACATTACTAATTATTTTTCTACTGATTGTTAGTTTCTTGCTGTAGTGATTATGTTTAAAGGAAATAAATATGTGTTATAATTTTAATATTTTATTGTATTTTGATTCATTACTATTAGCGAAAAAATGTATGAGAAATTTTTCAAACAATTAAATTTTCAGTGGTATTTTTTCTGTGATCATTTTTATGCTGATAGTATCATATTGTAAATATATATATACTATCAATAGTTAATATATGAGTTTCTAATAGTAGCTTATTATTGCATTAATGTGTCCAGTGAGTTATATTTGTTTAATACCGTAGACACTCGTTTACATAACCTCTAATTTACAAACACTAATGATTTTATGAACTAATGGTCTATCCCTAACATTGTTCCATGGACACAATGATAATTTTTAATTCCCATTTCGTACATCTTTCACTTACGTTTGTATGTCATTATCTAATATAGTTTCAATTCTATTTATTTTACGATCAACGTTTTTACTAGAGGATTATAAATCCTTTGAATTGTGGATAGCTAATTACATTACATATAAGGAAATCTATGATTTTTTGAAGAAATTCATGTGGGATTTCTCCAGTCTAATCTAACTCCCTTCTTACTATCCATGCATCAGATAATTAATTACTTCAAGAGCAAATATAAATTTTTGTGTAGTTTGTGATCACAGCTTGAAATTCCCTTAGAAAATTGACGTTTTATGTGCAGCCTGCTTGACAAATTACTTTTAGAATGATGTCACAGAAAAAACTATATTTAGGTCATTTTGCTGGGTAGAATTTATTAAAGAAATCACTGTAACTAAGAAAGCCCAGAACATTTACTTAAGTGATAACTTAAGAAAATGTTCTGGGAATGTTATGTTAAGAAAATGTTAAGTGAAGACTTAAGTGATAACTTAAGTGAAGACAAATTACTCATCATTGAAGCTCAACTAGGAAAAACAGTATTAATTGAAAATTTTCAGAACTTTTTTAATGGGATTTCAGATGCTATTTATACTTAAGAAGTATTATATGATTAAATGACCAAGAACATAATGAATAAGAATGAATAGAACTTTCAGAAGTCAAACAAGAAAAAATGACTTACTACAACAGCCTGCAAAACAATCAGATGAGTGATTAGTATGATCGAGGTATTTTTTGAGAAAAACAACTGTGAAGTGTTTTTTCACACAAAAAAAATTAGAAAAATAATGTAGTTCCAATAGAAAAATATAAGATTACTGTGCCTGATTTTTCATCAGCAAAATAAGAGTGAGGATTGTTTTTAATTTTGAATATAATTATGCATTTGTATCGTATGTAGTACATACAAAATAATTTATTCTAATTGTATTTAATTTATAGTAAGAAATTTTAAAGAAATAACACTTATTTTTCTATTTTACGAACTATTTTACCGATCTCTATGTGTTTGTAAAAATGAGCGATCATTACAAATTGATATAATATTCTGTTGATTTTTAATGTTTTGATTTATTACAGGTTTTGTCTGGCTTTGCAAAAATAACAGCTCTGGGGAGAACTCTGGAGGTTTAATCATTATAAGTACCAAAAATGAAGATACACCTATAAGTGATGGATTTATTCCTATTCTTGGAATTGATGTTTGGGAGCATGCCTACATATTGAAATTACATAACCAAAAATTGAAATATATTGAAAATTGGTGGTATTTAGTTGATTGGCAACAAGTTAATAATCTTGCTACTTGGTGGACTGGATTGAAATTACATGACGAATTATAAAAACAAGTATACTTATTAATTTTTTTAGTTCTTTATTATTTGTTGTATATCATTGTTTTCCATATGATAGCTGAGTTTCTACACTAAAAAGCAAATTTATTACTAAACGATTATTTTAGGCAAATTAGCTCTAAAGCAATTAGGTTATTTTAGGCAATGCAAATTTACTACTAAAGTGTTTTACTCATACAGCCCTTGACTTTTGTACTATAGATTTCTTGTTCTTATAACTGTTGCTCTTAAACTTGTTTATTCTTTTCTTACAAATGTTTTAAAAATGGAAATGTTTTTAAATAATAAAAAAAAACTATCAAAATAATAGAAATGGTTATTTGTAAACGACTTTGAAAAGCAATTTCATTTTGAGATGAAAGTACTGTAATTGCCATGTTTTTGCCTTCATGTATAGTGGATGCTTTGTTGTACAATTTGTTTTATATAAATGTTAAGAGCTAATTTAATTTTGTTATTTGTAAGGGAAAAACATCCTATATGTGATTATTTTTGTTTTATGTAATGCATTTAATTTCAATGAATATGTTGAATATATTTCTATGCATTAAATTATGTAGATTTTACTTAATAATTTAATTGCACCTTGTTAATAAACACTTCTAAAGCTGTAAAGTACTTTAAGTAAAAAATGTATTTGTTGTTTCCAAACAACAAAGAATACCTTAATTCCTTTTTTTTAAATAACCTAAAGAGTTATTTAAAAAAAGTTTTATAATTTTTTTTAAGTAAATTTTTTAAATTTTTAATTAGTCCTAATTTTTTAAATAATTAAATAACCTCCTCCAAAAAATTTTAAATAATTATTTCCAATACCATCATAGAAAGAAATGAATTTGTTAAGGGAATATACAATGTTTATTATTTATGAGTGGGGAAAAAGTCTTATCTTCCCTGTGAATTCATTGTAAAAGAAAAACAGAATCCACTGAGATTAAAAGCTTCTTTTGTGCAATGGTTTGGAAATTCCTACTATTAGATATTCATACATAAAAATTTTTTGTATGGATAATTGTTTCGTACTTTTTGTAAAAAATATCTACAACTGCTTTAATTATAAAAATTAAAATAGTTTGTATTTTTCCAGTTTCAAATAATGGGATTAGTTGTATATATTTTATTGATGCAGTGAATGCAGTATTGGTAAACCATTTTGTTAACTTTTCAGATTATTTAAGATTTTTTTATTAAAAATATATTTATTTTATAAAGCAATCACTGAAAGTTAATTTTGATACAAATCCATTTTAACATGCATAAAATTTTACCACTTGCATTTTATTCAGTTTTTGCCACTTAACATTTGTGTTATCTGTCCATAATTCTTTTGCATTGCTAATAATAAATAAATAAATATATGTATACAGATGATATTAATTTCAATAATTTAGATTATCGAATTTGTTTTTCCAACACAATTGTCACATATTCTATAATTAAACATATGTATACGTACATAGAAATTTTTATTCTAGAATGTGAAATTGTCAACTGTTTTTAAACAAATTTTTGTATTCTTAATTAAATTTAATAAGTTTGCTACTATAGACTATACCAAATCATAAAAAAGCAAAGTACATACAAAACCAAAATATAAAATTGAAGATAAACACAGTTTAAAAATATAGAGAAAATTTATGAAATTATTTTAATTCTTTATCTTAAATTTAGTTTTCTATATATATATATATATATATATATATATATATATATATATATATATATATATATATATATATATATATATATATAAATGTATATTTCCTAATTGTATTTTTTATGTATTATCATATATATTCTATTGTATATATCTAAAATATTATGGAGTCTGATAATTATGCATTAGCACTTTGCAAAAAGATAGTTGGTAATTCTACTGTTTGTTTCTCTGGTACAATTCCTATAAAGGGATATATACCAGATATATATCTCTTTATATACAATTCCTATAAAGGGATATCTATCTGTTACAATACCTGTGTGTAAATATGATGATATATAGTGACCTTTATAATATAGTAAGTGACACTTTTTCATTTGTCAATGATAATTATTCCAATTTTTCATATGATAATGATAATTATTATAAATTAAATTTTACATATAATTTACTTTCAATACTTGTAATTCCAGATCTGGTAAAATTTGCCCTAATACTTTTCAAATAGTTAATTTTTGTAATTTAGATAAAGCTTGTGAAACTTACAATGTTACAAAGATGATTGAATGCACAATTTGTAAATTTAAATACATTGGTCAAAAACTTCATTAGTAATACAGGGTGAGGCAAGCTAACTTCCTTAATTTTAATTGGAATAATACAAAAAGTAGTAAAGATAATAAGGTGAGTGTGTGGTCTCATTCAAGAGAGAAGATCATAAAGTTGTGTAACATTATGATTCAGTCTCCATCATCCATTCAATTAATGAACACCATGCATTCGCGTTGGATGCCTATTTTTCAAATGGTAGTTCGGTTATTTCAGCCCTACGCACTTTTCTAAATTGCTTCAACATTGCACCTTTTGGACCTGTTCTGGAGCAGAAATCTATTCTTTTATGGGTGACAACATTCAAGTTAGACAATTTCTGTGTAGTAAAGAAGAGGTGGAGAATTACATCCCATCAGATCACCAGAAAACCCTGAAGCAGTAAGAGTTTCATTTTTGCAATCAATGTGTTTTTCTGCCAAATATGAGTCTGCCCTTGAAATTTTAAATCGTTCTGTGTGGCGAATTTTGCACGATGAACTACATATTCATCCATAAAAGCTGACTATTGTGCAGGAACTTTTCAAGTGTAACTTTAATGCTCAAAGAAATGCATGTGAAGCACTTCTTGATCATGTCTCTCAAGACATACTTTTCTTTTCCATTTGACTAGTTTTGTCAATAAACAAAATAGTTCTATTAGGCTGTCAACAACACCGAAGATTTCCATCAGATGCCTTTGCATTCATAACATGTTACTGCATGGTGCACAATCTCATCAGTTGGAATTGTGGGCCCATGGTTTTTTGAGCAAAATGCACAGATGTCACAGTCACTTCAAACCATTATGTGAATATGCTGGAAGATTTCTTTTTGCCACTACTTGATAAAAAGCACTTAAGGAAAGTAAGTTTTCAACAGAACAGAGCAACAGCCCATACTTCAAGGGCATCAATAGCTGTGCTGTGAAATCACTTCCCCAGATGCCTCATTCGAATGAGAAGTGATTTTTTAGTGGCTATAGCATGTTCTCTTGATATAGTCCTATGTTGTTTCTTTCTGTGGGAATATTTAAAGTCACATGTCTATACTGACCGCCAACAAATTTTTGAAGATCTGAAAAGAAACATTCAAAGAGAAATAGGAGAATATGATTCACCCAGTATTGTTAATGGCAGGTATCACTTGTCCAATATGATATTTAAAACTATGTAAATCAAAACTTTAAATATGTACTTTTTGTATGTGTGTGTTGTGGCTTATTTCTCCTGGCTGACATGAAACCAGGACCATCAGCCCAGATGCCTTCAAACAATGGAGCACAGCCTCAGACCTCGAGAATAGATGTCCTTTATTTAAACCTATGCAAAATGTGGGCAGGAGCAGATTGAGTCGCATTGAATTATGTCATAGGGTATAAACTTTGTGGCCCATCACATGACGTTGTACACGGGTGTTTCCACTTTGAAATCTTGCGAGAGTTGTCTGATCGCACCTGTTGCCAACCCCAATTAAAAAAGCAACTGCACAGTTTTCTGCATACCATTCATGCACAGGGGCTCTCCTCCAAGAAGAACAGGTATCATGTCTGACCCAGGTGGCGATGTTTAAGAAATTAATGTTTTAGATGGAGGCCTCTACTAACACTCCAAATGCGTCCCTTTCTTACCTGTGTGATGGACGATGCAGTATGCTTATCTTCAAATTGAGGAGTCATGCTAAAAGGGCTTAAAATACAGCTTCAAGAGTTCAGGAACCTAGAGGCACCAAAGGCTGAAGTCTGACTTTGCTTCATGCCTGCATTGCATTTAGCTGAGCATAGTGGAATGGTCTTCATGCCTTGGGTGACCCTACCAGGAGAATACACTCCTGACATACTTCGTCCATTCCTCCCTGACCACACTCCCCCACCACGATGCAGCAGCAATGTCCTTTTTGTATGTAGAAATAAATAAAAGGATATGTTTAATACTTTTTATGTTATTGCAGTACGAAATAAGAAAGTTAGCTTGCCACACCCTGTAATTTTAATATTGAATGAGTATTTCAAAGTCTTCAGTTATGATACTGTAGTTACCACCATTTTAAGTATTCAAACTTACAATAATCTTCATTTAAAGTAAATGAATACATATTATATCATAAACCTTTTGGCCTTAATGATCTATTTAAAAATTAAAAATGTATTATATAATAATGCTAAATCATTTGTTTACTTTAAATTTATAATAATTGAAAAAACAAAACATAAAAGATGTGGCAGAAAATTAATTAGACATTTAAAAATTTTTATCTTAATAATTTTGAACTTTGGAATGAAATAATATTTTATATAAATTAGAGAATTAATTTGTGAATACTTATAATAATTCTCTTTGTAAAAATTTTATCATGAATAAGTAAAAAAAACAATGTATTTTTCTTTCAGAATACTTACAAAACTTTAATTCTAAAAATTAGCATTTTAAAGTTTTAATTTTGATATTTTTAAATATAAATTTAGTAAATTAAGTTTCAATAATATTCAATAATAATAGTAAAGATATTAAAATTAATTATTTTTCTATTTACTTTAAGCATTCTTTATATGATAAAATTAAATTTTCTAATATTTTTATAAAGAGTTTAATTTTACTTTTCTCCACCTTTAGATAGGATTTGCTTTTTGGCAGATATGTTTTTAATTATAATAAATTCTGTTGTGATATTAGTAAGGAAAACACTGATTCTTTCCATAAAGACTAAGTATATTAAATTTGTAGATTCTTCTTTTGGATGCAGTTACATGCAATACTGATATTGTTTTAAATAATGTGAATTACGAAAAATTCTAAATAAAGATACTAACTGTAGACCCATATAATATTATAATTATAGTTAAATATTTTCTTATTCATGTTTTTAAATTTCTAATTCATACTCAATAGTAGAACATTTTTCTAAATAAGAGAAGTGGTACTTTCATAATAAATTTAAAAAATAAAAACTTAAATTTAAGTGAATAAATTAAAGAAATCTTAAAAAATTATACAAAGGATTTACAAAAATAGTATAATTACTCTAGAAAAACAGTTTATAATTACTCTAGATCTTAAACAACTATGGATTTTTTTTTTTGTAAAAAAATTCTGCTTATAATTTTTAAGGGAAGAAATATCAAATTCAAAAAACTATAAAATAATTAATTCTGCTAAGACAGCTATTTTCAAACAATTTCTAGCTTTTTAAAAAAAATCTTAAAAAATATTAACTTTAATATTTCCTTTATTACCATAAATCCTAAATGAGAATCCAATACAATACAATTACCCGAGACTGTAACACTTTATGGATAAATTTAATAGTCTGTTTTCATGTTATTTAAAAAATCATTTTTATAGTAATTATTTATATTTTTATAATAAAATATTTTTAAATATATGTACTGTGGGTAATAAATAATAATTAACCAATCAAATTGTTTTTATGTCTATTAATAAAATACAAAAATATTTTCACAAGAATTTAAGGATCTCTACTAGTATCCCAATAAATAAACTTTTTAATGTAATGATGTTTTATTTTCATGAATATGGCTCATTAATAGATATTAATTTAATTTATTGCATATTCTATATTTATAATAATTATTTTATGGTGAAAAAATATTCATTCAGGCTAAAGATATTCTTCCAGGATCTTAAGTCTCAACTTTTTTCGGTTATTTTTTTATATTTACGAAAAATGATGTTATTCAGATGCCTTTTGCCTTTAGATATATTGATTTTATAATTTTTATTTCCTTGAATTTGATAGAATTCATAAAGTTATTTATCCTGAGAACTTTAATTTAATTCAGTTAAATAATTAAAAAAAAATTTGGGATCTTTTTATTGAAGTAAAAGAACATATTGCTTTATATATATACATATGAAAAAAATAAATGAATTTGATTTTAAAATAAATTAATTTTTTAGAATTTCCATTAAGAAATATAAAAATGTAATTTTTAGTCAATTAAATGGAATGTGTATATGTAATAATTTAAATAATATTAGGGAAGAAATTAAACATTTAAAAATACTTTACTAAATAATACTACTCAAATAAATCTCATTAAACACTATTTGGCTTGTAGAGCATTGCTTATTAGAGTGAAGTAAGGCATAGTTATAAAAAAAACTACAGAAGATTCTCCTAAGCTTTGAAAGTCTCTTAAGAAGCTTGAAATTCTAATGTATACTCAGTCATTATCTATCTCATATTTTATGTTTTGGTTTCGTATAGATTTTGGTACTTTATGATTTTGGTGGTGTAATGGCTTAGTCGAGACTTTCATTCTTGGCAATTGCTGAAAAGCTATACTTATATAGCCATTTTAGCCAGCACCCCCTGCTGAGGCTCAAGTCTCTTCCATTTTTTATTTAGTTTTGTTTATATGAAATTAAATAAATTTTAAATTTTAATATATTTTTCCATTTAATATTTCTTTTAAATGTACAAACTTTGGATTATATATATATATATATATATATATATATATATATATATATATATATATATATATATATGACAGTTTTTTTCGTGCTGAGTGGATTACTAAATCTTTATTAAAATTAATAACATGTATTTATTAATCTTGCATTACATGTAATATTTCTTATTTTGCTATATATATTAGTGTTGGAGGAAAATGAAACTAAAATAACAAAAAATCATGAGTATTCAAAACTTTGAAATGCATTTATTAAAGTGTGGTTGTGTCTAAATGTATGGGTAAATTATATTTTTACATTTTTAAAATTGTGTTGTAACACGAATTTTCATGAAATTTACAGTAAAATTATTTGTGTTTATTAAAAATAGGTAGCATAGGCTTTATAAATAATTTATAAAAATATATAGTCAAAATTTTATTTTCTATAAACTATTTTAGGTTATTAAAAATTTTTTATCCTTTTGAATTCTATGCAAAATATTTTAATGTAATGTAAGTGAAATTATTTTATTGCTTTTATTAGATTTTTTTATCAATTTAAATAATTTGATTTCCATATTTTTAACAGTTAAGAATGAAAATTATCCCGCCTTATAATATTTACCTGCAAGAAAGGATAAGTGAGAGCTTTAAAAAGAGCAAATATCCTAGTACATTGCACCTATCAACTAAAGTTATTTTCATTAAATTTACTTATGGGAATGTGTACCATTTTTTGTTCTGATTGTAATTGTATCAATAAACATTATAGTATGTAATGTGGATGAAATAACAGTAAATTATTGTCTACTAAATATAAATTGTATTCACATTTATAGTAAACTAATTAAAAAATAATAGAGTTCATATTAATGAATTTTGTATGTCTTATTAAAATTCGTTTGATATATTTTTATATAAATATTAGACTTTGCATTGATAATTCAAGGTTAGTCAGATAAATTTTAACTTGCAACAGTAATTTAATCTATCTTTGTTATTTGCATAGTTTTTAACGTTTTTTTCTTCTATTTGTTATTCATTTGTTTGAGCTTATTTTATATTCTGTCTCTATTTAAAATTTTTTGAAAGATGTGCAATATTGTGTACAAAATAGTTTTTACTTTTTGTACAACACAACTATGTTATAATTAATTTATTGATTTGTATTAATAAAAAAAATTACAATTATTTTAATTAGCGAATTTTCTTTAAGTTCTGAAATTCATTCTCATAAATTATTCAATCATTCATTATATTGTATTCATTTCAAGATATAAATAAATAAAAGAAACAAAATATCTATCTATATATAAACATGTATATATATTTGCGTAATAATATTTATTTAACCAAATGCAAACACAAATGAAGTAGTAAACGAAACATAGCTATTGAAATGGCAAATTTGTTCTTTAGAGAGAAAATTATGAAATTTAATTTTTAATTAAGATTTCTATTGTGTATAACCTTAAATTAAAGAAGTTCAAATCTTTAGTCAAACGAGTTTTCATTTTGTTCAAGTAAAGTAAATTATCCTTTATTAGTACTATTCTTGAAGAAAACTTTTTTGAAATTAAACAGATTTATTGATCACATGCACATTGATATGATAAGAATTTTGTATTTTATAAGAATCAACATGAAGAATTTTATGTCATGAAATATAGAAAACACCTGTTAATTTTGTAGTTGCACATATCACCAAAAAGCAATCTAAATTTCTTCATTATTGAGATAAAAAAATACTTTTGAATAGTGGCATAAAGCAGAAATGATCAATTTGCTTATTTCACTTCTTTCCAAACACTTTGAAATTCCGACTTCAGTGTACTTTCACCAAGTTTTTCCATTCATCAAAATCTGTCTTAAAATCGTTATTACGAAGGTTTTTTAAAGTTCGCAATGTATACCATTTTATCAAATTAATAGACTCAAAAAGATCCAAAGGGTCAGTTTCAACCAACGGAATAAGAGAAAAATCAGTGCTTGTCATTTTGCTGAATGCCATAACAAAATTAAGTAGTAATAATTGATGTGCGAAGGATGATTGAGACAAACCCAGGAATTTTTTGGTCATGTTTCAGAGCGTTTTCGGTGATTATTCACGCAAACACCTTTTCTATCTCTTATCCGAATTGTCAGCAGTATTGCTTTCGGTTCAACAATTCGGGGATTCGAATCTCATCTTGGGTGTGGATGTTTGTAGTGGTTCGAAATTTACACTAAAATGTTGCTCTCTGTTTAATTAGCTCTCGTATGCAAAAAATGGTCGTTGAGCGACAAACCAAGCCATGCAAACACTGCCAAACACACAATTTTTATTCATTCATTGGTTATTTAGTAAGAATTTATTATGCACAACACCGCTATAATCAAAGAAAACAGTCAACATTACCTTGGTTTTAGAGCGCCTTTTGCATAGTCTTTTCGGTTTTCAACTTTCATCTGGATTGTTGAGTTGCTTGTGACAAAATCCTAGATCTAAGTTTCATGACCCGTAATAATAAATTTTAAAAAAGAGAGAATTGCCACGTGAAAACATTTTTTAGGGCATTTCAATTGATTGTTTTTGGAACAAATTCAAAATTCTTGAAACAGCTCGAGATACTGCTCTAATTAAAGGACAGTATAATTTTATATTTGAAAGAATAAGTACACACACATAACATACATACTGAAAATTCAATTTTCGAATTATGCTTACTTTAGCGTATTATTGAATTTCAGAAAAAATATCCGGATTCTTTAATTTCTGTCGATTCAACAATCGCAAGATTTACTACAAAGCGTGTTCAGGAAACAGGATGTCTTAATAAAATGACAGTGAAAAAAAGGAATTGTTAAAATGATCTTAAATTGAAGGAGTTGTGCTGTAAATCGCTATATATATTAACCAAAAACTTGCTCATTGGACCAGAGCAGAGATTATTTAGTTTATATATATATTAGTCAGGTTATAACCACAAAGAGTGGCTCCTAAGATTCTGCTGGATGCTGAATACGCTGTGGTTTATAAATATAAGGATAGTTGTATTTTTTAGTGATAAACTGCTAGCAAGTATATCAAAATTATTTCGAAATCAACTGATTTAAGAGCTCTATATAACTAATTTTACCAAATTCATGAAAATGAATAAACTTTTAGTTTAACAAAACGTCATTAATTCTTGTATTTTATGTTTTTAAGAAGATGTTTAATGGATGCAGGAGGACATTAGTTGGAAAAGTCATTTTCGGATGAAAAACGTTGCAATTTGGATCTGAAGGTTTAGTCACTGATGGCTTGATTTATATACAAAACGTTGATTAAGTTAGTCATTTTAAAGGAGTTTCAGTTATGACTTGGCGAGGAACACCTACTTGTGAAAAAACTGATTTAGTACTGATTTATAAAAATGAACTTTAAAAGGAATATAGCATAAAAACTGAATCTATTAGCACTTGATTATCTTCTAAATGATTTAAACTTTGTAGGTTTTCTAAGATTTCCAAAAAGTGGTTTGAACAAAATAAAGTAAATTTTTTGAATTAGCCACTGAATTCTCCTGATTTATAAATGTAATGGAAACTGCTTTGGGACAACTCGTAAAAAAAATTAATTTCAGTGGGAAGTAATGTTCAACTTTTTAGATTAAATGATCTTACTAACTCTGATATATGGAATGAGTTAGATGTAAACTACATAGAAAATCTAGTATTTTTACTAGGTATACTTTCGTATAACAAACAATGTCATAAAAGATGGTGGAGTTACAGATTATTATTTTTAAATAGTTTTCTATAAATATTAGATATTGTGGACAGCACAAACTTCATGCTTGTTTAATTTGGATATATTTTTATTTCTAATGGAATAACAAAATTTTGAAAAAAATAATTTTACTGTTGTAATTTTAATTCGTGATTAAAAAAGTTATATTTTGTGTTTTTTGGAATTTTTACTTATTTGAAATTAATATCAGTCCTTATAATTATGAGCTGTAGTGTAAGAAAGTAGTTTCAACAATGCAATGTAATATTTATCAGTTGAAATCTCTTTAGTGATGGAGAAAAAAGTTTTTTTGCTAAATTAATGTCTTATTTCTCCAAATATTTAAATATTGCCGTATAAATCTTAACCTATTTAATGAATCCTAGTATATTGATTAAAAAATTAAAGCGAACGGTTTTGTGTTTGCATTATTTTGCTTAAATGAAATTAATTTTTCTAGCTTGTGAATCTGTCCAAAGATTTTTTAAAAGCAATTCATGGTAATATAATACTTATTCATTATATTATTTTTATATAATTTAAACGAAATTTTATCATTTTTTAAATTTGGAATGTACATAGTTTTTTTTTTTAAGAATTACATAACTTTTCAGGCGTCAGAATGTATTTAATTGGTTAAATTCAAACATTGAAATAATTGCAAAATTTTCGGTACTGTTAATGCTACAGTACCAGCAATGAAAATTTATTTTACGGAACAAATGCGAATATTTCTGTTTTTGTTTCGACTCTAAGATTATTTCTTACAAGATATTGTCTTTTGGCACATTTTAAAAAATATTGAAAAACTGTGTTTCTGTACAAATGGCAATAATTTAAGATCAATTAAATTTAGAGATTTATTTTTGATAGGTATTGTGTGTAGCAGTTTTAAAATTTATCACTGAACGCGCATGCATTCCATGTAATTTGGTTGATTTCTTAATTGCTTATGGATTTGGAAACTTGACTAAAAATGATTTAGCTTTCTATTTTTTTCTAAATTTTTAATTCAACTACATAAAAAACTAATCATTTTTATGTAAATGTATAAAATTTATGTTAATATGTGTTTTTAAATAAGCATTTTTCCTTGTAATTATAATTTTATTTCTTTTCAAGCTTCAGTGACATAATTCAGCTTGTAATCAAGTTAAATTTCAAAATATTTTTGTATTTAACGAATAAAAAAAGAAGAATATTAATTTTGCGAAGGGACATTATTAGATAATTGTTATTGTAAGATAAGTGTATAAATTTTTTTATTTTGTGTTTTCTCGAAATATTTAGGGGGAAAAATAATGTACAAATGAAATGTTACAGAAGAGAAGTTAAAAACTCATTTTCCAAAAATGTTAATACACTTCGAGTTTTAAAATTTCATATGTGAAGACCCATTTCCGATGTTGTCTTTACCTTATCACATTATAATATTAATTCTGGAATTTGATCACAAACATATTAATTTATGAATAGAGCACACGTGTATAAATACTCTCACTCACATACACACACACATGTGAACTACCAGATCTTAAAATTAATCAATTTGTTTCAGAAATTATGATAAAAATTGTAGAATACTCATATAATTTTACAGTTATTACATTAAACTATTGTATTAAAAACATACAAACCAAATTTGAACAAGTTTTTTTTTTTTTTTTTTTTTTTTTTTTTTTTTTTTTACATAACACTTCTTTATATATAATAAAAACATCATAAATCTTATTTGTAGATACCTGATTTTTTCGTTATTAGAAAATTTTTTCATTCCTTACTACATTTTCAAGTTTAAGCAAATATTGCTTATGAAAACAAAATTTCACACACAGTTTTATAACTTATAATACCTTAATATTTAACTCTTTTAGTTAAAAAATGATAATGGTGGTTTACTGTTTTTATGAAATTAAATAGGAAATCATTTTTAATTTTTTAATATAAAATAATAAATTTCATTTCCTATATATATATATATATATATATATATATATATATATATATATATATATATATATATATATATAAATCTGAAAAACTAAATAATACATCCAAGAAACGAACTATAGATGCATAAATGAATATAGAAGAAAAGTCTTTGACTTTTTAAATAAATATTTCCTTTAACAGAATTTTCATAAGCAAGAATAACCCTTTAATAATTGAAGTTACTTTATATTGACTCTGTATTATTTATAAGGCTCTCTTTATTTTAAATTATGTCATTTCTCAGAATTGAAGCTGTGATACAAATATGTGTGACTTATGTCTATAATAGATTGATAATTTCTGTGTTTCACATTAAAATATTTGCTGAGTAAATTATTTTTTCTTGCATAAGTTTATCGTGACATTATTTCGAAGTAGAAGTCACTGCTTCAAATAGATACAAACATAGCGAAATTTTGCTGTTTTAAATTAATACAAATTATGACAAAAATTACGCTGAAAATTACTTAAAATTATTTTCTAGCCATTACTTTCAATCAAAATTAAAAGTACTTCGGTAATTGTAAAATAGGAAATGTTTTCTGTGTATAATAAGCTTATTGGAATCATTGATGTTGTGAGAAAAAGTAATTACATTTATTCATTTACTTTTGCTGACAATAAAACTATCACAGGCCCATATTTTTCTTTGATAAAACACAGGAATTAGTGACATAGCCTGTAATTCTTTATTTATTGGTACCTAAGGACCATTATTTTGTGTAAGATCTATTGCATTGAGGGCAAAAGTTTGTTAGGAATGATAGTCAGTACTTTTATCAAGCAGTTCAAGCATTTTTTTTACCTTGCCCCCCGCTTAATTCTTCAAATGAGTTTTGCTATTGTGAGTGATGTCAATATAATTAACATGAATTATACTATTATTGAACTCGCATTTCCAATTTATTATATTAAATTTATTTGAAAGAATACATGATACATATATAAAACACAAAAGTAACAAAATCTCTGTCTTACAACTTCTATAGATTAATACAAGAAACAAAGGAGTACATTACATAGCAAAGTAAATCTATATAATTAATATAATTAAATAAAATGTACGTATTCATTTCTGTCTACAAAATTTTAATTTATAATTAAAACTGGCATAATCATTAGGCATTTATATGAAGGTATACGTATATATAAAAATTTATACATAAGGTATACATAAAATTTTATCTGACAAATGTTACGCGGTAATGTAAATGAAGTATAAAATGTAATTTTTTTTTATCTAAAGTTAATTGGCATATCAAAAAGAAACTACTCAATCATTGGAAATAAAAAGAAATCACAGTCAGTAAATAATGTAATTCGAATAAAGTTTCTTCCACTCCTGTCGACAGATACATTATAGTTTACATACATTATAGTTTAGTTTATATTAAGAAAACATTACATATTGAAAAGTTTATAAGGGAAACTGTGGCATGATTATCATATATTTATATCAAGGAATGCATGATACATGCACAAATACATTGCGAGTTAAAAAATATCGATCTTACTATTATTACGCATTTATGTAAATGTGTTATAAATGGGAAGTTTATTCCCAGGGTTATTAGACATAAAAAACAGAATGTATTCAATGATTGAAAACAATAAGGAAGTACAATCAAGTAAATAATGTAATTCGAATAAAGTACTTCCATTTCTGTCGAACAACATAGTTTTTTGATTATGAGGAAAATTAAGACGTAAATATCACATATTTATATAAAGGAATGCATGATAAATGTACAAAACACATTGTAAAGAAATTCCGTAAGGATATGCAAGTGACTGGATCGGTTGATATATAAAATATAATAATGACTAAATTCACGTATACACAGGATGACCAGTTTTTAGTTTTAAAAATCAGCAGCTGTTAAATTCTTCGTATGACATATTGTAACAGAACTATTGCAGGAGGATAGAGCGTGACTTAGAAGCGTCAAGCGAGGTCAATATGTGAGGAATGAGAGCATATCTTAGAGCTATGCATTCAATTTCTTCATAGAAAAATTGTAGTGTTGGAACGTAAGTACATTTCAGTGATGCTGGCCATGATGGATAGAAGATCATATAAGAACACGGCAAAGTTGAAGTAGATCATTAGGTGTACTCTCGCGCGTTACATCGCATTGATTGAATAATTCGCTAAATAATTCTTGAAAATGTTGCCATGGTATGTGACATTCAAATCCAATAACCTTTATTAGAAAGGACATTTGTCTCTAGCCAAATTATTAGTAACAGGTTTCACGAGACAGTGCTGCGCGTGAGGCAGCAAGGCACTTGGATTAAAACCATGTGAAACATTGCTGCTCATCTGACTCGTCTCATCACTGAAGAAATGACTGACGTCAGATACTATTTGCAGAGGAATCCAGATCTTGTTTACGAAAAAATTATGGTCATAAATATGTGTAACTGCTTCCTTTGGAACTTTTCATATCTTTTATCAAGCTCCATGATTTAATATGTTCGGACAGTGGGCACAACTTGAGCGCATGATTGGCAGTTTAACATTAGACAAATGTAACCTAAGCTGTTATATTTGCGATTCGGCTACTTATACAGGCCCCAACGGCACATTATTCCATAAGGACAATGCCCGGTTTCATATTTTACGCCACATTCTAAATAGTCTCAATTGAACTGGCATCTTTTTTGGTCGGCAACCTCACCTGAGAGCTCTCCTATCGAGTATGTATGGGCTACCATGTGGTGTATTGGACATCCTAGGCGTATACCGTAGAAAAATTGTGAATTGTGATGAGCTCTATTTGACAAGGGATACCTCTGAAAATCATTAATAGCTTCTTAGACTGTATGCCTCACCGTTTAGTAGCTGTATAGCTGCTCGAAGTGCAGTAGGCCACATTAAATACTAAATGAACAGTTTTATTTTTCATATTTTTGTTTCTTCTATCATCTACATGTGCCTTAACTCTACCTACCAGTTACTTTTCCTTTACTATTTCCATTCTTTCATGGCTGCAATTTCAATTTAACAAATGTAATTAATTCATGTGCAACATCAAAAAGATCTGAGAAAGCAGGAGATCCATCATGTACTGAATTAAAATGTAGTAATTACATTATTATTCTCTGATGAACTGCTTATATAATAATTTAGTCGAAAAAAATCCAATGTCAGGAGTTCATTTACATGAATCTAATATTGTCTTATTATCAACAAAATCAAAATTTATAATTAGAATAGCTCACATAAAATTCCTATGTTATAGCAGAATTATCAGTATATTCACCTTTATTTAACATTTGAGTTGAACTGATTCTGTTATATCAAAGTTTGGTAATTTATTGTATTTAATGTAGGCACAGTTTAGATGTATTTCTCTATCAAGAACAAATCTTTAAGCTGTCAGTTTTCAATGTTTATAGCTAAATACATCAAATATAAATTACATATTGAGATATGAGTAATATTGTGAATAAAAAAATATTTTTATTGGGTTTACCTGCTTGAATATGAATCTCTATTTTGTAATTGGTAATTAATTAAATGCAATACATCATTAAACTATTTTAATTTTGTTTTGCTTAATTTTGTTTTCTTTTTCATAGCTAAAAATTTGTTGCTTACTAATCTCTAGTGGGTTTTGGTACATTTAAATCTTTCGGTGCTACAAGGGGTATAATTATTGTTTACTTATCAAGGGAGTCCATTGGGTTTGCTATTATTATTCTGAAAGTAGATTTTAATAATTTAGAAGATGTAACTCAGATTTCTAAGCTTGTCCATTCATTCTCAGAGATAGCTTTTCACTAGAATGTCATTGTGACCACGAATTATTTTAGGTGTCTCAATCACCTTAGTGAAGATAATAGTCTTCATTTTGACGAGATTCTGAACCCGTAATGCAATGCCTTATCTCACCAGACTACTGTGACCATATCTAAAAATATTTTGTATCAAGCATTCTTATAAAAATTATCTTTGCTATGAATTTGCATTTGAAAGGATATTTTTTAATAGCTCTCGAATCATACTCTAAAAATAAAATTTTAAAAGTCAAATTGAAAGCTCATTTGAAAATTAAATTCATTTTCATTTATTGTCGGTTATTATCACCTTTTATACCAGAAAGGTAAAGTTTTATCATTAAAATCACACAGAATCACATCATTAGAAACAGGAATTTTCTACACGAAGTTAATAATGCGAAAATAGATTTAAGCACATATTTAAAAATTAAATTTGACTATAAAAGTAAAATTATTGTGCATGCAACTTTTTTCATTATTAGAAATATATTCGTTCATGTTAATATAGTAGTGCCCTTTAATAATTAGAAATTGAAACATTTCGGTTACTGTTGACTTTTTAACAGCTTTTTGAATTTATCATATTTATGAAGAGGGATTATAAAAACAAACTTTCATATCAATATTAACATGTTGATGTAATTTATTTACTGTGAATTTTTTGTACATTATTGTTTTAAGATTTAATGTTTAGAGCGATAACTTGGTTAGAAATATTAGAGTACTCGTCTGTGTATGTACTCCAATCAAAGCCTATACTGTAGCCAAAATATAAATATGTTTTAATCGAATTTCTTTTCATTATTTCATTATTCTAAAACTGAATAAATTTCTCATTTAAGAATGTACTTATCTGACTGGGTAATTTATAGTTCTTGATGAGGCAAAAAATTAACGTAATTAAAGGAAAATGCAATTTAAAAAAATTAATTTGAAGTGTATGTAACTTACATTTATTTGTTATAGATACATTACCAAGAATTAGAAAAATTTAATTATGTGTTCACCTTTTGAACTATTTTGCATCAATACGTGAAATGGATTTCGATACGAGTATTAAATTCACCTGTGTTATATTACAATTCATTTTTATTTTACATTTTTATAATTTTTTGTTTTATGTTATAATTTTATGTCAAAATATATTACGAAACTATAAAAGTTTTAAATTTCCTATTAGTTAAATACAACTCAGTAACTATAACCTTAACGTAAAGAAATGGAAAACAACTTTTTAATAACAAATACTTTTTAAAATAAGTGCAGTATTTATGATACAGTAATTAAAAATGCCTAGGTATAAAACTATTTTCTAAAATTACAAAAAGTTCAGAGAAGCTAAAATATTCTAGATGATAAGGAATATTGAGACAAATACCTAAAATAACTATTGATAGCATTTATTCCTTATCTTAAATCACTTCTGTGAAAAAGTCCAGGTGAGAACTTTTTTCTTATTTTGTTAATGTTCAACATGATATTTTTAAAAATGATTAAGTCTAAGATAAACCATCTAAAAACATAACACATTTGGAGTTTTCTTTGTCATTTATCATTAAAATTTACTTCAATATTTTTTAAATAGCCTAAACTAAAATAAATCTTATAAGTTCCTAAATAAGGTAATGCATGAAGAAAATTACATTGAACTACTGATTTCGAAGATTTTTCCATTGATATTCATTCAATAAATCAGTACCTGTCATTTGTATTAGATAATAATGTATGAGATTTTTATAGTATTGGAGATGCCCTGATTACAGGAAAATTCCTAAAATTTTTCATAAACAATGTGTTTATGAAAAATTTTCTTTGAGAAATTATGAGTAGTAGTTTGAAATTGCGAGGGACTTATCACTGAATGCTCTAAATAACGAAAAATGGGATGGTCCTAATTACGGGAAAATGCATTTCGATACATGTAATCATGTTTTATACCTGAAATTTGAAAGTGCTGAATGAAATCTCTTGCTGTATTGTTGAATCTTCGCGCAATTCCATTTATGTGTAATTTGTTCTTCCTCGTCAGTTAAATGTTATTGAAGTAATAAGTTGAATTTTTAGTTCTGTATATTGTGTTTGTAGAGTCTTCGTAAAGCAGTCTTGCCATTAGTGAATTTTCTCAAATCATATATTATGTTGATTAAAAATTCGATCGAAAATAATACTCGAATTTTATCAGTTCGAAACTGTTGATTTAAAATATTGTATCCAAATTAGTGCATAATATGAAATGCAGCAAATTTCTATATGAATTAAAGTAGAAAAAGAAAATTTCTATGGTACATCTGGAAATTGTTTGAATTGTGGCATTGTGAAAAAAATGACTTTTCAAAATTAGCTAGTAAATTGCTCATAATTTTTTTTTTTTTTTGAAAATGTCTCTACTTTCTGATGAAAACTTGATGAAAGTTTGATTATGTGCTATAAGTTCGCTTATAACATGTTGCAAATTACAAATTAAATAGAAATTGAAATATAAAATTTTATCAGGTATTTCTAATGCTACAAATATGAAAATAAATATAACAAAATTACTTTTTTCGTGGCATAACTTTATAAATAAATACTGAAAAGATGTTACTTTAAAAATAATATTTGTATCAAAATATTTTTTTACTTACAGCGCTATTTAAATTTTCTTAAAATTTCACAGGACATAAGTTAATTTTATTATTTTCTTAAAACTTAAATCATTCTCTTGAAACATAATCTGTTCTTTTAAATATGGACCAGTTAGTGAATTGAGTTACTTTAACAGGTATTTCGGAAGAGGAACCACTGCATGTGGTTTTCCTTACACAAGCCTATCTTATTTTAAGAATTGAATTTATGAATTTCATTTTGGCCTGAGTAGAATCTCTCCAAAAGTAATTACACTGATTCTTTCTATTTACAGGCGTGTATTCTTTTATCAAGTACTTTGCAATTACCTTCACAATATGTGTTTAACAGTATAAAATATTTTAGATAATACGTAAGATAATAATTAATTGGAATAAATTATTTTTTATAAAATAATTTATTCCAATTCAATTATACATACAATTTTAAGTAAATTGTTATCACAAAATAATGTTCATAATTTATTAATCAAACTGTAACTTTTTATGTCTCAGAGTTTTCATATTGGGGGCCATCAGATGAAGTTTAACTAACAAATATTGCTCTGAATTTTTTAACTAAAAACATTTTAATTAAATCGTGCTTAAATCAATTAAATTCATTAGTTAAATTATTTGATTCCTCAAGAAATAAAACAAGTTAGCAAATTATGTCAATTTAGCTCATTTTATCAGCATAAAATGATATTTTAGAATATGATAAAATGATATTTTTTATACTAGAATTTATTCATGTTTTTGGAAAAAATGTACTTTATTTCTCAAAGAAAATTTTCTCCTGGTACTTAAAAAAGTAAAAATACTTAATATCTAAAAGTATATATACGAAAATGATTGAAAATGTAATAACATTCTACAAGGAAAATTTTATTTCTATAATTTCTAATTTTTTAATCTTATGTAATATGGAAAACAATATAAAAATATTACTTTCAAAATATATTACATGGAAAACAATATTAATATCAAATTATTACAATTTTCAATTACTTTTGTTAGTAAAATACTTCTGTTTATAAATGTTGTAAAAATTACTTTAATTATAATGAATAAAATATATTAATGATGGCTCCTTGGTGACTCGTAATGGGATTTGTCGAGGCCATTTGTATAATAACGATTATGGCTCAGTGGTAAGGCGACGCATTTCGGAGTATGAGGTTTCAGATTTGACCCCAGGTACTATTGAACAATGGAAATTATGTATTGTTTTCTGTGTTTTTTTTTTTCATGTATTTCGGCATGGAAATTTTCTAGGATTTATTTCTTGTGATATGTGTTAAGCAAGAAAAATACATATGGTATCAAAACAAAGAATTAGAAAAATAAAAATTTGCTGTAAATTTAATTTTTTCATAAAATTTTAATGTATGTAATTTTCTTACTGTATGCACGTAATCAAAACAGCTATAAAATATTCGATTTTCGAAAAATTTTGTAAAATTAATCTTATGTTTAAATTTAAAAACTGAAAATAAAATTAGTACAATGTTTATATCAAATTAATTAATTTATTCATTTCAGAGTACATATTGCTGTTCAAAGGAACATGTTAACATATAATTAATTCGTCAAAATATTTGTGACATTCAGTGATGAAATTTGGGGAAGTGTGAAAACATTCGTTAGATTTGACAAACTAATAACATGATTGCATTAAGCAACTGAAGCGAACCTTACACTTTTGCATTTTCTAAACGCGTTATCTAATTCATTTTCCTTAATTTAACTGTATTATACAAATAAACATAACTGTAAAACTGTATGATACAGATAAATAGAAGTTAAAATTTTAATTCTTATAAGTTCTATTAAAATTAAATTGAATATTAAAATGGGAAATTTTAGTTTAATAAAAAACAAATAAATTTGTAATCACCAGATTTTATTGTGCCATTTCATTTTCTTATGTTCTGCTAATTCTCGTCGTGAAAATAATAATGAAATGAAAGTTTAAAATCTGTGTCACAGAACAAACATTTATCAGTGTAATTTTTAAAAATCCTTATTGTCAAAATTACTTATATTAATTAAAATCAAAAATTATTTTTATTTCGCTTTATTCGTATTTTATTCTGATTTTGATTGTCTTATATTTCCATTTTTATTATAATTTAACATTTTTATTAAAGTATTATTTAATAAAAATGAAGTTACCAGATTGAAAAATAAGATAAGATAGAAGTGTTTTTGATTTTCAATGTATATTTTTAGCGCTGTTTTATTGGCGTCGCTAGTAAACAATTTGCTTGAAAAATGTGAAATGATTTGTGTTAAGATTATTCTTTTACAAATAACTAAATATTCCTTTTCAGGTACTAAAAGAAGTTAAAATGGATGCAGAAAATATTTTTACTTCTTTTTCGTGCAAATAAAATTCTCATATGTGTTTTAAGTTCATTAATATATTTTATTCTCATAATTGTATTTATGAAAATAAAATATATTGTCTTTAAAGAATGTAAAGAATTTATGCTAATATTTATATTAGAAGAATAGCAGATTATTTACAAGTACAAATGAGAACATTAAATATTTTTGATTTTTAATGTTCTTTAATAATTAAATAATGAGCAATTTATTAATATTACACAATTACAGTTATTAACTATAAATATTGAGTAGTAATACGTAATTACTAGTATAAACGAGAACAAGAAGTAATTTTGATACTTAATATTTTTTCATTGTAACGCATTTTATTTCTATTAATGTAGATCAGATTTCCAAGCCTAAGGACAAAATGAGAAAATGTTTGAATAAATTAAAATTTGTAATTTTTTCTAGAGAACCGAAGTACATTTAACCATTTTAAAAGAAAATTAATCGAAAAAGTTTTCATGTATCTCTATTTTTTTCATTCTTGCCATTTTGAAAAATAAGGCGTAGATCCTCTATTACTGTCATAAATATTATTAATTATTTAAAATATCAACTATTTTTCATATTGTGGCTATTAGATAACAGATATACATTTTCTTAAAATGCGGCTAAAACTCCTTTAAAAATAAATAGTAGTTGATTTTCATCAATTTTAATCATCAAAGTTTGTCGAAATAATGGATTTGTAAAACTGAAGTACTTAAAATTGGAATTTTAGTATATTTATTGCGAAAAAAAGTAAGCAGTTTCGTATAAACTGCTGGTAATGATGATAAAATTAAACGATAAATCAATTATCTTATTCAAAAAATCGAGAAATCAAACGAAAATTATATAAATAAGAAAGAAAAGAAAATAGAATATATGGAATTTCTTAAGAGATAAATTACAAGCCACGAAAAAAGTAATATATTTTTATTGATACTTTGAATTTTCCATGAAAAAGAATAGTTCGATTTCCTCTTATAGATTTTAAAAACTTTCCCCTTCCTGTTATGATAGTTTAAAATGCAGAAAGTAATTAACAGGTGGATTCTTAAAGACGCCGAAACAGATGTTTCTAATGGTGGGAAAATTGGTACTAGAATGATATATGTTTCTTATGGAAGAAAGAATCAGTCTAGCTTCATACCGCCTCCGTTTCCCCGGGTCTCTGAAAACAATGTAGGTTCTTCCCCGTTTGATCTGTTGCTGTAGCAACCCAGAAAAGAACCTAGACAACTGTGACGTCATCGAACTCTCCAAAACAACGATAAAATTAATGTCCACTTTTCAGTGAAAAACTCACCGATTTATGCTTTCGTATTATTTTTGAACAAATTTGGATATTCATTGTTTTACTAATGATTTTTTTAACTCTCATTACTTGCTAAATTTACAGAATATAACTTTGTTTACATTGATATTAACTCGAAGAAATTGCTTACCGTGAATTAAATTCATTGAAACCATTTATTTATTGACTGATCATTTTCTAAGCATTTCAATTTAAATTTTGATTGTTGCGAGACTGTTGATTTCAAATGTAACCTGCAGATAAATTACTATTTTTTAAAAAATATATTCATAAAAATGACAATCCCTCCAAAAATAAATGTGTTCAAAAATAAAGAAAACAAAAATGAAAACAATTGTTCCTGGATTTTGCTATAATTATATTTTTATTAAATATTTAATTTTTAAATATGCCATAATTACAAAAATTTAATATTCACACAAAGAAAATAAATTCTACATTTTATTTTTAAAACGTTTTAAGGAATTTAAATGATGTTACAGAAAAAAAAATTTAATAAATGTATTTTCAATTCTAATGTTAGTTTTCTTTCATGTTTTATTTTGTATATTTTATACTACATAATTGAGGTGGACATTTATAATGCAAAAATAAGGAAATATAATTTATTACAATTTTTTTATAAATATTTTTTTAAATATATCGGTAAAATAGTTTGTAAAGCGAAATAATTCAATAGTTAAATTTAAAGAACATATTTTATTCCATAATGATATTATGATATACTCATTAAATTAAAGAAAAAAAGTTATTTAAATATATATTTCAATAATGTAACTAAGAAGCACAAATAATTTTTTGTAAAACTTAAAATTTTATTAGTCTTTGTATAAGTCTATAAAATAACATATCTAGCGTTGTATAAGAAAAATGACTAAAATTTTGTGAAATTTACAATTTGGAAAAATATTGCGAATGTTGTGAATCAATTACTAATGAATGATTAAAAATTCTCTTTGCAATTATAATATGAATAAATTCAAAGTTTTTCCTAAACATAATTCGCATTTTTATTTATTAAAAAAGCATACTTTTCTAGAATTTTTTTGTTAGAGCAAAGGAACTTTGAGGGATAGTGAAAATTAAATAAAAAAAAAGATGTAAAAAGAGCAGAGAATAAAGATATCCAAAAAATTAGAAAGAAAGTGATGCGTGAGAAATTTTATTTTATGGACTTAATTCACAATATATATTTTGAAGCATACAACATCTCTATTGTTAATTTATTAACAATGAGCCAGGAGAGTTAGGTATGCTATGCACGGTTAATGCTTGATTTATGATGAATGGAAAGAAAATCTCAAATTTATTTAGACTGTTTCTTTAGATCAAAAATCTATCACAGAAGCTTCCATAAACGTTACAGAAATTAAGAAAAATTATGTAAAACTTTTAAAGCTCTTTTAAGTGCAGAAATTGGAGAAAATACTTAATGCTGTTAAAAATGTTTTAAGTGTAGCTATGGAAAGCGCTTAATTATACTCAAGACTGCAAAGAATTTACGTAGAATAATCTTAGTTAATTTAAATCACTTCATGACACTGATTGAAGTTGTAAATTAGTGTCATCCACAATGATTTCAGAATGTAATGTAACTATTACGCTTTTTTTTAATAATTTTTGCAAGATATTCAGTCAATCAAATTACGTTAATAACTTGTTTCAAGGTGAAATAATTATGATAACTGGACCTTATATATTTGAATGTTTTCTGTTCGTTGACAGCCTTTTTATTTTTCGTTATGCATAGCTTAAATAATCAAGAATAAATAAATGAAATATTTCAGTGTATACTTACTTTAAGAAATGGGAAGTGAAAATTAGGACTATTCAAAGTTTATAAATATTTTTCTTTCCTTTTTAAGCCTCTCCTTCATTTAAGAAAAGTATAATTAAAATATTTAGGTATAAATTACTTTTAATTCCTTAAAATGTAGTTATAAAAATATTTTTTTCTTTTAAAATCTTTTATAATTGAAAATATTTTATTCAAAGTGTTCTGATTATTTGCCTTGTTATCAGCAATATTAAATGAATCAATATTTAAAAATCATCCGCTAAATCGAACTTTATCTTCTTTTTTTGGAGAGTCAGTATAGTACTTTTTATTAGTTTTGCTTTCTTCTTGTAATAAAATGTATATTCTTACTTTTAACGAGTTGTTGAAAATTGTTTTAGAAGTGTGAGTAAAGTAAATCTTATTTTTCCTAGAAATTCATGAGCGTGAAATGTTCTCTTCAAAATGAAAACTTCATGCACAACTGATACAAACTAAAAATTAGAAATTTCTCAAATATGTGCGTAAAATAAAAGAAAATCATACTCTGTGATCGTGTATACAGATTCTACTACAGAAAATGTAAACAAGAGCAAAATATGCGTTAGAATGGAAAGAAACCTGTTAATCTTCATTCAAATTTGCCTATTTTAGAGAAGAACTACTGAATATTATTTAAAAATAGTCACAGTAATTTATAGAATAATTTGTGAGTTACTTTAGTAATCACATTCTAAAAAAAGCAGGAATCACACTAGAAATAACAAACATATTTCTATTTATTTGTTTGGTAACATAGAAACAGTAAGTAACAAACATAGGCTGAAAGAAATAAAATGGCTTTTCAGACATGACTGAATAATTTAGTCATCTCTGAATACTATTCCATTCAATCAGAGAATTCAGTCAAAATATTGATTTTTTTAATCAACCAATAAATTTAAGTACCTCTTTTTACTAAAGTCATTCATTTTTCAAACTGATTAAAGAAACACTTCATTAAGCTATAATATTTTAATTGTTATGATATGTTATGATTGTTATTAATATAATCAACACGAGAACTTAAATATGCCCTAAATATAATATTCTATTTTAGTATCATACATAATTTCATAATTATAAGACATTTAGGGTTTTTTCTTCAAGAAAACATAGTTCAATTGATATAAAAAAGTAATATTATCAGAAAATTTGGAGAAAAACACCAATAAATTGTATTATAATTTTATAAAATGCTTATACCTTTTTTTAATGTAACAAGAATCATTTATAAATGAATAATTTTAATAAAACTATTTTGTTAGTATTTAGTGAATAATATAATTTTATGCTACTAAATTGTCAGAAAAAAACTAATTTTTTGTAAAGTTTTGCTTAAAATATTAATTTTTCATTGAGTTCATAAGTCCCCTCGTCGTATATTTAGGGTTTTTAAATCTAAAAATTTATATCTGGATTTAAGTAACAGGAATTTTGATGTAAAATAGTAATTACAAGTAGCAATTAAAATTATGTTTGATTTAACACTTTGTTTACAGTTAAAAATATGAATTATTATAATATGTAAAAGAAATATAAGAATTATATTTAAGCTATTTAAAGATATAAATTTCAAAACTTACCTTTTTTTGCCATTTCTTGTACATTTTTCTGAAAGCCTGCAGATGCAGTCAGCTTTTCCCCTCAAATTTCTAAATCAATCCTTGAAAGCGGAGGTGATGTGCTGCTAGAAACCAGAGAGGAGACAAAAGTTAAAATCTGTCCTAGACTGCCAATTTCTGATAACACAAAGAATATAATAATAAAGTATAAGACCACCGAGGCGGGCTCATAGGGAAACTCCCCTCTTCACTCTGTGGATCTGTATTGAAAATGTCAAAGACATTATTATATTTTTACCTTCTCGTTGTGAATCTTTTCTTCCATTCCTGTGTGTTGTTGAGCCCATTTTAATAATACATCACCAAAAGGACCGCCAACTTTGAACTTAAAAACGTAAATTTTCTGGATATCTGAGAGCAAAATGATCAAGAAAATTCTGAGACATTTTCTTACCTGGAATGGCATTGATTGATTCCTTCATTTATACATAGTAGTGATTGGAATACATGCATATGAAATTTATCGAATTTTGATGATTCGTTTAATTTCTGAATATGCTTATTATTTATTTATTACATTACATATATTCAGACTTGTATGCTTGATTCTTGAGATCCGCTTGTAAGTCTTCGTCGATAATAGGACAAATAGCACAATGACAGATGTACAACCACAGAAGAATAACGAAGAAAACACCCAGGGCCACGGTGGGAATCGAACCCACACTCCTACGCTCTCAAGCGATTAGCGGTGATGCTTTAGACCACTCAGCCACGGAGCGCCCTGCTTATTATTTAGATATAATTCGCATTATGTAAAAAAATTATTTTATAAATAAATTTATTCTATATTTTGTAAATTTTTTATAAGTTAAAATACTAGTTTAGTTAGTTTCCTATATTAATTTTTATGAAATGGATTTTTAGAATAATAATTTAAATTTAAATCTTCTTAATACAGAAAAGTTAAGCCATCTATTTTACTATTTTAAAATTAATGACATGATAGATAGTTTGACTTTTCAGTATTTAACTAATATTCTTCCTACCGCAAGTCCATTCATTAGAATCTTACTATTGTTCTTCAGTTCAACGATGCGTGGGGACACTCTCTCCGCAGGGGTGGATGCTTGTAGTGATCTTGAATCCATTTTAAAGCTGTTGAAACTGATTGAGTTTAATTTTTGTTTGGAAGGAATGGCTATAGAGCAAAAAACAAAACAAGAATTCTACTTCAAAAGTTTTACATATGATTATTTTAAGAGACAGAATTGTGTTAAAAAATATCTTTTCATTAAGCTTCAAAGCGTTTTAAATCTTACAAATATTTTCCACGGTCATCTACGTTAGTTAGTTGATGAAACTTATTGGTTATTAAAAATAAGTTTTGCTTTTTTGATAAATTATTACAAAAATTTTGAGACTTAAAATATCTCTCTGCAGATAATAACTTTTATTATTTTATCACATTTACATGTGAGTGAGAGTACTTTAGAAAAAAAGATAATAAATGGAGAATATATATATATATACATACATATATATATATATATATATATATATATATATATATATATATATATATATATATATAAACTATTTTGAACTTACAACTTCTTTTTCTCCCTAAATCTTTTTCAGTAGAAAGTAGTTATTCTCAAATCGCGCTACATGGAATTCAAATTTCGGAAACAGTCATGAATATTGATTGCTTCTGGATTTTTGCTGACTATGTCGAAAAATGTATCCAAGTGTATTTTTAGGACTACATTCTAAACCATCACCAAATGCCCATTTAATGCAATCATAAACATATCTAAATAAAATTCTGAAAGGAAAAAAAAAACTTTTTTTTCATAGCAATTACTTCCAAAATTTTTGTTTTAAATTTTATTATTAAATTCATTTTAAATTAAACATAATAAATTTGTCTTTCTTAGATAAAAATTATGGTTTGAAAAATTATGTTACATAAATATTTTGTGGGATTGAAATTGAACGCATAAATTTAACTAAATGATTTACGACAAACAGGAACATCTATTTTAAAAACTGAAAATTGATCTTAAAATATATACATTTTTTGTTATTTTTTCAATCTGACCGTTATGAATCTAACCAACTAATTAAGAATGTTAAAAAATAACCTTTATTATCATTATTATTTTGGTAGCAATTTAGTTTTATAATGAAGCATAATGTACCTATCTGTGCTAAAATTTTCAAGTACTTGTCTGCGAAAATAAAGTGACATATAAAATACACTTTTAATTTAAAAAGCATTTTAATGTTAGAAAATAATTTTTTTCATTAATATTGCGCATTAATAAGCATAAATACACACACTTTAAATAAGTCCATTAATCATTTATTTTTCAAGAGAATTATTATTTCTAAGGCAAATATAATTGAAACTCATCTAATATATTGAAACCCCTTATGAGTTACATTATACAAATTATTTTAAAATATAAGCTTTATTTTTTAAGCTTTTAATAGCCTATATCTTATACATCGAGTCAACGGAATAAAATAATTCTGACAATTTTCATTGAATTTTAAGCTTATTAATCAATTTCAAATTTCTGTCATGATTGCTCTTATAAGAAATGCCGACAACTTTTAATCACTTTAATTTTTTATTTTTTAACTCATTAATAAAATTGTTAATACAATCTTGTTTGCAGTAACCTTACGAAAAACTAAGTACATTAAAACATGTTTTTAAATAAGTTTGGTTACATGCTCCTTTCAAACCTTAGTTCTTATCTTTAATTCGCAGACGAATCAATCTCGGTGTTACACGTTTTAACATTTAAGTGGAAGATAGAATCTTTTTGCCTTTTTAGATGACTGACTCGCAACCTCAGTATAAAGAAATTTTGAGTGAAACAAAATTAAATTTTAACTTCGTTTTACATTAGTGACATGTATGGCAGAGTTTTCCTTTATGCTGATGCGGCAATGGACAGGGAATGGAAAACTCTATTTGATGGGAAGAATAAAATCACTGGCTCCTTACCACGAGCTTTTGGTGTCGCTTGTTTCCTGGTGACAACTAGACACGACAATCTGCAAAGGCATCTGCATCGAATAGGTTTAATAGACTCTGCTCGTTGTCCATTGTGCAATCACCATGATATGGTTGCTGCTCACCTCAAGAACTGCCCTGAAGTTTTAAAGTTCATAACTAACATTTCTTTTGAGGCTATTAAAGGACTTTACTCTTGTTTTTATACTTGTTCATCTTTTTATTGGGTTGCTCGTCGATTAATGGCAAAGATGCCGAAAAACGGGCGTAGGATAAATAAAAAAACATTAGTGACATTTATTGCTGAAAGTAAAATCCCTGACCTTGAAGCACCTATTCCAAAGTGTGATTTATGGAAGCTTCCTCTGTGTTTGCATTTAAAGATTATATGCTTTCTTTCCCTACCTGAGTTTCAATACAAAATTTTCAGTAGCTATGATTTTAACGGACTTAAAAGTTATTAATTGATACTCATGGACTAATTGAAGTGTATTTTACCTAAATCTCTTCCCAAGATCATAATTGCATTCGGGTAACTTTGAGTCATTAGGAAGAATTCTGAAATAGCCATTAAGGCGGGAGAAGTAGTCATTTAGGTAATTAAACTCATACAACTCTATTAAGTCCTCATTTCCTAGAATGACTTCCTGTGTGATGCTGAGACTAAATGTTTTCTCATTTCAATTTCCTAATGGATATAGGTTTAGATAGTTTCGTATCAAACACTTTAAAAATGCGTAAAAGCTTTTTCACTGTAATTCCACTAATGAATGAATCAATCTTACCGGATCTCATGTAGAAGTTTAGAGTGAAATTATTTCGGAAGATAATTCTTCACTAAACGGGGATGTGGTTACCCATAAGCAATGAAATCTGTAGAAATACTTACATACTATTATAAGCTCCATGATTGATAGATTTGCAATAATAACTGTATCATTTTAAACTGCATTAAATATTTATAGAAATAAATATCAAAATCCTTACTTAAATAAAGCATGAAAGAAAACGTTAAAAAATATAGACAGCTAGATAGACTTTATCAATTAAATCACAATATACATATTTAGTGCAATCTAAATAAATTGGAAATCATGTAACTTGAAGTAGAAAAGAAATTAAAGTTCTTACTAAATAATAGTAGGAATAATGATAAAAAATCTCAGTTTATTAAGTATGTAACACGAAATATGTAGCTATAAAATATGTAACTAGGCTGATTTTATCCATTAACTCCCAATATACATTTTTTTTATGAAACATGAATTTTTAATAATGCAACTGAAATAAAAAAAGAGTTCATAAATGGGATCAATGAGTAAAAGTTGTTACTCAGTTTTCATTTAAGATTTGCACTAAGTAATTAAAATAACAAATTCCAATTCATTAAGCGACTAGTAAAAAATGAATACCCATTAAATGTGCAAATATAAATTGATTTGATCCATTTATTCATGTGTCGTGAAATATTGATAAAAATAAAAGTCATGCAGTTTAAAGCATAATATCTTGCTGTGATTAATATGTTTAATTTTAAAAAACCTATATTTAATAATTCAAAATAATAACAATCCAATTTGCTAAATATCAGTCGAGAAATAATTACTCCAAAAACGTATAATTACATGGAATTTATCCTTTAGTTAGCACTATGAATATTTAATGAAAGATAAGTTTCCTCAAATATCATATTTCATTATAATAATTTATAATGCAATACAATAATTAAAAATTATGCAAGTTAAAACATATCTCATCTTACAAATTATAAAAATAATACATTAAATTCATAAATTGCTACGTAATTGGGAAATAATAAAATTTGTTTTCTAAAAAAATGAGATTGGTATTCATTTTAAGTAAAATATTGTGTTCATAAGATAGTATTGTATACGTTAAAGGTAATTTCTCTGTTAAATCTCTTTTAATATAAGTGTATAGAAGGCTTCGTTTTTACATAGTTTTTGTTAAAGCCAGCTAATGATCCTCATTTTCATGTCATTTTTTTACAAGAAGAAAAAATAACAGCAATTAATTTTCTGTAGATTAATGGCTTTTAATTAATTTAAAATTATGAAAACAATTATAAAGAAATATCAATGAATAATGTTTCTATAAATATGAACGACTTTAACTAAATAAAACGGAATTATTAAGCTAAATAAATCTAAATCTTCTTTATTTCATTGCATGATATTTTGTTTTTAAGAAAAACTGTTACTGAGAATTTTGCATTTGTGATTTTGCACTTGAACAATTTTCATTTCCTAAATCTAGGATACGGGAAACACTTTCGTAATTGCTTTTAAGAAAATACAACAGTACGAATCGGGGCATTTTTCAGACATTGGATTAAACTTGAATTACTCTTGGGTACCATGGTGTAATACTAGGATTTCATATAGAAATAAGCATTCTTCAATTGTTTACAGTGAAATAAATTGTAAATTAATGTGATCAATTAAAAACTGCCCATTTATATTAAAATTAATTAATCAAATTTATCTGTATCTCGTTCAAATATTGAACACGTTTTCATTAAGTGATTTTTCACGAATAAACTGTTTTATTTTTTCTTCTTTATTATATCCTAATGATAAGATTGCACAAGCTTTATTTTTCAATTTTTGCCCTTTGTTCTTCTATAAAAAAAGATAAGAAAGATATGGAAAAATCTTCTGATTTAATATGTTAGCAACACTTTTATGTTATTTCTCAAAAATTTTTCTGTGTGTGTCATCTCTTTTTCTAAAAGGATGCAATAACGTAAGGAAATTTTTATTTATCTTAAATTTGATTATTTCAATTCAGTTATTTTTTTAGATATTGTTATATTAGAGGACTTTTTAATAAATTTAAACTAAATTTTATAATTGGTAACTTCCTGAAATGGAGAAAACTTTCATCGTTGATTGTTTGCAACTTAAAACTATTCGGATTTCATGTTGATTGGATAAATTTAATAGTTACTAAGAATGATACACATAAATGCTTTAATTTACTTTTCCCAATAGTTTTTTTTTTTTTTTTGAGGTAACACATTGGAAATAAAAATATGGGGAAATAATTTGCTTTGAAAAATATAACTTAAAAGATTAAGTATGCAGTAATTCATTTTCATTTATTTGTTGGATTGATATTTAATTTTGGGAATTCTCTAGTGTTCTTAAGAAGTAGAATATTGTTTATATGAACATAATTTTTATAAGCATTTTTATACAAATTAATCCAATTTCTCAAAGTAAAAAATGTCCTTGCCATATGGAATATATCACCATAAATATGCCGCATTTAGATTAAATAATAGAGTAGAAAATTATAAGTATTGTTATTATCTCTCTTAAATGCTTAGAAGAAAATAAATTTTCGTTGAATGCTAAAATTTTAAAAAAATTAAGAAGGCTAAAGTTTAAAAACCAATGTAATGAACCAATATTATTTACGTTTAACTCATATACATATGATTTAATGCAATAGTATTCCAATTAGTAATCAAAATTCAAACATTTTTTTAAATAAATGTAATTATGTTTTATAAAGATATTTCTATAAATCTTAAAAACAATTAAATAGATTTTATTATTATTTTTAAAATTGGCATTAGTTTTTTACATTCGGCCTGATATTTGTTCTAAATATTTTCAATTATTAATATTTGCAATGTGCTACATAGTTATCTAAATGTTTGTCAAAATTCAGAATTTAAGTTATCCTTAAATTTATTTCTAAATTTAAATTTGAAAAAAAAATATTAAAAAAGTTTCTTATATGTTTTTTTATAAAATGAGGTGATTTATACTGAACATAATTATTAATTGTGACTGAAATTAATATTATTAATTCAATAAATTTCTGTCAAGATTGTTCACCTTTTTTTATCGAGACAATTCACTGTTTTTTTTTTCAGTAACTCTTGTAATCATGTGAAAACTAAAATAAAATTTCCTTTTAGTTTTTTCGCAACTGATTTTATCTTTTATGTGTATCGAAGTTATTAACTTATAAGCAGAAATTGTTTCGTAAATTTGAATATAATGATATAAAAATAATAAAAAGAACATGAGTAATAATGAAAATAAAAATAATAAAAAAATGAATAATAATTATATTAGTGACTTTTCCTATAGCGCGACGAAAGGAAGAAAAGTGACTGATGAGCCTATAAAAAATGAATTAGTGGAGGTCAATGTATGTGTGAATCACAAACATACACTAACTGCCTTTTATAATTATCCAATTCAATTCATTTGACAGACACTTTGTGACGATTTTCAGGTTAATAAAAAGATTTTGACCCATATTTTACTTTTTTCTAACCAGTCCTTGTATCTCTTCAGGATACCATAGAATACTATCCAAAAGAGAGAATAAGAACTCGGTGATTAGCTGCAATGGGAGTTATTAAAATATTACAATAACACATACATTAAATCCTTCAGTTGTAAGTTTTTAGTCGATAAGCTTTTTTCTAACATTTCAGAGAAACGGGATAACAGATTTTTTTTTATGTTTGAAATATATCAGTTAATAATTATGTGATGTTTTAAAGATGATTCTCTCCCTTACGAATAATTCGGTTTTAAAATTACTCGAAATGTATAACTATAGTTTGTACTATGCATAATAAGCTCACAGTTGCCTTTAATATAGTTTTACTTGCAAATTTTAGTTACAGTATAAAGAGTAGAATCGCGAAAAATAACACCAGAGATTAAAAACACTTTCAAGAAACATTTGAGAAATTAGAAAAAGAAACTCGATGCACTACAAAATCTTAACTACTTATGTATTTTGTAACCATAGATTTATTAGAATGGGTAAACTATTACTAATGAATAAAAACCACTCCCAGATTAATCATTGAGCTATAATGAAATGCAGACTTTTCTGAAGTTTCAGAGAAAGGGAGGGCTGAATGCTATTTTTAGAGCTGTGCTCCATTTGGATGAAAAGCTGTGGAATTGAGTCCTATTGTTGTTGACTCAAAGGAGGTAGATTATTCATTTCTACTTTGTTTAAGAATATCACTGAGGTGAATAATTGATGATTTACTGGTTTCTTCCGCAGACTGTTTTAGAGTACATAAAATAATTTCTTTTATTTCGCATTTGTCCTAGAAATGTAGCATTTTATGTGAAGAATTTTGCAAGTTTCCATACAAATATTTCAGTAAGATAATATTACACCAGTGGAATAAATAATGACTAAATTGTGTAACTTGAAAATGCTGTTGTGGCGTTTCAGTCATCATTTATTCACTAGCCATATGGTAAGTAAATGTATTCAACAGCTCAATAGGCGAGTACTGTTGTAAGACTTTTTGTAACATTCACCTTCTTAAAAGGATTTTTCATATTATTTCCGTGTAACAAGAAAGGAAATATAGATAACTCCCAAGCACCCACTGCCACAGATGTGTATGTAGAAAGCAGAAATGCAACTGCTGATTTCTTGTTGTTCAAGGGTAGCTAGCTGGGAATAAGCACGGGATTTACCACTCCTAAGTGCGTAGTTGTATTTTTAGGCTACGTAGAGTTCCAACTCTATCATACCGTTTGCCGCCACGTAGCATATAGGCTAATTACCCAAGGCTCTTGAAGATATTCATACATCCGTCTCGTGGCCACATTAGGTTTTAGCATTTAGTATCCTATATTTTCCTTACAAAAGGATTTTTATTGATACTAGACCTTTCATCCCTTTAGTCGGTCGATAAACTGTGTACCAAGCATGCTGGGGATTTTCGCATTAGACTGACCACCTAACCGGGACATATGCTTCCCACCACAAGCCCTCCGTCACTATAGACCACGGATACGGGCACTATAGACTTTGGCCTCCACTTGAACTGTCAAGCCACAGGTTTAGTTTTCATTTTTTTAGTTTCATTGATACTGGGTCTTATTCATGTGTCGCAAGGGAGCAAAGTTTGAAAACTCACAATCCTTCACCTTGAAAAATGTGCAAGCAGAAGCGCATCATCCCTCTCCCGTTATTCAATAGAGGCTGAGATAGAAACCGGGACATTCTACACCCAAGAGCCTGGTCTTATCACTAGGCCACGTTGAGCTCAACTAGAACATACTAGCATATACCCGATTTTTTGTGAAGAACCGTAAAGTTTGGTCAGCTCAAATTTAAAAATCCTATTATTTATTAGCGAATTTTAATCTGCCTTAATTTTGATTAATATCTAATTCAATTTAACTGAAGACAGCTATTGGCTGAACTCAAATCTTGATAATGCCAAAAGTTGAATAGGTATAGTGCGACCACCAGGAGATGGCGGGTGTGACGTAAGAGTCACGTGTTATCAGAGAAGTCTACTTCAACAATTTAGCGAGCGGAGGAGAAAACGAGGAGAAAGCGCCTCAATCTAGGTTACCTTATTTGGCTAATTAGCACTTTCTGATGTAGAATGAAAATAAAATATGTATGTGTTATGCTTTTTCGAAGAATTCAAATACGAGAATTGAAAATATATAAATACATATATTAAGCTATGATAGAAAAACATTTAGAATGAAAATATTTTTATTTTGCCATGAAAATTTCATTATTAGGTAGATTTTAGAATTTATTTATTTCACAAGAACAGGAACAAAACCTGTTTTTAAGGCCAATAAGTTAACACCGAACGATAGATAATTTTTGTGTCCAAAATTTGTATATTTTTATTGTGTTATCGCAATAATTTTTGAGAAAATAGGGAAGGGTGAGATTTTCTAGAATATGCTTGTTGTTAAGTTAATTTAGATGAAGACACTTTTTACATAAGAAACATTTTAGGCTAAAAAGAAACTCCGTAAGTAATAAATTAACTTTTTACAGCCTTTTTTATTCAAGATACATATTTCATCATATTACGACATACTAATATTTTAAAATGTTTTAGAATTAATTTTAATTCATATAGGTTTATAGTATGGAATATATTGTGCACCAATGGAATCATTTAAAATAATTTGAGGGAATATAAAATATTTATATTTTGTTCAGTAAAATTTATCATTTAAATAGTTTTTAACAATTTTGATTGTATAACCTGTTTTATTAAAACATTTTTGTGTATAATATCAAATAAAAAAATGGATAACAAAGAATTTTCAAAATTTTTAAAAATAAAATTTATACAGATTTCGCATAAATATTATATGTTAATATAAGGGAAATATAGTTTTTGTAGTTGCCGAAGAAGAGAAAATGCCTTCAGGGAGGTCTTTCTAATGAAAAGTGACCCGAATTCTCGTTAACTTGCAAGGAAAACCCTGAAAACCTTACACAGTCACTCCGTTTGGTTCATTCAGATTTGAACCCACTAATTTCAGAACGAAACTCCTCATTTCGCAGAATGCTATCTGTTTGGCTGAGTCAACCTTCTTATAAAAAATCTACATAATTTTGAGAACTTCCAAAGCTGATCTGTATTTATTATTTTAAAATTTCAGTTCTTATAGTTATTATTTTATTAATAAGTATCCATAGAAGTATCCGAATCCCAATCAATTGTACCAATTTCAGAAGCAGTATCAGTTTCTGATTCGGATCCTATATCGAAATTCAATGTTTCAATTGTAGTCTCCACAAGTCCATCAATTTTCCAATATTCTCCTTAGATTTTTTTCTACATGACAGCAGTATTTTTGCCAGGTTTCCCCAGAGATATTTTTAATTGCATTTGACGTCAACTCCTTCATTGTTTTCAAACTGAGATCAGCTTCGACGTTTCTTTCGCGAACATGGCGCTTTACTGCTGCCCAAGCTAACTCAATAGGATTTAAGTCACAATGATAAGGAGGCAATCTTAGAACGGAATGACCTTCTGCTTTTAAAAGTTCGTCAATGTGATATTTTTTGCTAAGTGGAGCATTCATTTTAATTAATTGAAACAGTTCAGGCTTTCTCATAGTGCTGTCATACTGTATATTTTTGTCATCCAAATATTTACACATTTTAGCTTTCGTTGAATATTTCGTTGGTACTGGATTCAAAATCTTCGTATGGTACGATGCATTATCCATTATTATGATGGAATTACAAAGGATATTAGGTAGCAATTTTTCTCGTATCCACTTTTCAAAATTTTCGTAATTCATTTGCCCATGATAATCACCTGTTGCACAGCCTGCTTTAAATACTAATTCTGCATTTGGCACAAATCCATTTTTCGATCCAGCATGCACAACAATTAACCGATTTCCAGCACCATCTTTTACGAAAGCACCAAGTTTTTCATCTTGCCAGCATTTTGAGAAGGAAAGGTTGCTGTCAATCCAAGTTTCATCCACATAAATAATGCTTTTTTGGATTTCTCGATATTTTTTTATTTCTCTCAAGTACCGGCATCTCCACGAAATTATGTCTGGCCGTTCAATCAGTAGTTTTCTTTTATTTTGGCATCGTTTCCAACGAAATCCAATTTGATGCAGGACTTTCCTTAAAGATTCCCTTTTCCAAGAAAAATTAATCTTTTCTTTCAACACTGGCAATAATAATGAAATGGATGGAACTTTATTAGATGCATAAAATTCATTTACTGTATTTCGAATGACACATAAATCAAAATTGTCCAAAACTGCATTCCGTTCTGCAGGCCGACTACGCTGTTTCCCTGGAGTTGAAAGCCTACTATCAGTTGTGGATTCCTTTTTAATTCTTTGGACAGTTCTAAGAGAAACGCCAGTAGCAGCCGCAGTACGTTCCTGTGCTTTCTGAATTGGTATCGAAAGCGAAGTAGACTTTGCTTCATTTTCAAAAAATATGCGCACGTTATTAACGATGTTACGTTCTTTAGAACGCAATGTTTTCCCTTTTAGAGACATTATGTGTTGTTCTGAAAAGAACAGTTTTAAATCAATCAAAAATACTAAAAATCAAGAGCGCTGATAATACAACCTTCTAGGCTAAGTAGAAAGCAGAGAATGAGGAGGAGAAAATCGTGTTCTTCGCCAAAGAGAAGAACGGGCGAAGAATTTGTTTTAACCCTAAACGGCGTGATCGTTTTACTGTTCAAACCTCTGAAAGAATGAACCCTTCCACCGGACACAGATCTCACCCGCCTTCTCGTGATGGTTTAATAATATGATACTTTCAATCCCACCGAATTTACAACCTTACCTTTAGAGGCAGACTAACTTTTAGAGGTATTAATGATTAATCATAATGACTTTCCAATAATTAACATTTCAACTTTTATTTAAAAAAATAAAGAATTATTTCTGTTTTTATGAGATACATCTTACTCACTTAAATTTTTACGCATGTAACCCTCTCTCTTTTCCAGAAGTAGGTAATTTATGTTAATTCTTGATCCAAAAATCCTAAAAATTAAAGTAGTTTCATGTCACGTATAGATTGCGTTAACTTATTCATGTAGAATGAAATGAAATTATACATTTATGTTAAATAATTGAAAGATTTCTTTGAAGTATCATATGGAAGAAAATATAAGTTACGGAGATGTAGTAGTAATTCGCCATCACCAATGAAGCTTAACTATTTATTAATTTAACTTTTAATTTTCTGACCGAAATTCCTATCGCTGAACAAAAAGCAACTTACGAAAAATTTGTTCAGCTTCTAGTTGTGTATCGATTATTTTTCATATATAACTTATACACTGCCTATGCAGCAATTTGTGAAACCAAACCAACTACAAATATGAAAATAAAGTGTTTCATCTTTCTCTGATTCAATTTCAAAATGAATCTATATTTCATATAGATTGAAATGGAGAAATTCCACAGGAGTGAAGGCTATTCCCAAATTTTCACTATCATCAATAAAAGTAACACGCCATGTGAGAGTGTTGATCACGCTTTTCAAATTATTTTTGTGATATTCTTTTAGTAAGGATTTTTTTTAGCAAAGTTTCTTTCATTTTTGCGCATACAGTACTTAAAAGTTGCATTCGTATTTCAAAAATTGCAGATTTTTTCTAGTAAGTTAAAATAATCTCATTAATTTTGGAGAATTTTTCAAGAATTCCTATGGAAAATTTTTTAACGATATTTCTTTAGCTGTAGTGGAAGAATATAACATAACATAAGATTATAATTCTTAGTTAAATGTATACATCACAGATTTAAAATGATTTACACATTTAATAAAATACAAGGAATGCCGTCGAAAATCGAGTAAAAGGCATACAATATTAGCTAAATGCTTCTAATTGTAAAGAGAATAAAGTGATTTATGTGTTAAAATTGAAATAAAAAAACAAGAGTTGGTATGCTAAAATATGAAAAAATAATTCCTCCATAATTTGTGTTATTAATGCAAGAAAACTTTTTTGAGGTTCATTATCTAACTTTGAATGTTGAAGAAACAGTATCAATATCAAAATCATGTATTGTTATCTCAATGATGCTAGTATAAACATTAAATATAACTAGATTGTTTTTGTATGTTGCTTTAAACAAATAAAACATTAAATCGAGTCACACTATTCCTCCTTTTTAAGTAAATGATTTACTAGAACATTGTAAAATATTAGTTAAATTTGATATTTTAATTAAAATGACAAAATCTAATATCTCCTAAAACTGACTGATAAGTTTGAAATTGATTTTAAAAAAGGAAAATGATGGAAATATATCGTTTCCTCATTCTACTTGGTAAAACTAGGTATTTTATGTTACCATTTTACAAATTTCACAAAACACAAATTTCGTTTCGCCTTACAAATTTTGTTAAAATAGGTCAGGTCTGAGAGGTTATTTAATAGAGAATTTTGGTATATCAGACTGTCTTACATTATTTCTGAAAATGATGGTAATCTTATGATTCATTCTTTCTGATTTTGTTACAAAAATCTTTGAAATTATGTTCATGCCATTTAGTTTATCATTCCATTCAGCAGAGTCAGTGTTTACAGCCTTTAGTACAGTAAAAATTTCCAAGTTTTTTAAGTAGAATGCTGAAAATGGAATGTATATATTGCCAAAAATTTGATTCTTAAATTCACTCTTTTATGGGTTTTTGATACACTCTGTTGGTACTTAATATGTAAAAGCTCTCTTTTTGTTAATAATGAAAAGAAAGTTAATGTGACCAAAAGAAAATTAACAATTTCTGAAGAAAGAAATTTCTGTGATAAAGGCAGACGAGGCGATAAAAAAAGGTAATTTTTAGAGATTTTGGGATGAATATTTGCTACAAAAATATAAAAACTACAATACTCGAAGAATGGAAATCATCAGCAAATCTGCTCACAAATCAGCCTTTATGTGAATAAAGTATAGAGAAATGCTTCTTTAAGGAAATGTATTTTAAGAAATGCAAAAAAGGTGTAGCTGCTAGTCAGTAATTAATATATCATATACAACATTATTTATTTTTAGTTTAGAAGCAACATTTATTCGTAAATGAAACAATAACAATGAAAAATAAATGGTTTTTATTTAAGAGTTTACATTAAATTCATCAATACACTTTATGTATGTTTCTTGAGTTCAATATAAAGTCCTTTATTTAATTTTAATAACTTTCCTAAGAAAAGTGTTTTTCGTATAGAATAGTGTATTAAATATTTCATTGGTTTGATGGTAAAATTGCTAATTTGAAAAAGTAAAAACATATTAAATCGTGTTCAAAGAATTCATGTTACAGAGAATTTTGAAATTTTTCTCATATAAAAAAATCCAAGCCTTTTAACCGCTTTTAATCCGAGAATCGTTCCAATGACAAGATAGAAAACTTAGTTTGCTTTTGGAAAAAAGTTTTAAAATTTGAACCCGATCGTTTTTCTCTTGAGCTTAAGAAATCTTGTTGAATGTATCGTTTATAACTTTTTGATTACTTGACAAATTCCTCATTTGAGTATCCCTTTACATTCGTTTTTTAACAGGTGCGATGACATTTTAATTTTGACTATTGAAACTTCATAATTTAATTTCTGTAATTGTTATTTATTGGTTTCTTGTTAGATCTTCCTTTTATGGATTTTCATGTTTCTGAAACTTTTAGTACAGATTCAATTTTTAAAATTCCCTTGTTTTTATATTAAAATGCATCAATTTAAAGTACTGATGGCATATTCAATTTTTAAAATGTATTCAGGATATTATATTACAAATTTACTCTAAAAATGATTAAGAAACCAAGAAATAAATTACTATAAATATTTTTTGAAGGATATATTTTTAACACCAATTCTTTTCGGTATCTATCTATCTATCTATCTATCTATCTATCTATCTATCTATATATATATATATATATATATATATATATATATATATATATATATATATATATATATATATATATATATATATATATATATATATATATATATACATGTTTATGTGTCTGTGTTCGCATTATGAAAATTAGAAAATTTTTTATGCGTGAAAAGCATGTCTTTAAATATAATTTAGTATTGAATTATAAGTATTTAGATCCCACACACAGCGTAAATGTTGTTATTTAACACTCTTTTAAATGATCAAATTTATATATTTTTGCACCTAAATAATTAGTTTTTTAAGTGATTAATTGCTATTCACTCATAAAGAAGATTTTTGAATACACACACAATTTTATAGAAAATGTATGCAATAATTAAAATACTAAATTCTGCAATAATAAATTTGACAAAACTGAGAATACAATGGCATTTGTTAGCACATATTAATCTAATTAATTTCTTTTCGCCAATGGTAAACAAATAACAAAAAATTGGCGAGCTGTTCTGATTTTTGCATGAGTTGAAAAATCTAACTCGAGCAAATCACACAGAGCTCTAGGCAAAATAATAATAATAATAATAATAAATGTTCAATAACAGACATGAGTATACCGATCTAGATTCGAAAAAGCTAATGTAATGCATTTTCCTGGCTAATTTGGATTAAGAAGAATACCATGAAGAAATGGATTCAGTGATAATTTTCTGAAGGATTGATTTAATAGAATTGCCCTCTCACAACCTACATTTTCAATTAGACTCAATTTCATAGATTGAAAAATAATTATTGTAACTTGATTCCCAACCTGTGTTTCGCGGTGACTTTTCTTCTTAGGATGATTTTCTAGAGGCTCTTCGGTATTTTTAGAAACCTAATAAATCAATAAATAATAATTTAAAGTATGCAAATAAAAATAAATTCAGAAATATATTAGAAAAATGTTTTTTCTTCGTCTTTCTCCCTCGGAGAATTTTCTAGGTGTCTGTCGATTGTTTTAGTAACTTAATAAATTAAAATATGCACAGATAAAAAGTACATTCAGAAATACATTAGAAAAGTGTTCACTATAAGACTAAAAGCAATATTTTTCTAGGTTTCAGAACATTTCTTCTGCAACATATCATCCTTAGAGTAAATACATTACTCACGATTCTCAAACACTTTCAAAAGCAAAAGCCACCACAGTGAATAAAATAACTTGTCTAAGATGTGGTCATCCATCTTCTCTGTCACGTTTGTGTCCCCTGATGAAAGATCGCATTATGCAACCATAAAAATGGTCCATTCTGTGATATAGCACATTTAATGTATCGCTTAGTCAAATTTATGGACTCCGACTGAAGGTCTTAATTCAACTGTGTGAATAAGTTTTATTAAACTGTTTCATTATTAAATTGAAACCTTAATTTAAAAACTAGTTAAAAGGCAAAATATACCTTAAAATATTTGACAGTAAAAATAATTTGCAACTATATTATTTTTTTAGATAAAATTTACATTTTATTACAAATTTTTAATTCCAACAATATTTACATTTTTAATTCGTGTCATATTAAGTTACGGGAGAAGTTACTTTCAAAACATAAATTATCAAAAAATCTATATAGAAATAACGAGAACGGGAAAGATGATTGTGTTTCTTTTATATTACATTTTCACTACCTAGATTTAGAATTACTCTTGAGTATCATTAAAAATAAATAAATAGGGATATATAAACTCATGAAAAAGATGCACATTTATTTTCATAATATACATATATATATATATATATATATATATATATATATATATATATATATATATATATATATATATATATATATATATATATATATATATATATATATATATATATATATATATATATATAATCAAGATAGAAGCTAGTCATTGTTGTAGGATTTTCTTCAATCTCGATTAATATTTAAATTATGAATTTTTTAAACAGTACTTACACTCTGAATTATAATATAATTCAAAAAATAAAATTGCACAATTTTACTACTTTTTGAAATTAAAATTTTGATTTTTCAAACCACGTTTTCATTTGAAAAGCAGGAGAGATATCAAATAAAAGTAATTAATTAAAGGAAATAAAACAAGATTACATTTACATTCATTATTTTAGGAAGTTTTAATTTAAAAAATTTCACTTCAAATGATTATATTTATCATTTGAAGTACGCCTTTTGAAATGATTGTATACTTTCAAAGTATAAAACTTATACTTTTATCTATAGGCAAGTTTGTAAATGTGGAAAATTACAAAAAATATGAAATATATGAGTAATAATATTCTAAAATTTTACTGTGATTCTTTTTGAAAATCTGATTTCTGGCTTTAAAAATGTATTTAAAAAAAAAAAACAAATATTAAATTTTGAGAAGAGATACTGATCAATAATTCTCTCTTGCAGTTTCTCCACCGATTCACAGACAAAGCATTTATGACAGCCAAAGAAATCTATTTCTTCTATGTCAAAATAATTTCTCGCAAGATAAACATTTTCGGAATCTATACTGCACCAAATTAATAATTGATAAAAATGGAAACAGACGTATGGAAGTATTGAAAACCTGGTGATAAAAATTGAAGAAATAAAAGTGAATTTCCATAGATAAATAATGATGGGTCTCAAAGTGATTTGCGGAAACATATTGGCAAAGACTTATGTTTCTAGAAATAATTTGAAATAATAATGTGAAATAATTCATTACAGGAATTATTTCACATTAGTGTGTTAGAAAAGGCAACGAAATTTCAAGACACAGGCAATATTTGCAAAAGTTATGACTGAAAAAAATTGAAGCATTTTTAATAACAAATTTTATCAATAGCTAAAACTGCTAGTGATTGATCATAACATAGAATAAATAAATATGAAGTTCATTTCTTTTCTAATATAGCATAACGCGGCATTTTAAAGGTTTAAAATGACAAAAATTCACTGTACAATCTATTATATTAAGCCGATTTCTGTTTTTAATAAAATATATTTTATTGGTTTTTGTATGTAAAAAAATAAGTCATTGGCTTTTTTTTATCTTGCAATATATATAACTTCTTGATCGGACATACCATCAAATTTCTAAAAGGAATAAAAAAAAATAAGACAATATGTATCTGAGATTTAGTGGATCCAAAGTTGAATCAAGTGAACAGAAAGTTTATTTCATTAAACTCAATATTATTTCTATGCTATAAGTGATTTGTATAATAAATAAACTATTTTTTGTCGAACTTAGAAAAAGATTTTATAATATTTTACTATAATTTAAAACATGCATTGTTTTTGTAGAACGATAAAAAAAATTTATAAAAATGTTAATAAACTGCTCTGTTTACACAAAAATTGTTATCATTTAAAGAGTTGGTTACAGTTGCAGTTTATAAGCGGTATATTCTTTCAAATTTGCTTATTATGCCTTCATTATTCATAACACAATGTGTTCAAATATTATTATAATTAGTAAGAAATAACATATATATATATATATATATATATATATATATATATATATATATATATATATATATATATATATATATATATATATATATATATATATATATATATATATATATATATATATATATATATATATATATATATATATATATATATATATATATAAAGAATAATGTCTGCTTTAGACATTTATTGTAAGAAAGGCTCCGTGTAGTTCAAAGTGTTCAACATTCACTAATTTGAATAATATTATGACAGATGTAACACTTATTTCAATTTCTATGATAAGTAGAACAAAGAATATATTTTAAAATAAATAATAATAACAGTTTCCATTATATTTTGCTTTAATAACGCAAGGAAAATATGCAGTTTTGGAAATTTTGATAGAAAAAATGTTTCCTTGATTTTCATTTTCAAAGAAAGAAGTTTTCACGCGTATGATGCTTTCAAACTTTTAAAATATTTTTCATAGCGTTTAAAATAAATATAATAAATAATAAGCAAAAAATCTGAGACTCAAAATGCCAAATAAAATTAACTCAGCATGGTATTAAATGAAAGGAATATGAAAATAAGATTTATTAGAAACAGTAAAGAAAAAAATTAGAAAAATCAAATAAGGAAATTTTTATTTTCTCAATTCTATGTGTGAACGTTGTATTTATACATTAATAATATAAAGACACTCAAAAATATACACCGAAATATTAATGCTTATCAACTGAAAATTCATACCTATATGAATAATGTACAGAAATGAATTTTAAATTCTCTTTTATCGCTGAATTTTGATGTGGAGTTGAGCTGAGAACAGCTGCGCGAGATGGAATAGAACGTATATCAGGGTGCTAGTCTCTGGCTAACATACACAATGTTTCTTTATAAAATTTTCATTTTAGTCTTTTTAATTAACTTAAACCGTATTTAATATGGATTTGAATTTACTGGAAAGTTGCTTATGCAGAGATGCAATTAATTTAATTGATAAAACGCTGTTCCGAAACTCTGATTACTTTAAATATGAAATCGTGTGTGATTCATTCCTTCCCTTTATAATTATTATCAAAATGTAATCGCTGGGGTGAAAAAAAAATGCAAACCATCGAGGGGATCGCATCTTCTTTTTACATTCTCCCTGCAACACTCTCCGGATCGGAAATGTATGTACCGGAAATGTACTGGCCGGTAAAAGGAGTCCTGGCTTCAATATTTGATAATTTCCTTATAAAAAGGGAATTTCTCTACTCCTCATTCAATTTATTTATATATATTCTATACTCGAGACTTCATTTTACGATACAAAATAACGTTTTGAGCAAAACTAAGTTAGTTGAAAATTTTGTTAAAAATAACAAACATCGTCATTTTGCCTAATTGATAATTTCTCCGGAAGGTACATGTTTCCCACTGGAACTGTGGTCTATGAAATCTGTTGAACTTGATAGACTAGAATTTATATGGAGTTCTTTCAAAAATTAAACTTTCATATTGCTATTCATTTATTAATACTCCGCTGAAAATGCATTTTTTCATTTTTTAAAAACCAAATTATTATGTTTTACAGCAATGAAGAAGAGTATACAAATATAATATATTTAAAAAATTTTACATAATTTAAGAAATTCTCGGCGCTTAAATATTTATGATATTAATTTCCTATTATTCTTCCATATTTTAAGAACTAATGAAGTATATTTTATTAAATAATTTGTTCACTGTAATATATGAATAATCTGTAATTATATGACATTTTATCTTATATTTCTACTTATTAATTTAAACTTACGCAAGTACATTATTTATGGATACTTTATTGAGACAGAGAGAAAAGACTGAATAAAATTTACTCTGTAACAAAAAATATATGCCAACAGCAGGAAATGACACTCAATTAAGAAACTTGATAAGTACACAACTTTTGAATATTCATTTATAATATTCCTTTATATTAATAAATATTATTTTAACAAAAAACCGATTTATTGACGAGTAGCAACATGAAAATGGGTTCTTCAATGAGTGGTGAAACTTCTGGCACTGGATAGTAAAAAACAGATGCTTAGTGGCAAGTGAAGTGAATTAAATGATTGATGTCCCTTTGTGCTCCAGTAAATGTTGCACTTCCTGAACGTGTTTAGAGGTATTCTGGTGTGTCTAGAATTGAGAATACATAGATATCTAGAACACGTTTGATTAACGATGTACCTAGACACTTAACAGATGCCGTTCACTGCCATTAACGGCTCAATGACATTGTTGTGACAATTGAGCGGTGGTAAATCGAAACTATCAAACAACTTAAGTAATAAATACTTCTACTTTAGGAAGAATGTGTGTGACTGTACTTGCGAGCTGTGCGTTAAATTAACTGAAGACTGTTGTTGTACCTAACATTATCTTATATTTTGTTACTTAGGAGGACAAGCCAAGCTCGCTAGCAGACGGCGATGCAAAATTAAGTCAGCTGGGCGCGTTTATCGTTTAACCAGAGCACCAAGAAGGTGAAAGTACGATTTTGCTCTAAGACTCCTCCGATAGATGGTACCACCAGATGATCCACTCCCGCAAATTTGACTTTGATCTGGACGGGAAGGAAGTTTTTTCCAGACCATTACACCCACGGTAACTGCTCAACGACCAACTACAGGACTTTCAATTCCACAGATTTTACGAGCACGTATATCGCATGTACTTGGTGGGTTTTCGGCGGCTTTGAGAATCCAACCCAGCACTTCCGGATGGAAGGCCGATGCTCTAACCACTAGGTTATTACGGCCCCTCACATTAATTTATATCACAGTATAAAGTCATTTGTACTAACGATAGATCATTATTGAAACATTTGCACAAATTCTTCAGTCAATCCTGCTGAGAGATGAATTCTTATCCAACAAATGTTAAATTCAATGACTGAACTCCAAATCTTCATAATGTCAGTTATTAGCACATTGAGATAAAAGCAAAATTCATTAAAAAAAGGGTTAAAATCCTCCAAATTAATGCTTTCAGTTTGATTGTGAATGACACCGTTCCAACCGACATACACAGAAAAAATATTTGGAGAGTAGTTGTGATAGATTTCAACTCAATTTGTGAAATGAATGGTATTTATTTTTATCAACTCAAAATTCCTGTTTTTCTGCTCCAGAATATTGAGATGGTAAAATCCAAAGATTGTATTGTTCCAAATTAGCACGCAAGTTTGTTATATTTTTTTCATAGTTTGATGATTTCTTTGTCTAAATCTACTCAAATTTTAGTCATCTTTATAGTCCAGAATATTAGATTTGAGCTTCTTTAAACAGCTCTTTTTAAAGTTACATGACTCAGAGAATATTTCTCTTTTATTTAGAATATATTTCAATATTTTTCTGAAATAATTAAGCTGAGATTAATTAACAAAATTTTTATAAAATACAATTCTCCCAACCTATTTTAACAAAAAGCAAAATCAAAAATTTGAAATTAAATAGTAGGCTAAAAATTCACCATTTAAATTTATAATTCACACTCAACTTATTAGATATTAAAATATTATTAGTTACCAGCTTATACCATTAGCTATAAAAAATATTAGTATTACGTTAAAAACTGAAAACCACTGATTTACGAAAATGTCTTGCCTTTTTCAACTATCAATTTTAAAAATCTTTATTTTTACAAAGAAAAAAAAATATATTAAACTATTACAAACCTTTTGTAAAGCAACCCATATTAAAGATCTAAATTCATTCAAAAAGTATCACAAAAATAGATTTTTTCTATTTTGTACTATGCAGTTTTTCTCATCAAAAAGATTATAAGTTTATAGCACTGAGAAGAATATATTTTATACTGTATAACTTTTAGTACGTATGAAGAATAACTAATAAACTTTTTTTTTATGTATTTTATATGATATGCGCTTAATAAATTTCTGAATCTTTATCATCGTTAAAATTAGGGTGAAGGAAATCATTTTTAAAATCAAACCACAAAACATTTCACCATTGAAGTTCAAATGCTTCGGGTTCTCTAAGTGGTTCTAAGCTATTGCGAAACAAAGATATTCTTTGAATTAATATCCATGAATGCTTGGCTAAAATTTCATTGAAATTATTTTTATTGTTTCATATTCTAGACAAAATTGTGTTCCTTAAGTTTTGAAAACATCTGTTTAATTTAATAATAAAGAAAACGCTTTAAAATAGCAAAGAAAATAGTTACATTTTCTTTAAAGTAGTTAATATTGAAGGAAATGTTTGCAACAATAATTCAGCGAATTATATCAATATTTATAATTTTCATAAATCAAAGTGTGGGGTACAAAATATCTTATTTTAAGTTAATTTTTTTGTATTTTTTATCTCTTCAAAATATTATCTTACTTTTTATTTTTTCATTCACAGCAAAAATGAGAGTTCTGATTATTTTCTTGGTCGCTCTTGTGCCAGCAGTAGTAGTTGGCAAAGATTATTTCACCGCAGCTGTATTTGAGCATCGTGCCAGGGCCAACATCACTGCTGACAAGGACCCCAAAGAAGTTATTTACGCAAATTTACAATACTATGCAAAAGCAGTGGAAATAGCTGCCCAGAGTGTGAGTGCTAAGATTCCTATATACTACTTTTCAGCTACATTTCCTATCCAGATTTTTAACAAACATATACGTCCAAGAGTAATTCTGATAAACTATAACTTAAAAAAGTAAAATAAAATTACAAAATACTATTATTTTTATTGAAATATTGTAAGCTTTTGATAAATGCAATTGTAATATATATATATATATATATATATATATATATATATATATATATATATATATATATATATATATATATATATATATATATATATATATATATATATATATATATATATATATATATTAAAAATGAACACTGTATGAATATAAATACTGCGAATGTGTTTTTAAATAAGTTATAATTTACAAAAATGTTAAAGGATATAATTATGCGTTTACAAGAAACATTTATATATTTCTTATCATTACATTTTTATTTCACAGAAAAAGTTAATTAATTAGAATATATGTATAAGACAGAATTATAAGAAAAAATTAACTAAAAAAGCAATCAATCAAGAAGAATAAGTTTTAAATCACAAGGAAATTAAAAACTCAAAATTAAAATTTCAATACCCAATGAGATAGATCATGTATTTATGTAGATCTATAAAGTTATAGATGGATATGAAATGTAAAAATTTCAAATTTACAGGGACTTTGTTCTAATAAGCAATTTATAGGAATGGATTAAGTTCCATAAAAATATGTACTATTCAATATTTGTTTGCTTCGAGATAATTTAGAAATAGCATTTTCAGGATTAGAAATCTCTCTTATGGTTTGATTGAGTTCGACAGCATGCCAGTGGTCATCATCTATCACAAACGTATCTGAATAGATTTCACGAATTTAAAGACATAGGTTTTTCTTCCAGAGGATTAGTACACTTTTTGGCAGTACTGCTTAACATTGCGCATTCCGGTGAAAGTTAGAATAACAATAAATTCAAATGACTAAGAAAGTGGATAGATGATGAAAGTTTGTTCAACAAATTATTCAATAAATACATTTGTTCAGCCAAATCAAACTAGACACATAGAGCATTGTGAAATAAAATGGAATGTGATAAAACACCCTGTACTAAAATCAGGATTTTCAGCAGGGTCAACACAAATCATAACATACCACTTTTACGATTTTGAACTACAAACCAGATTTTTTACTGATTTCAAACCACTATGCTAATATACTACTGTAGTATACACGACAACTGAAATGGAAGATTTAGTAAAGAGTTATAATCTTCAGTGGTAAGTTTCCTAACTTAAATACTAAAATCATTGAGATTAATCAGACGACTTCTTGGTTAATGCCCTCATCCAATCTTCATGAAAGAACATTATACTTGTCTGACACGTGAAATAATGGAATGACGGTGGATAATTTACAATTTGAAGAACGCTCAACATTACTTTGGATGCCTTTGAGCTACAATTACACACAAACAGATAAAATTCTATATGGTTGTGCAATCAACTTTATAGTCAGTCTTTTAAGTTGTTACAGGAAAATATTTTCAGAAGAATGACGATATAGGAATGGCTTAGATAGTTTACTGGATAATCACATTTTGCGCACAAAAGGTCAAAAACTAGTCCGCAAGTTTCTAGTCACATAGTAAACTATATATATATATATATATACATATATATATATATATATATATATATATATATATATATATATATATATATATATATATATATATATATATATATATATATATATATATATGTATATATATATATATATATATATGTATATATATATATATATGTATATTGCCATTTTCCCAGATCATGCTCGATTCCTTATTAAACTTGCCTTAAATTAAACATATTTCAAGCACCATTTGTGAATGGGGTGCTATGCTCTTATCATAAAGATTTAAGGAGTAAAATTCTTGCTTTGAAAGAAAATATTCATCATACAATGATTTTTTTAAATTATCAGAAGCATATGAATTGCTTTTAATAATGCCAGAAAGGGTGGCAAATATTTATCCACGTATGAGTTTACGTTAGCTGTTCTGCGTTTTTTTGCAAAAAATAATTGAAAGCTCTATGATATCACACACACACAACGTGTAATGAATGTTTTCTTTTTTTTATTCCTATTGTAATACTAGGCGAAACAATTCCCTCAGAGATTGGTGTTTGTCAAACACATTTAAAAAACTTCTGTTTGGTCTTCGATTTCTTCAGATCTTTGAAAGTGTTCCTTTATTAGAGAACTCACATTCATTACTACTGATCCTTTAATATTATTCATACAGATTATGATTTGAGCATTATTCCAAAACTTGACACAAGCCCTAAGTTATTTAGGGTTTAAAATATAAATGATTTGAAATTTAAAAAATTATACATATATAAACTTCACAATCATCTGGCATATACAGGATATAATATTTATAAATTAATTTTAAATTTGACATTACAAGAAAAATGTGTAAACAAGAATAATAAAATAACAACTACAATTTCATAAAAATATCTTATTCCTTTTCCATTGCGAAATTAAAATTTTAATAAATAAGTATTTAAATTTGCTTAAGAAAATCTACCGCTTTTTAAAAAAATATATAAACTTAATAATAAAATAATGTTTATGTCCTGAATGGTAAAAAACTATTTTTGATCTCAAACACACTTAAAGAGGAGCTGATTGAAAGAAAATCTTTCTCTCCTACATTGTTCCATAAAATAAACATTCGGAGGATTGATAGAGGATTTATCAGGATTAATTTTAAAGATAGAAATAATACTTAAGAATAAAAACTCAATTTAGAGAAAACACACAAAAGTAGTTCTTTGAATTCTAGTAAGCATTTGAAAACCAACGGATTTAAGGAATTTGTCTACTTTTTCATATGTTGTTTCCAAAACTAAAATATTTAAACAATAAAAAAATATGAAAACACATTTTAAAAAAATTATTTCAGGCAAAACTTTACAATCGACTAATTGCATTTTACTTTTATGCATTTTTTTTAGTACTTAGCTGAAAAATAAAAGAAATAATTCAAGCTATATCTCTATAATCCAAATTTAATCATATGTTATTTTGAAAAATTTATCAGTGATGGTATATTAAAATATAGTTTTTCTCTCGGAAAAAAAAATTCTTTCCCATAATCATAAGTAAAATTTATTTCAAATATTTCTTATAGGCATTTTTCTGATAAGATCACTTTTGGTGTCCATTTGCAAACTATTAGTTAGCATAGGTCATTCATTGGCTATTTTGACTTTTTCATGTTTCATTGCGTAAAGTCACCTTCATTGCATTCATGATTTAGAGATATTTTTTATAGAAATCGTATTCAATTTAACTTTTAATGATTTTTTGATGGATGTTATTTTGAAAGTTGTGCCTTCTCCAAAATTATAATAATCAAATGATTTTCATGAGAGATTTTCTCTAACCTTGATATTAAATTTTAGGTGTTAAAATTAAATGATTGTCTCGTTGCTATTGACAATAAAATTATCATCTCTTTATGCGATTTGTATCCGTTTTTAAAATCTCTGCTATGTGTCTTCTCTTACCTTGATTATTTTTAAATCAATTGCAATTTTTTTCTTTTTGAAACCAATTTTTTGATTTTTCCATTTTTTCCCTTTAGAAACAATTTATTTTTAGAGAGAAATCTTATTCTGAATTTACACTGGAAAATCAAGAGTAATATTGTTAATACAGTTGTTCTCATTGTATGTCATAAGACTATTGAGTGCTAACAAAACTTCTCCATGAAATTAACAAAAATCAAAATTTGTAAAGTGTAGATATAGAATGGAAATATTATATATAAACATGTTCTTGTAATAGTTACTAGTCTCTCAAAATTTTTTTGGTCCAGCTAGATAAACTTTTAAGAGAAGGGAAAACTTCTTTCCTAAAAGTCCATTTATCTGAAAATTAAATCAGAATGGCGAAGATATCATTCACAATAGCGACTAAAAATTTCTCAAAACTTATCAAAATCATTATAGGAGTAACTTCCATAGTTAAGCAAACAAAACGTGTAAAAAATGATAAATATAATTAAAAACAACAAATGTTTTCTGTAGTTCTCTTGCGTAGATCAAAGTGATCCTAAAAAATTAATTAAAGATCAAAACCAAAATTATTTACAATATAATCATTATCGGTTTCATTTGGGAGGAAGGTAATTTATTCTGTAACATGGTCGAAAGGAATTCCCCATTTCTCATTTTTGTTGATCAAATGCATCGGGTTACATGAAACATAGCTTAACTGCAAATTTAACTTCAGTCAACTATTAGTTATACATTACCAACAAATCGATTATTCAAAAAAACTTTAATATGCGTTATTAAATTCATAAAAATTGTGACCCCGAAATTTCATGCTAATTAATTATTCCCAACTACCTATAATTATATAAATATAACAAATAATATTTTGATCCAAATCCAAAATTAATATTCTCAACGATTCAAAATACAATTATTTTAATCATTGAAAAGATAGTTTTGTTTTTTTCTATATATATATATATATATATATATATATATATATATATATATATATATATATATATATATATATATATATATATATATATATATATATATATATATATATATATATATCATAATTAAATGTTAGTAGTTGATAGAGAGCATCACATGCATGCCCCTAGGCAAAAGAGAGTTAGAAGAATCAACGACGAGTATTACATTGAATAAGATACTTATTTTTTTATTGCGGACGCGAGTAGAGGTGATCCGCCGATAATTATGTTTTGATGTGCTGTTACCAGTGCGAGTAGGCACTATAACAAATTAGCTTTGTCTTTTTAAAAGTTACTGTTTGTCCAATATATATATTCAAATATTTTAATCCTACTAGCATTTTAAATTTTTTTGGTACCAAAATTTAATTTAGAACATCTCTGATGCTTTATTTTTACCTATAATTATGAATTTTTAATATCACCGTTATAATTGCTACTTTTTTGATATATATATATATATATATATATATATATATATATATATATATATATATATATATATATATACATATATATATATATACATATATATATACATATATATATATATATACATATATATATATATACATATATATATATATATATATATATATATATATATATATATATATATATATATATATATATATATATATAGTAGTTGGATAAATGTTTAAATTTCAAAGAAAAATATAAAATGGAAAGAAGTACCAACATGGCCAGCTTCGTCAGGGGGTTTTGACCACATTGGAATTAAAATTAATTAAAACTAATAATTATAACTTAAAAACCGAATTTTTAGATTTGTTAATTACGATAAAAGATAACCATACATATACCGACATATATGATAAAACTAAAAATTTTAATTTCAAAGTTAATAAACTAATTTTCTGGAATTCAAACATTTCAATTAAAATTTACAAAAATATTATTTTTAATCAACTTAATTGAATATATAATAAATGTAATAATTTAAACAATATCAATAAACAAATAAATAGGCTAGAAAATATATTCTAACTCATAATAACATTTCAATTAAATTTATTAAACACTATTTGGCTAGTAAAACATTGCTTATAAGAGTGAAGTAAGGCGTAGTTATATACTACAGAAGGGTGACCCAAGCCTTAAAAGACTTATAAGAAGCTTGAAATGCCAATAGTGTTTACACTTAGTCGTTAATTTATGTATTTGTTTGGCTTACATATACTATTTGATGCGGTTCTTGCAGATTTGGACTTGTATTTGGATATGGATTTGGATCTGGTTTTAATTTGATTATTTAAAATTAAATGTATTTTGGCAAAATTGGATTTTGGCCTATATATTTTAGATTAAATTTTACTTTTTTATTGAACTAATTGTCAATACAAGTTGAAAATTGGTAGCTGAAAACTGAAAAATTTGCAGGTTCTTACTGGTACAAACATACTTCTTCGAACTTAATTAGCTTTGAGAAGAACTCAAGCAATTTATTTTCATTTATTTAGGTTTGTAAGAATTCGGGAATTCCAATAAGATTAATTTATTAATTAGTTTATTAGTTTCAAGCTCAAGTAGTTCTATTAGTTTATTTCCTCAAGTACGTACAAGATGTTATATTCAAAATGACAGACTTACAAGATGATATACCATTTATTGAATGTGAATATCGCATACCAAAACATGCATTGAACTCTAAATTAGACTATGATGATAATGCACCCCTAGCTATACAATTAGCTTCAGAAGCTGGAATTTCAAATTTCACAGTGTTTCTGTGTCCTACAGCAGGATTTGCTTCTGTTCCTAAGAGGCCTTCACAGTTAAAATCTGAACTATTCAACGCTATTTCCAACAAGAATGGGATTGAAGAAGTCAGACATATCAGAAACGAAAAACTAATTATCACTACAAATGATTATAAAACTGCAACAGAAATTTGCAAAATCGAAACAGTATTAAATGTCCCTGTGACTCCCCAAATACAAATTGAACAATACACTACGAAATTTATTATCCCGTTCATATCAGTGGACGAATACAATTCCCGTTCATACCCGTTCATATCAGTCACAAAAATTAAAGTGTTTTTATCTATTGTAAATAAAAAGATTTTTGTGGATAAATTTCGTCAATGTGGAATTTGTTTTAAATTTACACATGCAACAAAAAATGTAAAGTACAATCAGCTTTATGCAGACTCTGTGGCTCACATCACAATAATGATCCTTGTTCAACTAAAGTTCCATATTGTGTAAACTGCAAAGGACCTCACGCTTCAGATGATTCTTCATGTCCATCTCGCGAAGAAGAAATTCGGTTTTTAAAATTTAAGGTGATAAACCATCTCATCTTTTATTGAAGCAAGAAGACAATTTAAAAACTCTAAAACCAATTATACTACAATTGTAAAGTCTAATTGACCATCAGAAATTACTCATGCTAAAATAAATGATATAGTCACCTCAATACTTATGAAATTTGAAGTCAGAAGACAAAAAAATTTTAGCTATTCAAACCCAACAAGAAGCCATTCTTAGTACTATTTTCCAAAAATTTGAAGAAACTAAGCAAAATTTTTGAAACTAGAAATCTCTCGTCATCCCCTGCTAGAAGGAAAACTAGGAAAAGTAGTCGAATCCAAAAACAATCGTCAAATCCTAGTAATAGTGACATTCATTTCAATCCAATTTTACCTGTGATCAGTGTATTTAATTTTGGTAACTTTTCTGAAGAGCAGTCAGAAATAATTGAAAATGCAAAATTCAGAAAGAGAAGCAATAAAATTTCCTAACAGATGGGATGCAACTTCTATCCTGGGTTCATCAGTCCTTAGAATTCAAATTGTAATCATAATAATTGTAACCTTTTTCATGTTCTCATTAATTTCGTGGAATGCTCGAAGTGTTCTTAATAAGCACCCATACATGAAACTTCATTATTTTAACTCTGCAGACGTTATTGCAATACAAGAAACTTGGTTAAAAAAAGTTGACATATCTTTATTTAACAAAATAATCGTTCATAAAGATAAAGAAGATAGCCGAGGTGGCGGCCTTCTCCTAGCAGTAAATAAAAACATTCCAACTAGGCAATTTTCTCCCATCCGTCTCTCAGATGAAGACAGAGAACTCTTAGCAGTCAAGATCACAGTGGCAACGACTACAATAACTATTATTAATGTTTACATTCCTCCTGGCAAATTTTATTCAGAGTGGCTTCATAGCATAATTCAAGGAATTCAGCCTCCTTATATCATAGGAGATTTCAATATTAGACGTACATAATTAGGAAGCTGTTACACTTCATCAAGGGCAAATGACTTTCTTGAATGGATTCAGGAAGAGAATTGCTGCCTCCTGAACTCTGAAGTTCCAAAACATTACGGTTCACATCATAAACCTTCACTCATTGATTTCACCTTTGTATCACCAGACATTTATCAACTAAGTCATATTGAAGTTCACCCAGATTTTTTTGGAAGTGATCATTTACCATCTAAAACTAGCATAGCTATGGAGATACTGATCACCATATACCGAACAGATCACGTATCCTGTGGTCAGAATTCTTTGCTTCCATCAATACAGATAATGAAATTTCTAATCTTCACTCTATTGAACAATTCAATCATCTCTGCATAAATAAGCTTCACAAGTTTCGAAGATGGCAGAAAATGCCAGGTAAACTTTATCCCCCATGGTGGTCTTCTAGATGTGGCTATCTCTTGGGCCAAAAAGGACGTCTTTGGCGTAAAACTAAGCGCACATGTGATAAGAACGTTTGGATGACATATAAAAGAACTGCAGCAGAACTATATCGACTACTCATATCTCTCTCTCGAAAATATTGGGATGAAATAATAATTTCAGCTGGAACAACAAAAAATATTTTCAACTTGTTAAAAAATCTCCAAAATAGAGCTACAGTATCTCCAACTTCACATATGATCCTATTAAATAATAATTCTCCAGTGACAGATCCTACCCATCAAGCTAATATGTTTACAGACTTCTACACTCGTTCACCAATTTTAGAGGTTATTCCACTGGATTTTTAAGTACTAGTGAGGATTTCTCTTACAATAAACCCTTTACTGCATCTGAACTGCAAGAAGCTTTGGCAAGATGCAAAAACTCGTCTGTTTCAGATAAGATATCTGCAAAAATATTAAAAGGCATTAGTACTACCAACCTAAACTACCTCCTCTCCCTGATGAATAAATCGTGGCTTACAGGTATTGTATCAGAAATATGGAAATCCTACATTGTTATTCCAATTTTAAAACCGAGAAAAATGGCCAATCTTGAGGCATCGTACCGTCCTATATCTCTGACTAGTGTCATGTGTAAATTAATGGAAAGAATGATTTTGAAGAGGTTTATTGACCATATATCAACCCTATCTTTCTTTCATCCCAATCACCACGGATTTCTGTGCCGAGCTGGCAGCCGAATGGTTAGCGCTCTTGCCTTCGGTTCAACAGTTCTTGGGTTCGAATCCCACCTTGGGCGTGGATGTTTGTAGTGGTTCGGAATCCACTTTAAACCGTAAGTCCCGGTCTAATTAGCCCTCATGTGCAAAAAATGACCGTTGAGCGACAAACAAACACCACGGATTTCTGCCACATCAAGGTTGTGACAGTATTTTATCCATCATTCATCATCATATAATTTCTGCCAGATCCTCTAGAAAATTTGTTGCTTTGGTTGCAATGAATATTTCCCAGGCCTATGGTTCAGTTTGGCCAGACGGCCTAGTTTATAAATTACTTCAAGCAAACATATAAGGAAACGCTGCTTTGTGGATTCAACAGTTCATTACAACTGGCTATTTTCAAGTAAAGTGGAGAAATAAGCTATCTTCATCAGCCACATCATATACGGGAGTTCCACAGGGGAGCATGTTATTACCTTTACTGTTCTCAGTGCTTATGGCAGACCTCACTATATCCTTCCCCCTGACATCAAATGTTTCATGTACGCTGATGATATATGTCTACTATATGAATCTGTTAACTTGGGAAAACTTCAGCAGAAACTAACATCTGCACTTGGAATATTACAAAATCAGTGTCAAGAATCGAAGTTATCGATAGACCACAAAAATGTTCAAAGATTAACTTTTTTTCAAAACGACAACAACTTAATTTCAATTTGTTCATCAAAAATCATCCTATTTCCTGGAGTAAAAATATTCGAATATTGGGATTACATTTTCCCCACAATTTATCTTTCCGTCATCATTTTCAGGAAAAGAGTAAAGCTATATCAAAGTTGAATGCTTTAAAAGGTATCGCAGGTAATAAATGAAGTGCTCGTACCGCTCATCTTCAAATCGTGAAATCATTTATTGTCTCCAGTCTGGATTATGGCTGTCATATATTTACTTCAGCATGCACAACAGACCTCAAAATCCTTGAAACTGTATATCACACTGCCCTAAGAATTGCCACAGGTCTTCCTAAGTGTGGACCCCCATACCGATAGTTCTACAAGAAGCAGGAGAAACTTCACTTCACTCTAGAGACTTGAAATGCTCTCCTTAAACTTTTACATTCGGAATGTAAGCAAGTCATCACTATCCCCTTGTGCTTCAGTTTGGGAAAAGCTAACTTACAGTCGAGTTAATCGTAATCATCCTCTGGCCATTAAAGCCAAATTGTGGCTCGAGAAACAAGGAATAAATACCTCGTGCATATTATAAGTCCCAATGACTGGCCAGAAATGTCAAAAAGATTCTCCATTTGTTCCTCTAGTATCCCGTTTCAGTCTAAATCATTGCCAAAAGATATAATTTGCAAGCTATTTCACCAAGTTTGTGAGTCATCATGGCAGACAGATACGCTGATTTTTACAGATTCTTCCAAGCAGGGATCAAATGTGGGTATTTGAATAGTCAATTTTGCAACTAGTTTATCAATAACAGGGAAAATTAGCTCCATAAACTCCATCTTCTCGGCAGAGGCTATGGCACTGCTTATTGCAGTCACTAAAATTTTCACTGAACCCAAAAAATATGTCATTTTCACAAATCCACTTTCTTGCATCTCTGCTCTTTGAGAAATTTCCAGGACATCAACTATTATTCAATTGCTTCTATTCCAAATGATTCAATCTACTCAAAAGTGCTTGTCAATACAGTTAGTTTTGGTTCCAGGACATTCAGGGATTGCAGGTGATGAAATTGCAGATTCATTGGTGAAAGCAGCAACAGTGAGTCAATATGCTATTCGATATATTTCCCCTGAAAATCTGAAACAACACATTAAGAAACATTACTTTAAAGAAAGTCTTAATCAATGGAAAAATAGCAAATTTCTATATATGAAGCATTCACTCATCTCATAATATATGAAGCATTCACTCATCTCACATCTATTCGCAAAAATCATAGTCTGTTAACGAAATCGCGATAGAAGACGTATGGCTTGCCAGAGCAAGAACAAGATCTTTTCCTACCAATTCGATTTTATTTAGGTTTAATCTCCGGCATACAGACCGCTGTCAGTGCGGTGAATCTGAAACCATAGATCATATTCTCCTAGATTGTCCTTTATACGAACATCTGAGGAATAAACTACGAAAAAATTAGGAATATGAGCATTATCATTCTCTTGGATATTTGAACTATTTACAAATCCGGAAATTAAAATTCTTGCATGCTGTGAATTTCTACGCGTGTCTAACAGATTCTAATCTTAATGAAAAAAGAAAGTTACAACTCAAAATCCTTGAACTAATTTCTAACACGAATTTATAAATCCAAATTTTTCTTCTCATATCAAGACGTTTCTGTTAGTGATCACCGACTTCAATTGACTTTACTCAAATAAGGTTAGTTGATTGACTTCAAAAATTCTCTCCAAATACCTTCTTCAATGAGAGCTACAAGCATCTTAGCATAAAGCTCCAAAAGTGTCTGCCATAACCTACCTATCTACCTACTTTTTTATTCTGGCTTGATATTTTGGTTTGAACTTTTTGTGTGGCTTTGGGGTTTATTGGCTTCCTTAAGACTGTCCTGGGCCAATGCAGAAAAGCCATACTTTGTTCCTATGTGGTCAACACCCCCTGAGAGACGAAGCTGGCCATGTTGGTACTTCGTTCTATTTTATATTTTTCTTTGAAATTTTAAACATTTTCCTAACTATTTACTATATTTCGTATTTTCAATGTATTGTTTTCCATTTGGTATTTTCAATGTATTATTCTCCATCTAATATTTGATTATTAATTTTATAAAATATACTATTAAATATATATATATATATATATATATATATATATATATATATATATATATATATATATATGACAAAAATATTCTGTAAAAAATTAAGACAAAGGGATTTCAAACAATTTTTAGCTGCTGATAATTTATACTGTGAAAAACAGAAGGTTTGGCTGATTTTCTTGAAGCTTATTACAGAAAGTTTGGCTGACATTCTATGGTCACTTTTTATTTGCATATGATAATTAGTTCAACCAGAATATTCAGTTTAAAAGGTGTTTCGAGCCAATCCAAGCACCCCCACTATTCTTGCATTACACCTATAAATTGTTGATTGGTTTTGTTTGTCTCTCAACGGTTATACTCGTATTTTGCACACGATGAATAATTATACTGGGACATTCTTTTTAATATATTTGGGTCCATAATTCCGAGAAACTAAAAGCATCCAAACCCAAGGTGAGAGTTGAATCCATGAACCAGTGACCTGAAGGCAAGAGCGCTAATCATTCGGCTGCCAGCTTGGCTCATAATTTGTTGAGCTGATAGACAGAAATCTGAGTCTGTTCAGTCATCAGGTAGACGTGAATACTAAGAAAAAGTACTTTTAAGAGAAAGCGAACATTCTGCAATCACTCAATGAAATACGATTGCGGTGTGACCGAAAGTTATCCCAACAAGACATGGAGAGAGAATGTTGAAAAACTTATCTGGCTATAATCTTAATATAAAATAATCCCATCTTAATTATAATCATACATTATTTATCGATGTCCATAACATAATTTCTATTTTTAATTATTCGAAAAGTGTCTGGAATAATCGTTATGTGAAAGGAGTGATTAAACTGAACATAGTATTAGTTGCTGGAAAGTCGCTTATATGTAGAAGTAGAATAAGCTTTAGATTAATTTTACACATTTTGTAATTTTTATTAAAGTGTTACATTTTTCTGAGATTTTCTGTTTGTTGTAACAAGATTTCCGCAATGGTAACAAAATTTTTAAATTCCGAGTACTTCCATTCATATACATATACAATACTTGATCCACAAAGTATTGTAGATTTAAAATACCACTTTATTTTAAATCTACAATACTTTGTGGATCAAGATGATTATAATCATTCTTTCTCTCTTTATTGTATTTTGTCTTCTCCTAAACTAAGGATTTTTTGGCTTAAGCTTTTGCGTATTCTACTTTTGCCTTAGTACGATGCCGCATTTATTTTTTTCCGAATAAAAAGATATCTGATTTTGTAAAGTTGAAAAATAAAAGTTGGTTCCAGTTCCGTATTATTGAAAGGAAGAAAAATGGAAGACTTTTTAAAAAACCCTTACAGAAAAGTGGTCCTGCTTGAAGGATTATCTCTTTATGGAAGTGGTTTTACTGCCAGCTGAGAGTTCTAACGAAGCGGAAGATGAAAACATCTCCGGATGAGAATCGCTACCAAGCGGAAGAGGAAACTTTTTGGATGATGAAGGTTTCCAGTTTCGACTCGATATTTATCTTAGAAAAAGTTTTATTTGAAAAGTAATTTTACGCGCCGGTGTCCAGGGGCCACGAGTGTTTGATTTCTTTCGTAGCTGAATCAGTTGAATTTGATCTGGAAACGCTTGGAGGGCAAGTTTCTACAAATGATAAATACTATATTTTAACTTTAAGAAAATTAAATAAACAATAATAAAGACTTTAAGGGTTTAGTTGACTTTGGAACCTCTGACATACGTTATTCTGCCATTATTTCATCTGAACTCTTAAATTTGAAGAAACTCAGATTTCTGCATATATTAACGTTAAGCTAAAAATATAACATTCGTCGGATGAAATATTACATTTGACTCGATCATGATAAAGAAAAACTTCTTCGAATCTCCTCAGAACTACTTGAATGATTTTATTTTTACAATTAGTGTATTCTATGAAAAATTAATTGAGTAAAAATTAAAAAAAAAAAAACACTCACTTAAACACTCAATAACTAAAAGATTTCATTCACTTATAAGTTTTGTTTTCTAAAAAATTTAAGGAAAAATCTCAAAATAAAATGTCGTTGCTAAGTTTTAAATATTAAATGTGTAGAATTTATATAGGTTCCATTTTTGAAGTGGCATATTGCCCTTAATAATGTAAGAATCTTAATAAGAATAGAAACGCCCACAAAAATTAAGCATATTAAATATAATTTCATGTCTTAAAATATCCCATTTTTAACAAAATCTATAGATATATAATATCTAAAAAGTGGACAGATGTAGTTTCATCCTAATTACTTTACTAATACTATAATTACTAATAATTTCATACTAATTACTTTCATCCTACCAATTTCTAATTACTTTCTTATATCAACTGTAAATATAAGAAACTTACATCTATCTATCTATCTATATATATATGCGAGAATTTTAACTAGCTGTTAACTAGTCTCACGTTCAATCCATCGGTAAAGCAAAGTGAAATAAATCTCGTTTGTATTTGTTCCAAAGAATAGGAGTGGAAAAATTGAAAAAAATTTTTTAGGTTAAAATTTGATCTAGAACTTATTAATAATATTTACACATACAGAGAATTTTAAAGTTATATTTAGAATTCCAAAAAAAAAACTCTATTCCTTTTTAAATTTTTTAAAATTTATGCACTTACATCTTGATTAGTTTTAGTCTTACAGTCTTAGTTTTAGTTTTAGCACTTACATCTTGATAATTTTAGCCATTCTATGACAAACATAAGCAAATTATTAATGGAGTTACTCTTTATTGAATAAATTTTATATGTGAAGAGATTTTCAAAGTATATAAACATGTTCTTCTGTAAGTTCAAAACACTATTTAGATAATACACTTTCATTTTACATATTTTCAGGACTGCTGTAAATAACATTATATCTCACAGATTTGAAAATAATAAATATATTTCAACATTCACCCAAAAATAGAGTATCCAAATCATTTTACCAGATTTTATATTTTTATTTTTCATAAATAATACAAATTCCTCATAGGTATTTTCTAGTTCTAACAATTCATGATATATAAAACCAAGTCCTGTTTCTTACGTAATACGTCTATTCAAATCCCTCTCATTGGAAGAATAAAAATTAAATATTCATGATTGCGGGATTGCGTGTAGAATCTAAAGCGTTTCATAGATTTCCCTGGTGGACGTCATTAAACCTTGAGATAACTCTTTTGGTTCCGGAATTAATCTTATACCATAAGAAACTATTGGTTGAATTAAATGTATCTTATTATCCTGAATAAAAGTAAGTGATTAAACTTTCAGCAATAAGAAGTTCGGGAATAAAATTCAAGTTTTCTACTCTACCCGTTTCGCAAATAAAGAATGCAATGCATATTGTACTATAGAAATAGAATGTACATAGAAATCTCCAGGAGAGAGAGAGTTCCTCTGATAACAATCTAAATATTTCTTTATAACATCAAAGAATGTTCTGGAGTACCAAATATCTAAAGATGATCAACAATATAGTCTTCCAGATAGTAAGTTAAATATTTCTTTAGGATATATCCGAGAATGAGAGATGCATGCTAAAGAGGGAACTCATATTGCCGCAAGTGCTGCTACGACACTTCGGGTTGAGATTGACTTGTTAAAAAAGAAGTCCGAAATAACTGCTTAGGAGAACAGAAAATCAAAAGTACTAATACTTTAGTCCATGAAATACATTAATACCAGACTAATACTTTAGTCGATACTAATACTAATACTCTAGTCGTACTAATACTCTAGTCGTACTAATACTAATACTAATACTAAAATTCATGAAAATCAGAAAAAGGTTATTCATAATGTTTCCATTTAGAAACATGATAAGCCATTAAGATTTGATAACAACTCAATGGTACCCAGTTACTAAAAGTGATGAATTCACGTTCATTTTAGCTCTGAAAATGCGAATATTTACACTTGAGAATTTCTTGAACATGATATGACACGGTGCATAAAGTATCAGCATGAATAGCCATTTTATTTCGACTTACGATCATCTTCAAAAGGGATTTCATGTAAAATATGGCTTAAAAGTACAACCAAAAGATATTCCTACAACTTATGTGTTGCATGCCATTCATCAGGTCTCCTTAGTGAATTCTCAGTGCTTTCAGCATAAATTTCATAGAAGTGCCTTAGACAAATTAAAGCATTTTCATGATTCGCAATGTTCCGTAAATTTTTTATTAATTGAGCTTTCAAGAAACTCACACAAGCCACTTAATTAGACATCTAATTTAAGTAACGTAAAAATCCATTTACAAAATTTATGATCAAAACTATTCCAATACTTTAAAGAATGCTGTAGCGTATCTTTGAGTCAAGAACACATTATATATGAAAATCATATTTATTTAAATATTTTACTATAGGGATAGTTAACGTCTCCACAAAAAACAACGTCTACCACTAGTTATTACATAAAAAACAGTAACTAACAATATTTTTTCTCGTTTTTCATCTTTTTGCAAAATATTATTTAATATCATTTTAAAATTTTAATCGTTTGCAAACATATAAAATTCAATAACTACAAAAAAATCTATTTAATTTGAATAAACTATATGTTGAATTTTGTATTTATTCAACATGTATGTTGATACACTGTATATGAACATCCATCATTCTTTAACGTGTTAAAAGTAGAACCATCGTGGACTATCATACACGAAGTAACACATTTAGGCTCAGAGTCAATGCGATTAAGAATGGCATCCTGAGGAATGGCTCTCCATTCCCGGTCAACCATTTGCCAAAGTGCGTCTTCTGAAGGAGTCAGTGGCAGGGACTGCAAATGATGTTCAATCATATCCCTAAGTGTTAGATAGGTGAGAGATCTGGTGAGCATAGTGGACAGGGAAGCCGTTGTACACCTTGCTGGGCATGTTTTCTGATGCGAGCAATGTGTGGTCGGGTGTTATTCTGTTGATAAAGGGCAGTGGGTACCCACTGAAAGTAGGGAAGCATCATCAGCCACAGCACATCATCCACATAACATTAGGCTGTCATAGTGCCGTAAATACGAACTAAAGGTGACCTGAAATTGTACACAATGGCGCCCCAAACCATGATGCCCCGTTGTTGCATGGTGAGACATTCCACAATTGCTGCAGGATTGGACCTGTCACTCGTATGCGACGACAATGACAGAAGAAACAAAAGCATGACTCATCTAAGAAGACGATCTGTGTCACTCCGTCATCCACATCGCTCAAATCCGGCAACCATTCCAGCGCTGACGTCAATGTTGTGAATCAGTGGCACTGTTAACGTTTGCCATGAGTGCAGGCCACTAGCAGCCAATCGATGATAAAAGGTTTCACTCGATGTGGGAATCGATGTGTCTTGCTTATGCTGCAGAATTTCGGTACACGTGCTTTGAATCCGTCACAGCCTCCCGCCGAACGCATCGATTCACTCGTGCTGAAGTCACTCTGGCACCACCAGCATCCCTCAAATGTGCCATAATTCCTTGTTCTAACCATCTTCACCACAGCTGGTGAACTATGGACACGTCCATGTGTCTGTCAGCTGTGATTTGCCGTAAGGGCCAAACTACCCTTCTCAGTCCGATCACCATGTCCCTCCGAAACTCGTCTGTCTGCTGGAACTGACTCCATCGACGATGGCCTGGCATTCTCTGCAATTACAGGTGTCCTTTGCGACAAGGACAACCTTTCAACGATTGTTTTCCAAGCAGCAATAAAAGCGCGAATATTGCCCTTTCTACCTGCTCCTCACCTTATATTTTATCCTACGTTGGCTGAAGAGCTGCATATTTCATATCATTTGCAAAACTCGGTAAGATTCATCTACCCTGAAATTTGCATAATTTTCTGTCCACACCTTCTCGGTAATACTTTTTTAATGTCAGGTAGTGTATATTGATAATACGAACAGACATTAAAATTTCATACAAGAAAAAAAATGCAGAAAAATCCCAATCTCTTATTTTGATTAATGTGCACGCACAAACCAGAACAACCCCACTGTTCACTGGTGTCTGAATTCAAACATAAGAGCTTTCCCTCCGATGTGATTACAGTCTTCTTCCACGGCCACTACGAGCCCTGGGATAGGATTGCGATGTTATGTGTAACTGTAAACTCGCTGATGTATAAAAGTATTAACATAAATCTTTTTGCATGTTATGTAAATTGTATGAAATACTAAAATTCTCTTTTGTAATCCCAAGATAATACAGGCCATCTTTGGAAAATATCAAAAGATGTCAGTTCTCCTGTCTGTATGTGTGAAAGAATTTCAGCACAATTTTACACAGAGGAACATATTTTTTAAATATTATGAAATATTTAAATCTCTTAGAATTAAATACATTAAATGATATAAAGGATTATTTTTACAAATTCAAAATTTTATTTGTAAATATAGCTTAGATAATCTTCTAATTTTCCAATTATACAGTATATGTAATATACTTTACTTGTTATTCATTAATAGCATATATACACCATTTATACCCATAGTAGACTTAATGAATAAAATAGTATGTCAAATAAATCATATAATTTTGTTTCAATAAGAAATTCCAATGTTAGCACCTAAAGGCATTTAGTAAAAAAGAAGCGGCATGATAGTAAATAAGAATTTGCAAAGAAATATAAAGGATATTAACACATTTTAGAATTATTTCGATTAAAAATTTTAAAAAGTAAATGTTTTAGAATAAAAAAATTTGGAAACAGCTTATTATTTGAAAGGAGAAATATCGTCTGCTACTTTTAAATTTATTCTTTTTTTAAAATGTCGCGTGTAAACAAGCTCTGGATTGAAGGATATGTTTTTGCGCTTTCCGAAGAGAATTATTCCTTTCCAGGATTCAAAAACGTTGTGAAATGCATGGTATGAAAATTTCTAAGTACAAAATAAGGAATATTATTAATCGGACAGGTAGAAACAGTCAATCATTATTTCTACATGGAAAAAAGACTCCAAACGAATATCCGAATAAAGTACGTACTGTTTCAAATATTTCTAAAGTGAAATCGCTGGTAACAAGAGAAAATCCGCAAACACAGAAATCAATTGCAAAGTCTTTAGAAACATCTGTAGCATCAATAAGTAAAATAATAAATCAAGATTTATAGCTTAAAAGAGCTAAAAATCATAATGTTCTCCAGCTTTTGCCGAGACATGTGGCTCAACGCAAAACATTTTGTAGAATCCTGTATGAAAACAATTTAGCAGGAGATAAATGGAAATACATTGTGATCCTTGATAAAGCATGGGTTTACCTAAATGACTGCAACAAAAAAAGGTCTATTTATTACAGAAAACGAGGAGAAAAAAATGTACAAACCTGGTTCCGTCAATGTAAAGAAAGTTTCAGTAAGGGGTTTACGATAGTCGCAGGTTTCTCCTACAATGGGAAATCAAAAATAAAAAGAATAGAAAAAAATGTTAAAATCAACACATCATACTATCAGGAGAAGGTTTTACGTCCAATATTTGCAGAAAAAATTCCACTTCTTTATCCCAAAGAATTTCAAAGAGTGAAACTTCATCAAGACAAAGCTACAAGTCATAGTTCGATAACTACCACTGCATTCCTTGAAAAAATGAAGACTAATACAGCTATTGCATACATATCTTTTGAACATATTCCTGCGAAGTCCCCTGACATTTCACCTATCGACTAATGCACCTTTGGTCTGTTAAAAAGAGCTCATTCAAAACGCAAACCTACCACGATAGATGGTCTCTGGAAAGTAGTAGAAGAGGAATGGAAAGCAATACCCCTGGAAATTTTACGAAAAGCTCTTCTATCAAGGAAACCACGATTCAGACTTATAGTCCAGAAAAAAGGCTATCATATCAAATATTTAAAAAAATAGTCTTTACATTTCAAACATTAATTAAAAGGCCCTGAAATCGTTCTAAAAATGTGTTAATACCCTCTGTAAATATGAAAAATAAAATTCATTTACGGTAATTTTAAACCCCCGTCTCATCATAGCCATAGTTTGATGATGATTAAATAATGTAATGAGCTAATTAAATGCATTTTAATCTCAATTGTGTGAAACTCTTTTTATTAAGTTGGCCTTCTTCTTCTTCTTAGAGTTGGGTTTGTATGTCATTGGGCACCTCTGCTTTTATCAGCATTTTGTACTATTAACTCCAAACACAATGTTTCCTAGTTCCAGTTGCTAGGGTCACCCACTTTATTAATAAAGTCCAATAACCCTTTAATGGAGTCTAGGTGTAACTCTCTAGTATGGATGATGCCTAAAGAAGTTAATCTAGGGAAGGCAAGGGCCTCGCATTCGTAAATGATATGCTTGGTCGTTTCCTCTTGTATATGAAATTTCCTACAGATAGGGTTTTGCTGGAACAGTCCCATTTTATAGAGGTGTTTTCTGAAATAGTAGTGCCCAGTTAAGAAGCCTACGATTAAACGTATCTTCTGCCTAGAGCATCTTAGAATTTCAGAGGCAATCCTCGCCGGTGATCCACAGATCATACTTTTAGCGTGGGTTTGACCAGGAGTGTTGAGCCAAGCTTCATACATCTTCCATTTTTCCCATTTAAAAACATTGGTTTTTGCGGTCTTCAAATTGATCCCACAAAAAGGTTCTGCACCGATGGGAACAAAAGATGATCCTTGTTTAGCAAGTTCATCAGCCCTTTCATTACCTTCGATACCTTTGTGTCCTGGGACTCATAAAAGGATCACCTTGTTTCTAGTTGCCAGTTCTATAAGAAGGTTTCTGCATTCCGAAATCATTTTAGATTTGATTGCGAAAGAATTGAGCGCTTTTAAAGCGTCTTGACTGTCACTAAAAATGAGAATCCGCTTATCATGGTAGCCCTTCCTCACATTTAGTCGCAGACAGTGGATAATGGCCAAAACTTCTGCCTTGAAGACCTAGCGTATCGCCCAAGGCTTACAGTTAGGCTGGTTCTTGGTGACATGCCACATACTCCCAGTCCTGAGAGGCTGTTTTCAATGATCCATCTGTGTACCAGGTTAGATCTCCTGTTTTAGTTTCGAACATGTTGTTGTCCCATTCGTCTCTAGATGGAAAAAATATTTCAAATATGTATGACTTTTCCATGATATCCGAGGGCATCAGGAAAGTAGGATCTTGAATTTTCCCGGTAATACTCCTATGCCCTTCGGCAATAGGTTGGTCGTACCATTGGTTTTGTAGCTTCATTCTGTATGCAGTCATTCATGGCAGTGCTGCAGATGAAGATGTCTAAGGGAGTCAGATCCAATATAACTTCCAATGCTCTGGTTGGCGCGGTGGACATTGCTCCTGTGATGCAGAGACAGGCCAGTCTTTGTAGACCTCCAAGTCTGTCAGTCACAGTCTTCTTTCCACCTTACGTCAATAGATCACACAGGCATATGTGATAATGGGCCTGACAATAGCTGTGTACATCCACAACATCAGTTTTGGATGAAGACCCCAGTTTTTAACAAGCATTCACCTGCAAAATTGGCCTTAATCTATCTATAATTCCAAAAAGAGATTGACTCAATTAAATAAAAATTTTCTTATAAAAGCTGCTCATAAGAGTCACATTATTTGCCTAGTTAGCGACGTAATTAAAAAAAAAATATTCAAGCTATACTTGTTAAAAAAAGAACGTTATTTTTATTTCAATTATACTCATTTTACACTAATAGTACCATTTTAATTTACTTAAGAAATTGTTTTCAACGAGCTGAGAGTTTTTTAGGTATATTCACACACATTACCGTTTTTATAAACTCATCTTAATTTAATTTTTTTTATTGATAACGAAAGCTTATTTTTTGTAGAAAAAATATTGTTTTATAAATGAGCATGTATTTCTCCTTCATTAGAATTAACATTCTTTTACAAAAACCTTTTCTTTTTGTAATACCTTATTTTTGTGCTTTATGATATTCATATTTTCTAATTATCTAAATTCTTTGCAAAATTTCAAATGCATTGAGATTTCTTCTTTTAAACGGTCTTGTATTAACTCGTAAATGGCATCAAATATAAACTATAAGACAAATTAGGAAATTAATGTGAAATTATGATAAAATAAATTATAATAAAATAGTGATAAATGTTAGTTTAAATAAAAAGAGTAAGTGTTACTTATGTGTGTGTGAGAGAGAGAAATTATATTAAAAAAAGTACTAAGCAATTTCAAACTGCTTCCAATAAAATTTTCTAGATATATAATGATTACTGTTCAATAGTTGATGGATTCCAAGGACATTAATGATGCTTTTATCAGGCATTATAAACGACGCCATTATAAGTAAAGCTGTGACAACAAAGTAAGCTACTGTGTTTCATCATTTTTAAGTATTCTTTTTTTTTCTAATATCGTGATGCTGGAGTGTCGTGATTTTTCATATTTGTCTCGATCATTGTCAAATATCTTTTATAGAATGAAAATATCTGCTGGTAAATATGAACCGGGCATAAATGGGGAAATAAATGGGCATATTCATTATTAATATTCCAAGCTATTTGAGATTTCAGTACTAGTTTTCTTTAATGGTCACATTTCAGACAAAACTATGAAATAAAGCTGAAAGTCTGTGTCACTTAGTAATAACTTTTGTCCCATAATCTCCACGAGGATAGAGCCCCCTCTCAGGCATTTTAAAAATACTATGCCATAAATTTATATTTAGAACACACATAGCATCAAAAAATTATGATAGGTATTTTGCATTTTTATTGAAGTAGTTTTTACGATCACCAAGTGTGTTTTTGAAAATATTACGATTAGTCTTTTTTATTTTAAAAGGATAAGAGCTAAAAATTTAGTCAAAAATATTTTATTGAGGTAATATTTTTACTTATGTAAAAATATATTGATTAAAACTTTTATTACAAACAGAAAAATTTATTGATTTCTAATAATATTTCAACCAATAATTAAGTTCAGCAACTTTTTCCTATAGTGTAAATTAAATTAAAAAAAAAATTATAAATATATGGTGAGATGGTTCAAACATATGTAAAAATCTTTGGTTAAAATATTTTTATAGTTTTTCTTATGGCTAAAAATCCTATTATTTTTTATTGAATTATAAAATGCATTGCTGTAGTAAAATTAATAAAACAATTTTTAATAAGACAATTTAAATTCGACTTTTTAAAAATTAATATAATTTTCAAGGTAAGGATTCAATTTGATTAAATAGTTGGACAGTATTTTTAATGTTGGTTTTAGGTTCGGTTCCAGCCCCGAAGTTGAAAATGGAATATGGATAACGCATTTTAGTTTTTTGCATATATACCCAACCAGTAGATGCTTGGGAGTTTCCTAGGTTCCCTTATTTTCAACGCGTAAATATAACCCATTATGACTGAAAATGCTCCTAAAAATGCAGCAAGTCGGGAATACATTTAAATGACTTACAACCCTTCCGTTAGATTATTCATTTCACTATGTTAAAAAAGACCAATAAATCAATCAAATTCTGTTAACATTAAGTTTGCTTCAGCAATAAAGGCAATATATATCTAAATATCATTCAAGCAGGATGCATATTAAATGTGTTTGGTTTCGCTTTTGAAACGCATGATCGAAAAAAATATATAAATCAAAACCATCATTCCAATTAAAATATTAAATTTATGAATTATTAGAGATTCAACTGAATGAGATTTATTTGGTCTCCTTCAGATGAATATCAAAACTGAAGCAGTGGATCCTCTGGTGGTGCCATCTATCGGAGGAGCTTAGAGCAAAATCGTACTTTCACCTTCAAGGAGCTTTGGTTAAATGAAAGAAGTACCCTACTGACCTAAATTCGCATAACGAGCTTGGCTTGTCCAGGTGTCAGAAGTAACAACAACATAACAACAATAGATTTATTTGTCAAACGAGCAACAATGAAATTTTTTACATAACTAATATGCATATTTATTGTATATTTCTTTTCCATTTGAAATAGTGAACACTGAGAGAAAAAAATGCATTCCTGTTTTTCAAAATTCAGCTCTGAACAAATAATAAATTAAAGATGATATCCATTCTTTGTATTTTAAATATTAATCGTATCGGATTGCTGTAAACAGTAATCTTTCCAAATCATAAATTAGAAAGGATATCTGAATTTCCAAGGAGCTACGTCACCTTGTTCAATCAACCATCCAGTGGTATAATCATTAAAAAAAACCGCAAAATGCAATGCGAACAAAAATACTAATAAGATGGCTGTCAGTCTTTTTAATATATATATATATATATATATATATATATATATATATATATATATATATACGGTCTAATAAGACATCATATTGAAGGAGTGTCCGACAAACACATAAAAAGTAAGCATATCATTACTTTCTAATTGTTGCCAGAAATAAAACAGAGAACCAATAACACGCTCGGAGGATAAAGAAATGATAATCAAACAAAAAAATTATGCAAATTTTCACATCATGAAAGAAAATATATAAAGTTGTTTTATGCATAAATGGCATAAGTGTGTTCAGTATTAAACATTCCAGAGTTTTTATCAGAATTTTGTAAAAGAATCGATCAAACATTTATGAAATTATGAGCGGTTTTTGTAATACAAAGAATATTCACTATTTTTTTATTCATGTGCAGATCTTTTATCAAAAGTTTTCATAATTTGTGAAAACTTTGATAGAAAATGAAATAAAGCCTTACTGTGGAACTAAAAAGGAATATTTGTATTATTTGATAAAACATGTGCAGTAGCAAGAAATAGTTCGCTTAAATGAAGGTGTGAATCAGCATATTTTTTTATAATTTAGTATTCAATAATATAGTGTGAATTTTTTTATAATAAAAACCAAAAGAATTTTATGAAATATAAAAATGTTGTCGATGGTGTTAGGAATTGTATTTCTGTTACCTTATGAAAATAGCTGAAAAAGTAAGGGATTCTTACCAAATCAAAGTAGTTTAAATTTATTCGAAATAACTGTCCATGAAATTAATTGATTAGCTTTTTACAAATTTTTAACTATAAGATAAATGTAAAAGCAGTATGAAGATATTTATATGATACATTAGCTATAACATAGGTGCAGATTGGGCATATTTCCCCCCCATTGTATTAGTCTAAGAATATTCAATAAACGTTTTTGATAGAATCTACTAGACTAGATTATTACTTTATTATGAATTATTACTTTATTATGAAAGATATTTTATTACTTTATTATGAAAGAAAAAATATATTATTTGTACACCCATAATAAATTAAAACATTTTCAAATGAGTCAGTGTGTGAGTAAACGTTCAAACTTACTACTTATTTTCAAATTATAACTGTTCTTGATATACGTTGCACTTGACTGCTAACACCTTTACAATAAAAATATTTCAATGCACATTTCAATGATTTTTTTCTTTGGTAATTATTAACAATTTCGAAGAACTAAAAATGTAGGATTCTCATTTGTGAATTTGATATTGAAATTTTTAACTCATACATTTTCTGTGTATAAAAAGTTGAAAGAAAATTTTGCAACTTCATGCTTATGAACAAAATGCTTATAAATTCCATTTCACATGTTTGGTTGACATAAGAGGATGGGTATTATTTCGTAAAATCACCCTAGAAATCTAAGAGAATGAATGAATTAAACCGCGAAGTTTTTTTTCAATATATTATTTCCTCTACTTTAATTATTTAATTGGAATAGTCTTAACATTTCAATGAACAAAAAATCTAGTGCATCTAAAAACTATATTTTAAATATAACATCAAGACTTCATGTCCAAATACATTTGCATTAATTATTAAAAATTACATTTATAATTTATATTGAGTAACTGGTTGTCATAATACATAAAATGTATAAGAAAGTATGCATAAATTGAAATTTTCCCTTATTTTGATACATTAATATATAGCATTCATTAAGTTTTTCTGAAGATAAAAAACTGTACTCACTATCTGCAAAATAATGATAGAGTTATAAAAGAAATATGAGTAAAATATTTTATTTTGTCCAATTTTTTTTATATTTCTCATATTATTTCTTCTGGTGATTGATTATTGGAATATTTCTTAAAACTAGAAATTAATTTTTTCATAATAGTTGATTAGTTTCCTACTTAACAATTAAACCTTTGAAATTGTATTCACTATTTTTAAAACTCTTTCTTCTAAAAGTTCTTTCTATTTCTTTATATATTATATGATATTATTTGTATTAGAATATTTATTTCTGAATCCAAATTTCTTATTTTTCATTTAGGGTGCTGATATAATAGTTTTTAGTGAATATGGTTTAGTACCTTATCCTAGAACAAGAGGAAATATGAAAAAATATTCAGAACACGTACCGGACCCCAAGCAGCGTACATTTAATCCATGCACCCATGGAGAGGATGATCGGTTTATATTAACAAGTATGAGCTGTTTGGCTCGTAAGTACAAAATATATATAGTAGTAAACATGCTAGACTATCAACCATGCCCGAAAGAATGTTATTCGTATCATATTAAAGAATGCGAAGTTAAGTGCCCGGAGGACAATATGTTTATCTACAACACTGATGTTGCTTTCGATAGGGAAGGAAAGATTGTAGCTCGTTACCATAAAATGCACCCTTACTTTGAACTTGTTAATACGCCTCAAATGCCTGAATTCTCCACTTTTGACACCGAGTTTGGAAGATTTGGAATGGTTGTTTGTTTTGATGCAGTTTTCAAAGAATCTTACAAGCTGGTAAGAGATTATGGTATAGATACTCTTATATATCCAACTTATTGGTATGATGATATTGAACCTTTCAATGCAGTAGAATTTCAGCAATCCTGGGCCTTAGCAAATGGTGTTAACTTTCTTGGATCAAATGCACAAAGAGCTGCAACTGGATCCCTTGGAAGTGGTATATATTCAAAGGACTCAGGAGCTTTGGTATATACTTATGAAAATGATGGAGAATCAAAGCTCTTGTTGGCGAATGTAAGAATCAGGGGAAAAAGTGAGATCCCTGATATCAGTTCAATCACAATTATACGAGAAGATTTCATTGTGCTTAAACCTGAAGAAACAGGAGATGCATTTCCAAAACAATGTTACAATAACTCTGTAGGTCCAGCGAAAACTTCTGATGATTACAGATGCTTCAAATCACAAACCGAAAATTTCACTCTAGTGAAACTCGTAGAACCATCTGGAACTATAGAATCATGTCACAATGGTCTTTGTTGCATTTTAATGTATTCTGCGAAGAACATGACTGAAGACTTTTATTTAGCTGCTCGAAATGGAACCAATAATGTTAAAAACTTTTACTTTTGGTGGGAAGAATCTTGTTTGTTGGTTCGTTGTGATCCATTTGAAAATAAAGAATGCGTTATGCAGCCGTCTTCTTCGAAAACGGTATTTAATATTATCTACTTGAAAGCTAAATTTAGTCCAGGAAGCAAAATTCTTGCAACTGTCTCAAAGGATAAATACCGTTTAGCCCCTAAAACAGAATGGGATTATCATACAACAGAAGCAGAAACTGTACTAAAATTTAAATCACATTCCAACGTACCATTGTTAAAAGCTGGCTTAATAGGTCGGAACCTTGAACGAGATCCTCCTTTCATTCCGTGGTACCAACTTACCATGCCAGACACATTCTTCATGTGAATTAAAAAATGTATTACAGATTATAATATTTTTCAATTATTTTGCTAATTTCTTGCTATAAAAAATGTAATAATAAAATGTTATTGACAGAGTTGAGCTTAAGCAGTGATGTTTCTTTATATTCACTTACGTAAAAAAATAGTATTTTTAATAACTTGTGATTATAAAATAAAAAAATACAAAATTAAACTCAATTTTATATTTATACTAATTAAAAGCAACGATATAGTTTAAATGTAAAATCGCTCATTATTTACATTGTTTGAATTCATAAAATGTATTTTTATTTAAAAAAAATTAATCAACTAATTTTAAATCTCCTACTGAATGCATGGAAAAGTACGAAATGAATAACTTTTTATACCAGTAGCAATATACAATTTAAATAAAAATTCAAAAGGAGAATTTTCTTGTTTTCATACAAACTTTTTTCTTAAAAGACCTGTTCTAATTACAATTTTTAATTATAATATAAATGTAAAACAATGTAGTATAATATAAAATTTTATTAAAATGTATTTTAATGTGTTATTTAAGAAAATTATCAGACTTGAAATTTGGATTAAACTTTTCAGTGAAAGCCCCATTGTCCGGTATTTAATAGAAAATTATCAAGGAAATACAATTTTCTTAAAGATCATAATTCTTTGTTGATGAAAATAATGTCCAAATAATGTTTCCATCTTTCAAGGGTTCGTTGATAATTCCAAACTTGAGCATTTTTCGGTTTCTGTTCTGCTTTACAGTTCACGAATTGAATTCCAGCCTTGTTTATGGATGTTTATAACAGTTTTGAATTCATTTTAAATATTTTCTAATTAGCCCTTCTCTACAAAATATAAATGTAGCGTGATAATGATACCAAACAGAGCTATTCTGTGTTTTGTATTTATGTATTGAATCTTCTAAAAAAGGATCATTGGCATATAATTTATAAGCAAATAAATAATAAATGAAACAATTTCTATAATCATTTTTTCCTTCAGAAACTTCAGAAATATTTTTCTTCGTATAAGATTTAAAAAATAATAAATTTACAGTGTAAATAATTATACCATTGATTTTTGTGTTTAATAAATATTTGCAATGGTACCAGTTTTTTCACGATATTTAAGAAAGAGAGAGAATGTACATAAATATAAAAAAATCCATTATAGTAAAACGTATGCCAAAAAATTTATGAAACTGAAGTGCCATTTAGTTTGAATTTAAAAATCAATAATAACAATAATAGTTAAAATATGATGAGATATAAGAGAAAAATATTTTTTGCTGCGAAAATTGAGAATCATATTAAAGAGCCGAAATCCATATTATTATTATTTAATATAAAATTTTATATTAATATGTATACCAAATATAATGTAACAGAATCTAAAATGTATCTAATATATATTATATATGTGCATGAATGACTATATGCATAGATATAAATTACTAAACTATTTTCATTTGTCATTTTATACCATTCATTATATTGTGAATTTAAGAATTTTTAAAAGCCTATGATTCATCCAAACTTCATTTGGTTATGAAATTAGAGTAACTGAAAACAAATGTTAGCCGTAATTTTTTTTTTTTGCTTTTTTTATTTTATATGCAAAGCTATGATATAAAAAAGCAAGCACAAGCCAAATTAATTATAACGGCTGTAAAGTGATGGTATTTTTTGCTTCATATGAGCATTACAGGTTGTTATCAATGATAAAAATCAATACCTTGGAGAGATATATTGCTTAGATGTTCATCATTTTTTTTACTGAGGCAATAATTTATTTACAATTTTTTTATTTTGGGAAAATTTGACGCTTTTATTCCTTGGTTGTTGCTATAAATTGCAGTACGTTACCTTGTGAACACCACTAGGATTCACTGCGGACTGGTGATGAAATACCATTCTTCAGAGTAAAAAGTGAGGTATTCAGTTCGAGACACAGTAGAACAACGGAAGATCGATGTCACGCTTTTGCTTTCCGGGTTTCCTCCCTTGTTACACGTGAATACGGCCAACTACCGATGAAATTATCCTCTCGGAAGACAATTACATGGTGAATGTTAAAATGTCTTGCAACAATTCTTTAGGCAGTCCTCAAAGTGGTGTCAAAAAATTAATCCACTAGTGGTATCAAAATAAAATAGCAAACTTTTAATTTTATTAAATTATATTTAACAAGCATTTGCTACAAGAGTACAACAATTTACTGTTATTCTGCAGAGGATGACAAGAATTTACAACCATGTTTATCAAGCATTTTTCTCGAGGAGGTACGACTCTGTTTTTTGGAGTGAAGAGCTCAATCCCAGTCATTGTTAAACATTAGGAGACCGCTCTTGTCATTCTTTTTTCTGTACACTACTTTGACAGATTAAGTGCTTTAAAAAGTTCTAGATCATGTCCTTTGTCGCTCGTGGATATGACTCACCATCAGAGAAAGGCCTTCTGGAAAATAGTAATAAATGATGAAAGCTAAAATGTGTTTTATAACAACCTCTGATTGTAATATTTTGACTGGGTAATAGACCACATGTGGTGTCAAAATTATATTTCGTTAGTAAAATTGTACTTATATTTGACTTAATTACAAAATATTACTCATAAAAATTGGAAGCTCAGGTTTAAATTTTGCTAGTGTTTAATCAGAAACTACTGTTACTGATCTACATTCCACGTGTATGATTGTTAACCTCGATACTTTGACACTTGCTTGTGGACAATCTAACGGCTGAAAGCTGTTGTATTTTCTTTAATATTCACAGCGTAAATTGTCTTCTGAGTGATCTGTTCATAGAGAGTGGACCATAATAACATGTTACAAAAGAGAAAACCCAGAAAAACCCCAGTCACCCACCCCGACAGACGTATATCCAGAAGACAGAAGTAAAAGAGCTATCTCCCGCTATTCAACAGTGGCTGGGATTGAACCTGGCACCTTTCGTTCTGAAGAGCACTGTCCTAGTATTAGACCATGATGAGCCTTAGTTGGATAGATGGATGCTTGGGTACTTTCAGGTTTATGATCTCTCATTTGAGATATTATTTAGGTCCCCTATCTATGAAAAGTCTAGAAAGCAACAGCTACTGAATGCTCAAAAGCTTAACAACAGCTTTCATCTAATAAGCTATTTACTCTCTAGTGTCAAATGGGAGTGTTTTTACATCATACTGCACACAATTTTCGAAAAATCATCCTGTATAAATATAAAATTATTCACAAAATAGCATTATAAAAACATTTTTAACAATATTAAATTTATATTAAGTATATTATCATGATGAATTGTTAACATTTATTTAATTATTTCCTAAATCCAGCCAATTTCTCCCTCAATCATTTCAATATATAACAAGTTTTGAGAAAATGATTGAAAAAATACTTTGCGGAGAGAGAGAGAGAGAGAGAAATGAATATTTAGTAACTGAATAAAAAATATAAGATATGAATCATATGTAAATTTGACTACCATTTCGAAATTTTTGATATCATCAGAATTCTTAATTTCCTCTAATAAACTCTTCAATGTTTCTCCTATTTTAAGTTGGACAAAAGGTTAAAATATACAAATAAGAAAAAAGTCATTTAAAGAAATTTTCCTTCTTAATTTTACAGATTGTTAGAAAGGCTGACATAAATGCACGAATGAATATTTTTCTTTATTTTTTAAATTTAAAAGGGAAATTAATTTCTTTTGATAAATGTTTTATATTTTCTTAAATGGAATTATATTTTTATCAGTAGCATGATAAGTGTATTTTTTTCTACCATAAGAAATGCATTTTTGTTAGTTACACTGAATTAGACAAATAGTTATGATTAGAGTTTTTAAAATTTTTAACTGGCAGTGATTAAAGCAATGAGAAGAATACTTTTTGTATAGTTTAAAAGAACTCAATATTTCTTTCCGATTATATGAGATTTTCCGGTTTAAAACTATTTTAGATTAAATTCATGTTTCAGTAACTTGGAGTTAAATATTATATATACCACCCTTTTCACACTTTGGCTATTGTTGTCTGGAACTAACTTTTTAATTATTGTAATCCATCTGAATATTGTTTAACATTAAATTCAACCTTTTGGATATTTTCATATATAAATTTAAGAACAGGTGTTTCAGCATTTGATTTCAGCAGTTTGGAAAAAGCGAGAATTTCTACATGTATACAAAAAAGGAATTAAAGTTATTAAAACTGTAGATCGTATTGGAAAACATAGGCTTGCTGTATCAAAATTCGTGAGTAATAATATGAAATTGAAAAGCAGCCTTCAGAATGTATTCCTTATTAAAATGGAATGTACGTTTTGTAATTAGACTTGGAACTCCAAGTTATGTACTTGTCAATAAAGAAACTTCATCAACAGTACTGTTAATTTTTTATACGATTAATTAAACACAACATTAACAAAAATATTAAATAAGAGAAATATCTGTGCTTATATATATTTCTTCCCATAATACAACACCGAGACTGATTAAAAAGGCGAGCAAGGGAAAATCAATTTTTTAAATTATATGTTTTCGTTAAATTGAGCTTTGATTGTATTTCAAATATTACTATGGTATCATTTACTCAAAGATATGAAGATTTCTCTTCCATTATTTCTTTTGGTGAATGTACACTGAAAACTTATAACAGCTTCAGTTCAGCAGGAATAACTTTTTTGGCATTATTTTCAATCAATATAAATCATGGGAAGAAATTCTAAACATTCTTCTTTATAGCCTCATTTAAAACTTTTGCTGAACAACGTTTTTGATAATAAATTATGAATGAAATATTCGGAGTAATAGCAAATTTTTAGGATCTTTCCCTGTTTGTCCAATAATAAAGTAGAAATTCATCTGCTGGTCATTGTTAACGTGTTATTGCTTGATGAAAATTGCATATAGAATATTGTTTGTTTGCTTTTTGACTCATGATTTACTCAAGCTAAATATTTGCTAACAAAGTATGTAAGAAATAAATAAATAAAACAACTGTAAAAGGTTATGAAAACGGGAGTTCTATTTGAAGTTGTGACATTATTATTATAAATTATTATTAACGCAAAAATGTGTGTGTGTTTGCTTTTAAAAACCAATAAACAAGGTAATATTGTAAAATAAATATCAAATCATATCAAAATAAAGTATTTGTTTTTCTATTTTAAATTTTTGGGACTAAAATTGTATGAATCGTCATATTAAAATCAAAAGTCAGTAAAAATATTTTAATACTAAATACATTTCATTTCTATCTTGCATTTACGACTTGATACATGGTCCTTTCTCCCCAGATGGTAAAAACAACACTCAAAAAAATTTTCGTTTTTGTTTTTAATATTATATTTTGTTATATTTGGAAAAGAATATTTTTAACTACTTCTTTATATCTCTGAACTCAGGTGCTCTGGATGCCTGAGCAGATTTATCAATCACATAATTAGAATCATTTGTAAAATTAAAAATTCTGTATTGAATTTCGATCATAAATATTATGAGAGTAAAAAAAGGGAATTTTGCTTATAATAAAAACAGAATAAGTAAACCTATTATTAATCATAAGAAAATTTGTGTAAAATTTTTAAATTTTTATACTAACATATTTCTTTGATAGTTAAATTGCAGTGTAACACTTGATATGATTCGACTTACAACATTAATCATTTCATTTAATGGATTGGTTGTAATATCCTCTCTCTTCACATACCACATAAACTATTTTATTAATATTTCTGCCTTCACGGGGTATATTTTTAATGCATTTCATGTTTAGTTTCAGTTATTATTTAAAGTAAAAATTAAACAAAACTGAATAAACTAAATAACACTATATATATATATATATATATATATATATATATATATATATATATATATATATATATATATATATATATATATATATATATATTAGATTTAAACATAAAAATCTTTTGTATATTGGATGTATCAGTCAAACATTTTTTTATTAAGATCATATTGAAGGTTAATTACAACAATTAGTCTTTATGCGATATTGGAATTTTTAATTCTTAATTAAGAAAAGGCAAGATGTAGCTTTGCCATGAGACAATCTCCTTATTTGAATTCTCTCTTATATAAAACGGCTTTAAGTCAGCGTTATTTCATTAATTAAACACGTGTCACGCACATTCCATTCTGAATCAACCCTTTCATGCATCCGAAATGAATTGTTCTCACAATCGCGTCATCGGGGTTAGTGTAGATTCCTCCAGAAAAGATTAAATATATTTGTAGATAATACCTAGCAATATGAAATACAGTTTTTTTGATTACGAATTAATTTGGTAAAAAAATACAGGCTTGAGAACTGATATAACCCATGTGAACAATCAAAAATAAGATCAATAATTTACTCCATTTCAAGACGAAGAATTTAGTGTAATTAAAATTGATCATTTTTGTAGAAGCGAATATCGTCAAGAAATATCCAGATAAAGTAAGATAGGATAAATGAGAGTATTTTATCTGAATATTTCTTTATTTGGATAAATGATAAAGCAAATAGGATGATGAAATTCGTTAATTTAATTACGTAAATTCGTCTACTAAGATCAAACGAATAAAAAAAATATTTTTTTCTAAAAACGTTATTTACAACAGAATAAAAATTCGAATTGTTTCTGAATGTTTTAACTGTTTTTTATTTATAATACTACTCACTATTTTCTATGTGTACGAAAGTGTTCATTCTCCAAAATATTCCCTTATGTATCTATAATGCACTGGCACCGTCCTCCACACCAAAAGACATTTATTTTTTAAACGTTTTCTAATGAAACAAAGAGAGTGCACATTGACAGACTGATCAAATGTATTGAAAAGCAAAACTTTTGATTGGAAAACGCATTTCACAATGAGGATATCACCTCATTTTAGATATGTTAAATTAGTTCGATGTTTTGCCCAACAGTATGTGTTGATTGTACAAAATCTTCCAGTTGTTAACTGGAAGCTTTTGCATGCTTTCCAACAATCAAAATGGATTACCTTTAAGAAGTAAGTTTTTATAGATAGAACTTCATGCGTAGCAGTGGACGAAACCCAGAAATATCCCAAGCCTTCACCAAATCGATTTTAAAGTTGAAAGCCGAATTACAGCTTTTATTTCCTGTTGTTTAACAATGGCAAAATAAAAATGGTCTGAGAAATTTTTATTTTCTTGAACCCATGTGTATCCAATTAAGCTTTGTCAAAAAGGGAAAAGATTACCTTTTTTAAATTTTGAGGTTTTCAATGCTATGAAAGACTTTTTTTGCTACATGATCACATTCTGCATACAGGACAGCAAATTCGACCGAGATGCACTGTTTAAAATGAATTTTGAACTGCATCAAAGAACCAAACCCGAAATGGTAATTGAACATACAAATTGTTGATCTAAAGGTAAGAACTTTAACAATTCGTTTTCCAGTTCAGCAGTCGAACTCATTAGCCGCTGAGATGAAGGTTAGAATGCTGATCCTAGAACTACCGATTTAGGCACATTAGAATGTTTTCATTCAAATAACAAAATGTCTCATTCTAGATGCATGCAACTGCCATTTTCATTCTTACTTTCCAGAGTCTTAGCACAAATCTCTTAAGATACTCAGAATGTATAACTTCAAAAAATTTCATGTTAAGCTTCAAAAATTGCTTAATTTGTTAAAGTAAACATAAATAAATTTAAATTCCATAACTTGTTTTCTATCATCTCTTAAAACGCTACATAAAAAACTTATTTTCTTAAAAGTAATACTTTCTAAGGAACACTTTCTAAATATATTATTTTAAAAAATTCTTTCTTAACATAAAACATAAAAACTCTTTTTAAGTGTAAAAAATTGTAATTTTATTGATTAAAATCAATAATCTTTTAAATATGAATATATTTACCTCGTGAAATAGTTTTAAAATAAATAATCCGCTTAACACATTTCTCTAGTCATTGTTTTTAAATTATTAATTATTTTTTCTTGTGCGTGTGTGTGTCTCTTTCTGTTTTTACTTCAGAATTCTAAATTCTCTGTAAAGTTTACAGAAAACATCATAGTTCGTTCTCTGTTACTAAAAATACAGCTCAAGTGCCACGTCTCCTACAATGCATTGTTTTTCGATGCATTCCAAATAAGACGCTATCTTTGAAGGTTGTTGAGAAGGATTTTTATTTTTAACTTTGAAATATTTTTTTATTATTCTTTATGGTAAACTTACATCCTTTTTTATCACTCTTCAACTATGCGAATTACCTCATGCGCAGTAATTTTTCCATTCAAATAATGTCAGAGTAAGCATTTTTTAATGCAAAAGCTTCTTTTTATGAATGTGATAACTGTGCAAATATTTCTCTAAAACATTCTATTATATGATAAATGACTAGCTGTGACAATAAATAATAGAATTTTCTCGAAGACTACTTTTATTATACCGCACTCACCTTCAGCTGCATATTTACCTTCATAATTGAAAGTAAATGTGGCATCACACATGTTTATTTTATAATTATTATAAATATAATCAAAAAAACTATAAGAAATGCATAAATTTAGCATACTGTCTTGAGTATTTGCAATAATTATTTTTATTTAATATCTTTCTTACTGGATGTCAGTTAGGATTAAAAAAATACCATTTTAGAGTATATGTTGCTACATCATGAATTAAAACAATTATTTCTGGATCAAATCGCATTCACTTCAGAAACAAAAATATAATTTGAGAAAAATATATAATTTAAATACTAAAATTAAAAATTGAGAAAAAAGTATTACAATTTATTTTAAAGTAATTGGCTTAGATATTAACTAATTATTCAAATACGAAAAAAAACTGCATTTTCAATAGCTGAAACAGTTCTCACTTGTAATTACTGAGTCAAGATGGCAACTGAATACCTAACTCCGACTTTCAGTTCAACAGCTCTTGGGTTCGAATCCTAACTAAGACTAACTAATGTGAGTAGTATTCCGCAATCCACTTTAAATTGAAGATCCTGACTGAATTAGACCTATTATGCAAAAAATTATCTTAAATCGACAAATTAAACAGAAATAAAGCTAAATGTGTTCATTGGGCAGTCATGTAATTAAAATAATTTGGATGAGTAAATAAGTTATTGCAAATGCAATTCCTTAATCCCCAGTAATATTTCCTTAATCTGTAAACACAAGACATAATTCATATGAAATAAATTAAGAAAACATAAAGTAACATGTGGGTTCTATCATTTATGTTGACTATAATGAGGGTGATGTCTTTCGAAAATAATATATAAATGATAGGTATTGGAATATCAATAATAATAATACTAAGGTGGAAAATCAGACTCATTATTAAAATGTCTTATGTGAACGAGATACATATTCATTTAATAATTTACATCAGTTGAAATGCATGCCTTTGAAAATACTATTTTACTTCATTTATATTTTTGTGCACATGTTAAATGCATCTCTTAATCCACCAGTTCTGTGTTATAGATCTGAAGCCAAAATATTTTCATCTAAGACATAGCCGACGTATATCAATATGATGTGTGGTGTGCTGAGCAGTAGAATATAAAGCGCTTCCTAGATTTCCCTGGTGGATGTCATTAAACCTTGAGGTAACTCTTTTTGTTCCGGAATTAATCATATAGCATAAGAAACTATTGGTTGAATTAAAAATATTAGTTCACCCCCACTGAATTCAATGCAGATTTAAACTTGCTAAATTTTAAATTGTAACACCAAACTATGAAAATAACTCCAGTGGATATTCATATGTGTCTTATTATCCTTAATAAATGTAAGTGATTAAACTTTCAGCAATAAGAAGTTCGGGAATAAAATTGAAGTTTTCTACTTCCCGTTTTGCAAATCAAGAATGCAATGCATATTGTACTATAGAAATAGAATGTAGATAGAAATTTCTAGGAGAGAGAGAGAGAGAGAAAGACAGAGTTTCTCTCTGATAACAATCTAAATTATTCTTTATACTATCAAAGAATGTTCTGGAGTACCAAATATCTAAAGTTGTTCAGAAATATAGTCTCCCAGATAATAAGTTAAATATTCCTTTAGGATATATCCGAGAATGAGAGATGCATGCCAAAGAGGGAACTCATCTTGCCGCAAGTGCTGCTACGACACTTCGGGTTGAGATTGGCTTGTTAAAAAAGAAGTCCGAAATAGTTGCTTAGGTGAACAGAAAATCAAAAGTACTAATACTTTAGTCCATGAAATACATGAAAATCAGACTAATACTTTAGTCGATACTAATACTATAGTTGATGAAATACATGAAAATCAGAAAAAGGTTATTCATAATGTTTCCATTTAGAAACATGATAAGCCATTAAGATTTGATAACAACTCAATGGTACGCAGTTACTAAAAGTGATCAATTCACGTTCATTTTAGCTCTGAAAATGCGAATATTTACACTTGAGAATTTCTTGAACATGATATGACACGGTGCATAAAGTATCAGCATGAATAGCCATTTTATTTCGACTTACGATCATCTTCAATAGGGATTTCATGTAAAATATGGCTCAAAAGTACAACCAAAAGATATTCCTACAACTTATGTGTTGCATGCCATTCATCAGGTCTCCTTAGTGAATTCTCAGTGCTTTCAGCATAAATTTCATAGAAGTGCCTTAGACAAATTAAAGCATTTTCATGATTCGCAATGTTCCGTAAATTTTTTCATTAATTGAGCTTTCAAGAAACTCACACAAGCCACTTAATTAGACATCTAATTTAAGTAACGTAAAAATCCATTTACAAAATTTATGATCAAAACTATTCCAATACTTTAAAAGATGCTGTAGCGTATCTTTGAGTCAAGAACACATTATATATGAAAATCATATTTATTTAAATATTTTACTATAGAGATAATTAACGTCTCCACAAAAAACAACGTCTACCACTAGTTATTACATAAAAAACAGTAACTAACAATATTTTTTCCCGTTTTTCATCTTTTTGCAAATAATTATTTAATATGTTTTTAAAATTTTAATCGTTTACAAATAAAATTCAATAACTATAAATAAAATCTATTTAATCTGAATAAACTATATGTTGAATTTTGTATTTATTCAACATGTATGTTGATACACTGTATATGAATATGCATCAAGAACTGCATCATTCTTTAAGTGTTAAAAGTAGAACCACCGTGGACTATCATACACAAAGTAACACATTTAGGCTCAGAATCAATGGGATTAAGGGAGGCATCCTGAGGAATGGCTCTCCGTTCCCTGTCAACCATTTTCCAAAGTGCGTCTTCTGAAGGAGTCAGTGGCAAAGACTGCAAATGATGTGCAATCATATCCCTAAGTGTTAGATAGGTGAGATATCTGGTGAGCATAGTGGACAGGGAAGCCGTTGTACACCTTGCTGGGCATGTTTTCTGATGCGAGCAATGTGTGGTCGGGCGTTATTCTGTTGATAAAGGGCAGTGGGCACCCCCTGAAAGTAGGGGAGCCTCATCAGCCACAGCACATCATCCACATAACGTTAGGCTGTCATAGTGCCGTAAATACGAACTAAAGGTGACCTGAAATTGTACACAATGGCGCCCCAAACCATGATGTCTCGTTGTTGCATGGTGAGACATTCCACAATTATTGCAGGATAGGACCTGTCACTCGTATGCTACGACTATGACTGAAGAAACAAAAGCATGACTCATCTGAGAAGACGATCTGTGTCACTCCGTCATCCACATCGCTCAATTCCGGCAACCATTCCAGCGCTGACGTCAATGCTGTGAAACAGTAGCAGTCTTCTTAACGAATGCCATGAGTGCAGGCCACTAGCAGCCAATTGACGATAAAAGGTTTCACTCGATGTGGGAATCGATGTGTCTTGCGCATGCTGCAGAATTTCGGTACACGTGCTTTGAGTCCACCACAGCCTCCCGCCGAACCAGCTTCCCTCATATGTTCCATAATTCCTTGTTCTAACCATCTTCACCGCAGCTGGTGAACTATGGACACGTCCATGTGTCTGTCAGTTGTGATTTGCCGTAAGGACCAAATTACCCTTCTCAGTCCGATCCCCATGTCACTCCGAAACTCGTCTGTCTGCTGGAACTGACTCCATCGACGATGGCCTTGCATTTTCTGCAATTACATGCGTCCTTTTCGACAAGAACAACCTTTCAACGATTATTTTCCAAGTAGCAATAAAAGCGCGAATATTGCCCACTCTACAGGCTCCTCACCTTATATTTTATCCTACGTTGGCTGGAGAGCTGCATATTTCATATCATTTGCAAAACTCGGTAAGATTCGTCTACCCTGAAATTCGCATAATTTTCTGTCCACTCCATCTCGGTAATACTTTTTTAATGTCAGGTAGTGTATATTGATAATACGAACAGACATTAAAATTTCATACAAGAAAGAAAATGCGGAAAAATCCCAATCTCTTATTTTGATTAATGTGCATGTACAAACCAAAACAATCCACTGTTCACTGGTGACTGAATTCAAACATAAGAGCTTTCCCTTCGATGTGATTACAGTCTTCTTCCACGGCCACTACGAGCCCTGGGATAGGATTGCGATGTTATGTGTAACTTTAAACTCTCCGATGTATAAAAGTATTAACATAAGTCTTTTTTGCATGTTATGTAAATTGTATGAAATGCTAAAATTCTCTTTTGTAATCCCAAAATAATACAGGCCATATTTGGAAAATCTCAAAAGATGTCAGTTCTCCTGTTTATATGTGTGAAAGAATTTCAGTACAATTTTACACAGAGAAACATATTTTTTTAAATATTATGAAATATTTAAATCTCTTAGAATTAAATACATTGATAGATATAAAGGATTATTTTTACAAATTCAAAATTTTATTTGTAAATATAGCTCAGATAATCTTCTAATTTTCCAATTATACAATATATGCAATATTCTTTACTTTTTATTCATTAATAGCATATACACCATTTATACCCATAGAAGACTTAATGAATAAAATAGTATGTCAAAGAAATCATCTAATTTTGTATCAATAAGAAATTCCTATGTTAACACCTAAAAGCATTTAGTAAAAAAAGAAGCGGCATGATAGTAAATAAGAATTCCCAAAGAAATAAATCTGAAAAATAAAATTCATTTACGGTAATTTTAAACATCCGTCTCATAATAGCCATAGTTTGATGATGATTAAATAATGCAATGAGCTGATTAAATGCATTTTAATCTCAATTGTGTTAACTCCTTTTATTAAGTTGGCCTTAGTCTATCTATAATTCCAAAAAGAATTCATTGACTCAATTAAATAAACATTTTTTTTTAAAAAAAAGCTGCTCGTAAGAGTCACATTATTTGCCTAGTTAGCGACGTAATTAAAAAAAATATTCAAGCTATACTTGTTAAAAAAAGAACGTTTTTTTTATTTCAATTATACTCATTTTACACTAATAGTAACATTTTAAGTTACTTATGAAATTGTTTTTAACAAGCTGAGAGGTTTTGAGGTATATTTCACACACATTACCTTTTTTTATTATCTCATCTTAATTTAAATTTTTTTATTGATAACGAAAGCTTATTTTTTGTAGAAAAAATATTGTTTTATAAATGAGCGTGTATTTCTCCTTCATTAGAATTAACATTCTTTTACAAAAACCTTTTCTTTTTGTAATACCTTATTTTTGTGCTTTATGATATTCATATTTTCTAATTATCTAAATTCTTTGCAAAATTTCAAATGCATTGAGATTTCTTCTTTTAAACGGTCGTGTATGAACTCGTAAATGGCATCAAAGTTGAACTATAAGACAAATTAGGAAATTAATGTGAAATTATGATAAAATAAATTATAATAAAATAGTGATAAATGTTAGTTTAAATAAAAAGAGTAAGTGTTAATTATGTGTGTGTGAGAGAGAGAAATTATATAAAAAATAGTACTAAGCAATTTCAAACTGCTTCCAATAAAATTTTCTAGATATATAATGATTACTGTTCAATAGTTGATGAATTCCAAGGACATTTCTTTAATGATACTTTTATCAGGCATTATAAACGACGCCATTATAAGTAAAGCTGTGAGTACAAAGTAAGCTACTGTGTTTCATCATTTTTAAGTACTCTTTTTTTTCTAGTATCGTGATGCTGGAGTGGCGTGATTTTTCACATTTGTCTCGATCATTGTCAAATATCTTTTATAGAATGAAAAAATCTGCTGGTAAATATGAACCGGGCATAAAAGGGGAAGTAAATGGGCATATTCATTATTAATATTCAAGCTATTTGAGATTTCAGTACTAGTTTTCTTTAATGGTCACATCTCAGACAAAACTATGAAATAAAGCTGAAAGTCTGTGTCGCTTAGTAATATATTTTGTTCCATAATCTCCACGAGGATAGAGCCCCTTCTCAGGCTTTTTAAAAATACCAAGCCATAAATTTATTTTTAGAACACATATAGCATCAAAAACTTATGATAGGTATTTTGCATTTTTATTGAAGTAGTTTTTACGATCACCAAGTGTGTTTTTGAAAATATTACATATGTAAAAATCTTTGGTCAAAAATATTTTTCTAGTTTTTTCTTATAGCTAAAAATCCTATTATTTTTTTATTGAATTATAAAATGCATCGCTACAATAAAATTAATAAAACAATTTTTAATAAGACAATTTAAATTCGACTTTTTAAAAATTAATATAATTTTCAAGGTAAGGATTCAATTTGATTTAATAGTTGTACAGTATTTGTAAAGTTGGTTTCAGGCCCCGAAGTTGAAAATGGAATATAAATAATGCATTTTACTCCAGATTTATATATAGTGGTTGCTCAAACACGCAAAAAATTGAATTAAAATGGCCCAAATCATACTTGATTTCTAAATTACGTAACCATTTACTAATGGCCTGGCAACAAGAATGGAATGAGGCAGAACAAGGTAGATGGACATACAGCCTTAAACCCTCTGTCTCTCTTGATTTCCTTGTCAAGGACCACAAAGAAGCACAGTTTCTTTCTGGACATACTCCAACACCGGAGTATCTCAATAAAAGGGGTATGGCTCCAAATAGTGCTTGTTCATGCGGTCAGGTTGGGACCATTGTTCATTTCATGTTTGAATGTGACTTCACAAAACAATGGCACCTAAAAGCACCTAAAAACTCGGAGGTACTTACTCCGTTTCTCCGCTATGCTAGCAAAACTCCTTCCCTTCTGCATAAGATTAAGAACATAATCTCCTTTATCTATGAAAAAGGATCCGAACTCTGTAAGGATAGGATAATGCCATAACTAAGCAGCGGATTTCATCATAAGAACAATTTGGTAAAGGGTAAAAATCATTGTAAGGTATTTCTCCACTTTTTTTGATAAAATATTATTAGGTATTGTTTTTGATTAGCAATTATTTTTTATAATTTTGATAATAATTATCATTCAGATTAAGGTGCTGAAAAATATTGATTGACTCGGCACAATGTAATGTGCAACATTAATTATCCCAGCAAAGTTTTTCAATTAGTAATTTTAATGTCTAATTTTGCATTATATTTCCTAAACATTATAAATCATTATAAACTGTGAACAGACAATGCAGGTTTTTTATGTGAAAAAATAATGCATTGTAATATTTCACAATTAGTATATGTTTTATTTATGTATATACTATCAATGTATTGTATTTATTTGCGCATTTTCTAATACAATCTTCATATGGTACGTCAAGTGATATAACACTTTCCTCTATCTAACCACTATATGTAAAACTAGGGGTTAATATTCAAATTTGATTTGAGTCTTCAGAAATACCCTATTTAGCAATTTTAGTGCAATATATTTTCATTATTATTTCTAGTAATGTTAGAATGTCTATAAAATATTTTGCTGTGTATTTTATTCACTTTTTAAGCCCTTTTTATTATTCATTGTATTGTAATTATATTTTGTTCAATAATTTTCTTAATCGTACTAACTACAGTGCACAGACTGAGCTGCTGCAAAATATTAACTGAATCAGCAGATTGCAATCTGTAATACTTTAAATATTCTACTGTTTATCACCTACAGCAAATGTTAAATGTTCAACAGGATACCATTCATGCATATTTAAACTTAACTATTAGTATATATTTGCTCTTTTTCTAATACAATCTTCATATGATACGTCATGTGATATAACACTTCCCTCTATCTAACCACTATATATAAAACTAGGGGTTTATATTGAAGCTTGCTTTGAATCTTCAGAAATACTTTATTTAGCAATTTTAGTGCAATATATGTTCATTATTATTTCTAGTAATGTTAGAGTGTCTGTAAAATATTTTGCTATATATTTTATTCACTTTTTAAGCCTTTTCTATTATTTATTGTATTGTAATTATATTTTGCTCAATAATTTTCTTAATCGTGGTAACTACAGTGCACAGACTGAATTGCTGCAAAATATTAACTGAATCAGCAGACTGTAATCTGTTATACTTTAAATATTCTGCAGTTTATCACCTACAGCAAATGTTAAATGTTCAATAGGATACCATTCATGCATATGTAATCTTAACTATCTACGTGTAGACAATTCAGTCCTTTGGTATTGCGAAAAATGCAATGTTACATTACAGGACCCAGTTAAAGCATGAGGGAGTTACTAGTACTTATTGAAAATCTTTCTCTGTCTCAGTTATTTGCTCTTTTTATCATCTTCTACTTAAACTTAATTATATTGCTTGCATATTTGTGTTATAAACTACTTATATCATCTACTATGACCATCATAAAGATAATTAATTTGTATTTTTACCAAGGTTACTTGGAGTGTTAGGATAATCTATCTTCACAATTTTATAGCAATATTTAACTCATGTCATCTCCCATAGTGAAAATTTTGTAAATGTTTTGTTGTTGATGTTATATTTCTGTCAAATTATTAATTTCAAATATTAGAGACCTATTGAAATTCAATTTTGTTATCAAATTTCGTGACAATTCTGTCACACCAGATGTATTGCGTGATGGAGCTATACCTGATAACCTAAGGTACAGACCAGGTGCTCCATTGCGCATGTCTATGTCTATGTCTATATAGTGGTTAGATAGAGGGAAGTGTTATATCACATGACGTACCATATGATGATTTTATTAGAAAAAGAGCAAATATATACTATTAGTATATATATTAGTATATACAGGGTTATTATAATAAAACTTTGCCAACATCTGCACTTCTAGCGTCCATTCTATTTAACCGATCAAGATGATACTTCAAATATAGTTCTTTTGAGATATGCGCTCGAGATTCTGTGAATGGCAACACAGTGGCCCTCGCGGTTACAGTTATAGTGACAGAAACTCGAAATTTTCGAATGGCAACGCCTACTTTTTACCAACGCAAAATGTTCAGCACATGCGAAAACCCTAAATAGCGTTGAAACGGTACCGATATGTCCGAAAACCGACGTGTTATACACATACAAACAGTTCTTCAAGGCGCACGGAGGAATAATGCATACGACAGAGACAAGACACTGCTCAATGATGAGAACACATAGAGAAAAAAAATCTTTATTAATTTCAAACATTTTCCACATGAGTGCCATCACAGGCAATTACGCATTGCATGCGGGAGACGGTGGACAATGTCGCTGCACGCAACATGGCACGAGGGATGTTTCCAATCTCACGCCGTATAGAATCCTTTAAGTCCGACAATGTTTGAGGATTGCAAAGATAAACTCTGGATTTGAGATAGCCCCAAAACCAGAAATCCATAGGCGTCAGATCTGGGGATCGCGCAGGCCACGGAAAAGGATAATAGCGTAAGATGATGCGATCACCAAAATGCTGATCCAGGAGCCTTTTAACTGACCTCGCTATATGTGGAGGTGCGCCATCTTGCATCCAAACAATGTCATTGAGTGCATTCAGCCGACGCAACTCCGGTAAGACATAATTTTTCAGCATGGCTGCATACCGAGGGCCCGTTACAGAACATGTTGCAGGGCCAGTCGGGGTCGTTTCCTCAAAGAAGAACGGGCCCAGAACAAATGTAGCTGTAATGCCGCACCACGCAGTCACTTTGGCGTCAAATAATGGTACTGGCGCCACAGCATGAGGATTCGTCTCTCCCCAGTGCACACAATTCTTTGTGTTAATGCTGCCATTTAAGGTGAAATGCGCCTCTTCCGTCCATAGTATGCGAAGTGGCCAGTCGTTATCCGCATCCTATCGTAGCAAAAATGCATTTGCGAAGTCCAGACGTTGTTGTGGGTCACCCGGCTCCAACATCTGGCTGCGCTGGAACCGATAGGGAAATATGTGAAGTACCGAGCGCAAGAGCTTGCGGACCGTTGAGTTCAGAATATCCAACACGCGCGCTATGCCTCTTGCGGTTTCTGTGTGTCCTGCAGTCACTGTATGGTGCACTTCCATGACAACGTCCTCAGAAACAGTTGGCCGTCCGGAGCGCTGTTTGTCACAGGTGCAGCCTGTATCTTCGAATTTCCGCACTAAATCACGCAGAGCTTGCAGAGTACATGGGCCGCGTCGTTGTCGATGATTGCGGCGATACACACGCAAGGCTTCCGCAGCGTTCATCCCATTTTGGTAATAGAGTTTGATCAATTTACCGCGAACTTTCCTAGGAAGACTCATATCGTCGGCATGTGCGAGTTCTCGAATGACGACTTCGCATACCCGCTTGGTATTTTATAGGTTTCCTATGCTGAATATCTGGCGACCGGCGTTCTGTGATTTGTTTCTTGACTCTGTCACATGCAAATTTATTGCGTGCGCCCAGATCGTGTTTTATTGGCCGGTTTTCAGAACTCTTTTTTGTGTTTGCAGAACACGTCTGTTTTTAGACATATCGGTACCGTTTCAACGCTATTTAGGGTTTTCGCATGTGCTGAACATTTTGCGATGGTAAAAAGTAGACGTTGCCATTCGAAAATTTCGAGTTTTTGTCACTATAACTGTAACCGCGAGGGCCACTGTGTTGCCATTCACAGAATCTCGAGCGCATATCTCAAAAGAACTATATTTGAAATATCATCTTGATCGGTTAAATAGAATGGACGCTAGAAGTGCAGATGTTGGCAAAGTTTTTTTATAATCACCGTGTATATATTATAATATTAGTAAATATATACTCTATTAGTATATATTTGCTCTTTTTCTAATACAATCTTCATATGGTACGTCATGTGCTATAACACTTCCCTCTATCTAACCCATGGAGGAAGGAATATAAGAGGAGCCGTTCTAACCGCGAAATAGCGTGAGCGCCGGTGAAGTAGCTAGCAGACGATACCACGCCCACCTTGACTTTCAAGAGAAACGGTACTTTCTTATTGAGGGCACTGTAAAAGCAAGCATTATTTTCGTTTAAATTACACACATCGAAATAAAACTGATCTAAAGTACTTACTATTTGTAAAAAAGTTATTTTTATTGATAGTTAAGTGCTTAATTTGTATTTTTTCTGCTTATTAATATTATGTATTTCAATAAAGAAATTTTAGGCGTGTTACTCACCTTATTGACTGAGATACACTTGAAAAATTATGAAGTAAATTAAATATCATATAATATTTATAATCATGGGAAAAAGTGTCAATTTTTCTTTTCTTTGCTGTTACTCAGTGGCAAAGTTTCCTACCCATGTTATTTCCTGTGGTTTTATCTATGCATGCAATATTCTGCTACTTGGTTATAATTTTTCTTTTTATAAGAAAGAATTATACTTCTGTATATAAATTTATTTATATCTATATAGTAAAAGTATTTTTATTTTGATGTATTTTGAGTCCAATATTAGAACAAAAAGTTTTTATCAATTATTTGTAAATAAATTTCGTTAAATAAGTATAAAAAAATTAAAGTCAACTGTAAAAACCCTAGAAACTAAATATTTTAATCTAAAATTGATTTTCAATAAATCTTGATTTATTATATTAAATAAGATTTATACAAGATTAAAATATCTTCTCAAAAAGTATATTTTAATATTAATGTAATGTTAAAAACTAAGTACTTTAGTTTAAAAAAGTTGGAATTTATTCACTAGCAAAACAATTAAATGTATTCCTAGAGTTATAAAATTAATCTCCTTCAAATTAATTTTTTTACAGAGAGACAAGTTTTTAATATAATGCAATATAAAATTTTAATTTTATTTAAAATATAATTTTAAAACATTAGTTTAATATTTAAATTTGCCTATTTTTTTTAAGTATGCACACACATGAAAGCATTTGTAAAGTTAAGAACTTGGTAATGCTTAATATTACACATAATGTGAAGAAACTTGTAGAATTAAATATGTAAGTTGTCATTAAGGTTTTTTTTAAAATAATTCCATTTGAATTAATAAACAACCTATATATGGAAAAAAAATTTAAAATTTTTTAAAAAATCAGTTTTTAATTTTTTCACGCTTGTTTTTGGCATATAAAATTGAACAATATGATGCACATGCAACAGGATTAGAAACATTATTTTTAGTAAGCAAAAAGTTTTAAAGTTTAATGAGATTACCTATGAAAAGTTACTCCAGGAATTTTTTTGAAGGTCGACTTGTACATCCATAAGCACAGCAAGCAGCCATTATTATTTAAAATTAGAAAATTCCGAATAACAACAAATTCAACAAGAAGCTTTATAGTAAACAACAGGTTTTAGTGTAATGTTTTGGAAGACAGAGGGGATATGACATGCGTCAAGCGCTGACCAATAGGGCGGCTCCTCTTATATTCCTTCCTCCATGATCTAACCACTATATAAAAAACTGGGGGTTTATATTCAAGTTTGCTTTGAGTCTTCAGAAATACCCTATTTAGCAATTTTAGTGCAATATATGTTCATTATTATTTCTAGTAATGTTAGAGTGTCTGTAAAATATTTTGCTATATATTTTATTCACTTTTTAAGCCTTTTTATTATTTATTGTATTGTAATTATATTTTTGCTCAATAATTTTTTTAATCGTGGTTACTACAGTGCACAGACTGAGCTGCTGCAAAATTTTAACTGAATCAGCAGATTGTAATCTGTTATACTTTAAATATTCTACAGTTTATCACCTACAGCAAATGTTAAATGTTCAATAGGATACCATTCATGCATATGTAATCTTAACTATCTGCGTGTAGACAATGCAATAATTTGGTATTGCGAAAAATGTAATGTTACATTAAAGGAACCAGTTAAAGCATGAGGGAGTTACTAGTACTTATTGAAAATCTCTCTCTGTTCCAGTTATTTGCTCTTTTTTATAACTCTTCTACTTAAACTTAATTATATTGCTTGCATATTTGTGTTATAAACTACACTACTGGCCATTAAAATTGCTACACCATGAAGGAATGCAAATAACAGAACGATATTTATTGGACACATACATTATAGTGGAAAGAACAAGTGATTAGATTTACAGGAAATTAGAATGCATAGATTTTGAGAAATCAGTGCCCAGAGCAGCCACCTCTGGCTGCAATAACAGCATTTATCCGCCTAGGCATGGAGTCAAACAGAGATTGTATGGCATGTACGGTGATCTCAATACATGCAGCTTCAACACTATGCCACAGTTCATCGACAGTAGTGGATGGTGAGAGATGGCGTGCCAATCGCTCGGCAACCATTGACCACACGTTCTCAATTGGTGACAGATCAGGAGAACGTGCTGGCCAGGGTAACAGTCGAACCTGTTCTGTATCAAGGAAGTTCAGAACAGTACGGGCAACATGCGGTCGTGCATTATCCTGTTGAAACAAAGCATTAAGGAGGCCTTGAAGATAGGGCAGAGCCACGGGCCTTAACACATCGGAAATGTAACGGTTGCTGTTTAAAGTGCCGGTAATGGGAACAAGAGGTGATCGAGACGTGTATCCAATGGCACCCCATACCATCACTCTAGCAGATGGGCCAGTATGGCGATGTCCAATGCAAGCTGGCAATGCGCGTTATCCACGATGCCTCCAAACACGGATGCGGCCATAATTGTCCTGTATACAGAACCGAGATTCATCTGTAAAGATGACGTGATGCCATTCCCGCATCCAGGTTCGTCGCTGATCACACCATTGAAGGCGCTCCTGTCTGTGACGCAGCGTCAATGGTAGCCGAAGCCATGGTCGCCGTGCAGACAATCCATGCCGCTGCAAACGTCGTCGAACTGTTCGAGCAGAAACTTGTTGCCTTGCAAATGACTCCATATCTCGACTCAGGGTTCGTGACGTGACTGAACGATCTCTTGTGACTGCTGTTAGTGATGGGGGTTCGCTGAGATCCTGCATGACGTTCCGTATGATTGTCCTGAACCCATCGATTCCATATTCTGCTAACAGTCATGGGGTCTCGACCGATGCGAGCAGCAATATTGCGGTACGATAAACCGCAATCCCGGTAGGTTATAATCCTTCGTCGATCAAAGTCAGACACGTGCTGATAGGCATTTCTTCTTCTTACACGAGGCATTACAACAACTTTCTTTGCCGAAAACAACGTTGAAACGGAAATTGAGTATGAGAAAACTGCTGTCAAATCTCTGGTTTTATACACATTGTAGATGTCGCTATTGTCGCCTGCTTTGTATGAATGCGCTGAAAATCTAATTATTTGCATATCACAGCAAGTTCTACCTGTCATGCAAATTTCACGTGTGTGGTGTGCCGCCTTCCTGGTGTAGCAATTTTAATGGCCAGTAGTGTACTTATATCGTCTGCTATGACCATCATCAAGATATATAAGTTGTATTTTTTACCAAGGTTACTTGAAGTGTTAGGATAATCTATTTTCACAATTTTATTGCAATATTTAACTCATGTCATCTCCTATAGTGAAGATTTTGTAAATGTGTTGTTGATGTTATATTTCTCCAAAAAATTATTAATTTCAAATTTAGAGAACGATTGAAATTCAATTTTGTTATCAAATTTCGTGACAATTCTGTCACACCAGATGCATTACGTGATGGAGCTATACCTGATAACCTACGGTACCGACCAGGTGTTCCATTGCGTATGTCTATGTCTATATACTAAACCAGTAGGTGCTTGGGAGTTTTCTATGTTCCCTTATTTTCGACTCGTAAATATAACCCATTATGACTGAAAATCCACCCCCCAAAATGCAGCAAATCGGGAGTATATTTAAATGGCTTACAACCCTTCCGTTAGATTATTCATTTCACTATGTTAAAAAAAACTTGTAAATCAATCAAATTCTATTAACATTATTTTTGCTTCAGCAATAAAAGCAATATCTATCTAAACATCATGCATGTAGCATGCCTATTAAAGGATTATTTCAAAATGTTTGGTTTCGCTTTTCAAACGCATGATCGAAAAAAAAAATACAAATCAAAACCATCATTCCACTTAACATATTAAATTTATGAATTATTAGAGATTCAACTAAATGAGATTTATTTGTTCCCCTTCAGATCAATGTCAAAATTGAAGCAGTGGATCCTCTGGTGGTGCCATCTATCGGAGGAGCTTAAAGCAAAATCGTACTTTCACCTTCTTGGTGCTTTGTTTAAATGAAAGAAGCACCCTACTGACTTAAATTCGCATAACGAGGTTGGCTTGTCCAGGTGTCAGAAGTAACAACAACATAACAATAGATTTATTTGTCAAACGAGCAACAATGAAATTTTTTACATAACTAATATGCATATTTATTGTATATTTCTTTTCCATTTGAAGTAGTGAACACTGAGAGAAAAAAATGCATTCCTGTTTTTCAAAATTCAGCTCTGAACAAATAATAAATTAAAGATGATATCCATTCTTTGTATTTTAAATATTAATGTCAAAATTTGATTGGTCAAAAACTGTAAAGTTTTATATGCTTACAAATTATTCAACAACTTCTAAAGAGTTAAGATCATATTGAATATTTTTAGATAAAACTTCCCACTGGCAACAAAGAGACAAACAAGAAATAAAAATATTATTTACTCTCCCCAACCTGGAAAATGATGATATAGATAGATGACACTATTTATATTCTGTGTATCTATGAAAAATCATGTTGAAATGTTGTAAAAATGCATGAAAGGAATGGAGATTAATTCATAGACAGATTAAAAACTTTTTATGACTCTTGTCAATGAGCTTCCACCTATGCACCCCTTCGACCCAAGGTTTGGTTTGTTTGTCACTCAATGGTCATTTTTTGCACACTAAGGCTAATTAGACCGGGACCTACGGCTTAAAGTGGACTCCGAACCACTACAAAAATCCATGCCCAAGGTGGGACTCGAACCCACGAACTGTTGAGCCGAAGGCAAGAGCGCTAACCATTCGGCTGCCAGCTCGGCTTCTACCCAAGGAGATTAAGATGGTAGTTGGCCGGACGACATAAGCGGACAAGCATATCGGATTGCTGTAAAGAGTAATCTTTCCAAATACATTAGTTAGAAAGGATATCTGAATTTCCACGGAACTACGTCACCTTTTTCAATCAACCATCCAGTGAAATAATCATTAAAAAAACTGTATCAAAAGTTTTTCTGTGTATCAAAAGTTGAAAGAAAACTTTGCAACTTCATGCTTATGAACAAAATTTATGAATTCCATTTCGCATGTTTAGTTAACATAAGAGGGGATGGGTATTATTTCGTAAAATCACCCTAGAAATCTAAGAGAATGAATGAATTAAACCACGGAGTTTTTTTTAATATATTATTTCCTCTACTTTAATTATTAAATTGGAATATAGTCTTAACATTTCAATTAATAAAAAAGTTTAGTGCATGTAAAAACTATATTTTAAATATAACATCAAGACTTCATGTCCAAATACATTTGCATTAATTATTAAAAAATTACATCTCTAATTTATATTGAGTAACTGGTTGAAATTATGAGCAGTTTTTGTAATACAAAGAATATATTCACTATTTTTTTATTTAAGTGTAGATCTTTTATCAAGAGTTTTCATAATTTGTGAAAACTTTGATAGAAAATGAAATAAAGCCTTACTGTGGAACTAAAAAGGAATATTTGTATTATTTGATAAAACATGTGCAGTAGCAAGAAATAGTTCTTTTCAATGAAAGTGTGAATCAGCATATTTTTTTATAATTTAATATTCAATAATATAGTGAATTTTCTTATAATAAAAACCAAAAGAATGTTATGAAATATAAAAATGTTATAGATGGTGTTAGGAATTGTATGTCTGTTACCTTATGAAAATAGCTGAAAAATTAAGGGATTCTTACCAAATCAAAGTAGTTTAAATTTATTCGAAATAACTGTTCATGAAATTAATTGATTGTCATTTACAAATTTTTAACTATAAGATAAATGTAAAAGAAGTATGAAGATATTTGGATGATACATTTGCTATAACATAGGTGCAGATTGGGCATATTTTCCCCCCATTGTATTAGTCTAAGAATATTCAAAAAACATTTTTGATATAATCTGCTAGACAAGATTATTACTGTTTTACGATAGAAAAAATACATTATTTGAACACCCATAATAATTCAATACTTTTTCAAATGAGTCAATGTTTGATTAAACGTTCTTACTACTTACTTTCAAATTCTAACTGTTCTTGATATACGTTTCACTTGACTGCTAACACCTTTACAATAAAAATGTGTTCAATGCGTTTTCCCTGATTTTTTTCTTTGGTAATTATTAACAATTTTGAAGAACTAAAAATATAGTATTCTCATTTGTGAATTTGATATTGAAAATTTTAACTCATATTTTCAGTGTATCAAAAGTTGAAAGAAAACTTTGCAACTTCAAGCTTATGAACAAAATTTATGAATTTCATTTCGCATGTTTGGTTAACATAAGAGGATGGGTATTATTTTGTAAAATCACCTTAGAAATCTAAGAGAATGAAAGAATTAAACCACGAAGCTTTTTTCAATATATTATTTCCTCTACTTTAATTATTTAATTGGAATTGTCTCAACATTTCATTTAATAAAAAAGTTAAGTGCATGTAAAAACAATATTTTAAATATAACATCAAGACTTCATGTCCAAATACATTAGCATTAATTATTAAAAAATTATATCTCTAATTTATATTGAGTAACTGGTTGTCATAATACAAAAAATGTATAAGAAATTACGCATTAATTGAAATTTTCCCTTATTTTGATACATTAATATATAGCACATTCATTAAGTTTTTCAAAAGATAAAAAACTCTACTCACTATCTGCAATAATAATGATAGAGTTATAAAAGAAATATGAGTAAAATATTTTATTTTGTCCAATTTTTTTATTTCTCATATTATTTCCTCTGGTGATTGTTTATTGGAATACTTCTTAAAAGTAGAAATTAATTTTTTCATAATAATTGATTAGTTTTTCCTACTTAACAATTAAACCTTTGAAATATTGTATTCACTATTTTTAAAACTCTTTCTTCTAAAAGTTCTTTTTATTTCTTTATATATTATATGATATTATTTGTATTAGAATATTTATTTCTGTGAATCCAAATTTCTTATTTTTCATTTAGGGTGCTGATATAATAGTTTTTAGTGAATATGGTTTAGTACCTTATCCTGGAACTAGAGGAAATATGAAAAAATATTCAGAACACGTACCGGATCCCGACCAGCGTACATTTAATCCATGCACCAATGGAGAGGATGATGGGTTTATATTAACAAGTATGAGCTGTTTGGCTTTGAAGTACAAAATATATATAGTAGTAAACATGCTGGACTATCAACCATGCCCGAAAGAATGTTATTCGTATCATATTAAAGAATGCGAAGTTAAGTTCCCGGAGGACAATATGTTTATCTACAACAACGATGTTGCTTTTGATAGAGAAGGAAAGATTGTAGCTCGTTACCATAAAATGCACCCTTACTTTGAACTTGTTAAAACGCCTCAAATACCTGAATTCCCCACTTTTGACACCGAGTTTGGAAGATTTGGAATGGTTGTTTGTTTTGATGCAGTTTTCCCAGAATCTTACAAGCTGGTAAGAGATTATGGTATAGATACTCTTATATATCCAACTTATTGGTTTGATGATATTGAACCTTTCAATGCAGTAGAATTTCAGCAATCTTGGCTCATAGCAAATGGTGTTAACTTTCTTGGATCAAATACACAAAGAGCTACAACTGGATTCCTTAAAAGTGGTATATATTCAAAGGACTCAGGAGCTTTGGTTTATACTTATGAAAATGATGGAGGATCATAGCTCTTGTTGGCGAATGTAAGAATCAGGGGAAAAAGTGAGATCCCTGATATCAGTTCAATCACATTTACACGAGAAGATTTCATTGAGCTTAAACCTGAAGAAACAGGAGACGCATTTCCAAAACAATGTTACAATAACTCTGTAGGTCCAGCGAAAAGTTTTGATGATTACAGATGCTTCAAATCACAAACCGAAAATTTCACTCTAGTGAAACTCGAAGAACCATCTGGAACTATAGAATCATGTCACAATGGTCTTTGTTGCATTTTAATGTATTCTGCGAAGAACATGACTGAAGACTTTTATTTAGCTGCTCGAAATGGAACCAATAATGTTAAAAACTTTTACTTTTGGTGGGAAGAATCTTGTTTGTTGGTTCGTTGTGATCCATTTGAAAGTAAAGAATGCGTTATGCAGCCGTCTTCTTCGAAAACGGTATTTAATATTATCTACTTGAAAGCTAAATTTAGTCCAGGAAGCAAAATTCTTGCAACTGTCTCAAAGGATAAATACCGTTTAGCCCCTAAAACAGAATGGGATTATCATACAACAGAAGCAGAAACTGAACTAAAATTTAAATCACATTCCACCGTACCATTCTTAAAAGCTGGCTTAATAGGTCGGAACCTTGAACGAGATCCTCCTTTCGTTCCGTGGTACCAACTTACCATGCCAGACACATTTTTCATGTGAATTAAAAAATGTATTACAGATTATAATATTTTTCATTTATTTTGCTAATTTCTTGCTATAAAAATAATGTAATAATAAAACGTTATTGACCGAGTTGTGCTTAAGCAGTGATGTTTCTTTATTTTCACTTACGTAAAAAAATGGTATTTTTAATAACTTGTGATTATAAAATAAAAAAGTACTAAATTAAACTCAATTTTATATTTATACTAAATAAAAGCAATGATATAGTTTAAATGTAAAATCGCTCATTATTTACATTGTTTGAATTCATAAAATGCATTTTTATTTAAAAAAAAATTAATCAACTAATTTTAACTCTCCTACTGAATGCATGGAAAAGTACGAAATGAATAACTTTTTATACCAGTAGCAATATACAATTTAAATAAAAATCAAAAGGAGAATTTTCTTGTTTTCATATAAACTATTTTCTTAAAAGACCTGTTCTAATTACAATTTTTAAATATAATATAAATATAAAACAATAAAGTATAATATAAAATTTTATTAAAATGTATTTTAATGTGTTATTTAACAAAATTATCAGACTTGAAATTTGGATTTAACATTTGATTGAAAGCCCCATTGTCTGGTATTTAATAGAAAATTATCAAGGAAACACAATTTTCTTAAAGATCATAATCCTTTGTTAAGGAAAATAATGTTCAAAAAATGTTTCCATCTTTCAAGGGTTCGTTGATAATTTCAAACTTGAGCATTTTTCGGTTTCTGTTCTGTTTTCCAGTTCACGAGTTGAATTCCAGCCTTGTTTATGGATGTTTATAACAGTTTTGAATCCATTTTAAATTTTTTCTAATTAGCCCTTGTCTACAAAATATAAATGTAGCGTGATAATGATACCAAACACAGCTATTCTGTGTTTTTTGTATTTATGTATTGGAAAGGCACATTGTATTAATTTTATATTAATATGTATACCAAATATAATGTAACAGAATCCAAAGTGTATCTAACATACATTATATATGTGCACACACATGTATGAATATATGCATAGATATAAATAACTAAACTATTTTCATTTGTCATTTTATACTATTCATTTTATTGTGAGTTTAAGAATTTTTAAAAGCCTATAATTCATCCAAACTTCATTTGGTTATGAAATTAGAGTAGATTATTACCTGAGAACAAATGTTAGCTGTATTTTATTTTCTTTTTCTTATTTTATATGCAAAGCTGTAATTGCTTATATTGCCCGTACAGTCAGCGTAAATACAAGCATTCTATTTGCGTAAACAATAATTATAAATAGTCTACATATAGAAATAATAATACATTTCTTTATTTTATTGAAATACCATTTCTAATATCAATAATTCTTGGAAAAATTTCTTCAACTGAAATTCAAAATACTCGTATTGTACATACACGTGATTCTTATGTAATATTTTTAACCCTTTTTCATTTGCTCTCTCTAGGATATTATTTATTCTAAATTGTTATTTTAAAAATTTTAAATATTATTCGATCATGAATACTTTTTTCTTTAATGATCATTTCTGGTCATTTACTCCAATGTTATATGTTTTATTATTTTAGAATTACATTAAAAATATACTTGTTAATGTATCTAGCAACAATTTGTACATTTTATTGATGTTATAAAAAAACTATTTTTCAAAAATCAAAACAGTTAGAAGGTCGACAATTAATTTGGATTGAATAATACGGTGGCAATAAGTCGGTGAAAAATTTGAGTATTTTTATCTAGGAGCTTATTTTCTGAAAAAATAAATAAAATTCATAATGCAGCAATCATCTAAGACAGAATATTTTCCAAATTTAAGTCAAGACACTTGAAGAAACTCATCTGAAATGTGTAAGATCAATAATTAATGAACAGTTGAAGAATGTTGGATAAGAGTTTTATGCAATCTACATGCACAGCTATCTGAGAGGGCACTTCCACATTTTATCTCTGGAAACACGCATATATATAAGGTTCCGTTAACTGTAAAAAATTTTCAGAGTTAGTGGGATCATATATCTTAGCATGTCTCAAGAGATAAAACTGCTAACCCTAACCAAAGGGTCAATTTTTCACATTTTGTAGCTGATGTTAATAAGTCTTATAATGCTCTTCTGTAGTTAGGATGCTATCCAAGTAATCAGATAAAAGTTTGGAATAATTCAAATATTTCTAAGCATTTATTTTGGCTCTATTATACTTTTCATTCACATATTTAAGAATAGAAGTTAATCATTTCATTTTAGCATATTCGAAAATGAGTGAGTTCAGGTGTGATAAGAATAGGAATTAAGCTTATTCAATTGGGCATCATGCTGAAAGATACAGAACAATTGTATCAATGTTTCTGAATAATAAGTATACATTCTTCAACTTGTTCAAATATGATAGTTGGAAAGCATCCCTTGCAGAACAGAGAATGCGTTTTATAATTGAACTCCCAATTTTGAGGAGATTATCAGCAAAGAAAATACAGCCAACATTACAGTTAAACTTTTACATGAGAAAAATTTCAAGATTTTTATTATGAAGTAGTTAATTTAGGTGCAAAATGATGAATCGAAGTCAGAAATAAGGTCAAACTCATAGCATAATTAAACAAGATAATGTAACCAACGAATCTTACAAGTTAAAATTAACTTGCGAGATTCGCTGCAGTCTGTTGTTGAATATTTTGATAATATATACAATGAAACATTATAAATGGTTGGCTCCATGCGATTACTGTTGTACGACGCTGGTGTACTTATTCATTAGAATGAAATATCATTGAAAAAGCGCTGGAGTGGTGATCTAGTGGATAAATGTTAATACACGATAATTTTATGACAAAATTGATCTCATTTCATCCTTAGAACCTAATGGAAAGTATTTATTACTTAAAGGGCTTATTTAACTCCTTTCTAGATAAAAGTGTAAAAAATATATTAATAAAATAGTTTCTGGCATCAGTAAAAAATGTCTCATTGCATTCATTTTTAATGATTTCATTTTACGAGAAGTTATGAGATAATTATATTTATGAGATATAAATTCATACAGTTTTTTTTTATCACACTTACATAATGAATTATTTTTGTAAATATTATTTATTGCTATAATTTCTATCACGTTATTTTTTTTGAATCTTATAAATTCCACAACTATTGAATAAGCGTTTGGGAAATATTTATCTAAAACATATATTAAAATTAATAAAAAATGTCTGGGTTTAAATTATTTGATGATTGTTTAAGTAGGAAGTTTCCTTTATGATTTAGGTCATTCATATTTTCCAGGAGAAAAATATATCTCGAAAAGACATCGTATGCATGATTTGGTAAGCTTTACACATAAACGTTTGAAAGCTTTTCTCCCATTTTCTTGGTAAGTTATGAAGAAAAGACTTAAATTCTATGCCAAAAAATTTATTGAACAAGGCATGTTAAAATATCTAATCGTACATTTTAAATGACAATAAAATAAAACACTAGATTTTGAGTGGGATAATTGATGATCTTCTTGAAGTGTATTTTGAAAGTAAATGAGCATTGAAAAGCGTCATAGGAACTTCATACATGCAAAAACAAAATGAAAACTGTAGTTTAAAATATAATCATTTTCATTTATGAAATATAATTTATAAAATTAAAATGTTTTGAAGTCTTATGTGAAAATTACATTAAATAAGGGCATCAATTAGTAAAGATTATGTAAGAAATATATTATGTCTAAAGACGAATAAGATTAATATTGTTTATATTCTTATACTATTAAAATAAGCCTTGAATGCAAGAATACGTTTTAAAGAGGCATCAAATTCAGCTGGAAAGTGAATGTTCAGTGCTTTGTTGTCTTCAGATATATACAAGGTAAACAAGAAAGCTCTTGCCATTTTTAATGACCCAAAAGAACATGACATATAGAAAGTGTAGCCTATTGTTGGTCTTCGAAGTAATCACCATAGGCATCCAGCACCTTCTGCCAACGTGTCTTCAGTTGTACAAACTTCTTGCGGTAAAACGTGAAGATTTTGGACGAAAAGAAGTCCGTGAGTGTTTCTCGTAAGTTTGCTTCATTGATGGAGAATTTTCCACGAAGATGATTGTCCAGAAAATGGAAGAAATGGTTATCTGATATGCAAGGTCAGGTTAGTAAGGAGGATGGTACAAAGTTTCCCTACCAAGTCGCTGTATGGTATTCCTGGCCACCGCGACATTCAGCTTCGTGTTATCGGCCAAGAAAAGTACAAACTTGTGACTAACCAATGCTGGTTTCTTCTGTAGCAATACCTGTTGAAAAACGTTCTAATAGCTGCAGGGATCGCTTGGCCCGTAGTTAGCAGCTCATAGTGAGCCACTTGACGATTAGTCCCCCAGACACCCCAGTTTTATCATAGAGGAACAAATCTCCCGACCTGAAGTTATGAAACCAATGCCTTCCCCTACGTACATTAACAGCACTATCCTCAAATGCGTGACATATACGGTACCTTGATGCTGCAGCTGATAAGCCCACTTTGAAGTCGTAAAGCAAAATACACCCAACTAGCTCCTTTGACACGTCCATTTCTCTGCGCTACTGCTCAGTCATGATTGATGAATGTGAGAAGTGGATCCAATTTTATAACGACTGATACTCTCGACTGACCGATGTCTCAACCACGGCATACACCAATTTGTATACTTATTCTGACTTTATTCAATGGCAGTAAAAAATGGCAAGAATTTTCTTGTTTACCATGTAATTCGTGTGATCGACTTAGGTCACTTAGGTCATGAAAGTTTGTAGTAGTTTTAAACTCACTTTAAGCAATAGATTCTAGTGAAATTAGTCATTGCTTATAAAAAGTAGACTCAAAGCAACTAATCAGATCAAAACTACAAGATTTCACTCCAAACTGACAATTATGTACATTATCTAAACATTTCCTTGTTTGATTGATATTTAATATATAGCTTAGAAAAGTATTATCAGAGCTTAATACAATTGATCAATTTTACTTTTATCATATTTAAAGCATTTATTAGAAAAAATAACAATTTTTGTTATAATTAGCTACTTAAACATAGATTAAGAATTATAATCTCATCATTACACCATGTATTTGATTATAATGAACCAATTGTGTTAACCCATATAACTCACATTATAATATATTCTTGGAGATAAGCTGATCATTTCAACAATTAAAATACTCTCTTAAAATATTGAAACTCTGGTCTAGTCTCCAAGAAGTAGCTTCTACTTTTGACTCTCTTTATCAAAAAAGAAATGCTTAATCAATTGTTTTTATCAAGATGGAAAATAACAGAACAATGTTCATGTTATCTTTTCAAGTACTTTTAGATAAACGGAGTCAGAAAACTGAGATATATGCTTCAAATTCCAATTGATTGTTTCCAGATTTGCAAAACAGGTTACTGCCAGATAGGTAAGTTACATGAATTGCCTTTTAAAATTTATTTTCGAGAAAAGCATTTAATTATGGTATGATCATTGTCAAGGTCTTTTTATCACACAAGGACAAATGAAAATAATAAATTTTAAATTCTAGATTTTTTCCCCCAATAAATCTTATGTTGAAGTCCTTTTTTAGTTAATGAGCTTTTAGTGGTATAGTTTTAGTAAAATAGCTATTTATTGATTACTTTCAAAAGTAATATGAAATGACACAGTTCATCAGTAATGGAAAATCTGTCTTTATATTCGTTTTTTCTTGTATATTGTAAAAAGTTATGAAAAATTGTTAAGTTTGCGTATAAGAAAAAAGATACATTATAAAAACATTTTATTGATTCAAGCCTGATATTTCCTTAAATATTGAAATTCGTATAGAAGTCTTTTGTGTTTTCACCTAAAATTTATTAAAGAGTATATTTTGGTATTATTTTGCAAATAAATAATTAATAAAACAGTTAGTATATGTTAATAATATTAATTTATGTTTATTAGATTATACTAAGTCACATTAAAGTATCAGCAAAATATAAAAACCATACTTAATAGAAAATATATATATAATGCTTTTAAATAAAATAATATTCATTCTAAATCATTAATATTGTACACTTAAGCAATATTAAACTTTAACTGTAGGTATCATTTTTATTATATCTGAAACATAAAATATTAATTTATGAACTTTTATTGTGAATCAATGGAAGAGCTTTTATATTTTCCAATGATTGTAATTTTAGATTGATTTGCATAACTAAAACAAATTTTTTCTGACTTTATCTACAGAGAACTGACATTACGAATAATTAAAGGAATTCTTGTAAAATCATGTTTGCAAATGTATCACAGATTTTTAAGATTTTATAATATTTCCTTTGTAAGTAGATTGAATATTAAATTAAATCTGGAGATATTTACAGCTGGGAAGTCAAAAATTAATTTCCTTAATAGTCATTAGAAAAATTGATTAATACGGAACAATTTTAATGAGCCTTTTTCACACGAATGACCAATAAAATTTAAGTAAGATTATTCCTATTGTCTTACATTTTATTAAAACTAATCAGATTTTGTTTATTATTATAAAATCATCATATTAATTACTAATTGTAAAAACTTCCATCCTTTCTAATACGAAAACTGTATTATATTTCTTTCATAATTTATACCACTTACACATTTTCCTGTGAATTTGACATAATTTCTCTTATACCTTTTTATAGTCAATTTTTTTAAAATAAAATTTAGTAAAAATCAATTAAAAATGGATATAAAAATGTATATAAAATAAATCAGATATAAGAGGTAAAACTTTTAAATCTGATTTATTTAACATACATTTTTATACCTATTTTAATTGATTTTTACTAAATTTTATTTAGAAATAATTGAGTCTTTATATCTGTAGATACGAAAACGTTTACCAGAAAAAATTACAACTGACTATGTAAATAAAATCTAATTTATGTTTGTCCCCTGAACTTGCGTCTATAGATAAATTGATTGTTTGTTTGTAGCTCATCGGTCATTTTTGCACACGAGGGCTAATTAGACCGGTTTAAAGCTATAGATAAATTGTGAGTGGGTGCGCGGAATGGAATGACACACTTAAAATAGTCACTGGCTGACTAAAAACATACGATACGTTTCATTTCTAAGGTACAGTTACAGCGTTTTCATATAATTTAAACTCTAATCAATGCTAATTTGATTGTATTCTAATAATATTTATGCCCCTAGTCTAATTAATTTAAACAGTGTAAGGCACCAGTACAGAGCTCAGAGACGTAGGTTTCTCACCCTTTTCTGTAATCTATCTATAACATCTGGGGTTATGGAAAAAAACTTATATATCGTATATTATTCCACCTTCTTTTAACATTCTCACAGTTTAAATTTTTAAGAAAATAACTTTTTTTAATTTTTGAGCACCATTTCAGCAAATGTGTTTCCGTTTTTCTCAGTACACCGGTTTTTGGAATGTTTTTAGTTCATCTCACTTCATTCGATTAGTCTTTATCCTATCAATTTGTGAGATCATCAATTAACGCTGCAAAATATATTTTTAATAAAAGCTCCGTAAACAGTAAATGTCGTTAAAATTTGCAGATTTCGTTAGTTTTCTAAATCGCAAGTTTTCCTAAAAGCTAGGTACACATTTTCTTTTGGCAGCTAAGGCCACGAAATCAAGCGGGCTGTATAATATAATATAAATGATTTATAGAACATCTGATATAAATTTCCAGAAACTGTTCAAATATTCACAGTATTTTGATCTTACTTTATCTGCTTAATGTGGTTTTGGTGATGGAGTGAGATACTTTAAAGATCTGGTGACTTGAAAGGCAATGCGTCATAATTCTGAACAACATTTAAAGACAAAATTAACACTTGATTTGGCATTCTCTTAGTCTTTCACACTGAGCTATTTGAAGATCATTTGGTTGAAATCAGTAAGCCATCAAAGTTCTGTCAACAAGATAAACCATATCTGAATAAGAATAAAGCTCTCGATCTTTCTTAACAATAGTAATGCAGTTATCAACTAAGTTATCAAAGTTATTGTCAAAGAAATAACAAAATTTAAGTAAAATATCGAAAATTTGGACTTCATTCTACAATGAAAATTACGCACTAATTTCTTTTTTTGCATTCGCGTGAAACTATTCATTGAAACATAGTTTGCTCAATATTCTGTATAACGCGATTTTCTCTGCACTATCTAAGCATTAATTAAACAAAAATGTAAATTTATTAATTTCAATTTCAATTCAATTATTAAAATATCTTTATTTATTTATTTTCATAATATTTAGTATTTTTAATTTTTTGATTAAAGAATACGTTAAAGACTCTTTTGAATATTCAAATTTTCTAAGCTATTTTAAATAAATTAAAGGAAAACTTAATTAATTAAAGTAAATAAAAATAGTTGTTTGAAAATGGAACATGAAAAAAATTATCACTATTTTATCACATCTTTAAATTTTTTAAACTCATTCTTGCAAATTTCAAACTGTCAACAAATATCAACAAAATTTGAAGCAACACATCTTTATGTTGCACAAATTTGAGTTTAATAAAGTTAATTATTTTAATTATGATATAAAACCACTTAAAGTTTATTTATTGCCAACTTACGTAATAATAATTTCAACCCTATTTTCTATACTTCGTGAGTCTGCATTTGAGCCCCAAAAGAAAGATAAAATTACTGATCGGTATTGTGTACAAGCTTAATAGAAAAATTATTTCTGAATATATCCTAAGAATTTCATCCCAAAAACCTCTTACCAGCAGCGGATTCACAATAATTTAGGCCAACTCTCTCTATATCATTATTTTTCTCAAAGTTCATATAAAATATTCCATAAAAAGGATGTGATTAAATGCAAAAATTTTGTTAAGCCACACGCTTTCTCAATTCTATAATATAGTTCCCAGAAATATATTTTTTGCGAGTGGATCATCAATTTCTCTAGATTTTTCTATAGCTCTCAGAATTCTAGATACATCCAGTTGGTTTCACAGAACTTATGTGATCTATAAATTACAATAGATTAAAAGTAAAGCAGACTCACACAAATACTTTCTGTTTGAAAGAACACAAATTGCACTTAAAACCTTGATCAATACAAATTATCTATAATAACTGTGCTGAAAAATAAGAATTTTGTGAAAAGAGGAGAGATTGAAATTTACCTATCTAAAATTTTTACAAAGATATTTTGATAAATATTTAAGTTATTCAATTATAAATAATTTATCTCATATATTTCTGAAAATATCATTACATTTTTTTCTAAAATTCATATTACTTTTTGTTTCACTATGACATTCCTTTCTAACAACAATAAGATTTTAATTAAGAAATTAACAATCATGCAATTATCTAATGGTTGTTGTTATCGTGAGCCAGTTAGGCTGGCATTATGGGGTGCGCCGCTCCACTTTTCCAACTGAACCGTATTTAGGTGTGGAGTTCAACTTCCTCAGTACACACATGCCATAAGTACCCGTTTAAAGGGTAGGCAACCATTCATACAAGGAAAGGACAAAGACAGGATAGATAGAAAGAGAAAGTAATTCCATGCCCCAACCGGAATAAGAACGCAGAGCCTCCCTATCCTCCGGAATAAGAACCCAGGACCTCTCTATCCGCAGTCAGGCACGCTGGCCATTAGACAAGTTAGGCAGCTATCTACTGGTTAAATTCTATAAAGAAACAGATGCTCCTTTATAATGTAAACAAATATTAATTGTTAAATAAAATTAGTTTTGAAAAATGTTCTATATTTTTTGATTGAATAATTTTTAATTAATAATTGTTATAAAAAGATATGAAAATATTGGAAATTATTGAAAAACGCTTAAGATTCGATTAAATAAATCCAGCAAATTTATCAATATTGTTAAATATTTCCAAATGAAGGTGTAAAAAAGAAAATATACAAAACTAAAGATAAGATTTAATTAAAATATTTAACAAGCTAGTGTTTATTATTTACGGTTAATTTTATTGAATGCTGTTTCTATTTAAATAGAGAACATGAATCTACTGTGGATCTATTTCTGTTTCCTTCTACCTGTGGCAGTCTTGGGTAAAGACCATTTTACGGCAGCTGTTTTTGAGCACCGCCCTAGGTCTCTGAACACTTCTCAAGCACCGCCCGAAGAAATAATTTCATCTAATCTTAAATATTTTGAAAAGGCTGTACCTCTAGCAGCAAAGAAAGTAATCAAATTTTAAAACCTTTCTAGTTCCATTTTATTCTTGTTGGGCATAAGAACTTTTTTCCATTCATACACAATATTTTTTGTATGCGGAGGTATTCTTCCAAAAATGTCTTTTTTTTATTTTCAAAAGAACTGGAATTTTACCAAAAAGAAGATAATAATGAAGCTCCAATGATCTGGAACTATTTTATTTTTCTACAAAGGAAAGGAAATAAATTTTGTTTTTTTAAATTTTTTTTACTCAATAAGTGCTTTAACAGTAAGACTCTTATATTGAGAAATTTTATAGAAAAGATAAACATATTATACATTTATTTATATTCCTTATTGTTACTTGAACATGAAATATGAAAAATAATTTAATTTTGAAAAATGCTGCAAAATAGATACATAAATTTATAGTAGATTAACACTTTTTTATGTCACAAAATATTTTCTCTTCATAAAGAATATATTAAATAATTATTTTTAGCAATAATAAATTATATATAGTGAAAGATATTTATAGTTATACGACTTTAATTCTTATGTCAAGAATATTTTTCTCCTATAGGTACATTTTCATTTGCATTACATTACATTTTATATATCATTGCTTACATACATCTTGAATTTATAATACAAATTAAATATTTTTGTTTTATGTTCTTTTAATAACTTAACCGAGTTATATTAAAAAAATACTTTTCTCTAATATTAGAATATCGAATCTAACAGTGAAGCAAAAATATTTTTATATCTTAATCTCAAATAAACATTAGAACTAAATAACATATAAAACAAAAAACTAATTGTTAAAGCGCTTCACTCTTAAAAATATATTTCAATTAAAGCCAAAAAATTGAAGTTTTTTATTTTTAAATAATGCAAAGAGATACTCATTTGGAAAGTAATTCTTTTATTATACCAGATGTATGCATATCAAATGAGACGATTGCTAACAGATGTCACCCGCATGTATACAAACATTACGAAACTGAGACACGTGATTTTTTTATACTTTGATACTCACGTTTAGTTTACATGTGGACGAGTTTCAGCGTGTATTGTTTTTTTTTTCTTTTCTTTTTTACTGTGTTGAAAATTTCGAATTTTATGCCTTCCAACCACGATTTGCAGACATCATTAATTTTGTGTTACAATCTGAAGAAAAATGCTGCCGAATTGCATCTAATGCTTATAGAAGCATAGGATGACAATGCTCTAAGCCGTGCGCAGTGCAACAGGTGTTTTGAAAAATTTTAAATTGCAACTTTCGATGTGAGAAACGAGGAGCGTGCCAGACCAGCAAAAAAATTTGAAGATGCTGAATTGTAAGCATTACTCGATGAAGATGATGGCCAAACACAGGAACATCTTGCAATACAATTGAATGTTAACCAGAGCGCAATTTCCCATCGTCTCAAAGCAATGGGCAAGATAATAAAAGTCGGTAGATAGGTAACACACGAGCTAACGGACCGTTAGCAGGAAAACCGAAAAATCGTGTGCGAAATGTTGCTTGCCCACTACAAACGCAAGTCATATCTCCATCGTATTGTGACTGGCGATGAAAAATGGATTTATTTTGAAAATCCCAAGCTTAATCGATCATATGTTGACGCAGGACATCCATCCAAATCGACCGCAAGGCTGAATCGCTTCGGCCGCAAGACAATGCTGTGTATTTTCTGTGACCAGGAGGGGCCAATCTATTATGAGCTTCTCAAACCTGGTGAAAACGTTAATACTGATCACTACAAGCAACAATTACTTTATTTGAATGATGCTATACTCGAAAAACGCGAGCAATACAAGGAACGGCAGCGCAAAGTGATTTTCCTTGATGACAACGCCCCTAGCCACCATGCTAAACCGACCAAGGACGTCGTTAAGGCACTCGGCTTGGAGCCCTTAGCGCATGCAGCTTATCGTCAGACTTGGCTCCTTCCGATTACCACCTATTTGCTTCATTGGGGCACGCATTGGCTGACCAGCGCTTCACTTCTTACGAAAATGTCAAATCTTGGCTAGATGACTGTCCTCAAAAGACAGATCATTGTTTTATTGTGGTATTCACAAATTGCCGGAAAGATTGAAAAAATGTGTAACTAGTGATGGATATTATTTCAAATAAAGAAATATTAACAGTTTTCACAAATTTATTGTGTTTTTGCTTAAAACAATCGTCTCATTTCATTTGCATACACCTGGTATACATGGAGCATTTTATACCTGTAATATTCCTTTATGCAATCTATTTCTAAATTATTCATGTATTATCTATCTCTAATAGATTTTATTCTGAAATGGGGAAAAACTGATCTTATGTCATCAATTTTCGTTGAGATTTTTAAATATCATTCTTGAAGTGATACATTCATTGACACTGTTTAAATAAATCTATTTGTATATAAAACTGGGGGGAAATACATTTTTCCTTGAATAAGTGGAAACAAAAATGGATAGATAATCAGTTTCAAGATAGATATTCTGTAAAGTTGCATGATGTCATTAAAAATTTATAAATTTCACAAAAATTTGACGCAAAATTTGCATCATAAAAACAAAATTTGTCGCACATTGAAATGTTATTGTAATTTAGAGGACATTTTCAGATTATCTTATGGATTTTTGAAAATAAAAATTCATATTTAGACGAATATAGTTTAAAAATACTCTAATATTTTGATATATATGTATACAGGGTCTTCCAAAATGAGCGCATAAACTCTGCACAGCTAAATTCCTCGTTGAGAGTACATAAAAACTGTCTAAAGAAGTGTTCATGTACGATCAATATTTTAAGAGAAAAATACGAAAAACAAAGTATGACGTCACTTTCGGTGCAAGAAAAAAACACTTTATTGGACACATCTACAACAGTATTTGCATTTCTTTACAGTCGATGTTTAAAACGTTAGCCGCGCATATTGCGTCATGCATGCGCGCGCACCATGGAATGACTTAAAGCAATCGTTAAACTGGTATTTAAAAGGCTGCATCTTGCACTAATTTTCTTCGTAATTAATAGTCTTGGTATGGTGGCCAGGTATTCCATTCGTGACTTCTACGACATGTACTTGATGTAAGGCCGATGTAATGGAAATGTCCTTGGTTCCAATATGATGGGGCTCCGGTGCATTTCTGTACTCCTGTACTTGGTTGGCTGGATATGGAATACCCCGGCCGCTGGATCGGATGTGAAGATCCGGTTCTATGTCCGCCAGATCTTACAACGTTTGATTTTTTTTAATATGAGGCCATCTCAAGGAATTGTTGTATCCCGACGTAGGGCCAACACCAACGGACTTAGTTGCTCGTCTGCACTCTGCGTATACTTCGGTGGACTCCGCGATGCTGCAACTTGTGATGACAGCCATTCCACGACGTGCTCAAGCCTGCTTTGACATTCAAGGTGGACACTTTGAACATCTGGTTATACTGCTGTTGATATATTTAATAAACTGTTTTTTCTTGTACCGGAAGTGATGTCATACATGTTTTTCGTATTTTTCTCGTAAACTTTGGATCGTTCAGGAACGCTTCTTTGGGCAGTTTTTATGTACTCCCAACGAGGAATCTGGCTGTGCAGAGTTTATGCGGTCGTTTTGGGACACCCTGTATACGTCCTGTATATATATATGATATATATATATATATATATATATATATATATATATATATATATATATATATATATATATATATATATATATATATTAATGCCCTCGTAACTAATATTTTTGTGTACATATTATTTACCTACTTTTATTTCTCAATTATTGCATGTTTTTTATGATAATCATCAGAATTTTTTATTCACGTCACAGTATATGCATAAAGAATATTCAAGTCAACATTTCACAAAACCTATTGACAAATTTTGCATAAAGAATATTCATGTCAACTTTTTTCAACTTCCCAAAGAAATTTTTGGTGAAAAATTCGTCAATCTGTTATTTTATATATTTTTTTCTTTTCGTTTTTCATTTTAAGCATCTTTATGTTTTTATATATAACGTGTATGTTTTTCTACATTTGTTTGACAGTTCTCACTTGAAGACTTCTAGAATAAATATTATTAACAGTATAATAAAATTTAAGATAGGAGAAGAAATAAATTTTTACCAAATATAAGAAAATACAGAGAACTATTTTAACAAGGAATTTTTATTGATAAATGTACTAGAGAACTACCATTATCTAATAAAAATAAGGAGTTATCATATGTAATTAAATTTTTTATCTCTTAGGTATAATGTGCTTCGAAACGAGGTTTTCTTGGTATATTTAATGAAAAAACTTTTGTAGACTTATACCTGTCTAATGATACTCTAATCAAATTTCTAAGTTTTTCTTAATAGAAATAAGCAACACACCTACATTTACGATCTCTAATCAAATTTGTGTAATGTAAGGTTCATATTTATAGAATCACACCTTAAAAAATTGTGCTATGTAATTTACAGAATAGTTGTAATAATATTCACTAAAAGTCCATGGATTAACTGTAAGATAAGTAGATTTACTGTCCGTAAATGTGATTAATCAAAAAAGGGAAATTTTTATCCATTTGATTTCATTCATAACAAATGTAATTCTCTCTACAAAAAATTATTGCTTCATAATTTTATAATGCTTTAATTAAAATCAAATTTTATTGTTCTCTGTTACAGGGCGTTGACATACTTGTCTTCAATGAATATGGGTTGTATCTTCACGTTACTGACAGAAATCGTATGAAGCAATTCATGGAAAACATCCCAGATCCCAGTAAACAAAAGATCAATCCATGTCGTGATGAAAAATACAATTCTTTCATTCTATCAAGTTTCAGCTGCATGGCCCGAGAATACAACATGTACATTCAAGTGAATTTAGGCGATATTCAATCATGTTCCGATGCTTGTGATGCTGATGGAATCGACGAGTGCAACAAAGGTTGCCCTAAAGATGGAGTACTTATATATAATACCAATGTTGTTTTTGATAGAGAAGGTAATGTTATTGCTCGTTATCACAAAGGCCACCCATTTTTTGAATATGTTAATGCTCCAGAAGAATTTGAGTTTGTCACTTTTGAAACCGATTTTGGCACTTTTGGAATACTAACTTGCTTTGACTTAATGTTCGAAGAATCTGTTCTCTTAGTTACAGAACGCGGGATTGATACTCTTTTATTTTCCACTTATTGGTATGATGATATCAATCCCTTAAATGCTGTGGAGTTTCAGCAATCATTTGCCCTCGAAAATAAAGTGAATGTACTCGCTGCTAATATTCAAAAGTCTGGAACAGGCTCCTTGGGAAGTGGAATTTACTCGAAAGACAAGGGTGCTCTGGTGTATACATACGATAATGATGGTGAATCCAAGCTTTTAATTGCAAATGTAGGAATAAAAGAAGGTGCAGAAGTTCCCGAACTGAAATTGGCTTATGTCATTACCGAAGAAGACGTTTTTGAAAGAAAAATTGAAACAGGGGAGAATTTCCCTGAACATGGACTTGCAAGAAAAGCTGGAAAACCAAAAAACGAGTACACTGATTATAGATATTATAAATCACATATTGAACAACACTCCGTAGCTAAACTCCGAGCTCCTTCCGGTCAAGTTGAGACATGTAGTGGAGATTTTTGCTGCGTGTTGAAATATGTAGCTGAAGATATGACGGAAGATTTCTACGTGACTGCATTTTCTGGATTAAATGAAGTCAGGAATTACTTCCACTGGGGAGAAGAAACTTGTTTATTAGTTAGGTGTGATCCCTTCGAAGGCAAACCCTGTGTACTACAATCGTCAAGTTCTAAAACTGTGTTTAAAAACGTGGAACTGAAAGCACACTTTAGTTCTCAGAGAATATATCCTGCAGTAACCAAAAATAAATTCCGTTTAGCTCCAACATCAGAATGGAGCTATACAAAAGACGGCTCTGTTGTTACTTTGAAATTTGAATCCCAATCAAATGAGCCTTTAGTCAAAGTAGCATTGTTTGGACGAAAGTATGATAGCGATCCTCCATTCATACCATTCACTAGAGTTTAATATCATTCTGCTCATCTTTCGTTTGTATCTTCCTTATTTCATTATGAAGTAGAGATATTGCTGTATACTGTAATTATTCCCCTTGCTACTTTGATTTACTAATAGTTTGCTTCCAAATTTTCATTAAAATAACTCATCCTAATTGTTCAATTTATAAACTATTGCAGCAGGTGTTCAGTAAAAGAGAATTAAAGTATATTTGGAGATCATTAGCTATGTATATTTGAGAATGTTTTATACACAAAACACAATCAAGGATACTTTTAAAAGTGCAGTTTTTTCAGACTATCTATATTATAAGATCATCTAAAAAAAATTTTAAGCTGAACTTCCTTGTATTGAAGTTAAAAAATGTAAAATTATAAAGACTGTTGATAAAGCTTTATTGTGTCTCAAAAACTTAAATTGTTCTGATCTTTTCGTAATGTGGACGTCTCTTTAATGGAATCTTTATCTATAAAAGTAAAATATTCTGCTATTTGTGGTTTAGAAACTGAAAATATATAATTACACTCAGAAGTTAGCTTAAAATTTGAAGCTTTTAATAGCTTTCAACTTCTCACTTTTATTAAAGGAATAATAAATAATGTGCATATGTTTTCAATAATTAAAATTACTTTTATAGTGCCTATAATCAATATTTAATTTACGTTGCACACTACAAGGACAAATGTACAGTAAAATACAAAAATATACAAAGTTCTATTGAATTTTACCTGCTTACAAATAATTATTCTTTGTCTATCAACTTTTAACCCTTCTTCTCATTAATGGCTACAGGAAATTATTGTAAAAAATAAACATTAGAATTTCTTCTACCTTATTATTACTACAACTTCATATTTTTGTAAAATCTTGAAGTGTATAATAATGTATTGGAGAAAAAATTTTAAATATAGTAGCTCTCACATTGACACTTTCTTTCTTATCCTAAAATTTACTCAAAAAGGATATTTTTAAGCACACTAAGGCATTGTATGGGTTTCATGACTATTCAATATGTCTTCTGTAATTGATACTTTAATTTCTTACGATGTCTAAGACAATAGAGTGTAACATATTTTGATGTTTTAGGCAAGAAATGAATTAAATATTGACAAAAAAATAGTAAGCATGCATTTTTGAATAAAAGTTTTAGAAAGCATATTTCATATTTTTACAAAAATTAAACTACTCAACAATCATAAAATAAAAATTCAAATTTTAATCAACATTTAGCTTGTGTTTAAAAGTGTAGTGTCTAATGTTTTATTTTCCAATTCATTTAAAGGTTTTCTTAAATATTGTGAGCAAAAAAACTTCCATAAACTTGTTTATAAATATTTAAAAAATGCATAAAAAATGAAGACATCTCTTTATATTTCTATCATTAGTATTATATATATATATATATATATATATATATATATATATATATATATATATATTAGGTATTTATATATCAGGTATTCATATATTAAGTAATTTTAATTATTTTAAGATTTTTGTACAGTGCTAAAGAGAATTTGATAATTGCACTTATGGTTGTCTAATTTTGAATGCCCAACATTTTATTGGAATGATGAAATCTTCCAAATTATCAACTAGCAATGATAAACCAGGAATAAAATAATGAATTAAGCATTCGAAATTCTAAAATTATAGTATTTAAAAGACTATTTAATAGAATAAGGAAATGATAATCAGTGAGTCTATAATTACATTGTTACTATCTAAAAATAAATTTCCATTGTTACTATCTTAATTGTATATATTTATATCTATATCTATCTATCTATCTATCTATCTATATATATATATATATATATATATATATATATATATATATATATATATATATATATATATATATATATATATATATATATATATATATATGGGACAGTTACAGATGCTTAATCAAACTCAGTCATTTCTTTTAAATATATTTATATTTTATTTTTACACTTCACTACAAATAATGGTGCAATGAAAATGTTTCCTCACTTTTGTTAAATATCCTTTCTTATACTGTGATGCTGTTGTGGCATGACTCTGAACATTATCTTAATCACTTTCGCATGCTTTCTGTCGTATGCAAAATGCTTTCATAAATACCAGCAAGGCATAAATGGGCAAGTAAATGGGAATATCCGCTATTAATAATTATCCTATTAGATATTTTTTGTTTCATGGCTATATTTAAGACAAATCTCTGTAAATCAAAACTAAAATTCTGTTCTTTTGATCAATAATTGTGTACTTAATCTTCACGAACCTCAAATTACTCATATTTTTGCAATAAATCAAGTAATAAATTTAGTTCTTTTATACCGCTGTATGAGAACATCACTTCAAGTTTGATTCAGACCAAATGGGAGGAAAATTATTTCTATCATATTCAAAACTTTAAAATATTCCTCTAAGATGTGCAAACTGTAGTGTTCTTGGTGCATATATTCCTTTCCTTGTGCATATATATTCAGATTTATTAAACTGTAGTGTTAATAAAAAAACGTTTTTTTTTTAAATATTCTTCATTTTAAAAAAACATAGATAAAATGATATAAATATTTGTAAAAAAAGTAATATTGAATTAAATTACTAATTCTTCAAATGCATGCAGAATAATATACATCAATATAATTAAGATTTAAACGTTAGAAGATTCTTAAATATTAATTTCAAAATACAATTTTTTGCCCCCCACTCCCTAAATACAACACTATGAATAATATGAGATACCACAACAAAATATTTGCACGTCTGGAAAATAGCACGTTAAACAAAGAATAAATTATTGAAATTACAGACTTTTCTAAAGTGTGGATGATGGCAAAATCAGTACTTTAGTGTAGCTGCTATTATTGACCATACTAACTCCCACATACCTGGGCATGAAATAATAGGTTTTATAACATTGATTCCAAGCTGAGGGGTGTGGGATAGTAGCCCATGCAGCACCCATATTGCTAAAGTTAATCTAGTGTAGCAGGGGGTGGTGTACTCCGGATCAGTTCTTGTGCAAGTATTGGCTACACGTTTTTGATTGGCGATTCATCGAAAGAGCAAGCACACCAAGGAAACAATTCAATCCAGTTAGAAAATTACTCTTGAACAGCCGACCGTCGTAACAATAGCAGACATAAAGTGAGATTCGTAAGTAAAGAGAATGTCGCTCCATTCTGTTTTCCATGTACGTCGTGCATCACGCCATTGACGAGGCAAACTTCTTGGGTTTTGAGTGCAAGATAAACGAAGCAATTCAATAACTATTAAGGTAACGAAGCAGCTGAGTGTGTGAAATGTCCTCAAGGACATTTCATTCAGTGCAAACGTGTCGAATGGTACGAACAGATACCGAATGATATGTAACAGACTTAATCTGTTCTATAGTTCATGATGCGACGGCACTATCCATCACTGCCTTGCACACAATATCCATGTCGTTACACGCAGGATTGCAGCAATCGGCCCCAGCGTCACCTCCTGCTCCCAGTGATTACAGATTCGCATCACAGTTGCTTGGTTTCGTATAAAATTATCGCTGGTTTCTCTAAGGGATAATCCTTAGTCCCTATAAATTGCTATTCATTCTCGGTGGAACTCAGAAACTTGGTAGAAAGACGCTCGATGCCTTCTACGAGGCATAGCTCAACAACCTCAAAAGAAGCACACGAAAAAACAATGACCGTACTTCAAATCGACAGCCTCATCTCCTTTTATATTACGATTCCAGGAGACACACGTTATCTGCGCATCTGCTACAGGATTAGCCTTTCTTATCGCAGCAAACGCATAATATAAGTTTTAAATTGTTTCTGCAATGAATTGCATGCTTGCTTTAGAGTGTTACAATTTAGGTAGTCAGCAGTATATTTTTAAATAAAAAATTTGAGGTAAGTTACTTTTAAGAGATTTTTGTGAAAAATAAAAGTTTTAGTTAAAAATTTATATCTGCGATACATATTCATGCTCATATGAAATAATTCATAATTTTAATAAACATTACATAAAAGATCCATATTACTTTTCGAATAGGCGTTGCTCCTGGAACATATGTTCTTAAATTAATTTAAAATATTATTAATATAATCAATCATATCAAGTGTTCATAGTTTGCTTTTAATTCTGTATTTATGCAAAACATTTTAATGTTGCTTTAGTTGATAAAGTAAATAAAAAAGATCAATTCTTTAAAATATAAGTTTAGGCGCAGCTTATTCTTCTTATTGTACCTTGCTTCACAAAATCCAATCAACCATATCAAAAGTGCATTTTGAAGCTTAGATGCTTGAACTTAAATACTTACATTTGGATACTTTGTTTAATATATTGACAAATACTTGATAAATTCTGCTGCAACTTTAAGAGCGTTTTAAATTTTTAGTAAAATTTCTTCATAAAATCAATAAAATGGCAACAACGAATTAAAAATTTAATAGATTTATTCTCACCCTATTCAAAGTTACTACAGTCTGCGACAAGTATTTAAGTAAATAGAATACACTAACTGTATATATATGTGTGCAAGAATAAAAAATATACTCATGAACATATTTCTCTTAAAAAGTTAGACAGTTTTAAGCATTTTTCGTTTTTCCATACAAATTTTCAACAGAATTGAACACGACTTTCCGAAATTTTGACAAAAAGGGATACAAAAATTATATCGGAATGAAAGATATGAATATATTTCGCAAAAAATATAAGCATTTATACAAAATACGTAAATGAGGGAATCATTGAATTCTTTTGTTTTCATAACATAATAATCTGTCATATAATGAAGCTAAAATAATAAAAACATATTTAGTGTTATGAAATTTCAAAAACATATCAACAATACTGCATTTCCTTCTGAAAATGGCTTAAAAATAATGGATTCTTCCCAATGTAAAACATTTCAAAGTACCTGTGTTCGTGAATTTAATCTACCAATTTTCTGAATCTTATTAGTTCTAAAATAAGTATAAAAAATGCATAAATGCATTCAAATCATGTGCATTTAAACCTTTTTTGTGTGGTTGATAAAAACCCAGAAAAAATCTACTTTTTTCTAAGTATTGAAAAATTAACTTACGTAAAGAAATCCTACTAAACACTGACAATAACGCAACACAAAATAGATTTTAATTTAGATCATGATTTGTGTTTATTTTTATAAAAAAGCATAATCCAATCTTCAAAATAATCGTTTGCTTTTATCCCATTCATAAAAAATCATAACAAATCAAAACTGCGAAAGGATTTTTCTTAAACATCCTCTGTATATGGTTTTTTTAATATGATGGACTTAAATCAAGTGTGGCAAGGGAGAAAACCTAAAATCTCCCAACCACTTATCACCCCAAATTTAAGAACAAAAGACAGAAATATAACATCCACCTCCAACTGTTTAACAAAGTTAACCACAAATCTTGAAAATTTACTCAAAAATGGGAAGTTCAACCACATCATCATGATTAGACAAATTATATTTTATATATACTTCCTTATACAAAATATTATAACCAAATGTTAATTATACACAATGTTAAGGTACAGCTAAAAAAAGTTGAACTGCCTAAGACACTTTTCAAAGTTTTCACTAAATAACTATTAAAGGTTAAAATTACAACGTAGCCACATGCGAGTTTTTCATTTCAAATTTCACGTCAACATTTATTTATAATTTTATACCTACCACAAGTCATGCAGTTCTACAGTTGTTTATGTTTTTTTTTATTAAATTTAATACTGAGAAAGTAATTTTTAACGATCAAAACAATTTAAAGTTAACAAGGACAATAATATAAATTAAAACTAATGACCATCTTTATGTTTACTGTGATATAAAGGAAATCTTTTAACGAGAAGATCGAATTCTTTTTATAGTATGTTTCATAAAACAAAAATGATACATTACTTTATTTTTTATAACTTTTATTACACTTTCTACAACTAAAGCTTCTAAATACGTCACGTAATATTTGAATTAATATCTCAGTAGATATATTGGCATCTTTCTCGTCTAATTTACAAACCATATTGTACCGAGCTTCACGGGTTCGTGTTGATTGAGAGTTGAATAAAGCAACCACTTTATGAACACAAGACTTTTATTCGTAAAAACTTCACTAGATAAACGAAATTCCCGCTGTAACAATCACAATTATACAGCTACGATTCGTCAGATACAATAAGAAATAGCTTCCAATCACAGGTCTCAAATACCTCAGACAGAGAACAACTAGCAGTCACAACGAATCGTCTTCACTCACTGACTGTCTTCACAAAACTATACTACTATTCCATGTCGGGCTGCGGTATTTATACCTGACTTGGCGGAGAAATCTACCAATTTCGCCAAGGCTCTGGAAGCTTCTAGGCTATCTCGAAAAATATTGGTCCTAGAGCTTAGGTGATGGATGTTTCCAGAAGTATCGATTTCTCGCCAAGTCGCCAAAAATCTCGCCAACCGTCGCCAAGTCGCCAAGAATCTCGCCAACTGTCGCCAAGTCGCCAAATCATTAGGAAATCCGCTTTTAAACTACAACACGTCTAAATACCGCAATTTTTGCCCAAAATGTGAGAATTTCTGATCTGTCTGAGATATTTTAAGACAAATATAATCATTATTTACAAATTTGTAACATTGCCCCCCTCTCAAGGACTGCACGTCCCGGGCAGTACAATCCCCTGATAGGAGGCCAAATTTAATATAAAAGAATTTACATTTCAAGAGGATACAGAGTACATTACATACACAAGCAACTATAAATACAAGAAAATAGAAAAGATTAAAATTATCTATACTATTTACAAACAGACCATGGTCTACTGATTTTTACTCTACATTAAGATAAGGAGCTAATCTATCATAATGTACTACCTTTGGTTTTGAAGCAGATGATTTTCTTATACGAACCACGACGTCGTTCAGTCTTTTTAGGACTGTGTAGGGACCTTCCCAGTTGGCTTGCAACTTTGGAGAAAGTCCTTTACGTCGAATCGGGTTCCACAACCAAACTTTGTCACCTTCTTGGAATTCATGTCCCGTCGCTCTTGTGTCATACCTTGTCTTCATTCTTTCGGTCGTCAGGTTGATTCGGTCTCGAGCGAAGTTATGGACATCTTCAAGACGTGCCTGAAGGTCTCGAAGGTATTCCTCTGGCGATGAAGATGTATCCGGTGGACGACCAAACTGAAGATCACAAGGGAGACGAAGTTCGCGACCAAAGAGCATCTGTGAAGGAGTATATCCGGTAGTCTCATGGACAGCACTACGATATGCAAGCAGAAACAGCGGTAGCTTCAAATCCCAATCTTGCTGATTTCTGGAAACCATAAGGGAGAGGTTATTCAAGATGGTTCTGTTAAACCTCTCTACCATGCCATCCGATTGTGGGTGTAGTGGCGTGGTCTGCGTCTTGTCTATTCCGAGAATTTGACACATTCCTTTAAACACAACAGAGGTGAAGTTTGTCCCTTGATCAGAATGAATTTGTAAGGGTGTGCCGAATCTGGAAACCCATTGCTGCACTAGAACCTCGGCTACTGTAGTCGCCTCTTGATCGGGGATTGCAAACGCTTCAGGCCACTTAGTAAAGTAGTCCATGACAACTAGTATGTATTTGTTGCCATTTGAAGATCGTGGTAAAGGACCCAAAATGTCTAATGCTATTCGCTCAAAAGGTGCTCCTACGTTGTACCGCTGCAACCTTCCTCTGCTACGTTTCTTTGGTCCCTTACGTGCCGCACAGTCATCACAAGATTGGCACCATTTCTCTACATCTTGTCTCGTTTTGCTCCAATAGAAGCGTTCTCGAACTTTCTGTAGAGTTTTCATTACTCCGAAGTGGCCTCCAGTTGAGCTACTGTGCAATTCTTTCAAAACATCTGAAATTCTTGATTTTGGAAGAACAAGCTGCCATTTGAAATTACGTCCATCATCGGACTCCCATTTCCTGTATAAGACACCATTTCTTATATGGAGTGAGTCCCAAAGAGCCCAATATTGTTTAGTAGCAGGACTGTAGGTGGAGATATCCTGCCAACTTGGTTTCATACTGGAAGATTCTTTTAATTCTAAAATTGGATTTATGTCTGAATCTTCTTTTTGGGCTTCTCTAAGTCCTTTATCACTCCATGGGTCTGGTTTCGGTGGAGGTGAAACAGTAACTTGGCGTACCGAAGGATTTATTAACTGATAGTTCTTCTCTACTCTAGAACAATATCGGCAGCTTTCATTACACGGCTTCCTTGATAGTGCATCAGCATTTCCATGAAGAGTTCCTTTGCGATGACGTATTTCAAAGTCAAACTCCTGGAGTCGTTGAATCCATCTGGCAACCTGTCCTTCTGGATTTTTAAAATTTAAAAGCCAGGTTAAAGATGCATGATCTGTCCGGAGCAAGAACTTTCTTCCATAGAGATAATGGTGGAAATGTTCTATTGCTTTGACGATTGCCAGCAATTCCTTCCTGGTTGTACAATAATTCCGCTCCGGTTTTGATAGGCATTTACTCCAATAAGCAATGACATATTCTTTATCATCAATTTCCTGCGACAAAACAGCTCCGATATTTTCGTTGCTGGCATCCGTATCTAAAATGAATAATTTTTCGGGCTGGGGATATGCAAGAACGGGCGAAGATGTCAACGCCTCCTTCAGTTGTTTAAAAGCTTTCTCACATTCATCTGTCCATAGAAATCTCTGTTTAACTTCTGTCAACTTGTGAAGAGGTCTGGCAATACTTGAAAAACCCTTAACAAATTTCCTGTAATATGTGCATAGTCCAAGAAAACTTCTTAATTGGTGGACATCTTTTGGACGACTCCAGTCCTTAACTGCGGAGATCTTTTCAGGATCTGTTCTTACACCTTCAGCAGAGATAATGTGTCCCAGATAGCTTACTTCACGTCGGAATAAATTACATTTGCAAGGATTCAGCTTCAGGTTGGCCATTTTTAATTTTTCCAGCACCTTTCGGATGTTTCTTAAATGGTCTTCGAATGTGCGCCCTACAATAATGATATCGTCCAAATATACCAAACAGGCTTCGTAGGAAAGTCCTCGTAATACTGTCTCCATCAGGCGCTCAAACGTTGCAGGTGCATTGCAAAGCCCAAATGGCATAACCTTGAACTGCCAAAGTCCTTGTCCTGTGGTGAATGCAGTCTTTTCTCGATCCTCAGGATGTATCTCTACTTGCCAATAACCACTCTTGAGATCTAAAGTCGAAAACCATTGTTTTCCGGATAAAGCATCAAGTGTATCGTCAATCCTAGGAAGAGGGTAACTATCTTTTTTAGTGATGTTGTTTAACCGACGATAGTCAACGCAGAATCGGGTAGAGCCATCTTTCTTCCGAACTAAAACAATAGGCGAAGCCCAAGGACTCTCTGATGGCTCAATAATGTCATTCTGCTGCATTTCCATCAGAAGATTATCCACCTCTTCCTGTTTAGCGAATGGCAATCTTCTCGGATGTTGTTTAATGGGTGGATGATTTCCTGTATTGATTCGGTGCTGCGTCAATTTGGTTCGCCCAACATCATCTGATTTCTTGGAAAAGAGATCTCCGAATTCTAATAATAGATTTCTTGCAGCATTCCTCTGTTTATCATCTAACTCTGCACTCTGAAGGAGTTCATTAATTAGAGTGTCAGGAGGCTCAGATAGTGTGGTTTGACAATTTCGGTTAATACAGGTCACTGGAGTGCAAGTCGCCAGCACTTCTCCTTCTTTTATTAGTTTTACCTTATTGCTTAGATTAGCAACTCTTACCGGGATTACATTTCGTGAAAGGTCGACGAGGGAAGAAGCCACTAGTACTCCTTTAACGCTATTGTCGGAATCTGGATATTCAGTCAATCCATAATGAAAATTATTATCTTCTGAAAGAGCTCCGGAAACTATTGTCTCAGTTCTTGGTGGTAATGTTGTTTCACTCTTTGCAGTTATATGATGGACTGATTTAATATCTGAATATTTCGTCTTAAAAATCGTTATGTCTTCAGAACATGAGTGTAGTTCATTATTTTTAAAATCTAACTTGAAATTGTTTTCTTTGAGGAAATCCAATCCGAGAATAAATTCGTCATTTATATCAGCGACATATGCCATATGATGGTACACGGCATTACCAAATGCAATGTTTAGATTGACTTTTCCATGCACTTTAATCTTATCACCTGTCACAGTTTGGAGGGTAATGCAGGGCGGCGTCCAGATGAGTTTGTCACCAAGTTTGCGAGCCAAATCTGTCCTAATGATAGTTACGTTGGCTCCAGTATCGATTATCATTCTGCAGGGAACTTCGTTGACATGTCCCATAACGAAAAGTCCGTTGTCGCCGCTACTTACGGAAGAAATGTGAAACGATTTAAAATGGGGCTTCTGACTCTCTGGACATCTCCGCCCCGCGAGATGGCCACATATTAGTTTCCCTGCTGTGGTGGAAGATCATTTCCACCATTTTTTCGTTTCGGGCAGTCTCTCTGAACGTGTCCGACTGCACCGCAAGTCCAACACTGAATTTTCGTGTTTCTGCCACCTTTACTCAATTCTAAGTTACGGAATTTTCTCCGCAGATCTTCGATTTGCTTTCTGAGATCACAGTCCATATCAGTAGCAGAGACGGCTCTGATTGAGTGCCGGTCTTTACGCGCGGCCTGCTGGGCAGCCTCTATCTTATGTGCGTAGACTAGGGCAGATCCAATATCTTTGACATCGGCGAGTCTAAGTGTTTTCTGTATCTCCGGATCCCTCACACTATCGATGAAGTGATGGAGAGCCAGATCTTGACGTGTCTCAGCTGGGCAGTCCGAAAATGCTAGATGGGAAAGTCGCTGAATATCGGCAGCCAATTCTTGAAGACTTTCACCCGCTTTTTGATAGCGGGACTTTAACTGTAGTCTGCTATATTCTTTAGTGCACTTATCTCCAAACCGCAACTCAAGGGCACTCGATAGGGCTTGGAAATCGTGCCTCTGCTCCTCCGGAAGCGTCTCGAGGATGTCAGCCGCGTCTCCTCTTAAAGAAGCCGCCAGGTGAAAAGCTTGGGCTCGGGGATTCCATCCATTAGCTTCCGCTACCATCATAAACTGGGTCTTGTATACTTGCCAGGATGATTTCCCATCAAATGTTGAGAGTTTAATATTGGCTAGGGAAGGCACAAATGTCACGTTGGGTTCCTCATGTCTGTTTGACATTTGTTTCTTCAAGCTTTCAATCTCCTTATTGATATTGTCTAATGCTTCTTCCACGTTTTCTTCTATCTCCAGAACTTTAGTTTCTACTGAAGTTACCTTATCTTCCATTGCATTCATCTTCTCCTGAATGATGTTGGAGAATTCTTCTTTAACACTTACAATGTCCTTCTTAAGTTCCTTTTTAAGCTCCTCCTGTCCAGCTTTCATCTCTTCCTGTCCAGATTTTATCTCTTTCATCATCTCGGTTTTAATCTCTTCTTGTCCAGCTTTCATCTCTTCTTGTCTAGCTTTCATCTCTTCTTGTCCAGCTTTCATCTCTTCTTGTCCAGCTTTCATCTCTTCTTGTCTAGCTTTCATCTCTTCTTGTCCAGCTTTCATCTCTTCTTGTCCAGCTTTCATCTCAGTTTTCATCTCAGCCATCTGCTCCGCTAATTTTTCGAGAAGACTTTTCATTAAATCCATATCCATTTTTCTTGTGACACGCTGCATCAACTCTTCAATCCCGATTCTGACACCAGTTGTACCGAGCTTCACGGGTTCGTGTTGATTGAGAGTTGAATAAAGCAACCACTTTATGAACACAAGACTTTTATTCGTAAAAACTTCACTAGATAAACGAAATTCCCGCTGTAACAATCACAATTATACAGCTACGATTCGTCAGATACAATAAGAAATAGCTTCCAATCACAGGTCTCAAATACCTCAGACAGAGAACAACTAGCAGTCACAACGAATCGTCTTCACTCACTGACTGTCTTCACAAAACTATACTACTATTCCATGTCGGGCTGCGGTATTTATACCTGACTTGGCGGAGAAATCTACCAATTTCGCCAAGGCTCTGGAAGCTTCTAGGCTATCTCGAAAAATATTGGTCCTAGAGCTTAGGTGATGGATGTTTCCAGAAGTATCGATTTCTCGCCAAGTCGCCAAAAATCTCGCCAACCGTCGCCAAGTCGCCAAGAATCTCGCCAACTGTCGCCAAGTCGCCAAATCATTAGGAAATCCGCTTTTAAACTACAACACGTCTAAATACCGCAATTTTTGCCCAAAATGTGAGAATTTCTGATCTGTCTGAGATATTTTAAGACAAATATAATCATTATTTACAAATTTGTAACAATATCAACTAACGGGCAATAAACCATATGAATTATTGACATTTATACTCTTTGCATGATAACATGATAATCTTAAGCTCGATCACTTATTAAATTCGTATCTTATGAATATGAAAGAGAAGTTTTTCCTTACTAGCTTACTGTGACGACTCCAAAGAGGAATACTAAATTTAAATTATATGCTTTTAAAATGTGGTGTTATTTCATATTCTTCTAGCAGCAATTTTGTTCTTTTACTAAGAAATATATATTAATTTGATTAAACTTTTATATGACATATATATATATATGTATATGGAATTAATCTGAACAACTATCTTAAATATTATTAATTTATTGCATTGTATTCTTGTGTGTATAACTGGCTATTTTTTACACTTGAATAACAACCAATCGGATTTTTGGACAAGAAACGAAAAAGTACCTTCCTCTCCAAACTATTATGTAACATCTAAGAAGAAATATTAGTCCATGACAATTTTAATGACATATGTCTATGACTGTGATTTATTTGATTAGATCACAAGAATGGTCAAACGTAATTGTCTCATTTACCTAAAGTAATTCGATAGCCCCAAAAAACCATCAACTGTTTATCATTTTAACAGCAATAATACTGAGATTGCTTTAAAAACATTTAATTTGTTAACATCTCTAACCAAAACACATACTATGAGCTAACCTAAATAATCTTAAATTAGATATCAAACTGATTGATAAATGTTAGCTTTAAAAACTTACCACAGTTACCATATCGTAAGCAGTCAATGTGGATTTTGATTTCGTCTTCTTTTTTTATGTATTTGGTCTTGCAGGTGAATCTCTCCCAGATTAAATTATGATAAAATCTTTATTTTTTGGTCTTCACTCAACGGTTAAATTGAAATCGAAACTACTATGCAAAAACCAAGCTTAGAACAATAAAGCAAACAATTTTTATACATTCTACTAGGTATCACTTAATTTTCAAATCCAGTAGGTTCGTTTTTCAGTCAAAACTTGTGAATTTCCTATTTATGTAGTTTTGGATTTGAACAATAAGTTGTTACAGACTGGCTGACACACACACTCACACAAAAGCTAAATTTAAATCATTAAAAAACATCAGATACGGAAATGAAATGCTATAACCATTAAATTTTATGATACATACGCAAATATTGTAATTTATATAAAAGTTATCACTGTTAATGTATGTTAAATACTTAAATACAAAGCTGTACATATATTCCATGAATACAAAAAATTAATTAATTTATCAATTTTAATAATTATGAAAGTCACACATTATTAACCGTACCATTTCGTCTAGAAAACGGAAAAAAAATAAGTTTGATAAATTTGGAAATATATCTTTCCCACTGTAGCAGTTTATTCAGAAAGTTAATAAAGGATAAAACCACTCTTTTAATACCATTCACTTAAAGAAAGATGGAATTATATGAAAATTATGTCTATATTTAGATGTATATCTATCCCGTTCCTTTCTCTCTCTCTTTATATATATATATATATATATATATATATATATATATATATATATATATATAGATAGATATAGATAGATATAGACATAAATATATACAATTAAGATAGTAACAATGGAAATTTATTTTCATAGAAACATAACTTATGACAATATCAGAACTAAAACTAATTATTTGGTGATTTCGTTGAAAACAAGGTGTTAATGAAATATAATTTAACTGCATTTAAAAAATATATTCAATTGGAGCGTACGATTTTCTTTTTTTAAAAAAATACTTAACTATAAGATTATTTCATAATTATTTCAAAATTTATAAGTTCATTGCTTAATTTTTGCAGGAAATATATTGATTATGTTAAAATTTTTATTTTTGTTTTCTTGGGATATGCACCAATACATATGATCGTTCTTAACTTTTTAGTTTAAGGCAAATTATATATATATATATATATATATATATATATATATATATATATATATATATATATATATATATATATATATATATATATATATATATATATATATATATATATATATATATATATATATATATGGATAGATAGATATAGATATAAATATATACAATTAAGATAGTAGCAATGGAAATTTATTTTCATAGAAACATAACTTATGACAATATCAGAACTAAAACTAATTATTTAGTGATTTCGTTGAAAGCAAGGTTAAATTCATCTCTTGCTGAGGGTTCTTTTCCGGTCGGCAAACATATGACAAACTTTGACGGGGAGGTTGCTGCTATTTTTGAGGCTGCCAGACAATTAATGCAACTGCCGGGCTTTAAAAAGGTGGTTTTCCTTTCTAACTCAACAGCAGCTCTTCAGGCCATAACTTCATTGCTCCCACATGATGCCCTTGTTATGGCCTGCCGGGAAATCCTTTCGCAACTGCAAGAAAGAACTGAAATCTGTTTGCAATGGGTGCCAGGGCATTGTGATATTGATGGCAATGAGCGTGCAGATAGGCTTGCCAAATCTGGATGTGACTTGACTCAAGAAAACAGGCCTATAAGCTTTTCTGCTGCACGTAGTACTATTAATCTACGTATTAAAAATCAATTAGGACAGTCTGGGAGGCAGCTGCTGTTGGCAAAAGATGGGAAACGGTTGTCAGATGCAATACCATCCCCAACAGCCTGCCGCGTGGAGTGGCGGTTGCCACCTTCAGGATGGCGACGGGTCACGACTACCCTCAGAAGCATCTCCACAGGATCGGCCTTGCCGATACTCCCCTCTGCCCCCTGTGTTCTACAGGCGAGGGTACAGCCGAACACCTGGCTTACTGTGATGCTCTGGAACAGGCTGACGACGACTTGCATGGGCGGGCTGGACTCTACTGGGAAGCACGGCGCCAAATGGCCCATCGGCCACGGGCGGGCATTGGATGAAGAAGAAGAAGAAGTTTAAGGCAAACAAGCATGAACTAGCTTAGAGTGAAGACATTGGCCAACTGCAGTTCTTCTTCAGTGAGCAATGAGGGGAAAATAAATAGCAATGTACGTGTATCAGTCTATAATTTCAAATCCATAACAATTCATGATTGATAATTTTGTGTGTCATATTTTTTTCTAATATTACTTTTATTGTTGAAATTAATCACAATTCTATAAGAGAGTCTAATATTGGTATGCATAGATAACTTTCTGTGAATGAAACTGGTGACAAAGTATATTCCCAGAAATATCCTCCGCAGCATATAATTTAAATGCTTACTTATTTTTCTATGAAGTTGTCGCAGTAAGCTAGTAAGAAAAGATTTCGCTCTTTTATTCGTATATGATTTAATATATGATCCAACTGAGGATTGTCATACTGAGAATCTATAAATGTCAATAAATCATAAGGTTTTTTACCCGTTAGTTGATATGGTATGTAAATTAGACGCGAAAGATGCCAATACACCTGATATTAATTCAAATATTATGTGACGTGTTTAGGAGCTCCGGTGGGTAGAAAATGTAATGATATAAAAAAGCAAGCACAAGCCAAATTAATTATAATGGCTGTAAAGTGATGGTATTTTTTGCTTCATATGAGCATTACAGGTTGTTATCAATGATAAAAATCAATACCTTGGAGAGACATATTGCTTGCATGTTAATCATTATTTTTTACTGAAGCAATAATTTATTTACAATTTTTTATTTTGGGCAAATTTGACTCTTATATTCCTAGTATGTTGCTATAAATTGGAGTACGTTACCATGTGAACACCACTAGGATTCACAGCGGCCTGGTGATGGAATACCATTTTTCAGAGTAAAAAGTGCGGTATTCAGTTCGAGGCACAGTAGAACAACGGAAGATAGATGTCACGCTTTTGCTTTCCGGGTTTCCTCCCTTGTTACACGAGAATACGGCCAACAATCGATGAAATTATCCTCTCGGAAGAAAATTACATGGTGAATGTCAAAATTTCTCGCAACAAATCTTTAGGCAGTCCACAAAGTGGTGTCAAAAAATTAATCCACTAAGTGGTATCAAAATATAATAGCAAACTTTTAATTTTATCAAATTATATTTAACAAGCATTTTCTACAAAAGTACAACAATTTGCGGTTATTCAGCACAGGATGACAAGAATTTACAACCATTTTTATCAAGCATTTTTCTCGAAAAGGTACGACTCTGTTTGTTGGAGTGAAGAGCTCAATCCTAGTCATTGTTAAACATTAGGAGACAGCTCTTGCCATTCTGTTTTCTGTACACTACTTTGACAGATTAAGTGCTTTAAAAAGTTCTATATCATGTCCTTTGTCGCTCGTGGATATGACTCACCATCAGAGAAAGGCCTTCTGGAAAATAGTAATAAGTGATGAAAGCTAAAATGTGTTTTATAACAACCTCTGATTATCAAATTTTGACTGGGTAATAGACCACATGTGGTGTCAAAATTATATTTCGTTAGTAAAATTGTACTTGTATTTGACTTAGTTACAAAATCTTAAAACTCTTATAAATTGGAAGCTCAGGTTCAAATTTAGCTAGTGTTTAATCAGAAACAACTGTTACTAATCTACATTCCACGTGTATGATTGTTAACCTTGGTATTTTGACACTGCCTTGTGGACAATCCAACGGCTGAAAGCTGTTGTATTTTCTTTAATATTCACAACGAAAGTTGTCTTCTGAGTGATCTGTTCATAAACAGTGGACCATAATAACATGTCACAAAAGAGAAAACCCAGAAAAAACCCCAGTCACCCACCCCGACAGACATATATCCGTAAGACAGAAGTAAAATATCTATCTCTTGCTATTCAACAGTGACTGGGATCGAACCTGGCACCTTTCGTTCTAAAAAGCACTGTTCTAGCATTAGGCCATGATGAGCCTTAGTTCGATAGATGGATGCTTGGGTACTTTCAGGTTTATGATCTCTCATTTGAGCTATTATTCAGGCCTACTATCTATGAAAAGTCTAGGAAGCAACAGATACTGGATGCTCAAAAGCTTAACAACAGCCTTCAACTAATAAGCTATTTACTCTCTAGTGTCAAATGAGAGTGTTTTTACATCATATTGCACACAATTTTCGAAACATCATCCTGTATAAATATAAAATTATTCACAAAATAGCATTATAAAAACATTTTGATCAATATTAAATTTATATTAAGTATATTGTAATAATGAATTGTTCAAATTTATTTAATTATATCCTAAATCCAGCCAATTTCTCCTTCAATCATTTCAATACATAACAAGTTTTCGGAAAATAGTTGAAAAATACTTTACGGAGAGAGAGAGAGAGAGAGAGAAATGTGAATATTAAGTAACTGAGAATAAAAAATAAGATATGTATCATATGTAAATTTGACTACCATTTCGAAATTTTTGATATCATCTGAATTCTTCTTGATTTCCTCTAACAAAATCTTCAAGGTTTCTTCTATTTTAAATTCGACAAAAGATTAAAATATACAAATAAGAAAAAAGTCATTTAAAGAAATTTTCCTTCGTAATTTTTCAGATTGTTAGAAAGGCTGAAATAAATGCACGAATGAATATTTTTCTTGATCTTTTAAAGTTAAAATGGAAATTAATTTCTTTTGATAAATGTTTTGTACTTTCTTAAATGGAATTATATTTTTTCACTAGCATGATAAGTGTATTTTTTTCTACCATAAGATATGCAAAATTTTGTTAGTTACACAGAATTAGATAAATAGTTATGATTAGAGTTTTTAAAATTTTTAACTGGCAGTGATTAAAGCAATGAGAAGAATACTTTTTGTATAGTTTAAGAAAACACAATATTTCTTTCCGATTAAATGAGATTTTCCTGTTTAAAACTATTTTAGATTAAATTCATGTTTCAGTAACTTGAAGTTAAATATTATATATACCACACTTTTGACACTTTGGCTATTGTTGTCTGGAACTAATTTTTAAATTATAGTAATCCATTTGAATATCGTTTAACATTAAATTCAACCTTTTGGATATTTTCATATATAAATTTAAGAACAGGTGTTTCAGCATTTGATTTCAGCAGTTTGGAAAAAGCGAGAATTTTTACATGTATACAAAAAAGGAATTAAAGTTGTCAAAATTGTAGATCGTATTGGAAAACATAGGCTTGCTGTATCAAAATTCGTGAGTAATTATATATATTATATATATATATTTCTTCCCATAATACAACACCGAGACTGATAAAAAAAGGCGAGCAAGGGAAAATCAATTTTTTAAATTACATTTTTTCATTAAATTGAGCCTTGATTGAATTTTAAATATTACTATGGTATCATTTACTAAAAGATTATGAAGATTTCTCTTCCATTATTCCTTTGGTGAGTGTACACTGAAATTTTATAACGGCTTCAGTTCAGCAGGAATAACTAATTTGACATTATTTTCAATCAATATGAATCATGGGAAGAGATTCTGAACATTCTTCTTTATGGCCTCATTTAAAACTTTTTTTGTGGATGAAGAAGCACTATTTAAAAAAAAAAACATTGCTTTAATACATGTTTTATCCTCAACTATAGCGATGTGTTTTAATGAAGGGGTGAAAATATTTTCTATAAAAATACCTGCTAGAAATGTTGATTTATAAAACCGCAAATATCCTATGTAGATCATCGTATATGATATTTATACAAATAGCACAAATAATATAGCGTAGTTAATCAATTGAAAATAACACTGTTTTATATCTGATTTAAACTGGATGTTGATGCCTCATGTGAACCAGCAAAATTTGTGGTAGTAATAAAGTAAAAATGTTTATTACATACCGCAATACTCTCTGCTTCAACTAACAAAATTTAAAAAATTCGGTATTTTCGTGAGTAATTGTAATTTAATTTTTTAAATATCCCAAGTTATTTAATGTTTTCAGAAGGGAAAATAATTTTTTAAAAAGGGAACACGATAAACATTGTCGCTGATAGAAATTGGTTTTCATATCGGCATTTGTGGCTTACCGATACCTAGTGGTAAAAGAACGTTTTCCGAGGAATGAGTTCACAGGTTCGATGCAAGCCATTGTTAAATAACAGGAAATGAATGTTGCCTTCAACATGCACAATTGTCAGAGTAGGTGCTTGGGAATTTTCGCGGCTTCTTTCTCAAAATGTGAATCCGGAACCCTGTTTGTGAAATGTTCTCCTGGAAGACAAATTATGCAACTCTTGTCAAAATGCCTAGCTTAGTCCATTAAATGATTACTACGTGTTTTCAAAGAATTTCATTCAGTTTTTTTCCTTATCCTTATCATTGAAACAATTCAGTTCTTTGTAATCAAAAATTATAAGCCAAATTAAATAGACTTTTGAGGGTTTATTAAAAGTATCTTGAAAAATTCAGTAGAATGATTAAGAAAGATATCAAAACAGTTTTCATTTTCTTTATTTAATATGTTTAAATTTTATTTATTTTTTTATTCTTACAAATATTTCAATTAATTTTTAATGCGAAGTTTTATGTAGGATTTTAGTCCTATATATTTTCCTAAAGCTATGTTTTCGTTGAATTATGCTAGCTTGGCTCGTTAGATTTGGAATATAAAATGCAAGTTTCTATCCTGAATTCTTTTGATGAGTTATGGACAAAAGACTTATTTTATGTCGAAAACACTTTTGAACTAATCAACTAATAAATCATAGCTTTAATTTTATCAATAAAATAAATTACTAAATGAGAATAGAAATAATCATGTATTTCTTGGAGTTACCTCTGAAAGCCACAGAATCATAATTGTAAGTTGTAAAAAATAATGCATCAAATAATATAAACAAAAAAAATTATTTTTTAAAATATTATTTCCTTTTCTGAAATGTATCTTTTAACCCCTTAACTGTGATATAAATTTCAGAAAAATGGACCAAAAATGGAAAACATTTTTTGACTGCTTAATTTTATTCTTTATATTATTATAAGAGTTAGAAAATGCTTTTTTATTACAAAAATAAAAATTTAAATACAATAACTACTATATTTATAATTTTTATATACACATAAAACATTGATTACACATACATGTTATTCATATTGAGCAAATTAAACGAAATTTTGAAGCTAAATATAATTAGTATAAACTTGTATAATATAAAAACACAACAATATGATTTTCAACATAAATTTTACAAATCTTTTACTGTATGGTATATCTCAAAACAAGGTACTGCTCAAAAGCCTATATATTGCACTTTTTACAATAAACACTTGTCTCACACATGCCTTATTCTCTTCCCTTGTTCATCGGTTTTAAGACAGCATATAAAACACTGTCTTGTTGGAGTAGATTTTTTCCCCATTGATGGGATGTGTCCTGGAAAGTGTCGATCTGTGAGGCGCAGTAAGCTTACACTAGAACGCCCTGGTCCTGGTAGTTGAACATTTGGTTTATTTAGCAACAATTGATTTTCCGAAGTTCATATTTTTCGCACCTCCTGCTGAAGTATGCAAAATAAAAGAGTTATTTATATAACGCCTGGTGTAGGAGATGGAAAAATATTTTCCAGTAATATTTTTTACCTCCTTTTCTAACAACCGGGAAGTCTGTAAGATGTTGATCGACTTTAACATCCCCTCCCATAGTGTTGTTGTAGTCATGGACTACCTTCAGAACCAAAGTTGGAATTGGTAAAAAACTAGGACCACTTGTGTCATTTATTAGGAAAATAGGAAATTAAGTATCCTAAAGTAGAAACGAACTCAGCTCGGACTTCCAAAGATAGAAACGTTAAATTTTCTTCTGCCCGAACTGAGTTGCATGCAGTAATTGCCCGAACTGAATTCGGGCGACACTGGCAAGGGGTTAAGATCATCTCCATATTTTCTGGAAAAGCCTGTATGAAAATCACATTCAAAGTATATCAACTTGTGAAAATGTGATATGAAAGTAAATTAACCCTAAAGATGTGAGATATAAATTCTATCCATTCTTAAATTATTGAAATAAACAATAAAACATAAAAGACAGATCTTCATTTAAGTTTTGCAACATCAAATCAAGCTTATAATTAAACGATGTACGCTCATTTAGTTATAATCATCTTCAGTTCAACAAATCATGTCTCAACTCTCTCATCGAGTATGGATGTCTATAGTAATTCCAAATTCAATATAAATAATAGGTTTTGCTCAAATTATAGCCACTATGGAAAAAAAAAACAGTAAAGTTGCAAAATAAACCAAAATTTCAAAATTTTGTCTCAAAGTGGAAATTATATTATTTAAACAATTCCTCTAATTTGATTGACAGTTAATATACAGCTTGTAAAATGAATGGACTAAATTTACGAATTTTGTTTTTTGTAACAATTTAATGTCTTTTTATTTGAAATTAATTCTTTTTTATAATATTACTTTTTTAAACTGAAGCATTAAAATTATAATCCCGACATAAATTTGATTGAATGTATCTATTATTTCACATTAAATAAATGGTTTATTTATACTTTTTTATAAAGAATAGAAAATATATCAACTAGTTTCTAAGCAATAGTACTTTGGATCCCTTTATCGTTATAAATGGAAACGTCTAATCAACTGCTTTATCAAGATCCACTGAATAAAACAATTAACATATCATCATTTTGAGTGGTTTCTAGATAACGGGAGACAGAAAATATATTTGCATCGAATTGCAATTGTTTGATACTAAACTTGCAAACAGGTTACTGCAACACAGGTAAGTTACAAAAAGTCTTTTTTCAAATTTTAAGCGAATTATTTAATAACGATATATTCATTTCCGCGTGGAATGGCTATCTCTATAGGAAGAGAATTTCTTATATATTAAATTCTAAATTTTTCTCCCATACATAATGTTACTTTTATTTTTTAATGAATATGCTTTTTTAGTGGTACAATTTTAGCTAATCCAAAGCAGTTTCTTATCAATCATTTATGAATAGCTATTCGAAAAACAATTCCTCAGTAGTTATTTTCATTCATAAATTTTAAATAAATCTGTTAGATATTTCTTCAAAATTAAAAATCGCATAAATACGTTGTATATTTTTTCAATAAAATAATTCTAAGACTAGTTTTTGCTAATATTTTTGCAAGCCTCATGTTCAATATATGCCCTTAACATTAGTTTATATTTATCAGTCTGTACTTAAAATTGTAAAAATAAGCTGAAAGTAAAAAAGACAGTTTTTAATAAAAAGTTATTCATCTAAATTAAATTTTAATCATGTTAATTGTGAAATTAATATTTATGTATATAATTATCTTAAATATTAAATCATTATTCATCAAAAATTTTATTTTCATCCTATATTAAATATTAAATTCCAGCTAATAAATTGTTAAAACATGATTAGCCTTTCTATTCTTTGGCGCCTGTACTAGTTATTTGAGATTAATTGCCTAAAATTTCAAAAAATTACAAAATCATATTATATCGGTTTTCTCTCAACTTTGTTAGCCGAAAGCTGATAATGATGAAAATATTTAAATGGATCCAGTTAATTATTATTTGGAAGATAGTTTTCCCATTTATAACAAATTTTAATCTTTCGTAAAAATTCAATGGATATTGATTAAGCACTTCTGAATAAAACTGGACCTACACATTTACTAAATTTAATAAATGATTTCATTAAACTAAACTTATTAATATAAACATCCATGCAAAAATATTGTATTATTGCTAAATTTATTGAATACATTTTACATAAACGATCAACAAACTCCATTACACTCTTTGGCAAATTCATTAGCATTTTCTTGCGCATTTTATGGAAAGTAATAAAAATTTGAAAAAATACAAGCACATAAATAATATTTTTGATAATGAATTTAATTTTTGATAAGGATTTTAAAATAATATTTTTGGTGGTTTATATTGAATAAATATTTACATAGATTGCTAATCATTAATATTTCATTCATTGATGATTTCAAAAATATATAAACTATTTTAAATATCATTTGAAGCATATCCCTGCAAAGTATTAATAAACTTTGCCCCGCACAATTTCTGCGCACTTTTTAGTATAAATTTCATCCAAACTTTTTACTTAATTTTTAGTAAATTCTAAACAGGAGAAAAAACTCATTTTTATATGTTAGTAAGTACCAAAACATTTTCCATAATCAATTAAAACTATTGTAGTTTTAATTTCTCTGATTAACTCTGTAACTCGAGGAATAAATAATTTCCATTAAACTGCTATCTAAATGTGTGCAAAGAAAAATTCCACAAATGTAATTTATTCCAGGAAACTTTGAACTCAGAGCTTGGATATTTGCATCTCAATAGAGCTGTATCATCTGCTATTGGTGACAATATGAGATTATTCTCATATCATTCCACAGTTTATTATTGGGACTTATGAGATAATACATCATAATTTTGTCTAACTTTTGGAAACAAAATCAATGCCTGCCATCTACTCTAGATCTCCCCACTGCATTCTGTGAAGATCAATTGAAGTACAAAATTCTGTCAACAAGATAAATCTTATCTTGCTCAGAATAAAACAGTCGACCTTCCTTCAGAATAAGAATGCATTTATCAACTGAGTTATCATGTTTCATGCAAATAGTAACTAAACTTAAAGAAAAATAAATTTTTCAAAACATTTATTGTAAAACAAAATTATATATATATATATATATATATATATATATATATATATATATATATATATATATATATATATATATATATATATATATACATACATATATATATATATATATATATATATATATATATATATATATATATATATATAATTAATAGTTATTTCATTTTAAAAAATTAATCAAAAACCAAATGGAAAATAATAATATATTTATAAAATTAGCCAAAAACCAAATTGGGAACAATAATCAAATACTAGATGGAGAATAATACATTGAAAATACGAAATACAGTAAGCAGATGGAAAAATTTTCAATATATAGTTTAAAATTAAAAAAAATAGAATAAAGGAAAATGAAACGAATATGGAGCGAAGTACCAATATGTCCAGCTTCTTCAGGAGGTGTTGACCACATTGGTACAAAGTATAGCTTTTCTGTATATATATATATATATATGTGTGTGTGTGTGTGTGTGTGTGTGTGTGTGTGTGTGTGTGTGTGTGTGTGTGTGTGTGTGTGTGTGTATTATTCAGTATTTTGTAACGATAAATTATTTGCAGTGTATTTTTTACTGTGCAAAATTAGCATATATTATATTCAAAAATATTTAAAAGAAATAATTTAGGCTTAAAATTAATCATATTTTTTTGTATTTGACTTAGTTTCGTAAAATTTATTGACTTGAATCATTGAATTAGGAATATGTTAAGAAATTATGTACCATGAATACTCAAATTTTCTACAAAATATCTTATTTTATAAAAAATTCAAAAAAAGTAATTTGTTTGCAAATGAGAAAATATATTTTCTATTATGATATCAATTTTACTTTATCAATATCATTTCCTAGAATTCTGAGTTACGCATATTACAATCTCCAATTTTTTAGTACAAGCGAAATTGATCAATCTATCAACGAAATTTTGTGTAGCATATTTGTATGCTGTAAATTTGATCATAATAATATAGTTATAGTTAATAATTTTATTATAGTTCAAATTGGTAGTTTGAACTGTAATGAAAAACATTTCAGTTAACTCACTGTCAATTATGGAATAAAAAAATAAACTTCACTTCGTATTCCACTCTGTAATTCTGGCTTTGAATCTCAAAGAAACTTCTGATGAATATTGTATACACTTTTCAGCATTACTGAAAACATATTTCTCATGGTTTCAAAAGGATTTCATTCTCGAACTACGACCAACGGCTCATTATTCATCACTAGTATTCAGTAAATGAGAAATCCTTTCTTTCACATTTGATTTTTTTTAAATGTTTTATTCTTAAGACCAATTAATGTTATTATAAGCATGCTATTAAATATTTTACATTAATTCTATTAAATATGAATTAAGTATTAATTTTGTTGTGTCACACAACATCTTCTTAATGCATGTTTTTATAGTCATATGTTGAGTTGCACAAGCATTATTTTTTCAACAAATAATCGTTTCCAGCATTTTCTTACAATTAATTCTATTTCGGTGGGCCATTCTTAGAGAGTATAACTCTAAAGTTCATATAAGTTCTTAAATCTTATGTAGTTAATAAACTAAAGCAGATATCAATTACAAAGATCCATAGAATAACTACTACTTTCTAACTTAAAATATTCGAACTTTGGTTAATTGAAATTTTTTACCATAATGATATTGCGTTAAGATATTAGCTTAGAGAAATATAAATTGAAATATTTAAAAATAATAGATGCATTTTATAAAAGATATTCTTATAAAAACTTTCTTTAAAAGAATTAAATAATATTATTATTATTTAATTAAATTGAAATAAAGTAAATAATATAGCATGAAAATATGATACAATTTTTTTATTGTAAACTTAAATTTTATGACCATAAACCATTCACTTTTTTATGCCAATATTATTCCATTTATTTCAAAAATTCATTTGTATTTTTTATATATCACATACATTTCTTTTCAAATGACAAGATTATAATTAGAAAGTTAATTGCCAGGCATCAGACAGCTGAATTACATAAGCAAACAAAATCGCATTTGTTATGCATCACAAAATTAGTAATAAATGAGAAATTTTTAAAGTGCTCGAAATTTTACTGTCGTATTTCTTAAGTTGTTTTAAAAATATTTAAAAACATTCCGTATTCTCTCTTGGCACAGTTTGTCTTGTGTGTGCTTTGGACCTGCGCCACAGAACCCAATCGACCAACCATTACGTATTCTCTAGAAAGTTTCTTGCATTCAATTAAAAAATTCGGTAACTTATCAATGTATTTAAATGAACAGAAAAAGAGGGGAAACAAGAAGTAAATAAAATAAGTGATCCTTTTTAGTATAAAAGTTGGAAATGCACAAACTAATATTCATATAATTAATTACTAAGCATATTTTTCTATTTTATTAGAAGCCATGCAGTTGCTTTGGACCTATTTTTGCCTACTTCTACCTGTGGCAGTATTGGGTAAGGACTACTTCACTGCAGCTGTTTTCGAACACCGACCAAGATCTCTGAACACTTCCCAAGCACCCCCAGAAGAAATAATTGCTTCTAATCTTAAATATTTCGAGAAGGCTGTACCACTAGCTGCGAAAAAAGTAATCAAATTTTAAAACCTCTCTAGCTTTATTTCATTCTTGCAGGACATAAAAACTTTCTCTTTTTATACACAAGTTCTTTTCTAAGCGAAGGTGTTTTTCCACAAATGTCTTTTTCTCTTTTCAAAAGAACTGGAATTTTACCAAAACGAATATAGAAATGAAGCTCCAATGATCTGGAACTATTTCATATTCTTTCTACAAAGGAAAGAAAATAAGATATGTTTGATATTTTAACTCGAGATGTGTTTCAATAATAGGATTGCTGTTTGATATTTTATAATTATTATAAGTGATTATAAAAAATATAACGAAACATTTTATTTGAAATTGAATATATATATATATATATATATATATATATATATATATATATATATATATATATATATATATATATATATATATATATATATATATGTATGTATGTATATATATATATATACACACAAACATATCATCCATGTATATATATTTTTGTAAATTTGCAGAAATGAATTTAAATTTAAAATAGCTTGAAGTCACAACTACTCATCTTTTAAAAGTCAATAATATTTAATTACGGAATATTCTTCTATATTTGAAGGGTAAGATAACTTAATTGAAATAATTAACTATTTAAAAGCTTATTATACTCAAAGATGTATGATTGTATAATATGATTGTCAGCTTATGTTGTGAATATTTTCCGGTTTTACTGTTACATTTCTATTAGGAATATTTCCTTTGTATATCGTCTTGATAATTTAATGATATGCTTAGCGTAAAGTTTTACACTAACACTGTAATGGACATTCTAATAGCAAGACTGAAGAAATTTCCATACGTCAGTGAATTACAATTTTGGAAACTTCAATGTATTAAGTTTCATTCTTTAGCATTGAAACATACTAGTTTTCTATGTAGTGCACTCACTTGAAATTCCTTGCTGAATACTTTATAATAAGGATAATGCTAAATTCTACTTTAAATAACTCTGTTTTAATATATATTATAGCGATGTTATAATTTAAATCTATTTAGTAGGCCCCGGTTTAATTAGCCCTCGTGTGCAAAAAATGACCGTTGAGCGACAACCAACCAACCAACCTGCGATATTTTAATATTCCGTTTCTAAATGATTTTTACACACTATGAAATTTATTTATTTATACTATTTTACGTGAATCTAATTTTATATTAAATCGAAGAGAAAAAAATAAATTTATCAAAATAATAAATTGGTATAAAAATGAAGAGAATGTCATATTCTGATTATGTTACTTGATGCAGGTATCTCACTGAAAACTAATGAATTGATCAAAAACAAAATATTTTTTAAGCAAAAAGTAAAATTTATATAATTCCAATGTTACAATAATAAATAAAATAAGTTTGGGGGAATATTTCCTTCGTATTTCATGGACATCCAAAAAAATAGAAATTTTTATCAATGACTATATTTCGGAAACATTCATGTTTCAAAAATATATGCTAATATTTGTGAAAGCAGATCTTATTCCTTCTTATTGAATTCTAAAATAACATTTTGTATTTAGTTCTAACATGGAACTTCCTCAGTTTGCTTACTTTTTTAAGATTTTATTTCCAATTATTAAAATTCTGAGGTTAATTGTCTCAAAATATTTTATCGGAAGAGCTAAATATTAATCTATTTTTATAAATTATTTTACTATCAAATAATCTTAGAATTAGTTCAAGATATTTCTTTTTATTGTATTCACAAATAGATACATAATAATCTTTAACAGTTTAGAGATTAATTGATAAAAGTTTGAAAAAATTTGTAATACCTCTCTCTCTCTCTCTCTATGTATATTCATAATTCTAAACATGATTAGACTTAAGGGCCATCACATTAACCACAGTAGGATAGAAATAATGATTACTCTTTTTTGACACTTTTATTATCTCAAATAGATTACTATTTGCTTTTAATTTATTAAAATAAATTTCAAATATGATTTTTTCATAGCTTTAATTTAAATTTAGCTTTTTTAAGAGTAATAATAAATTTCCTATAATGATTAATAGACATTGAAAGATCATTTCAAATTAGTTTTTATAAATATGAATCAGAATCTTATGCAGAATTTTTATCAAGTTGTCTAATTATTTAACACCTTATAATTGATGCTTCTGGGAAGAGTCTTTATTATGCTAAAGTTATGTACAAGTTCATGCTTATGAAAGTTAAGAGCCTTCACATGAAAGTATTTCATTTCATAATACAGTATTTACTATAATTGCGAATGAAAAAAACAATCAAAGTGTAATTAATTCTGAATTTACCTCCTGAGAGAAAGAGAGACAATTCATGAATCTACCTTCCATTTCTACCTATTTTATTTAATTTCTAATTTGTTTTATTCATATACAGTCCATGAATAAGAATTAGAAGCGTGAGGTTCGTTGAATTTTATTAAAAGTTTTTTGAGATTAATATTTTTATGCATTAAGAAAAATCAAAAACTTGCAATCAAATTAACTAGAAAAGAATTACTCTAATTCCATTTATTAATAAAATTAAAAATTTTATTCACTAAAATAATTTGAAACATGGTATTTTTTATTCTTTTAATCTTTTTTTCCTTTTTTTTCTTTAATTTACTTTTTTATGTCTCATGGAGTATTTTGAATCCACTTCAAAGGATTGAAGGTACTTTGCCATTATGGTATATTATATCAGTAAGACAGGAAATCTAATGGTTTCATGTTAGTACTATTCAGTGCTAGTACAGTTGAGAACACAATCATGAAATTTAAAACCTATAAGTTCATATTCATATGCTATGTATTTATAATTATATTCATACACCTATATAAGGCAGTGTTATGCAATTAAAATAATTATTTAAGTAAAGTTTATGAAAAGTTTTCCATCAAATCTCTATCAATAAAGTTTTATTGTTTTTGGCTTTAGATCAGAATTTTTTCCTTTCTTTATTCATAATAAATATATTAGTTTTAGCGTATAGTTTCTTCATAATTTTACTATTATTTCATTTTGCTTTGATTAAAATTAAAATGCTTTATTTCATTACAGGGTGTTGACATACTCGTTTTCAATGAATATGGCTTGTATCTTCATGTCACTGACAGAGAACGCTTAAAGCAATTTGTAGAAAACATCCCAGATCCAAGTAAAGAAAAAATCAACCCATGTCGTGATGAAAAATACAATTCTTTCATTCTATCAACTTTCAGCTGCATGGCCCGAGAATACAACATGTACATTCAAGTGAATTTAGGCGATATTCATCCATGTTCTGATACTTGTGATGCTGATGGGATAGATGAGTGCAACAAGGGTTGCCATAATGATGGAGTTCTAATATATAATGCAGATGTCGTCTTTGACAGAGAAGGTAATATCGTTGCTCGTTACCATAAAGGACACCCATTCTTTGAATTTGTCAACGCCCCAGAAGAGTTTGAATTTGTCACTTTTAAGACTGAGTTTGGTACTTTCGGAATACTAACTTGCTTTGACTTAATGTTCAAAGAATCTGTACACTTGGTCAAGGATTACGGAATTGACACTCTTTTGTATTCCAGTTATTGGTACGATGATATTGGTCCATTAGCTTCTGTTGAATATCAACAAGCATTTGCTCTTGAAAATAAAGTGAATGTACTTGCTGCTAACACTCAAAAGTCTGGAACAGCGTCCTTGGGAAGTGGAATTTATTCGAAAGACAAGGGTGCTCTGGTATATACGTATGATCCTGATGGTGAATCTAAGCTTTTAATTACAAATGTAGGAATAAAAGAAGGTGCAAAAGTTCCGGAATTGAAATTATTTTATGTCATTACGGAAGATAACGTTTTTGAAAAAGACGTTGAAACTGGAGAGAATTTTCCAGAACATGGGCTTGCAAGAAAAGCTGGAAAACCTAAAGATGAATTCAGAGATTACCGATATTATAAATCACAAATCGAAAGTCATTCTGCAAGCAAACTCAAAACCCCTTCAGGTGAGATTGAGACATGTAGTGGAGATTTTTGCTGCTCATTGCAATATGTAGCTGAGGATATGAATGAAGATTTTTACTTGACAGCATTTTCTGGATTAAATGAAGTCAGAAACTACTTCCACTGGGAAGAAGAAACATGCTTATTAGTTAGGTGTGATCCCTTTGAAGGCAAACCCTGTGTATTGCAATCGTCAACTTCTAAAACTGTGTTTAAGAACTTGGCACTGAAAGCATATTTCAGTTCTCAGAGAATATATCCTGCAGTAACCAAAAATAAATTCCGTTTAGCTCCAACATCAGAATGGAGCTACGCAAAAGACGGCTCAGTTGTTACTTTGAAATTTGAATCCCAATCAAATGAGCCTTTAGTCAAAGTAGGATTGTTTGGACGAAAGTATGACAGCGATCCTCCTTTTATACCTTACCGTAACCCTTAAAAGTTCTAACAAATTTTTTAATATCTTTCCAATTTCATTGTAAAGTAAATGCATTATATTGCATTACAATTATTCCGTTCAATGTTAATTGATTTTTTAAATATATCCAATATTTTAGCATTATATACTCATTGAAACTCTGCATTACAACTTTTCCGATAAACTCAGTTTAGTATCAGTTATTCAGGAAGCACTAAAATTTGATAAATTTACAACCTAATCGTGTTTAGACACCTGAAGTATAACCAAGAGAACCTCACAGCAAATTTTGTAAGACTTAAAAAATGTGTGTTTATTGAACAGAAATTTCCTTTCAATGTAACTATTGTAAAACTTATAAATATTTTGTTAATAAAAATTTTATTGGAATTCAGAGTAGTTTTCATTATACTAAGATTTCCTTATTGTCTGATATTTGAGAAATTACCAGGTATCCGATTCTGAATAATACTATTAAATTTTTAGCACTTGTTGTAATTAATCTGATTCTAGCATCAGGTTTGATTGGAAGAATCATATTTAATGAGACGTGTAAATAGCACCTAAATGTTTTACTCTTTTTAATTTACACATAAATTAGTTTAAAACTGAATGTTCTTTATAGTTCATTTTAACTTTATTTTTAAATAATTTAATAAAAAAGGAAAAGAGTCAAAATGTGTATTATAAATAAATTTCAATAATTAAATTTAGTTATATTTTTAATATATTATAATTAGCTTGTATTAGAAATTTTAACAAATGTATTGTATAATTAATGCTATCTGTGAAATTCTATTCGGCGTATCCTGTGTGTGTTTAATGGATTATTCTCAACTCTTCAAATGCTTAATCTATATTTTCTTTAAGAAAAAAAGAAAAGCTGTTGAAAAAAGCATAAACATTACTACGGAATTCCTTAAGCATCAATCGTTTAAAATTATCTTGAAGTAGATGCGGAAAGGGTATTATTAAATAACATTTTACTTATTGGCACTCTTTTTTATTCTAAAATATTCTATAAAGTAATATTTTTAAAAAGATTAATACAATATATAGTGTGCTCAATATATATATATATATATATATATACTTTAAAGTTATCTAAATCCATCACCTTCAGTAATTATTTTAAATTCTTTTATGATATATGAGACAATAAACACTAATTTATGTGAAAACAATATTCATTTTGTTTCTTTTAACTCTCAGAAACATTTAGTGGTAGGTATTTTACCATCTTTATGTGATGCATAATAAATCTTGTTTTACTTCTCGTCTCAGTTAATAAAAAGTTCATTAAATCCTGAATCTGCAGTGAAAATTCAATATAGTAAGTTTTGAAGTAGTAATGATAAGAAAGTAGTCTTATATCCGTCATGGTCAAGCAATTCAAACCTTACCATTCGAAATAAAAACCTATTGAGCATTAAGAGCTGTTGTCAATGAAAAGCGGATATAACATTTTTGCTTTCTCCAGGTTCAGTTTGTTTGTCAGTCAACGGTCATTTTTTGCACACGAGAACTAATTAGACCGGAACCTATGGCTTAAAGGCTTAAAGTGGATTCCGAACCACGGTAAACATCCATGTCCAAGGGGGAACTCGAACCCACAAACTGTTGAACCAAAAAAAAAGAGTGCTAACCATTCGGCTCTTTGCTTACTCCAGATACACCTATCGTGGAATGAGTTTGCAGTTTTCATTGTTTCGCCCAATACGTCATGTAAATGCATTCCACATTAATGTCTTTTAAAAAAGAAGTGTTAACATATGTATGTACGCAATGAAATAAAGGCTTAAAAATGGGAAGCTTTCCTATTGCGTATTTTTTCCAAGGTACAGAAGTTCTCTTGGGAAAAAAAAGAACACAGGAGACGTCATATAAAGCTCCCTTTGACAATGACAAGAGGTACTCACTGTAGACCACATATAATAAAAATGCAATTTTATGTATAAATTAAAAAATAGTTCATTTAATCTCACATAAGAAATTAATATAATTACACATATACATTTTGCTTACAATTCAATAAAGTTTTAGTTTACCCAAATTTTTTCCTCACTCATTAAGACGGTTCTGTAATGAATCTCAAAGAATAAACTCATTTTTACAAAATATGAAAATTCTCTATTTCGACAAAGAAAAATAGATCCCATTTCAAAAGCAATGCAGAATTAATTAGAAATAATACTTTCAAGTGCGAGGCTCTCAGCGCTCAAAAGAACGAGTATTTGCTCGCGTCCCGCGCAAGTAGCTTTCGATTCTCTGAGTCTCTTTATCAAAAGAATCAAAGAATGCAAATAGTCTCCTGGGACTCTTTCACTTTGTGAAGAGTCGATTTATAGTCACCCACTTGAGTGCTTAATGAGTCGATGCAAAGACGATCCATCGCCTTTGACAATCGCCAAGGAACTCCAGAGAGGTGGATGGTGCCTGGAAAACGGAGAACTGAAGGTGAGAGGAATCAATAAGTCACATGACGTGGAAGTACAGGGTTGCCGAGCTTTTCCCGCCAACCCTGGCTACTATCTCACTTCACTGAATTTGTCATTTAAAATGAACATCGAAAATTAATTTATCTCGGCGGTCAGTCTGCCTAGGATAAAGAGAAGACTTCTAATTAAGTGCCATGATAAATGGAAAACTTCACTACATGTTCGTAAATTGCACTTAATTCGCAATAATTGAGATTGATTTAGTAGTTCTCACATGTAAATCAAACGCAATTATTACCTTTGACTACGCCAAAGATTTATCACACAAACTGAACCTGAAGACAACTTCGTTTACAGAATTTTTTATGCAATATAACGATTCTCCATATTTTATATAGGTTTTGATAGTCGAAGTAAATTGGAATATAAATTACAAACCCCCCATTATAATTAAAATATAAATTAAAGTATTTAATTAATAATTTTTTCTTTCATCTACATCATAGGTTATAAATATAAATTGCTAAAATAAAATTATAATTTTCATAAACACTAGTTTCTTTTATTAAATATTCGCTTTACCAAACTTTCGTTTTAACCAGGTTCTGCGTTAGAAAATTTATTACAGTCGCTAAATGTCAAAAGCGTTTTAAGCACCACATTGTATTTTCCCGAAAATAAAATGCATATAGCATTTTTAGGGAAAAGTTTAATAATTAAATAATAATTGATGACACGACATAGACATAACCGTGTAAATAACACTGTTGGAATTAATTTCACGCTGATATTTGACTAGGAAGGGAAAAAAATTTAAAAAGTCAAAATATCTGCTAGCTTATTTCAGTAATTGAAAAAATATTGAATAAAAAACATGACCAAAACATTTAAAATTTATTCTTAAAAGATATTACAAACAAAACCTTTGGAACTTTTCATTTTTCAAACATATGAATATTAATTTTTATAACAAAAGAATGTTTTTGGCAGTAAGGTTTAGTTAAAGACATGAAACATTTTTTTATGCCTGTGGATTCAAAATGTGAATTGAAAAGGCAGCACTTGACAAATTAAATAATTCAAAATATTAATAACAAAAAATTGATTTAATTTCCATTTTATCTCCTTTTCTTCAGTTATCTGACATAAAATTAACCCGTTTAGTTGAGAAATAAAAATTCTGGGACACATTATCTTAACTATTATGAAGCAAATTATTAGTTAAGATTTTAACTATATCCAATTCTTGATAGATTTTCAAAATCAAAATTACTGAAAATAGATATTTTAGAGTTATACAATTATTTACTATTTTTATATATCATAAATTCTAGAGAATTTGTGTAAAAATATATTACATACTTTTAACACTTGTGACAAATTAATAAAAAACGTCAATTTTGCTTTCATTTTAAAAACAGTTTTCTTAAATATTTTATTCTATATGTAATTCATTTAACTATAATAAAATATAAGTACACAATCCAAGACAGAAATATTTTCAGTTTTCTTAACTTCTCTTTTCTTTATTATTCTTTAAGTTTCAGAGAGAACAGTTTTCTTAAATATTTTATTCTATATGTAATTCATTTAACTATAATAAAATATAAGTACACAATCCAAGAGAGAAATATTTTCCATAATAATTAATGTGGGAAAACTAGAATATAAAAATTATATAAACTTCAACTGTTATTTTAATATACCATTCAAACATACAAAAATTTAATTAATGAACATGTTCTATGCAACTTATTTTACAATTTTGATTATTTAAAAATGTAATTAATAAAAATCAAAATTGGGAATATTTTCAAAAATTAACACTCAACCGTTAAATTAAATCCAAATTTGAAGTTGAAATATTTTTTCAGTATTTATATAAAATCAAAAGAAGTGACGAAATAGGAAAAGGCTAATTTAAGCAATAGCAAACTTTTACATAGAATACCACGTGATCTATCTCACACTATTCAAGAGCTTTTAATCATTGCAGACACTTCATTAGAATTGGGCTCTAAATTGGAAATCCTTTGAAATAATTCCACATGAAATCTCAATCATAAATTTAAGAGGAAATTGAAAATAAAATTAGGAGCGTTTAAGTTTCCGCTACAAAGCAAAAATGCTTGCCTAAAGTGAATTGAAACTGAAATGACCCTGAAAATTTTCTTACAGCGAATGCAATGAAAAAATTCTCTCTCTCTCTCTCTCTCTCTCTCTCTCTCTCTCTCTCTCTCTCTCTCTCTCTCTTTCTCTCTCTCTCTCCCTTTCTCTCTTTCTCTCTCTCTCTCTCTTCCAGAAAGCACCGATTTCTTTTTCTTTTCTCACTACTTCACGTTATTTTTCTAAAATCGATTAATTAAAACTGGTTCCAGCCAAACACGTACAATAATTTAGATAAATTATTTTATAGAGTATGTGTTTCATAAAATTCATGAAAGTTAATAAAATAGTGCTATTAAAATTACAAATAAGCATAATGATTAAAATAACGAATAATATTAAAATCAGTTTTCTGGGAAAATCAAAAAATGAGCTACCTTTAAATTAATTCATTCATTGTCGTGTGCCAGCTAGGCTGGCATAAAGGGGTGCTCTGCTCCACTTTTCCTTTAAATTAATAGTGATGCCTGAAAATGATGAAAAAATTTAACTCAATATTTTATTTTCAATTACACAAAAGGCTATTAAAAATTTGTGTCTTTAAAATTTAAAAAATGAGTATGAAAATAAATAAAATTGCATTATTTTAGTAAAAAGTATGAAAGTTTTTTTTTATAATGAAATGTAAGTTTGTAATATGTGAGTAAATACCAAAAGAGTCAATATGAAATCAAATGTAATTAAAATATAATACGAAATGAAAGAAAGGAATAATTTTTGAATTTGATAAAAAAATATTTATAAAAATGAAATGAAAACTGAATTGTGTTTTAGTTATAGAATCAAATTACAATAATTATTATAAAAAAATTTCTATATAACATATTATAACTCATTATTTTAGAATTTTTCCATAAAAAATCATTCTTTACAAAGCGATAATTCTCATCAGATAAATCCGATAATCATCTCATGTGATAATCATTTCGATAAAATTAAAAATTTAAAAGCTTTTTGTAAGTTAAAAAACTTATGCAGTTTTTGTAAATATAAATATGCAGGCCATATATATATACCACTAATTCCTTAAATAACAGCATTAATTTACATAGGTCTAATATTAAAAACTTTGAAGGTAATAAATTTAATCATTTTCAAATTCAAAACTTTAACAACGCTATCATTAGTATCGTTGACATCAAATCTAATACAGAAATACGTATTATAAAAGAAAATAGATTTATTACATCAATGTGAAATCCCTTGAGGGTCTTAATGGATTATTTAACAGCAAAATTATAAACTTTTCTAATAGCAATTCCTTCTTAATCTTTCATTCTACTTATCATAAAACTAAAAGATAGAAAATAGGTGGTCGTAAAATTAACAAATTTTTTTGTAAAAAAGATCCTAAAAATAGTTTTGAGTTTCATTCGGAAAAAATTTACAAACTGGAATCTTCTTTTTTAAATACTTATAATTTGTCTCCTTGTAAAGTTTTTACTATGAATTTAACTGATAGTGATTGTAAATATTTATATTCATGTTTAAATGATAAATATTTCAGTAACCAGCACTTTAAAATTTTATTTTATGATATATTTGAATGCGGATATAATAAAATTAAAACTAAGGAATGTATTAAATTACATTATTTCACCATTAATTTACCACATCCAAACTTTGACAATATTAATTTCAATAGTTTTATTAATGACTTGTTTAATTTTTCTGTAGAAGATGTTATTGTCAAACTTGCATTTTTTTCTTACTATATACGTTTTGGACGTAAAGTGTTTAGTTATAATCAATTTTGCAAAAATATCACCCCTTATCTAGAAAACTCACCAAATGTATTTGCTATAATAATGATTTCAAATTTTTAAAAGCCCTGATTTCGGACACAACATTACAGGTGATTTAAATATTGTCAACGACCATAAACTTAAAGAAATATTAAAGGGATCTAAATACAGACCAATTTTTGAAATAAATATATCTAAAATAATTAAAGAAATTTTACGTAGCATTGATTCATTTATCTTTAAGATTTCAAATTATTATGATAGACCTTTAGAATTTTCTACAGCTATGAAGTCGAAACTCCTTATTAAAATTAAAGGTTTTATTTTTCATAATAATTTAACATTTCTAATTAATTAGATTTGGCCCATTAAAACTGGCTATTAAGAATCTTAAAGACAACTTTATCATTAAACCTGTTACCAACTTCATTATTACACCTCTTATTATTAAAGCTTTCAACAGCTATACATTTTTGTAAAGAATTTTATTTATAATTAATTTATGATGATGATGATGAAGAAGCAGGAGTAGGAGAGGGAGAACCTTTGAAATTATAAAGACCTTTTCATTAGCTTATCAACTGATAAATTAAATGATCTATTGTATTTCTATTTTCAAGATTATAAAAATTTATTAAATGTTAACTTTGAATTCTGGAATAACTTGGTTAAATTGTGTATTTATAATAATTTTATCTATAATGGTGAAAATATATTTATTCAAAATTATGGTATTCCACATTGATATAATTTTTCAAGCATACTTGCAAACATCTACATTATTTTGAAAGTAGTTTTATTTGTAAATATTTTTTTGCTTTTACATACATATATATTTTTGAGTTTATTAATATTTAATAATTCTAAATCAATTTACCCTAATGAACTTTTTCTAATTAAATCAAATATCTTTGATAATAGTGTTGAACTTTCAGATTTATTTATCGATATTGAAAATACAATTACTTATGTTGATATTTTTGACAAAACTAATTAATTTGATTTTAAAGTTAATAAATTAATGTACAGAAACTTTAATATTTCTTTAAAAATTTATAGGAATATCATATTTGAGAAATTAAATCACATTTACAATATTTGCAATAATTATAAATTCGCTAAAAACATAAAAACGTTTAATATATAAATCGTTTTAAATTTATCTTATGTTAATTATCTTATCATACATAATCTTTAATTAATCTTATTATGTTCCAGTCAATTTTATTTTTAAATATGTAGGAAGTAAGGAATCGCTTGTAAGATTGAAGTAATGCGTAACTTTTACAACCACGAAGGGCTAATCAAGCATTGAAAATCGTACAAGAGAATTCCGTAAACACCTATTTTCACTTAAAATTTCTTTAAAAATAATTTAACTTTAAAACTCTTAAAATATAAGTTAACTTTAAATTTACAACATGGTTTCTTAATTACTTTATCTGTTTCATTTTAACTCGTAATTTTTCATATTACTCTTGGCAGCTATATCTTCATCCCAATTTTAAATTTACTTTTGATAACTTTATCTTTATCCCAATATTTAAATAGGTTCTGATTTGCTGGTATTGATATTTTGAAATTATTATATCTTTAGTTCATTCTACTATGGATTTGCTTACTTTGCGTTGATTTACTTTAATTTTTGATACAAATATATTTATGCTTCTTTCCTTTAATAAGCAGTCTTCCTGAAAATTGATTGTCGATCTTTAGACATATGTCCCTCGTGTATGTCAGAAAAGAGTGTTTAATTTTTATAGCTGCCCACCTCCCTCTTGATGAAGCTGTGGTCCCTATGCTTTGTGTGCTTCTATTCTTTATATTGTAAATTGTTTTATTATTCTTGTCAGTGATTTTCAAATTTTGTCTTACTAGTTTTATTGTTCTTCATGTTGTATCTTATATATATATATATATATATATATATATATATATATATATATATATATATATATATATATATATATATATATATATATATATATATATATATATATATATATATATATATATATATATATATTTATGTATATATGTATATATATATATATATATATATATATATGTATGTATGTATATATATATATATATATATATATATATATATATATATATATATATATATATATATATATATATATATATATATATATTTATATATATATGTATATATATGTATGTATATATATATAATTATTCCACTTCAAAGTTAACAAATTTTCTGTTTGTAAAACAAATTCACCATAAATATGTATTAGCTTAAATCCATTTTAAATGTTACAAAATATATAACACTCATAAAGGACGTTTAAAAAACAAAAAAATAATTGCTGTATTTATTTAAAAAAATTAAGAATTTCAACAGTGTTCACCATTTAATTATTAAAAATCCTTATAGATTAATGAATAATAGTAAATAATTTAGTACCCACATATAATGAAATCAAATTTATTCATTTATATAATGATGTAACTGGTCATTTAATAAATTTTTGCATTAAGAAATAAATGTCTGTGCTTACTAGTTCTGGAATTACTTTTATGTAGAATTTTATACTTGTTATGATTTTAAATTACTGGTTAGGTAAGTCTGTGTGAAATTCCATTTATAAAATCCATTCTCCTACCAATTTATCAAACATCTTAAAAGTCAGTATTATCATATTTATTTATTTCCTAAACTTCCTCAAAGAGCAATTCAGTAAGATAAATCAGCCACAAAATCATTTTATCTTTCCTTTTACCATAGGTAACTTACTATATAGAATATTTCACTGATACTAATTTCAGATTTTTATGTTTTTACTTAAACATATGACTTTCATATTGATTATATAACTATATATACTGTTCTACATAATTTACTTTTATTAAATTACTATAAGCAATTTATATAATAGACTAGCTCACTGTATGAAATACAAATTAATATATAACTATTATACTTCCTCTTAATTCCGTTTAAATATCTCTTTACAAATTGGAGGATAATTAGAATTATATTATAATAATACTAAAATAAATAAGAAATAAAAAAATTTCATCGTAATCTCAGCAGGATATCAAAATACTTTACGATGTTCTCACATTTTTGATTTCAGTGTATTACCTTATGTATAGTGTATAACATTTATGAATTAAGTAAAGAAAATTAAATTTCTGTTTCGCGTATATTTCAGCTTCATAATTTCATGCGGAATTTTCACATACAGCTAAAAAGTACTATATTCTATATATAAGTAAAAATCTTAAGCATAATTTCTAAAAATAATTAATTGTAATTAAACTTGAAACAGTGTTACTCTCGGTATCACAGTTGCAAAATGGTTGCTATAGATTGAAAATTTAAATTTAAATCAGTTATTACTAGTTTTTAATTATAAAGAGAAAATGCCCACAAGATACAAATAATAAAGGAAATAAATTTTAGCTTAAATTTTGTAATGTTTAATATATTTACTTTCATTGGTACTTATCTTTTGTAAAGGCCCCAAACAAGGCCTTGTTATACGAATATATTTGTATGCATCATTAAACATTTTGAATAAAACTAATTTGAATAAAACATCGGCTGTTGAATTTTTTCTCCTCATTTTTTTCATTTTATTGCACTCGTAAACTGTTTTCCTAGACATTTTTTGGCAAATTTCCATCACTTATTTTATTATACTTAATAAAACTCAAATTATAAAGAGCAGTGTCTGAATTTAGGCATCCATCTTTCTTTCGAGTGGAAATCGTATGAATTGAGGAGTTATTTAAAAGTCGCGTTTGCTTTCGAAAATTCACGAGTTTTTCATTTCACTTAGGAATAGCGAAATTTTAAGTGAAAATAATTAAATCTTAGTAACAAATCCCTCACATTTATTAAAAACAACTCTTCTTCACATTAATTGTAACTAGCAATTATCTGCTATTCAACAAAGAATAAGACATATGTAGTTATGGGCATATTACTTTAAGCTTAAAATGTAGAACATAAAATTTACTAAATTCTCTGGCCAAATGCATGCATAAAGTGTAACATTTCACTTAAAAATAAATGCAAATTAACCAACTATTTTTTACTTCGTATATTCTATTTAAATTAATAGCAGTTTTATTAACTATTTAAATTAATAGCAGTTTGACAAATTAAAACTAGTATAGATTTATATTCATAAAAACAGCTATATGTTTTTACATTTGTTCCGTAAAAATTTCAGTAATTAATAGTATAACATTTAATAATAAAATTTATGCCGAAACTAATATTATAAATATTTTAATTTACGGATTTATGAATATGCAAATACAAACTTAAGGTATCTCTCTTTTTCCTTATTCTCTGAGAGAACTGCTTATAAGAATAATACATATAGCTAAAATCTAATAAATTATGCTAAAATATATAACCCTTATCATTAATATTTAATGTAAAATCAAAAGAAAAAAAGAAGGAACACACCCTATTTGTAATGGCATTTTTTCCACAATTAAGTGAGAATGTTTGCAAAAATTTACTTGAAATTGATGTCAAGATTTCTCATTAATTTTTTAAATAAATAAAAAGGAATTAAACTGATGTGTATAGCTTCCAATTAAATGTATAATAATAAAAAATGTAAATTTTTAATTTATTATTCAAGAAAAATTTATCATGTATCACCAATTGGAACGACGTAACTTCACACACACATGGAAATATTTAGTTGTTCACGAATGCATACATCCACGGTTGTGTGAAGCATTACAATTCATTGCTAATATCTTCTTTTGCAGATCCATATTTTGAATCAAATATAATAATATTCAGATCTATTTTGTTCAGTTATGAATAAAAATATTTGTTATTTAGCCCTTAACGCAGTAAGAAAATATGCAACAGTATATAGCTAATGAAAATGCCAATTTGACGCTAATTTCAACCCTTTACATTTTAAGAACATTAAGGAAGAATTTCCATATTTTTTAACATTTTTTACAAAGATTTCAACAAATTTGTTAAAATAAGAGAAAGAAATGAAATATGTGTTCTTTATCATGTCTTTCGTAAATACTTCAACCATGTTAGAACACAATAATTAGAAATAAATTATAAAAAAATAGAGAGTGTTTGCGAAGTATATTCTAATAGTATATGATATCAGATTCTCTGAATGCGAAGAAACAATTTCAATAAATTTTTTTTCTTAAAAGTATATAGTCTCGAACATTTCTATATTTTGTTGTCGTAAAAATGTCTTCAACTGAATTCAATTTAATTTTAAAATGACTGCGAGTGTTTCCAAAGGTTCTATCGTCTTTTTCAAAGAATTACTACTGTAGCAACTTTAACAAAATAAAATATTTGGCTGGTTTAGAGTTCAATATAAAAAGGCTGAGAGAGTAAGAGAATGGAAAAGTGTGTTTCTCTCTCTAAAATAATCATAAAGGTTTTTTTCCCTATCTCTCTCTCACACACACACAGAAAGTTCTATATTGAGGCAGAATGACATTAAATCATTTTTATGCTGTTGGCTCTATAGAATACATCTATAACTATTTTTTTACTAAAAGTTAGTACTGTGGTTAAATTAAGTTACGTGTGTGTGTGTGTGTGTGTGTGTGTGTGTGTGTGTGTGTGTGTGTGTGTGTGTGTGTGTGTGTGTGTGTGTGTGTGTGTGTGTGTGTGTGTGTGTGTGTGTGTGTGTGTGTGTGTGATCATTCTTCCTTTGCTATGAGTTTAATTTTTTAAAAATGTTACTTTTTAATTAAACGAACTTCTGAGACATTCTTATGAGGATGCTCTACGAAGAAAACATTCAGTATTCTTGTGTTTATAATTATTATCTTTTTATTCACATCATATTTTCAGTTAAAGTCTCTTTATTTTATCCTACAATACCTACATAAGGGTCCTAGTTGAACAGAATTTTTGTTAACAATTATATATAAAATGATAAATAACCGCGAGGCCTCAAATTTCATAAAAATTATATAAATTATTTTCATATTAGAACATACAAATTATAACAAATAGGGGGATGAAATATATCTTGTTCACTTATTTTAAAAATAAAAAATTCCACCATTAAGGCAATATCAAAAATAAATTGTTGACTAATTTGAATGACTCTAATACAGTATATGACACATATACTCAATATAAAACTCTTGATAAATCAAAATTAAAGAAAGTTAGTGAGACTCATTTATAAACCTTTAACTATGTTTTATGTACGTTAGAAAACCATAAAAAGTGGTCTTTTATGTAAAAGAAAAATAAGTGCAAGTTGGCTGTGCAAAAATTGCAAAATAAGACAATAACTCAACAAAATATGTTTCTTGGAATCCTAGAATCGGAATATTAACGGAATACCAAATGTTTGTAGCCAATGAAATTTCTCTCAACTAAGAAAAAGAAATATTCTTACTGTTATAACTGTAAAAGGGTTTGTCTCATTCAAGAGCGTTTTGCTGCATATAAGGCACAAAAATTATCATTAGAAAGAATAACGCATTTTGAAGCTTGAATTAAACCTGTCAGTCCCAGAATTTTTTTAAGATTTAAATTTCACTATCCAAGATTTTCCTTCCCATTATTGCGATGCTTAGTCTTTCTATAATCATATCAAAGATTTTTTGGAGAAAAAAACAATTTTTAAAAAGGTTTCACACACACACACACACACACACACTATATATATATATATATATATATATATATATATATATATATATATATATATATAAAATATTTTATAACTTAAACTATAGTATATTCTGATGTACAAATTACTTATTCATATAAGAACATAACTACCATCTGATAATTTATTGATAAATTATCTATAGAATTTGCAGAATTTCCTTTGCATAAAAGATAGAAACAATAAATATTATACATATGCTAGAAATAAATAAATAGAATAAAAATTAGACAAAAAAGTATAGAAGTTTTGAGTTACTGTAATGATTTATTTTAAAAAATGTTAAATGTAGCAATTCCTACTCAAATGAAGAGAAATATCTTAAGTTTAAAAATGAAAAAACAAAAAATGATGATAATGAATCAAAACAATAATCACGAAGATTAACGTGAGAGATCTGAATTTTTCATGACTTTCAAAAACTATTCCTAAATTTTATGTTTGATTTATTTATTTAAGCTGTATATTAGAATTAAATTCAAGTAATTAAAAAGTATTTTCAGTAACTTACTGAATCTTTTAATGAATTTAAATAGTTATTACAGTGTATTTCTAATAATATGGATACCGATATTAAAATTCAAGCTTCATTAATTAAAAATTTGCATTTTTGCTGAGAGTAGGAAATCATTAGACTGTAACAGTTTTTATTTCCCTCAAATCATCTATGCGATTTCTTAAATAAGAAATGTGAAGACAAAATAAAAAAATATTAACTAAATAACAAGAAATTATTAAATTGGTTTTTATTTTAATGAAAGACTCTAAGACAAGTGTATTTGTCCTACATTCCTTCATTAAGCGACAATTTTATAATTTTAAAAATAAAAGTGGCTAATTTGATGAAAAAAAGTTTATTTTGATGAAATGCACTGTGTTATATATTGTTTAAAAAGTTTGAAATGCCCGTAACTTAAAGTAAATTACTTGCATCTTCAATAGAAATTTAATTTTTAAGATTAATTTTCTGGTTAAATAAAAATATATTAGAAACATTTTTCAAAGTTATATTCGGATACATAATAACACCACAGACATACTATTACATACATAACACTATTATAATCTTAACAAAAAATCAAATATTCCTTACATATTTATCATCTAATATGAGCTTTATAAGAAAGAATAAAAATATTATATTGAAGAGGAAACCTTAAAAAACAAGACTTTTTGTAAGAACAAATTGCAAACAAGCTTTCATTCGGTTCTGAAATTGATTCTTTTCTGTAATGAAGAACAATAAAATTTAATACCAATAAAACTCACGTAGTTTGAACAGTTAGAGTACAAGGTCTTTATGATAAAGACACTTTAAAATTGTGATAAAAAGAAAATTATTACAACTAATGTTATCAAACTTGGTAATAGGAACCAATAATTTTATTTCCCATAAGAAATTTTCAAAATATTTCGATCAGCAGATGGTGCAATTATCGCTCGTTAATTACTATTTAAACACAAAGGATAATATATCAAAAACCAAATATTAAAAGCGAATTTTAAACCATTGCAAACACAGGTCTGAGGTGGGAGTTAAACCACAAACAGGTGAACTTAAAACAGAGCATTCAACTACCCACTTGGCCTTTAGCATCGGAGAATGACGCAGTAAACAATATTGTTAAATGAATTAAAGCATAAAAGAATAGGTTTAAAATTTTTCTAATCGTTTCTAAAGAGCAAGTTAAATGTAGTGTCCACCATTTTCTGTCAGTAAATTAAATTCTCAAATTTTTTTCAAATATATCTTTCAGCCATATCAGGAAGAATATTGCCTATATGATGATGTGTCACATTTTTCAGTTCTGTCAAATCATTAATGTATCGCTATAAACTCTTACTTTGTCTTAACTCCATAACCCTGTAACTGGCAAAGAATTAAAGGGAATTATACAGCACAAAATAATCAAATAACGTGCAAACCGCATAATTTATTACGATTTGAATTTAATAACTCTTTAAGCAATTATAAATTAAAAATGACTAAAAATACTTAAGCTGGTGTTTTTTAACATCAAGTTGAATGTTCTGTCTTAACATCACACACATGGCATACAATGCCATTGTACATTGGTGGAAACTGTTTCAAATTTCTTGCCTAAAATAATATTCCATAAAGTTCTGTAATTTATTACCAAGTTTTAAAACATTTGCTCTAATAGTTGTTTTATATAGCGATTTTAAAATAGAATTTTAAGTGTAAATATCTTATATATTTCAAATCTTTATTTTTCTTACTTATATGAATATTTATTAATATAAGTAAGAAAAATATGAAATGAACTTTAAAAGACCTTTTCTGAAAATAATATTCAAGCATTATAACATTTGCATTTGTTGCCAACTTAAATTAACTCCTGATCAATTCTGAATTGAAATCTACAAATCAAAAATGCTTTTAAAATTTCTTAATAAATTACAAAATGTTAATATTTTTAAAAGATCACATCATAAAGTTTATTATAAGTAAATATCATATATTTCATTTAATATTTTTATTATCTTAAAAATGTGCAGATGCAGGCAAAAAAATTTCGCTTAGTTCTTATTTCGTATACGTTCTTATACCCTAGTTTTAAGTTATTCAACTTTCGTTTCATCGGAACAAATTGAAACTGCATTTTTGGCAGTATTTTCGAATGACTTAACTTAAGTTCAATGCTTTGGACTTTTATCCATTCATTTCTAATAACTTTTTTTTGTCGTAACGAATCCATGAAACAGCCCTCTTATCGCGATATTAAATCTTAAGCAATGTAAACATTCGAATATTTTCTGGTCGAAATTGATAAGAAATATTTTTATATTAAAAAAATAACAATATTTTAGTTAATATATATCACACGCTGTTCTGTAAACTGTGTGTGAATTATAGTATAAATATATTTTATCCAAAAGAATGTAAGTAACGAAATCATTGAAAAAGAAAATTTTATAATCAACATATGTACGTTCGTAATATCTTCATTCAGAATTACGAAATGTGTTGAACATTGTCAGAATTAGAAAACGATTATTTTACATTAAAAAAGAAACAATAATAAAATTATTTTGTAATTATTTCTTAAATTATTGAATTTTTATTATATGTGAAAACTCGAAATACTAAATCTATTCTACATGAACTTTAGTGTATTTACTTTTCTCAATTTATATTAAAAAAAAACTTAAGTTTTTCAACTACTCGCATTTAAAGAGAATGTATTAAAAATATGGCGAAAACGAAACAAAATTCTAAATTCACTACAGGAGAGAATTGTTAGCCAATTATCTTAAGTTAATCAAAGTCTAGACGACGTAGAGAATTTATAATTTATTTATAAATGTTAGTTTAACGAAATTCCTAAATCTTATCAAAACACTCCAAACTTTCTGTGTATATTCATTCCATCAACATGATCAATTCCTGTTTGATAATCGTTGGCGCAAATTCTAATTAATCAAATTAATTTGAACTAACTTACGAAAATTGAATTTATGATTAGGGATGCATAATGGAATAAGATAATTTAATAATACGAAGTTCTACAAAGTTCAAGTGGTTTAAAAAATGCATTAGATGCCTAAAAATAATTAAAAACCAAATTAACAATATCTTCTGTTGATACAAAATGAGAAACATTAACCTGCTAAAATTAAATTATTATCTTAAAATATTTGAAGCGTGAATTCATTATTTTAGCATTAATTATGTATAGCTAAGAAGATTAGGAATTAATTTTAAAAATTTCATTTAGCTTATGGTGTGAATATTGTACATAGTTTATATGTTTTGCAGAAATTTTAGAATAATTCAATTTGCCATTAACTCGAGAAATTATGCAAGAGAATTTTATTTGTATAACTGCCAAGAGAGTGCTTTGAAAACTATTTTACAATTTTTCATTTAAATTCAACTATTTAATTTTATTGAGGCTGAATTTAAAAATTTATTATAATAAAATTAATTAATATTGATTTAAAAATAATCATTTACATAATGCAAAGTTATCAAAAATATTAAATTTTCTTAAAAATATATTGCTGTAAAAGTGGTTTTTAAAAAGCATAATAAAAAGTAGAAATATTCCCTCATAACTAAATCACAAAGAGCAAATATGAATTTTTATAGAACGAAACTCTAAGAAAAGGAAAAGGTTGAAATTGGATTTTGAGTATCTATAATTCTTAAAGTAAAGATGCTGAACTAATTTCAAAACTTATATTTTAAATCGGTTGCGAGTTCCCTTTTGATAAGAAACATGATTTTAAAAATTTTGCATATCATCTGCAAGCAAATATTGTGTTCATTTTTTCCCTTCATTTTCAGTATCCATCTAAAATATTTTCTAAAAATAAAATTTTTATTTTACTTAATAACTTTAACACTAATCAGCATTAATTTAGTTGTAAATATAAATTGAGAGCGAAAAATTTTAGAAGTATTTGAAAATATAAAGCAAAACATTTGATGGAATTTCCTAAATGATCTCGAAGCCCATAATTCAAAAATTATAATTTTTATAAGCCTTTTAAAACATACGTTTCTTTATTATCAAATGTTGTTATTTTAAATTTTAATATATTATTTCATTACTGAGTTTTCATCTTCACTCAAACTAGAACTAACTCATCAAAATAACTGTATTTTCTTAGATAGTTTATGATTATGTTGAATGATATTACCTTTATCACTTAGAATATAAAAGTGATAAATTTAAATAATTCATGACTTAATAAATATTGCAATGTTTATGGTGATATTTTTAATATTTTACCTGATTATTCATTTCTGTTTTGTATTGAAAATAATTTTTCCCCGAAGGTATATTGAGGCTGTTTTGACAGAATAATTTCTAATATAAGGAAAAGGTGAACTGAAACTTTCTTATCCCCAACTAAAATTATGAAAACATGTTATTTCACTCTCATGAGGTCATTTTCCTCATAACAAATGTCATACTAAATGTAATTTTAAAAAGAATTCTTTTTAATTTCTGTAATACAAAATAATTTGCATTATTTTAGTTGTAGATTAATTTTGAAAAACGCTTTATAATAATATAAATTGGAAAACATTTTATACCAACATGTAACATTTAAACTCAGTTTAACAATCATTATGCGATAGAATAAAGCATTTTAATGCGTTTTATTAACATTTATTTTCGATAGATATGGAGAAAATTTTATGTAAAAATATTTTTCATTGGAATTTGAAATTACTTAAGTTATTCAAGTTTAAGTTTCTTATTTAAATAATTTATTAGATTGTATTTTATTTATAACAGGAAGTAATTTATTGCCTATTTTTTCTGTGCTGACACATGCTCTAATCAGTTTTAGTTTCTCAAAATATTGAAAAAACTTAATTCATTATCCTCGTATCAAAATATACAAATAAAAAGATTTATGGCAATTATTTAACTATATTTTAAAACAATTTAAATTTAACTAAAAGGCAACATATCAATATATGAATCATTAAATACTTTACTAAATTAATAGATGCAAAAAATCACAGCATTCAAAAGTATAATTTGATTTCTAAGATGTTAATTTTATTAGCAATATTTTGCAATGCGCATTTATCAGTTATGAATCTTTATTAAAACGGTTTTTTATTGTAGTTGTAATAATGGGATAGTTTACTTCTTTTTGTAAAATTTTTAGTACTATTTTCAATGAAGAAAATACAAATAATAGCAGAAATAAAAAAATATTGACCTTAAAAATTTATTTTTAAAATTCATGGTTTTTCTGAAAATGTCTTAGCGAAACTGAGTCATTATATGTTAATATTTATTTTACTAGAAATGTCGTTATTTAAATAAATAAATTATTTTAAAAAGTTAACAATGTTTATTAAAAACGCTCTCTGCAACAGAAAAAAGGGCTTAACGTTTGCTGTTAACTCAAGCGACCTTACGTGATCTTACATTTCTGAATATAAAATCAGGTCGAAACGTCCTAACATAAATGAACAAGCGATTAATTGTGTCCCAATCCTCAGTTCGGTAATGAGTGGATCAATTTTTCATAATGAATGTTACCATTGAATCTGTAATATAGTAATTTTTTTAAAAAATTTAGAATTATATACTTATCTCTGGATTTTTGATGTCCTTCACCACTGAGACGAATTCATTTATAATATTTAGCCACTTATTCCGTGGGCACTTCTTCTAACTTATACATTAAGATAAAAAAGATAACTAAGTTTTAACAGTACGCCCCCTTATTGTTATTAAGCTAATTCTCCCTTAATAATTATGATATTCCTTAATAATTAGGATATAGGCTTATTCCACTTTCAGAATAGAATCAAATTTTGGAATGAGAATATATTCTTCAGTAATTAAAAAAATATAGCATATTTTTAATGTAAAATTTTATAAAGCAGAACAGAATTTATTTAGCAAGAATAATGATTTTAATAATGTATACAAAAAACCAAATATCTTTTTCTGGTTAGTTTATTTAGGTATAACTATTTCATGGTATCACAGATCAATCAAAACCTGATCCTCTTATGTGAAATAATTTGCTAGAATAAAATAATTTACTAAAACTAAAAAAGATCAGCAAGTATTTGAGGTTTTCAATTAAAGTTAATCGAATCCTAAATTTTTCGAGTCGATAACAAAATCAAAATAATAAAAGTTACTCGAACTAAATATATTTTTCCAATCTTTCGACTTCGTTACGCAAGATTAGAGAGCAAAAATGTTTTATTCGCAATATAATACACACAAGTTATGAAAACAAATAAGTGCCATTTAATTCCAAGCAAACAAATTTTTAAATTAAAAAAATTAGTTAAATTGAGTAATGTAAATTGAGTAAAGTAAATTTCTTCATTAAAAATAGAAATAGTTTTGAAAATACTGTAACTTTAATCTCAGCAAATATTTTTATTAATATGAAAATTAACGGGATTTGATCTAGATTTCAAGAATCAGTTTTGATAGTTAAACAAATGTTTTAAGCAAATTATAAAGTGGTTAAAATTATAATATATTCATGCATTTTTCTTTGTCTCATTAAATTAAATTAATAATGTTGAGTTAATGAATTAAAATATTTGCTCAATATTACTTAAAATACTTTAAAATAATTATTGTAAATAGTATTGTGAATTATTATTTAAAATACTTTTAAGCTTACATATATGTTCAGTTCTTTTTAAGCTACATTTCATAAACAATTTCAATAAATTAAAATACAGCTTTGAGTTAATTTGAATTTTTCAAATTAGAAATTTCCAAGATTCTAATATTTATAATTTCAAGTGGTCCATCATAAATTTTATATAGAATGAAGCATACAGTTTCATTTACTCAAGGAAACTCTAACTGACTTACTAAAATTGTTAATTATTAATGAAAAATATCACTAATATCAATAACTCAGACTTGAAATCGTTTTGTATTAATGTATATCTATAACTATTTTTAATTACAAGAAAATGCAATGTACTTTGAAAAAGACAATTACCCGGTATAATGAAAGTTTTAAGATTTTTTGGGTAACTTTGGGTACTTTATATTTTATAAAGAAGAATTTTTAATTTCCAAAATATTAATCTTGATGTTAATTTTTTATCAAACAACCCTTTCAGATATATATAGTATCTATTTTCTGTAACTTTATAACTCTTGACATTTTGTCATACATTATAAACATAACTGCAGAGTTTGCTCAGCAAACAACACACAAACTGTTCTTTTTATAAGCTCTTCAACCATAACAGCTCAAGTTAGATTTTATTATTCATTATGCTTTTACTTTTTACGCAAAATCTAGGGCACTTTATTGGAAATGAGCAGATGTTCATCGCATATAATAAATTATTTATAAATAATTACCCTCGAAATGAAGTATGATTTAACTACTGGTGCTTGACAAATCTATTAAGCTTAGATTCAAACTTTATTGATCTATTAAATGAGTTGCTGAATTATAGAAAAGAAATATGTAAAGGCGCATTTATTCTCTTAAATCCATATATTGTATTTTTTATCATTTCATAGCAGTTTTATAAAGCTTATTTGCAAAATATATAAACATTTTGCCTCAAGTAATATTAATATTACATTTAAATAAAATATTCTAGTTTAAACATATGCTCCAAATTTTCTAATTCTTCTCCACAAAATGACAAAAAATAAGAGAAAACAAAAAAAATTAAGCAAAAGCATTTTGTTTGAAGCATATTTTTTACATAAAACTGATATCTTTAATTTATTTCAGAAAAAAATTTTTTCTTCATTTGACTTCAAGTGTAAAAAACTCGAAAACATCTTTTTACGTATGACATATCGACTAAGTAAGTATTCTACTCAAAACTCCAAAACTTTGCCTAAGGCTTCATGCCTAGTAATCGATATATCAAACGAATGGCAATTTATCTTCGAATTTATTCCTAACATATATTTTGGCGTAATGTAAGTACGAGTATTTATATTATGTCCTTTACTTATTTCTTTATATGTACTTTTCTTTATTATCATTTTCTTTCATTTCCAGTTTTTCTCTATCCTTATTTTTTATTCACTCTTTTATGGTTTTGTACTGTAACTCTTCCTGATGCTCAACAAGCTCGCTTCATGAGATTTCTGTGTCAAAAATGTAATTGCAAATTTTTGCAATATAAGTTTAGAATGAAATATCAGGGAATTTCGATGTGTAATTAAGATAATAAACCTTCTAATAAAGAGAAAATAAATGGCATCCAGAAATATTTTATTGTATCTTGCAATTTCTAGTTCAAAATCGTGTATTAATGTGCAACATTTTAAGAAAAAAATTTATAACTCAAATAATAAATGTCCAATTGATTTCAAGTGTCTTATCAGAAAATTATTTTAAATTTCATGCTAAGAAAACTAAATTATATTTTTAAGAGGCTTTATAGCTCGGGCAAGTTCTTCCTAATATATGCTTACTAAATCTTTTTAATTAACTTATTAAAATAAGTTATTAAATAAATAATAACTAAAATAATTAATTAACTTATTAAAATAAATAAATAATGGAAAAGATTATGTATACAAAAGCATAAGATATAATCTAAAATTATAGTATGAGTTAATGAAATTGCAGATTGAGAAGGGATAAAAAAAAGCAGTTAAAATTTAGTCAATTTTAGATTTATAGAGGACACTAGATGAGAGTAATCTCGTTTCTTAATTACATAAATGAGTTAACAAATGTGTGTAAAAAAATTTATCGCATACAAAGTAGTTTTAGTTAAGTAAATTAACAATCCTTAATTCATTATGAAATTCAAAATTAAATATTTAAATATTAAAACGCTTTTATTAAATTAACATTATTTCCTATACTTATTTTCCATAGCTCCGAACAAAATGAGTTTAATCAACAAAAATATATTATTAAGTGATATTCCTTAAGTTCTTTCTTGGCACATGAAGGTACCCGAAGAATTTGTTACCAAGGAAATGATTCTTATATGTATCTGTTAACTAATGATTCTCAGGAGATATCTTATTACTTCTCATCATTATTCATGAACTGTTGTTGCTGTTGTTGTTGTCGTGTGCCAGCTATGCTGGCAATATGGGGTGCGCTTCTCCACTTTTCCAACTGAGCCATATTTGGTGTGGAGTCCGACTTCTTCAGTACACACATGCCATAGGAACCCGTTTATAGGGTAGGCAACCATCCACACCTCATTGATACAAGGAAGGGACAAAGACAGGATAGATAGAGAGAGAAAGTACATCCATGCCCGAACCGGGATTCGAACCCAGAACCTCCTTATCCGCAGTCAGTCACACTGACCACTAGACAAGTTGGGCGGCTATTCATGAACTTATAATAATTAATGCGTTATTATTCATATATGACTAACAAGTATAATACTTTCATTTCGTATGTAATCTCCGGTAAAATTATCTTTGCAAGAAATAATAGTATATGTACATTCTATAATATGATGTCCATTAAAATAACTATCCAAATTATAAGTAAGGGTTACTATATAGAAACATTTAGCTTGTTTTAATGTCTAAAAGTAAACTCTATATTATTACAATTTAAGCAAAGATCTGTAATTATAGACTCATTGATTACCATTTCCTTATTCAATTAAATAGTCTTAAATACTATAATTTTAGAATTTCTAATGCTTAATTCATTATTTTATTCCTGGTTTATCATTGCTAGTTGATAATTTGCAAGATTTCATGATTCTAATAAAAAAGTTGGGTATTCAAAATTAGACAACCATAAGTGCAATTATCAAATTCTCTTTAGCCCTGCACAAAAATCTTAAAATAATTAAAATTACTTAATATATGAATACCTGATATATAAATACCTAATATATATGCTGTTAATTTTTTATTTAATTCTAAGAATATTTGAAGTGTATAATAATTTTATACTTGAACCTATATTGAAAAAAGGAATCAACAAAATTGCCAAGTAAACAAGAAAGATGATTTGGACAGTAAAATATGGAATTAAGAATAATCTAGTTGGAAATTAATTGAATCTATTGGATTCGGATATAATGTAACTGAAATAGAATCTAATTGACTTTAAAGGAGATTTCAGATACGTGATATGAAAAACAATTTTCAGTTTTTGGGGAATTAATATTCATCATATGTATATTATATGTTTAAAATATAGTAAAAAATGTATTTAAAATAGTAAAATATTTTAAAATAATTTTAATATAAGTTTCTTAAATGTTTAAAATAACAATTAAAATATTTTAGTACGCAGAATTTCACATAATTCTTCCAAAATGTATTTATCTGATATAATTTGATCTTAAAATATTTCTAAAACGCTTTTGAAATAATATGGATAACATTAAACTTTCAAGAAATAAGTTTACTTCATATATAATGCAACTTTTACTTATTTTTTTATAACATTTGAAACAATTAAAAATTTTAAATACCAAATGCTATTAATCATTATATGAAGAATTTGAGAGGACCAAACAAAAAAACATTTTGCAAAAGGAAAATGATTTTTCACTCTGAAGTAATAAAAATAATAAAATCTATTCACAGTTTAAGAATTTTCAGGGTAACAATTAGCTTCAACAAACAATTGTCAGACTTCCTTTTTTTATATATATATATATATATAACGGAACACCTGCAGCCAGTCTTCAGTATTGCTGACACAAGGGGTTTTAAAATACAGATGTTGGGTGTGCTTAATTGTTGAGTGTAGTGACTCCTAAACTACTTTGCAGCTGAATGTAACACATATTCAGTAATGTTTTTAATGTGTAACCCTTCATTATATAGGAATTAATCGCGGACAAGTATCCTAAATATGCATTGGTTTAAACTGTTCATTTGTACCACGATTATATACTGATTAAAATCCTATTCACTGGTTCGTATCTAATTTTAACATTTTACTAGTGATATGAGAGTACATATGGGAAGCAATAAGAAATACTAAATAATTATGGAAAATATACACAGATATCTTCGAAACGTAACATTTATTTAGTTGGATTCGCGTTCATTTGTTTTGTATTTTTATTTAGATTTAAAGATTTTTTTATCATGTACTCTTTATATACCTACTATACACTTAATTAATAATTTATTTAAGTTTATATACAGTGAGTTACGTTGGAACAAAATTTATTTAACCTTATAAAAATTATAATGTAAACAGGCTACGTGATAATCGTATGGAATTGTCAGAAAATGTACTAACATAAATAGACTGTGAATCCCTAATACAATGTAAGCATTCATTACAAAAATCATAGTGCTTTTGACTCTCTTGTAAGCTTATTTGCTTATTTAAAATGTCTAACAATAAATTATAATTTCAAGATTGTTTCTGACAAATTAAAAGTAATTTACTTGTTTCTGCTTTTTTACATATTTTTCAGTGCCTTAAACACTTAACATAAATTTTATACACAATTAATTATGATTAAACAGAAAATTTTGTGTAAGTCTGCCATTTCTGTTGTTTAGAATAAAATACATCATACTCGAACAAATAATTGAAATTAAGTAGATTTTGCAATATTACTTTTCTCTACACTATTAATATAAATATTTTGAATCGTAAAAATATTAAAGATACTAAATAATTCAATGTCCTATCTTAATTATATGTATTATCAGCAATATTCTTGAACTTTAATTTGCATATTTTTTATAATAAACCCATGAATAAACATTCAATAATTTTATAAAATAATTACTTTTATCAAATATGATTCACAAAATTCTTGCAAAATGAAATTTGTAATTCATGCATTTTTGCTACTGGAATTTCAGATATGTTTGATTATATTCCTGCTCACAATGAATATATAATTACTAACATTTCTTCTCGTGCCTTGTTTGATTGTGCTACTTTCTATATGAAGTGTTTCGTAGAAAATAACATAATATTACATTTAACACATTTAAAATAGTAAAATATTTCATTATAAATTCTTATGACCTAAATTTTCTTTAATACTATTTGCATTAAGTTTCACAATGCGAAAAATTATTTTTGCATATTCGAAATAAAAGGAATATTTTTATAATTAAATGAATATATCTTACCAATGCATGTCATTAAATGAAAAAATAATTATTGATTGTTAGAAAATTAAGTAATTTTAAACATAATTAGAGATTTCTCTATTACTCATACATAAAATATTAAATCTTGATTTAAACTTCAAGTTAATATCATATATAATAGCATAATCTATAAGAGAGTATAAAAAAAGCAGAAGACAAAAATCGTTGATTTATAAATTAAGAATTCAAGAAAATAAAATAAGAACTTCTTTTCTAAGAAAATAAGGAGAGTTCAACTGAAACAGACATGGAAAAAATTTTGAAAAAATTATGTATATGCATCATTTAAAAAGATACTGTCATAGATTATCAAATTTATAACATTTATTTTACGTATCCTTGTCTGATATCCATTGTTCATTTATGTAATACGTAAAATTGTAAATTGATTAATCAAGCTTACATAGCTGAACTTATACAACGTTATCACACAGTACTGTATGATGTCAGACACTGTTGTGTAACCTTTTTGCAATGAAATAAAATACCAAAGTAATTTTCCATTCATTACTATTCAGAACTATATAATACTGTTTTTTGATATTTTCGCAACTGTAGCAAATATTCCGAAAACAAAAATCATTTATGTTTTATTCATGACATATTTTGCTATAAATTTCAGCTCTCTCATCTCTCCATCATACGTTAACTGAATTATCCATCACAATCTGTCAGAATATTGTGCCAAGTTTACCGCCAAACCGTTTTGGTGTCAACGGAACAACATATACTTGAAATTTGCTTCTTTTCAGCAGTAAAAATATATTTTAACAAATATTAATGTATTTCTTTATAAATTGATTCTTGTACGCAAGAGTTAAATGCTTTTATTATTTACTGAAGAAATTAATATAAGTTATTTGAAAATTTTAGTGTTGATAATGATTTCTTTGAACTTGCAATTTTTGTCTCTTTATACAATTTCTGCGTAATTTATATATATATATATATATATATATATATATATATGAAGCCCTGTCTGTAGCTTAGTGGCAGCGTTTCACACTCCCATGACACAGGTCCGAGGTTCGATCCTCGGGCTGAGCAAGGTTGACTCAGCCTTTTATCCCTTCAGTGGGTCGATTAACTGAGTACCAAGCATGCTTGGGAACTAAACACTGGATGTCTTACGTTAGGCTGACCACCTAACTGGGACATATGCTTCACACCCCAGGGCCCTCGGTCATGAAAACAGTTATGGGCATTGTAGGCCTTGGCCCACATGGGCTGTCGTGCCATAGAGTTTAGTTTTAATTATATATATATATATATATATAGTATATATATATATATATATATATATATATATATATATATATATATATATATATATATATATATATATATATATATATATATATATTCGTTAAAAAATTTATATAAATTTATTTAATTGTTATATTTATTTATTTCATAGGGAATGGAAAAATCTTTCATGTTAGATCGAATTTATTTGAATAAATTTCAAGCTTTAATAAACCAATTCGTATCTTAAATAACAGATTTTTCGAAAGAATCATTATCGTATTGTAAAAAAAAAAGGTAAGAATTAAATAAAAACGTTTAACACGTCAGTTAAAATTAACTACTTATTACTTGAAAATATTTGAAAATTTATTTTTGAAGCAGTCGTATGTTATTGTCAAATCTTAGAGTCGACGCAGTTTATTTCAGTGTAAATTGCAGGTGGAAAATTGACATCTCAAATCCTTCCAAACATAATGGCGTAGTGAAAATGAGAATTGTCGCCAAATGGCGATAAAACCACTTTTCACGTTTTCTCCGGAACCAGAAAACGCCCTCTTCCATGCTCTTACCAAAACAAACGAGAGCGACCGTTCATCCAGTCCTTCTTATCGGGTGAGTGTTAGATTTTAAACCATTTCTCTTCTCCGCTTCAGATTTCATAATAATTGAGACAATTGATAACTAGTTATCAATAGAAAATCATCAGTAGTTAAAACAGAAGAATCATTCAGTTTCAGAATAATGTAATTTTTGAGATAATCCCTATCAGAGGAAAAGGATGCAGATCTAGTGTTCTGGAGATAGCAATTATTTTATATATCATTTAAAATTATTGCAATGCTTTTTTTGCAATTGTTCGTGCATTATTGTTTCTATATATTGAGTTTGTCAATATTTTATAAATTTATTACGGAAATCTTTCAAGTTTTTTATTTCTATATTTATGTCGAAATAGACATTATTTAAAACAAGTTTGTGATGCTTAGATAAATAGTGATGCGTAAATTAATATAATATAAACTAATATAATAAAATAGTGAAATTTATTGATTTTTAATTTAAAGAGAACATAAATAATAACTACTTTCAATTCTTATTTTTTAAATTTGTTTTCCTTCAACGCATCAGCATATTCTATTCTCATAAATACAGACTTAAATTTTAAATTCCATTCAAATTTCTACTTATAATATCAATATTTTGCTTAAATATTATGAAAAGTGTTGTAGGAGTAAATAATTATTTTTTCTTATTTATAATCCTATAATAATTGATATTACGCAATATTTTTCTGCTTGATGTTTGTTTATCTTTCATCCACTTTCAAAACAGTTAAACTAGGTGAAGCAATTAACTGAAGTTCATAGAACACATATTCTTGGGTTTAAAAAAGATTTGTCATGAAATATAAATGTTATGACGGACAGAAAATAATCATAGTAGTTTTTTCCATTATTTTGCTTTTTACTATATACGGCCAATAGTTTTGATTGATAACAAAAACTTTTTTGCGAATTGAAATCATATTAACGATTCCAAGATTTAAAAGATAAAAGAAAAACATTTACTTATTTTATTACAAATGGTATCAGTACTATTAAGAAAAGATGTATGGTTATTTATTGTTATTTTCCGTTTATTTATTTAAAAAAATTTGCAATTCAAAAGAAATTAATCTATTTATAATAAAAGATAAAAACCTGAATTATGAAAAGAATTTTTTTAATTTAAAAAATATTACTTGATTCCATTAAACCTGATTATAAGTTTCTTTTTTTTCAGTTTATAAGGATGAATAATTTCTACATGGTTGAACTCACTTTTTAAAGCTGAATATAAGGTCTCTAGATTTTCAATCTCCTACACTTATAAAGAAAGCAATTTAGAATGAGAGATATCCACATCATTAAAATTGATTCCTCATTAATTTTGAAAATAGAGTAACTAAAACCCATCATTTTTATTTTCATAATATTTATTCTTCGGATTTTTAAAATTTTTGCGTAAGCAAATGGTATTAACATAATTTTTTCTAATTTTTTACAGTATGTTGATACTCTGTAATTTCAAAATTCAATCCTCAAATATCGGGAATAATATTTTTAAGATTTATAAGCTTAAAACCCCATTAGCAAATGTAATATTTTTTTCAAAATGTTCATAAAATTTTCAGTTAAAGCATAGAAAATATAAAACAAATATCTAATTATAAAAAAAGAATAGTTATTGTACAAAAACATAATTTTTCACAATTTTTTTTTCATGTTTGATAAAATTACGCTTAATTCATATGATACTAAATAAGATTGTTGAAGTATGAAGGAAGCGTGAACGTGAAAGAAGCGTGAATCAAAATCTTTGTTATTTTGCCAAAGGCAAGATAAAGAAATTTTGACCAAAAATTACATTTTTATTATCTACTCTTATTTTTTATGTATTGATTTTCAAAAGGAATGTGATAGAAAAAGTAAATTACAATGAGAAAAAAATATCTTAGATCAAAGTGTAAAGATGAAAAACTGATATTTTGAGTAGAAATGATAAATTATAACAATGACACTAATTTTTAGTGATATTTTAAGTGAATTTTTCAGAAAGAGATGAAAGTCATAGAAGAACATATACTTTTAATAAAGCCTTGAACAATTAAAACATTTTAAAGTATTTACAGCAAAAATAGTATAGTGTCTACAAAATTTTTATTTCATATTAAGCTCAACTATGAAAAGAAGTAAGTGTGAAGCACAAATTTAAAGGTTAAATACATGAGAAATATTTTAATTTTGGGATTTACAATGTTATTTTAAGTTGTATTTCTTTTTTTATATAATTGTTATTGTTATTTATTGAAACTATATGCCATATGCCTAAATTATTTATTTTTTTAAAAAAAATACCCTTTATTTTCAATCGATAACAGGATAAACGGTTCTATAGAGTTTTCACTCACCTTTTACAAATTATATTTCTAAAACTCTGCATAATATATTTTCCTAATTTATCAATGAATCAAATTTCTTTCAATAGTAAATAAACGTTATACAGATAAATAGAAAAATGTAACTATAACAAAATATATTTTTCTACATAGTTAAAGAAATAACCCATATTATTTTATAAAATATGGAAAATGACCCATATCATTAACATAATATAATACTTCTGAATAATCCAAAGAATATTTTGTGTGTTCATCTTTTTCATTGCGTGTCTACATACGTACATATAATAAATTAAATTGTGGAATTAATAGCCTCCTTTATTAATACTATAAAGCCATTTATTAGAATTATTGGAATGATTTATTAGTTGTTATTACACTAAAGAGCTAATTTTTTAAAACTGATTTCTTTCACACGGTGATCTCCTTTCAAATTCTTCGAACTACTGTTTAATAATAAAACTTCTTCAAAAACAGTAATGCATTAAAACACTAAATGTTTTTAAATTATTTTTTTCTCCAATTTGTCTTAAATCAGGTTCAATCACAAAAAAATACTAAAAAATATCTTTGATCAAGATTACTCAATAACCAAGAGTATAATAGAAAAAAAAACCCGGAAGTGTTCATGTCAGAGTTTAAATATGTAAATTTTCTTTTTATTGCTTTCACTGACAAAAGTCATTGCAGTGTGTTTCGGAATTAAAGATTAATTTTAACTCAGATTTCAGAGTTCGTTGGAAAGAACGTAATTGTTTCCTATTCTAGAAGCTTGAAAGATTTTCAGGAAATAATTAAATTCTCTTCGTACCTGGATGCAATGTCTATCTCTCTGTAGAATGTATATTAACTAAAATTCTAATTTAGGCTAGATGTTGGTTTGTACACAAAAAAGGAAATTCTTAATATATTTAAATAAGTTGGATAGTGAAATATTTCAATTACCTGGATTTGGATTTCTAATCATTTAATTTTTAATTTTATGCGCTGCTAAAAAATACTTGCAAAACTTTTATAATTTTTATCGTATAGCGGCGAAAGATTTTAATGAATTCTTTAATAATTTTCATGTTTCAAGTAGTCAAAACTTTATTACATATAGAAATTGAGCAGTAGAAAACGGCACAATACACAACCAAACACTCTCCCCCATATATATATATATATATATATATATATATATATATATATATATATATATATATATATATATATATATATATATATATACTTATGTGTTTTTAATCTAAAAAATTTAAATGAATACTTGGTTGGTGTAAGAACTCGTTACTCAGAATTAAATAACTAATTAATTTTAAATCATGAAAAACTTTATTACGTCTCTCTCTTATTTGAATCCTATATTCCCCTGTTCAATTCCAATGAGACTTTAATATTCAGATCGCAAAGTAAAAACATCTTCTATATACCTTATTTCCATTAAGAAAGAAAAATGACGATAAAATAGAAAAAAATATCAGAAATACATTTAAGATTGAACAAGATGTTTTTAAGGTATTTTTAAAACAACCACGTACACAAATACATTACCGGGCAAATACTATGAAGAAAATTCAAATCCTCCGCAAGCATGGGGATGTATTTTGTTGCACGAAATTTGTTGGGAAATGGAATGCACAACTATCAAAGTACGTGCCAAAAACGATTGGCTTCACCGCAAACATGCAAATTTGACATTCAATGAAAGCGATGCGTGTGCATTTGGGAAGAATTTTCTTGAATAAAATACATATTCTGTGGAATTTTATAATAACTATCGGTTTTATCGTGATCCAGGGAATAAGCTTGAAAAGCTTTTTTATAATGTACATAAGTAGTACATATTAAAGGGGGAACCAATTCAATCTCTCTCTTGAATACTTTGATCATAATAATTATCATCTCATCAACTGATTTCTTACTAAATATTAACCTCAAATTTTTCTTACAGAGAAAAAATTTCCTTTTACCCTAGATTGTTGTAGGGCCACCAAAAAAAAGAGGGGAATTCGAATGAAATTTTAAGCTATCTGAAATTTGAATCCGAAGTAAATCACAAGTTTTAGAACGAAATTTATATCTAGCTCTTAAAATAATTTACATAAGAATAATGAAAAACAATGCGCATACTTAAGATGAATTGTTCTTTATTATTAAATGAAGATATAATACATAATTAAAAACGTATCATTCATAAAATACAACTTATCAGATCCTTTGTATACTCCCAATTAAAATTTCAAGTTGAGTTTACATTAGAATTAAATTTTGAGTTTAGACATGAGTTTACATTAGAATTAGACTTTGCTAGGAATAATGCAATCAAAAGCATTTAATAAGGCAATGCAAATAATTCCAATGTAAATATTTGCCTATTAATAGCTTTTCTTAGTTTAAAATTATTTATTCTCAATTTATTTGAGTTAATTTATATAGTAAAAATTTGAAAGATTTAAATATATGAAAAACAATGTAACATACGTAGCTCAGAATATGCTATCTTTAGTCAGAAATAGAAATATTTTAAACAAATACTCATAATCAAGACACCTGAATGAAGTCTAATTTTAATAAATTGACTTTAAAATATCAATAAAAGGTTATTTAAAACAGCTGCATATTGTAGCTTTCTGTCTCGTTAAAAAATATGCACACAATTATAAAATGTAAAGTTAAAATTCCTTATTTATTTTCCATTTTCAGAGTTTGTGCTTCTTGTGAGATTTATGCAAACTGTAAATTGTATAAGTAATAATAAAATATTTTCTAAATATATATATATATATATATATATATATATATATATATATATATATATATATATATATATATATATATATATATATATATATATATATATATATATTCAATGAATTACGTACCGAAAACTGTTGCACAAGTTTTACTTCAATTTCAAGACGCATTAATTTTATTTAATCGCTTATAAGAGGCAGAAGCAGCATTTTTTGGTTTCCAGCATTAATGTCACACCAATAGATTTTTACTGAAGTAATCTTTAACGACAAATCATAAAATAAATAAACCATAAAATCTTATTAATGCATAACTGATAAATAAGAAACTCGAAAAAAATGGAAAATTCTGCAGTAATAATCTAATCTGTTTCCTTACATGTTTCAGTGTGAACTCAAATTTTTTTTATTTTATTTCATTATTCGCCTCATCAACTCTTATAATTCAATCCCAAAATTATTTTATTTTTCCATACTATCTTGCAGATTTTTCACTTCTCTTGAAAGTAGAAAATATTCCATACAAGTAAAGGAAGCATAAAAAGCTTCATACTTCATCTAAGCTGGAAATATTAAAATACGCTATGCGAATACATTGAAGATTATATATATATATATATATATATATATATATACAGAGAGAGAGAGATACAAAAATATATCATAGTGTTTAATGATGCAGTTATTAACACACAAATAATAATATTGATTTTATGAAATGATTATCACAAGCATCAAAATCCAATTGTATATAAAACACTGCATCAAAGGAAATAAGCTATAACTTTGAAACATTTTAATTCGACAAATGAAGTATTCTCTAAGTAAAACATTTGTACTGCAAATAAAAAGAAATTTCCCTTACAGCATATTAGAAGATTACATGTTGTGTATATAATTTCTGAGAATTGAAAATTATCTTCCATAAAATCATAAAATTAGATTTCCTGGTCCATAAAAAATTTGAAATTGGATTAAAATATGCAGACTTGTAAATTTTAAAAATAAAACATTTTAAATATAAATTTTAAAAATAAACTAAATAGACATAAAATATCATTTAAGCCATAATCTTTTATTACATCAAACTGCATTTTTCAAACAATCATCATCACTAGCAGTTTCTGTTTAAGTAAATAAAATAAGAAATAGTAAAAACCTAACATCTTAAAACTGTCGAAATTTTTCTTCAGTTATCTTTGTGATAAATTCTAGTTTTTTTAACATTTCTCTGAATATCAAGGAATGAAAGAAATAGGAAGTTATATAAATAACTCACACATATAATTTTCGAACATCATGAATAACTATATAAACTCATGTCTTTGATTGCCTTGTCTTAATAATGATTTCCTCTCTTACATTTCTCTCTAAAAAAGCAAATAGCAACACCCTTTACTCGCAGTATAAAATGGAGAAATAAGGAAAAATGTGTCACCACTTTTTATCTTGCAATATTTGGAGATTTTCCAAATGATATCATATCATTTTATTTAAGTAAACATGAGCAATATATTTTAATGGACGTTCCAAAAAATAAAAGCATTCCTAAAAGCATTTGCCAGTCACTGAGATAAATTGGCGTGAGTGCGCACAGATTACTTCACCACATTCAGGTGTTTCCAGCCAAACGCTTTTCTCGGTTCATTGAAAGGAACAAGATTGATTAACCAAGGGAAAGATGGATTGCTTTAAAAATTGATTAGCTTTAAGACTATTTCGTTTTCTCACTGATTTTGACATAAAAACAGCCCTTCGATCCCATAATATATTTAATGTTTTATTGCTAAGGAAAATGAAATAAAAATTCGATAAAATGGTCTAATAATAAATCCTGTCCAAACTTGAAAGCATTGACTTAAGGAGTAATAAAAATACATCACTGTCGCAAGGAAGAAAAGTTAAAAGGAAATTAAGCTTCATAAATTCATTGAAAAATTACTGAAAATTAACCTCGTAATTAATTGAGCTATAACTTAAGAGTTATTCTTTGGACAAGGGGTTGTCTGGTGATTAGATCTTTGGATATTTTTTTTAATTTGGAGCAAAGACTTAAACCGGTATCCTCATTCTTGGAAAACTTATACGAAGATTATTGCAAAATCATCCCACCTTGGGAATCGAACTTGCAAACAGAGGCTTTCAGATTAGCCGCCTTAACCGTTAGATCACAGAGACTTTGATGGTCGTTTTAAAAATATTAAATTATCTGTGTGTGCATATATTACTCTCTAATTTGAATGCTAATTTTTTTCACTCTATCAACAATGTGAAATACGTTTTCCTTCATGATTTTAAAATTCTTAAATCTAACTTGCTTTCTTAAGTGTGCATACCTAATATTATAAGAAATTTAAATTCTACCAAGTTTTAATAAGATGTTTGTAATTTAATTTTTTTTTTGAAACGTAATGTAAAATTAAAAGAAAACCTGGTTTATAATGTATATTCTTACAATAATACACGTTTTGTTTAAACTAAATCAAGTTTTATAGAAAACTTAAAAATACTGTCGAAGTATCGGGAAATAATTATTTTAATGGTAAATAATAAGCTTTAATTGTATTGCTCATTTCCAAAGCCTTTTCCAAAAATCTTTTAGGTATAAAAGTAGCGTGGAGACTGTTCGAGTTTGAAACTAATTATTTATTCCAGTTTATGTTATAGTGTTTGAGTTAAATAAATACTCAAAATAATTTTTTTATACTCAAAAATGTAAATAACAACCTAAATTCATTTTTTTTCAATTAACTTAATGCTATTTCAAAAACAAAAAATGCTTCCTTTCACTTTTTAAATGTTTCTAAAACAGTTGTTTTAATTATTATCAACACATCATTATTTAGTATAAATGGTTATAACAATAAAGAAGATTATAAACATAGATACTAATCAAATGTAGTTTCAACCATTGCTAATTTGGCTTATGTGCTGTATTTTGATATCTCAGTTAAATAGCTAGAAAAAAATCTAATTTTTAAATAAATAACTTTTACCTTGTAGTAATAAAAACTTGTTTTTTAATTAACAATTTTCAAGATTTATGAACTAAGCAAATATTTAGATAAAAAATTTGTGTTTTAAAAACTTATTTTTTTTATCTAAATACTTGCTTAGTATATTTTCTTTAAATACTTCAAAAATAATTTAAAAGACTTAAGAATGCTTGAGCAAAAAATCTATTTTTTAAAAATTCTCACAATAAAATAAGAAATGAAGCACTTAAAAACTTTTAAACTTAAGATAGTATTTTTCATAACATTGATACAAATGATTATTGCATATTATGTAACAAATTATATATGGATGGCATTTAAAAACTAGCTATCAATTAGTATAGAACTGAAGCTTCTGTTCCTTGTTATAAAAATATAATTATACATATACTTTCTCAAATTTATATGTGACTATAGTATTTACTTAATGTAAAAATTAATAAATGTTGCACAGTTCATCTATAATTATTATTGTAGTCGTGTGGCAGCTAGGCTGGCAATATGGGGTGCGCTGCTCCACGTTTTCAACTGAACCATATTTTGGTGTGGAGTCCGACTTCCTCAGTACACACGTGCCATAGGGACCCGTTTATAGGGTAGGCAACCATTCACACCTCATTCATACAAGGAAAGTACAAAGACAGGATAGATAGAGAGAGAAAGTACATCCATTCCCGAACCGGGATTCGAACTCAGGACCTCCTTATCCACAGTCAGGCACGCTGACCACTATACAGGTTGAGCGGCTCATCTATAATTAAAAGATCTTTTTATTTCCCAAGAATTTTCTATAATTAAGAACACATTGCGACGTCACTTTTAATGAGATATTCATATTAGTGAGTCATACAGCCAAAGTATTATTTACTCATTCACCTGAACATCAGTTATCAAAGAAAAAAACAATTATTATTCAAAAGTATTTCCCGGTGTTTTTTTTTTGCATGATAATAAACACATTTAATTAAATATATGTCTTAAAAGGCCTTTATCATAAAATTTTTGTCATCAAATGGAGAAAAATAAAAGAACTATTTACTTACGCACGAAGACAGAATATTAAATATTGTGTACATAATAATTTATTTATAAAGTTTATGTCTTAAATTATTATTTGCTTAGATAAAAACAAAGATATTTATTTAGCTTATATTTTTCTGAAACTAATAATTATAGTTTGAATAGTAAGATTACAAACAATATAACATCTGAATTCCATAAGAAATATAACAGTTCCACTCTTTCATTAATACGAATTTGTGTATAAGGGATGTTATTCGTTGATTCAATAAATTTACAAAAGAAAATTCCCTTATTTTTGTACTTCCAAACAATAAATTAAAAGCACGTATATTATACAATATTCACTACATCATTACAAGTTTTATAACATTATGTATCGTCTTTTGAAAATTATATTATTAAAACTAAAAATTAAAATTGGATATCTGTTTACAAAATCTCATTCTTAAATTTTTTCAAGTCTATTTAAATAAACATTTAATTTAAAAGCTAAGTTGAAGAGTTAAATACAACTTTTTAAAATTAAATTAATTGTATCTGAATTTATTCACACATTCCATAAATAATTTAGTTCATAATAAAAACTCTAAAAAATTGTAATGCGCATAGAAAGTCTCTGTTTTTTTTCGATTTACAAAAGTTTCAACTTGATAATGTGTATTTATAAAGTTCCTATTTTGGCAGGCTATTTGGCGGTGAGTTGACCACTTATAATTAAAGCTTTGAAACAAGTTCCATGCAGCGTTCTGGAACGACTTATCATTAATGGAAAACAACGCATGCCTTACCACTCAACTATTAAAATTATGCAACCTAATCACTTGGTGAACGTGGCCGGAACACCAATTCTAATCTTTCAATTACGCTCATCTTAAGTTTGGGAATTCGGACATAACGGGTAGTTAAGTATTCCACAGTATTTGCAAATGGGGATAAAGCATTCAAAAGTGAATTTTCAGATTGCAAAATATACTCATTTTGAGCCTCATAACCATTGTAATTAAATGAACAATTCAATCTAAATACAATAATTAATGGAACAAAATCTCAAATTATTGTGTGTGCAGTATTTTCTCAATAATAATACATTCACGATACAATTCAGTCACAATGTTATAATGAATAATTAAATTGAAATATATGTATGTAAATACTGCATTAAAATTAAATTTTTTGTTAGAATATTGTTAATACCATTAGAATCTATATCATTAATACTATAAAATCATATAAATTTACGGAAATATTTTTAATTCAAAAACTAGGAACAGCGCTAGAGTATACAGTGAGTGTAAAAAGTATTTGTACTGTACGACAATTGATTTAAAAGAGATCCATTCATAAAAATTATAAATATAAATTCCATTTTAATTAATTATAAATACATAATAGAACATATTTTCACTAGTTTCATGCGAAATTTACACAAAAATAATTTTATACATGAATAAATATTTACAAAACTGTAACAATTCAACATCTTGTGGTGTAAAAAGTATTCGTACACTAAAAGAAATACAAATTTTTTTAGTTATATTTTGTGATTTGCTTAGCCATTAAGATGTAGCTAATTGACGTCATCTTGTAAATACTTAAAAGGTTCTTCAGTGGAAATTTTAATGTAACGAGAAACTAGAAATTCTGTAATGGGTCGTAAAAGTAGAGAGACAAGTGTTTCCGAAAGAAAACTGATTTTAAAGCTCCGTAAAAATGGTAAATCGTACAAGATTTCTGATCTGGTTGGTAGACCCCGTTCAACTGAGCAGTCAATCATAAAAAAGTTTGCTGCCACTGGAACGGTGCAAAACAGTTTTCGTACCGGGTGACCATGTCTATTGACATAATATGACAGACGATTTCTGATACGTTCATTAAAGAAGGGTCCCAAAATAAGTGCTCCTACATTAACATCAGAACTGAAGAACATGGGAACAGCAGTCTGCATAAGTACTGTTCGAAACGCATGCAGAAATAAAGGTTTCCATGGCCGTGTTGTGAGACGAAAATTCTAATCGGAAGCTGCGATTGTCTTTCGCCAAGCAATACGTTAATGAAAGTCCAGATTTTTGGAAAAAGATTATCTTTACAGACGAAAGTAAATACAAGATATATGGATCAAACGGAAGACGAATGGTATGGAGAAATCGCAATACAGAAATGTATCCTAAGAATTTAAAGCCAACAATGAAACATGGGGATGGAAGTCTGCTTGTTTGGGAGTGTATGAGTGCTTCTGGGGGGGGGGCAAATTAGTCTTTATTAAAGGCATTATGAATCATCAACTTTATATTGACATTTTAAACAATAATTTAGGACTTAGTGCAACAAAAATGGGCTTGAATGGTGATTACGTTTCATGCATGATAACGGCACCAAGCACACAGCCCTAAACACAAGGCTCTGGATACTATATAATACTCCAAAATTCATGAAATTTCCTCCTCATTCGCCGGACTTCAACCCCATCGAGAATTTAGGGGACGTTCTTGATAAAAAATATTAGATCCAGACATATTTCTAATAAAAAATGATTTGGAATCAGCTCTAAATCAAGAATGGGACGCCAAATCTAGCTCAATAATAGCAAAATTGGTGGAATGGATACCAAAGAGACTCAAGGCATTATTCGAGCTAAAGGATATCCTACAAGATATTAGCTGTAATATTATGATTGCATTGGCCAATATATGCCTGATGTACGAATACTTTTTACACCACAAGATGTTGAATTGTTTCAGTTTTGTAAATATTTATTCGTATATAAGATTACTTTTGTGTAAATTTCACATGAACTTGGGAAAATATGTTCTATTATATATTTATAATTAATTAAAATGAAATTTATATATTTGTTTATAGTTTATATGAGTGGATCTCTTTTAAATCAATTGTCGTACTGTACGAATACTTTTTACACTCACTGTACATACAAGCTTCAGGTAATTTCCTAATACTATAAAAATAAAAGAGAAAAGACACACATTCAAATCCTTCAACTTATAGTAAAAAATCGAATTTAAATAATTTGAATTCTTGTTTATTTTTTCTTTAATTGAAGTATTTCGAATCCTAATTGAAATAATTGTTACATTTTGACTAGTAATTTTAACAAAAACAGTTTCACAGAAATTAAATAAAATTGTTCATTAAAAATATAATTTAATGTCTTTATATATTATGTGTATTTAGTGAAATTTTAGTTATTACTTTCATTTAGTTTATGAGATCCACAACATCATCTCATCATTTTATTTAATTAGTTAATACTCTTACAAAACTTAAGACTATTACTATTTTCTCAAAAACTTTCAAAAATTTTAAATTATCTCAGTTGTTCTGAAGCTATTAAATGAAAATGATTGTAAAATTGCTATGATTTCATGATTGTTTGGAATTATTTTTCATGGAAAATAATTGATTTCGCCAATGGAAAAAAGCATTACTTTTAAATGTATTTACACATGCGACTCTATTTTGTATCTTTCTTAATATATTACAAAATAAATTTATATTCTTAAATTACAATGTAAAGATAAATTTTACTCCTTCTAATATAATACTGCTTTATTTAATTAATTAACAAGCATAGTAATTTGTTTAATTATAATATAACTTAATTAATTACATTAAGACAGTGTAAACTTATACCAAAAAATTTTTATTTTTTAAAATTTTGCACTTATACTTGCTACTTATTCAACATTTTATACTCCTTTTTAAGAAACGATTGGAAAACTTCGTAAGATTCGAGAAACTTCTGAATTTTATGATAGCATTTAAAAAACTTATGATTCGCGTAGTACAAAATGTAACTAATTAATAATAAGAAATATAACATATTATGGAAAGAAGTATCAAAGAAATATAAAAATTAATTCTATTCTTCATTACATAATATAAGAACAAACTTATATAGAAATATAAATTTGTTCTCATATTAGTGAAGAATGTTAGTGCAGAATATTTAATCTATAAAAACAATGAATAAATAATGAGATTTAGGAGAACTAGGAAGGCGTAATAATTGATGAGTACAAAGAAGATGATTATATGTATCTTAAAATAAGCAGTATATTTTAATGCCTAAAATAATTCTATTATTGTGTAAGTCAGTCGTAAATCGTGTACTATCTGAAAAATTACCGAATATTTGGTATTTCCTGAGATAATGATTATAATGTCTCTGTTTAGGCTCGATCTTTTAGCCAACATTACGATAATTTCTGCCAACAAGCACAGCAGAAGATAATCCCTTGATTTTTACAGACGTCGACGCATTACTTTTACTTTTCTTTCTTTCACTTAACTTATTGTTTTCGCTGAAAGAGGATTTTCTTTAGCCTGAATTATTATTAGTCTACTTCTCTAGAGTTAGGGATTTATTTAACCACAGCTGTCTTATTATCACTGTTTTCCCATTTTATTCACTTATTAAAAATCTCTTATTCGAAGCCGTAAAATTTGTAAAGAACATTTTTGTATAATATTCTTAAGATAACACAATTTTTCAATGACAGCAATTCATTGTTCAGTTAATTATCTTTTACTATTCTTTCGTTCAGAACTCTCTCTTTGTAATGGCTCTTTTATTTATACACAAAGCATAGTTTTCTTAGAGTTTTTACATATCGTTATTAAAACTATATTTAACATTAGAAAATTGTGTTGGGGAATATTCTTAAAAATGTAACAATTAAGTTAGATTTTGAGTATCTTAACTGTTTTCTCAAGCTCGTAAATAAATTCTAGGAATATTTTTACGTGACTAATACTAATGCATTATATTTGACATTAAAAATATATATATAATTATAAAACTACATTTGACCTTAAAAATTTATTGGGGAATATTGATAAAAAATTTAATTTATCAAATTACACTTGTATTTTAACAATGTTTAAAAATTTATTAACAATGATTAGATTTACGTGACTTATACCAACAAACTTGTCAATAACTAATTTTATTATCCTTTGGAACTCTTCAGTTTTGTTTTAATAATACATTCTCGGTTTATAACAACTAATTTAATTATTTTGAACATTTATTTCAATCTAATCAACATATCTAATTATCATCTTTGAGCTACAACAATTACTCACTCATTTCTGTCGAGCATTATAAATTCTCTTATTCTCCTAAATTTGAATCTTGAAGACTACTTTGTATTTTCTAGTGAACCACAAAGTTCATTATTTTATGAGCAACTTTAAAATAACAAACTTAAAATAAAATGATAACTAAGATAAAATTTAAAATGTAGCACTGTAAGCTTAAATTCCAGAAAATGATTTCTATGAGAAATCATTTATAATTTAGTTATTTTTAAAGAAATAAGAATTTTTCTACATTTAATTCCAATCTTAGTTTTGAAAAAGCATTTAGATTTTATAAATGCATTATGCAAGTTTTTTAGTTCCATTCATAAATTAAGTTTACATACGATTATATATTATTAATACTTGTATATATTTTGCTTCAGTACAAGAATAAGAGCCAATATTTTCCCCATTACTTTTCTATATATTGATCTAAGTTAATCGATTATTTTGAGTGAGATTTTAGATGAGATTAAGTTCCCTATATTCCTTTGAAATTTCATTTATTTTAGGCTCTTGTGTAATGTAAAATTATTTCCTAATAAATATATCATTAATCTATTTCGTAAATCTTCACATAGATTTATGAAACCACTATCGTTATGAAACTTTCTGAGATCGTCCTCTCACGTCTCTTACCTATTATTTCTTGATTAATAATAAGAATTATTAGCTTCCCAATGAAATATCTTTCCTTAGTTAAGTGAAATCTACAAAATATAGAGAGTAATTAGTATTTGAATTGACTATTTAGTGTTGACATTTTATTTGGGAAACAATACACGTTGAAATTCATGATTAATTTTCTTTTCAGACGAAAAGGATGAATTTATATAACTTATATTTAATTTTTTAATAATTTTTAAATAATAACGATTAATATGGTAAAAAATATAAAATACTTTCTGGCTAATAAATCATGTTTCTACAAGTGATAACAACTAAGACTTTACAAGTCATGGTTTGGAATCTGCAGATGATCATAAGAGGGAAATCCAACATTTGAAAGAAAAAATATTCTGATTTATGAACAACTGCTAAATGTCTAATTTCATATTGGATTTATTTAAATTTTAAAAAAAATTAGAATTTTTATTCATTGTAACTAGCAAGAACTATTTTGTAAACATGGTTTAAAAGATTATTTCTGAACATATGATCAGTTATTTTAATTTATAATATATGAATATATTTAAATATGGATTGTGAAAGTTTTTGAAAACATTTATGTTGAATGTTGAGGATTTGAGGCTAGTTTTATTGTATACAAGCAATTATAAATTACTCAGTTTTGCATATTTTTCAGTATTCTTTGTGGGTAATTTATTTCATATGGTAGTAGAAAAATAAAGTAACCATTTTATTTTTAGAATATGGCTATTAATACAGTGTAACATAACAGTTTTTTCAGAAAATCCTGTTAAATATAAAGATTTTGAAAACTATTTCATTAAAAATGCGTGCTTTTTTTAAAGATTATGGAATTTTTAAATGTGTAAAATATATTTTGATATATTTTTCAATAATATATCTAATCAATATTATAGACTGGTTTTATATGTCTTCCACAACAGCACCATCAATAAAAAAAAGTTAAAAAGTGTTATTTATGTATTGGCATACATTCAGAGCATTCAAAAAGTCTCTGAAAGAAAATTACACCAAGGCGTTGAAAATAAAAATTCTTTTGAAAATGCAAAGATTTAAAAATTCTCTCTTTTAAAAGTCTGTTGCTGTTTGATGTAAAAAAATATTCTCTCGTTCTTTATTATCTTTGTGTAGAGTCGCTGTCTTTCAAAATTCAAAAGAGACAAAATGTGTAACCCAAAACTTATTCAGTGCTTACAAAATATGTCAAAATCGGCTGAGAAAATCTCAAATTTCCATGAAAAGTGTTTTACTATTTTATGACAGTCGAATAAAATAACTTGAAATGAATTCCAAATGATGTTGATTCAATTGTGAATGTAGGGCCAGTAATTGCTCAACAGAATATAAACCTTCTAAAAGACGATGTACAATTTATGCTATTTTAAAAATAGGAGCAGTCAATCTACAAAAAGATAAAACCACTCATCATAAAACTTGTGTAATATAATTGCATTTTATATTTATATTTCTGCATAGATTAATTAAAATATTTCGATATTTTATTTTAGTTTAACTAAAACGACTTGCTATGAGCATTTTGATATATATTTCGGCAATTAATTATCGAAACTATAGCCCAAATTTAAATACTGTAGAAAATCTCTGGACTAAAAGATTTTCATTAAAAAAGAAAAATTATTTAAAACTCAAAATTTTTTTTTCATTTAAGAACGTTTCATATGATATATGAGATTATAAAATTAAAAAAAGTGCATGAAAACTTGAAGACTACCGTCGCTAAATACACAAATAATGCAATTATGAAATAGTAAGATGCTGCTAAGTATGGATTTTATAATTTGTTGAAAATCATCTGAAATCTATTCTAGTATTTACAACTGTACAAAATATTTACCTTTAAGATTTTTTTCAGCATTTTATATTCAGTAAACAATGATCTAAAGTAGAGCATTTATCTGTCACAAAAGAATTTTGGTGCAAAGATATGAATAATAGGCGAAGTATGATGAATCATTTTTGGTGTATAACTGTCGTACTTTAAGTGAATGAAGTTTTGACGAAATCTTTTGTTACGTCAATTTTTAAAATGTTCCTTAATATTATGTTCAAAAACCATATTTTCTGAGCGATACAACAGTTTTTGGTCCAATACTTTACATTACATTGATAAAAGTAAGCCAACATTTTAAAGAATATCTTATTTTTAACAATAATTAGAAAATTATATCATACTTCAAATGATTCATATAATTTCAACAAAAAAATATATATGCATTCCTTCGAAGAAACGTTGTATAAAAATTAACTCAAAACTGTTCAACTGAAAAAAATATTTCCGGATATTAAATTTTAAGGTAGGCATAAAATATTAGAGATTATGAAAAGTATTAAATTATAAAACTCCTTTAGTCTTTAAATAAAAATATCATCATGTCCTTCTATCACCAGAATACACAAGTGAAAAAGGAAATCAGAAAGTGGCTATTTTATTAATAAAACCTTTTTTGATTGATTCTGCGACAAGGATGATTCATCTCTATTTTATGATAAGTGCTAATATTGTATGATTCTACCCCGGATTTCCTTGATTTATTAGTGTTCCAGGGATAAGTTCCTTGAGAATAAAACTGTTTGAAGAGCAGTATTCTTCTCATTGATCCTAGAAACGTAATAGAACATATGCAATAAATGCACATCATTCCAATATTACAATTATATGTTTTCGGGTTATCAAAATACAACAGGGACTATCTATATCAGAGATTGGTCATCAAAAAGTAAAAAAGATTTCCTATCTGAGCATCTAAAAGAGAGCAGTGTTTTTCTTAACCGAAACTCTGACTCCAATTATTATGACTAAATTATCAGGATTAATTTAGTTTAAGTTAAAGTACCTTAAGAAAAATTTTATTTTACAATGTGTTTCCTTAACCAAACAAAATTGCATTTATATGAATTCTGTGTGTTTTATTATAAAAACCAGATATCCATATTTTCTTTAAGAAAATGTTAAATCATTGTTGAGTTAGCTAAAGAAAAATGGAAATTAGGGAGATTTTTCAATCAAATAGTTGACAGAATCTCCAAAAATTTAAACTTTAAATGTAATTTCTTAAGTTTTTTAAATATATATGTATATATATACAATATTTTTATATGTAATATGTCCTATAGTACACACATACACGTTATTTCTTAGAAAATACTTTATACATTATTATTGACGCACTCTTTCTTAGAAGAATAAGCGTTTGTGATGATATATATCATTTGCGTGTGTTGGAAATTAGGAATTATTATCGTATATTACAAGCTAAAATGTACTGCAAGCTAAAATTTTAAAGCGTTTTATAAAAAGCTAGAAAGTTAATAAATAAATTTTCTGAGAAGCCACTCAAATTTAAGATATCGTTTAATCTCAATTATAACTTGAAACGTCATTTCTGGAAAAGATCCTAAACGCTGGCGTTTTGCCACTTCTTCCAATAAGCACATGCAACTAGGGGGATTTGAGTAAATTTACATTTTTATCTGTTGCTTAGTTCTCTTTTAACAAAGCAAGAGTTATAGCTGTATTTAAAGAGTTATAACAAGAAATATATATGTTTAATGGAAATCTCATCGATAATATAATAGAAGTTAAATAGATTATAGAATCTATAAAATTTTAAATTCCAATCAAGTTTCATCCACTTAAAAAATTTTAAATTAATTACAGATTCAAAAGATTAAGAAAAAAATAAAAGTAATCAATAGATTTCATCAAAGATAATAAACTTTAATATATATTCAACAAAAAATATATTTTATAAGTGAAGTTAGCTAATACATTTTCTCCACAGTCATTAACGAGAAATTATTGATCTCAGTATGATGTGTTTTCAGATGTATTCATATAAAAATAGTTTTCAAATATTTATCTTAAAATATAGATTTTCCTTCCTTTTCCTTAAATGATTCTATTGAAAATAGCAGCAACAAGAAAAGAAAATGGGGAGAGTTCTAAATACATCGAATATTAATCATTTTTCCACCAATTATTTTTAATATCTCCTTTTCCGTTTTTTCCATAAATTTTAACTTGTTATCTTGTTCCTGAGCAGTTTTTCGATTTGTTGAGAATTGCTGACGTATATTAACTATTGTTACCTCAAATATTTTTCTATAAGAAAAATGTAATTAGATTTCATTTTTGCGGGACAGAAGATAAAGGATAAAAAAAGGGAGTGCTCTTCTAATATGTGTGTTTCTTTATTTTTCTTATCAAGGTGAAATACAGTTCAATAGTTGATAGGAAAATAATTTTTTATTATAATGAAAAGATTTCTGAGCACATACTCTTAAATAAAATGATAAGAAAGAAAATAGATTATTTTTACTGTACAATACCTGAAAAATCAATTTTTACCTCGCAAAACTTGCCGTGGATTTTTTAATCAAAAGAAATTATTATTTTTTTTTCATTTCATTTTTTTCCGTTCTGACTTATTTCTCATCATTTAATTGTTAATAAAAATCTAATTTATGAATATTATTGATAATAAATAACAATTAGAAAATAATTAAACACGTGATTTGTGGGCAACAAATTTTGAATACTTTTAATCAGTTTTCTCGCCAAATAAATACATGGAATTGGATGTTAATTTGTTTCATATTGTATATATATATATATATATATATATATATATATATATATATATATATATATATATATAAATTTACATCAGGCTAAGGAAATTTTGAAACAAAGCTAAAATTTCGGCAAATTTCTGCCAATATATAGGTAATATTGTGCTGGTGTGCAATCTATATACTATTTCGGAGCTAGGATGATATTTTTACATTTTTTATTCGAAAATAAGTGTTAGAGAATTAGAATCTCAAAAATTGATTTAATTAATTCAAAAATTGATCAAAAATTGAATCGTTTACAATATTTTTCAGAAATAAATCTGATCAAATTTCTAGAAAAAATACATCTAACTAAACTTGATACAAATTCTTTTCTTCTCTTTCGACCCATCCGTTTCCATCCTGAAAAAGTTGAACATTTCCCAGTAAGACTTCAAAAAATCAGAATTTATTTAACTTTAAAAGTTTTTAAAACTTAAAATTTGCCATAGATGCGAAACAAATATAAAAATTCAGTTTTCGAATATCGTCTGAACATTTACTGATATAGTATAGATGGTGTTGAAAGCTTCTGAATTTTAAAATAAGTTTCAGGGAGGAAAATATTTGTAAGGATGTTACAGTTTTTTGCGTGAAGAGTATATTGGAAGAATTAGGATTGTTAAGAAATTTTCTACGAGAATTTTTAAAACTGAATAGATACTGATTTATAAAATGTTATTTCATGTTAAACATCCGTTAAAGATAGGTGAAATGGTGTCATTTTCAGTATTAGCATGAATAATTATTTAATAATTTTAGACGTGATATACAACGGAAAGTATGATTAATTACTAAGGTGATACACACAAGGGTATACACAATATAGTAAAACACATTGATGTGTAGTTTGTAAATTAATAGTATATACTATAAATTAAAATGGTAATTTGCAATAGGTTAATGAGGTTAGCTGAGATATATTTTTAATGAATAACTCAGTCATACACTTATAAAAAAATGTTTCTCAACGCTCGATGAAAACAGATTTATTTAACTGATTTACGATCTGAAACAAATAATTTCTTTATTTAATTGAGAGAAAAGATTTGTTTCCAATTAGAGTGGATTCCCTCTGGTTTTTTATAAGAATTAATTTTAATCCTTTTAGATTGATTGACCTTTAAGAAGTAAAGGAATTTAAATTCATTCCATTTTAATGAAACTCCCTGGATATTTTTAAAAGCATACGTCGGTAAAATTCTTATTAGAATTTAATTGCATTTTATAATCCAATTCCAAATATCAGATTAAGAAATGAGTTTTAAAAGTCTAATTTTCCATTTAAAATATTTTTTCTGACTTTAATACACTATTCAAGCATCTACAAAAATGGCATAACATAGAATGTTAATTTTAATCCAATATAAGTTTTGATATCAATATTTCCTCAATATAGGTAACTAATACTGTTCAAATATATGTGAATAATCTATAGATAAAGAGGTATGCAATTTCACTATTTAGGGTGTTATATTTTATATAACCTATTTTTAAAACAATGTTTTCATTCTGGACCTTAAGCATTTTCAATAGCCTCCCATTTTGATAAAAATGTTTATGTTATCGTTATATTATCATATATTGTTTTTATATATTATAAGAAAAAAATCTATGTGCATTTCTTAAAAATCTCTTAAGCCTTAAGAAAGTTAATAAAAATACCTTTTTAATTCATAACTGTATTCTGTTAATAGAAATTCAGTAAAATCTAAATGATAATGATGAAGCTAAATGAACGAAGCTTAATGAATAATAATAGATTATAACTCCTTAATGAAAAAGGAGAAATCATGATAAATTTATGATATTATTAATACAACCCATAATATCATCACAGGATTAGTTTACGCAGAACATATTAAGAACTTAATTGGGTGCCAGAAATTATTTCGAATAGAAATTTCAAATTTCTGCTTTATATAACCGCTATGGGAATTAACGCCCCAGCGTTTATGTCGCCTTTTCAACTTTTTACTAGCGAAAATGGAGATATACATTCATTCATTTCACTTCAACTTGCAGCTGAAGTTGCGACTGAAGAGTTAAATAGCAAATTTACTGATGTGTTTACATCAAAAATAATCTTGACTGTATTCTATTGAACTAAATCCACCTGCCTTTGCTATCTTTTTTAGCAAAAAGAAGACATTAATGACTCGATCATTACACAGAAATTAAAATAAATGAAGAATTTAATACCCCCTTTTCTGTGCTCTCAGTGGACATAACAAATTTAATTCTTTAGAATTTTCTGAAGTATGCTACATTTCTTGCTTTAAAAGTTCTCTCTTCTTTTTTAAAATTAAAAGTTTCTAAATACTTTTAAAGTTAAAAATCCCATTTGCTTCAAATCTCCAAAGTGAAATTAAGTAACTAATTTTGCCTCTCTCAAAATCATTTAAATAAAAGCACTTAACAATATCCTGTTCTTGATCTAAGTAAAATATTAAATTTTTAGCTATTAATTTTATTTAAAACTAGTTAAGTTTCTAAGCAACAAAATTATGCAGTACAGCTGATGTTTCTAAAAATTTATTATTGAAATTTTCTTTTTCTTCTAGTTGATTTATAATTTACTATTGAATATATAATACTGAAAATTAAGTTCAGAATCTAAAAATACATGCAAAAAGGTATTAAAAATAATGAAAATAATAAACAAATATTTAGAAATGTCTTAATAATAAGCATTTGCATTGATACAGCTTTTAAATTTTCATACGCTCAATGCTATGGAAAAAATATGTGGAAAAGAATGTTGTTTCTTCCTTTAGAAAACGTTAATTTTCAAATCTTGCTATTATTTTTCACAAATGATTTAAATTTTTCAAGAATTTTAAAATTATGAAAAAACTATAGGACTGAATTTGAAAATCAATTAATTCTGCAACTCTATATATAACACACACAGCTTATATAATTTTAATACATTCTACCCAAAATTTGGTAAATAACACTTATTGATTCCATGTGCATATATATTTAATATTGAACAAATTGCTAAAACTTTCGATTTTAGTCTTTCGAAAAGAATATATTAATAAAGAAAATAAGTTTAAAATAACCTAATTATTCTGAAATTAAAAATATGTGTTCTAATAATATAGCTAAAAAATTATTAGAGCGTTTTCAATGAAAAATTAGTGCTAATAAATTCTTATATAAAGTTTATTGAATAAAAACTAATTTAAAGTTTCAGTGATGTTTAAGATTTAAATGAACACATATTTTTAAACAAAAATGAATTAATATGTTTATATGGAAACATAAGCAATAAGAATATTTGGATTTTTACCCATTAGTTCTCAAAATGATCCAACAGAAAATCACAGCTTAATATTTTCCACATTCTGTGTGAGGACTTTTTTTTAAAATAACTTTATTTATTTTGATATGATTTTCCTGAAAATTGGATAAGGTGTGAATGAAAAAAGGTTAGTTTCAAAACATTTGAAATAACTCTGATGATTAAATACACATAATTCTTTCAATATTTTTTGGGATAAATGAACCGACTATTGGATTTGTCCAAAATAAACATAAATTGAAACAAGCCCATTAAATAAAGAGCAATTAAATTTGTCTAGCCCCAAACACGATGTCTGTTGAATAAAGCATAAAGTGTATATATGTATATATATATATATATATATATATATATATATATATATATATATATATATATATATATATATATATATATATGCCTATTGTTGAAATGTTGAAGATTTTATTTACTTTTAAGCACTTTTACTTTTCTAAGAATTTTATTTTCAAAAATGAATTTCATGGTAAAATGTGTAAGTACACTTTAATGCGGATAAGTTTTTTTCATTTGGAAATTATACGTATCACTCAAAATCTAAATGATAGTTATTGATTGTTTGATTCTGTACGATCACTTTTTACACTCTAAGAATAATTAATTCGATCAGGATACATAATTTATAATTTACAGGGGATTCCATTAACAAAAATCCACGCTCGAGAAAGAAATCAATATATATATATATATATATATATATATATATATATATATATATATATATATATATATATATATATATATATATATATATATCCACTTATATGCAAAAACGTCAAATGTTTGTGGTTTTTTTGCTTTTTATGTTATATGAATATAACCTAAAATGATTTTCATTTTTTAGCTTGATTTTCATATACCGTGTAAATATTTACATGACATATAATAATTGATACATTTGCATCAATTCAATAATTAATTAAGGGCTATACACATGATGTAATTTAATTTTAATACTTTTAAGACAATACAGATGAAGAATAATTATGGATAAATTAAACATATCAATGGATATAAATAAACTGCATAAACTGTCAATGGCAACCTACGACAACTGTAAGTGAATCACTACTTTTTTTCTTTTTTATTGTATAACAAAACATTTGTGAGGGAATGATGAATTCATTCTGAATAAAAAATATATATTTTTATCACTTTATCATTAATAATCATAAATATGCATTTATATTCTCAATGCACTGGAATTCTCTTGGCATTCCCACAAAAGAAAATAGCATATCGATAATGTTTTCAACGACTTTACAAAATGTTCGTTGCATTTAATCAATCACTCCAGCTTTTATGTGATCTCATTTGTTTATACGGCATGAATGTGTATTTGTTTCTCATTAAGCAGTTTATATTGCTTGCATAAAATCGGATCTTAAATATTTGCTCTATTCTATTTGTTTCATTCCCCGTTAATAGCAAAGGCAACAATAATAATAAACCAATGGAAAATAGGGCTTGAGTCGAATAACTTTTTCTCATTAAAACGAATTAGAATTTCCTTGATTCACTCGTTGAAATGTTCAGTTAATCTTTTATTTATAAGATCACATGTGTGTGCTGTGTTATGCTTTATACTGTTTTAATGTGATAATATGCAAAAATATAAAAAATATTTAATGAAAGTCTCTTTATTTTTTATGTGTGTATATGAGTTCATGAAGTATTTTACGTATATTTCGAATTAATTGTGTAGTTAATTCCAAAAGCGTGTTAAGTTTCACATTTATATATCATTAGGAAAATATAAGTTAATGAACTAGTATTTTGTAAATTTTAAGCGCTAGAGAGAGCATTTTTATTATAATGTAAAAAATTAAAAATAGAAAAGAATTTTAAATTGAGCACGAAAACTATTTTACTTTGCATAAAGATGTACATTGTATTTATTCAAAATTACTGTAAAATCATTTATGTATTTTAAAAGTGTATTTCTAGCTTATCTTATACTTTGTAAGAATATAATTGTGATGTCAAATTTTATATTTATTAGTTTCAAAATCGAAATTTTTTAAATCATTTTACTTTTACAATGCAATTTTATTTTAAAGTAAAATCTTAACGAAGCTCTTATGAGTGTTATTATATCACATTATAATTTATTACTCTTACTATGCATACATTTTAGCTATTAAAAACATAATTCAGAAAAATCTTAAAATCAGAGTTTATGTTTTTAATGAACCCATATTATAAGACTAAAAATTAACATCACCACACACTAAATTTGAAAATTTTAAATTTATTTCTTAAATTTCTTAATTTTTAATATATAAATTATATATCTAGTCTGAAACTCATAAGACAATTTCATTTTGTCACTACTTTAAAAAGTAGAAGTATGAGTAATATTACATTTTATTTATTCTATAAATCGTTTACATTTGCATTTTAAACAGAAATAACTCTTTAAATTAAAAACATGTAAAATATTTTTTTAATTGAAACATATAAAATAATATTGTAAAATAGTTAATGTGGGATTTAAATAAAAATAATCTTATGATAGTTGATATTTTAATTTATACGTTATAGGTTATGTCTTTGATTATTTTCTAAAATATTCATATTTTTTATTCATTTATTCTTTGACAAATTACTCTGGCATTTTTCATAAATTTACAAACAAAATAAAAAAGATCAAGAAGTATCTCATGAAATAAATTACTTCAGAATTTTCCTTTTAATTTAGAATAACTCCTTACATTCAGAAAACAGAATTTAAAAATTAGCTCTATTCATTAATCACGCAAATTTATCCAAACTCAAAACTTCAACTTCAGACTTTTCTAATTAATTCAGCTGTCACTTCTCTAGCGTTAAAAATATATATTCTTCCACAACGATTTTCCAAACGGAATATTTTGAGTTTATTACGTAATGGTAAACAGTAAATTTATTTTTATTCTGTTATTTTACTTTTTCTGTGCAAGCAGCTATAAATTTCTCCCTCAAATGCAAATGATTTATAGACATTTAATTATTTTTGTTTCTACAACTTTTAATATCCCCTTAAAATTCCTTCATCTGGACTTAGTAAGAAATTGAATTTTCAAGAATATATTTTCCGTTTCAAAAATCCCCTCACGTTGGAAAAATCCATTATACAACTCTCAATCCGTCTGAAAGCTCACGTGCAGAAGGAAAATCCTACACGTTTTCCCCAGAATCTCGATTTTTCCCCCTTCAACTTTTAGCCTGATTGAGTCCAACGTTTTGGAATAAAAAATAAGAATAAATCGAAGTGCAAAAAAAAGTAAATTTTGCGGTGTCGAATTCATCCCCAACCAAAAGCGCGATGGCGACAAATCTCAAATCGATTCATTTTTACGATATCACAATTTTTTATTCTTTTCTTTTTTAGCTTCTTCTACTGAAGGATGCATTTAGTGGCTTCATGGTGTTTGGATTTTAATCAGTTGATGGCTTTTGAAGGCCGGACATGACACTGGCACTGACGATGACCCTGCCGTACGAGAAGACTGTTACAATATTCAAGACAGAACGGTAGAGAAATTTCGTAACGTGAAAGATAGGTGAGTATTTCTCGTGGAAACGATTTACTTCCCTAACGAGGTATTCCACGTTGGTTACAATTAGGAGAAACAGTCACGCGAGGATGTACACGACGATTTTCATTTTGTGTTTAAAACGTTTGACTTTTGCCATGGTAACCTTTTAGTTCCTTAATGAAAGTATTGTACAGAAGGAGGCCTTACATTTGAATTGAGATCTGCTAAATATGTAGAAACAAATTTTACAATCACGTCAAATAAAAAAAGTAATCGTTTGCTAACTGTTAACTAAATCATTTTTAACTTACTATCAATTTTAGTTTAACAAATTAATCTTTAATTATCTACCAATGTAAGATAAATAAATTAACCGTCATCTAAATAGAGCATTAACTAAATTCGTCTTTAATAGAGAATTAGCTAAATTTTTCCTTAGTTAACTCTCAGTTTTAGATAATAAAAAAACCGATTGTGTCCTTAACTAGCCATTAATATTAAAGTACATGATATTAAAATTTTAATTATATGATCAGAAAATGTTCTAAATTCAATTTTGAAGATATGCCAGTTTGTAAACGTTACGCTAGATAAATAACTTATTAGTTAAATAAAATATATATAGGTTATTTAAATATTTTAATTCATATTCATAAATATTTTGATGTTTAAATTTAAAATATTAATTTTAAAATAATATTTTTTATTTTTAATATTTTTCCCTTAATTTATTTTTATTATGAACAGTGTGTGTGTGTGTGTGTGTGTGAGAGAGAGAGAGAGAGAGAGAGATTTATCCATAAGTTTTGCTACTTTTATTAATAAATTTTTTGAAAAAAGTTCCAATGTCTTAAATGCAACGAATAAAACTAAGTTGTGAACACTTTTCTTTTACAAAAATTCATTAAAATACTTTATGAATGATTCAAACATTAAATGTTCAATGCATAAAAATTGGTTTAGAGAAATAAATATATTCATACATATTGTTAATATTTTTGGCAATATTTTTTGCGTAAATTTAAAATATTACCTTCAGTAAAAAATATTTTGACTGAATTCCTATCTACATTTTGAATTCAGCAAATGTACCTGAAATATTTTCTATCGAATTGAAGTCTATACTATATAAAAAAACATCATTCCATTCTACTGAAAAACATTTCAGTTTATTTGAAATGTCAAATATTTATATTCTGTTTAAAAATAAAATTTATACAAAAGTTACGATTTTCATATTAAAGTAGGAAAAGGAAATTTTTACTGCCTCTCCCCTAACTAAAGTACCTAAAGCAATAGTTTGAAACGCATTAAATAAATATATACATTTATATGTATATATAAAGTCAACATTCCACATTTGATACCAAACAATATTAAACTTACTACAGTGATATTTTACTGAAAAAACTTATTTGATAAAATATTATTGATTTTATTAATCATTAGATATATCTGCATTACATTATGATATGATATTTAGTGAATATATAGTTAATCCATCTTATTAATCACCAAACTTACTGTAAGCTTATATTCTCGATTCTGTTTTCTAAATCTGTGCTCTAAATTAATGTGATTCCTAACGCAAACCAAATGTATATTATATTAAAAAATGACTGTGTTATACCTTCTAGATACTTTGTTTACTTTCATTTTGTAAAAGTCAACATTTCATGACAAACAGTATGATACATTCTATGATTATTGTGTAATGATATTTCATTGAAGGAAAAATATTCGGTAGAACTCCAACTATCCGAATCACTTTCAGGTTTTCAGAAAAATAAATTAGACTGAAGAAAAGAAAGAAAATGAGAAAAAGCTTAAGAAAAGGAAAGGTAAGAGATGGGAGAAGATGAGAATGAGACGTGTTACTTGAGGAATTCAAAAGCCATCTTTTGAAATTCCCTGGATGTACAGAAGTTAGTTCTGAAAATACAGGAGAATCGATTATTAGAGAGTGAGACTCTACATTTCAAAATGAAAATGATGGTAATTTTATTTAAATGTTGATTAAGATGACCTTAATGTCCAAGTTGTAGCAGAACTCATACCATCAGCTAATGAATCATTTGTTGTCTTCCAAACCGCTTTGAAGTTGATAGACCATCAGCTCGAGAGTCACCACATGCAAATTCTCGCTGTCAAGCAAATACGCCCGAAAATGGATGATGGCAGTGAAACAGCTTACTTTGACTGAGATGTTCAGCAAGCAATGACTTCCAGTTATAGCGCTGTAAGTACCAATGTACGAGCAGCAGTTGCAAGTATTTTAACATATTAAGTGTTGCGTTTTCATTTAATTGATAAATAATTATTTGTCTTTAAAAAAATCCGCAGTTTTTTCTCCCTTATTTTCAACATACATTAAATGATTAAAAAAGTAGACCTTTTTTTTTGAAAAATCATATTATCCGAATATTTGATTACAATAATAGGGTCCGGTCCTTATTGATTCTGATATTTGGAGTTCTACTGTACTTTTAAAAAGTTTTAGTTTATTATATTAACCATTAGGTATTTATTTTATTATGATGCAAAAAAAAACATTTTAATCATTCCTAGATCTTTTAATTTTTTCAGATAATTTAATAATTTTTCGATAATATTTTCATTTTTTCAGATAATTTAAAATAAATCAAACGAATTCGTAGTTAATTTATGATATAAAATTTATAATAATTTTCATGGAATATTTAAGAAGTTATTAAGAATACACTTCATTTATGTTCATTAACCAATTTCCTCCACTCTACAAATATTTAGTGCTGTAAAAATAATATAATAATTTTTTATGAAGAAAAGTATATTTTTGTGAAATGTATGAAGCTTATATTACTTCATTTTTCTTATATAAAATTTATAAGTTTTGTATGAAAAAATTTAACTAGAACAAAATATAATAAAAGAATTTAATTTATTAAAACCGATAATACGCTTCGTATGCGGCTTTAAAAATATAATAAAATAAAAAAGTTATAAAAAAATCCGTTCATTTGTTTAATATCGTAACACTGTAGTTATTATTTGCTTTTCATCTAAGTGATAGCCTTGGATGAACTTTTAGAAAATATTCAAAAACAATATATTATTGCTATTTGCTAACCATGGATGCCATTATCACAATTTCAGAACTGGCTACTCTGGTGATTCTAGTTTTTTATATGTTGTTGCTGTTGCAGCAGCATGTTTTTCTGTACCTTGCCCTAAGTTGGGCTCTACCGAGTTTTTAATATGTCATAGGTAATCGTGAAGCCCGGTGCTCTCCTAATGCATAGATCCGAGGTTCGATTCTTGGGCTATCAAGATCAACTCAGTCTTTCAGCCCTTCATTGGGTCGATAAAACTGATTACCAATCACGCTTGGGAACTAAACACTGGGGGTTTTGCGTTAGGCTGACTACCTAATCGGGTCATATGCTTCGCACCCCAGGACCCTTGGTGAAAGAAACAGATATGAGCCCTTGGCCCTCAAATCGACTGTCAAACCACTAGTTCAGTTTCATTTTTTTTCATTGGTAATCTTTAACCTATACTTACTTTAATATACAGTATTAAAATAAATCTTTTCTTATTTTATTACCAATACTATACTCATAAAATTTCTGTAAATCTTTTTCAAAAGTTATTTTAGCTTAGAAACTAGTTAAAATTTTATATAGAAATTATTTTTAAATAACAAGTCTCAACAAATCTTTTTCATTATTTAGTGATAAGTACTTGCAAGTTAATTCCTGCTCAAATTGGTACAAGAGTGTTAATTTACCTTAGCTTAAATGTATACCGCGTTCTTGCCTTTTGCACAATTACTCTTCATTTAAACTAGATAAACTTCATTTTCTTAGTTTAAGTAAAATTAGTATAACTTATTATACATATTACTGTTCAAAATGTGATTTTAAAAATGTCTTTAAAGTGTCTGTTGAAAAATTTTGTATGATAAAAAAAATATTTTATTTAAGTCTTAACTGATATAAATTTTAGAATACAATTTCTCTACACTTATATTTCTCTCTATTAAAAGAGAGAGAGTTGCAAAAATATTTTTGTTTTTAATATAATGAATCAATAAAATAACTGGAAGAATAGTTTAAAATAATTTCTATAAAAATGCTGCATCTCATTTAAATCTTTATTATCCTCCTTAATAACTTTAAGAGCTAAGTAATTTATTGTTTTTATAATTTTGACAACTTGTTTGGTATAAGAATCAACTTATATCTAGCACACTACGTACTAACTATCTTGCACCAGTTGTTTGTTAATATTTGTACATACATTATTACTATCACAGAATTGTGAATTTTACAAACTATTATAATCAAGAAAAGAAAAGAATGAATCTTTACAACATCTACTTTAAAAATATGCTACAGTAACAATGCAATAATTATAACTAATTGAAGATATTATAAAATTATTCTTTTTCTTCAGTAAAACTTAATTTTTCTATCATTTTTGACTTACTTAAATTAATAAACATTTACATTATAAATTTAAAAATCTTAATAACAGAAGTAAAAATATTTCTCTAAAGAGATCTTTGTTACATAATATGAAAACAAACTACTGAAAAGAATATCCGAGCTGTAACCAGAAATTCAAATATAATCCATACAACAAATACATCCGTTTACAGCAACAACCTCTAGTGTAAAATTGTGTTTCTCCTTAAAGTGCATGTAATCTCTCAAAAGCTACAAATGTCTGTGAATTACACTGAGAAATGAAAAATATTATGGAAAATTATTTTTCATCATTTTTAAAAATAGATATCCTTTAAATGTGATGCATATTTAAGACATCTTGAGTACATTTGCATCATGAATGAAAACCTTTTTGGTAAAATAGAACAGACAGCGTAATATCTCAAATCGAAATGAGCAAAAAATAACTTATGATACGCATAATAATTTCATTTGTGCAAAAAAAGGTTCACACTAATGGAAAGCAGTTAAGTGATTGTATGTTATAAAAATTTTGTAGTAATATATGTTATATGTTGAATAAAACTTAAATTCATTTTCATAAATGTAAACACAGATAGTTTACTTCATTACTATACTATTTTTTGTTAATTTAACACGGATATATTTCATCATTCTCGATACACACTTGAACTTTGTTGTACATGATATCCTTTAAATCTTGCAGGCATGCTCGGAGATGTTTGCTCTCTCAACACCATTTTGAATTTCTATATGGTTCAAGAAGAACTCAGCCTTTAAATAATATTTTATCTGCAATAAGGTATTAAGCTGTGGTGGTAATATAAATTATGTTAGGGGTTTAGTATCATCTTTTGTTAAAACATCTGACTTTTCAGTTACGTTATGTGGAAGACCATTATCATGCATGATCAGAGAACCTTAATGAACAGAATTGGCACAATAAGACAATACATAACATATATAAAAAACGCCTATGCAGAACCATCACGATATTACATTTTTCTCCGTGGTATGAAAAGAAATTCTTTAATAATGGGTAATATATGCCAAAATTATTTCCCTTGCTTGACAGTGACTAGTTTCAAAGTCATACCAGAGATTTGTACTCTCATCACAGTCTTTACTAGTCCATAGAATATTTGTTGATATTGAAACGTGAGTATTCATACTGTGTGTATTTATAGGTAAACATAATTTAAAGGCCAAAAAGTGTCTCTCGCACATATGTGAATGCCAATAGCTTAAGCAATGTTAGCGACTTTCTGATCAAAATATGGTAGCTCTATTCCTTCTCGCAACTATTCTTATATATCTATCCTCTCGAAATGTTAAATGGTTTCATGCACTTCTGCCTATTTTGCCTTTTATTTATTTCTTTTTTTTTACCATTTACACAAATTATTCTGATAACACATAACAAATATTTCTTCCCATTTCTGATGAATATTGTTTAGAGTTGCCAATAATTGAGAATTGTGATTTAATATTAATTAAATGTCTTTAGTAAAAGAAAATAAGCTAAGCCCTTTTCTTGATTGCTAAATAAATTCTTGAAACATTGGACTTAAATATACTAAGAGTAATTTTGCTGCATTCCCTACTTTATTTTCCTGTTTGAATAGAATTCTCTTTGTCCTCCATTTAAACTTTCTTTTGAAACAAAGTCGAAATAACAAATAAAGAAGGTGGAACCAATGTGACATCTTATGATGGATGCTTTTCCAATTGTTATCCATTGTTTACATACGTGTGTGAATGACCTGTTACATTTAGTTGAAAGTTCTTAAAATGATATACGTAGTGGAGGATGATAATAAATCGATATCCTGTTAAAAATAATTTCTTGACTTAAGTCATTTTCTTATAAAATATTGAAATTGTGATTGATAACACTTTATAATTCGAATGAAAAATGTGTTTATTTTAAAACTATCCAAGTAACTATTTATGCTTCTACATACACTTTAAGTATATAACCATATCTCTATCAGGGCAATTGTTATTTCCTATTTTTTTTCAAAAGCATAATGTAATATTAATGGAGAATTTTTTTTTTAGGATATTTTCAGGAATCTTCCTGTCATGACAATTCGCCGATGGGCGACTTTAAGTTTGCTGCTGTTTTTGAACCTGATTTTTGGTGTCATATATATCCAACCATCAAGAATTAAGACGTTTATTAGTTATCCTACAAATGACACAGAACTGCTCCCCGATAGTACCATAATGACATCATTCATCAATAAATCAATCATTAATGCAACTGATGAATCTCTGAAAAAATCCTCCACATCAGTATATATGACAGAAATTGCATTTCCTTTGCATTTTAACTTCACTCTGAATCCTGTAGATCTTTGTTCGAAAGAAACAAGTGGTAAAAGTAAATTATCTCTACTTATCCTCGTAAGCACTGCTGTTCCAAATTTTAAACAACGACAAGCAATACGAGAAACTTGGGGATCAATTGCCTCATCAAGTAATAATTCTGGTTATGTTAGATTGGCGTTTTTATTGGGTGCTACGAACAATAATGATCAACAACAACGAGCTGAAGAAGAATTTGTGCAATATGGAGACATCATTCAACAGAATTTTGTAGATTCTTATAGAAATCTAACGCTGAAATCAATCATGCTATTGAAATGGGTTTCAGAATATTGTCCAAATGTTCAATACGTTATGAAAACCGATGATGATATGTATGTTAATGTTGCCAATTTAGTTAGTATGCTTGTACGGTTGCCAGTCAAATCAAATGTCATGTATGGTGTGCTATTTAAAAAAGCAAAACCTAACCGGAATCCATCATCTAAGTGGTTTGTGCCAAAAAATCAGTTTGAAGAAAGCACGTTCCCTGATTATCTGTCTGGTACAGGTTATGTGATGAGCCGCGATGTTGTTCCTAAACTTCTTGAAGCTAGTACTGTGCTTCCTTTTATGGTGATGGAAGATGTTTACATCACTGGATTATGTGCTAGTGAGAGTCGAGTTAAACGTTATAACGTTCGAGGGTTTGCTTATTGGAGGAGACCAGCAACTGCATGTGCATTTAAAGACGTTATAACTGGACATCATGTCTCCATAGCTGATATGAGCAAAATATGGAAAGAACTACAGAAAACACCTTTAGTATGTCGCCAGTCAAAAAAGAAACTATAATCATTTCGTTAAAACGAGTGATAATATATATAAAGATATATTTTTTCGTGAATGCGAGACATGATTTTGTAAAGGGATCAAACACTGATCTTAATTTTGTAACAATTATTGAAAGTTATATTCCGATATTCATTTATTAAGATTTGAATATATCAAAGGAAAGGATGTTTAAAGTTTGATACCATTTGCAAAACCTTATAGTATTACTTGTAATATAAATTTTAAAAAAAAATAAATCAAATTTTACACATTAAGGTCTGTATTTTTAGAAAATATTGAATGTTTATTTTATATCAATATCAGCCAAAGAAAACAAATGTAATAGATCAGTGTTATTCATGTTTTCTTGAATAAAACATTTCAACTCCTAAATATTCATGATTTATATAAATTTTGATCTCTTAAGTTAAAAATATCCTAAACAAGGTTTTAATACATTTGTGCATGTTTATTACTATAGTATCCATTCTTTAAAAAAAAACATTTATCAATTTTTTTCAAAATATTCCTTTATCCATAAACTGTTAAATGGATTTAAAATGCTAAGACTATGATGCATACAATTAAATAAATTTTGCTGACTAAGATTTCTCTTTTATAGCTTTTATTCATAAAACTATCAAAAAATACGCAAAGAAAAACTTCAATAAACAAATTTCATTCTTTATGTAAAATGCATTTGATTTACATTCTATTAGATCAGATTTCCCCATCTTCTCTAAGATACCAGTAAGAATGACTACTAAATCCCAATTGCTAGTTTACAAATGAAACTGCCTTGTTAGCTAATAAATGACATAACCAAAACACTTCATGTAAAAATGATCAATAAATGTAAACGAATCATCTGATTTGGTGTCGTTTTACGTATTTAAAAATAATGATGTGATGTGTTTTTTGATACAACTTAAGGTTTACGGCAAAATAATTGGCTGTTGAAATAATGCCACGTAACTAGTTATATAGGAAATATTGATATTTTCTTAAGAAATTTCGTTTTGAATATAAATGATGCTTCCTCGTGACATAATTATTTTTTCTAAACTCTTCAATTTCTCTTACTGAAATTTTAACTATATTTAATATTATGTGACAAAACTTCAACATTGCTCCCTAAGCTTTTGATTTCTTGATCTAGGTTATTTTCATTATTTTTTGTGACTAATAAATATTTTCGTACCCTAAATTTTAGATAAAGTGGGCTTGATTTTGCTCATAGTAAAGTACATTTTATTTATTATTAGAACAATCATTTAATTTACTAATTACATGACATTTCTCATTGATTTTTAATTTAATTAGAGCAATCATGTAACTAGTTACTATAATTGCTCATAGTAACATACATTTCTATTTTTAAACAATAAAAAATCCCTAAATAACTTAATGTAGTCAAATAACTTATTACTTAGAAAAGTTAATATTATTTAGATATTAAAAATGTTTGAATTGAAGAGGATGGTGTAAAATTAACAATAATATATAAAATTATATACCTGATACTTACAGTTTTAGTATTGTTTTTTAATTAATTTTTAATTGAATAATATTATATAATTAAACTATAATTTCTCTATTATATTATTTAATTGTTTTAAAAAGATGCAGCATAATAAAACTATAATTATCAGCTGTATAATTTTATGTACATTATCTTCACTACCAACAAACTACCAAATACAACACTACACAGTAACTTAAAAAATCATTTTTTTCTGTAAAGATGAAAAAAGGTAATTATAAAATAAATATTAGTATAAATTATTGATATTATGATATAGGAAGTTCCAAAAAAGTTTTAATAGGAAATTACTACCTATGAGCTTCTGAAACACGCTTAAAATTCATATTTGTGATCCATTAGTGCTAAAACCTCATAAATAAAAAAAATCGATTTGAGAAATTTTGATATTGAAAAGACATTTTTGTGTAAATGTGCCGTTAAAAGTTGCGATATTTTTCATGATTTCACAGGTAAGGAATGACTTTTTGTAATCCTGTCAGTGCAGCTGTTGTCTCCAAAAAATATCTAATACTTTGCACTTGACTTTTACAGGATAAAAATATTTGATATTTTTAAGGATTGAAACTGGATAATTTTTTAAATCCATAATGTTAATAAAATTAAAGCTGGGAGTTTATCAGTTTACTTCCCAAATGACTGCTCCTTTAAAGCAATTACTAAACATTTTAAGATTTCTTTCCACATATTAACAAAGTGGGCATAGTTCTCAAAAAATAATTCTTTCTATGGTAATATGACACAAAACCCATATTATATATATATATATATATATATATATATATATATATATATATATATATATATATATATATATATATATATATATATATATATATATATATATATATATATATATATATATATGTATGTATGTATGTATGTATGTATGTATATATTACATTTTCCACAATAGATTTATACTCCTATTAATTTAAAGGGAAAATGTTTAAATGATTTAAACCTTCTCTCTCTCTCTCTCTCTCAATGAAGAGCTGTCATTTCTAACTAGTGCTTACTTTTGATTATTTGACCTTAATGAAAAAGTTTCCTGGCAGCGTTCCAAGAGATAAATTAAAAGATAATGTCTCATCTATAGTAACGCATAATTATTTCTATGAATTTATAAAAAGAATTGTAAATCTATTAGTGATGTTCGAATGTTTAAATTAAAAAAGTCGTTCGCATCATGGCCATTGCATGTAAGATCTCCTTGGAAACATTTTGGGATAAATAAACAACGTTTTTGATAATAAATTATGAATAAATAGTCGGAGTAATAGCTAATTTTTAGGATCTTTCCCCGTTTGTCCAATAATAATGTAGAAATTCATCTGCTGGTCATTGTTAACGTGTTATTGCTTGATGAAAATTGTGTATAGAATATTATTTGTTTGCTTTTTGACTCATGATTTATTCAAGCTAAATATTTGTTAACAAAGTATGTAAGAAATAAATAAATAAAACAACTGTAAAAGGCTATGAAAATGGGAGTTTCATTTGAAGTTGTGACAGTATTATTATAAATTATTATTATCGCAAAAATGTGTGTGTGTTTGCTTTTATAAAACCAATAAACAAGGTAATATTGTAAAATAAATATCAAATCATATCAAAATAAAGTATTTGTTTTTCTATTTTAAATTTTTGGGACTGAAATTGTATGAATCGTCATATTAAAATCAAAAGTCAGTAAAATAATTTTAATAGTAAATACATCTCATTTTTATCTGGCATTTACGACTTGATACTGGGTCCTTTCTCGCCAGATGGTAAAAAATACACTCGAAAAAAATTTTCGTTTTTGTTTTTAATATTATATTTTGTTATATTTGGAAAAAATATTTTTAACTACTTCTTTACATCTCTGAACTCAGGTGCTCTGGATGCCTGAGCAGATTTATCAATCACATAATTAGAATCATTCCATTCTGAATCAACCCTTTCATGCATTCGAAATGAATTGTTCTCACAATCGCGTCATCGGGGTTAGTGTAGATTCCTCCAGAAAAGATTAAATATATTTGTAGATAATACCTAGCAATATGAAAGGCAGATTATTTGATTACGAATTAATTTGGTAAAAAAATACAGGCTTGAGAACTGATATAACCCATGTGAACAATCAAAAATAAGATCAATAATTTACTCCATTTCAAGAAGAAAAATTTAGTGTAATTTAAAATTGATCATTTTTGTAGAAGCGAATATCGTCAAGAAATATCCAGATAAAGTAAGATAGGATAAATGAGAGTATTTTATCTGAATATTTCTTTATTTGGATAAATGATAAAGCAAATAGGATGATGAAATTCGTTAATTTAATTACGTAAATTCGTCTACTAAGATCAAAGAAATAAAAATAATATTTTTTCTAAAAACGTTATTTACAACAGAATAAAAATTCAAATTGTTTCTGAATGTTTTAACTGTTTTTTATTTATATTACTACTTAATGTTTTCTATGTACGAAAGTGTTCATTCTCCAAAGTATTCCCTTATGTATCTATAATGAACTGGCACCTTCCTCCATACCAAAAGACATTTATTGTTAAAATGTTTTCTAATGAAACAAAGAGAGTGCACATTGACAGACGGATCAAAAGTCTTGAAAAGCAAGACTTTTGATTGGAAAATGTTTTTCTAACAATGAGGATATCACCTCATTGTAGATCCGATAAATTAGTTCGATGCTTTGCCCTACAGTATGTGTGGATAATATAAAAGCTTCCAGTTGTTAACTGGAAGCTTTTGTATGCTTTCCAACAATCAAAATGGATTACCTTTAAGAAGTACGTTTTTATAGATAGAAATTCATGCGTAGCAATGGACGAGAAACAAAATAATTCCAAGCCTTCACCAAATCGATTTTAATGTAGAAAGCAGAATTGCAGCTTTTATTTCCTGTTGTTTAACAATGGCAAAAACTGATCAGAAAAATTTTTATTTTCTTGAACTCATGTGCATCTAATTAAGCTTTGTCAAAACGGAAAAGATTACCTTTTAAATTTTAAAGTTTTCAATGCTATGAAAGACTTTTTTCGCTACATGATCACATTCTGCATACAGGACAACAAATTCAACCAAGATTTACTGTTTAAAGTGAATTTTGAACTACATCAAAGAACCAAACCCGAAATGGTAATTGAACATACAAACTGTTGATCTGAAGGTAAGAGCTTTAACCATTCGTTTGCCAGCTCAGCAGTCGAACTCAAAAGCCGCTGAGCTGAAGGCAAGAATGCTGACTCTAGAACTACCGATTTAAGCACATTATAATAGTTTCATTTCAATAATAAATTTGTCTCATTCTAGATGCTTGCAACTGCCATTTTCATTCTTACTTTCCAGAGTCTTAACACAAATGTCTTAAGATACTCATAATGCATAACTTCAAAAAATTTAATGTCAAGCTTTAAGAATTGCTTAATTTATTAAAGCAAACGAAAATAAATTTGAAATTCATAACTTGTTTTCTACCATCTCTTAAAACGCTACATAAAAACTAGTTTTCTTAAAAGTATTACTTTTTAAGGAACACTTTCTAAATATATTATTTTAAAAAATTCTTTCGTAACATAAAACATAAAAACTCTTTTTAAGAGTAAAAAAATTTTAATTTTATTGATTAAAATCAATAATCTCTAAAATATGAATATATTTACCTCGTGAAATAGTTTTAAAATAAATAATCCCCTTAACACATTTCTCTAGTCATAGTTTTTATATTATTAATTATTTTTTTCTTGCACGTGTCTCTCTTTTTGTTTTTACTTCAAAATTCTAAATTCTCTGTTAGTTTACAGAAAACATCATAGTTCGTTCTCTGTTACTAAAAATACAGCTCAAGTGCCATGCTGATGTCAACAGTCAACTTTACAAAAAAAGACATTTGTTTCTGCAATATTTTACAGAGTATGCATAATTCATGAGAAACGGCTCCTACGATGCATTGTTTTTCGATGCATTCCAAATAAGACACTCTCTTTGAAGGTTGCTTAAGGATTTTTATTTTTAACTTTGAAATATTTTTTTATTATTCTTTATGGTAAACTTACATCCTTTTTTATCACTCTTCAACTATGCGAATTACCTCATGCGCTCAGTAATTTTTCTATACAAATAATGTCAGAATAAGCATTTTTTAATGCAAAAGCTTCTTTTTATGAATGTGATAACTGTGCAAATATTTCTCTAAAACATTCTATTATATGATAAATGACTAGCTGTGACAATAAATAATAGAATTTTCTCGAAGACTACTTTTATTATACCGCACTCACCTTCAGCGGCATATTTACCTTCACAATTGAAAGTAAATGTTCATCACACAAGTTTATTTTATAATTCTTATAAATATAATCAAAAAAACTATAAGAAATGCATAAATATAGCATACTGTCTTGAGTATTTGCAATTATTATTTTTATTTATTACCTTTCTTACTGGATGTCAGTTAGGATTAAAAAAATACCATTTTAGAGTATATGTTGCTACATCATGAATTAAAACAATTATTTCTGTAACAAATCGCATTCACTTCAGAAACAAAAATATAATTGGAAAAGAAATATAATTTAAATACTAAAATTAAAAATTGAGAAAAAAGTATTATAATTTATTTTAAAGTAATTGGCTTAGATATTAATTAATTATTCAAATAAAAAAAACTCCATTTTCAATAGCTGAAACAGTTCTCACTTGTAATTACTGAGTCAAGCAACTGAATAACTAACTCCGACTTTCAGTTCAACAGCTCTTGGGTTCGAATCCTAACTAAGACTAACTAATGTGAGTAGTATTCCGCAATTCACTTTAAATTGAAGATCCTGACTGAATTAGACCTAATATGCAAAAAATTATCTTAAATCGACAAATTGAACAGAAATAAAGCTAAATGTATTCATCGGGCAGTCATGTAATTAAAATAATTTGGATGAGTAAATAAGATATTGCAAATGCAATTCCTTAATCCCCTGTAATATTTCCTTAATCTGTAAACACAAGACATAATTCATATGAAATGTATTAAGAAAACATTAAGTAACATGTTGGTTCTATCATTTATGTTGACTATAATGAGGGTGATGTCTTTCGAAAATAATATATAAATAATAGGTATTGGAATCTCAATAATAATAATAATACGGTGGAAAATCAGACTCATTATTAAAATGTCTTATGTGAACGAGATACATATTAATCTAATAATTTACATCAGTTGAAATGCATGCCTTTGAAAATACTATTTTACTTAATTTATATTCTTGTGCACATTGTTAAATGCATCTCTGAATGCACCAATTCTGTGTTATAGATCTGAAGCCAAAATATTTTCATCTAAGATATAGCCGACGTATATCTATATGATGCGTGCTGTGCTGAGCAGTACAACTTATTTCCTGCCATTTCACTGTCAAATAGTAGAAATCAGTCATCGATTACAAGTTATGATAACTAACACTGGAACTCGAAAAGATCAACGTCTCTAGATATTAGAGATGATGTTCTCTATCGTGACAGAATCAGAGCTGATAGTTAATTCATCTCACGAAAAGGGGTGTCCTTAGAAAATTCCGAAAACCAACCGGTAATATTTAAAATTTTACTACAAAATTTTTTATATTATTTCTACGAAATGTTTTAAAAATGCAGACACGTTATATTAGGTAATATTTTTTCATTTTATTGATCACTTATATTATTTGGAGAAATTGCTCATTACCGAAAGAAAACTAAACTATAAACAAATTATTAAAGTATTTCATAATAGTAAAATAAATCCAAAATGTAACAAATAAAAAATTACCATCTCTATAGCTACAGAGTACAACGATGTAAGCTTAAGTATACTATTTTAGATACATAAGGGAATAAATAGCTAATAAATCATGGCTGAAAATAGCTATTATTAATGATACATATAATTACTGAGTGGTATCTTATAGTCTAATTATAAGGCTCTTTTTAATAACATATTAATTATATATGAGATATAATTATTTTTAATACGCATAAATGGTTCAACTTTTCTTATCAATGTAACATTGCCAAAATAGAGAAAAAATTATAAGGACTAAGTTATAATAAAAAATAAATAAAACAAGTTAAAGAATAATTAAAGTTGATTAAAGAAACTGAAGAAAGAGAAAAAACCTTTCAAGAAATAAAAAATATCAGACACAGTTTTCATGCTGAATATTTTTATATGGGTTCAAAAATGATCACTAAATATTATACCTGATACAAATTTTAAAATTTTTTGAATATTTCTTCGAATTTGAATCCTAAGAGGTTCTTATATATATACATAATCCTGTGAATCTGAAATAATCCTCAGATTTCAAATATAAAAATTGAAATAGTAACACAAAGTAATAAAAGAGAGAATTAAGTTCGTTATTCCATAATTCTTCAGAAAATAAAACACTGAAGGCAAAAGTTTGAAAGAAATAAGTGGGATAAAAATGTTTCTTCGACCTGGAAGAATATATATAATTCCTTTACTAGTTTTTTGGATGCATTTATAATAAAAAATATAGTTATTCACAGCTCAGAAACTTCTTAAACCTATTGCGAAAATCATTGGGAAAATTATTTAATAAAATATCAAATAGAAAAGCTCATGGAGATTGATAAAAAAGTAACATCATCGAATAGGAAAAACGTCCAAATAAAAATTTATTTTCCATATATTCTGAATGAAATCAGTGTAATATGGAAAAAAATTTTATGGAAAGATTTTAGAAATGGAAATAAAGTGAAGGAAAAACTATAAATGATAAAAAATCTAAGGAATCCAATTATATTGTCAATGTGAGAGTCAGTTTTAGGGAATGTCAGAATTAGTGAGGTGCACCACCTTCAATTAATGTGATTAACATAAAATTTTAAAACAAAGGACTTCTCGTATAATCTCTCCTGCTTAGAGAAATATATCAACCCAAGAAAAAGTAAAAGAGGCTCGACTTTTAATTTCAATATATGCATAATGCTTGTGTAAATGAGCAAATGACAATACATTAAAAAAACCATATTATTGTTTAATTAAAGCAAAAAGATAATTGATTTCAATACGCTTATAAGGCCATTTTTTGCAATTATACAAACTGATAATTGATGAACAAGGAATATATTAAAATTTCTCTTTATACTAAATTTTACAATAAATGCAGCAGTGCTGAAATATTTCGATGATATTCCTAGTCTTCTGAAATTACTTCCCTACTTCCTTTCAAATATTTACGTTTTAAATCAGACCTAGAGACCCGGAAAGAAATGGTGTAACTTTTTATCCAAATAAACATTGTTATAAGAGTAGTGCAATATGTAACAGAGCTTTGTCTTGCTGATAAATGGATCTTTGGTGATTTGGCTAATGAATCAAAATATCTGCAATTTCTTCAAATACCGAATAAAAAGGATAAGTTATCCAAGAACTTCTTAGACTTTCAAGCTAAATGTTACGGTAGTATGACAGTCAATAACAAATAACGAGTCGAGTTTCTGATTTTACTAACTCCACAAACGTATGTTGAATTCATCGAAATTAAGGAAAAAGAAGGATTCATCCATAAAGAACACATTCCTCCAATTGGATACAGTCCGACTTATCAAAACTTACATACTAATTCCAAATGACACTGCTTATTTTGTGAAAGCAACTGCCTCATTGAACATCGAGATCCAGTTGGCACCTGGGTAGTCCCTAAATGATATGCTTTGATTCCAGCAAAATATGCATTGTCTAGCAAAAGTGATTAGATACTTAAAACAGCCATTCAATTAATGTATTATTTTAAAGTTTTGCAAATGAATATGCATTTTAAAGTTTAATAATAGATATTTCCTAAGTGAGTGTATTTTTAATTAAGACATTCATGATGTTTTAATTATAACCTAGTCTTAAGAAAACTTTAACATGAATTCGGAATGCGCAAAAAAAATTTTATTTTGTTTTCGAAAATTCAAAAAATTAAACAAATAATTACATTATTTAAATCATCAGTCATTTAAACCAAAATTCGAAAGCACTATAAACTTTTTGTAATTTCGATCTTAACAGGATAGGCTTTTGCAGCAAAAGTAGTTTCTAATCTACTGAGAAAAGTTACAATATTTTTTGCACGCATAAAATGTATTGTTGCTCCAGCATGCTTCCCTATACCTAGCCCAGAGTTGGGCTCTATCAATTAGATAGAAACAGCCGAGTGGAGTTTTCGTGATTTTGAAGCAAGGACCAAGCAGAAGACCCCCGATACTTGGCCACCACTCCCAGAGGTATCATTTCATTCAGAGGACATTGCGACCAGGCCCAGTTTTAATATGTCTTAGCCAACATTGGTAAACGCGGCAGTTCTTCGGTTAAGCCGGGATTCGAACTCACTACCTTCCGATAGTAAGAAAGGCTCCCTAACCAACCAGGTCACCACGGCCTCCGATAATATGTGTACAAGAACGTAGATAAATAATATTTCTAATACAATAATACATTCATATACAATGTTTTTCTTATAATTGTTATTCTAAATTCTTTTCTATTTTTAACGATTTCCCGTAGACTGTCTTATTTCCAAATATATGTACTAAATGATGTGTTTAATTTTAATACCTGAAATGAGATATCTGAATATTTTCTAATAATCGTATGAGGTAAATATATGCGAATTCTGGGTGCCTTCGTAACCAGCTACTTCATAAACACAAATTTTATTCTGATAACCACATTTTATGTTCACAATTTTAATTATTATCATTTAAAATACTTAAAATGAATGTTCTTTATTATACATTAATACCTAAATGCTCCGGAAATTCTAATATAATCGATAAAAATAAAAAAAATTCTTCTTTTCATTTTTTTTACATCATCATATGCCCATTGAAATCAAAAGCACTAAATTTCCGTTTCAGAATATATAATTTGATTATAACCTTTTTCATTGATTTATTGAAAAAAAATCATAAATTTATTTAACACTTATAAAACAATTTTTAAGGATACAATTTACCCTGTAATCCAACTAATTAGAATAAAAACTGCTCAATTTCTTATAAAATCAAGGGTAGATTTTTTATTAATATCTGTAAAAATTCTTACAATATACAATAATACACATTTTCTTTTCATAACATTTTTCCGGCTGTGAGTAAAAATTTCTAGAATTAGGAAGGATTTATTTCCCGTAAAAGGAAGTTTTCTCCTTCAATTTCATGTTTACAAAATTGAAAATAATGAATTTCCTAATGTTTTTCGCTGTTTAAATATACTTTTAATCCACTTTATTAGAAAACAAATTGATTATTTTTCGATGAAAAGAAATAAAAATTAAAAAACAAAATATTTTGAATGTCAACATAACCTGAAAAGCAATATTCCGTGCGATAAATTTATTGATTTATTTCTTCGAAAATATGATTTTGAGTCCAAGTTCTTTCGTGACGCTCATTTTATCATTTGTTTGCATTTTCACTTTTTAGAGTGAGTGTATTATTGAATAAAAAGTTATAACATGTTGTATGTAGAATAAGTTAATGATCCTGCTTAAAAATATATCTTGGTTGTTTTTCAGCAATTTCAGTTCAAGTTATAAGAAACCCCTTTCCTAGAGATTCCTGAAACCTTTTTTAAAGAAATGCGTGTGTGGATTACTCACCCATCTTCAATGCACATGCGCACTCGCCAGCTTGAAAGAAATTTAAATGTCTTCAAGTTATCGTCAAAGGGTAGCATTAAACAAAATGAAAACTTAAAAATTCTTTTAGAAAAAGTGAAATAAAAAATAAATGCTTAAAAATTATTTTTAGAAATAATTTGCAAGTTAAGAAACAAGAGAACACAGATTAATTCATTAAACGTAGAAGAAATGCTGTGATCTGTAGCCGGGGATTGGGAATATCAACAAAACATCAATTTTGAAAAATATTCTAGTATACGATTGTTTTAAAAGTGTTCAAACATAGGAATATCATCAAAATTTGTTTCTTTTTATTTGAAGAGAAAGACAGATTATTATTTTTTTTCATACTTTTTTCCTTTCTTATTTTTCATATTAAAACAAATAAAGTTTTAAAATGAAAATAAGAAAAAAAAGGAGAAAAATCTGTAACATAAATTTATTCTATTGAAATTTAGTTTTAAAAATGTGGAAGCTTATATTATATATATATATATATATATATATATATATCTATATATATATATATATATATATATATATATATATATATATATATATATATATATATATATATATATATATATATATATATATATATATATAATACTTGCTTATCTCTTATATTATTTTCAAAATTTTTGATTTAATAACTTGTTTCATTGAATGTTTCTGAAATTTACAAATTTTGTTTTTCGTTACATACAATATTTTATTTTTGGACAAAATAGATTTATTTTTATTTTCCGCATATATTATTTTTAAAGCACAGTAATTACAATTTTTACTAAATTAATTTTACAATTATGTTATTATAGAAAAATATTTTTTAATTCTTTAAATTCAATAGTAAAATCTCCTGAAGAATGATTGACAAAGAACAAAATGTAAATTTCAGAATTCTATCCAAAAGTTTTCGCGAGCAAAGATAACAAGTTTTGCAAGCTTATAGTATCTTGTGTGTGTACAATTTTATGTGCACATTCAAGTATTGTGGAAATCTTACTTCACTTAAAAGATATTTAAAAATACATTTCGTCTTACTAGAAATTTCTTTTTATATTTCGAAAGTCATTCCAATAAGGATAACTATATTACTACACTATTACATTATCTTTGTGTAGATGATGTTTCCCTAGGAATTCATTTCAAGGCATTTTGTTGATTAAGAAATTATAAAATGCCCTTAGCCATTTCTTTACACTGAAATGAAGCTGCTATTTTTATCTCCTCTCTCAGTCACTTTTGCTTATTCTAATTATTCCTTGATTATTTTTTTCTGCTCTCGATTCTTTTACAAAAAAACTCTTCTTTTAGTAAAAGATTAGATTCTGCAGTAAAAAGTTTTTTTTTTCAATAGAAATTTGTGTCGTAAAATAAATTTACAAGTATATAGTAATTTTTACAATTGGGTGAATGTTTTCCATTTGTTTATCGAGATTCAATATTTGACCTGTAAATAATTCTCTAACATCACACAGTGCAAATTTCTTACGGTAACCCATGAATGAGAAATTGGATAACTGAATGGTTTCTGGTTGTGATAAGGAAAGGAAAGCCGTCACCTCACACACTGAACTGCCGGCCAATGGCTGAGTGATTAGCGTTCATACTCCTTAGCTGTTGGTCCCAGGTTCGAATCCCGGATTGGGTATGGATGCTCCTTTCTCTCTCAACGCTTCATTGTCTTTTCTTCGTAGAGGATGAATGAATGTAGCCCACCCTATAAGCTAGTTTATGGTGGGGTGACGTGCATAAAGCTACTTGCCTGCGTCCCAGATGGCTCGTTATCAGGTTACGATAAATGAGTACAAGTTTCCGGCCTTGCTGTGGCGATTGGTTAAACACCCAGGGGCAGCCGTTATCAATGATAAAAAATGCTTCATTGAACTAATATTTGTCTTTTCAGATAAAGTGATATTTTTTACCTAAAACTTTTCGAAAGTTTCGCTTGTATGAAGTACTTTTTTTTTCAGTTTTTGTCAGTATATTTTCTTGTAACAAATTAATTGTATATTCCTAGAAAGTTTTGATGATACTATTCCCTACGCCGTACCTTTTAAGATGACTTTTAGATTTTTAGTTTTAGAAATAATTTTCAAAAGCTGTATTGATTGATTAATGCATTCTGACATCTTGATTTCAAATGATAAATTTCATCTCAAATCGTTTAACTCATTATTAGTTTGAAAGAATTTTTCTAAACACGGATATTTTGCAAAAAACGTAATGAGGAAAACCAGCAGTGTAAATAAGACGCATAGAAATAACTGGGACATATTGTGTAAATTCTTCTATGCAGCCTAGATTTTCACAGTCATAACATTGCGGCTGACTGTGACTTGGTAATATGACCGTGGTCTTTGAGGCAAACTGTCCTGGGTTCGAACAAAGAAACTGAACTAAGTAAATATTAAAAAACATTGAATAAAGTAAGAGGATATTGCGATTCTGCTTTCTGTATGCACATCTGTCGGAGTGCGTGCTCAGGAGTTTTCCAAGTTCCTTCCCTTGCGACACATGAATACTATCTATAAAACTACGCTATCTATAAAAAATTCCTCCCAGAATGCAAATTACACAGTGGCCTTAAAATGGCCTACAGAAACCTTAGGCCGTTAAAGCTATTCCTGATTTTTTTTTTTTTAAAATAGTTTTTTTAGTCTTTTTACATAAATTTTTAAAAAAGGCTTCAAAAAAGGAATTGCAATACTCCTCATTTTATAACCCGATACACCTTCATTATACAAACTCACGTAATATATATTCTTAGTAACCTAAGAAAATGGAGTACTAAAAATGTAAATATTCGTTACCTAAAAAGACTGATAGGTATGAATCTACATATCAGAAATATTTCCTGTATAGTGAATCAGCTCTTTTATAATGAAACAACTAGAAACATATTGATATATTTCGAAATCAATGACAGAAGACATTCTTTTTTTTTTTTCTACACACCTACAATAGAATGACTAGCGAAATTGGTATACCCAATAATTATTGACAGGAAATATGCCTGAGCTCATGCGTAGAGTGTCCCTCCATATATCAAAAAGTAACAGCTAAAAGTATCCTCGTTATTTTCTCGAACACATTTCATCTTTAATGGATGTAATTGTTTCCGAAAACAAATAATTTGAGATCTGTCTGGAGAGGTTTTTACTAGTATACCACAAATAACGAGAAATTCAAAGAATCTCTCAATATCTTTTCCCTAACAAAAAATGCTTAAACTTTTCACAAGAAAAACAAATTACAAACATTTTGATAAAATGAGCCTTTAATGAATAATTTTGTAAATTTAGGTTCCCTCTCTATTCGTTAGATCCTTGAAAACAATTAAAGCGTTAGAATATTGCTTTGAGAGATACAACTTCATTGAATCCTGTTTAGCATATACTCATAAAATGCTTGATAAAATGTATCAGGACCCAATTTTAGGAAAAAAGAATGATATTATTGTATAATTCAATAACTTCTTTACAAAGCGCATTATATCACTCACTACCAGCTAAACTAATTTTATAATGATATTTCGTTACCAGTTTATATAATTAACGATTAAATCTGCTTTAGAGATGTTACTGTTTATAAGTTCATATATTTAAATGTCACTTCTAAAATTTATTTTATACCAGTTTTATAATTTTTTTATTTATTTTTAACGATTGAGCACTTTTAAATTATGTTATTACTTTACTCTTGATAGCTTAACGATTTTTTTCCTAAAAGCAAATTTATAAATACTTGAAAGTAAGGGGGAAATTTCCCTAAAAATGGGATTAATACCTTTAAAACTAAAAGAAAAAGGGAGTAAATACGTTGTTTGCCACCCAAAATATAATTCCCTGAAGAAAGCGATCTAATTATGTGAAATTTACGTAAGCTTACGACAATGAGGAATGCTTATCATTATCGTTGCAGCGTAGACACACATCGTGGAAGACTGTAGTGTCATCTGCAAACATTATGTACAAGGAAAACAAATTGACGATTTAAAATACGGAAGTTTTTCTCCGGAGTAAGCTGTTTAATTATGCCTCATAGAAGACATCGTAAGTCGCTCAAATACGTTTCAGAGTAGTGAGAATAGAAACCTATACGGATTGCAGATTATCCTTCAGAGAAATCAATGATAGGATTGGACGAAACCAAGCAACTGTTATGCGGATCTATAATCACTGGATCGAGGAGGGAACGGTGGACTGACGGGCGCCACTCTTTGCACCACTGCAAGTTATAATAACAGTAGCGTAACGAGCATAACTACCGGCTGGGTACGATACCATTTTGGCACCCCACCTCAAGAAGATGGTAATATAATATACAGAATAAACTCCTCATAAGGATATATAATGCAAGTAATAATACATAGAAAAGTAACTACTTTAAATAATCAAAAAGATAGATAATTCTAAAGGCTCAGGTTATACTTTTAAATTTGAAATAAAAAATCTAATTTAAAAAATCAAAATTGGAGTTGGATTCGTAAATGTGACAATGAAATATTCGGTCTTTCGGTAATTCAGAATTAGTTAAAATAATATTATTTAATTTGCATATTAATTAATTGTTTTAAAATATACATAATTTTGAGCAATAAAAACATGTTAATTTACATATTACAGACTTAAATATTTATTAACAAAAATATTAATCAGATTTATTAATAATACCGCATACATTTTCCTTGCCTTTGCTGAATCATATTGATCAATTACTTAATCAGTGTCGATCATTCAAAATTTTTCTCGTTCTACACTTAAAAATGATAAGTCACTTTGGTGATCTGTCCCATGGCTAACCGTGAATATGTCAGAATTAATTTTAATTTATTGAACGAACGTTCACAGCTAGCAATTGTTGTTGAAACAGTAAGGATTATTTGAAGTGCGATTCTCATATTTGGCGAAAGATTTTCATCATACGAGATTATGAAGGTACAAAGCTTTAATGGCGTTTTAGCTTTGATTAACTTCTTTCTTAAATTTATTTAATTAATTTTTAACTTGATCTTTAAAACAAAATTATCTTGTATAATTTTAATAAAATCACAAATATTCTCAGCCAAAGAGTATAAATTTATAATGCAAGTTTTTCATAAACTGATACAGTGAATATTATTTTTCATGTGTCTTTCTTTGATTCAAATTATCACCATGAATTAGATTTTAAACTGTAGGTTCGGGTCTAACTAGCCCTCCTGTGCCAAAAAAATATATATATTGAGTGACAAACAAACCAGGAATTATAGATACTCAATTAAAAAAAGAAAATAAGAAGAAAAAAATAAGAAAATTTTAACATTCATATTTTACTTTAAAAAGTTTTCTCCGTAGATTACTTTACCAATGAAAAATTTCTACTTATTTTTAATTTTTAATACGACTATTTCTTACGATTTTGAAATATATTTCTATTAAAATAAGAACTTATTTTTATTTTGAATCATTTGAATGCATTGTTTTACGCAATAGTATATTTTTCTTTTTCATTCAATAAATTTATAACATTCAAAAATATTTTAAATTTTTAACTTTTTTATGCAATACATAATAATCATTATGCCTGATTTTATTATATTCCTCAGGAATAATTCCTTTTAAGTTAAAACATGCTGTTATAATATAAATTGAACTAATTGTTACGTTATCTACAGAATCGATGATAAAACCATTCCCTACTTTATTAAACTATTAAAGCATATATTTTAGGTATGTATTTAGTTCTTTTTAGTGCATAATAGTATGAGAACGACTCCTTTGTCTAAAAGGCTATCAGACTGATGATCGAGTTCAATTTTATTTTTCGTTTATTAATTCAGTTTCTCGCGGCTAATTTCTTTTCCTAAAAATACCAGCTTATTCTGAGGCCATGATAGCCTGAATGGGAAGAGCATCTTTTTCATAACTGGAAGGTGATGGGTTCTATATGTGACCTAGCTGTAGAATAATAGTGTTCATCTATGGCGAATACGTTACGTAAGATGTGTCGTTATCACAATGTCTTACCACTTTGTGTAGCGAGAAAATGCAGCACCCAAAAAGAATTTCCAGAAAGTGACAAAACTCGGCAAACACAGTTGCTATAACGAACAATAAGTGATCTGTGTTTCGAATTGATATGCATAATAACGAGCGAAAACAGGGTAGGGTCAGTAGGTTAACATAGCGAAGTGGCAAAGCCCCGGACTTTACCAACTGGTTATCGAGTTATGCCCCACCATCTCCGAGAACATTCCGTAACATTTATGGGGGCCCATTTACAACCCAGCCTTGAGTTTATTTAAAATTATACATGGAGCAACACGTATAGGCACAGAGTCAACGAGAGCATGGATGGCGTCCTGAGAAATAACTCTCCATCCCATGTCAACCATTTCCCAAAGTGCGTCTCCTGAAGAAGGCAGTGGCAGGATCTGCAGGTGCCGTCTAATCATATCTCAAACATGTTTGATTGGGGAGAGATCTGGTGAGCACGGTGGCCAGAAGCAGCAGTACACCTTGATGAGCACGTTGGCTGATACTAGCAATGTACAGTCATGCGTTATCCTGCTGATAAAGGGCATTGGGCACCCCCTAAAGGTAGGAGATTCCGGCGGCAGCACATCCTCCACGTAGTGTTGGGCTGTCATACTGCCGTGAATACGAATTAAAGGTGACCTGAAGTAGTTCTCAATGTGGCTCTAAACCATGATGCCGCGCTGTCACGCAGTGGGACGTTCTACAATTGCTTCAGGATTCGACCTGTCTCCATGTCATCTCCACACGAGAAGGCGGCGGCTATCACTAAGAAAACAAAAGCGTGACTCATCTCAGAAGACGATCCTGTGCCACTCCGTCGTCCATATCGCTCTAATCTGGCCCCATTCCAGACGTTTTAGTCTATGTTCTGGGATAAATGGCAGTCTTCTTAACGTACGACACGTGTGCAGGCCACTAGCAACCAATCAACAACAAATGGCTCTTCTTAATATGGGAGCATCCAGAGAGTCTTACACATGCTGCAGAATTTCGGTAGACGTTCTTTGCTGGGCTGCCACCGACTCCCGTCGAACGCGTCAATCCTCACTTGCTGACGTCACACTGACTTCACCAGCAAACCGCAAACGTTCCACAGTTCTTTGTTCCAACCATCATCGCCATAGCCGGTGCCCTGTGGACGCGTCCAAGAGTCTGTCTGCTGCGATTTGCCGTACGGACCAACCTGCACTTCTCAGTCCGATGACTTTGCCCCCATAAACTCGTCTGTCTGTTGGAACTAACTACGTCGACGATGGACTGGCATTCTCTGCAATTACAGGCATCCTTTGTGACAAGAACTACTTTTCAACGATTACTTTCCAAGCAGAAATAACAGCGCGAATATTGTCCCCCCCTACTCTGCTGGCTCCTCACCTTATATTTAATCCTACGTGCGCTGGAGAGCTGCGCATTTCACATCATTGCATAACTCGGTAAGATGCGTTTACCCTGAAATTTGCATACGTTTCTGGCTACTCCTTTTTGGTGTTGCGTTTTGAATGTCGAGTAGTGTATAATTTAGGCGTCTATGTTTAATTAATAAAGTTACAGTTGTATTTCATATCGAAAAATTCAAATGGATTAATAATTCAATCCTAAATAGCTTTCCATTATTGCGAGTTCAAAGAAAATTTTATTCTTCTGCACTAAGATAAATTAGAACTTCAAAAATAATCAGTGTAGTGACAATTGTACACGGAAAAAATTCTTTTTTTAGCTTTTTTTTTTTATCTAATTTTTGAAAATTTCGTATAATTTTAATGTACGTCAGTTTAAAAAATTACGGATTTATGAAAGAAATATAATATTTAGTAAATGCTCATTTACCAAGATATTATTTATCCAGAGTTATTATTCTTATGATATAGAAAATATTTTGATTTAGTAATATATAAATTTAATGTGAAATCTTTCAATAAAAATGTAAAACGTGGTAAGTTCAATAAATTCATCAAAATTTAACTTTTTTGTTTTAAAAGCCGAATTTAAATGCTATTAAATATTATAAGAACAAAAATTAATCATTTCTATTATTAGTGGGATAATAAAGAGGGTTCAGCAAAGAGAACTCAAATTATGCGTAAGCCGGCACTACTTGGTACGTTTTGGCGTATTTTTATAAAATTGGGTGTATTTTTTTTAATTTTGTCTTCACAAAATATAATTTTCTTAATTTTAAAGTGAAACAAGTCACTACAACTATTCATGAAGATGTTATCGATCAAATAGTCACAAAAAAATTTTAATGGATTAGAAAACCTATAATTTAGTGGATTTAGTGTTAATTTCTTACATAAAGAATAATATAAAATTTTAACAGAATTGAGAACTGTAATTTCAGAGATATTGAAACGTGGAAACATAATGTGTGAACAACTTAGAGGTAGAAAATTGATATTTCAAATGCTTTTAAATGCATACAAAATTAACTTTTATACTTCTCTATATGTATAAAAGGCAATATCATTTTAGGATTTACTAAAAAGTCTTGATTTATTACATTAAATCTATTTGTAAAAATTTCATATATGTTGCAATAAACGAACATTATATATATTTAAATCTTTACTAATACTTTATTTTAACATCGAAAAAATAGCTAATTCTTTTAAATTTTATTAGAATATTTTTTAAGTTTTTTTTATGAAAATACCATGCTTACAAGAGTAAAGCATTCTTTCAAAAAGTTAAACAGAGCTAAACAGTATTAGTGCTTAAAATATCACCTTTATTATTAAAACTTAATAAAGATTTAGCTTTCAATAATAATTTCCCCCCCCAAGTTTAATGTTTTATTAAATCATAATATTATTAAAAAAAACTGTTTATGTAAGAAAATTATAAATTTAATTAAATGAATCTTTCATTTTGAATACAGTTGTTTTACGAGATATAACAGCGGAAATTTTTTCAAATATTATTAAATCTCTATGCTATTTCAAGTTTAAAATGTTTATTCTGTACTGTACATTGCGTAATACAATGCATACTATGCATTGTTTCTTTAAAATTCAGAAATGTGTTTAAAAATACACGATATTCAAACCAATTTTATTTAAAAATTAAATTTTTCAGCTTAATTATTAACTTGTTTTGAAAATTGGTTTATAAAATTTTCATATTTAGAAATTTAAGCTATCAATCTCTAACATTTAATTTTAAAAATATTAGTGAAAGAATAGCAATCTATTGCACAAATTCTTAAGCAAAAGCAAGTTTCGAATAAATAACTTACTTTCATTTTTTTAATTCGAAACAATCGTCACTGAGTTTAAAACATTAGAATAAATCACTTACAAATAATATTGAAAATGATTGAATAAGCTTTATATAAATCACATGATTTTCTGATAAAATAAAAATATAAGTTCCCATATAGCTAGCTTAATATGATTTATGTATAGTCAAGGGTAATAAAGGAAATTCTCTAACGAGTAATTTTCATCTACTTACAATAAGTCTAAAGATTATGATATTGATAATTATTTCAATTTACTTTTAAAAAGGTATCATTTAATTTATGGATATTCCACATAAAATATTATTACCAAGTCTTCTGATTAGAAAAGAAATGACGTTCAATTAATTACTCTACAGTTTTCTAAATATGTAATCCACCGTTTAAAATGTTCCAATAAATCATAAGCAATAGGAATTGTTAATCTCTTAAATTAAATAGCAATTCAAAATTTAGTAAGTAGTTATGCATAAATTACAAACTGCCAATGAAGTATTGGCTTAACAAAAGAATTTTGGATAGGTTTTCATTTTGAAAATGAAGGGTTTCACATGTACGACATTAAATTAATCATTGAAGTAAATTGGTTTTACGAAATAAATGCCTTAGAATAGGTCTTAAGGCTCTAGACTAAAATAATTACAAAAGTAATAGAACATTAATGTTTTACAGATCAGTATTATGAAATAAAAATATATTAAAATAAAATAAATTTGAATTAAATTTAAAACATATCCAATTTTCTCCGGGGAAATATTTTGTTGCATCATACCACACATAATGCCTTAGGAAGTATCCTGTGCTAATGTGCCTGGCGCGAAGTTTTGCCATAAAGGGAAAATATAATTTAATATTTTTATTTTTAAATTTATTGCAAAAACAATCGGGAAATTTAAATGTCATATTAAAAAATTTTTATGCAAATGTTAAAACTTATTACTATGGAAGCGAAGTCCGCATTTATAGCGAGTGGGCAATAAAGTATTTTTGATTTTTTTTAACAGTAGAAAACATAAAGAAACCGAAATTATTTTCTGCCAAACAAATTTCCTTCTGGTTTTCCCTCGCCACCATGCAGGTACCACAAAAGATGTCGTTACCACTTTAGGCAGCAGGGTTATGTTTTGATTTGATCCCCATCCTGTTTTCTCTTTACATTTCTGGTACTGACAAGAAGATCTCTAAATAGATGTAAAAAGTATAAATGTTTGCTGATGATATTGTCATCTGTCTCTCTGGCTTAGCTATTGGGGCAATTGAGAAAAACCTAAATAGGGCTTTTGATGAAGCTCATTATTTTGAGGTGCATCATAAGTTGACTTTTAAAACATCAAAGTCCTTGGTAACGCTTTTTACTCTCTACTGATAGACACTATTACAATTATAAGCCAAAAATTTTCATGAATGGAACACAGCTAATTAAACTATATAAAAAAATTCTAACTATCTGGATTACACTTTAAGCCAGGAATTTACAAGCAATAAGCATATTGATGTCCAAGTGGCTCGGGGTAGAAACAGACTAAACATTCTTAAGTTCATATCCAGCTGTGACTGGGGTGTGGATGTCTCTTCAAACTATCTACATTTCACTTGTTAGGTGAATGTTGGAGTATGGTTTTAAAATATATCCCTGTGCTTCCAGTACCAATCTAAATAAACTTTAAATGGCTCAGTTTAGTGTTGCTAGAATTATAACAAGACTTCGTCACAGTTGTCCAAATAACATAGTACTCTATGAGGGTAACTTACTTTCTCTTTCATAGAGAAGGAGTTATCTTCTCTCAAAATACTACAACAAACTCTTCATCTTCAATGACTAACTTAGAATCTCTGCTTACTTTCTACTTGGACGAACAATCAACACTTCAAGAAGTTTAGACCCTTTCCTTATGCTAAAACACTGGAACTTCCCGCAACAAATGTAGAACCTTATTCTTAATATCATTTGGAAGCTGAGTTGAAGCTTTGTAGGATTTACTTTCATGAGACGCTTTTGATTAGTGTAAAGAAAAATACTGAGAATCCGGCTCTTATCAAACAATTTGCCCTGAAGAGAATATAAATAGGATCCAACAATTTTCTTTGAAGATATACCCTGATGGTAACAGAAGTTGTGAGGAAAATTCCAGAAGTGGAATGTACATTCCAACTTGTACTGTTTTTCTGAAATTTAAAATAAGGTATCCCTACTTTTATTCGGTTTTTAAATCACAGTTTCTTGCTGTCAAGAGGAGCTTACAATACGCGTATCGAATAGAGAGTAAACTACATGATGTCTCGATTTTGACCGACAATCTTGCTTCAATACCACACTTATCTATCTGGACTGTGATGGAGGATACGACAAGTCTGAAGATTTTAGATCTTTTCACCTAGCTTTCTTCTGGTCACTCTATCCATTTCAATAGATTCCATCTCATGTTAGAATCGACTGAAATGAAAGGGCCGAAAACAAGACCAGGATTGCTGCTGTAAAATGCTCCCATCCTAGCGCTGAGAGTGCCATCTGTAAAGAAGAAATAATTAATTGATGATTTGTATCGAATGTGTAAACACATATTTTGATTCTGTCGATGGGAATTAATCATTCCTAATGTCAATATGATTCGAATTCGATAAATTGTTAGCTAGTATTTATCGATAGTTGTTGTGTATCATTTGAGTTTTATTAAATTTTTGAAATAAAAACTAGACCAGGATCACTCGATTCTTTTATAGTTGCTAAGGAGAGATGATCTGTAATAGAGCACTCCTATATAGTGAGATCTTCCTTAAGAAGATATGACTAAACCGACTTGAAAAAAATTCCTCTCAATCACCTGTGGTACCTTGGAATAAACCCGTATGGGTCGTTTTGGCTTTCGCCTGAAAATATCAAATGGCTTTTTCGCGCTTCATTAGTGGCCATGTCAGAGCATTCATTTCCCAGCAGGAACAGATCTTCTCCTGAGTGTCGTTGGTGAGGAGCTGACAGGGTGACCCCGACTTACATTTTAATTAGCTTGGATTTAAAGAAAGATGAGGTCCTTCCCCTTTTGTTTTCAGACTTTTTGCACATTTTTGAATTCAGGGAGATTGTCTAGCTTTGCTAGACAATTTTGTGTTAGTAACTACAACAACAAATTTAGGCAGTGATCCCTTACGATAGTGCAGGTTTTGGTTAGAATATCTGCCGAAATACATTTAAACACAGAGAATGAAACTAAAATGTACAAAAGTGTGTATTTAAACTATGTCTATAAATTAATTTATTGTGTACTTCTTTAAATTTTATGTTTAAGATTGTTGCATAGAACTATTGTAAAAATTTTTAATAACTGCACTATTCTAGGTCTGCATTGCCATTGGTGTAATATTACACTGTGTGTGTATGATTTCGTTCAAATAAAATTACAATACGTAAATTTAGAGATATAACATAGATTATTTTTATGGAAACGGGAACTTCGACTTCAAACCTAACATTTCAGATATATAGTAGGGTGCCAAGATTCAACCATATACACAAATTCAGACTTCGACCACACTACGCAAATCACAACCTTGGCCTCATGCCGTATACCTTGATTGCAGCCCGGAGCCTAAAACTCGACTACATGGCAGAAGCCAAAGAATCGAATACAATTAAAGCTTGCATCTGGATAGTTTATGGTAAAGTTTTTTCAAGGATCATGCCGCAAATTCTCTCCACCAGAATTAAAGAAAAAATAATAAAATATGTTTCCTTAAGTGTGCTCAAATTCAAAAATATGTTGGCTGGTTTCCATCATTTGGTAAGAGATTAGGCATCCCTTTTTAAAATCTTTATTGCTTGAATAAATTAACTCTTTCTCGAATGAAATCAGGACTAAGGTTAATTATCTCTGATCTAACAAAAAAGAAATATATTTACTGGTAATATAAAAATATTTAATCTTTTTCAAAATTTCAATTAATTTAAATGACATGAGCAGTCACAATACGAAACCAGAAAGATAAACATTCGAAGGTCATTAAAATGTTTCAGAAAGTGAAATATTTAAAAAAAGTCCGATAAGCTACAATTCTGGATAAATATTCAAATTACATCGACTACCAAAATTGTGCTAATTAATTTTTCTTCTAATAAAAAGAAGAAAAAAACTAGATGATATAATTTAATGATGTACATTGCATTATGTAAATGAGAAGGATAAGCATAAAAACAATAAAAGTAACTGGTAAAGTTAAACTTTGAATTTATATATATATATATATATATATATATATATATATATATATATATATATATATATATATATATATATATATATATACAATTACATATTACACGTCAACGGCCATTGTTACACGAGGGCTAATTAGATCAAGACATGCGGACTGCTAACAACTACAAACATCCAAGCCAAAAGTTTGATTCGAACCCATGAATTGTTGAACCGATGGCAAGAGTCCTTTTATAAGTAATATCAAAGCTAAATATGTGGCATTTTTAATTTCCTGTTCTTATATACTAGATTTAAAAAGATACATTTATTGATAAATAAAAAATAAGATTCTAGCCGCATAAGTTATAGCCGAAGAAGACACACAGATTTTCTAACAGACTGAAGGATATTGAGTCAAATACATTGATACATTAAGCACAAATGGTTTTCCTTTACAGAATAAAAAGTACGTAAACATTTTATCTTATAATGCATGTAAAGCACATTCAGTCGTGAAAGTCAGACGTGTTTCACTGAACACTAGAAAATTGTACCATATTGAAACTAATTGTGCAATGCTAAACTGTTTAATTGATTGATTCCCATAAGATTACTAATATAGGCACTTTTTATAACTGCTTTCAAATCATTAAAATTTCAAAAAATTCCCACCTCAAACAGGATTCTAAACCACTTCAAATGTACATCTTAAATTGTGCATTGGTATGGTTTGTCAATCTACGATTTCTTTTTGCATATGAGGGCTCATTAAACCGGGATCTACAGTTTAGAGTATAAAATAAATCATAAAAGGCAATCACTATTGAGATGTGAATCAGACCCACGAGCTCTTGAACAGAAGGCCAGAGCTCTAACCATTCAGCAGCTAGCTCGGTCCGGTAGAATTAAACATCGTATGCAATACCAATCATAGTGCTGCAGTCTTGCACATTGTTCGCAACACGAGTTCCAAAGTTTTTACGACTTGCATATTAGTGATAAAAATAAGACCTTTTTATGTATTAGGAAAACAATTATTCTACATAAGTATGCATAACACATACACACAGCTGAAAGAGAAACATTTGCATAAGTTAATGTTTTAAATTAACACATAAGTCTGATACAAGTTCAGTATTAGAGTTCCTATATTTTATATTTTTAAACTTGGAAGAGTATTGATACCACACAACTGAAATATGTACTGAAAATCACATAATTAAAATATTAGATTTCAATGAATCTATTAGATTCAAGGAATGTGACACACACCAGTTGAGTGATAACTGAAATAGATTCTTAAGTAAACATATCAGTATAAATGTAACATATCAGTATGTAACATATCAGTATAAATCATTACAGTGCAAATCATATAATCTGAAATCAGATACCTAATTGTAAGATTCATTCGACTCTTTTAATCAAGGCTGAAACATAAAAACTCTGTATTTTTTTAAACGAGTATCATTTTGATTCGGACAGAAAATTGCATGAAGGCAGGAAAAATCTTACACGTATTTCAAAGAAACTACAAAGTTATAGAAATAACCTACAACAAAATCCAAGTACCACGAGCTTCGTTTCAATCAAGTTTAAGGGAATGGAATCACGTAAGTAACCTAAAATATGCGACAAAAGTTGTGTCTGAAAGGAAATCCTTAAGAGGTATATGTTAATGCACCAATATTTCAAATAAAAATAATAGGATAATTTCAAATTTTCGATAAACTTTAAAAGTGTTTTAGAATACGAGAGAGACCATAAATACATGTGTACATTTACAAAATATCTTCGGTCATTGATAGAATTTATTTAGTAACCGAAGTACACCTTTACAGTTTATTAGATTCGTTTGTAGATAATTTACAATTAAAAATACCTAGAATCAAACATTTAATAAATAGATACACACAGACTTCAATGAATAAATTAGATAAATTTTATAAAGGGTAAAAAAAAAACACTCCTGACACATGTAACACTTGAAGTTATGCCTTTAAGTTAATGTATATACTTATATATCTACAATTCAAGTTAATTTATTTATTAAATATACAGGGTGATCTTTTTTAAAGTGACAGTGTTTGGAGCTTCCTGTAGCGCGATGTAATATAGCCGAAATAACACCAAACTTAGTATTTAGACTAATCAAGACATGGGAAAAAAATTCCGTAAATAAAGTTTTAGCTCAAAAGTCACCGCTAGGGCATTTTGTGGCGCTGCTGTAGTTTACAATAACGAGAATTAGCATAAAACATGGGTATCAAAGCAAAATGCAAATGTTGTTCGATGACAGTGCCAGTAATAGGGGCTATAAAAGCAAGTAGTAAACAGATCCGACAAATAATCTCAGCTGAAGTAAACGAGCTCCAGTGGCCATGCCTCGCACGTTTCCATAACACGTGCTTATGTAGGTGGAGTACAAAATTTGTCTACTCTAAAGGACAACATAAGAAAGACAGTGCGGAATATTCCTCGTGACATGTTACGTTCGGCTGGGTGAACAGAATGCACAATATTAATTCTGAAAACGGTGCTCACATGGAATGTGGTCTAATTCCTCACCGGGGAAGTTAATGTAATAAATAAACATTAATAATTTAATTGCACGATTGTATGTGTCAGAATTTCTCTTTTCTCACATTTTATACATTATAAAGCGCCACAAAATGACCTAGCGGCGATTTTTGGAACTAAATTATTTTTTTACGGACTCATTTTTCTCGTGTTTTGATTATTCTGAATACCAAGTTTGGTGCGACTCCAGCAATTAGATCGCGCTACAGGGCTCTCCAAACACTGTCACTTTAAAAAAGATCACCCTGTATATAACGGCTTCCCTTTCAGGGGCATTTTAAACTTAAGTTGTCCTTGAAAGAGAAGCCATCAGATATATATATTTAAAAAAAGAAACAGATGTTTCTATGGTGAAAAATATTATTCCGTAATGAGAGAGAGCGAATTGCGAGATCTATTCGGCTTCCCTAATGAAACCAGCAATAGAATGCTTCAGTATGTATTTTTGAAGCAGCTAGAAAAGTATCGTTCTTTGCCAGGGACAGAAAATTGTATATGTTCACTGAACCCCTGAACATTGTTCAGGGGAAAATATCTTTTGCAGATCAAAGGAATTACAAACTGTTAGTGATCTATAAATCATTGCAAAATTCGATATCAACAGCCTGAATGAGAATCACTTGGGGTCTTTCAATTAATATTTATATAACACACAAAAGAAAATTCATACGTAAGAAAGATTTAGCTTGGCTTAAAAGGCAACTTAAAAGCAAATCCTTACAGGGAAATATTCTCATAAGATGAGAAACACGATGGCTGAAAACACGTGCATATAAATGTAAAATTTATGAGCACGTTTCCTTTTGCTACAGTTTCATTCAATAATTAATACACGTGTAATGCAAGAGACTCTCCGAAAAAACAATTATACACATGTTTATCAGAGCCTAAAATCAGCTTTTATACCAAACCTAAGAGTTCGATTCGATTCAATAAAATATAAACCATTAATCAGTGAATATTAATAAGCAAATACAAATGATTAATCAATATGTTAATGTAGCAGATTCAACTTTGTTTTTTAATACAGGCCGATTATGCTTACATATTTCACTAAAATTACAGTGAAATATTAGAAATGGGTGCGCATAACAGTAAAAATTATAACAATATAGATAATTGCGCAATATCTCGAACACCATGACAGGGACTTGAATTCACAATTTTTCTATCTGTAGTTAAGAGAATGAATTGATCAAATATATAATAAGATAATTATATCTCTCTTAAAAATAATAATCTTATCAGTAATAAAAAATATCGAGGCTATGTCGAGAGTAGTATGACATCACCAATTCATTCTGCGATTGGAGGAAAATGACATCATTATTTTAACTCCTTATCATTGGTTATAAAAGTCCAACTTCTTTTACCACGTATTATTTCTGCTAAATTATTTTCGCGGTAGCTGTGTGTCTGTTGAATAGTCTGCGGAAGAATTTATTTATTTGGTATTTTTAGTAACTAATACTACAAAAAGTATTTTTTCTAGTGTGAATCATATTTTTATTTCTGCAAAGGTAAATACTTTATTTTTAATATTCTAATTATAACAAATGTTTTTAATATTTTTTCTATCTTTTGGTCTAAAATTATTGCGTATTAGAGTTTTATTCGAAGCTATTAAAGTTATTAACTGAAGTTTCCATTTAATCAGTTTAAACTGTTGAATATGTTTTTCTGTTTATCGAAAAAATTGTTCTATTAATGTTTCTGTATTAATTACTTTGTCATATTAAATTTAACAATAAAAGTAGTTTCTGTGTAACAATTGTTAAAACTCTGGTCTCTACAATTCACTTATCAATATTTTGATCCGAAATATTACTGATTCGAAACCTACTAATATTTCACATTTTAAGCATCAAGTAATTTCACTTGGAATTCAAACCATATTTTATTTAAATTTTAAATGAAGTGAACTTGCACTTAAAATATTATAATTTGAAATAATGGTACTTTTGTCTTGATTTAATGTTCTGGGTAATAACATTTTAAATTGTGTTAAAATCTATTAAAATTTGTGTTAAAATCTCTTTCAGGAATAAATTTCATTGAAGTATCTCTGTTAGAGGACAATTTCCTGTTCTGATCTAGAGTCTGAATTATTACAGGTATTTAAAAACTTTTATACTGACAATTTGTTAAGGTCAAGAAAAATATTTTTATGGATACCTGTCATTCAGTTGTTCCATTTGTTCTTTATTTCAGATTTGATATTATTGTGCATCTCGTGAAAATTAAACAGAAATAGATTTAGTTCCCTTCTAAAATTAACCTAAACTGAAATGAACAAAACTAGCTGAACTATCATATTGAAGTTTTTCTAGTAAAAATTATTTTTTGTTCAAGTTAATTATTGTAAAGTTAAAGTTAATTTTGAACATTTGGATACTCCCATTTTTCTGCATCTGTATGGAAGTTGATAAAAGTTATCCGTGAATTTCGATATTATTTAAGTGCACTACCTATTACAGCAATGGTATTAGAATGTGACAGAGTATCTTTTTTTTAGCTAGAAATTATTTTATACCATAACAAAAGAAAACTTGGAAGTTTATTTAGGTATTTTTCTGCTAAGTGCATATATTAATATTGACTTCATTATTTATCTAAAGGTTTTATTTTAAAAAATAAAAACAAGTAAAAAGTTAAAATTACTGAATTTCTTAATTTTAACAAGTAATATAATTTTATAATCCAAAAAATTTTATTAGTGAAAAAAATCCACTGTTAAGGATACTGCTTTAAAATGTAGAATAAAATATCTAATATGCAATTGTGTTTAAATTTTAACAGCTCCAGTAAGTCATGAAGGATTATTTCATGATTAAATTCAATATGTTTTGAAAACTATTGTGAGATAACTACTCAATTAGATAAAATACTTAAGATACCAGACCATAACTGCTCTATGTTGACTAATTATAACATAAAAAAAACTTATGAAGTTATTTGTTTAATTTAAGACATTTCAACTGTGTTATTGAAATATGAATGACTTTTTCAGTTTCTAAAATGTTGCGATTCTCTTCAACTTCCGGAGCCTTCGAACAACAATGCTTATTATTCAACTTGTACGACTGTCCAGGAGTCTTGTCCACCAATTCTGGTGGACGAGATGAATGCTGCTGTTTGGTCACCACCAAGCGACAATCCTACATCAATGAATTTGCAGCCAATAGGCGTAACTCAAAGCCAGGGTGATCAAGGTAATATTTGATTATGTTGTAGCATTTAAATACAAATCTGGCTAAAAGCTATATATTAATGTTTTACATATATTGCATTAATATTTAACTGAGAAATTTCTTTAATTTTAATTTTATAAAATTAAAAGAACCAACGGTTTTATCTTTAGTGTTAGCAAGATTATATTGTTTAAAAAGCTTGAACCTCTGAAGATAATTAAAATCTTGAGAACTATTTTTAATATAAATTTTATATACAAATATGTGAAATATCCTCTAAATGTTTGGCAAATATATTATATATATAGTTGAAGGGTTAGTTGGTGGTCGTGTAAAATTCTCTGTATGATAGTTTTTATGAAATCTCTTAATCTTCTCACTTGCCAAAATCTTTTAATTTTCAAGATTCGCTAATCTTGATGTGTTTATTTTGGGCTATAGTTGCTGGTCTAGAAGGTAAATGGCTAGCTTTCTGGCTTTAAATTCAACAGCTTGTAGGCTCAAATTATTGAGCAACAAACCAAAACAAGCTTTAGCTATCTCGAAAGTATGCTAAAAATTAATGTGTAATATTTATGTTTTTAATAAAAGAGCATCCTTTAGAAATACTGGGGAAAGTCAATAAATAGGCAATAGCATTAGATACATACATACATAGCATTTGTGATTTGTGCTTTATTAAACAGAAAATTTTCCTTTAAATTACAACAGTAAATCTTAGGAATATTAAAATTTTATGTTGTGTAAGTTAAATTATATTTGAACTTGCACATATTCTAAGAAATTTATTACAAAAGAATTTAATAGTTTTTATTTTATAAATGCAAAATATTAATGCTTAAACTACTTCACAAATTCTCCAATACTTTCTATCCATCTGACCAAGAAAGGGCAGTACAAATATTTAAATGTTATTTAAAAAATCAATCTTGTTAGAATCTCTTGAAATAAGAGTTTGGGGAATCCACTATTTGTTCTAAGTTGGTAAGTCTTACAGTCATGTCCAAACTTCTAAATATAGTCACCACTGTCTTTCTTGTAAAACTAGAAATAGTTCTTCTCCCAGAATCCCCTATCCTTTATCCGTAATATCTTGAATCTTAAGAATTCTTTTAAGAGTAAAATTAACAAATAATTTAATTGTATAAAATGAAAACAGCTGAATAATTTTTATAGATTTAATTCTTTTGTAATTTACTTATTTAGGACTATATTTTGTCCAATTTTAATTTTAAAACTGTTATCTGTCCTGTTCAATATAGAAGTTCTAAGTATCTGATTTAATATTTAATTAATCTTAAAATTCTGCTTATCTGACTCGTATCTTGTGATATTAATTTCATAACATGAAAGGCAATGATTAATAAAAATGTAAACTTATTTAGCTTCAATGTGAACTAGTTTATAAATATAACTTAGCCAATAATATATCTAAAAAATGCAAATCTTCATATTTTTTAATCTATTAAGTATTTTAATTTGATTTTTGAAATTAATATTTTTGTTTATATGCTGTAATTAAACTCAGTTGAAGATTAACCAAGATACATATTAAGGAGGTTCGAATCTACAATTGTAAGACTATAAAATTTGATGTGAAAATATAAAAGGTTTTCCAGCATTTTTTTTACCCTAAGATGCATGAAATTTGACTTTAATGAAGACTATATCTCTTACACTGCAGTTTTTGCTAAGTAAAATTTTTATTTCTAGGTTTTGTATTTGGTAAAGATTCTTTGGATACTGTAGAAAACCAGTTTATGCTCTGCAGTCCAGATTTAACAGACTTAAATTTCCTTGATTCTGTAATTGAAGAAAATGAAACTTCTGATTTGGGCTGGCAAAGTAAAAACATGAATATTGACTTAAAAGATTTGCTTAGCGACGTACTGTCAGATGAGACAGATGTATCATCTTTATTGGATTTTAACAATCTTCCATCTGAAATCTCTGAAGAACAGTCCTATAATTGGAATATGCTCAAAGATTTTTCTGGCAATCATATCCATAGTCAAGACGCACAAAGCTGTGAGGTAATTATTAGTACTATAAATGTGTGTTTTCAAAAGAAACAAATTCGGCTTTTTAAATTGTTATTTTGAATTGTTCTTTAATGGGCTTTATTTTTGTTGAAATTGAAAAAGCATTTCTATATAAAGCTAGTATAATTATATATTGATATTTTAACAAATTTCTTTTTCTTAGATTAAAATTTTTATATTATAATTGCAGACCTTTTCCTCTGAAGTTTCTTCAAGCTTAGATTTTCCTAAAGAAAGTGCATTAGATTCAGATGTATCCTGCTCGATGCAAAGTGGAAGTATTGATCAATCAATAGAAAAAGAAAGCTTAGCTGGACGAAAATATTTGGAAATGCGAAAGAAAAATAATTTAGCTTCTCAAAGGTCAAGAAAAATGCGAAAACAGAAGGATTCAGAGATGGCTATAAAATTAAAAAACCTAGAGAAAGAAAATAAAGACTTGCTCTTGTTAGCCCAAAAACTTGAAAAGGAAAGAGATGCTTTACAAAAAAAATTAATGACTATATTTTCTAGAAAATAAGATTTCAACAGAGAACTAATCATATAAAATGACATCTAGTATATGATCATAGTTTAACAGTTTTTAATGTTATCTGTATTTTACACTCATTGTTTACTTATTTTTACATTGTTACTTCATAGATGTATTTATAGAATAAGACAAGACTTCATATAAAGATCACTTAAAATTTCTTTTTGGTAAAATTTTATCTGATCTTATCTCTTAGCATTTTTGTGTAAACTTAATATATTATTGCTTGTAATAAAGTGTTCTAGTTACTGAGTCTTCTCCAAATTCTGCATTGAAGTTATTTGATCGACATTGTGAAGAGATAGTAAAATAATTTCATTCAGTATATGAATGAGAGATCTTATTTACAAATCCGGAATTATTTGAAATTGTCTGCCAAATTTGTGTAAGTCTAAAGTTTTTCAAACTGCAAATATTATATATTTCTAAACATTCCAAATTGCACATTTTCTATAATTGATAAAAATCTTCGAATACAACAAATTATAATACAGCTGTTAATAGTGTAACACATATCTGATGAAAAAACAAGTTGCTTCGTTCTCTTCAGTTTACTTTGTTACAAATTAAAAATTTGTATTATCATTTTAGGAAATAGGATTTAATTAACCACTGTAGCTAAACTAACACTTTTCAACTCGTGAGTTACTGGAAACAATGAAAAAGCAATATTTTGTACTGAAGTTTCTAATTTATCCAGAATTAGAAATATTAACTTCTCGGTTTCAAATTTTAAGGCTTGAGATGGATGATAAAATTAATGTACAACATGAATTTGTAAGGTATGACTCACTGGAAATGTTGAAGGTTTCTCTTTGCCACGTATTAGACTAGATCTTTAAAGCATTCTTGGGTAATAACTGTGAAAGCTTTTAAAAATGTGGTTTTCTTTACCTGGTTAATCATTCATAAAATTTTTATCTGTACAGAAAGTGTGAATTTAGTTATCATAGAGCAATTTGATTACATTGAAAGTAAAAAGCTTAATTATGTGTTCCGACTTCCATAATCATCCTCAGTTATCTTAAAATATGAGTTTTCTCACATTCAACTTATTTTAGACTAAAGTTCTAATATCTATATCTGCTTTCAAACAATTTTTGTAAATTTACTTTACAAAACAATATTTTACTTATATTTCCTATTTTGCGAGTTCTATAATCTGTTTTTTAAATATAGAAATAACACTTCTGTATAATGAATATTATTCTCTTAATAGTTAAGGTTTTCAAAATTCACACACTTACAATGGCAGAAAAATAAACCTGTTGGAATAGCAATGAAATTGATTTATGACAATAGTTGCCTCGATTGAAAATATATTTACTGCTCAGAAAGAGACCAGAATAAGGAAATACCTTTCTTTACTTCAATATGTCTTAAAATATTTCTCACACTGTTGAAGTATCATTCTAAGTGTTGGTGCATTTCGTATGATGCTTGTTTGTGCTACATTTTCAACTTTTAATTTTGAACAAAGAATTGTAAAATATGTGTGAAAATCATTCATTATATATAATTTAATCAGTTTTTTTACTGAAAATTTTTATATTTAATATATTAAATATTAAGCAAAGAGCAATTGGCAAAATGCAACACAATCTTTATTAATTAGAAAATTTTCTATGGTCATGATAAAAACTTCTATGGCTATTGAATAACCTGTTTTGTGTAGAAAAATTTACTTATTTCAATGATGGTGATCTCATTTTGCACTTTCCCGCTCATTTAGCTGAGATTTCCTCTTTGGCCCGTGCCTTGATAGAAATACTCCTGTGTGGCTCAATACAGATTAAATTGTTACTGATGTACTGATAGCACAACAGCCCATAGTAGCCAAGGCCAACTGTGTCCAATTCAGTTTTCTTAACAGATGGCCCTGGGGTGCAAAGTAAATGTCCTGGTTAGAGGTGGTCTGCTTAACAAGAGGACCCTAGTGTTTAGTTCCCAATTATAATTGGTACTTTTATCGAGACCCATTGTAGGGATGAGTCTTTGTCAACCTTGCCCAGCCCAAGGAAGAACCTTGGACCTGTGCCTTGAGTGCACGAAGCACTACCACTATGCCACCGAGCTTCACTAAAATACATTTATAACTCAAAAAATACATTAAGTTATTGTTAATGTTTTATATCATTGCATGCACACACACACAATATTAAATATACAAATGTATATTATGTTATATAAAATATTTTGATTGAGTGTATCACAAATATTATGCATTACAGCTCTGAGAGTTAAGTTAAACGCACGCTCGCGTTCCTAAGATTCACTTCCTAAAATGTAAAGCTTTCTCACTAAAGTGTCTTCAAATACACTGAACACAAAATAAGATTAAATACGTAAGTAAGTATTTCTAAACTAAGATGATATTCTTAACAAACGCAATATTTTTTCCAGATCTAATCTATATTTGCCAGATCTAATCTATATTTGACAAATGTTTAACTGGTTTTCTTGAATGTTTTACTCATTTACATGATTTTAATGAACTTTAAAATTTTTATTCTGTCCAACGAAAAGGCAAAATATAAACTTCTCTCGAATGAATAAATTTCATTTATTTTCAACAAATTTAAGTTTCAATGAGGATACAAGAAAAAAGAATGTTTTATATCTTAAAACCTTCAACAAAATAATACTTGTGTCAAATTCAATAAATTCGCAAAACTGATAGTCACAGGCATCAATGACAAAAAATAATTCTTAATCTTATTTTCTTAAGATAGTTAGTAATTTTAATTTAGTAAGAATTTTTTATGAAATATGTGTTCGTAAATTTTTTACGAAGTACATCTTCAATATTGAATTTATTTACAAGTGATATTCAATGATTGGATTAACATGTAAGATCTGGATGGATTTTCTGGTTTATATTTTAAAAATAAAACAATCTCTACATTTTTTTATATTTAATTATTTAAAATAATTTGTTTTTCTTTCGTGTTTCCCAATTTTTTTTCCTTTTCTTTTTAAGAATCTGAAAATAAAAGCACCAGAATAAAATTAATCTTTAATTTAGATATTTTACCCAATTCAAATCATATATTTTAGTTAGAGGCGATATATTTAAGCCACAATAGACGTGACTCACCTATGGAGTTCCATATCTACAGTACTATTCTCATTAATAAATTAAGCATGTGGCACTCGTTCCATTTCTCGTAGAAACAGCCTATTCTGAAAGACAAACCGACTAACCCTTTCATAATAAAAACTAGAAGTTACATAATAAATTCGTATTCAAACAAATAACTATTCTCATTAATAAAGTAAGCAAGTGGCATTTTTTTTTTTTTTTGTATTAACCTATTTTGAAAATCAAACCAACTAACATTTTCATAATGCAAATTAGAAGTTACATAATATATAATAAAATTATGCAATTTTAAAATCAATGTAAAGTATGAGCAGAAATTACAACTTTGTTACACGCCCCACTTCTTCCTGGAAGCATTTCAAAATACATAATGCGGTGTTATTTTGCAATGCGGAATCTCTGAATGAATTCGTTCATTGTCATTCATGTGTCACACAAATAACTCTTCTGATCAAATGAAAAATTCATCAACATTAAACTCTTGTTTACCGATTAGTTTTGGAAGGGTTAGCCTCCCTAACTTCGTAGCAGTAGTTCTCGGATTCAGGCATGAATGCTCCTTTCTGTGTGGTTTCTTTATTCCTTCAATTTCCGGGTGAAGATGGCACACCCACTGAGTGCCCCACTATATAAAATGAATAGGTATATCCTAAGTGCAGCCGGGCAAATAAGCAACTTATTTGTGTTAACTGCTTAATAAAATAATGAAATTTACAAAGTGAAAATTTTTAATTCTTCTAATTATTTTCTATATAAATTTCTATTTGAAAATATAGGCGCCCAACTTGTCTAGTGGTCAGCGTGCCTGACTGCTAATAGGGAGGTCCTGAGTTCAAATCCCGGTTCGGACATGGATGTACTTTCTATCTCTATCTATCCTGCCTTTGTCATTTACTTGAATGAATGGATTGTGAAAGGTTGCCTACCCTATAAACGGATACCTATGGCATGTGTGTACTGGTATGTGAGGAAGTCGGACTCCACACCTAAATATGGTTTAGTTGGAAAAGTGGAGCAGTACACTCCATAATGCCAGTCTAGATGGCACACGACAACAACAACATTTGAAAATATAAATAAAAATTGAGATAAGTTGAAGGAATATAAATAATTCAATAAATAGTTTTAGGTTAATTATGTCTGTGAGAAGTACTTAATGAGATTGTCATATCATTGTAGATACCACAGAAAGTGTTATAAGTATATATATATACATACACACACACACACACACATATATATATAGTGCAATTATTATTGGTGATTTGTAAATAATGAATGCTTGATCAAATTAAAATGACTAATTTTTTTTCTCATTCAGAATTTTTTTACATTATTTATTAGTACATTTAATCTATAGTGTACTATAGAGTGTATGGTAAGGTTCTCTTACAAACTATTCCTTTATTAGTTTAGAAATACTTTAGATACAGTATACTATATCACATCGATCAAGTTAAGCTATTGTAATCTTCTTTGCCTCTAACAGATAGTTATCTAGTTTAAGATAAACCCGTTGTATAAACTTAAAATGTTTATTAATAGATATTATTTGCTACATTAATTGAAAATAAGATTTAATTTACTTTATTTTAAATATTAAGTCAATCATTATGTACATCATGATCATGATTCCTTCTAGTCCCAAAATATTTAAAGTTTAAAACTACTATCATAAATGAGATTCGAAAGCATAGAATTCAGTTTCAACGAATAATGTATTAAATTAAAAACTTAAAATATAAGAAAGCTCAAACTAATATTTAAAAGGAAGCTCCCATTTATAAAAACTTCTTAAATAGTAATGGTCGGCTTTGCATTGTTAAAAAAAATAATATAATAAAATTAGAAGAAATTATATATTTTCATCCAGAATGAAGGATGGTTTGATGGTTGTAATTTATGTATCTTAAATGATTTTTTTTCAACTTATGTTTTGCCAGGTTTCAACCCATTTTCAATTAACGCATTCTCGTTAATAGATCTTAATTTATATTCCACAGTCATCTTACCCTAAGTTTCCATTTCAATTTCAGAAAATTTGAGAGTGATCATTTTTCATTATGTTTAGAGTTATTTACGGAACCCCAATCTCAATGTTGCATCTGTTTTAAAAAATGGAACAAAATTTGCAAAACACCACAAAAAAAAATCAACACAGTTATGTACAATTGACATCTGTTCTTAAGATCAAGTCTTAAGCATCTTTTCTTTAGCTATAAGTGAAAATAAAATTTAAAAAATACATAATCAGTATAATCCCCTATGCTGGAATAATTATCACAATAGATTTTTGTTTTTGAAAAAATTACCTCAGAAAAATCACAAGGCATCAAATTACAGTATATATCTTGGGTTCTTTTTAAAAAAATTTCAGATAAGTTAAGGCAAGCAGAATGTGGGACAACATTTCCAAGCTTCGACAAGACCCATTTAAACTTTTTAAATCGATTAGCCAATAGTCCTTGATTCCCAAATTTCCCGTAATGTAATGATTCTGAATTACCAAGAAATATGGAAACTCAAGGATCAAAGCAATGCTTTTCTGTCAAGATTTAATGACAATTATATTCCTTCTTCCATACCTTTGGATTATTTCGGTCCATGAAATTTTCTACTTAATAAATCAATCACTTTTTAGTTAAACTGCAACATGAAATATTTCCATCAAAAAACTTCCATCTCAGGACAAAATGGTTTAGCGCAGCAGAAATATCAAAAAATTTCAAACTACCTGCGTAAAATTGCTAATATTATTTAATAATATTTCCTTCCAGGATGATAAAAAAAATTCAAGCATGACATAACTTTATATCACCCAATTATTTCATAATCGTCATTTCTAGAAAAAAATTTAAAAATGATTCTGTGTCAAAGATTTACCGTCTACATTATAAAGAATCAAAATTTCGAGAATTCACATTTTGGATTTCTCCCTTTTCGTGACTGCCAAACAGCTCTTCATATTCTTCTTATGGATATTGTATTAGCAAAAAGAGAAAAAAAGCATGTCATTGATATCTCATTAAATATTCTTGTCGGCTTATGAATCAGTTTATGTTGATGGATTGATTCTAAAACGTTTACAAATGGGTATCAATGGCAATATTGCAAAATGAATACACAACTTGAAGATCTATCCTTTAAAGTCAAATGACGAAACTGCTTATCATGAGAAGATTTCCTTTAAAGAGGAGTCCATAAAGGCTGAGTTTTGTCTCCGATATTATTTTCTATTTATGAGTCTCATTTCTTTGAAGCTATTCCTTAAGGGATTAAAAGTTTAGTATTTGCTGATGATATTTCTATTTCTAGGATCGAAGAAAAATTTGAGTCTATTAAAACAAAATTGTTTGGTTTTACTTACACTATAGAAAGCTGTTGCTCCTATTAGAAGTTGGAGTACACAGTAAGCGCATTCCTATCAAACTCTAAAAACGAAAGTTGATATAAGAGGGAATTTTAATATCTATAGAGGAAAACTATTCAGTGAAACGATAAAATTACCTTTCTTGGAACCACCTTAGACTAAAATGAGAATTTTAGAGTCTTTATTCAGAATCTTAAATATAAAGAGCCCTTAAAAGGAAGGATCAATGTTCTAAAAATGCTTTCAAACCAAAAGATATGGTGCTGGATTTTTTACGTACTTCAGCTAATTAACTCATCAATATGTAACCTTTCTATAACGGCAGAGAGTTCCATTTTATCCTCTCTTAATAAATATTTTCTCCTTCTGCTAAAGATATTACTACAACCTTTAGGATTGCTTTAGGACTTCCTAAATGGAATCCCAACTTTCTCTTGAGAAAAATAGCAGATGCAGTTCTTTGTCTAATAAACTTCAATTACTTAATTTCAAATTTTGACTTAAACACCCTTCTTTAAAAAAAGTTCTCTCTATATTCAAGCATAGTGGAAGATCTATGTTCCAAAACGTGTCAATAGTTTTTGATCTCAATATTTTACACATTTTTGGGACAATTGATGTCAACCCAGATTATTTGATCCGGTTAGAACTTACCCCAATCTCTGCTCCTTCTGCAGTATCTATCATATTCATCATATAAACTTGAAGCTTTGTTTACCGAATTCCTACATAATCAATCCAAGACTTGAAATTAATGCTTTAAAATTCTCCAATATCACATCTATCACTGCCTGGTCTCCACTACAGTCCATTAAATTTAGAATCATCTCTATGAATTCTATCTTTACAGCAGAAGCTCTTACTATATGTCAGACTATTGATGAATTAGTGGTGTCTGATGTCCCAAAATTATCTTTACTGATGGTAAGTCGGTCCTTACAGCTTTCCTTAATTCTACCATCAGATCACATAAAATAGTCTTGCGATTGAAAAGTAAACTAATCCAAGCTAATATAAAAATCATATGGGTCCCATCTCATAGCGCCATTGCAATGAAGCAGCAGACAAACTTGAAAAATCGGTTACTGATTTGGATGTATTCCTTCCATGGATCTCATCAGAACATTTATCAGCCTTCTATAAAAAGGAACTACAACTTTCCCATAAATTGAATTATATTCAAGTAAATATTGTGGAAGTATAGGGGAATCACCAGAATGGAAATTTTTTGATGTGGCATTAAAATCAAAGAAAGAAAATGTTTTTGCTAGATTTATGTATCGAATGCTATTTTCTCCTATTGCTTTATATGGGTTCAGTTTGATTAATTGCTCCTTATGCATTTCATGCTCTGTACAAGATTATATGAACCCTATCATATTTCATTTTTATAAATATAAGGGTCAAAGAAATGAATTACTTAAAAAATTATTCTTACCAGATAAAAATTAAACAGTGCCTACAACTTATTGTAAAAAATCCTATATGCATTATGGTTGTTACAAAAATTTTGTTATCTCTTGATAGTTTCTAATTAGAGAGTAGTATTCCTGGGATCATTGGAGATGATAGGCATCCTTACTGCTAAGAGTCTCAAAGTTTTCCAACCAACATATTCCAGTAATCTAAAATTCAACCTTGATTTATGATATTTCATATAAAAAATTTATTCGCTCTAAAACATATAGTTTAATATTTTAACCATTCAATTCTCTTGTTAATTATGTTGTGGGATGTTTAGTAAAATATAATTTATAAAAGAAACTTTTGTCTTAAGAAAATATGCGAACTATAATTCATTGGATTTCTTTAGTAGATATATTTTAACCAAAATATGAATAAAAAATTAAGAAATATTTTTACTTTTAACTTGAGCTATCATTTCTCCTTCCAGGCATACACATTTCTCTGTAGTGAGATATTAAGTAGTCTTTATTGACTTGTATAGATCTCATCAAAAAATTAGTTTTTTACAGAGTCTGTTTCAAATCGGCTATTTAAAAAAGTATGTTTTATGGGTACGGATTGTATGCTTTTTATTTTTTTAAGACGGCGTCTCAATCGGATTGTCTACCGAGTTTGCGGCCCGCCTAATATTGCTCATAGTATCGCAGTTGTAAAAATTAAGAAAAAAAGTTCATAAATGCACTAACACTTCTGATATAAGTAAGGGGTTAAAATTTCAGATCAAAACAACAGATTATTGCCGATAAACCCTCACCCTCAAATTGAATGTATTTTTCTTGAACAACATTACTGTGCTTCTAACGTAAATTAAAAATGACATATGCGCTACAATTGTCGCCTATTATCTTGTAATTCTGGTCTTTTCTGATCACAAAGGAGGAACAACGAGTCTCCTTTAAATAAGGAAATATATAGAATGTAGAAACTTAAATGCTTGAATAACTAAAACAATTCAGCCTTAAATGTTCGAATAAGACCGAATTTTTTTAAATTGTTCATATCGAGGGATGTCAGTTGACATACTGGGTGTTTTCAATTATAATTAACGATAATTTTCCCCTAAACTTATGAATATATAATAGGAAGCGCTACTTCCTTTTGAATTACCTCTTGTAGTGATCCATTGTAAATTATAGCTCAGTCGTGGAACGACTGTGACCATTTGTATTGCCACTGCCTCTAAATTTATTTTCTATTAAAGTAGTGTTTATCTACACTCAAAAAGGAACCATAAAACACTTGTGATATCCTTTTTGAGGCGAATAAGCATTATTAGAAAATAACTTTAAGGAGTAGTGTCAATACCCAAGAAGCAAAATAGTTTGGCCCTATATTGGCTAATAGTGGTTTTGTCTAGGACCAGTATTGGTGGTCTATATTGAGCCAATTCTGAATGGTCTACAATTCATTATATAGGACCAACGTTGGTTGCCAAGATAGGCCCAAGCTTGGCAACCTACATTGGACCTATTTGGGCGGCCAAGATAGGACCACTCTTGGCTGCCAAAATTGGTCCAATTTAGGCAGCTAAAAAATGTCCTATTTTGGTTTATATGTTTACCTACTTTATATGTAGCTCATAATGATAACAAAGGATTTTATTTTGAATTACTAAATTAGAAGGAAGCTATTTTAAATTATTGCAATAAATACGAATTTTTCTCATTTAAAACAATATTGTTACATCTTACATGAGTTAAATAATTATCGTGCTTGAAAATTATTATTTTGCATTCCATTTTGAAAGGTAAACACAAGTACAGATTTCTTTTTCTTTTAAGCAACAATGATTAAAATTTTAGCAAAATTTACAAATTATCGTTATATGATGTATATCACATTATGTTAAAATTAGCGTGCAAAAAAGTAAGAGAAGTGAAGTAAAAAAGTATATATTTACTGCCTACCAATTGTGAATACATGGTCTATTTATCATATAGGTATTAAAATCTATTACATTTCTGTATTGCTGAACACTCATCAAGACTAAAACACAGCAACTATAAATTTAACAATAAAAACTTATGTATTCAAATTTTCATTTTCTGTGTATAAATGTGTATAATCACATTGTTATGTTTTACACAATATTTTTATTTTACTAAATTAATTTTTTTCCATAAAGAGAATTCCAATTAAATTACAAATCGTTTTCTGCAAGAAACTAAGTTGAGAATTGCACACTTAAAATTATTTTCCTTCTTATGGATCTCACAAAGAAAAAAAATCTTAATTTCATTAATATTTCTGACTTATAGCTCTATCTCAAACAAAAAAGTATCAAAATTTGTATAACACTTAATTAAAAATATTCAGTTTGATATTAACTAGTAATTGTTTCTGAATTTTTTAACTTAAGTTAACATCTCACTGTCAAATTTTAAAATATTACTTTATTTTTTAAACATAAGATACTACATAAATATGAAGAAATTTTTGCATTATTTGTTTTCTATTTTTCTATTCCTATTTACTATTCATTATAGCTCAACATTAATTTTCAACAAAAGTTGCCCAGGTGCAGAAATACTATATCCTGAAAATATTAACCAGATAGTAGAACAGTTTATTCTAAAATATTTTATTTAACAAAATGCATATATTTTTGCAATTTAAATAATACACTTCCGTTCTAACATTTTGCTTTAAACTTGGCTCTTCACTGCATTCACTAAAGATGCCTCTTCACTATAATTGGTCAAGAATAAAACAGCACCTACAAATTTTACAGTAAGAACTTATTAGATAGAAAATTATTAGAACAATAATACTTTTTACACATCCATATATTAAATTTGAAATGTAATCAAAATTCTTTTCTAACTCAAAATAGCTTTTTAATTTTAAAAATTTTAAGATAAAAATTGTTTTATGGGTATGACATCAACAGTTTACTTTTTCAACTAGAAGCATTTGATCTTAAAATAAAATAATTTAATATTTGTTTACCTTAACTGCTCCTTTTAAGAATATTTGTAACAGTAAAAAATATTAAAATAAACAGCTGAAAGAAAAACATCCTACGAGGAAAATTTTAAAACAATTTAGCACTATTCTCGAAATGGTCATAATTAACGAATCACAAACTCCATGATGTGTAGAGCCAATGTTCTTATATTGTGTAACTAAACATAAAAAAATAATAATAAAAAAATATGCAATTTTTCATGTAAACAACTTTCAATCGGATATGTTACTAGTGAAATACAAAACTATCATTAGTGATACATTTAAGTAATAATTAATCATAATAATATAAATTATATAACTGATCTATTTATATATCTTTATGCATAGAATACTGAGACCCATGTCATAACAAAAACATTTCATACCGTTTGGAAAGAAATAATTTACACCATCTTTAAATTTCTGTTGAAAATGTAAAACAAGATATTTCAATATTTATTTATAATTTTCAACAGAATTAAAAATTAGAGTTAAATATGGCTTCAGATTTTTGATAGTTAATTTGAATATTTCAGAGTAATTTATAGAAGTTTCGTAGTGATTTATAATAATACTGAAATTAGTAGCAGTTTGAATTCTAAACAAGTCTTATTAATTTATTATTCTTTACTACAGTGATTCTCAACCTGTGGGGCGCACCCTCCTAGGAAGGCGTGAGCATATCCAAAAGAAAATGTTATTTAAAAAATTGATTAAGTGACTGAAAGGAAAGAATACACACACACATACAGAACAAAATACATTTTAACATATTTAATAATTAACTTATTAAATTAAAACAAATTACTAAATTCAAAACAAATTTAATAATTATTAGTAACTTCCTTGGGCCTGTCTTTCAGAGCAAAGTTTTCGAAGGAGGGTTTAATATTAGAAATAGACACTCTCAGTTCTTTTTCTATATTCAGCTGAGATCTGTATTTTGTCTTCAAAGAAGCCACCGTAGAAAATCCAGTTTCACAAAAGTAAGATGTTGAAAATGGTAGTAGAATGCGAAATGTCCTTGTTTTTAGTGCAGAAAACCCATCATCCACTCCTGCCAAAAATTCAAAGAGTGATTTATTACTCAATTGTCTTTTGGTTTCGCCACTTGCCGTGAAATCTATGAAGGTTTCTTCTTCTTCAATTCAGAGTCCTTCGGGAGTATTTTGAAATGGATCCCTCATCCACTTGTAACTTGATATCAGTTTGTCATCAGCAAGAAAGTACTTTTTAAAATTCTTTGCTAGCACTGCTAAATGATTTTCAATGGTTACATCTTTTTACATATTTTTACTTATTTACATCTTTTTACATATTGTTCTTCAGCCTTGAAAGTGTTAATACAATCATTCAAATTTGCAAACATTGTTAAGTTTTCTTGCTTTAAATTTCTGCTCCACACACAATTCCAATTTCCTACAAAAAGCATTAACTTTATGTGTATTTGCTCCTTGCAGTTGAAGAGTCAAGTTATTTAATTTCTCGAATAATTCGACCATGTAGCTCAATTTTATTACAAATAAAATATCGCGCAAATTCTCAGCTTCCGGTCTGTTTTCCTCTTCTAGGAAAACGGCGATTTCTTCTCTTAATTCATAAACACGTTGCAAAAAATTTCCCTCGTGAATCCATCTTGCCTCTCAATAAAATAGTAACGCTCAATGTAATGCACCCATGTCTTTACAAAGTGCGGAAAAGATTCTTGATTTCAGGAGTCCCATTTTTATATAATTTACTACGATTACAACCGTAGTTAATACAATATTCAAACCAGGACTCATTTATTTGGAAGCCATAGGTTCTCTGTGGATCATGCAATGTGTCCAGACGCACTGTGGCGATTTTTGTTTCACAAGTGCTTGAATACTTTGGAATCTTCTGGGCATAGAACGAGCACAATTGATGCATATTCCGACGCAATTTTTCATTCTATGTTTGCCTCGTTAATAAAATCATTTAAGATAGCAAATAATGCGAGTGCTGTTGCTTTGATTTCTATTGGTTTGCAGAAAAGTAATTCTTCTACTACTGAAAAATCATCACAAAATCTAACATAGGCAATGAAATGAGCATCTTTATTACTATCTGTTGCCTCATCGAATTGTATTGAAAACAATTTGTCACGCAACTTCGACAAAAGCTGACACTCTATATCTTCAGCTATATCAGCAATTCGACGGGCAACAGCATCATTTGGAAGAGGTATAGACTGCAATTGTTTGGCAAAATTATCTCCAAACATAATTTCTACAATCTCAATTCTAGCTGGCAAAATAAGCTCTTCACCAATGGTGTGAGGCTTTTTACATCTGGCTATTTTATTTGAAACTTTGTAAGAGGCAATTAAAGCATTTTCATTCACAGACAAAGTTTTTTTAAACAATGATTTTTGCTTTTCATATGATTTTAATTTTAATTCGAAGAATTCTCTGGGTTTGTTTACGTACTCACTATGAAGTGTTTCCAAATACCGTTCAAGTTTATTAGGTTTCATGCTGTCTGCCGCCAAAATTTTTGAGCAAATGATACACAGGGGCCTTTCTTCTTCATTTACTTCAGTACTAATGAACCCAAAATTTAAGTATTCTTGAGAATATTTTCTTGATTTTATTTTCGGAACCACGCTCGTCTGTGTACTTGTTGATGCTTGTCTATCGTCTAATGCTCGCTTACGCCAGCTTTAAAATTTATCCATGATTCTGCATAAGTCTGCTGCCATCAGTATTTAATACGGTGAATTGCACTTACATGAATATATATATAACATATATATAACATAACATTCAGAATAGATTCAATAGCGATAGAAGGATCGACTCGAATGAAATTGTCAGGAGTTGAATTTGGTGTCATAGAACTTTCTCCTTCTCCCTATGAGAAAACATTTCTTCACATCTGCACATGCTCCTAACATAACTTTTAAGCTGACCAGACAAATCGAAAATTCTCGCGAAACCATGAGAATGTCTGACATGACGGGACGCAAGAGCAATAAAAAGGCATAGGATTCTTGTTTTTTCAATGTTGAGGATCGGTGTTGCAAAATGTCAATAAATTTCCGTATTCTTAGTAATTTGTAAAGTTTAAAATTAAGGTTGTAGTGTAGGTTTAGCGCCAAAATACTCAAAATACATTATTATTGTATGCGGTGGGGAGGAGGGCTCGATGAAAATCATGATTGAAAATTTGGCCATGAATACTAACAAGTTGAGAAACATTGCTTTAATTTAAAGAAATAATATGTGCAATTCAAAGTTCAGTCAATACAAGATGGAAATAAACTAAAATTTATGTGACTCACTTAGGAGTTAGAAATGTAAAGTACTTAGCACCACACAATCTAGAAACAGTTTCTAATTAATGCCCAACATAAATAATGTTATATTACTAAGAAAATATTGTACTTCGATTGGGTGAAAAGTTGGTATAAGTGTTAAATAAAGTGTATCTTAATTTTATTCACGAGTTATATAAAGTGTTAAGCCAGAGTTCATTTAGTGTGACAGTTACGTAGAACAAAATAGACACTCTTTTGCATTCACTAAGCATTAACATAACATAGGATACTTTATATTATAAAGAAATGTAAAATTACCATTATAATCAAATCTTTAATAAATTGTAATGTCTCACCATCGGCACTTTCGATTTTAAGATCCTATGTTTTTTTTTTTTGTTTTGTTTTGATTTTCAGAGAGACTCTCGTTGTACGCGAAGCAGGCGAGAGAGATTGTCGCGAACCCATACATGGCTCCTTGTAAATTTTGTTCATTTTTTAATTAAATGTGTATGTTTCAAAATTGGAGTCATTTATTTGTTTGTTTGTTTCATAACAAACTTATGTTTTTGGTGGCAGCGGTTTGATGCTTTTTTAATGCTTTGCATTAGCATCCATTATGGAAATTAATTATGTGCACTATATTGGATTACGTGCCGCAATGTTGGAATACAGGTAGGCCATTTTGATCAATCTTTCTCTGGCTACTATTGAAAATAAATAGTTTGGAATGTTATAGAAATTTATAGAATATTTAGTTCCAATGTTATTTACGTGGTTTTCATGTTATATCAGTTAATTTTGTTTATAAGTTTGTAAATGGTGTATTCCATATTACAAAGCTAATTTCTGTATTTCGTGTATTCGAATTTACAGTGTTCATGCTATATCAATTAATTTTGTTTATAAGTTAGTAAATGGTGTATTCCATATTACAAAAGCTAATTTCTGTATTTCGTGTATTCGAATTTACAGTGTAATATTTTTTATAAGAAAAGTGTATCTTATTATAAATTTGCATTTCTTAATTTTTATGTGGTTGATGTATTTCAATTCACGTAGGAATATGTTAAAATAACTATGTTGTTATAGATTAATGTGTAAAATCGAAAGTACACTTATATTCATAATTTTTTGAATGTTTCACTGAAAGTAGATTTTATGAAAGTAATATATACTTTAGAAAGGTTTTGATTTCGTTATGTGAAAACGAAAGTACATGATTACAAATAGGTTTGAATTTAAAGTAATGTGAGATTTATTTATATGTTTTTGATTTTTGTTTGTAAAGTATCAAACTGATTCATTTGGTATTTAAAAACGCATATGTTTATTTTCATTGATAAAGATTTGAAAAGATATTTTCTTACTGTTTAAAATATCGTACGTTATTATCATTTTCATGTCGTGTATGATTAACTAACTAAGTTTATTGATTTAAAATCGAAAGCTGATTTCTGGTTTAGATTAGTTAAAGCTTTTAATTTATATTGTTGTTAAGAATTGTAGTGTTTTATATTTTGAATTAAATAAGGATTCAAAAATATGTATAATTTCATTTTCTGATTTAATATAGTAGTATTTGTATAAGAATCTGATTTTATAAAATTTATACATTTTTGATTAATAATTCAATTTATCTGAGTATCAAGTATTAGCTTGGTGATAAAAAAAACTTGAAATCGAGAGTAGAAGATTTAATATTAAACTTGTTCTTCTTTTCAAAATATATGATTTGCTGTTTATACACTATTTGTTGTATTACAATATAGTTTGTTTTCGTTTAAATTTTTAAATGTTATGGATATGTTTTATATTAGTAGAGTGTGTTAAATAATTTCAATAGTTATTTACGAAATTTTGTATATAGGTGGGTGTAGTCTGTTTTTCCTCTCATTATTGCATCTCTTCTGAGATAAAGCGTTAATAAATAAAATGGCTTTTTTAGCACGGGGGAAAAAGGGAGATTTAGTAGAAGTAGCTGAAGAGTTAGGGGAAATGGTTCCAGATTCTTTTAAAATCCCAGATATTAAAAAATTAATTTTAACTAGTAAAAACTTTAACGAGGAAGAAGTAAAATGTATATTAGATAGGGTAATCGAGGAAAGAGTTAAAAGGGAACAGGAAGAAAAAGAGGAAAGAGTTAGGCGAGAAATACTAGAAAAAGAGGAAAGAATTAGGCGAGAAGAATTAGAAAAAGAGGAAAGAATTAGGCGTGAAGAAATAGAAAAAGAAGAAAGAATTAGACGTGAAGAAAGAGAACATATTTTAGAAATGAAACGTCTAGAAATCTCTTCAAATGCTGCAATTTCGAACACAGAATCAGTTACAAATAGGACTGAACATGCTCAAAAAATTCAATTAATGCAAATAACGCCAAAATTCGATGAAAGGAAAGATGAGATGAGTTTATACTTAATAAATTTTGAGCGTAGAGCAGAAATGGCTCATATTCCAAAAAACGAATGGGTAGTTTATCTTGTAAGTGCTTTACCTTCAGAGATATCTAACATGTTAGCTAGAGAACCTCCAGAAAGGGCTGATGATTACGATTACGTGAAGGAAATTATTCTTAAACGATTCAAGTTAAATAGCGAAAAATTAAGACAATTGTTTCTTAGACACCAGAAAACGTCAGACAAATCATGGAGAAATTATGCACAAGAATTGAATAGTTACTTTACGGAATGGCTTACGGAATTAGAAATAACGACATTTGAACAGCTTAAGGAACTAATGGTAACAGATCAATTGAAACGTCGTGTGCCAATTGAAATTAAGGAACATTTTTTGGCGGAATGGCTTAAAATAAATTCGCCGTATGATCTGGCAGAGAAAATAGATGAATATGAAAGTTTAAGAGATAGTTTTAAGACGAAAGATTTTACAAAACTCCCTCGAAATAATTTTGGTTTTCGTCAACAAAATGAAAACCGTGCCTTTAAGTTTAATGAAGTAGTTCGGAATCATAAATCTCATGTTCCTAAAAGAGTCGAGAATAAAAATTCTAATTATTCACATGAAAAGGAATTCGAAAAAAGAAAACAACTCCGATGTTATGAATGTGGTTCTTATAGTCATTTGCGGCCTCAGTGTGACAAAATAAAAAAGAACTTAGAATCGGTAGCATCCAACGAAATTGCTAGAAGTACATTTAATGAGTTGATGGCTCCTTACACTAGTATCGGCACTGTTAATGGAATTCAAATGCCAATCTTAAGAGACACTGGAGCAACTCTTGATTTGATTTGTGGAAAATACGTGAAACCTGATATGTTCACGAAGGAAAAGGTTTGGCTAAGAACACCTCTTGATGAAACTTTAGTATGCTTACCTATTGCCGAGGTTGAAATAAATTGTGAATTAGGTCACATTTTGACAAAGGCAGCAGTTCTTCGAGATTCTTTGGATCAAGGAAGATATTTACTGGGAAACAAAACAGCCGCTTTATTTCAGGAAATTAAAAAGCATGAGGAGGTGAAAATACATATGATAAATGCTATAGAAACTCGAGCTCAAAGAAGACGGAAGGAAAATAGCACGAATAAAGAGATTATTGATTCTGAAATAGAATCTTCTAGGTCTTGCTTCCAAACTAAACAAAATGAAGAATTAGAGCAAAATACAATTTTGCCACCATTAGAAACCGAAGTTGAAGGGATGGATTTGATAAAAACATCTCCAGAAGAATTTGCTCGGGAACAAAAGGTGTGCGAAGATTTGAAACCTCTCTTTGAGCAAGCTAAACGACAATCTTCAAAAGACAATAAATATATTATAATAAATCAATTGTTGTTTTATAATAAAATGGACAATGATGGAACTGTAAGAAGATTATTAGTTGTGCCCAAGAAGTTTCGCAACCAACTAAAAGGGATCTGCCATGAGATAACTGCAGCTCATTTAGGTATAACTAAAACAAAAGATATGCTGTGCAAAACTTTCTACTGGCCTAACTGCTTTAAAGAAATTGAAAATTTTGTTAAATCTTGTGACAAATGTCAACGAGTAGGAAAGCCTCAAGATAAGAAAAGGGCTCCTTTGAAACTGGTTCCAGTAATTCCGGAAATATTTACAAGAATTAACGTTGATGCATGTGGTCCTTTACCTATAACTTCCTGTGGTAACCGGTATATTATAACAGCCATTTGCATGTCATCCAAGTATCCAGATGCCATCCCAGTACCAGATATACGTTCTACTACTGTGATTGATGCTTTTCTTCAGATATTTAGCCGCATGGGTTTTCCTAGGGAGTTGCAAAGTGATCAAGGAACATCTTTCATGAGTGTCCTAACATCAGAATTTTTAGAAAAATTTGGTATTAAAGTTGTGCATAGTTCCGTTCAGCATCCCCAAAGCAATCCTGTTGAGAGATTGCATAGAACTTTAAAGAGAATACTGAAAGTCCTTTGCTTAGAAAAAGGTACAGATTGGGAGAAGATTTTACCTCAGGCACTTTTTGCTCTTAGAACTTGCATTCATGATAGCACTGGATATTCTCCTGCAGAATTAGTCCATGGTCGGAACTTAAGAACACCCGTAACACTATTATATGAAAATCTAACTGGTAAAACCATTGAAGAAGATAGTGTGATTGCTTACGTTTTTAATCTTTTAAATAGAATGAAAAGATGCCAAGAATTAGCTGTGCAAAATATGACAGAGGCTAAAGAAAAACAAAAACTTTGGTATGACCGTAAGGCTACGAAAAGAGAATTTAAAGAAAATGATCTTGTGTTAGTTGTTGCACCTTCTAGATCAAACAAATTTTCTGTTCATTGGATAGGTCCAGGAAAAGTAGTAAAACGACTATCGGACACAAATTACGTAATACAATTTCCCGATAAGGAAAAATTACATGTATACCATGTAAATATGTTAAAACCTTATTTTCAGCGTCCAGAAGATGTTAATTTAATTTTTACCTCTAATTCTGATAATGAAGATATTGATTCTGAGAAAGAAGATATCCCAAGTTTTGAAATTAATTCATCTACCCTTTTAGAGACTTTTCCTGAAAGCTGTTTTAATGAAAAGTTAGAGGACGATCAGAAGAAACAATTGAGTAGACTTTTGATTCAATTTATTGATATTTTTTCAAATGAACCGGGTTGTACAGAACTGGCTGAACTGGACATCGAGTTAGAATCTAATAAATCTATTATAGCTAAACCATATCGAATGTCCCCACGACAGACAGAAATTCTGAAATCGGAAGTAGACAAGATGTTGAAATTGAAGGTGGTGGAACCAGGTGAATCCGATTACACATCACCTTTAATATTAGTTGAAGCTCCTGGAAAAGAACCTCGTCCGTGCATTGATTATCGCAGGTTAAATGAGGTTACCAGAACGCAATATTATCCATTACCAAATATTGAAGAGCGTGTTGAATCCGTTTCGAAAGCGAAGTTCATATCTTTATTAGACTTAACACGAGGTTATTGGCAGATACCTTTGAGTCCTAAGGCTCAAAGATATGCTGCATTTACGACGACATTTGGTGTTTATAAACCTTTGAGAATGGCATTCGGTTTGAAGAATGCTCCTTACTATTTCAGTAAGTTAATGGCTGATTTATTAAAAAATTGCGAACATTTTGCTGTGCCTTATTTAGATGACATAGCTATATATTCACTTACCTGGTCTGATCACATCCAACATCTTAAATGTGTTCTGGAGAAGATTCGATTTGCGAAATTGACTGTAAAACCCCTTAAGTGCAAATTCGCTCAACTTCGTGTTAAATATTTGGGACACTTTGTAGGACAAGGTCAAAGAACACCAGGTGATATTAAAGTGAAAGCCATTACCGATTTCGAACGTCCCTCAAGCAAAACCGAAGTACGAGCTTTCCTAGGTCTTGTTGGGTACTATCGCAAGTATATACCAGAATTTTCGGTAGTTGCTGCGCCTTTATCCGACCTGTTAAAAGGGAAGTCCAAGAAAGGAACTGTAATATGGAATAATAACTGCGAAAAGGCATTCATAGAATTAAAGAACACTTTAATAAAGAAGCCTGTACTTTACAGTCCAGACTTTCAAAAACAATTTATCATTCAATGTGATGCCTCAAACTTAGGAATAGGTGTAGTTTTATCCCAGAGAGATCAAAATGGAAATGAACACCCTATCCTATTTCTGAGTAAAAAATTTTCGAAATCTGAGAAAAATTATAGCACTATAGAAAAGGAATGTGCAGCAATAATTTTTGCTGTTACTAAATTAAAAAATTATTTAGATGGTCAGTATAAATTTATTATCGAAACTGATCATAACCCTTTAGTTTGGTTAAAACATCATACAGGATCTAATCCGAGACTCTTAAGGTGGGCTTTTTGGTGCTTCAAAGCCTAAATTTTGATATTGTTCACACAAAGGGCAAATTACATCAGAATGTCGATAGTCTCAGTAGAATGCTGAATAACCAAACTTAATTATTTTCTTTTTTCTCAGATATTAAGTTAAAATGTTTTTTTTTAATACAAACTTCCATTGTTGTTACATGTGTACATAATAAAAAAATGTTTTTTATAATAAAAATGTGTCTATTTGTAAGTTTAGTTAAGTGTTGAAAATTCTGTTGTGTTAGATAATTATTTTGTGCTATTTTGATATAATTTTATTTTATATTTAATATTATATAATTCCATATAATTTTGTGTTTCAGCCAGAGTCCGATTGATCAGGGCTATCTGTAATACTAAATTTTGCTCTTTGTTGTTTGTGTGTGTTTTTTTTCTTTTTTATTTGCAGGTTGATTTCCTTAGAATGAGAAAAAGAAAAAAAAAAAAACTCCGGGGAAGGAAGGAATAATTTAGTCTGTAATGTCTCACCATCGGCACTTTCGATTTTAAGATCCTATGTTTTTTTTTTTTTGTTTTGTTTTGATTTTTCAGAGAGACTCTCGTTGTACGCGAAGCAGGCGAGAGAGATTGTCGCGAACCCATACATGGCTCCTTGTAAATTTTGTTCATTTTTTAATTAAATGTGTATGTTTCAAAATTGGAGTCATTTATTTGTTTGTTTGTTTCATAACAAAATAATTAGTTTTTAAATAACTTATATTAATGTATTTTTAGACATATTGACACTGAAGCTGCATCAAATATATTTTATTTAATTTAAAAAAGAAATCTTTTTTACACAGGTTGTTAATTTCTGCTGAAAATGTAAAACTTCTCCAGAGTTTATCATTTTCAATATAATTAATTAACTACAAAAATACAACTTTAGATTTTTAATAATTCAGATTAATTTATAATTTTGAATGAAATTTCTAGAGTAATACTAGTAATACAGTACCAGTTTAAATACAGAGCAAGTTTTATTAATCTATCATTCTTTATTTAAGAAAATTTTTATGTAATTGCAATTCAAAATATGCTCTCGTTAATAATGAAAATTTTAGTTTAATCAGTCCAAGATGGAAATAATAAATTGATGTATGACTCACCTGATATTGTTATTGTTGTCCTATCCAGTAAAGTAATGGAATCAAATTGATCAAAAAGAGTCCACGATAGCTCTGGCCACATCTATAACTTTTCAAGAATAGAAGAGTTTTGTGGGGAACGGAGATGGATCCTGAAGAGCTTTGCCAATATGCCAGGGGAATTAAAGATATGGTTGGGAAAGATTTAGTGTCTGTACAGTGAGGATAGCTATTGTATCTTCTATGGTATCAGGATATCTTATCATTCCCTGGAGATGTTTATTTCTTAATTTGACAATGGTTGCTGATAGCACAGTTACAGTTTAGAGCAGAGATGGAGAGCTTCCGAGATGAAGCGTGAAGTAATTTTCGACTGGCCATTGCATCAGCATTAGTGAGGATCAGGTTGTTGGAAAATTGAGAATTATCTCAGGCTTCTATGGCAAAGATGTCAGCTTTCTCGTTGCCATCCATGTGGACACGCACTGGTATCCATTGAATGAATGCGGATGATATTTTGTGTGAGTTGGCCCTTTAAATGGCTTGGAGGACAGTTCTAGAATCCAAGAGTAATAAAAGTCAATTGGAATTTTTGATCGTTTTGGAGTAGTAAAGGTTCAAAGCCTCCTTCATGGCCATTAGCTTACGGGTGTAATTTGAGACAATTTTACCAACAGATATTCTGTGGCGTTTAGAATTTGAGTTTGCATTGGTGAAAAAGATGATGACATCATCCAGGTCAAGGCTGGAACCTAAAGAGCCATTGGCACTTAATACAACTTCTTAGAATTTCTCTTACCACAGAAATACCTAAAATATACAAAAGAAATCTATAATTATTATATTGTTATAATATTAAATTGTTATAAAAATATGGATTCTGTTTTGTGTGTGATGTAAGTGCTAACAATGTTTTCCCAAACATAACTGATTTTATTAATTTAAAAAATGTAAAATGTGATTTTTGGAAAATATTATTTTAAAGAGTTACTTTAGCTATGATCCATTAAATACAATATTTTCTGTACAATCATACTCACTTTTAAATATAACCATCAGTACTTAATAATGAGGATATTCAAACCTAAACATTTTTTTAAGCCTGATCATTTTAAAAACATATTTTTAATCAAACATGTTGAATGCTCATTTCCATGTAAGTAGTTTAGATAGAAGAATCAAGACATGTAAGTTTGCACTACTTATTTCATAAAAATTATGAAAAATAAAGAAAAAAAAATTATTTTTAAATAAGAATTTAAATTTTTGTATTTTTTAAACATATAAGTAATAATTTAGGGCCAATATTAAAAAAAATGAAATATTCAGGTTTTTAACAATGAATGACACATTATTTCTGGGGTACTCAATATTATGCAGTGACTAAATTCATTTATTTAGAAAATACTTTAGCAACATGAATATTAATATGAAAAATGTAAATAAAAACAATTGAAATTCTCAAAGTATATTCAAGCAAAGTTATAATTTAGATTTTTTTTTCAGCTTTAGATAATTTTGTTATATAAATGCTTGCTGGTCTCATTTATCTATTAGTATTAATAATTTTATCTGCTATTCAGTTAAAAATTTGCTTTATGCTATTCAAGCAATATACTTTTTTAAATGACTATTACACTTTTAAAACACTAAAAGACGGCAGGGACTGAGCGCATCAGTAAATAATGAATTGAGAATTTATAAAGGCAACAAGACCACTATAAAAGAGAAAAAGCTACTTTATTTCCATGCCCCTGGTATAAAAATGAAGCCATGATTGTAACCAAAATAAAACAACTTGCATATGGTATGTAGTTTCTATCAATTAGAACTTGCTTTTAATTTCTCATCAAATGCAACATGAATTTCATCTTTGGATTTTCACCACATGTATTCCCCAAAGTAATATTCTACATTATGGCAAGCCATACTTTGCATATTTTTGTTTACAACTTTTCCCATTTCATCCATACTAAAGTGCAGTGAAATTTGGTAAGTTATAGACAAATAAGCCTACTGTTTGAAAAAATTTATGATGGAAATTAACATGCAAATAAATTAATAATGTATAATATTGAATTTAAGAATAACTTCATAGTTAATGTAAACATGTTGAATAATCTATTGAACATAATTTTTAATAAATAAAATACAAAAATTGAAAAAACATGTGTGGTCAACAATATAAAAAACTACAATGATGTGTAACTTACTGATGACACAAGTGAGTTAAAAAATTTTTTTAACATTTTGCTTATCTACTGAGATTTTTTAATACTTTATATAAATAAAAATTTAGTAAGTCAACTCTTAAATACAATTTTTGATACTTACACATTTGATTTAAATAAATTAAATTTTCTTGCATACTGAAACAAGTATATTAATTTAAAGTTGTTTATTAATATATACAAGAAACAGAAAATTGATGCCTAAAGATTACAAAAATTTATCCATTGTACCAAAATATATATAAGTATTAGGTCTACCGGAAAGTTCTGTCCGTTTTAGAATGAAACAAAGGAATACATTTTTTCATACTTTGGATAAACTTTATTGAATAATATAATTGCCATCATTATATTTATGACTTCTTGCCAGCGTGATGGCAATTTGTATATCCCATTTTTAAAAAATGTCTTATCTCTAGAGGCCAAAAATTGAACCAGTGCTTGTCTGATATCTTCTTCGTTCTTGAATTGTTTGCCCTGCAAGCAATTTTGTAAGGACAGAAACAAGTGATAATCAGATGGTGCTTGGTCCGGAGTGTATGGTGGATGCGACAGAATTTCCCAGCTTAGCTCTGCGACTTTCTGACGATTCCCCAAAGCAGCATGTGGCCTGGCATTGTCATGAAGCAGTATGATGTCCTTCCTATTGAACATCGCCGGCCTCTTTTCTTGGAGTGCTGTTTTTAATTTATCCAATTGCTGACATTACTTCTCCGAATTTAGCCTTTCGTTTGATTTCAACAGCTCAAAATGCATTGGTCCTCGAATGTTCCACCATATACACAGCATTCTCTTGTTCAGACTCTACTTCGGTTTAGAGGTAGAGGGGGCAGGTTTTCCGGGTTCACAGTATGCCCTTTTTCTTATGATGTTTTCATAGGTAATCCACTTTTCATCCCCAGTTATGATCCAGTCCTAGAAGGGTTCGATTTTGTTGCAGCAGTTTGTGCAAGCAGAGATGTGCATATGATGATTCGATCATTCAAATTCTTCTCACTTAACTTGTGTGGCACCCATCTCGAATACTTCCACACAAACCCTAGTTTCCGAATATGGTCGGAAATGGTTTGTTGAGCTGAATACTTGTTGAAACTGATTGTAACCGGAGAGGACAGAACTTTCAGGCAGACCTAAAAATTTATCAATAAGTATAACTCATCAATCAAATAATGTTTTGCAAAAGGAATTTCTGACCAAAATTTCAAATGAAAAGCATAATTTTACTGAGGAAGTATGTCGAATGGAATCTATTTGCATTAAGATGTTAAAAACACGGTATAAAAATATGGATTACTCCCCGTACATAAATGCAATGAAAATAATGCAAAAAATAAATTCTAAGGAATAGTGTTGAGAAGCCAAATAAATTATAACACAATAAAATTTATGGCTGTTGAATAGAATTCTTAAAATAGACAAATTTTTATAAAATAAAAATTTTCATGGTAACCAAACTTTAATAGGAATGTTAGAAAAAGATACTTATAAATATTAGCAGCTTTTTCAAATCGGCTTTTTTATGTCAAATGTAAAATATAAATTTACACAAATATATGAATAAATAACTTAGAAAACACTAATATTATGATATTATAAAACGCAGTAGAGTTAGATTAGATATATAATTACATCCCAGAAAATAAAACAATGAATTCCAGGGGCATCTCCAAAGTGTTATGAACCCAAATAAATTGAAACAGTAGCTCTTTTGGAATAATATTCGGTGGAAATTTATATGTGAATAAATAAATGTAAATACTTATGTTACCATATGTATAATAATAACATCGGATTTTGGGGTAGTTTCATGGTTAAATAATATACAAAACAATTGCAAGCAAGAAATAAAATATAATGTATCGAAACATAAAAATAGGAAATATTTTCATTTTGATTACAATTGTAAGTGTAAATAGATTAAAATTTTTCATGCTATCCAAAATTTGTTATTACAAATGTAAGAAAAATACTCACCAACACGGCTACTTATTGAAAACTTCTTGATAAATTTATTGAAATTGTAAACGGTTGCGATTAAATTTTAATTATCGAAGTTTCTAAATGATTAAAATTCAATAAAATCAATCTCAATTAGTAAGAAAAATCCTGATAAACAAAAATGCAACTAAACAGCCTGGAAAAATAGGCAGCCATATTGGTGTTAACTCTACATATGATATATTTTAGCAAAATCTTGGCATGCCCGAGATGGTTAGTAACTGACTACCAATATAGGATCAATAATGGCTTATTATGGAAGACAGAGGAAAACTTAGACCCCATGATAGGACAAACCTTGGCATACTGTATATTGGGGAAGCTATGGCCCCCATGATAGAACCAGCCTTGGCTTATCTTGGCATGCCCAATATTGAGGAAAACATGGCGCCCATTATAGGTCCATTCTTGGGTTTATCTTGGTATGCTGTATAATGGCGAAAACTTGACGCTCATCATTGGTCCCTTATTGGGGTTATCTTGGCAAGATTACCAATATTGGGTCAAGTTTTTTTGCTACTTGGTAGTCACACAAGTAGTCACACAAAATGTTGTTCTACCATTGGGCAACAATTTATTGTGGGTCCCTACAGGAGATACTTCAAAAATAATTTTATCAAGTATCTATTAGATGATGAAGGAATTACCATTATTCATCATTAAACACATCTATTATCATTTAAAATCTACCTATATTTTGCAGATAATTTTCGCTTTGCATGTCATCACAATTCTTTTTAGTCCCGTATTGTAAATCCTTCATGTAGTTCATCGAACTACATTCGCACTTTAAGCTTCGCAGTTAAATATAAATTTTTTAGAAGCATGTAGTTTTTGAAATTCAAGATAATGATAATAACATGAAAAATAGATAAACATCAACAAGATCTAAAAATAAGCAGATTATAAAAATAAATTTCATGCCGACCTTATTATTTCATATGAATAACGGTCACGGAAAGACCTTAAAATTTAATATAGCTATACAAATATTGATAAAATGTATCAATAGTAATGAAACTGAAAAAAAAATTTTTCGTTTCATTCATTAATAAAATTTATAAATTCCAGTATAATTAAAGAATCATCATTGTTTTATACTTATACTGGTTCTTATCAACTTTAATTCTGTTAAAGTTAACAAATCATTGTTTTTTTTTCTCGTATAATTCTTGACAATAGGGAATTTTATCCTTCAGCACAGCAAAGGACAGAATTGACTTCAACTATGTTGTACATTATAAAATTGCCAAACCCTGTATTTTACTGAAATTAAAACGTTCAAAATAAAAATAATAATTAAATACAATTTTCTTATTTTCAGTTATGCGATTAAAGCATTATATTGGAATGCTGTTTCGAACTCAACTGTATCCATGAGATTTTACATGAATAATTCTGATTACAAGGTAATATTTATAAACTTAGAATTTAAAACAATAAACATAAAATATATGAAAAATAATTATTTTATGTATTATTTTTTATCCATTGGTAATTATATATAATTATTATAAATAAATAAATAAATAAATAACATGATTTTTATAAACTTCCTTATATATGAACCCAAGTAAATTGAAAGAGCTTGTCCACAACAATACATTTCTTGTAATTTAAGTGATAAATCTTTCAAATGTGCTACTCTATCCTTAATTATAAAATAGTTACGAAGCTCTTCATTATTTAATGTTACAATCTAAAAACATTATATGTGATATATATATATATATATATATATATATATATATATATATATATATATATATATATATATATATATATATATATATAAGAAAGAAATACTACTAAAAGAAAGAAAAAATACTTCAACTTCTGTTTCTTCTAATATTTAGGGAGTATACTTTTATGATCAATTCAAATTAATAAATAATTATTCTGATTTCAGTTACTATTACTATGTCAGAATTTTTAAATTTTAAAAAGCAATCTAAATTGATTTATTATAACATTTTTCTGACATGAATTTTACTAGAAATATCAGACCACGCAACATGAAACTAATTAAATTTATTACTGAAGGTAAAGTATTGATTTATAAAATCCTATATCGAAACTCTGAGCGTTTTTGGAAATTGCCTAAACCACAAAGTATTTCTATTGTTCACAACTTAAAGTTCTATCATGCTTTTACTTTGCATTTCCAGTTTGTGTTCAATAATAGATACAAACTTAACTATTTTAAATATAAATTTAAATACACTAATATTTCTTAGGTAAATAAGAACGTGAAATTTTTAAGTAATATTAAAATAATCACTCTGAAGGAAACATTTGTTCTATAAATTATACCTAAGAATCATGAGCTATAGAAAGAATATATATAGAAACACTTTTGTAACTAACGCTTCAATGAGATTGATCTATCAGAATGCAATTATTTAATATAGAATGCATGTGAATATTTATTGAACAACTCTTTATTAAACTAGAGTGTTGCGCAAGCATTTTATACTTAGAGTTCATGAGTAAAGAAATAATAGCTAAATAAACATATTAAGCACAACATTCGCCATTACTGTGATATAAAAGATAAGTTATATTCTATAACCATTACTGAAGTAATTTTTGTGCCACTCTTTAAATAATCATTAATGTATTTAATCTTTAAAAAGATGATATCTGGTGTGTTTCTCATGCCTCACTTTTCTATCAAAATTTTCGATAAGTTGATGTTATAATATCTTATCGAAAATGTTCAATAAGTCTCTTATTTAGGGTTCCAAAATATTATATTTAAATTGAAAATTTATATAAAACATGTTTTGGTTATAATTGCTATAGAATTGTTGTTGCTATAGCATATCTGGTGGTAATTGCTGTATCTCATTTACGATATAAAGTACTCAAATATCTTAAATGAGAAAATGGATGCAATTTTTCTGAAATGTATTTAAATATTTCAAGGTTATTTGAATTATTTTGAACCTCGAATATTCAGTGGAAATTCATGCGACTTCTTCCAAGATAATCGAGTCTTCTGCTATAAAAATTTCTAAATCTATTTTTGGATGAAACAAAATATATTTTGTTTAACTTTGGAATAACTTTTTCCAAAACACAATGCATATTAACAATTTTCTTCCTTATATTTGCTTGATTTTAGAATTCGATTAACTCAATACAACTAAACATATTTCTGCCAAAAGTACGATAAACCACAAAATCTGGAATTTAGTAAGAATATCATGCATGATTTTTATATTGAACCACCAATCAGAACTTTACTTTTGAAGTTTGAGGGCGCAAGAAGTACTTTATTTAACGCTGGAATGAAGGCGAGAGTTGCCAGCTTTTAAAAAAGTTTCACCATATTAAAGGAAGTTGGCGGAAATTTCTCATTACTGAACCACTGCTCGAATTTCACATCGGATTTATGTTTAAAGAAGGAGTTGCTTGAGTCATTTGGAAAATAATTTTATATAAAGAGTATCTTTTTTAAAAAGCGTGCTTTTACAGATATATTGTTTTAAAATATTTTTAATGTTTTGAATTAATATATCTTTAAAAATAATATGAGTTTCCCTTTAAGAAATTAAATTAAAAATAATAAAATATACTTTAGTAAAATTCCGAGAGTTTCGTTTAAATTTTTATATTAGTTTTCTATTTTTATAAGTTACTAAGTTACTGTAGATAAAAGCATTCATTTTTAGTAAAGTGTAACTGTTAATGTAAAAATATTCACATTTTGAATAAATTAGACTTGAATTCTAGTTAAGGTAATTCTAAATACATTTCAGCTAATTTTTTAAAGTTTCAAATTATGTTACCTATTGTAAAATAAATTAGTTCTTATATTTAATGTATGATACGAAACATTAACTTTTCATAATTGCTAACCTGTCCAAATAATTGAAAATATATTGTTAAAATATTAAGATCCAAATTAATATATAACTATTACAATGATTAGCAATAGTAATATTAATTATTATTTTGTACAGAAAATATATTAATCCATTTTGAATTTAATTGGCTCACAATGTTTTTAAAGTACAATAGATTATAGTTTTCAACATATTAATATGAGATTTTAAAAAATCAATCCTTTTATTCATCTAGATCTATTATTTTTGCTTTAATTTCAGTTAAAGCCCTTTAATTTATAATTTTTTAATTTATAAATTAAATGAGGTTCAATAAGAAAATCTAAACTAAACAAAGTATTTGAATACTTTAGCTAAAAAAAATTTCACTATCATAAAAAATATAAAAATGAAACACATTGTGAAACATTTAATACTTTTTAAATACACGCACACATATAAGTACTGTAGCTTGTCATACCCATTTTCAATTAATTGACAATTCAGTTTTCTGTTAAACGCATTAAGCAAATACAATTAATATATTCTTCTAGCAAATTATTAACTTCAATAATTCGAAAAATAAGAAAAGAAACAGCGTAAAATATTTCTAGAAAATTAACTATTTTCAAATAAAACGATAGTGGAGAGTTGATAGAAACTAATTTGGCAAGGAATTTGGCGTCAGCAAATAATTTGTTTTGCTGCAACCCAAGGAAAGAGAAGTAGAGTCATCTCTTGTGCTTAGCTTCTTTTTCTTAAGGTGACGATTTACTGTGTTTAGTGTTTCCTTTGCCGTCATGGATATTCAGTCTGCCATATCAAAGTAAGATATTTACAAATTATAAATTAAATTAATCAAGAAATAAGAAACCCGATTAACAACGCCCTGTTTGCATAACTAATGTATAACCTGAGCACTTATATTTATTATTTCTCGAAGCTTACTTACTTGCTTCCTTATTACTGCTTGACATTGTGATCGGCATGTTTTGTTAGATGCACCTTTCGTCATCACATTCCATTTATTTATAATAGAATGTCACCTGTTCAAAAAAACAGGTAATATTTGTAAGTTTATCAAACACAGTACAAATTCACACAATTTCATGTATGAATTTCAAAATAAACTTTGTTAAAACTGTTATACGGACTTATAAATAATTAATAAAGTTTTGTTGATTTCTTCTAAAAATCACTCTTTCTGCAAATTAGATCACTATTTCTCTACTTTTTGGACGTTTAAACCTAAGTATTTCCTGCGAATGTCATTCATTATTCATACAATACTCCCGATTAGATTTTATATGGGTTACACCTCATTTAATTAAAAAAGTTTCATCGAATACTCTTAATGCGGTATTATTTATAAGCGATTATGTGCATATGCAAATTTGAGTTCATGTAATCATTTATCAGTTTATATATATATATATATATATATATATATATATATATATATATATATATATATAAAGCTTTTGATGACTTATATCTGAAGTGCTTTTTGAAGTTGTATTTAGGGTCACATAGAGTCAGCATTATTTTACTTTTCTTGTAGGCTGTTTATTTATTTAATGTTCCTGAACATAAAAATACGCAATTAATTGAGCAAGTTTAAATCTATACATTGTTTAATAAAAACTTGTAGTATAGAAGAATTGCCGTTAATATTTATGTTTATTTAATTATTTCATGCAGTATCTGATCGTCTGTCACATGATGAAAAGTGAATTTTACTCTGTAAATTATTTAATAATTCTTATTTATTCCAATAACTGTCATATAACTTTCTTATACACTCTAAAGATTGCTTAGCAAAATATGCTTAAGATGTTTAAATAATGCAAAATATACTTTAATTAAGAATTCCAAGTTTTAAAATGTAGAAATACCATTCTAATATTTTTTAACACACATAAGTCAAGGATAATGCAATTTCCATTTGTAAAATTTTTTAGATGAAAAATAATTTTCTTGATAAATTTATTTATCAACTTCATTAACCAAAACTATATATAAGTACAAATAAGATGCATGGAAGCTTATGAAATGATACAGAAACGTTAGAATTAAAACAAACTGTTCGCAGTTTTTTTTTTCTTTCTGTTTTGCATGAATTTTGTTTTGATGTTACTAATGAAAATTTACTTCTTCAAACAAGTCTACTATTTTGTGACAATCATAAAAATCCTCCAATTAGTTACTGTTACCAATTACAATATTAATTAATAGAATCTTGTAGTTTTTAGTTCATTATTTTGTGTAAGAACAAAGTATTTTTTATTTATATGAATGACCTTTTGATATATCTTTTACACTTTTATCTTTAAAATACTAGCTTTTTCAAAAATAGAACACTTTAAAGTATTTTTGAAATATATTAAACTTTAATTTTGATATAATTAAAATTTTGATAAGAATTATTTTCAAAATTTATTAATTGGAAATTTTTGATAGTTAACATTAAAACTATATTTTGATGGTCCTTGGAAAGATGGGTAAAAACATGTAATATATGTATATATATATATATATATACATATATAATTATTATTATTAACAAATATAGATATCTTTTGTAAAATGATACTTTTAAAATTAACAAAATAACTTCAAAAATTTTAATTTGATGTCTGGGTGGTATTTTTGCCAAATGTAGAAAAGTCTTTAGTAGGAACTGTAGAGAAAGAAGTTTCTGTTTATAAATTAGCTGGTGAAGAAAATGTTAATAGTTGTCAATGCCAAAGTGTAGAATAAGTGTTTGATTGAAAATTGGAAAAGAAAAATGAAGAAGATGGTAAGATGTAAAAAAGGCTAGATATGATGCAGCTTTATCTCTTATTAAAAGATTTATTCCTTATTTAACGGGAAAATATCATTCATCACTTTTGATTAAAAAATGATTAAGTGCTAAAAATATTCAATTTTTCTAAAGTTTTAGATTTACAATATCTTAAGTAATAAATAATTTTACTATTCTTCACAAAATAATTTTGTTAATGATATACATTAGATGTATAAATTGTTTAAATGCATATTTGTATTCATTTTTTAAAAACGTTAATTTTGAATTCAATTTTTTTCTTTAATTATACTTATTAAAAAGTATTATGTTCCTTAGTATTTGAGTACCATAACAAATGAGTTTTAAAATTTTTTTTAAGTAAGGCCAAAATTATTTTTTTCCCATATTGGTTTTTATGTTTATGAAGATATTTTTTCTTTAGTATTAATAAATGTGTTATTTTGCTGAGCTAAAAATTTTTAATAAACTGTTGTCTAAAACTTAAAGAAGTTGGTGCAAATAAAAGTATTAAAAAATTTTAAACTTTATATTTGTTCCTAGCTATTAAAATTGAGAAAAAAATTTTTTAATAATCTTAATAATTATTTTTATAAATTATTACACATAAATAGCTGGAAAATTCTAAATTATCATATTCCAAGATTTGATGTCTGCAATATTTGAATTTTTACAATTATAATTGCAATAGAAATGTCAGAGTGCACATTTTTAATACCAACTTTTCTACTTAAGGATTATATACCTTAGTATTCTACTTAAAAATTTCTTTATTATTTCTCTTACTACCCTTGATGTAGTTCAATTTAACAGTGCAGGAACACTGATCTGTGGGTGGTTATATTGAAAGGAAAATTAGAAATGTATTGATCTCTGCCTCTACCATATCATTTATTTTCTTTTAATTAGATATTTTGACAAAAAAATCATCCTGTTTAAAGAAGAATTATACTTTTTATTTATTTTATGTAAAATAAATATTAATTATAGAAAGGTATTCCAACTTTCCACTCACCTATACCTACAATTAATCATTTATTGATGTATACATAAAATTTTTATTTTGTCATATTTTTATTTTTAAAATTTTCTTTGGGGTAAATATTAAGAAAAAGAGTAATTTAGTGTGCAGCATACTTAGCACTGCTGAGTCTCTTACAAAATAAAACATCCTGCATATAAAATATGCAGAATTTCATTTTTTTAGTTTGGTTTTGAAAATAACTCTAAAAAAAATCTAAATACACAATTAGTTTCTCATTACTTATTATTGCAATTTTTTTTATGTATTTCTTCTCTCTAGTTTTAAACAACTAAATTTTAAAGAAGTATATGATTATAGTTAAAAAGTCATTTATTCTTTCATATTGCTACAACTTTTGATGAAATGATCTTTCAAAATTGTGAAATTAAAAAAGAAATTTATGCTTATATTATTTGAAAGAAACTCAAGTTTCATACTTAGTTATAAGCTGTTTGAATTTTTTATGCTTCAATCATTCTGCTATAACATTTTTGTATTACTGTTAAAATATCAACTATATTATTTAGTTGCATAAACATCAAGTATACAAATTAAGTTATAAAATTGATGTTATTTTGCATGTGTCCTTTTTATAATTTTGTCTAAATTACTAAAAATTTTACTTTTCTTTAGTTGGATGGCATCTTTTAGTGTTTTTTTATTTTGCTGCTAATAGAATGCTTTACTCATTAATTAACAATTCCCTCTCCCTCATTGAGCGAAATACTTGAGCTACGGTGATTAAGAGTGAAAAGATTCCCAATTATTCTTTTTTATTTCTAGAAAAAAATAAAGTGTCAATATATCCAGTATCAGGTGAAACATCTGGCAGAAAATAAGTAAATTCCTTTGTATTATGGTAAATCTGATCTTATGTTCTTTTTATTTGGATAGCATTTGTGCATGATATAAAATTGTTAAATAAAACTATTTGAATATAGTATGAAGTACATATTTTAAAATTAACTAAAAGGGCACATAAAAATGAAAAAATTTTATAGACTTTAATGATTATAAAATTGCTATTAGTTGGCATTTTCTATTAAATACCTGCTAAATTATTTTTCAAAGCAATTTAAGAATTTATTTAAATTTTGGATTTCTTACATTCTTATTTTTCTGATAAAAATTTTATTCTTTTGAAAAATCAATTGCATAGAGTTATTTTAATTAAAATAAACACAGTAAATTATAAAATATTGCTAAATTTATTCTTTTCAAATTTAATTTCATCTGAGCATCATTGAATAAAGAAGCAAATATTGCTCAAACAGTACTTCAGGTTTTATGGAAAGCTAATTTAGCATATAAATGGCCAAACTGACCATTGAATGGTTTTCACTTTGGCCTTTGGTTCAACAGTTTATGGGTTTGAGTCCTACTTCAATTGATATTTATAGTTATTTGGAATTCATTTTAAATTTTATGATCCTGTCTAATTAGCCCTCATGTATAAAAAATGATATCATTGAGTGCAAACAAATCAAAAGAAATATTTTATGAATGTTCTTAATATTGTTTTCTTAATAAAATTCTCATTAATTGCATTACTAAGAGCTATGGTGATATCACACAAGAAAATGAAGCGATAATAATTACTAGGAAAAACTTTTATTTAAAAAATTTTCTGAATAAAGAGCTATTTTTACTTTATAATAAAATGTATGCCAAATTGGCAGCTGAATTATTAATGCTCTGCCCTTCAGTTCAACTATTTGGGGGTTTGAATCGCACTTCCAGTTTAGATGTTTGTAATAGTTTAAGGTCCACTTTCAACTGTAGATCCCATTTTAATTGGCTCTCGTGTGTAAAAAGTCACAGTTGAGTTACAAACAAACCAAACCAATGGAATTTATCATTAACTTAACTTACATTAATGATAATGAATGTTATTGCAAACATGTCAGTTATAAAGTATTTGAAAATAAATCACTGTATTTCTAACATTTATATTGTCATTTATATTGGTATGCATTGCAGGTATTTAAACTTGAATTTTGTTACTTGTGAACGCAGTTTGTTTCATTATTAGGTTTATCTCTGTAAGTTATTCAGACTTATTTTGTCTGTTTACTTAAAATAGCATTATGTAATTTAAATTTCATGACTGATAAAATCTGAGAGAAACAAAAGGTGTCTCATCTCTACTATTTTATAGTATTTATGTGTTATAATAATAAAATTTTAGAGTATTTAATGTTTCTTTAAATAATAATTTAGAAATTATTATTTAAAGCAACAGTTTTGCGTTGACTATAATAATAATTTAGAAATTATTATAGTCAATGCAAAACTGTTGCTAAGCTATTGTTTGAAAACTAATAAATTGGTAATGACTTGTATGACCTATTATAACTGTGCAACGCTGGCGTGAAAATTGGAAATTGTTCCATGCCCGCACAATTCATTAGTTTTTACCATTTTTTAAAATTAAAATCATTAGTAATAAAAAAAATAAGCCTAAAATCTTTTCCATTCTCACATATTTGTAAATAATGTATGTTACATTATATACATAGTACATTTATATGCTTGCCAGACATCCCAGTGTGACAGAGATAGTCCTGGTTTTTCAGACTAAGTCTGAGTGTTCTGGCTGTTTAACTTCATATCTCTGTAAAAAAAGAATCATAAATGGTCAAAAAATAATTAATATTGAAGGATTATTTCTGTACTGTAAGAAAATTATAGAAAAAGAAAACATCTGCAGGAATCTAGATGAGCAAGTCAGTAACAGTATAAGAGAAGAATTTGATGGCTTTTATGGAAGATGCCTTTTATACTTTGATCTGTGGGAAAATAGTTTTGAAAACATTGAACAGTTTTCATAGGTCACTCTGACTAAAACATACACTGTTGATTAGGGAAATACCATAACTTCTAAAATTATTAATAGTCTTTTAATGCACCTAATATGAAAACAAATAATGACCAGCTGTTTGACAAAGTTTTGCTTGCTGAAGAGTTTTTGGAGTCAAATCAAGAACGGTAGAAGCTAGAGGTGACTGCCAGAGATGTGATAATTTCAAGTGAAAAAAAGTGGTCGTTACTACTTGGTCACTTCAAGTGTAATCATAGAGTAACCTCCAATCTGATTTAGATTGTTGAATATGCTTTCCTGGGACATCAGCACTAGTTGAGAGAGTATTTTCTTTGATCTACAACACATGAACTGAAAAGGGTTTGATGAAGCAATCTGCTGTTAAAAGTTTTATGACATGTAAAACTAATATCAGGTTAGCTTGTGAAAACATTTACAACATTAAAATTATAAATCACTTTCTCAAAAATTTTGTGAATATTGTTCAAAATTTCATTCTTTATTTCAAAGTATCTTTTCTTACTCAAGTAACTTATAATTAAAGAAAAAAATTTTTTTTTAATTTATATGCCTGTGTAATTTATCATTACTCCTGTGGTTTAGGTTCCTAATCAGTAACCATTTATTCATGGTATTGAGAATAAACAACGCTCTAAAAACTTGCCAAAGGTGTGTACCCTTTAATACTCATAGTGCTTAGGGGGAAGCATTTTGGTGTCCAGGTTGAAACTATCAGAAATATGGCAAGCCTATATATGTATAGCTTTTTTTAAGATTTAATTATTTAAAGAAAACATTGAAGGGTTTTTTAAAAAAATTTTTAACACAGTATAATCTTTTTAATTAAATAAAAATTTCAATATGTCAATTGTAATGCAAAAAAATTAATAAATTTGAAAAAAATCACTTGTTTAAATGTATATAATGTTAAATGTTTTATTGCATTGGGGTGCATAGTTTGTGGACATGTACAATCCAAAATATACTTGAAATCATAGTTGCATCTCATTTGTAAATCTCACTTCTGATGGATAAATTCTAAAAAAATACTCTAACTGCTTAAAATGTCTGTTTTGAAAATAAATTTTGATTTGATAATGGATATTTTAGAAGACTGAAAAATTATTCCTGAACAGAAACAAAACAATTGTTTTATTTTATTCAATAAAAGAAAAAGAAATTATAAAACATTTGTGATTTGTTCTTAATTGTAGAGGTTTAAGAGAAAAAGTAAAAAATGTTTATATTTTTTAACAAATGCTTATAAAGACAAATATTTGCAGTACTTAAACTAATTGATTAAAATATGTATTTGCTTCATATAAGTACTAAACCTGAAAGGGCTTTAATAATTTACAGTTATGAATATGAAATTTTTATATTCTTTGTGATTACAGAAACTTTTATTAGTTTTGTCATAAAAATCATAACAAATTTTGTAGGTGCCATTGCAGTGCCCACTCTTTTATTTGTTTAATATGACTAATGAAATTTTTCTCTTTATATCATAATCAATTTTATTCATTGAAGCTGTTTTATATTGCATTGATAAGAAAATTGTGATTAGTTTGATTTTTAGTTTTCTTTCTTTTCATAAGTTGAAAATGACAGAGAGGTATAGAATCAGCTGTCTACTTAACTTAGTTTAAATGCATACCAAAATAGGCAAAACTTTTTATAGTTTATTTTATTAAGAAAATCTTAAAAATTGTGCTTGTTAATGAAATTATTTCTATAAAACCCTTATAACATTAAATCCTTCTATAAATATTTCTTATCACATAAATTTTGTTGATAGTTTCTAATCTTTCTATATAATTTTATCTGTTTTGGAAACCCTTTTAATTCTTAAACAGTTATTTTAAGATATTTGCTAATATAATTATTTTATGTAAGATAGTTATTTGTATACATTTTTTATTTAAGTATTTAGTTGATACTGATATAAAGTTCATGTTCTCATTTAAATGTGAAGAGCAAAACAAACATAAGTCTTGATTTTATGACCAAGGGGGGAAAAAAAAGAATTAACTAAGTTATCTCTTTTCTTTTGAAGTAGCATGATGCATAAATGGGAGTCAGTAAATGAAAAAAAAATTTTATGTCAGTTTAATGAATGAAAACAAATTGAGATGTATTTTTTTATTTTTCAGCCTTTATAAAAATCAAAAATGCTCTTTTTAATTGGCTGTAGAGAAGCAATGACTTTCCAATATTGATGTTTTATTCTGTTTGTTATTGTAATTCATGTGTCATGTTAAAGTGAATTCCCCACAAGATGGTATATTTTTGTATAATATAAAAGGTAAAAAAGAATTCTTTAAAAAATTGATTTCATCAGAAATTGTATTATAAAAGTGAAAGCAAATTAATTTGTTTTTCTTGTGCAAATGTTGAAGTTTCATTTTGCTCTATTTAAATTTTCTCTGTAAAAAATGCCATTAGGAAAACTTTTTACCCATTAAAAAGGCTGAAAAATATGTCTGATTTATATTGTTTCTTTTTTTTTTCTAACACTATTTTAATTCTTTCCAAACAACAGCTTAAAATGATTTAGTTTTATTTATGTTTAAATGAAAGAGACTAAATAATACTGACTTTTTTAGTTTTAGTGGTAAAAAAAAGTTTTCAATAAATATTCTAAATTGTCAAAATAAATTTAAAAAAGTCACTTATAAATTAAATACTTGAATAAGATCATGTTCAAAGATAATGTTTAAAAAAACATTTTTAATTTTAATTTCCCAACAAATTAAGAGATTTTAGTCTTATTAAAATCAAAATGATGTAAATCAAGTAATTGAAAAAATGGCTTAGATCTTTCTTGATTCACTTAATTGATCAAGTTAGTTTTTTAGAGTGTATAAGTTTTTAAATTAGAGATGCACAGATAGTGCCATTCAAAACAATCAAAAACATCTACTGTTACAATTACACACAAGTTAAACAATTTAAAAACATTAAATAAGATGTAAAAGATAATCAAAAAATAAATTTCATAATTTTCTCCAATAAGTATATTTTCATTACAATATTAAAGCAAAATTTTATCAACTTATAATAATCAAAAAAGAAACTACAACTTCTCTTAAATACTAAAATTCTAGTAAATTATAATAGTTTTTTATACCTCAATTAAAATGTACTAAAACCTTGTTTACTGTTGTCAATAAAATATTAATGAAAAAGCTAAATTAAAATCTATAAAAAATAAATGAATAGTACTTGAAATACTGTTATAAAAAATTAATTAACAGAATGCAGCTGAGAAATTTTATGTATATACAATACATACATGTATGTATAACAACTTCTAACAAATTTAGATATATATATAAAATTTTCTTTGAAAAATATTAAAGAAATTTGTCGAAAATAGTGACTTATGCAAATTATTAAATTGTTTTTCATTATATAAAGATATAGTTTCTATGTTAATGTTATTACATTTATGTATTAATGTATTGTTGAATATATATATATATATATATATATATATACTATATATATATACATGTATATATATACATATATATATACATATATATATATATATATATATATATATATATATATATATATATATATATATATATATACATACACATACATATATATATACACACACACACATATATATATATATATATATATGTGTGTGTGTGTGTGTGTTTAATGTTACTTAACTCTATTAAAAAACCTTAAGATTCAAATTGAAAATCTGTTCTACTTCTCAATGCTAAACAGCAATACATAATGTTCTTATGCATAAGCAGTCTTTACCTATTCAATATGTTCTGTAATTTCTTAAATTAATTTAGCAAATTATTTTCCTGAGCTTATTGTGTCTTTAAATTTCTCCCTATTAAATCTATATGGTCAAAAAAAGTTTGCTTACCAAAAAATATTTAGTTTAAAGCATGCAAACTTGATAATGTGTGTCTTTAATAATTATAGGTTTCCTTTTACAGTGACTAAGTAATCATACAAACGTGACTGAAATACAGCTTCCTAATGCTATTAAAAAAATTTAAATTTCAATTACTATACAATTTATGCCAACTGTTTTCGAAATCTTTCATGGGAAAAAAAAAGATTTTTTTCTCCTGAACAAAGTTAAAAATTACCCTGGTTTTTGTAAATTAGTGAAATAATTTTTTTTTAATTTCGTTAATTTTTCATGCATAAAATAAAACATTTTAATGTTATTATCAAAAAAGTTTGTTTCTTCTGAAATGGCGTTCTCTAAATTTCATGTTGATATTTTTGATTTAAATTCACACAGCGTTTGTGTTGAGTGTTACATTTATTTCATTAATTTTTAAAATAAATTCTGAATATTAATGAAATAATTAATTCACACTTAAGGCAAGTGAAAAGTTATCTAAAAACTACATTTTTTTTTAGAAAAATCAAATGTACTGACTATATTCAAAGTGAACAATTTACGTCCCCCAATTTTGATTTGAATAGATAAGATGATTTTAAAAATATGTGTCTAACATTAAATTTCATAATTTAATAAAAATGTAATATCCTCATTATTTTTAAGATAAATAATACAAGATTTACTTTAAAAGAATCAGTAAGTTCACCTTATTGAATGATAAAAAAAAGTTTAATTAAAGCAGCAAAATATAATTTTGTGATAAATATTAAAATTTAACTTGTTAAATATATTAAAATATATGTGTTATGTATATTGAAAATATTATATAGTTTCTTAGTTTTAAATTCTTTATTTTAAAAATGAAGGTTTAAAATGTACATGTTGAATATTTGTACATATTTAAACAAAATCTATTAAAAAGAAATTTATCTTGTTACCACCTTTAAATAATCACACATCTAGTTATATAATCTTGGTATACTGTAGTAATAGGCAATTTTAGCAGAATGTGTTGTTTTTTCCCTTTAAAAAATATGAAAAATTGAAAAATAATACTGAAGATTGTGAGCTAAGAAATTTAAATAAATTGTTACATTGCTTAGTAATATATTACTTGATCATTATTTGTAGAATGTATCTTAAAATTCTGTATTTAAAAATATTTTTATATGTATTGATAGGATTTATTAATGAAATATATTAAAAAATTTTGGTGCTATGTTATTTACAAGTTTATATTTTGCTTCTAAATCCATTTTTGAAAAATATTATGAATTAAGTTTTCCTTATTTTTCAGTTATAAATAATTTAACACGTAAAATAGTCTCTGATACTTGTAAATGCGCATATTATAAAAATTAGTATGAAGACTGGTTTTGATATAAAAAAATAATTTATCACCACATTATGTATATTATCTGATTGTTATATTCCTGAAAATAAAATTATTTTCTTACATGAATATTTCTTCCCATTTTTTTATTATAAAGCTTGCTTGAGAAGTTTTTCCATTTCGTTTTTACTTTTTAACTATTGAAGGAAAATTTGAAGAAATAAAAGATACAAAAGTAACTCTAAATGTATTTACCTATCACATTGCCTTTGATTCAATAGCTTATGGGCTTGAATTCCACTTTTAAACTGTACGCCACAGTCTAATAAACCCTTATGTGCAAAAAAATAAATAAAAACTGTTGAGCCACAAATAAACCTGTCATGCTACCAGTTTAAAATTAGTATTTGTCTAGTTTTTTACTGAAGTTTATTTAGGCCTGTTCATATGCTTTCTTTTATTAGATACCAAGTAATGCTGCCCAATATGAATTTCATTCATTGAAAATCATATCAATGAATGGTTTACACACTAAAAATTCCATTCAAAATCTAGTTCTACACTAACCACCTTAGTTTTAGGTTTTTAACTTAGTTTAGGTTTTGGGTTTAGGGTCTTAGAACTAAATTTAAACCTTAAGGTTCTAAATTAATCCTTATGTGCAAAATGTGACAGTGTAACAATAAACTACTCAATCAATTCTATAATATTTATGGATTACTTTTTGCTTACGTGTGCTATTGTATGGTTGGAAGAATATTAATTGTTTAAAAAAAATTAAGTTGGATTAACAATACGTTAAGAGTTGTGTTTCATCCTCATGTCTATTGATAGTATCTACTATTCATAATGATTGTCTGTTCACAATATTTACCATTCATATTACAAGAAATCAATCTACTAATTTTACTGTAGGTGTATTAATTTGCCTTGATTACTTTCCATTTGCATGTGATATTTCATGGTATATTATTCATAGGATGAAGGAATTATTTAACAAAATTTCTCTAGTGGTGCTGTAATATATTAGAATTATTTTTCATTCAGACATCTATTGAAAGTATCTCATAATGATTGTTTATTTAATACTTTCATGGCAGCATGAAAAGGTTCTGGGCTGCATAAATTGGTTAGTCCGACATTATTAGAGTTACAGTTTGAGCCAAGGTCGAATGTTAAGATAAGAGTAATCCAAAACTGATGTTGTGGATGTACACAGCTATTGTCAGGCTCATTCTCACATATGCCTGTGTGATCTGGTGGCGTAAGGTGGAACAAAAGACTGGCTGACAGACTAGGAGGTGTACGAAGACTGGCCTGTCTCTACATCACAGGAGCAATGTCCAGTGCGCCAACCAGAGCATTGGAAGTTTTGTTGGATCTGACTGCCTTAGACATCTTCATCTGCAGCACTGCCAGAATGACTGCATACAGGATGAAGCTGCAAAACCAGTGGTACGACTGACCTGTTGCCAAAGGGCACAAAGGTATTACCGGGAAAATTCAAGATCCTACTTTCCTGATGCCCTCAGACATCATAGAAAAATCATACATGTTTGAAAGGACATTTGAAATAGTTTTTCCAACTATAGACGAATGGAACAATAACATGTTTGAAACTAAAACAGGAGATCTAATCTGGTACACAGATGGATCACTGAAAAACAGCCTCTCAGGACTGGGAGTATGTGGCGTGTCACCAAGAACCAGCTGGCCTGTTAGCCTTGGGCGATACGCTACGGTCTTCCAGGCGGAAGTTTTGGCCATTATCAACTGTCTGCGACTAAATATGAAGAAGGGCTACCACGGTAAGCGGATTCTCATTTTTAGTGACAATCAAGCCGCTTTAAAAGCGCTCAATTCTTTCGAAATCAAATCTAAAATGATTTTGGAACCTTCTTACAGAACTGGCAACTAGGATCAAGGTGATCCTTGTATGGGTGTCAGGGCACAAAGGTATCGAAGGTAATGAAAGGGCTGATGAACGTGCTAAACAAGGATCGTCTTTTGCTCCCATTGGTGCAGAAACTTTTTCTGGGATCAATTTGAAGACCGCAAAAACCAATGTTCTTGATGAGAAAAACGAAAGATGTATGAAGCTTGGCTCAACACTCCTGGTCAAACCCACGCTAAAAGTATGATCTGTGGATTATCAGCGAGGATTGCCTCTGAAATTCTAAGATGTTCTAGGCATAAGATACGTTTAATCGTAGGCTTCATAACTGGGCACTACTCTTTCAGAAAACACCTCCATAAATTGGGACTGTTTTAGCAAGACCCTATTTGCAGGAAATGTCATACGCAGGAGGAAACGGCCAAGTATATCATTTACGAATGCGAGGCTCTTGCTCTCCCTAGATTAACTTCTTTAGGCATCCATGCTAGAGAGTTACACCTAGACTCCATTAAAGGGTTATGGAACTTTATTAATAAAGTGGGTGACCCGAGCAACTGGAACTAGGAAACATTGGGTTTGGAGTTACTGGTACAAAATACTGATAAAAACAGAGGTGCCCAATGACATACAAACCTAAATTGAAGAAGAAGATAAGAGTATAATATTCTTAATGCGATGCCACTAGAAAGATATATGGAAAAGACATAGAAACATTTAATGTGCATAAACAGTCAACATATTTGATCTAGAATATCATTAATAATCAGATTTCTGAGTTCCAGGCTGTAATTTCCATTACAAAGTATAATTTATTCCCCTTAATATTTTCTGTCAGTAACATTTAACTTCATTGATTTGAAAGAAGTCTTGATCTAGACATTGAACTTGTGAAAATTAGGCTCATTCTATTTTTATTCTTTTGCAATTCTGTGATGGCTGGTCTTCATCAAGTTATGGCTCTTATGCATATTTTATTAGATGCCGACCAATGGCTGAGTGGTTAATGTTCCTGACTCTTGAGCTGTGGGTCCCGGGTTCGAATCCCGGTTCGGGCATGGATGTTACTATCTCTCTGTGTTTCTCTGTCCTTTCTTGTGTGTTGATGTATGAATGTGGCCCGCCCTATAAACGGGTCTGTGGTGGTATGACGCGGGTAGTGCTACTCGCCTCCGTGACTTGGTTCAAAGGTGCCCGCTGGGTAACGACAAATGAGTAGCAGTTTCCGGCCTTGTTGTGGCAAAGGGTTAGTCGCCCAAGTGCCCGCCGTTATTAAAAAAAAAATATTTTATTAGATGTGCTATTGGGTAACCATTTTCTAACTACACCACGCTGATTAAACATGTGTCCCAGCAGAGTTAGCTCCATTCCCAAGTGGAAATTTTGCTTCCAACCATGTACATATGTATATTTTATTCATCTTTAATTCTTGCTGTATTTACCCAAGATATGTTCCACCTTATGGATTTTTCTGTCTCTTTTCTCTCACTGTTTCAGACTGCTTCTCTGATTTATCTCAATCGGAACAGCTCTGTTCCACCACTCATTTCACACTGAGAAGAAACCACCTGTCAGGCTGGTACTCGAAGAATGAGTAGATGATAAAGAAGTTATGATAAGCTCTTGCCAATAATATACTAATTCAATTTTATTGGTTGTAAAGCTGACATTTTAGTGTCTACTTAACAATCACATTATTTTTGTTGTTATTAGTGTAAAAATTGAAGCATGTCATTTACATTACTAAAATACATTTATAAAATCAGCTTTATCATAAGTATTCAAGTAATGATAAAAAAAAGTGAACAGTAATACTGAGGAGTTGGTTAAAGCCAGCTTATCAATGTTTATTCTTTGTGAAATTCAACCAAAAATTTAAAATACTGTTGTAGTCATGGTGAATATTTGTGTTTAAAGCTTAAATTGTTCTTAATGTTTATGTGCTTAATTTATGATGCTTATGTTAATTTAGAAGGAATAGAGAATAAAAATCAAAAGGTTTTTATTTTTAATTATAGACAATATTGAAATTTTATTAGTTTTATTATTGGACTATTAACTCAACTAGTATTATTAAACAGATTTTAATATTTTAATTGATTCTGATAATTTTATAGTAAGAATAAGTTTTCCTGTTTTTATGACTTTCAAAGCACTACATTTTCTAAATTTCTTCATGGAAAATTTTAAAAAAACTTTTTTTGACTAATATCATAAAAATAATACAATTTCCGTCAATTTTTTACTTATTTATCTCATACAAAGTAAACCTAAAATGCATATAAATTACATATTCTAACAATTACTTGTATTTATGACAAAGATAAGTTTAAATAAATTTGTCAATTTTGATTTACTTTCTTTATTTTGTTGCTTAGATTTCTAGGTTTAAAAATCGTTCCTTTAAATTTTAGAAATATAAAACTAATAGGTCAAAAGAGTAATTTAGGTAAAAAGTTATTGTTTTATAACTATATTTTAGGTTAAATGCTTATGCCAATATGCCTACTCCAATGAGGCTTAGAGACTTAATTAGGCAAATACGTGCAGCAAGAACTGCGGCAGATGAGCGGGCAGTTGTACAGAAAGAATGTGCCTATATTCGATCCCTATTTCGGGAAGAAGATAATACTTGGCGATGTCGCAATGTTGCAAAGCTTTTGTACATTCACATGCTAGGTTATCAAGCTCACTTTGGCCAGGTATGTTAACAAATGATTTTAAAATTAATAATTTGGGCTGCTTTATTTTATTTCATTGTAAAATAGCATATTTTCAGTTTGGGGTAATTTTTATCATTCTTTATTGGTATTTAAATAAATATAATTTATTAGTAAAAATATAGATTTTATTTCTGCTTTAGTAACAGTGGGACATTTTTATAAATTATATATTTTAATTTGTTTAAGTAAATCTTTTACTTCGTGTTTAATATTAATTTCATTGCATGTTAAGACAGATTTTTTCTTTATAAATTGTTTTGTGTAGTTCTTAAATTCAGTTATAGAAATTCTAATTGTGAATCTAGTTTTTTTAATAATTAAGTCTTACTATAAAATTCATTTTTCTGTTTTTAATAAACATGAAATTAAAGATTATTTTTCTTTTGTTGAAGTCCCTCCCCCTTTTTGTACAAGAGATTACTTAAATTTAACATCTTGTTTATCTTTGAAAATTGTATGAACATTTTTACTGTGAAATTTTTTTAAACTTGTTTTGATTTTTTCTGATATTTGCTTTGTACAATTTCAGAAATAATCCATAACTTTTAAAGTTAATGCTATACAGTTCAAATAATTAGACTACACAAAAAAAAAATTTGAGCTTATAAATGTAAAAAAATATATTAATAAATAAATATTCTCAAAATTCAAAGCTAGTTTGCAAATATTCAGAAGCAGGTATATGGTATTAAAATAATTTCACTCATATCTATGAGGTCAGACTTTATTTATTATGTATCATGAAGCTCTAATGTTTTAAATAAAATATTTTAATTTGAAAGCAGTTATAATAGATTTACATGATTGCATGTAAAACTGTTGATTCGGAAAATATGAAACTTGTTACAAAATCAAAGAAAAAGATGTTAATTGGGAGTCAAGACTCCTCATTTTCAAAGATGCAGTGAGGATTATATTTAACTATGTGGTATAAATGGCTTTATTTCCGAAAGAAAATAGTTTGAGGTCCATCTATAATTCATCTCTTTTGTTTAGCAATGTATTTTTCAGCCCTTGAATCATTCTCAGAAAGGGATTACAATTTCTTTTTTTCAGAGTATCTCAATCATGCTGTATAAGGTTGAGGTCTAGCTAGCCAATCTAGTGAATATCTTCACTTTCTTAAAAATAGTTAATTAGATGTAACCATGCATTGTCATCCAATAAATGAAAGCAGGGCTTGCTAAACTCCAGAAAGGAGGAACTCAGAGCTTCAAGATTCCTTATCTGTATTTCACACAAATTACAGTTTCAAAGATATTGAGAAGTGTACAACCATCTACATGATGCCTGCCAAAAACATGAAATATCCATTGGCATAATGATTATCATTGGAGGGCCTGTCTCCCTTTATATGAAATTACATCGAAAATCAGCAATTAGATTGAACTGACACCTATTTAGAAAGAGAATGATTGCTCACTGACCCATCCTCTAATCTGATTCTTGCACCATATTAAATTAAAGTAAGTTTGAAGCAAATGGTAAGTTTTATTGCAAACAGGGAGGCCCTCCTTCATAAAATCTGATGGAAATAGTTATCCTTAAAATTCAATTTCCTATAGCTGCTAGAAGTCATGAGAAAGTTTTAAATTAAATACATACTTTGTTAAGCTTCACTAAAAAAAGACAGATAGAATTCTTTATCAGTTATAGCTCTTTGATGGCTTGTTCAGGTTTTCTCACAAATGATTTAGTAGATTGAAGCTTTCTATAAGTTGGAGATAATGCTGAACATTACATTAAACTTCATGCTAATCTGGATCTGAGACTTGTTTACTTCTAGTTCCTCTATAATTCACCATAATATTCCATCATCTAAACGTTTGTTTATTTAATTAAAGATAATTTTAGATAAAGATAAAATTTGATGAAGTGTATGAGCAAACAAAATGAAGATTTTATCACACCTTGTTACAAGAGATTCGCCCTTAAACTCTGAGCACACACAGATATATGTATTTGACACAAAATTTACATTTTGGATTCAAAACTGTAATTTTAACATCTGATTCCATTTTTAGCTAAATTACCTGCATTTTCATTTCCTGCATTATCAACATGTGTATGTAGGAATTGTATCGCAGAATGTAGGAATACCCATTTATTAAAAGTGAATATAAAAAATATAGTAAAGACAGAATTATTTTGATTCATATATAAAACCAATGAAAAGTTAATTATAAGCATATTATCTTATAGATTTCACAACAATCTTACTAGAAATAGAAGATTAAAATACTTGTAACCAAACTTGACATGTTTCTCAATGGAATTAATAAGAAAGCAGGTTTAGTTACAAGAGAAATATTGTTAATATACTCAGAATCGTTGCAGATGGAAATTTTCATCTGTTAAAGTTGATTGGATGATAAATACTGGTTTTTATAAAAATTTTCATACGCTTTCAGTTGAATAGTACTTTTATTTGTGAGGATTTAAATATATAACTATATGTAATTTACTCTGCCATTAAAGTAATTAATACAGTGATTCTATTGTGGCATCTTGTGAAGAATATGATTACATTTTTAACTTGATCACTGTTCATAAATAGCTTGAATTTATTAACCAGTTTAATCATTTACCACTGGGAAGATTCTTCACAAAAGTATTCTTTGATGTTTTGACCTTAAAGCCTGTTAAAAGTTTCATAAATATCAAAACATGTCATTCTAAAATCAATAATTCTAGCTATACAAAAAAGTAAAAATCGATTTAACCATTCAGACTTCTTGAAAGGTTATGCAAAATTCTAAGTGCTTGACTTAACTATAGTAAAGCAACTGTATAAAACTCATTGATTATGTGTCCATTCAATTTCAGTAGCTCTTAGGGAAGAAATTTCTTAGATATTAGCATATATAATAGAGATTCTATTAGCCTGTTATTAGGATCAAGATTATCTGTAAAACCAGCTTACCTGCATGTTTCCCTGCTTTCCACAATTGCATTAAACTCATACATGTGTTTCTTGAAAATTTCTCAGTTTTTATTCCATTTCTATTTAGAAAATATTTGATGTTTGCTTATAAGTTTTAATTCCAGCTTTTCTTATAGAAATTTAAAAACATTGTTTTCAAAGTATATAGCATTTAGTTCATGGCTTTTGAACATGTGTTCATATTTATTGTTTATTAAATTTCTATGCATCATTTACTTTTGAAGTTCTATTTTGGATGCTTTGCAATTATATTTTAAGCTGTTACTTTCATGTGTAAATTTATTTATAAATATATCTTAATAAAAGTGTTTCATCTTTATAAAAAACACACAATTGGATAGAAATTGTTTATATCCATAGAAATCTTTTTTTAAGCTGTTAATAAAATATTTACAAGGTAAAGTTAAACATCAGAATTCCTGAAAGTGGGATAATTGTGTAAAATATAGTTGGATTTTTTGTATTTAAATATGCAAATAGTGTTCATTTTTTCTTATAAAGTACTGATTTTATCTTGTAATTGTGTGTGTATAGTGTGGATGTGTAAAAAATAAATATAAGCAGTGTAATTGCATGCTGTTTTTTTTCTTAGGGTTTAAATTATGATAAAACTTAATTGAGATTATTCTGTTTTTTTTTTTTTTTTTTTTTTGCTTCTGTCATGTGAGTGTACTTATCCTTTATTTACAGCTAGAATGTTTAAAATTGATTGCATCTCCAAGATTTACGGATAAAAGGATAGGCTATCTGGGCTCCATGTTACTTCTAGATGAACGTCAAGATGTTCACCTTCTTATAACTAATTCATTAAAAAAGTATGTATGGTGATTAAAGAATATTTTGTGAGACTGTATCTTTGTGTGTTAATTTTTAATGAATATATTTTTTTATTTGATTTTGTGAGATTATTCTAAAACTTTATTTTTATTGCTGCTAAAATGTAACATTTTTCTCATCTTTTCTAAAATTTAATTATTTCTAATGAATTTCAAAATTGATATCTTTTAATTCAAGGTAGTAGCATGCAGTAAATGAGAAGTGTACTTAAAAATGATTTTAAAAAAAGATCCCGAGTTGCAGGTGCATATTGTGTGCAAATTATGCAGTAATTTTATCAGCTTTATATATCAATGTAAATACTTAATATAATCATTATCTTTTTTAATCAACCATTTAAAGCCAAAGAATACTCTTGAAATGCAGTTGAAATGCATAATTTTAGGCAGCATAAAATTTTAGGAAATCCATGGTTTTCCTTAATGTGTAAAATATTCCAAAGTAGTACAGGTTATTTCATTATTACAGTAAGTAAAAATGAAATTAAACTCTAGAAAATTTTTTCAAATTTACATGAAACTGAAAAATTAGATAAGTTATAATTTAATATGCTCCGTGTTTGTTAATTTTTTAAATGATGGAAGCCACCAAAACTTCAAATCCAAGCTTAATGCTTTTATATTGTTTAGTGTTTTTCCTTACAGAAAAATGCTACAGAATGCTTCTGAGAAAGCATTTCTGTATAATGAAGTTAGAAGTTAAAAGTTATAGTTTAATTAATTTTTTGTTTAAAATCTATGTAATTTGTGTATAAAATATTTAAAATATTATGAAACTTTCTGTGTTCTTTTCCTTAAATTTTTATTTTTTTGAAATAAAATCTATTACTTCAATTAAATAAATCCATTTCAACATCAAAATATAGGATTTCTATGCTAATTTTTTATTTATCATATGTTTTTTAATCAACCTGCTGAGTGATAAGTATTGGATAACTGGATTGAACTTTTTTAAATGATAATTTCCCATTGTTCAGCTGCCATATTAATAAATAATTTGTAGTCAATTTTTATTCTTTCCTTACCTTACTGAAAGAATTAATAAAAGGTTTTAAAATAAATATGAAGTAAACATGCATTAATGAATTATTAAAAATGAAACTTTTTTAAAATATTTTCCCTCTTTATTTAAGATTATTTTTAATTTTAGTGATCTCAATAGTCAAACTCAATTTGTTATTGGACTAGCCCTATGTACATTGGGTGTTATTTGCTCACCTGAAATGAGTAGAGATTTAGCTGGAGAAGTAGAAAAACTTCTAAAAACTTCAAATGCATATGTTAGAAAAAAAGTAAGTTATTTGTATTTTTGGTTTTTATAATTTTATAAAATATATTGGTACAAAAAAGTAAGTGACTTGTAATTTGTAAATACCTATGAAACCAGTAACAAAATAAGAATTACTTCCTTATTTTATATTTCACTTGTCTTTATATTTTCCCTTTAATGGAATTAATTGACTATAATATAAGAATCTTAGTTAAAATTTATTTAAATATTAAAATTTTCTATTTTTCATAAATTACTAAAGAATTTAACAGCCTTTAGACACAAACTTTATTAAAGTGAAACTAAGTGTTAAAGTGCATATTTCAAGTAATTTCAGCTAAATTCCAAGTGGCTGGAAAATTTTGCCTCTAGTTTTTTTGGTATTTTAAAATCTTTGAGGAATATTAATAATTTACCACATGATCCTTAAGGAACAAAACTAGACATGTAATTCCTAAAGGGTAAAATGACATAAATTTTAGACCCATACATACATTAATTTATACTGTGAATTTTGAGGAATTAATAATTAATTCATTTTACAATAGTAATGTGTTTCAAATTTATATTCTCTTTTTGTTGGTAAGTGCACCAAAATTCTGAAGATATTATATTTTAACAATATTTGGATAAAAAGCAACTGTTTAAAAGACAAATTTCAGGAAAAAGAAATTAGCCATTTTTTTGATGATAAAAGGTTATCAGTGTTTTTAAACTACTTTAATGTTATTAAGGCGAAGAGTTCTGCCATTGTAGAAGTATTCTTTTTTCTTGAAAAGTAATTTCAAACTTATTTAGAATCAATGAAATCTTGAAGTGCATGTAAATCGTTCAGCAATCTTTAATTTCTAGATATGACAACTGTTGACAATTTAATTCATTTAAATTCTAGAGATGTTGATATACATGACTTTTTTGTTAATTTCTTGTGAACATTTTGAAAGTTTTGAATAGGGTACTTCCAAAGATTTTCTTGTGAGATAGTTAATGTCCTTGAGTTCTTTGATTTTCAAATTCTGATTGTTTTTATTCTAATTTTTAATTCATTGTTGCTACTGTATTCTTTAAAATTCTTCATTTTAAACTTTTGGAAATTTTTAAAATATTTTTATGAGTTTTATTAAAGCAAAATTTTGAACTCTTATTGAGTTTAGTTTTTTTACAATTTTATCTCAGTTACAATATTGTTTATGTCTTGAATTATATTAATCATTTAGTCAGCAGTTATGTCCAAAAAATAATTAGTTAATCAGTGCTTTTTAAACACAATAATTTTAAAATGTTTATAAATGTTTATCTAAGGTTAGGTTCTGTAGTTAAACAATATTATTCCTGTAAAAAAAAAAAAAAATATTTATTCCTAAAATTTATAAAAATACAAAACTATCAGAAAATGAACTTAACTCTTTGCTTCTGAACATCTCATTCCTACAAGATATCCAGCATTTAAAAATTCTTTAATGTTTCGTATTAAGCTAATTTTTGAATTTTAAAAGAATTCAAAAATAGTTTGGTAAGTTAATATTTTCGCATACTACAAAGTAAGAATTCTAAAAAAAGTATTACCATATTTTCCTGTATATAATCCACAGATTATGTTCTTTCAAAGGGTTTACTTTCTTTAAGTAAACACAGGTGTCACAATTCTGAGGTATCCTAGTGATCTGTCTACTAATTTTACTCCCTATTCTACCTTAGTGTAGTTGCCTCACAAGAGGTTGAGGGCTCTCCTTGAGTAGCTAACATTGCCTTGTTGCTATTAGCTTCATGTGTGACATGCGTGGAGACCCATGTCTCTGGAAATAATGGTCCTGGTAATTGAGGTCTCAAAGAGACCAATGCTTTTCTTCAGCCTCTGCTTCAGGTAAACAGGAGGTTTATTGTGGTTCTCAGTACATCAATTGGCTTTATGGATCAAACGATTGGTACATCTACTGGATAACTCGTCAAGGATGGAGGCCATCTCAGGGATGTACTGTGAGCTTATAGGAACTGGCTAGCACTAGTGTGACTTGTTTGCATCCCCTTGATGGGCTTGGTGGTGTGGTCAGATTTTGAAAATATTATACAATTTTATGGAGAATAAAAAGTTTTCTACTCTCCCACAGAAGCACTTAGTCTAAAATATTGAAACTTTATGTCGCCAGAAAAAATGGACAGATTTTTTGAACATATATTCCTCTTTACTTATATTATTTAGATTAATTGAGAAAGTCAGAGGTATCTGTAAGTTCAGTTGACTTATTGGCAGAGACTACTAACTGTGCACAAGCAGTGAAACTTAACAACATGTAGATGTTAACAAATATTGGGGTAACTGTCTTGCCTAATGGTAATTTAAACTTTTCATAAGGTGCAATTTCTGCAAGAGATTTGCTGAACTCACTGGCAGATTAGATTGTTGAAAATTTGAAGAGTCAGAAGGTCTGTGCTGTGGAATGCATTACTGTCAAGGTATGACAAAATTTTACTGAGCATCTGATTCTGACTTTCAAAGCCAAACTTTCCAGGCATTATTAAAAATTGCCTATATGAATCTACCTGTTCGGCCTTGCATACCAAATCCCCTGTGATGTTTTCTGGGCCAACTTCTTGACATTTGAGAAGTGCTTACAGAGATAAACTGACTTGCGCTCATTGCACATCAGCCAGCCACAATAGCTCGAACTGTCCAGCAAAGGAGGCATGTGTCAATTGCCATAGTAACCATCACGCCTATTCTGGAAGTTGTCCTCAATGGGCATTTTAAAAAAGAAGTCACCACCTATGAAGTGACGAAAAAATGTTCTTATCATAAGTCTAGGCAACAAATTACCTCTTGTTTCCTTATGTCTATCAATAACATTTCTATGTCTGATTTCAAATGCTTTAATAAAGACTTGATAATGATACAATGTCTGGTGGTGTTTGCATATTTACATAAAATAATTTCCCTTGAACTGCCCATCCATTCATTACTATCTTACAGGCTGTTTCTGTATAAATTCATACAATGGGTGTAATTACAATCAATAGTTACAACCACATGATCTCATCTGCCAAAAAGAGTTCTATGATTTACTTGATCAGCTGCCAAATTCATTTTTGTTATTTGGTGAGTTTAATGGCCATAATTGTGGAGAAGTGTTGATAAAAATTATCACTATCATGAGATATATCTATGCTTTTGAAACCTTCCTTTCCCATGTTTTAAACCTGCAAATGAAGTGTGAGTGATCACTTAATGAATATCCTCAGGGTGTTTTCTAATACATTTTAGGGTGCTGATCGCACATCAGTGCTTCAAGTCTACCAATCACTGATTTTCTCTTGTATAGATTATAGATATGGATCTGCTAGGTCTTCAGTCTTTTGCAGATTAGATGCTGTCCTTCGCTCGGCTTTGAGGATATGTTCAGGCTCATTCTGCACATCCCATATCCAGAGTCTTTATGCAATTTGCTTTTAAACTTGAGATGATGGAGCTGCTTCTCTATTACTATGCTAAGATTATGCCTGACACTCACCGTCCTTTACATTCCTTGGCTCTTACTCTTGCATTAAAGAGATTATATAATGTTTGGTCTTGTCAGCTACAAAATATGTCAAGCACTTCAGATTGTGAATACTGCAAATTCTTTTAAATTCTGCATGTATGCTGGCAGTAAGAATGTCATAGAAGTATTGAGAAATTAGACATTTACTATCATCCAATCATGTCCCAAGCTTTTCCAATTATATCCCTTTGCTGTCAAGGAATGATAATATCAAATTCTGTTGGATCCCAAAATGGGAGAAAGGTTTGTTGCAGTTATGTTTGGTTGCCAATAATTACTTTTATATTACAATACACAATACAACAATATACACATATTCAATACAACATCACATTATACAATAGTTTGTCTTTAAAATATTTATTTAAACTTTAACTAGAAAACATTGGAATGACACCCAAGTAATAATAAGTCACATCAAAAAAGAAAATTTGCCTAGCACGAGACATCAGCATCTGAACATAACTCCTCTCTTGTTTGTCTGCTGCAGTTGCCATTCAGCCAACACAAAATTTTGGAGGGAATGCTGTGTTCTCTCAGGGTGTAAAAAAAAAGCATATTTATTCTCTCTGGGAGAAGTTGTGAAACAGTCAGCTTTCCAACATGTAGCATCTCATTTTTCCTTGTGTCCTTCTATCATCAGTTTTACTGTAACAAAGTGCTGATGTTCATTTGACATGCTTTCGTATCAGACTCACACTCTTCACTCATCAACATATGTTCTTAATTGAATTAAGTGCATGCTGTAAAACTTGGTGACCCACTTACTATTCATCATATTTTAATTTCATGCCTCCTTTTTAACCATTATCGTTAACTCTTTTTTTTTTAACAGTGATTGTTTTATTTGTTGGGAAGCCACCCCACAAAAACATTTTGCCTTTTTGAAGGCAATAGATTTTATTTATTAAATTCTTATAGTTTAGAAATTTATAGTACTTTTATGAATTTTATTTCATTTTTTAAATTTGTATTTATTTAAATTTTAATTAGATATTAAACTTATTTTTGTATTTTAAGTTCTTAATGTTGCTTAGGTTTTAAGAAAAGATGTTTTTGTTAAAATTTAAATTTTGACACAGCCTATCCTTTCTGGACCTCTCTCCACAAAACCTACCAAGTGTGGATTATGTGTTAAAAAAAAGTTTAAAACTTTGTTATGTGTATTATACACAGCCATGGAGAATTTGATAAAAAAAAAAAACATTCTCCCTCAGAAAAGCTTACTATAAAGTTTTGAAAGATGCATTTTTATTTTTTATTATGTAAATAACAGATGGATCCACAACTCAACTGACTTATTTCAACTATAATCAGTTTTGTTAAATCATTTTTAAGAGCAAATTTGGTTCTTTGGATATTACATTTGCTAGTGGCTATTGTCATTTCATGTTTTGTCTTTCCCATATCTGTTTTGTTCTGAAAATATTCAAGTTTGTATTTTATGATATGTACATGAAAATATATAAGTTACACAGATTTTAAACATAATGCTATAAGGTAAGGAAATAAAAAAAACGAACAAATTTTCTAATGTATAGTAAAAAAGCGTGAGCAGTACAAAAGAAAAAAAAATATCCAATACACAAATGAAAAATAATCCATTTCTTTCATTTAATTATTTAAGATGCAAATCTATTTTTACAATGTCTAACTTCCTGTTAGAGTTATTAAAAACTAAAATTCAATAAGTTATATTTGAATCTTGGAATTATCACTCTTGATGGTCAATCTGGTGCTATCATCTCAGTTTATTGCACTTTGTGATGAGGTGGATCCAAACAGTGTTTCCATAATAAATGTTTCTTTTTCTGTACTATTTATTATATTTTTAATCATACTGTGTATTTTTTGTTTTTGTGACATCACATTATCTACAGTATAATTTTCAATTATTCGTAGGAAAAATTGCTACAAATTGTTTTTTCCCTCCTTGAAAAATGGTTTTGTGGATTTGTAGCTGCGTATTGTGCATAGGGAAATACTGTAATTAATGATGGATCTGCAATCACCAAGATCTATCATTATTTTACAGGTTTTCTGTTCCCAGCAGGACATATGTTAGATAGAGATTTAAAACACTGAAAAAGACTTTGTTGTTGGTCATATACATTTTTCATCATATCTAAAAATAGTACATCTTGTATTTACTTAAGAATTCATTCATATTATCATCAGTGGCTTATTGTGTTACTGGTGTGATATAAAATGTGGAGATTAATATTATAATATTTGTTAACTTTTTATGTTAGTTTGAATTTTAAAATTAATTTTACAAAGCTCACAGTTATTTTGTTTCTTTTCCACATATCTTAGAATTAATATGTGTAAAAAAATGCAACTTAATTCATCAGTTTCATCTTTTGATATTATTCGTGCATTGATTAGCTATGCAAATATAGTAATGAATTGAAAGAAATTATGCATAAATGGTATTAATGAATTTTTCCTTTAGGCTGCTCTTTGTGCTTTTCGCATTATTAAGAAGGTTCCAGAATTGATGGAAATGTTTATTCCTGCCACTAGAAGCCTTCTTTCAGAGAAAAACCATGGTGACTTTTTAAATTTATCAAAATTATTGAAATATTTTGCATTTCACATATTTAGATTCACATTAAAATCTTAAAACTTAATAATAACTTAAGTCTGTATAAAAAATTGAGCTGATGTATTTTATTTTTATAACTTTTTAATTGGCGAGTTGGAAAGTATTTTTCATAGAATTCTCTATTCTCTGTATAATTTTTATTAATTATCAATGAAGAATTATAAATCAGCAGTGCTTAATTATTAGAAAATATAAATATAAGGCATATTACTGTGTTTTCCTTTCTTGGAGAAATAATATATCATTCGCTGTAAAGAAATTTCTGTTTTTCTAATATTTTTGAAGGATGGAATAGTCTTATATAATCTATTCCTTAACATAGCTCAGTGTATTGATGAATAAAATGACTGTATCAATTATTTTTTGGTAACCGCTACGGAACTAAATGATGTTTGCTATAAGTATATACTTCATTTTTAAAATTTTACTTTCATATTCAATTTATCATATTAATGTTACTTTTCATTTTAATAGGTGTACTTATTACTGCTGTAGTACTTATAACTGAAATGTGTGAAAAGAGTCCTGATGCTTTGCATCATTTCAAAAAGGTTACATTAATATATTATAAATTCTCTTAGTTGATATTTAAGAAAATCTATATTTTATTGTTAAGTAAGAGTTATTTGATTAAAAACTGTTTTCCAAAAATTGCTGTACATTTTTAAATTCTGAATATTTATTTCTGCTAAAACCAGTTTTCAGCTTGTCACTTTTATTATTTCAGTTAGTTACAAATTTAGTACGTGTCCTTAAGAACTTAATCATGGCTGGGTATTCACCAGAGCATGATGTGTGTGGAGTTAGTGATCCATTTTTACAAGTAAGGCAATTAATTTATTAATACAGTAAAATTAAGTTTTTGTTGCTTTAAATAATCTGTTTTTCATACTCATTCCTATTACAGGTAAAGATTTTAAGATTGCTGAGGTTATTAGGAAAAAACGATCCAGATGCAAGTGAAACAATGAATGATATTCTTGCACAGGTATTTATTTAGATTCTATTGTATTACTCTTCTATGATACATTAATTGAAGGAACTATTTGTCTACAACTTTTGTAATTTGTGGTTTTAATTACAATAACAAAAACTTTCTCTCATAATTATATTGCCAAACTCATCTGAATTTGTTAGTACTTTGACCTTTAGTTCAACAGGTCTAATGCGCTTGGTTCCTATCTCGTACATGGACGATTGTTGTCTACTTTAATTTGTTAGTCTGGATCCAATTAGCCCTTAACTACAGAAATTGATAATTGAGTAATAGACTGGGTCTTATAGTTAATTCCCATGTTGAAAAATCTTGTTAATTCAAGAATTGTTTCCCTAAAATGTATTCCTGTATATACTCACATATATGATAAATTATGTTTTCAATTGTTTCTTGTATTAATAAATTTTTTAATTTGTGTTTTTTAAATATATGATTAGAAAGTAAACTGGGTCCATATAACTCCTGCAAATTCCTGGAATTTGAAATTTTTTTAAAGGGCTCTTGAAACTCCTAGAATTTTGACTTGACTCCTTGAAAATTGTGAATTACTCCTGGAATTTTTACTTACCTTGATGCATTTATTATTATTATTATTTTTATGTTTGGAAAATATAATTTTTTTTTTAGTTTTTTGTCATAATATTTTAAAATTTTTAATGACATTTTCCAAAAAATTTAATTGAGTATTAGCTCTAAATGTTACCACTAGATGGCTGCTCAATCGATATTAGATTGTTTTATTCATAAGGGTTAAATAAAATTTAAAATCCTGTTCAACCACAATAATTTAATGTTAATCCAGTTTAATCAGGACTGGATGTATTTAGATTTATGTGTGAAGTGAAGTAATCACCAACAGGATCATCACGATGTGCAATCAGACAGGCGATTTTAATTTATTCTTTTTGTTTTCTTAATATTGTATAAATTTCATTGAATATTAATATTTAAATATAAAATTTTTGTGAGCTAAAATGTATTTTCATATTTTCCTTGATGAAAACTATATATTCAGTGAATCTGGTTAAATTTGTTTATAAATGAAATAAAGCCTGAAATAACTTATTTAATATGCCTGGTGGAGTGAGCCTTTTCAATATGATCAGTGGACTCTGGAAAAAGCCATACAAATAAATATCTATAGAATTCTTACAATTGTATATATAAAAACCAACAATTATAAAAATCTATCAAATGATTAAAGAAATTAAAAAGCCTATATAGAATATGGATGTGAAATTGTAGTTTTAAAAGAAGTTTAAATGTTGACAGATGGAAAATTTAGAATTGTTTTTATTTAATAATAACTGAGAAAAAAGTCATCATGGAAATTTTATCTAAAAGTTGTATTTGTTTTTAGTAAATATATTTATATTTGAAAAGAGGTTATTTTCCTCTTGAAATACTCAATAACTTGGTGGAAACCTATTAAAGATTATCAAAAACTTTAAAATTACCCATTATTTTATACAAATTATAATCCAGTAATACAAAGAATATTGATTATTTCAATATAATTTTTCTGTTATAACTAAATTCGTTGTAGACCTTTGATGTAATCATTAAGTACATCTCTGACTTAAATTTAAAAAAATCATTAATTTTTTCAATTATTTATTTCTATTATTTACAAATATAATTGAAAAATATTGCATATACATAATTGTACTCATATTTGGTTAAGAATAATGTTTAAAATAAAATTAAAAAAATTATTTAACATGAATGTTGATACCTCCTGGAAATTTTTGATTTGACTTGTGAAAAACTCCTGGAATTTAAAATTCTTGGAAATCTGTATGAACCCTGAGTAAATTATTTTTAAGCATATGCTTGGAATGTCTTATGTTTTTATTATTGTTCTACAGGTTGCTACTAACACTGAGACCAGTAAAAATGTTGGTAATGCTATATTGTATGAAACTGTACTTTCGATAATGGATATAAAGTCTGAAAGTGGTTTGCGGGTAAGTTTATATTTTTATAAATGTTGCAGTTGATACATGTGTTTGCAACATTAATAGAAATAAAAATTTATTTTAGGTTCTTGGTGTTAATATTCTGGGAAGATTTTTGTTAAATACTGATAAAAATATCAGGTAAATTTTTTTAACTTTTATATTTGTCTATTTCTTCTAAAACATTAGATTATCATTACTGTAATTGTTACACCTTTTGCACATGATACATTTATATTATTTATTGAATTAAAATTTTTGATTAACAATGTGAAATTTAAAATCATTGTAATACCAACATCTCCTATGTTATATTTTTTCTTGGATTTTAGCTTTATTGATTATTTTTATTTTCATTTATTTAAAGCAGAAATAGAGAAATCATTCCATTATTGGTAAATAGAAGTTTAAAAAAATTAGAATGCAATATAAAAAAATGCTCCAATTGTGTAGTGTATATATTTTAAGATTTGTAGGTTTTTGATCAACAGCTTTTCCATATTAGTACATTTTTTAAATAATTAATCCTTATAAAATCAAACTTCGTTTAGTTCCAGGCTAATGAAATGGGCATGTTTTATCAATTTTAGAGTTACATTTTACCCTAGAGATTTAATAAGAAATTTTATAAATGAGATAATATATCTTAAATATTATTTAAAACTTATTTAATATTAATCATTCAAATAAACATTTTCTTTTTTGGCAATTTTTTTTTAATTGAACTCTGGGAATGGCAACTTTAAACACATGTTCTATGTGGTTCTACAATTTAGAGTGAAATTGGAAGTAATTTACAGTCTGTAGTTGGTAGTATCAAGTAAATAGTACTAAACTAGCTGATTTGAATTATCCTCTTAAGTTAACTATTCCTGCATAATCTGAATATAAATTTTAATAATTTTACTGGTAATCCCTATTTTTCATGTGCTCTTGCCTTCGGTTCAACAGTTTGTGTATTCGAATTTCACCTTGAACGTGGGTCTTTGTAGTGGCTTAGAATCCACCTTAAACCATTGGTTCTGGTCTAATGGACCCTCGTACAAAAAATGACCGATAAGTGACAAGCCAAGCCATGCCTGGTTTTCATATATTGCATATTTGTCTAATAATTTATAAAATTAAATGATACCAAATTTAATTTCAAGTTATTGTCTTTGTTGTGTTCCTTAAAATAAATGTGATTTACAAAAAAAAAAAAAAAAAGATTATGTTATAAAAAGCATAAAAATCATTTTATGACAACATTGAAGATGTTGTGTTAGAAAAGTATTTATTGCTGAACAAATGACTAAATGAAGAATGTTAAAAAACAGTTCATGAAATTGTTTATAAATTTTTATTAAATAATTCCTTAATAAAAGAGTGTTGGAGTAGAGATTAGTTTTATATTTTAGCTATTTTTTAGACAAGTTCAATTTAAGAAAGATATCAGTTTTCTAGATATTTTGCATATTTTAAATTGCATGAATGTGTTTTTAAAAATATGAACCTGAAAAATAAATAAAATATACTTTAAAGAGATAGAAAAAAAGTGAAATTTCATTTTGATTGAAAAAATACTAAATATGTGGTAAGATGTTAGCATATAAAGTCATTGAATTGAATAAATTAATTTCTCAATTATGAAATGTAAATTTTTGTGTTCTCACAGCTGGTTGAGTAAAAATTCTTTTATAGGACAACTATGTTTACCAAGGTAATCTGCTGTGTTGCCAAAGCTGGCCAAATTTTAAAATATTGAATTTTAAATTTCACCACCAGAGTTAAACTTCATCTGCTAAGCTCCAGGACTTGTATGAAAGTTTAAAAATACATTTCTTGAGTTTTCAGTGCAAGCTATTTTTTGTGTTGCGATGTAATCATACTTTTGTTGAATGTACGTTATTACAAAAATTGGCCAAACTGCTACAAATTATCAGTGAATAAAATCATTTTCTATTAACCCAGATTCCTCAAAGCTCATTTTAAGCTGTATAATATAAGTTTACTTTTCATCTTACAATGATAAATTTATATTTATTATTTCTTTTTATTTTATTGTCACTTTGAAAAGTTTTACTGGATATGCTTATGGGTCTGAGGGTGCTGAGTTGGTAGTTGAATGGTTAGTTGTCTTGATACATAAGTTCGAATCCCAATTTGACTTTGGATGTTTGTAGCTATTCAGAATTTGCTTTAAACCATAATTCCCTATGTAAATAGCCGTCATGTGCAAAAAATGACTGTTTAGCAACAGATAAACCAACCAACCTTATGGGACTAAGGATAGTGTAAGAATTTACATTTATGACAAGGAATGTTTTGAATTCAGTGATTTTTAAAATTTGTTCCATTATTTTAAGGTTTTTTCAATTTAAATTATATAATTTGGCATGAATTGATGAATATGCTGTTTAAATCATTATATCATTTGACAAATTGCTTTGATTTGTATGTATAAAATAGGAAAAATTATTAGATTAAATCTGTAAAAGTTGAGTCTCTCTGGAGCATGTCCTAGACTGCATGGGTCTAAGTTTAAAGGACCTAATATCTCCACATCAAGTAATTGACTTTGCTTGAATAGATGGACTCTTGAACTATATCAGCTATTGCTAGATCATGAAGGATCAACAACAACAATAGTTGATCTGACTGCTAGCTGATTGACTCTGACCTCTAGTTCAGTAGCTAATGAATACCCATCTTGAGCATAAATAGATGTTGTGATCTGACATTTTTTTTTAAATATTAGGCTATAACGACTTATGTATGGAAATATGATTGTAGAGTAACAGCTTTATCAATAAAATTTTAATTATTCATTAACTGCATGGGTCTAAGTTTAAAGGACCTAATATCTCCACATCAAGTAATTGACTTTGCTTGAATAGATGGACTCTTGAACTATATCAGCTATTGCTAGATCATGAAGGATCAACAACAACAATAGTTGATCTGACTGCTAGCTGATTGACTCTGACCTCTAGTTCAGTAGCTAATGAATACCCATCTTGAGCATAAATAGATGTTGTGATCTGACATTTTTTTTTAAATATTAGGCTATAACGACTTATGTATGGAAATATGATTGTAGAGTAACAGCTTAATCAATAAAATTTTAATTATTCGTATTTCTTAACATGATTTTCATATACAATTTAAATTTTAAATTTGTATTTTGTATGCATTCTTTTATTTCTTAAAATCATTTCTATATGATTTGGCATAATTTTATTGAGATTTTTATGTGATTTAAAATGCTTTGTCGAAAAATACTTCTCTGTAACAACATACAGTTTGTAGATTTCTTTTCTATAAAATTCTCTCAACAATAGCTCATAATTTTTTTCAATTAATAGAAGTTTAAACTATCACACTATTATGAAAGTAGTTATTATCTCAGAACTTACATGGCTGATTTTACTTTATAACAGGTTGATCTATGTACCATAATAATCCCTATTAGGGTACCAACCTTTAGTCTGTGTGATGACATTGATTTATAAATTCTTATTCAATATAAGGATATCTGATATTTTGACAACTTAAATTCGATGCTTAAGATATTGATTGCTTTCTTCTGATATGCAAAATATAAATTCATTTGAAAAGTCTTCTGAGAAGAAAATCATTATATATTTTAAATTTGTATTGTTAAATCTGTGTGTTAAAACAAAAACAAGATGAATTCTTAAATTATAAATTTATAACAACATACTATTTTTAAAAAATTAATGTGGCTAGTACAGTGTAATTACTTACCTTATTTCTATTACTTGCAAACTTGTTTTATTGTCATCACTAGTTTAATTCTCTTTTACAGCGATGTTTGTCATGTTTGATAGAAAACAAATATAACTTTACATATAAAATAATAATTTATTGTATTTAAAAGTACCCCCAGAATACATATTTTAATACTACGTATCCATCAAAACTTAATGGCTATTGAATCCTTTATGCATTTCGATTATCTTCAATATTTCAATTTAGTCTTCAGATTATTCCACTTGTAATAGTTATTTTTTTCTTTTTACCTTATTGTGCCAAACTGCTGGCTGCATCATGTCATGTTTGTTGGAAACCAAATAGAACTTTAAAATAATAATTTATTGTATTTAAAAGTATGCAGATTGCTCATCTTGGTGCTGCATATTGGCTTTTGCTAATCATACTGGAATCTATAAAATCAAGAGAGCATTATTTACTTCATTATAAAGTACACAGTTACAGTTATGCAGTTAAGATTTACATATCTGACAATATTGAACAGAAAACCTATCAGTCATGAATTTCAGAAGAATATTAGAAGAATGAACTTTTGCGCCAGTGTTCTCTAAACTCTTCTTCATATCTTCACATGTTTTTAAACTTATTTTCAAAAGGCATTTGCTGATTTTTGTAATTGCAAACTCTTTTCTTGCTTTCAAAAATATTAAAATTCCATTATTATGATCGAAAGATATTCTTAACTTTCTTAATACTCAAAATTAATTGTATTGTGAAGCTTATATTTGATTAAATACTGGTTTATACAAAAAAAATTTAAACACAATAACAGAAAATGTGCTTATATGAAACCCAAATTTTTAGATTTCTAACATTTGAATCATTAATTTCATAATATTTAATGCCATTTCAAAATTACAAAAACAGTATGTTTAATAAATTATAATGAAATATTGAAATTGTTAAAAATAATTTTAAATAAACTGAAATATCTTTTGGAGGCTAACAATTTTTATGTAGTATTTGTTTTTTATTTTTAATGAATACTGTAGCTTTCTAATATATGCTAAAATTGTCTAATTATAAACACATGTGTAATCATCATATATAATTTTAGTCGTTAAAATGAAAGAAAATTGCTTTACTGCCAACCGTTGAAGTTCGATTCTGTAGAAAGATCATTATTTTAATAATAAGTAATATATATTATCCATTTCATTTTGTGTATGTATGTCCGAATATTTTTTAGTTATGTATATAAGACAAATTACAGGATTGAACCAATATTTTTAAAATCAATTTCATCTATGAAATCTTAGGAAAATTTGGATTGAATGTAAATTTGTGAAATAAATTATTTAATGACAGCTTAAAAAAATAAAATGAAGAAAGTGAGTCAAAATGTATGGAACTGAAAATACATATCCTAGAACTAATATTATTGCTTATTTGTATAATATCTAGTACTAATTTCTGAACTTTAAATTTAATTATTAAAAATTTGGCTTATCTTACAATTTTTAATGATAAGATTTTATAGTTCCCTATTCATTATGAAATTTTATTCAAAATTACAATTATGTTATTTTTTGGATTCTATCCATTTACTGCATGCTTGTATAACCGGAAGTGTAGTTAAATTTTAATAACCTCTTTCATCTGTGAGTTCTCTGTTTTGTGATAAAAATACTAAACGATTTCTTTATCTGTTAAGAATATTTGGAACTACACACTGTTAGGAATAAATGCAATTGTTTTTTGAAAAAAGTGTTCAATTGTTTCATTATAACATATTTAACACTTAATATATTATTTTTTTATATATGCTTTTCAAATTTATTAGATTTTTATTACATTTTGAGCTTCATTTGCATATTAATTTTATCAAATTTTGTTTAAATTATCATGTATTAAATTTAAGGTATGTAGCGCTAAACACGTTATTGTGTACAGTGCAAGCTGATTACAATGCTGTCCAACGTCATCGAAGTACAATAGTGGAATGTTTGAAAGACCCTGATGTCTCTATTAGAAAGTAAACAAAATACGTTTGTATTATAACTAATAAATCTCACTTATAATGTTTTATTCAGTGAAAGTATATTCTATTTGGAAATTAAGATTTTATGTGTGGCATGGCAATTACAAATTTGGGTACTTATTCAATATATCCCCCCCCCCCCACTTATAATCCTAAAGAAATAACATGCTTCTTATGAAGAAGCGAAAATAATGTAATGTTGATATGGTAATTTTAATGTTTAAAAATTTTATTTTAAATGAAATATTTTAATGAATTTTTTTGCACAAAAATTGACTAAAGAGTGATAAAGTTAAATAAGCTAAAATGCCAAACAAAGCTAAAGCAAGTTGGTGCAAAGGATAACTCAGTGATAATTTTGTTGATTAACAGAAGCATCATGATCATAAGTCACCAAGAGTAAAAAACTAAATACATTAAAATTTAATTTTCGTTCATTGAAAAAACTACTATAGCATTATATCTACATTATCCATCATTAACACAATTGTTAAGTATTTTCTGCTAGAAATAAACTTGGGCGTTTAAATAAGCTTTGTCAATAATTATTTAATTTATAAAACGTAAATAAAGTATTTGCATAATTTTTAGTAGTTTCTAATATTGTAAACCTTTACAATACATGATGCAAAGGGAATATTGTTAACAGTAATTTATGTTTTCCTTTCCCATTACCATGATTATCGTGGAAGGATATCATGGAAAAGTACCCAAATTTATTATATTAAATATAATTTCTGATTTTTATGTGCATTTTTTATATATTGTGCTAATATAATAATATGCTGTGTTAAATGAAATTATAAACTAAGAAAATCTATTCCATAATTAGCAGCTATTGTTTGATTCAGTAAGAATAAGGAGATATGAAAGTAATTGGAGAAAATAATATATCATCACATAAAAATGTATGGCTGATTTTCATAGATTCTGTCAAAAGTCATTTTATAGAAAAATGCAGTTTTGTTTGGCTGCATAGCTTACACTCGAAAAATATTGTGAACTTTGAAAATGTGTCAGTATTTGAACTGTAGAAAAATACATCTTGACCTTTTATCTAGATTATGCTTCTGATGTTGTAGAATATAAAAAAACATTATTCTAAGGATTTCTGAATGGCGATTAGAATAATAGCTTAAAAAACTGATATAAATTGTTGAAAATCTGTCATAAAAAGTAATGGAAATTATGTTCTTGATTAATAACACTATAATGTTTACATTTTATTAGCCTGTAAATCATTGGATATGGTGCCAAGCTGGCAGCCAAATGGTTAGCGCTCTTGCCTTCGGTTCAACAGTTCGTGGGTTTGAATCCCACCTTGGGCATAAATGTTTGTAGTGGTTCGGAATCGACTTAAAACCGTTGGTCCCAGTCTAATTAGCCCTGGTGTGCAAAAAATGACCGTTGAGCGACAAACAAACCAATTCATTGGATGTGGCACATTGTCTATCATGTGTTTAATTGTTTTCCTTTCTTAGTATGTATTTATATTTTCAAATTTTGATACTTTAATATTGACATTTATGTTAAAGTAAAAGTGATTTTAACTTTATTTCTGTCTATAATGAAGCATATTCATATTTTGAAAAGAGTAAACTTAATAACAATAAAATAACAAAAAAAACTTCTACTAAATGTAAATAAAAAGATTAAAGGCACCCTGTCACATGCTTAAAAAAGCCACCAAATTTGTGTATTTGTAGTTACCAGTTGCTAAATTGTTAAGCATTTAACTGCCATTTAATTAGCTTTTATACTCTAACTTTTATGTGTATTAGCTGACTTCTGATTTATTAAATTTATATTGTTAGAAAAATGTTTATTCAGCAAAATTAAATCTTTCCATTACTTGATATAGTTTTTATTATGGGGTATTAATATTTTTAATTTTTTAGAAAAAAATTTCGAAATAAGGGAAGTTTTTATGGTATCCTATGGAATGTAAAATAGAGGTCCAATTTTCATTATTCAGTTATTCAATTTTATCACCAGATAATTACACATTATATACCCATTATATTTTCAAATTATCGAAAAAACTTTTTATTTTTTGTATGAATGATCAGACTTCTGTTTTACAATAAAATTGCTGTTAAACTATTTAAAATAGAAGATGTATCTAGATCAGAATTATGAGAAGACAATTAATATTTTTCTTTTATTTCAGGCGTGCCATGGAATTATGTTTTGCTTTGGTTAACTCAAATAATATACGGTCTATGACTAAAGAACTTTTAATTTTCTTGGAAAAAGCCGATCCCGAGTTTAAATCACAGTGTTCTTCAAATCTTTTCATATCAGCAGAAATGTATGTAATTTGTTTTATTTATAAACTAATATGTCTTCTTCATAATCTTTAGGATTTTGTGTTGCAATAAAATTTATTATTGTAATGTATCTATTTACATACATTTGCTAATTAGTTGATCAACACCTAACCAGTGGTGCAATCATAAATTAATAACTAGAATGTTATGGCGTTAAGTGAATTCTTCATTGATGGTTTGTTTTCTTTCACTTATGCAAGGTTCTTATTACTGTCATTAATTTTACATATATAATATCTTCAACATGAAGTGTAAGATAAGAAATAACCTTTTCTTTAAAGTGGAAATTTTTTCTTTATTACTTGTAAACAGTTTTTTCTGAATAGCGATCTAGCATTACTATATATCTGTTTTTTCTGCCATTTTACTAAAAATAGAACTCCTTCATATTAAAAGACCTCTAAAAATAGATTCTATTTTTATAAGATCTTATTGGCGGCCATAGTTCTGAGATTTCATTTGTTTATAATCAAACTTATTTTAAATTGAAAATTCATTTAATATTGAACTATTCACATTTAAACATTCTCTTTAATTCATAATCTTACCATCCATGTTTTGTTATTTTAACTAAAGCTAAAATATTGTTATGTGTTGTGTGATTCTAATTAATTTGGAAATAACAAAAAATATTGTTGAAAATGAAATTGCTTGAAACAGAGGAATTAATGTAAAAATATCATTAAAAATCAATAAAATTATTAAATATAAATTATTTTTGTTTAAAGTTTGCTCATAAATGTCAAAATATTGGCAAATGATAAGAAAACTTATTTATATAAGCAGCTACATGGGTGTAATTTTAAAAATTAATAAGGTCTAACTGTTTTGAATATTGGCTTTTATTTAGTCATGCTAAAATTAATCGAATAAAGTTTTATTCTTTAATTTTGATTGTATTTGATATTCTGAAACATATAGAATTTGTGTTCTTCATTGAATTACTTTTTTTCTCATTTTATTAGGTATTCACCATCTAAACGATGGCATATTGATACAATGATCAAAGTATTAACATTGGTAAGAATTTGATTTTGTCAGAAATAGCCTTAAGTGTGTGCTTATTAAATGTTTTAAATAATACAAAAGAATTTTTAGTTTGCATCAGTTATAATTAAAGAACTAAAAAATCTAGTATTTTATTTATCCATATATTATTATACTTTTAGATGACTTGGGTCTATCAAAAAATTTTCAAATGAAACTAACTTTCTAAAATTATTGCTTTTTTATTTGATGCTGATTGATTTTGCTTAAGATGCTGGTGACATTAAAAATATATAAATAACTTACTGAATAAAAAAGCTACATGGTAATGTAGGTAGAGGGATACAGAATTTAATAAAAAAATTTATATTATTAATGATATGTATATATATATATGTGTGTGTGTATATATATATATATCTTGTGCTTTCTGTGCATGTAATTACCCGATAAAAAAGAGAACTTTTCATTTCGATTACCGGTAAATAATTAATATGAAATTCATGAAAAAAAGATAAACCTAATTTTTTTAGAAACTGCCAAAAAAGTAATACAGTGTGTTTCATAATTATTAGGGCACCCAAAATATCATTCATTTAAGTAGTACACCACATAAAATGAATAATTTTGAAAGAAGCAAGTTAAATAAGTTATGTTTTCTTAGATGAATTGTAAAAATTTTGAGTTTTATTCAAATTAAAAATATCAATATTACATAAATATAAGAATATATTTTTGTATTCTAAACCATTTGAATTTTCAAAATTATTTGTAAATTCTAATTTTACATTATTAAAAAGTAAATTACCACACTGTAAGGAAATCAGTTTAATATTTGTTTGCTTTTATGGAGGAATTCATCTTGCTACATGGAAGAGAATTATGAAAATTTTGGTTTCATAAAGGTTCGGAAAATTTGAGATAGCAAGAGTTTTTAATTGCTCTAAAACTGTTGTCCACTAATAAAAGTGAGAGGTTTATATAACAAAAATATGTAAGAGATTTAGGGGAAAGAATAAATTAAAAGCTTGAAGTAATAAACAAATTTTCATGATTGTAGCTAAACAGAGTAACTCAAACAAATTTTAATATTTTTTTGAAAATTGAAAGAATAAATTATAGAGATAGATCATTTACATTTGTTATATAGATGTGTTTTTCATTATATGGCACTATACAAAGTAATTAATACAATATTGATATTTACCACCCACTACTATGATTTATATGCAGATGCTGTAAACTGTTCTGAGTAGTAGTTGTGGGAGATTTGTGGTTTTATATGTAGAGCTTTTGTATTTCATGGGAAATTGAAATAAGTTGGAAAAATAGGATTCATTTGTTACTACTGATTTACCAGCATTTGTGCCTTTTGACATTTAGGAGAATTAAACTGGAATTTTCAGCAAGGTTGTTCACCATATCTTATATCATAAAATAAAGTCTTTAGCTGACCAATCCATAGTCCAAAATTGAATTCCATAACAAAAAATACTTGGTTGGGCATATTAGTTTTATGTAGATAAATGTCAATATGATTCTCTGTATGGAATCATATTGAGTAGCTATCATGGAAAATGGGATGAAATTCATATAACATTACTTACAAATCTGATTAATTCAATGAAGAATCATTTATATGTAGTTACCTAGAAAAATGATAAATCATCATCTTTTCAGTTTCATAAAAATATTTAAGTAATGTTCTGAAATTTTATGTATAGACATTGAATTTGAATGGAAAAAATTTGAAATTATTGATAAATATTTAGTATATTTAAATATCTCTTATAAATAATATGTTCATATTTAATTATTCACATTTATTTAAATTAGCTTAATTTTAAAAATTATATTCCCAAAATTACATCATTTATATGTGTTTCTTTGTTTAGGCAGGAAATTACGTTATTGATGATGTAGTAGGGAATCTTATTCAACTTATATCTGAATCTAGCTCACTTCATACGTACACAGTCCAACAATTGTGGAAACAGTTGACTGGCGACCTTGCTGCAAAACAGCCCTTGGTACAAGTTGCATCATGGTGTATTGGTGAGTTTGGAGATTTGCTCAATTCTTCAGAAGGTCAAGATTCTTCTCCAGCTGATGTGAGTAATTTTTCTTTAAAAACTTAATTCTAAAGTCATGTTATTATGAACATGCTGGGGTAGAATATGTGAAAATAAAAAAGTATGTTAAACATTTGATTACTATAATTAATTTTAAAAGTTTGAGTTTCTTTCTGTTATTTCTTTTTAGGTAAGGAAATAAAAAAAATTTTTTTTTTCTTTTCCCATTCAATAATTACGAAATGTACAATTTAGTGAAGTGTTACAGCTAATTATAGGAGGGTCCCCATCTGTTACATATTATGTCCTGTTATGCAGAAATACTTCAGAGAAATGTCATTAAAATCTTCAATTCACAATTTTGTTAAACTGTGAACAATTCACTTTTAAAGAGGACTTTTATAGGAATGATATTCTGATATAATATAAACTTCTAAATATTCTGTTTTCCCCCATTTAGTAAGTAGAAAACATTGTATTGTTCGGTGATGCATTGCATCCAGTTATAGGATTGTCTACAGCTATTACATATTGTGTACTGTCACACAGAAATGCAGTTGATAGTAAAAATAAATTAGAGAAATAACATTAAACTCTTCAATGCACAATTTTGTTAAACTGAAATCATTGCTCTTAATTCTCTTTGGAATACATTTTTCAAAAGTAGCTTTCAAGGAATTATATAGTAAACAAGTTCTTTGCAAGATTTTTGATTAAGTAGGACAATTTATATTTTTATTTAATTATAATGTTTGCTGTCATATTTGCTGATATCAGTCAACTCTCAGCTGACTCTTCTTAAAAGTACACAATGTTTCTTATTGTATTTAGTTTAAATTTCAAGTTAGTATTAACTAGATTTCTTTTAATGAGTTCAACATGCATGAAATTTCAAAATCTTATTTTAAAACTATTTCCAAGAAATATGGTTAAATTATCTCAAAATTAAATAAAATTAGGCAGCTGAAAAATTGCGATTATAATTATTTTTTAAACTTTAAAATATTTTCTGAAGTAAATTTCATTCTATTTGGATATTTTCTGTAGTAATGAAGATACAAAGAATTTTTTCACTTTCATAAAAGAAATTGTTTCTACATAGTTTATATCATCATGAGAATAAAATTTAAAGAAAATTGAATGATGTTTTTATTTATAAATATTGATAAATCTTTAAATCTGTTCCACCCTTCTTATTGAAGGTGTCTATAACTCATAGCTGTGAAAAGTTTTCTAGACAGGCATTATGTGTTTATACTTATTGCTGTGCAGTAGATAAAGTAATTTTCATTCCTGGCAGTTGAAAGGCTAATAACTATGAGTCTTATTTTCTTACACCCATCAATTGAACATCTTCTTTTTCAGACAATTGAAAATGTGATAAAAATATTATATCAGAAGGGTTACTTAGTACACAATTAATTTAAATATTGCTTCCGCTTTTTATTTTTTAAAAATCAATAAATGTTTCCTAAAATTCAGTATTTTGACTTTCTTTATTAAAATTAATAATTTCCTGCAATTTTACACCACATACACTAGCCAAAATTACAAAATTGTGTATGAAATAATTTTCAAATCTGTTCCTTTGTTTTTATTAAGGTGATGTATGATTTCTAATTGTTTCATTAAATTATGATATGAAATACCTAGAAATCATATGCATACAAGGTATTTGAAACTTTAAATCTTATCATCATGAAATAAAATCATAGTAGGTGATCCGTTAACGAACAGTTTGGAATGCGAACAAATTGGACAGCAAACATTTTCATGAAAGATTTTGTGTTCAGACAACAAACACATATTTGGATAACAAACTAAAACAAATTCTAACAAACACTTTTCAGCCATCAGAGCATGATGTGCTGGATTGCCTAATCCAACAAACCAAAAATCATTTTTCAACTCTCTTGAATTATGTTGCCTGCCTATTAAACTTCAAAGTTCTATACTGGAAAAAAAAATTTTCCAATAGAATATTTATAGCCAAAGTAGACCATAGTTTTGGTTTTGAATGAATTCAAAACCGAAACTGATATTATTTTGAGCTGCCCCAACCTAATTTTTGAAGAAGTTGAAGGATGTCAAAGCAGGATGATGAAGGATGTCTTAGAATAGGTACCAAACCAAGCTGAAGTTATAAGGTTAGGGATCTTTACTACAACAATGCTATTAATCACTTCTGAAAAGTCTTAAGAAAAGCAAATGGACATGTTCTTTAATGCCCCATGAAAAAAGACAAAAATATGAGAAGGACTGGTTAATAATCAAGACTATATATATGTATTATTATTTTTAATTAACTTACTAAGAAATTTATACATCATTTTATTAAATTTAATTTTTAGTGTCTCCAGAATGAATTAATAGATTTTACAAAAATATCTCTAGTAAATTGATGATTTGGTTAACAAACATTCAGATAGTGATCATAGTCTTGTAACAGATTATGTTTATTAACCGATCACCCACTGTACTTGTTATTTGCCTCTAGAAGTAACTGATTTGAAACTGTTGTTCTTTTTCATATATTTGTTGGTTTTACATAATGTTTTTGATTTGTTTTATCATTTTTTATATTTTAAAGTCGGTTTTTTAGGTTACACCTGACGAAATCATAGATTTATTTGAAAAAGTTACTTTAAATATTCACATGACTCTTACAACGAAAGAATATGCTGTAACTGCTTTGATGAAACTTAGTGTCCGATTTCCAGATATTGCACCGTAAGTTCTATTACTGACCTAAATTGTCTATTTACTTATAATTTTTCTTATAAAAAAATTTTTGAAAATTTCTTTTAGGCGTGTTAAAAGATTCCTTGATGTTTTTGGAACAAATGTCAATGTCGAATTGCAACAAAGAGCCATTGAGTTTTCTTCTTTGTTTAGAAAATTCAATCACTTAAGGTATTTATCATTAATTTTTTTCTACAATTATTAGCTTTGTCACTTCTCAGTTATTGCTTTCCCTTACAAAATTGAATATTAGTTTGCAGAAGCAGAGTGTTCTTTTTTAAATTGATTTATCTCTTTTATATTTGAATTTAACTTTATATATAGTAGAGAGAAAGATCAGTTGCATTAATTCATACCAATAAGATTTTTATATCTTTGCAAAAAAGATTTATCTTTAAAGTACTAAATCAATAGTTCAGAAAAAAGTTAGTTGACAAACTGATATGATTATCTCTTCCATTCACAAAATTCTGTTTATATATTTATATATATATATATATATATATATATATATATATATATATATATATATATATATATATAATGTAGCTTTTGAAAATTTCTTTAAAATAAGAATAGGTGGTTAATTTTTCAACTGTAGCAAAAGCTTTACTTATCATTTTTATTGAACAGTTTGATAACTACTATCAACAAATTTGCTGTGATGGCTGAGTAAATGTACTATTTCACTTAAGTGGGTAAGCTTCCAGAACCATTGCTTTTTCTTCCTTTAAAAAAATTATAATTTTTCTTTTTATCAAGATTTTTCAATAAATTTAAGGTGGGGTTAGAATTTAGGGAAAACTACAATCCTCTTATTACAAACACTTTTTGAGAATGGTTACATATAAAATATGTTAGTATTGCATCCCCCTGGTTACTGAAAATGAAAATCAGTCATTTGGTCTCATGTATTTTGAAATGTTGAATGTGCTTATAATCTAAAATTCTACATTTTTATTTTTGTGTGTTAATATTTAGTTATAGCTATTGAATAAGCATTGGATTTGTGTGTGTCTGTGTGTGTGGTTAATGAATTTATATTTGAATAAATTATGTAAAAAAATCCTATTATACTTTTTATTTATGGGTTGAATCAATCTTATATTATTCAAGTATTTAATAACCTAAAAATTTTGAATAATTTTATAGTTAAATCTGTGCATGTAATGGAATATATTTATCCCTTAATTTTGTATTTGAAACAAAATTATATTTCAATTTACAGGCCTAGTTTATTAGAGCGTATGCCAGCAATGGAAAGTAAAACTAATAGAGAACCTGTAGTATCAAATGGTGATGCTGGAGAAGATGAAATAAATTCTGTGATCAAAAATGATAAAGAAAATATTAAAAACTCTGATGATTCGGTAAAATTTTTATTTTCTATTGTTAAATTTTTTTAAATTGTATGCTTGTAGAATTTCAGATTATTCACAAAATTGGTGGCAAATGAATATAATGCAACTATTATTAAAAAAAAAAAGAATTCTGTAAAATAGAAGAAATATTACGTCTTTTTTTTTTTTTTACAAAAAATTTTTTTACTTATCTTTCTTTCCAAGTTAAAACATCCATTTTTTATTTAGTCAGTTACAGAGATTTTCCTTTGACAGGATAACTTATAACAAAAAGAAATAAAATAAAACCTTTTCTTAAAATTCATAAAATTAAAGCTCTTTTTTTATTAACTCACACATATATATATATATATATATATATATATATATATATATATATATATATATATATATATATATTACTTTAACATAACTCAGTACTTTGAAAATGTAAAAGTATATTGCATTTTTTTAAGTATGCATATTTTATTCATATTTAAAATATGATCAATGCAATAAATAAACAAAAATAACAATGATTTCCTTAAAGTAATTGGTTTGTGTAGATATTTCCACATGTAATAAACTATCAAAATGCTCTTAGTGTAAGATTCATTACAATATACATTAATTTGAACAAATTGAGGAGAAACATGTGTTTGTATGTGAGAGAGAAAGGGGTAAATATTCTTTGTAAAGTAAAAGCAGTATTCTATTCTTTATGCAACTGTTTTCTTATTTTTTAAACATAATTTTATTTTTGCGATAAGTATTATGCTAAGACCAAAGCTGTCTCTGAAAAAGTACATCTGAAAAGCTCATGATATTTCATTCATTAGTAAACAATAAATTCATTGAGAAAGTTTTGAGTTTTATGTCCATAAATAAAATTACCATACAGAAGCATTGACTTAAAATTCCAGATGTTTTTCATTTAATACGTTAAGTTTTGACACCTTACATTTGACTTTTCAAAATTATTAAAATTAAAAAAGTATTTTAATAAATTTTGATTTTTTTATTTTAGGTATTTTAAATTGTACTGTATAAACTGGCAATTTTTTTTAATTTTAATACATTAAGAAAGGTTTCATTAAGCCTTCAATAGTTTTGATTACAATAAAGTAAAAAATACTATTAACTTAAATATTTACTGCATTGAATTTTTCTTAAAAATTCACATAAACATGCAGATTTTTTGTGCATTTGTCTTTGTAATTTTCAATCCTTTAATATTGTTTCAGAATGTCCTTTTAGACCTTCTTTCCAGTCCAAGTGAATCATCAGCTTTTGTGTCCACAAATACCTTAACAGAAGTACCAGAAAAATCAGAAGAACCTGCTTTACTAGATCTTCTTGGTGGTTTAGATATGCCACATATCCAGAGTAAATATATTTATTATTAAATTTCTATACGAGTAAAAATATGTAAAAAGAATTAATATAATTTTACTAATTTTTCCTTAATAGCTGCTAACTGGATGTAATATTTAGTTAGTTTGTTTATAATGATTGTAGTCTAGCAACCTTATTTTTTGATAATCAGTAAAATATCATAAAAATCTATTCCTTTTAGACAAACGTTGACCAAATTTCTAACCTGCACCTGTAATTCTTTACATTGCCAGCATTTAATGAACTGAATTGTAATTTATTTTTTTAAGTTTTACAATTTGGGTGAGTTATTACATGCAGACTGTCATCATTGGATCTTATTTTTAGGACATCACTTGGATTTGTCATTGTTAATAGGAAGTTACTTTTACTGTAGCAAGAAAAGAGCTAAATTTTCAGGAATACCATCAGTTTTATTTTTCACTAAGTTTCTTTTAATATAAGCAATTTCCAAAGTTTTGATTTCCTTTGATAAGAAAGGAATTCTCTGGACAGCCAATTAAAATGTATTTAATAATTTTAAGTTATAGTTTTTAAATTTTGTTCATAATTTTCTTAAAAATGCCATTAAAAATAATAATAAAAAAACTGATGAATTAGTGAAGTGAGCTGTTAGTGTGCAAATATCATTAGATTTGTAAAGCTGTTCCTTAGAGATGGAAAATGTAAAGAAGCAGGGGCCAGTTCTATAGTTAATTGCTATTTGTAATAGCAAAGATTTATTTTAGAACTAATACATTTAAGTTTTTTTTCATTGTAATTTTTGCAAATCTGATTTTAAAATTACTTTTGATGTGTACTCTGGACTCGAGTTTTAATGATAACTCATGGAAAACTAAAAATCTAAAATAATAATTGGGTAATCTAAAAAATTAAATTTTGTAAGGTAAAATTGAATTCATTCATATTTTAAATGAATTTAATTGATAAATAATAACAAAAGTCTTATATAAATTTTCAGTTTTGCTTTTAGATAATTCTATTTATCTCCTCCATTATTCACATTGGTATATTGTTTTGGTAGTTTGGTATCAATCCATTAAATGAACATACTTTTACTGCAGGGCTCACAAGTCACCTATGGATGATTCAAAGCCTTTTGTATTGTTGAAAAAGTGTCTTAAAATTTTGCAGTCTTATAAATTTATGTATTGATATCTGATTTCCTGAAGTATTTCAAAATGTATTTAAAAATCATATTATGGACAGTTTGAATTTAAAATGATTAACTTATTTCTGTTTAAATTTGAAAATTCCTGTATCTTGTTAGGAAATTTCTGTTTTAGATTATTTGAGTTCTACTCTAGTGAAAAAAACAGTTCATTTACCTGCAGCTGGTGTAGCATATATAGAGAGTTAAAAATATTTTTTACAGAAAAACACTAAAATGTTGCAATAAAATGATAAATTTTGTTGATGAAAACTTGGCTTTTTATGGTTAAGAAATTACGTTTTTTTTAAATTGAGTTTATGGTAGATCATAAATTTTTTTTATTTGTTTATTACAAGTATTTGTTTGGTTAAATTTATATATATTATTTAAGTACTATTTTTTTTTATTAAATAAGTGATTCAAATAATAAAAGGTTCTCTTACAGTGAAATTATTGATATATGAATTTTTATTTGTTGTAACTTCTGTATATCATTTTTTATTCATGTTTATTTTACATTTCATATATTTTATGGTATACATAAATATATGTACTAAAACTTTTATATTTATAGGTAAATAAACAGTATTTTATTAAGTAGAGAATTAAAAAATTAATGTTTTATATTAAAAATAACGGTTTTTGTTAATGTATTCATTTATATTAGAATCCCACAAATGTCCACATGAAAATTAATTTTTAATGATGGTTAATAACAGTATATAGTACATAATTTATTTATTCTTTTTAATGCTCAATTTTTTGCATAGAATACAATTAGCTCTTTTCCCCATTATTTAATGAGAACTAATACTTATAAATGTTTTAAAGAAATGGTGAACAAATATAAAAAAAAAAATTTTTTTTAATTTTACTAACCCTTAACTTAAAAGTGAATTCTATTATGATATTTAAGATCATTTATAATAATGTGGCTGCTTATTTAAAATTTTATTTTAACCTTTTTTTATATTTGCATAAGAATGGAAAATTAGAACTATATTTCGAGTAAGATATTTTTTTTTCAAAATATGAATAAAAAAGGAATATAGTATATTTGTATAGAATATTAGCAGATTGTATAAAATTTCACACCTTAAGAAATAAGCAAAATAATATTCAACTAACTTAAATAAGTTTCAGCAATGCAAAGTTTTATTGAAAAATAGCATGTACTTTATTCATCTCTCTCATTTATAAAACTTCAAATTTTTTTCAAATTTTAAAAGTTAAAAATGAGTACAATGAAAATTATTTGAATTACTTTCACAGCACAATTTTTAGCCAAATTGGCAGCCAAGCAGTTAGCGTACTATCCTTTTGTTCAACAATTTGTTGGTATAAATCCCTTCTTGAGCCTTGGATGTTTCTAGTTGGTTTGGAATTCACATTATTTCAAATCTTTTCTTGTGTGCGCAGAAAAGGACATTGAATGGCAAACAAACCAAAACATACGATTTTTTACTTCCAGTATGTGTTAATAGTATAGTAACTGAGTAAATTTGTTTTTAAAGGGATAAACATTTTATAAAAATTTATAATTTTCCTCCAGTAATATCAAGCAATTTCTGAACAATTTTATTTCCTCATCATAAAGCTTTATGAAAGTTTTTCTCAGAAGTCGCAACTTTGATTTGAACTTTATAAGTATGCAATACTTGGTATTCTACACATTTACATTATAATTTCAAATTCTAACATCTGTGCTTGAAGTAGAAATCAATTTTACAATTTACAGACATGAAACAGAATTCAGCTACATAATCTTGTAGTAATGACCTAGGTTAAACAGTGGATATTAAGCACTCAACATTACAATTTTGTATGGTTTAAATGATTTATTGAAAATTTATATGGTTTAAATGATTTATTATATTATACCCTCAAGTGTTTGTAGTAATTTTTATATTCTATTTATTCAGAAATTTTGCTGCTTACAAAATTCTTATACTATTTTCAGGTGCATTATTCACATTTTATATTAATGGAATGTGATCATTTAAAAATTGCTTTTAGTTATCAAAAAGGATTAAATTTTCATAAACTTTATTTTTAGTATAAGATTATTAAACAGGAGAATCAAGTATTACCTAAATTATTAAGAAAGTTTCAAGTACTACTTGATCTTTCAATAAATTTCTAAATTGTGCAGAAAAACATCTAAAAGTAACTACCATAAATATTTTCGCTTTTGGCTTCTATTAATCAAATTTGATAAAAAAAAATCAAGAACTTTTTTTTTTCAATTTGAACTTTATAAAAAAAATGTTGGTAATTTTTTAGTTCCTAAAATTGAAGTTTTGTTTTTCCATGAAAAACATGCATTATTACTTTTGTCGACATTACTGTTGAACATGTAATGTCGACAAAGTGGAACTACATATTAATGAAAGTTAATAGAAGTGCAATGTGAAATTGTAAACACAAAAAGAGCATTTTAGGAACACATCATTACCTAGTCATATCTTATGGGCATAATTTAGGGAAAATCTTTACAAATAAGAATTTTGATACCACTTTTAAAGAAGTTGTCACATGATATATGTTAGCTGATAACTATATGTAAGTAATTCAAACTTACTGATAATTTTGTTGTTGTGAAAGTGAAAGCTTTTAAAAATCAAGCAATACTCCAACTTTAAAAAAATTGGACATATGAATAAATTTTATAAAAACAAAACATGTGAGTAAAATTTGCAATCATGAATCATTCATATAAGATAGTATGTCAACATGTATGAAAACTTGAAATATGAAGTTTTTTACAAGGAAAATCTTACAGATATATGCAAAAAAAGGACATCTTACAAATCACATTCTTTCTCATGGTATCTTAGTGAAAAAAATACTGTAAAAATCTGTTTCTGCTGAAAACATTTATCTATAAAACATATAGTTTATCCAAAATTTAAGTTGATTAACTATCAAATATTTTTTTCAGTGTATTCTAAAACATTAAAATTACTTATTGAAAAGTAAAGCCAAGCTGACAGGCAAATAGTTAGCACTCTTGCGTGGAGTTTGAATACAGTTTTTGTCTTGGCTGTATGTAGTGGTTCATAATCCACTTTGAATTGTAAGTTCCAGTCTTACTTAGCCCTCGTGTGCAAAAAAGGACTGTTCACCAACCAACTAACTAGCACATCAAACTGTAAAAAAATAGGAAATTTTATATTGCATACTACTGTAAAGTAAAAAGTCTGCTGCTCCAAGAATTGGCCTGATTTGTTTTTCCGATACTTTATATAAAAAGAAAAAATTGCCCTTTTTTATCTTTATTGAAAGCTATTATCTACATTTTTACATGTTACTATATTTCTTAGAATTTCATAAACCAAAGTGATTTTACCATAATTTATGATTTTAATTTCAGGTGGTACTGATACTGGTTTCCTTTCAGATTCATATATACCAGCAGCTCCTAATATATTGTTAGAACGATATTTAACATCTCAACCAAATCCAAAAAGTAAGGAATGTGTGTAATATGTTATTTAAATTCCATAATGTGTTATTTGAGCTGATAATTTTTTCTACTTTTATGTTAGATCTACCTACAATCACAGCATTTGAAAAAAATGGTCTCAAGATAGTTTTTGAATTTGAAAAGCCGCCTGATAACCCTCAAATGATAATAATTAATCTTGTTGCCTCCAATTATTCATTAGCTCCAATTAATGACTTCCTATTTCAAGCTGCTGTGCCTAAGGTATGAATACTATTATTCAAATATTTATGAGAAAAAGTAATGATATATTGTACTGTATATTAGATACTATTGTCTGGATAATATACATTTTCATGCTGAATTAGCTTCTATATGTAGTATTACTTGATTATAGTATCTATTCAGAACATAAGTAGAATTGTTTATATAAATGCTTACATATATTATAAAGGAATGCATGCAAATGTAATAAATGTAAAATGTATTGCAAAAATAATCCTTATATGTCATTTTTCTTTTCATGTAAGCAGTAATTTTTATTAATTTATTTATCTTACACTGACTCAACTAATATCAGAGGAATAACTTTCCAAAAATTATTACAAATATTGATGTATGCAGACAGTGTAGATATTATTGCAAGGATATCTATGTCTTTTAGGTATGGTTTTGTGGCACTGGAGAATAAGAGGCAGAATGCACTTATTTGTTAATGAAAATTAAATTAATTAATTGGAACTTAAAGAAATAGATTTTATTGTTCACTTGAAAATTGATGTATACAATTTTGAGGGAAGCAAATAGTTCTATCTCTTGATTCTATAGTTAGCAATATTATCCTGCTAGAAATTTAAACAAAAAGAAAATCATTGCAATAAATCTTTCTTTTTTTAAATTATAAAGTAAATCTTTTTAAAAGAACAACCGAACTCTAGCTTTATGAAAATCTAATTAAATCTGCTCCTTTATAACATGAATATTAGGAATTGGGATTGATAGGATTTTGTAGTATCTTTGGTATAAATTTTCTTAGAGGTATTTGATGGCATCTTAGCAGTTGGAAACATGACAAAAGATTTTAAATCACTTTTATATAATAAAGATTTGACAAAGTTCAAATCTAGAACCCTGTCATTTTTTTAATGCACATGGTGTGGGAAATTTTAGTAAATTTAAAGAAATAAATCTGATTATCATCTAATCCAAATGAATGAAGATAGCTTTATTAAACCTATATAATCTTATTAGATCCAAATTCAGGTGGACAGATTGCATTCTAAAGCTGAAGGATTGTTGACCATAAATTTGGTTGGAGATAACGTCTAGAAAAAGTCAAGGCCCTTCGCTGATGAGTCAATGATTAATAGATTGATTGAGTTCATCTTATGAAAGATATTGTTTATTGCCAGTTTATAATAGATTAAAAATGAATCGTTATCTTTTTAGAAAATGGTGTTTTGCTGTTCACATTCCAGTTATAATACCCACTTAAATTTGAGATTAGTTTCCAAATTTGTTATCAATAATTTTGCAAGTGGTTTTATACTAAAAAATGTTATGGCCTTGTTAAAGTTTTTTAAAATTTGAATTTGCAAGAGGAATTTTAGAACATGAGTAACTATATTATTATACTGCATGCATCATTGTGAATGACTAGCTAGCAAATTTTTTATAAATATTTCTTTAGAACAAATGTCATTATAGTGCAAAGTGTTTAGTTTGAATTTAGTGAATAAGAATTGTTACTGGATAATTTAATTATATGATTGTGTGTTACTTAGGTTCTTATTCTTTATTTCTGATCTTAAACTCTTATATACTGTCGTATTTGGAGTGATTTCTTAAAAAGCATTGTTTTCATTGTTTGAATGTTCTGATTCACAGTCATTATAAATATGTGATATGAATATTGAAATTTTTCTCTTATGATCAAATATTAAATATATACCTAAACATACCTTGATGGTTATGCAATTGGGGTTCCTTTATACAGGCCCCAAGTGGTGCCCTTTCCATCAAGGTGAATCTCACTGTTCAGTGTACCATTAGTAGGTTTGTAAGTGAACATGTTAAATGCCTCACTTTTGGTAAGGAAAAAACTCTTTATGTGACATGTTCGAAATGCAATTCTGTGCATACCTCTGGACTACTTGATGAATTGTGCTGGTCTTGACAAGGAGAACATAGTTCTCAATCCTCTTCTGGTGTATGATTATTTGAAGATATTTGGGCTCCTGGACTTAGTCAAGCCTACATTGGGTTGAAGCCAGTTAAAATCATTAAATTTCTTATGTAAAAGTAGAATAATAGTTATCTTTTTTCAAAATTTTCAATTCTTAGTATTTCAACTTAAAAAGTATTTAGTAAGTTATACTGATTTAGAATTCTAGGAATAAATATTTGTGATAAAACCTAGGTGTTGTAAGTAAATTTTTGAATATTTTCCCAATAAGATTGCTATTCTTTACAAATAATTGGTATTAATGAAATCGGTTGCACAAGTAACCATAATTTTAATTGTCTGTTAATTAAAATTGCATTGCTGTTTATTTCTGTAATGTGTCTCATTCAATATAAAAAATTATCTGTGATTTTTTAGGTGTTTCAATTAGAATTACTTCCTCCTACAAATAATACCATACCGGCCAATAACATGGGTAATATACAACAAACGCTAAAAATCTTAAATCCGAGTAATGTAAGTATTTTCTGTATTTTTGCATATAACTTAAGCCTTGATTCTAAAAGAAAAATAAAAAAAGTATATTCTTTGCAGAGTCAATTAAGAATGAAACTAAGGATATCTTATGTATCTAATGGCAATGCTGTTTTAGAACAAGTAGAAGTAAATAATATTCCTCAAGCTGTATATATGTGAAATAACTGGTATGTTTTGGATAACTTTTTTCTTTTACCAAGTTTTAAAGCTCAAACATTTTTAATTATTTGGTACCTTTCTCTTGTATTTATAATTCATTACACTTTTAAAAAGCTGATAGAATGTTCTAAGTTTGCATATTTAGTGATTCATATAATTACTAAAAAATCTGAGTTGATTTTCTAAAATTTATGTTTTGTAGAATTCACAAAATATAGTGCTACATTTCTTTTGTGATGTTTTTTACTCTGGAGATACAGTATGGATTTCAAATTATTTCCAATAACTGATACACTTTAAAAGTATTTTGCTAAACATTTAATTTTCATATATTTTTAAAGATGCATAAAAAATTTATTTTGTTAAAAAAGTATTTGATCACAATATGATTATTACAACAAAAAGTTTGTAATATTCAAAATTTATTAATTATTCAAATGTTTTACTGCCTATTTTCCCCAGTGTCATTTCATATATGTGTGTATGAATGAATCAGAGTGATGTTCTTATCCTGTCTACTTTGGTAAACCATATTATTCTTCATTTATTTCATTTAAGTTCAATGCCAGTTTATTTTCAAAATTTTTATCATAAAAATTCATTTTATTTTTATCCTTATAAAAGGAATATTAACATGATATTACTGATCCTTAACCAGTTTTGTTTCAACTCTCATGGTGCAAGTAAACAGTTTGATTTCTTGAAGTAAAGAGGTTTCTAATTGTTTCAAAATTTCTCATTTAAGATATTTTTTGTAGGTAAAGCAGTTTTTCTGTTCAGAATAAACTTACATTAACAGAGATGCTGTTTGTTACGATTTTTCCATATTTAGTACGGATTTCTACTCTTCGTTACGGAGTTACGATGATCTTAACGAAATTACAGAAAATAGATTTCTCTCTCAATCTCTAATAATAATCCTTTTTTGTCATGTACGAGTAAATTACTAATTTAGTGTTGAAATTGGATTAAGAAAAATATGCCTGATATATTAAAAATTAGAACTGCTAAGAGCGCGCATACAGGTGATCGTTGACTAGAAATGAACTTAAACATCAGTTTCCTTTGCGTAAATCTTTTAGTCATTATGCGCATGTGCGGGGAAAGAGAGTGTATTCAGCCGCTGCCTCCGTACTTACTCTGCTGCTTACAGAGGCAGCGATTCAGCTTATCGATAGCAGATTGCACTGACGTCAGATAGTCAACAGCCAGAACTTCGTACTTCAGATTCTTGTTTCATTACTTAAGAAAATTTATTACGCTTAGCCTGGCAACAGCAGCAAAAACACCATTATTGTTCGCGCTGTGTTTCGACTGCGTGCTATGTTGGTTTAACTTGTTCGCGGTATATACATGGTTTTATTCTTGAATTAAATACATATATTATTTGTCTTGAGAAGAGAATAAAATGAAATGCGCTATTGAACCCTCTACAAATGTTAGCCCGAAAAAACAACGTTTTCGTGAAAGTTACGCCAAAGAATGGCCATGTATGACTCATTCTAATGTTTCAGAATACTCGGCATTCTGCAAGATTTGTTTGTCAGATATTGTGATTTCACATAGTGGACTAGATGATTGCTGTTGCCATTGCGATTCTAAGAAACATATAAAGAAAAAAATCAGATGTTCGAGTTTAGATAAATTCTTCTCTACAAGTAATGCATCAGATGATCCAATGAATGTTGCAGTTCTCTTTATATCGTTTCTTATCGAACATAATTTACCTATATCAACAGCAGATCATGCAAAACAATTATTCCAAACAATGTTTCCCGACTCTAAAATTGCGAAAAATTTTTCTTGTGCAAGAACAAAAGCAACGGCCCTGATACACACTGTAGCACAGAATACTAGCAGAGAAATATTGACAGCTATTCGAGAAAAGTATTTTTCATTAGCGACCAACGGAAGCAACGATTTTAACAGTAAATAATTATATCCTATTGTGATTCCATATTACAATGAAACAAAAGGCCGGAATAGTACTGTTTTATTATTTTTAACGGAATCGCCAGACAATACAGGTAAAGGCATTTTTATTGCAATCGAAAAAAGATTTCGTGAAAAAAATGTGAACTGGAATAATTGCATATCATTTTCCTGTGATAATGCGTACACCATGACAAGTTATATAAGAGGTGTAATATCATACATAAGGGAAGTCCAGCCATCATTAATTTTGATGAGATGCAGCTGTCATTTAATTCATTTATCAGCAAAGCATGCTGCATCTAAACTTCAGTTCAATTTTTAGCAGTTTATTATTCAAATATTCTTCTATTTACAGAAAGTTCTAAAATGAAATTTGCATTTCAACAAAGTCAAGCTTTGTGCAACATAAAGCCTCACAAAATACTCAAGTATATTAGTACTCATTGGCTTTCTCGTCAGCAGAGTATAGATAGAATACTTGATCAGTGGGAAGCACTACAACATTTCTTTTCAAGTTCAACCTGAAAGTGATTCTCAATTATAGTTTATACAAAGCTCATTTACAAATCCATTATCAAAACTGTATTGTTTACTTTTGTCATCTGTTCTTCCCATATTTACTTCATTAAATGATCAGTTACAACAAGAAACTCCTCAAATATATACCTTGAAACGAAAATTTAACAGTCTGTTATTATTGTTTCTTGATTTATAAAACCATCCACTATTAGTGATACCAGTAATTTAATGGATTTGAAGTGGGAAAAAAAGAAAAATCAAAAGGAGGATTGTGATTTTGCGATTGGTGGTAAAACCAGAGTATTTTTGTAATCACTAAATTTAAGTGAAACTGAGACTTCATCTTTTTATGAATCAGTGAGGCACTTTTATTCCACTGCATATTCGTATATCATTAAAAAGTTTCCTCTAAGTGATGAATTTTTAGGACACATTCAGGCAGCTGATGTTAAATTACGAAAAGATGTTAGATTTCAATTTATTCAATATTTATCATCCTTGCTGAAATTTAGTGTGGAAGACCTGGACAAATTAGAAGCTGAATTTTTCCTCTATTAAAATGAAGCTTTTACAATTGGAAATGGTGAGAGAATGGATGAAGTTTGGCACAGAATTTCTTTAATGGAAAACAGAAGTATGAAATTTAAACAAACTGATGAGTAGCATTTTAACTGTTTCTCATAGCAATGCTGGAACTGAAAGAATCTTCAGTGTGATAAAAAAAAAAAATATGGCTGAATTTAGGCCAAATCTCAGTACTGAGTGTTTAAATTCGCTCTTTATTAAGAAAAAAAAATATTTCAGACTCAAAATTGTGTTATCAGAGAGAATTTTCTCAAACAGAAATCAGTATGGCTAAGAAAGCTATAACACAAAACTTGTGATTGTCATTTATTTCTATTTTCCATGTCATTTATTTATTTATTCTCAGTTAACAGATCAGTATGCTATGTTAGTTTTAAATAAAAAGAACTGTTCTTTTCAATATCAGTGTTTTCTTTTTCCTGTAATTATATAAAAATCTGTGCTGTAAGGATCTCTGGGGTAAGGCATTTAATTTTTAAAAGAATGGTTTACTTTCTTAATTATTGTTTCTTTTTATATTTATTATGATTAGGTGATCATTTTATTTTTATTTTTTAACATAGGTTACCTTAAAAGTATTAATTTTATGCACATAAGTGTATTCTTAATGTAAACCACGTGTTACTGAAAAACATACAGAAATGTTTTGAAAAGGTTACTGAAAGTACTGAAAATATATCCGATTAGTACTGATTGGGATGCTCAGAGGTTGGCATCTGCATTAAAGTGTTTCAATATCATTGAATGTGGCACTACTTCAAATACCTCTATTTAATTACCAATAAATACTTGAAATTAAAGAATATTGTCAAAGTTGTGCATTTTTTTTTATTATTTATTGAAATAAAAGTTGTATTAAATTCATTACATGTATATTAATTTTTCATGTAAATTTTAGGAAGTTTTGAGGCTTTTATTTTTTTATCCTTATAATATCTGATTAATTTTTTGCCAAATTCTCACAATTGTGATAATATTGAAATTTTATGTTATGCTGTTTTAAGGTTATATATTTTAAGGCTATGCTGTTTTAAAGCAAAATTAATAACTGATGAAACTTTTTTATAAATGTCTCTTAAAATCAATATTCTTTTGTTTTCCTCCTGCAATTTAAAATCTAAAATTCCTTAACTAGTTAGTGTTTCAGTATTCTGTTGCATAATTTGTCTAAGTTATTTTTTTCATTCAGTAATGAATCTCAAATCTGTTATCTTTTGATGTAAAGTAGAATATTTGTGTATTTCATGTTGTTTTTATTAATCAAATTACTTGTAATAAAATGTTTTTTTTATTAATTTAGAATTCTATAAACAAATTCTTATTGTGATGATTGGGGAAAATATTTCTTTGGCTTCAAACAAGTGAATTTTCAAAAGACTTTTCAATCTACTGTTGCCATAGAAACTATCTAAACCTTCAAATGAACATCAAAGCGATTTCTAGTTGGGGTGAGTTGAGAGTTAGTTAAAGAAGAGGCAGTATTTAGGAGCTTTTAAAAATATATTTTGCACTCAATCATTCCATTGTGACTAAATAGTTGTACAGTATAATTTTTAAATTTAAAGTTCATATATATATATATACATATATATTTGTATTTATATTTTCCTTTTTCAATTCAATTCAGCCCATAGTTGGAATATAGGGGACTTTTTCATACTTTTTTTCTAAATTCAAAATGTGATACTCCTTTTCATAATTTCCAACTATGGCTGTCAAAAATGAAACAATAGAATTGAGCTGTAGAGATATTATCATTGTATAATTTGTGATTATTTTCTTTTTTCTTATGTTATTGTTTTTTATTTTTAAAATTTGGCTGAGTTGATTTTAATTTGAATTAATTTCAATTTTACAACAAAATTTTTTGTTAAACAACTGTGTGACAAATGTTTATATTGATTGCTTATTGTACATATGTGAATTTATGAAACCAATATAGCAAATAAGCATGTGATTATTTATTTCAAGTTTCATTGCATTTGAAACTCTTTAATACTCAACGTCACTTCATATTATCAAATTAAATTAAGTTTTAAAATCATTAACTAAAATAACTCATAATGTCTGAATGTAAATTAATATCAGTCTCATTTTTCAATATCAACCATTGTTTTTCAAATTTGTTTAGATTCCTGTTAATCGTTTTTCATACATGAGCTTTTAAATTGTGTAATATAATTAAAATTGTTATGTATTTTTAGTAAATAGTTGTTTGTGATAAATTGTTCGGAAAGTTCTTGCATTATTTATTTGTGTGTTATGAGAAGGATTATATATTATATTTAACTGTTAATTTGAGATTAATTCCTGAAAAGAACACCTTCTTCAGAAAAATTGCTTTATGGTTTGGAAGAAAAAACTTCCAATTTTAATTGACAGGGACATAAAGAATTTAAATTTTGTTGTATTATTGTTCTGAAAGTAACATATTTTCATTTTTATATAGAAAAAAATCAACATTAGAATATTTAATAAGAATCAGATTTACCTCTATTATTACAATTTATAAAGCCTATTTTTTCCTTCTTTTAGAATTAATGAACAATGGGAACATTGTGATATCTAACATGTTATAAATAGTCTGCTTATATTTTTAAAATGTTAATGCTAAGTAATATCAACAGTAAAAGTACTATGAAAGATTTTGTGTATTAGTTCATTATTTAGGAAATGACATGGAGAGCAGTGCCTACTTAAGAAATATTATTTGAAATGCAGAAAATATTTACAATACATGAATTTTAATTACAGAATCTATTAAAAATTGATTATAATTATTTTTTTTCCTTCTCGATTATACAGTGGACATGAAATGTATTTCATTATAATTCATTGGAAAATTTAAAAACCTTAATTCTATTAACATAAACAAACAGGTTGTTAAGGGGAACATAGGAATGTTTCCAAGTTTAAAATGTAAGTCAAAAGTTGACCATAAGTGAAAATCAGTTCAATATGTTTTATGTTTGTAAAATTTACATGTCATTAATTTTATGTAAAATTTAGTTTATTAAAGTATGGATTATAGTAGGTGGATATTTTTTATTTCCTGGAAATTATTCTGAGTACATAGGACATTTTTTCAAAAAAAAATTTTTCTTCAACATGAGAAAATAATTATATTAATGTCTTATTGCTTATGGCAGTAAGTGGACTTTAAAATTTATTTGTTTGAATCAACTATTTTAACTAATATATTAGAGAAAATATCTCCTTACAGTTTTCTGTATTTTATCCTTGTCAAACTGAAACATTTGAATCTAAATGTTTTATTAACACAACATATTTTGTTTATTTTTTGTACCTTACATACCTTTTTGAATGAAAATATATAATGTGAGTATGAAAGATTATAATTTATAATCATGTTGTATCTCAAAATGTAAAACTATACATTTTGCTTAAAATGTTTTTAATCAGTATCAATTATCTGATTTCCTTTTTTCACATTATTTGTGTACCAAGTAATTTTTTAAACAACTCCTCAAGTTAACAAGTCATAGTTAGCAGTTTTCAAATATATAAAATTAAAAAAATTATTGGAACTTTACAAAAAAATTCCAGAGTGGTTAACATTGATCCCAGAAATCATAATCATATCAATTTTTAGCTTTAATGATTATATTTAAATTTATAACTATTTGAATGTTTCAATCAGTCTCTTTGAATTGCATTTTGAAACATATAAGGTTAAAATTTGCAAAATTATGTTTTTCTGTCACTGAATAGGAAAAATAAAATTCTCTCCACTATCCTTGTGATATTTTGCTTATTAGTTATATTTAATTATGCATTGCATATTTTTGATCAGTTTTAAGTTTTTTTCTAAACCAAAAGAATTTAATTACAAAATATTGTTCTCAATGAAAATTTAATTATTGATGTATTTTGTACAGTTCCTCTTCATATAAAGGCATAAAGCAATATTACAAAGTAAATGCATTTTATTTCTAGTACTTCAGACTAAACTTGTAAAAAATAAAAGGAATAATGTAACCATTAGAATTTTCTTGTTAAACTTTCATTAGAAGATTAAATACTCATAAAATTGATTGAACTTTCTGTTTTTTTTCAAATTAGTTGCACTCTATTTTTAAATACTCATCAGTGTTCCTAAAGAATCAAATGATCATAATTTTCTGTTAAGGGAAATGTTAAATTAAATTTGCAATTTTAATAGTGTATAATATAATAAAATTGTTGTTCTTCTCTAAGATTATTTATGAATTCTTTGTATTTTGCTGTTATACCTGTAGAAAATGGTGTAAAAATACTAGAGATTCTTTTTCTGCTAAGTAACATGAATAACAGTTATGCTTATTTCAGTTTTTATGTTATTAATTTTTTATGTTAACTTTAAAAAAATGTCAAAAGCTTACGTTGTCTTATGATTTTTTTTATTATGTCCATTATTATTTACCATATGAAAATTGTATTGTATTAATTTTTTGATGTGAAATTCGATATATGATTAGAAATTTTCTTGTGATACAAAATGATTAATTTAAAATTGTTCCTCCTTATAAATACTAATTTTTTCTGTATGCATCTTGTAACATTTTTGTGCTGCAAGATTTAAATTAATTTTTATTAAACCTGCTAATTTCTATACTAGTCTGGATTTCATAAACCATTACTGGTGAATCATTTGTTGAACACATTCCAAAACACATTCAACTTGTAATACTCAAATGAAAAATCGGTTAAATCTAAAAATTTATATGCTTTATTATGCATTAATTTATTCTAGAAAAAGAAAACAAATGTACAAATACTACTTTTTATCACATTTATACGAAAACATCTAGATATTGTGTTCTATTTTTTTTATCTGCTCATTCAGAAAATCAACAAAAATTCACAATATTAGTGAAGATGTAAATAATTTTGAGCAACTAAAGACATTCATTAAATTGCTGTTAATATTAATTTTTTCAAAAATCTTCTTTAAATTAATATTTTTTGAAAGTTTTGTTTTATTCAGTTTTTTTATCCTATTTGTTTTGCAGTATTTCTAAAAAAATTTTTTTGATTTATAATAATAGACTAACACATCTCTTAACTTAAAATAGTTTTGGGGATAGATTTTGCTTTATAATATTTTTGCTTTAACTTGGGTTTTGAACTATTTACCCATAGAATGATGCAAGTGGATCTTGGACATTTCACCAATGAACTTCACAAATAATTTCATCATAAGGATCAAATAATTAATTTATATAATATAATTAATTTGGTCTCTATTTACATTTCAAAAGAAAAATTGAATTGAAAACAAATCTTTTTGTCTCTTTGAGTAAATTTCTATTCAAGCCACAATGTGCATGCCATAGGTTCACTATTGGTGTTACAAACCTGTTGTACTTTTAGTAATTGCATGATATTTATTAAAAGTGGACTGCAAATACATTTATGTACTAACAATAGAGATTAATAAAAATCTATCTCTGAAAACTTAAGTATAACAACTATACATATTGGTTTGAAACAGGTTATTTTTGCATTCTCAATTATCCAAAAACATATTTACTCTATTCTTTTTTATCTACTTCATAATGGAGAAAAGTTGCTCACTATGAAGAAAAAATTAAATTAAAATGTTTTCTGCTGTGTTTTCTTTCGGTTTTTTTTTTAATTATGGAATTAAAAAAATTATTTTTTAATATTTAGTTTAATTGTTTCCATTTTTATGTATAACTTGTATTAGTATAATTGCCTCTCTGATAGTTTTTTCTCACGCATTCTAGTCCCTTAATTCTCAAACTTCATATTCCTGCCATAAAATTTAATCTACCATTGCAACTAGCATTCATATTTAAGTTTTTAATCAGTCAGTATCTTTATTTGTGGTTTCATCTTTATATATAAAAAATACTTATTTCCATATATTTATTGTAAGCATTTGATTTTTCTGTTTATGAAAAATCAAATTACTTGTTGCTTTGTGTGGAGTTAAGTTCAATCAACCATGGTCTGTAAACTCCAATGCATATTATGAATTATTGTCATGCATATGTAGATGAAAAATTTTCTTTATTAATAAGGATTATATTCTGTGTAATAGTAGCTATAAGTCTGGCTAATGTGGTTTTGCTGTCCTTGATCTTAGAGAACACTTGCTGAACTGGCAGCTGAATGATTAGCACTCTGACCTTCAATAGTTTGTGGGTTCAATTTCCACGAAAGACATGGATGTTTGTTGTGTTTCAGGATCTAATTTAAATTGTAGGTCTTGGTTTTATTAGACCTTGTGTGCAAAAAGTAATTGTTGAGTGACAAACAAATGTTGGGTAACTTGTAATACTAATAAACATCTCTAAAGTAAAAAATTCTTCATCAAAGATCCTGTGGTATTTATTATAAAAAACTAGGTATAACAGCAATTGTCAAAACGTTGCACAAGTTTTTAAAAAATACTTAATTCTCTCCCCCTTCCCCTTTTTACATTCAAAACCTCATGCTGACAGTTAGGTTTACAAAAGAGATTCATAAGATTAAATTATTAGAATCTAGAATTCAAAAGTTAATGCTTTCTTTTTGTATTTAGTACTATGATTAATTTAACAAAGTCTAAATAAAAAAAGTTTGCTTTGTTTCACAGTATTGTATATCATACAGCTCATTTAAAATGTGTTCATTTTGTGATTTTAAAAATTAGTTTTTGAAAGTTATGTAACCAATATATTTTTAGTTTATATTCAGCTTAATAAAATCACCATCAAGAAAAAGAAAATTCAAAAATAAAATATTTTGCAAGATTTTGGGTAATTTTGTTTTGAATAGATTTTTTTTTCTTATGAATCAGTGAATTTTTACTGAGCCTTGAATATTTTTGAAATATTGCTTCTTTGAAATATTATTTCATTATTTGAACTTGTGAGATACCATTCTTTTAAATCAAATCATAATTAATAGTTTTTTTAGAACAAAGAACTTCTAAACTAAATCTAAGGAAAGGAGATTTTACATATCAGATCAAGCAGTAAACAAATCTTTGTAGTTATACAAAGATAAGAATTAATCGAAACAATATTTTTCTTATAAATACATCTCACTATAAATTTTTAGTTTTTTGTTCAAAGATGTAATCTAAACAATATTTTAAATGCATAAAAAAAGTAATCAAAATTAGAAAGTTAAAGTGGCTCTAGAGAGTTATGTAGTTTATCATTGTTTCTTTCATTCTGAGCATGTGATGTATTTTTCCAACAAAATTCATTGCTAAAATGAAAAGTTTACAATATTTTAAGAATGTATATATAGATCTCCTAAATGATATTTGAAATTTTGCATAGTACAGTTTAACTTCAATTATGTACAAATGATTTATGTTCTTGGAATTTTTTTATCAAATCATCTCGAGTTTATCAATTTTATCTTATAAGTTGTAGAATTTTAACAACTATTCAAATATTATAATTTAATTTAAACTGACAAGGAAATGAGAAATATTTTATATTTAGCATGTTTCCAGTAGAATTATACAAAAGTCAGATATTTGTTTGGGCCTTTTTTTTTCAACCTTGTGGCACAAACCTAACCACTGTGAATATTTGAAGGCATACAAAACCAATTACAGTCTTGGTTTACTTTGTTAAGCATTTAGTAAACATTAATGTTGAATTTATCAAATTGATAAATACTGCTGAGATTGTTATATTTGTTATGTTATTAACCAAATATGATGGAAATAGTTTCATTTTTATTAACTACTTTGCTTTCATAAATCTGAATTTAATGGCTATAGTATACTTACAACAGTCTTCCCTTTTTTTAGGCATATTGTAATAGTTTTAACACTCAGATAAGTCAGTTCATAAAATGTTATTCAATGATAATTAAGTTTAATCTTTACAAAAAATAAATTGTTTGTTTTATAGTTTTATATATTTAATATATTTAGGAAAAATTTATTTAATAAAAAACTTTTTCATAAAGTACTGGAATAGTAACTGAAAAATCCTCAGTGATTTGTTCTAGGTATGATTTTATAAAATATATAATGGGAGAAAAATATTGGGACACTTAATTCATTTATTTATTAGCTTTAAAGTTTAAATTCTACTGAATTAATTTAAATTTCTGCTATGAATTATATCCGGTTGTAATTTTTATTTTTTTCCATGATAGTTCAACATTTTGATAAATTATCCTAAATATATTATTGCTTAGGTGAAAAAACTAGTAAAATTCTTATGGTGATGAATGGCACTGTCTAATGTTTCGTGGTGTTGTTTACATAATCTTATTCTATCTAACAATGATGAGATTTTGTCATTTATTTTTGAGTCATTCAAATTTTCAACTTTTATGTTTTGTGTTGTATTGCAACCATGTTAAATTTCACATACCTGGAAAACTAGAATTATATAAAGAACTTTTCTATCTACATTTGTGTGCTGCTTATTGGAAACCATGTTGTAGAAATATAATTGGTTTGCCTCAAAATTTAGCTATTATGTAGAATAACAGTTAAATAATTTATTGTCATAAATTTTAAGTCTCTAGTTAACTTTAGATGTTTCAGTAAATATCTTATAAGAAAAATATTTTTGTATTTAGTAAAGACTACTTTTCCCCACACTGCATTTCTAAAATTTCATGATCTTGAAGCAAGAGTGGCACTTAATTTTTTTATCAAATGAATAGCACATTTTTCCATGAATCTTTCTTGTATGGCGGTGTCAGTAATTGAGTTATTTTTCTCTGAATTATTTGCACCTTTTCTGTAAATGAAGATTAAAATATTGCCTTTTTCTAAAAAAATTAATGTAGAAGCTTTTAATTCATACATTATGGGAATTTGGTGTTAAAAGTAATGTTTATTCTATGCAATTGATTTTTAATGTATTTATATTTTTTCAAATTATTATTCAATTATTTCCCTTCTTCAATAATTTTTCTTTACTAAAATATGAAATATTTTAATCCTGTTGCTAATGTTTGTATGATAAATGTAGCAATATTTCTCTGGTTATGGAATTAATACCATCATGTAATCTAGACTTTTATTGTAATTAAATAAGAAGTATTTTTCTATTATCATGCAAAATAACATTAGTAATACATCATATGTAATTATTTCATTTTCATTGTTTTGATGTTTATTATATTTTAAACATTTTTATTGTTAATCTAGGACAAATTTAGTTGCATGCAGTCATGCCTGACCTTACAGTTTTGTACTTGTCTGGTCAAATGTGACATTTTCAATAAAAGTATTTTTTTATGATACATTTATCATTGGCCTGTCATTTGTCAATTAAATTGTTATCATGTAAAATAAGTGGTTTACTCACATATATGTTAATTTATTGTTTGGAGGCATAATTTACTGTTAAAATCCTAAAATACCATTCTTTTGAGACATTTTGGATCCAGGTAAAAATTATATCACTTAAAACCAAGGTATTAAATTTTAACTTTCACGGTGATTCAGTTTACTAATTTAATTGTATTTAATATGTCTGATAGCCCTTCCACATAGTTTGTCCACCCTTCCACATAATTTCTGGAAACTCTTAGAATTTAAAGTTGACTCCTGGAAAATAATAACTACTGGAAATTTTTAATTATTTCTTTAAACATTAACCCTTTGTTAAAAAATAATATTTCAATTTTAGTTTTTTTTATGAAATTATTAAATAAATCATAAAAATATTAATTTGTATTATATATTTAAACTAGACCATATAACAATGTTAACAGATTTTGACCCGTAAATAGAAAGTATATAATAGCTAACTAGTGTAATTTAGCTATATAATGTACTTTTTTAAACAAAAATAGTTTTATGATCAACTTGTAAAATCTTACATGAAAATTTATAATCTAATGATTTTTATAATTGTTAAATTTGGTCTTAAAATATAAAAGTTTCCTTTTTAATAATTTGTATGTTATTGCTTAGCAATCCTGAGGTATGTGTTGCATATAAAGCTTTATTAAAGAGAAGAAAATAATTTATACTGTCTAATATATTTCTTAGAAAGTAATAATCACTTATCTTGACTTTAATAGTACCAGTTTCTCGGATTTTAAAGTCATTTCTATCCAGTTTTAACTAATTTGATTCTGTCTTTGATAACTATTGATTTAGGTTAATAGAGATTAATAAAAGATTATATATTTAAAATACATCTTATACAAATTGTATGGATGACGTGATAGTTGGAAATGTATTCTATCCTCATCCATACCATCTTTCTTTTAAGTACCACCTAAGCGTTTTTAAATACTACCTATAATAAAAAATTTTAAATGGAAATTAAACTTTATTTTTTATAGTAAATCGCTATTATAGGAATTACAATTAGTTGTAATTTGGGAATTCCATTTTAAAACAATTTGTATAATTATAATGGAAAATTCAAAATGATTACACAATTAACTACCGTATTTCGACGGCGCATTAGATTCAAGTGCAAGGTCAGCAGTTCACCGATGACGTCAACCAAATTTAAATCGTTACAAAGGATTACTGTATTTCTCGACTACATTTGCCGTTAAATTTTTCGTTGACACATTATTGTATAGAAGATACAAACTGCAGAGTACGTAGTCACGAAATTGAGGGTAAGCAAAGAATGTCATATAACGCTACTTTCAAACGTAAATTAATTCTTTATGCTGAAAAAAATGGCAATAAAAAGGCAGGTAGAGAGTTCAACATAGCTGAGAGTAATATTCGCTTGTGGCGACAGCAAAAATTGGCTCTGTCTGTAACTAAAGCTAGTAGAAAGAAATTCACTGGCCCTCGCAAAAGAAGACACCCTAAAATTGAAGAAAAAGTATTAGAATTTGTACGGGAAAGGAGGAAGAATGGACAACCTGTGACTAGTGACGCCTTAAGAAATAAAGTAAAAGAAGAGGCTAAAGTTCTTATTATACCGAAACAAGAGTTTAATGGTAGCCGTGGATGGGTGCTTCGGTTTATGAAGCGGATGAGCTTATCTCTAAGACGCCGTACTACAATATGCCAAAAGCTTCCTGCAGATTTTGAGGGAAAACTACTAACATTTCAGCGGTATAACATAACATAAATTTGAGACCGATCCGCCCGAAAGCATACGGTCAAGCATGTCAAATGCGAGTAGCAATTCCACCAAGCACGAGCGGCACATGTGCGGCAAGCGCGGCGACATAAAGCCACCCCCTGCCAGAGCAACAATACCGAAGCACCAGGAGACGGAGAACACTCGCGTCTCTTCGCACAACCGACTGGAAGGTTTGCGCATGCGCAAACCACCAAATGGCATTTTTGGCTGAAATTCTGTTTTAGTTTTGAAAAACAACCCTGTTATCTGTAAAACCGCCTGGCGCGGATGTATACAGAATTGTACAATCAACTGCCTTTGCTAAGGAAGAATTTCGTGGACAACCGACTGGCGTGGGTGTATACAAAGTTGCTGAATATCCTTCTAAATTTTATGTGCACAACCGACTGGCGCGAATATATACAGTATTATACAACCAACTGGGGAGCGCAATTTATGGTTTTTAAAGTTATGTAAACTTTGCAAATTTATGTAAGATGGCTTTAAAACGAAAAATATCTTCAATACAACAGGCTTATTTTTAAAGTCCTTTAGTTCCACCACCATGCGGTTCACCGAGACTCCCCCTAACGGAAGACAGGCGGTTTGCCTTTAATAACTACACATTACAACAAGCGTCTAGTGACAAAGCTACCGTTGAGCGAAACATAAACAAATCATTCAACGCATGCGCAGTTAGGTAAAACGTTCAGACATTTTGCGCATGTCCAGAGCTTTACGGATTTCAGCGCCATTATTTGTGTTTATACTTTTGACTTGATTTCATTTGTTAAATCTTGCTGTGAAATGTCTTACGTATCCTCAAAAAAAAGGCCCTTTTCAGGGCCGGAATGTGATTCTGAAAGTACTTTAAGTGCTTTTTCTGATGATGAATCATGCGATGTTGGAATAGAATCAAATTTTAATTTAGAAAACATTGAGAAAGACACCACATGTTTAGCAAGTACATCCAAAGCTATTGATGGAATATTCGAAAATATTTCCAGAGACAGTAATATTAAAGCTAAATCTGACTCAAATATTATTTGCAAAGTCTGTAATATTAGTTTCAAAATGAAGAAATATTTAAAAGAACACATGAAAAGGAAGCACAATCAGGTTGTCTATGAAAAAGCTTTGCATAAGTGTCCAGAATGCAAAGCTAATATAGCTAAAAGATCTATAGAAGAACATTTGAAAGATCATAATATTAACTTAACTGAAGAAATTTTAAAATTCAAATCAATTGAAGAATTTGAATTGTGGAAGAGAAACATAGAAGAGTCTACAAAAACAAGATTTCGCCGTTTATGGTCTAATAATTCTGCTGATAAAAAAACTGTGAACTTTATCTGCCATCGTTCAGGTAACTTCATTTCTAAAAGTAAAGGACTACGTCATTTGAAGTTACAAGGTAGTAATAAAATTAATTGTTATTGCCCAGCTTCAATACATGCAAATTTTAATGATGAAGGTACATGCTGTATAAAATACATTTCAACTCATCTTGGACACCAAAATGATCTTGGTCACTTGACTCTGACCAAAATTGAACGAGAACAAATAGCAGCCAAGATTGCTGCTAAAATACCTTTCGACAGCATTTTAGATGAGATCAGAAATTCTGTGACTGGCGTAGATCTTGAAAGATTACACCTGACTACCAAAAAAGATCTGCATAACATTGAGAACTCTTTCAATTTGCATTCAGAGGCTATTAAGCATAAAAATGACAGTATTAGCATTGAAGCTTGGGTGCAGCAAATGAAAACAGAAAATGATTGCATCTTATTTTACAAAGCTCAGGGAACTGAGGATAGTACATATAAAACATTAAAAAAAGAAGACTTTGTGTTAATGATTATGAATGATGCTCAGAAAAACATATATCAGAAATTTTCTTCTGACTGTATATGTGTTGATGGAACACATGGTTTAAACAGCTATGGGTTTGAATTATTTACTGTTTTAATAATTGATGACATGAGACAAGGTTTTCCATGTGCTTTTCTGATATCCAACAGGAGCGATCAGATTATGATGTCATTGTTCTTCTCATTGATTAAAGAGAAATGTGGCAGTTGCTCCCCTAAAGTTTTTATGAGCGATATGGCAGATTCCTTTTTTAATGCATGGGTTCAAGAAATGGGTTACCCTTCAAATCGCCTTTATTGCTCTTGGCATGTAGATAGGGCATGGAGAAAAAATTTAAAAAAATTAACGACACAGATAAACAAATTCAAACATACAAAATTATTCGCATGTTAATGCAAGAGTCAGACTCAACAGCTTTCTCTATAATGTTGGAAGAAGCATTAAAGCTGTTGAGAATGGATCCTGATACTGTGGAATTTTGTAGATATTTTGAAATGTTTTATGCTTGCAAACCATCTGTTTGGGCATATTGTTATCGAAAACATTGTGGTTTAAACACTAATATGCACATTGAACGGATGCATAGAACCATTAAGTATATATATTTAAATGGCAAAAATGTCAAGCGATTAGATAAAGCCGTTCATGCAATCATGAGATTTGTTAGAGACAAACTCTTTGATAGACTCGTTATGCTAAATAAGGGCAAAATAACGAGCAAAATCAGAGATTTAAGAAAACGGCATAAACTTTCCACTACAATGAACCGTGAAATCAATAAGGTAGAAGATAATTGGATTGTGCCCTCTTCAAATGGTGATTATTACATTGTTGAGGAAAATATAAAAGATTGTTCATGCCAAATTGTATGCACAGAATGTAACTGCTGCATACATAGATACAAGTGCAGCTGTTTAGACAGTTGTATTAAATGGAATATGTGCAAACACATTCATTTGGTATGTCTAAAATCAAAAAAGAAGCACCTTCAGATAATGAAATGAAAGAATTGTGCATTGATGAATCAATTAATGAAACTAAAACTATAATGGAAACTTTCTCCAAATCACACCTAAAACATCCTATTTCCGTAGAAGACCGGTTAGAATCTGTAAAAGAACAGTATCACCATTTGTTTTCATCGGTAAAATGCTTAGAAGAAATTGAAGTGCTAGAAAATAATTTAAAATCTTTAAAGCCATCTTTGCAAGCAGCAAAAAATTCTCAAGGTCAGGCGAAGTTATCAGTTTGTAATGTTCCAGCCAATAAAAACATTACCCCTCAAAGATCCTTCAAACCAAAAAAAGGCATAAAAAGTCCTCACATTTACAAAAGCCTACTGAACAAGAGTGTCAAAAATCAGCATTAGCATTAATTTTAAATCATAAAGGAGAAAATTTAAAATAATATAACTTTAAAATTGTTTGTAAGCTTTATTATAAATACAACTTTTAATGTTCAACAATTTAATATCACTTAATCTGCATATAAATTATTGTTTTTGAAAATTTGTTTATTAAAATGAAAATTAGTGTTATGATTTTCTGTGTTAATTTATACCAGATATATAATCATTGTTTGATTTGTTTTTATACACAAAAATAAGCATATTTATGACTTTAAATTTGGTAAGTAACTTCATTTAAATTATATAGGATTATGAAAAAATTATAAATATATGTTTGAATTATATATATATATATATATATATATATATATATATATATATATATATATATATATATATATATTGTAGAATATAATACACAAACGAAGGCTATGTAGTAAATATGGTTCCATAAAATATTCAGTGGAACTAAAATGTAATAAAATTCTTACTTTAATAAATGTGGAAAGCATGTAATCTTTAATTATTCAACAATGATTTTAAACAAGTTTTTTTTTAATTTAATGAAAGTTGTTGTGGTGAGAGATTACTCACTCAGTACCTGCTGTTATTTAAAAAAAAATTTTTTTCTCATCAAAGTTTAAATATTGAGCCTGATAAGGAAGAATAACTTTAATTTGCTATTAAAAGTAATATAAATTCACTTGGGTGATCTTTCCTCAAAAGCAAAATTGTTAAATATTTAAGTTATACCTGTATTTAGAATGTGATATAATTTATTTCTTCTGATCACAAAATATCAAAGATTTTTCAAAACACTATTTTATTCGTTTGAAAGACTATTTAATATCAACTTATAAAAAGTTTTTTTTCTTCCAGATTTAAAGGTAAAGATATTTTATTTCAGATCAAACGATGCTCATTTAAAAACACATTGTCCAATTAAAGAATATCTATAACAAAAAAAAGGTTGTGAAACATATATTTGTTAATATTTAATGTAAATAGTCCTGATGAAGTTAACATAAAACTGATACATTTCAAAATGCAAATCAAATAAAATGATAAAGTGCACAAGTAAATAAAGTTACAATGCTTTTCAGAAATTGAGCTATGAATATGCAGGAGGACTCCATTTACAAGCTATAATTTAATAACAATCTGTTTCAGACAGAAGATATTTACAAAATTTTGTTTACTTATTATATACAGGGATCTTATTTTGTTAATACACATAAAATGTTTGATTGAAAGGTAATCAAATTTTTACAAAATTTTATTATTTTTTATATATTACTAATATAAATAAATTTTTGTTTGTTTGGAATTGAATTGAGAAGGGCATACATTAGAATGAAACTTAGCAGCTTGTTGATCTCCGATTTAAAAACTTACGATTAAAACTGATTTAAATTCTGTAAAAGTACTAATGTGATGATGCAAATTACTTAAACAATGAAACAATCTGTTTTGAAACTCCTTCCATTTCAATTAGGAAAGAAGTCTTTTCCCCTCCTTTTTCAATTGTCATCTATATGTTAGTGCTAAGAATAGAAAAAAATATTTAAAACAACGAATTTTTATTTTTGAAAAATAGTTGAAAATAATATATTAGTGTTTTTGCTTATGCTTTTCCCTATACACTTAAGTGTATCCTTCATGTGCAAGAAATTACCATTAAGCGTCAAACTAACCAAATCTAATCTATCTAAAGGAAACACCTAGGAAAGAGTTTCACACCTCCTTGGATTTATATATCAGTGAACTATACAAAAGATTTTATTTCATTGTCCAAAACTTTTTGAACAAAGCTAAATAAATATTTTTATTTTTTCTAAATTGTAATTTTTTTTAAAAGTTATATACACATTTTCTACTGGAATCTGTAGCCCTTAATAATATAAAAAAGAAACATTACTGCAGAGAAAGGATAACATCATTGATTCAAATATGTGCTTCTCTTATTTTTGTAAATAGATTATCTAAAATAATTAAAAATTAACTTCATAATTCCAAATGTTAGCACAATTAATATTTGCAAACATTAAAATAGATATTTTTCATGTATCTATGAGACAGTATATATATGTATGTGTGTGTATTTATTATTACTAAAATTACTGTCTAGCACCACTTTTATAGGAATACTACTCGTTTGGCACCAACAAAACTTTCAATATCACATTATTTATTAAAAGTACAAAAAATATAAATCTAACAATCTTTCATTGTGGAAAATTAAAAACAAATTTTTTTTTCTGTTTCGGGGATTTAAAGATGATGATGGATTACTTGATTTGAATACTGCCAAATAACAAAATATCAAGGGAGAATAATCTTTCACAATGACATACACTGAAGTGAAAAATGAAGAAGCTGTCTTTTAATGCTATGTAAATATTAAATCTTATACACAGAGGATTTCACTTAACCATAATGGGAACCAAGACAAAAGTTTCTTTGGGGCCCTCCTTTGCTTCACAACAACAATCTTTTTATTTAATTAAGCAAATGGTTAGATTCGATTAATATTACTAAATAAACTTTGATTTGAGTGCCCAGGACGACTGCATCATATGCCCTTGCCTTACTCAGGCTCTTTCTTACATAGCATTGTATAAAAAGAAAGAAAAACTAACCATAGTCAATGCCACCATTCAGCTAAAACATTACGTATTGGCATTCCAAAAAAAGTAAAATTATTTACTTTATTTATTGAACGAATTACTAATGAATTAACTATTACTGTCTTAAAGTGCACGAGAGGAGCCACAGGTATAAAAGCAAACCTTTATGTGGGATGATTTATACAATCATAAGGTTGTGATGCTGTATCAAATGACTCAAGATGAACACAGCATTGCTTACAAAGATTTAGATTCTTACTTTAATAAATTTATGAGATATTAAATAAATGAAAATATCAGAGTGCTTAGTTAATACTAAAGAGAACATTATCTTTATGTCACCTACATAATCAGTGAATAACATATTACAATATATTTTTAAAGTTCCATCACTATTAATTTTTCATATAAAATTATTGCTGTTTCAATCTAATTAAATCTGCAATCAAACCCATTATTTTTTACTGCATATAAATTTTTAATTTTTGGCAAATTATCTATCATATCGAAAAAATATGTATGACTACTTTTCTGTTATCTCTTCAAAAAAGTTGTATTAACAGAAAGGTGGTCACATAGTTTTTCTAGAAGCATTCTCTTAATGAAACAAAATACACATTCTATCAAAAATTTAGGTTTTCCAAACCTCAAAATCTTTATTTTCCTCCTTAACTAATTTGTAGTTTTCTTTTATATTACCATACTTAGATAGCTAATATTTTTTGTTTTAAGTAACCACATCATAATTCAGCATTTAGTCATTTACAATAAAATTTTCTCTTAAATACAGTTCACTTTAAAATTTGTTGACTGTTTTATCAACTGTTTACATCTGAATGTTAGCATTACTAATTAATTTCTTCTATGATTTTTAGCATTATATAAATAATAGAGAGTATATTCATGAGAGAATGTTACTTTTTTTGAGGCAAAGCCTAAAAAAATTATCATTAAAGTTTTTCAAAATAATTCATATAAATCACATCTCATTACTATTTCAAAGCATTTCCATACATAATAGAAATAAAAATTCACATCTTAAAAAAATTTGAAAGCATCTTTTATTAATTAATTAACAGCTCATAAAATTCTACATGATGTGAATTTATTTGCTTATATATTCTGTTACACTGATTAATATTTCAGCTATAAATAAACACATCCACTGTCGCTTTTCCATTAGCGCATGTTTTAGTATAATAGTTTGATACTCCGTAAAGCTCTGGACATGCGCAAAATGTCTGAACGTTTTACCTAACTGCGCATGCGTTGAATGATTTGTTTGTTTATGTTTCGCTCATTGATTGTTTGTTTATGTTTCGCTCAACGCTAGCTTTGTCACTAGACGCTTGTCACATTACAGATTATATACATAACACCATTTGACACTGGTGTCTTAAAATTAAAAAGTTAATACATAAAAAACAATAAATCAAGAAACAAAAATTGTCCTACTTGGACTAAATACAATTTTGTGATTAATAATTGGGTTAATTACTTTTTATACATTTTTCTTGCGCCTACATATCTTCATCTGTTATATTCTCCTGGAGTAGAGTATTTACAATAATTTCTATTGCCACTTTGAAATTTTTCAGATTAATTTCTTTATTTCTAGGTTTTGATAATTTTTTGGGTAAAATCTTTCTCTTATTTCTTGAAAATGACTACAATGATAAATTATATGTTTAGTGTCCTGTAACATTCCATCATATATCTGCATAAATCAGTTTTTCCGTGGAATCTCTTTTGATATTTTCCAATAACTCCCATGTTCAGTGATAATCTGATTGATATAAAAGTCTGATATGTTTCTTTTAAATTTTTATTTTATTTTTTTTTTAGCCCGGGGGGAATATTGAGTAAACATTTCTAGCTTTTTCAGATTTATTCCAGTGTTCTTGCCATGTCTTTAATTCTAATTTTTTAAGATTATGTTTTATCTGGTTCCTTGTCCATTTTTTGTTTGGTAATCTATTATTTCTGATTCGGTTGCCTGCTTTGCTTGAATATCTGCCTGTTCATTCCATTTAATTCCTATATGTGCTTTTACCCAGTGAAATTTGAATGTGTTGGGATATTCTTTTATACTATTAAGTATTTGCTTGATGTGTGGTGTTATTATCTATTATCCAGCTGCTTATAGATTGTAATACAGATTTTGCGTCGGAATGTATATCGCAATATTCAATTTTATTTTTAATACAGTAATTTAAGGTATATAGTATTGCAACGGCTTCTGCTTCATAAACTGTTGAATTATTGGAAAGTCTTAGTTTCTTTATTTTAATGGTATCTTCGTTTTTCCTAATAATAGCTGCACATCCTACCATTTCGTTTATCTTGGATCCATCAGTAAATGCATAATAATTTGTTGTAACTATTTTGTCCCAGTTATTGATACTCTTTCCCATGGCGGTTCCCAATTAATTTCTTTCGTCCAGCTGTTATCTGCTGGGAATATTTGTTTTCTATTTTTTATCGAAGTTTTCTTATCCCATAATAAATATTTTAATTGTTGTGTTTGGGCTTTTATATTGATTGGTATGCATCCTGTCAGTACTTGTAAAGCGTCAGTAGTAACCGTTCTACAACATTTGCTTAGTTTTAATAGTGGGATTCTCTGTATCTGTAATAATTTTAAATTTAGTTTGACTATATCCTTATACCAGCTGGGACTTCCATATAATATTATTTTTTCAATTACTTGATTATATAATTATTTTACTATATTCGGCTTCAAGCCCCATGTAGCTCTTGTCACTCTTGTTAATATATTTGTTATGCTATATATTTTTTCCTTTACTTCAGTTAAATGTGGGATCCAGCTTAATCTGTTATCTAGTGTAATCCCTAGATATTTTATGTTTTCTGAGTATTTAATATTTTCTTCATTATATTTTATTATAGGTCTTCTAGTTATGTTCTTCTTAATTAAGAATATTGTATATTTTGATTTACTTGTGCTTAATTTTAATTTATATTCTTCTGCCCATTTTTGTATTCTATATAGTGGTAATTTTCACAAATTAGTAAAATGATAGTAAGATTTATTAACTATTGTAATTATTATATCATCTGCAAATGCTTGTATGTTTACATTTGGTCCCATCTCTGTGTTCAATAATTCGTTGATAACTAGATTCCATAATATTCGGCCTAAGCTTCATCCCTGTGGAACATCTTTGTCGTAATTTTGTTCCAAATTATTGCTGTCTAAATAAGTTCTATCGTTTAAAAACGAAGCTATTATATATATATATATATATATATATATATATATGTGTGTGTGTGTGTGTGTGTGTGTGTGTTCAATATGTTCCCATTAATTTCATATTTCTTTAGTAGGTTTAAGATTTGATTCCAGTGAATAGAGTTAAAAGCATTTCTGATATCTAAAGATATGTAAATAATTTATTATTTTTGTTTTCTTTTATTTATTTTTTTTTGTACTGTATTATATAGTGCATCATCTGTTCCTCTTCCTTTGGTGAAACCATATTGATTTGAATTTAGTTTATTTGCAGTATTTAAATAATAAGTTGATCTTTTATTAATTTACCCAATATTTTTCCCCATACTGGTGATAAACAAATGGGTCTGTATGAAGTTCTGAGCATGGGATCTTTTCCTTCTTTCGGTATTAAAACGAGTTTGGCTACTTTCCAATAATGTGGGAATTTTCCTTTATTTAAACATTTATTTAAAATGCATTGGAACCATCTTTTATCTAAAGTATATAGTTCATAATAAATATCTAGACACACATTGTTATGTCCCGGAGCTTTGTTCATATCAGTTTCTTTGAAAGCTTCTTCAATTTCAAATAATGTAAAATCATTTTCGGTTTTCTCAAGATTGTCTTCTAAGTTTACAGTGATATTATTCTCATATGGCATATGGTACTTTAGAATTTCGTTTATTGTCTCTGTGGTTGTTTTCGTTAATTCATTGTTTTCTAATCGAATGATACTATTTATTTGTGGTCTTTTTAATTTATCCCTAATTGTTTTATAATAATTTACAAATATTTCTTTGTTGGTAATGGATTCTATATAGTTTTTAAACGCTCTTTGCTTAGTTAAGATTATATTTTTCTTATATTTAGATGCTTCCAGTTTATATTCTAATTTATATCTTTTCCTAATAATTGGTTCAGTTTCCCTTTGAAATCTTCTTCTTAAAGCTTTTATTTTACCTCCCTGGATATTTAAATCTTGGGTCCACCAGTGTTTATTATTCTTTTGTTCTTTTACCAATTTCTTACATTCATAGCAGATTTTTGTAATTTCATATTCAATATTAGCAACAAATTCATCTAAATCTTCAATACCTTCTATTTGATTTTTCTTTAATAGATCCCTAAATTTCTGTTTTAGTTTAGTTAGATTTACTTTTTCCCTATTCCATCTCATTCTGCGTTCTTTCTTATCATTATAAGTAATCAATTTTAATATGCATATCATGTTATGGTCACTTGCTGTGTATAATCCTCTAATATTTTCCAATCTTCTATTTTAGATGAATCTATATTTTTTTTTAACATTAAATCAATCCAGCTTTTTCCTATTGTACTTTCAAATGTTGGGTGACTAAATGGGTCGTTTTCAATTATTAAACTATTTCTTGCAATAAATTCTAATACAATTTGTCCTCTGTAATCTGTATGCCTTTCACTCCATGCTGTGGATTTTGCGTTCATATCTCCAAATATTATTATCTGTTCTGTTGTGTAGCTTGCTATGTTTGTTTCTAGTGATGATAAAGAATCTTCAATATCTTTTGATGGTGGGCAGTATATTGATATTATAATTATTTCTTTTCCATTTATTTCCAGTTTTGTCATAACCATTTTTGTATAAATTTTTATGGGAATTATTTTGTATTCAGATTTTACTATTATCAGGGGTGTTTGTGCTCCGGGGAAACCCTGGAATTCCGGGGATTTTGAACTTCGATACCCGGAAATTCCGGGGATCGTCGTTCAAAAGGAAGTAGGAATAATAATGAATTATTTATTTAGATCTGGGTAATTTTGTTTGCTTTAAAAGCAGTAAACGCAATAATTAGGTCATTCAATACTTCATAATTGTAATTTTTCATTTCTCCCCCACCTTCTCGAAACTCCAAAATGTCGGTAATAAGTCCGTAAAAGTTTCCGGGAATTTTTTGGGGTCCCACAAACACCCCTGTATTATTGCAGCCTTAGGATTTTTATTTGTAACTATTTTATATTGTAAAGGTATACCTATTATTTCTTCATTGTTTACGTAAGGATCATTTATTGAGATTATGTCTATGTTCTTATTTATTAAGTCTTGAGCTAGTTGATAGTTTGCTGTTCTGCAGTGGTTTAGATTGATATGTACGAACTTTAATTTCTTATCTGTTGTGTATACATTTCAGTGGTATGTCATCACACTTCGGAACGAAAATAATTTTTCAATGGGACAAATTGGTAACGCTGACAAGACGCCAATTTGGTTCGATATACCTCGTAACTACACCATTACGGAGAAGGGGACTAATGAAGTTATCATCAAAACTTCGGGATGTGAAAATCAACGCGTAACAGTGATGCTGGTAATAACAGCAGACGGGTGCAAACTCCCCCCTTTCTTAATCTTCAAACGGAAAACATGCCCTAAAACCCCTAAGAATGAAAAGCTGTTCCCAGATGATGCCCTGATTCGAAACCAAGAGAAGGGGTGGATGACGGAATCATTAATGCTTGATTGGCTCCGAAATGTATGGGAACGCCGTCCCAGTGGGCTCTCCAATCCACCATCAATGCTTTGGACGTATTTCGTGGTCATCTCGCCGATGACGTAAAAAAGAAGATGCACAGTTTGGGCAGTGATCTTGTTAGCATTCCTGGAGGAATGACGTCTGTGTTACAACTCCTGGACGTTATTATAAATAAACATTTTAAGGGGTACGCTCAGGCAAAGTACGAAAAATGGCTTTGTGAGACAAACCGTGAATTGACCTCGACAGGGAAAATTAAGCGTGCTGCACCGCACATTGTTGCACACTGGGCTTCTGCTGCCTGAAAAAGCATCGAAGCACCAATGATTGTGAAATCTTTCAACAAATGCTGCATTTCAAATTCATTGAATGGCAGTGAAGATGACGTGCTCTGGAACGCCGAGGATGACGATGATGATGAAAGAAGAAATGAATCTGCTTCCGACGAAGAGAGCTGCGAGGATTTCAGTGATGAAAACATTAGTGAAGAAAGATGTTTACTATTAATCACTGATTGTGTAGAAACTCAGCTAGATAGAAATGTTACGATTTATTTCATGTTCATATTTTACGATAGGTACCGTATATACGGTAGTGGTAATTAACAATGATTGTTTCACATAACAATAGCCCACTAATAGGTTAATTCTATATTCTGCTACTTTATATGTATAAATCCATTATTATATAAAATATGATATCTAAATTTAAGTAAAATTATCATACCATTGATTGATAGTTTATATACAAATCCATTGTATAAAATAAGATTCAATAATTTCTCATACCATTGATGCGCATGACATTCGCCGACAAATAATTTTTTATTATTTAAAGTTTTAAAATGGGGATGCACATTAGATTCGCATAAATACGGTATATTTAAATTTGAATAATAATTTTATAAATGAAAGCAATATGCATTTATCAAACGTTAATAAATTTTCAGTTGGCCTTAGCTTTTGAAATTAAAATACATTAAATTCTAATTTTTATATTTAATTTAAAAAAGCAAAAAATTATTATTAATTTAGAAAGAATCTGAATTTTTAAACATCTGATGAAAATATTTTATTAATGTAAAAAAAAAAAAATTCTGTAGCATTTAAATCAGAACCACAAATTATTTGCAGAGAATTGAATAAAAAATGCTCAATAGTTTTCCTAAATATCTCAGTACTTTATGAACTTTTTTTATAATATACAGAACATTTGTTTTAGCTGTTCAAATACAAGTATTATTTAACAATACATATTTTTGATATGTTTACTTTTTTATATATCTGTTGCATTTTTTACAGAGTTTTCTGTCGATGTGTGACATTAATCTAGCATTATTTAAGTAAGCGTTTTTAATTTTTTTTGCAGTGATCACAGAAAAGTGAATTTTTTGTGTTACTTTATGATATTTTATGACGACTGTTAATGCCTCCTGATATATTTATACATACAGTATGCCCACTTAAGTCCTTTGCCATCCTCAACCTAAGAACGGCTATTACTATATAGTAACTAGGTTTAGTAAAGTAGCCATAACCTACTGAATAAAATCTCCTTGAATACCTCTTGATGGAAAACTGGAGTTGGTATTTCTATTTCGAAAATGTAACAAGATAAAAGGAAAAAAAAGTGATTTACAACAGATCATCAACTTAGTACGAAAATACACTTTGTGGATATTAATGTAAAGAATAGAACAGTTAGCTTGAGCATATCAACTTTACATACTTCCCATTAGAATTGTACACATTGCTAAGTCAGGGTGACTTAATAAGACTGGAGCTCAATAACAAATTTATTGAAAATTAAGCTTAACGATTAACCGATTCTAACGGTCCACATATATCAACTGTTTTTTTTTTATTCGGCTCGACTGACCATACAATTGTCTTCAATTGGTAAATTCAAATATATTCACAATACAAATTTCTTTTACATTGAAATTAAGTTAAACAATATTATAAAGCAACTAATAACAGATTAAATTAATATCAATTATATTTATGTTAGATAGGTAATCATTATTGATTCCCACAAGCAAATCTTGTATTAATAATCATTAATGATATACAACTTACTTTCCCATAAAAGTAAAAAATTATTATGTAATAGATTTAAAATGTTAAACACATACATTATATAAGAAAATCTATTTTAACATTTGTTTTTCTTATCTCGAGCATCTATGACAAAAGTTGAGAATAAAATAAATGAAATTAGAAGTATATTAGTTTTCACTAAACAACCTAATTTTTCATATTTGATAAATATATCAGTACATAATAAATCATATTTAAAAGTTAATTTCTCAGAGTCAAGTCTTTCGATATTCATTGTCTTTTAATTTGCAAGTTTTCCTCTAAATAAAATTGCAATAATCTTACCATTAAGGATACCTCGTTCACTTTTAGTTATTGCGTGTAGCTCTATGTTAGTTGCATCTAGGTTCAGAGAATAGTTATCCTCGTCACTGTGTGTGTTGGCCGTATCTTCATCTGAATTCTGTGTATTTATATATGGTCTCAGTTGCATAGAAGTCATCTTTTTTTCTCCCATCTGAGCCACACAGTAAATGGCGTTTGGCAATACCTTGGGTAATAATTAACGGGCCTCGATATTTGCGTGGCGTCTTCGTAGGATGGCATGTGTAATACGGAGCTCTTCTCATCACGAAAACCAAACCGACGGCTAGTTCAAACGTCATAGCTCTATATCTCCTGTAATACTGCTTTTTTGTCGAATTTCTTCCATTAATTTTCGAGATTCTTCATACTATATAGATGGGTCTTTCCAAATCTGAGCTTTTTCATCAGCTTTCCAAAATTTCGTTATCGAATCGTCGAAAATAATCATGGAGCATTTCAAATGATGTCTTGTTCGTTGACTTGTTTACGAAATTGTACAAGTTTCTCTCAATTTCATGGATTTTAGCCAACCAATCTTTATGCTTTTGATCTTCTATGATAGTTATGGTGAACAATGTTCTATTATCTCTTTCAACCATTCCATTTTTATTACATTATTGTTGGAACTAATGCGAAGTGAAATAAGAGTTCTTCGATCTGTTATTATTTTCTCAGATAGATCATAAATATTAACTAATGTTTTCAGTCTTGAGCACATATGAGGTTGACGTACTCTTCACTGGAGTCAATTGGGCAAATCTTGTAAAATTATCTATCATAACCAAAAAGTTCCTTGTTTCCTTTAGAACTCTTAACAAAATTTCCTAAATGATCAAAATATGTAATTGCATAAGGTTTTAAGTATGCTTTAATAAACAAATGTTGTTTCTTGGGGATGAAGCTCATTGGATGTATATTCCATCTAAATCTATTCCCCACACCTGTCTTTCAAATATATAAGATAAAAACTTATATCGCTTTCATTACATTATATTTTTGCTTAATCTGTTTCTAACTCAAATTCACGAACTGTACTTTTTTTCCCTGTAAGCTTAATTTTTCAGTCTCAAACATGAGAGTTGTTCCTACTTTTTCGCCTTGTTTTTAAGCTAAGAGATTATACCTTAAATAAAACTTTAACAAAATCTTCGTCATGATTTTTCGAATAAATATATTCTTTAACTGTGTTAATTTAAAATCTTGAAGAACTTTTTTCTCCCAATTCTCTAGCTAAAGTAATAAAATTAATGTTTTTTCCCTCAGAAATGAACCGTTTTTAATCATGCAGTTATGAAATCAAAAACGTAAATAAAAAATCATTTCAGCACTTTTGTTTCATCCAGTGCTGGCGCAACTGTCTAATAGTTTCGAAAATACTTTCACCATAAATCTTCCTTGATTATTCAAACAGAATTAATTTATACTTATCCAAGTTTTTTTCTTTTATTTATTTACGAATATAGGATACTTTTCTAGTCATATAATTTTCAATTTACCGTGACAAGAATTTTATAACGAAACAATGAGAAGTATTCTAACGAAAGATGAAATACCCCGCTTCTGAAATACTAGCTATGCATATCACCTTTACATATTTCCCATTAGTATTATTTTTACATAAAAGCTATATAAAGATTTCATAATAAAAGAATATAACTCAGTAAAACAACTTCATTGAAAATAGCACTTAACCAGTCTATGGTCTATCCTAACGTTCGACATATATTAACTTTTCTCTTTTTATTCGTTCTGTAGTAGCGATTTCAAACATTTCTTACACGTGCATTTGTTGTTCGTCATTTCCTACACTGTTTTGATGTTTAGTAGCAAAAGTAATACGCACTTCAATGTCCTGTATGTGGTGGGGTTGTATATACTTGCTGTTACTTCCGTCGGAAAATGTCCCGTGGAATCTAAACTTCGACATCGTCATACCTTGATGAGGTGCTGCTTCACTTGAGATATCCAGTGAACAGGAAAGTCACTATCTTCAAATCATATTCCTATCATTAAATAATGGCAGGATCGCTGCAAAATTGGGTGCTACCTTCTGTAGCACTTGTAAGTATCATGCACCCATTCACACTTTAACGTAAAATATTGGCCCGATCCACTTGTTATTGTTCAACTAATTATTAACGGTTGCACATCAAACGTTTATAGAAGGCTGCATTCGATGTCGAACGTTGATAAAATATCTAGGATTTGTCAGCTCCAAGTAATGGGGTCTCTTCCTGTTGTATATGATATTATTCTCTAAAAAGCATGCCTAATCCGTCCGCATAACTCCCAAGAGGGTTGGTTGGATTTCTGATTCATGACGAAATTTCACCATACATAGCGTCGCTCGTCATCACCATCCAATAAAACCTGTATAAGAGTTGATCCGTATAGATAAGAGCCTAATTCGTTTAGGATTTTTCCAAAATTGACTTCAGTGTTGACTGAAGTTGTTCAGTATTTCGGATATGCGAGGTCGTATGTTAATTCTCATTCAGTTTAGTTTGCCGTCTTACTTTTGCTGGTCTGTAAAATCGAGCTCGAATAGTCACATAGCTGGTCTCCTTTAAACGTTTTACAACAGTATGGTTTTTATAAGAAATGTGCGGGACTGCAGGGAAATGTTGCTGGTTCTGTTTTACTGCTTATTGTGTGCATTCTTTTTACATTCACTGTACAATTAATTAGCTAACGATACTTAGCTTTGGAAAATTGCTCCATAACTATGAATATCAAAATTCTCCGATCATGTCTCTTTTATAGCTGTCTCAGGTGAACATGCGTCATATTCCTTTCTTAATTACATGTTGCTAGAAATTTGAACACAAAGCGCATTTAAGTTAAGTTGGTACGACTCTATTTTACATGATCTATGTATTGTCTACTTTAAGGATCGGCAGGATTTTCTTGCTCACGAAGTACTTTTAATTTTTTATTTGTATCGCGTTCATCTTCGTTGATGATCAGGGTTTAAACAAGTATATTTTTAGGTTTGCGAATCATAAAAATTAGCATCGGTTATCTCCCTAAAATGTCTTGGCAGTGCACCCGTCGATCCCCTTAATGACACTTCTATTCAATCGGTACGATGACGGGCTCATCGTAGCCTAGTGATAGGATAGCGCTGTTTGGAGCAAAAGGTTCCGGATTCAATTCCAGCCACTGTCAAACAACGGGAGAACAACCTCTACATGCATATCCGTCAGGCTGGTTGTTTGGGAATTTTCCAGGTTTTCTCTCTTGTGACACATTAATGCGGCTTTCTATCAATGAAAAGTCCTCCCGAGGTTGGATACGTGGATACTAAAATACCTTACAACGGCCCTCGGTCGTTAGGCTGTCCATTACGCAATGTCAAAACCAATACGAGGATTCAAAACGATGTCATTTTCATTGGGAATCGCAAGCGATACCACTGCCACATTGCGGTTTTGTAATTTTCTCGAAAGATAATCATTTCTCTTACCGTTCAAACTTTGTGACATAACAGTGTAAGAAAGTAGAGATAAAATGCACATCTTAACCGTTCTATTCTTTCCATTAATGTCCATAATATGTTTTCGTACTAAATCAGTGATGCTTTATAACTTTGTGAATCACCTTTTTTATATCTCGTTCCATTTTCGAGATTTCTTCATTTTCCTGCAGGTGCCTCTCTAGGTGGTTTTATTCAATAGCGCATTATTATTTTACTATATCTAGACACGGCTTTTATGAATGTAACAGTAGCTGCTACAAAATTAAGGTGGCAGGAGACTAGTGCCTATAGTCCATAATAGTTCTAGTAAAACATTTAATGTTTGTGAGGTAAAATTCCCAGGCAATTTGAACCACATGAATTTTGGAGAATATTGGTAATTTTGAGAGAATAAAATCAACCAATCACATCTTTCGTTAAATAGATTGTTTCGCCTTACATATATGAAGAGAAGTGAATTAAACTACATAAATATGTAAAAAATATCTCTTCTATCTCATAGTACGAAAATTATTTAATGTTTTGTATTGAGAAAAACAAAAATACTGTCAGAATAATAAAAATATTAATATTTAATAAAAATATCATGTTGTATTTCTCATGATTACCAGAAAATATATTGACGTTTCCATGTTTCTTTTGTTATAAATTCAAGAATTTATCCTGAGAAGGAATGAAAATTTTTTTTTCCTCACATTAATTTTGGTTGTCGACCGATGGTTAAGCAGTTAGCGTCCTTAACTCCTAGGCTGTTGGTCCAGAGTTCGAATCCCACTTCGAGCCTGGACGTTTCTTTCTTTCTGTGTTTTTGTGTCATTTCTTCTGATATGATGAATGAATGGGGCCCACCTTTTAACCAGGTTTATAGTGGTATAGCATGAGTAATTCTACTCTTCTCATTGACTTGGTTTACAGGTGACGATAAATGAGTAACCCGGCCCACATCGGGAGACGATAAATGAATAACAATCTCTGGCCTTGTGGGGGGGAAGTGGATTTTTATTTATTTTAAGAAACGTCTAATAAAAAAGCTTCAAATGTTTCTAAAGCATTTGAAAAATTTCAAAACTCTCGAGGTCTTTCAAAATTTCTTGAATTTTTAAAATTCTCAAGAGAATAAACTGGGTTTATTCCAGAGAATTAAAAAAACATGATTTATTTTTTACCTTTTTTACAATACTAGTTAATGTGACCCATGTCTAAACTTTCTTCTGAATTTCGAAATTCAAAAATTTCAAAGTTTAAGTTAGTTTATTTTCCTCCATACTTTGGCTCACACACACAAAATTGTATTCCCATTTTAATGTTTTTAAAAAACCATTTTTTTATTTGTTCATTTGGTATTAAATTTAAAATATATTTTTTATCCTACTAGAGAATTTTGAAACAGTAATTCTTCTCTTTCACTTCTTTTACCCAATAATTACAAGATCGAAAATCACTGTCTAATATACAAAATTTGTTGCATTTTTTAATTCATTTGATGAAAGTTTGTGTTATGACAGTCTCATTTCTAAATATTTGAAAATCTATAAGCTTGACGTTTCAGCGACTTATTTTAATCTTTAGATGCAAAATCAACTCTTTACTAGTTAAATTATACTTTTTCTGTGTTCAAATTCAATTTTTGTAATAAAAATTACATAATTTTAAAAATAAATAAAGAAAAAATTGGAAAAGGAGTTTTAATTCATATTTTCCATTTAAAAGATTAATTTAGTTAAGTATCCGATTAAGTTGTAATGCTTTTAATTTATTGTAATTACACTGATGGCCATGCAACACCAAGAAAGAACAGATAACACATTACATAAAGATCAAATGATTGAAATTACGGCCTCTTGTGAAATGTGGATAATGATAAAAATCAGTCATAATATAGTTGCCACATGCCTCGATTTTGTATCCAATAGGTTTTGGAAGTATCCTTGAGATATAGCAGTCCCTATGGCTTCCACATATTGCTGAAACTGATGTGGTGTAGTAATGGGTAGGGAATCTGGGGCCAGTTGTTGAGTGAAATTGCAAGCATGGACCATACGCTTTCGATTGTCGATAAATCGAGAGAAAAAGCTGGATAAATAACACTTGAGCGTTGCGTACTTTTGAATATGGTTTAGGAAATATGCCTTGAAGGTATGTTAGAACCATGGACTCTAATACCTCAGAGATGTAGCTCTAGCTGTTCAGTACACTTCTCTGTAGGATTACCCACGACCATATGTTGCCGGAATTCTAAGAATCTCCCTTTATAGTTCATCAGCTGACCCGGACAGCACATTTTCCTGATGTCTCGCCAATAGTAAATGTTTGATTAATGGTGTCTCAGAGATTGGCACATGTCCAGATGCCTCTCAATGGTCATTGAACTGTGGCATCTGAAGAGTATGCAGCTTTAACTGCATGGGAAACTGTACCTGTACATGGCATATAACCACTATTTGACTCAATATTGAGATGGGTAAATGTTATTGCTCCTAGAGGTATTTTTTCGGAGTATTGATTTTTCGAAATTGTCCTATAAATATCATGTCTACATTTTTTCCTGGATTAGCAATTTTAATGTCTAGTAGTCTCTAGTAATTTATTTCTTTAACCAAAACTTAAAACAAGAAATTCAAGATGTTAATTTATAAGACTCAACTATTTGGAAAACATGAGAACAATACTAAAAACATGTTTCTCGCTTTACTTATTATTTTCTTGTATTTGTAAAAAAATCAAATTTTTAACTTTGAATTTTCGTACATTACCTTACCATTTCAAATAAATATTTCGTAGTTTTTATTCCATTTTATTTAAATAGAAGCTATTTTGTATTTCTAATGTATATCGTAGCAAAATATTAAAACCTAATGCCAATATGATTCTTGAAAAGTGAAACATATTATTTTTATTAGTAACATCTAAAAAGGCTCACCGTGGTCTAGTGGTAGGACTGTGCGGAATATAAGATCCCAGATTCGATACCATCTACTATCGAATAATGGGAGATAGATGTTGATGTTTCTGCATGCACTTCTACCAAGGTTGCTGCTTGGGAATTTTCCGGGTTTCCTGTCTTCCAGCACGTGAATACGGTCCACTATCGAGGAAAAGTCCTCCCGGAAGGCAATTACACGATGGACATTAAAATGCGTTTACAACAGTTTCAGATTGCTAGCCAATCTACAACATGGTGTGTGTGTGTGTGTGTTAGTTATTTAGTTATTTCAAAAGACTTTAAAATAAAAACTGTGAATCAGAATTTTTTATTTCTTTGATTGCTTTAGTTTTCCAGTTAATTTTTTAACTCTTACAGTCGTATAAATTTAAATTAAAAAATTTAATTCTGTTTGTGGGAAATGTTGCAATTTAAATGAAAACTTAATATTAATAAAAAAGAGATCAAAGTATTTTTCACTTTGAATATTTTGAATAAGATTTCTCATTTTCTCTATTTTTATGCAATCTCATGTATCGTTTAATATAATTGTTAAATTTTGCCTTTGTTATTTTCAACAATACATTTTCATTGACAAATAAAATATTTATATTTTTCGTAAAATTGAAAACCGCCAAATTTTTCGAATGGAATTTAATGTTGATCAATTTGGAACAGTATTGATTTTGATTATTGTTGATCACATTTTTAGCGAAATTTTCGTAGATCACTATGTAATATTTTTTAATTTATTTATTTATTAATTTTATTTTATTTAATATTTTACACTATTATATTAACCATTAAATTTATAATGGAAATGCAGAATTTAAGTAATTTGATAGTAGATACTTTGCCTTGTAACTTTTTTTTTTAATTTTATCATACTTTTTAAATAAGATTACTTCTAGTGCAGGCTATCAAGTTTACTATCTGAAAGGTTAACTTTCAGTTCAACAGCTCGTAGCTTCGTTTCCCAATTCTGAGGTGAATTTTTACAATTGCTCCAAATCCTTAAGCATTAGACCACGGACGAGTTGACTCATGTGTGCAAAAAACTACACTTAAGCAAAAACCAATCCAATTCAAACATTTTAGAAGTAAAAAAAAATAATAAATAAAAAAGAATTATAATTTTATATATATATATATATATATATATATATATATATATATATATATATATATATATTATAATAGCATGTTAGGTAAATTTGTTTTTCTAAGCATAAAATGTATGACCACAGATTTTTAAGGGGACCAAGTTGTAGGTGGTTGACTATCTGAAGAAACAATGGCCGAAACATTCCAGCTTTTGGAGCTTTTTTAATGGTGTAATGTCTAAAGTCATGATAACGGACATGGTTCCCGATAAAAATTTTAAATATTATTATGTAAGTTTCTGCATCTATCACTCATTATCTCTGTGTCTTTTTTTCCCTAAAAGAAATCGTTTTTCAGTTTACATCTAAGTTAAAAAAATGTGATCTTTCACTTAAGGCCTTTTAAAGATAATAATGTTTGTATATGAAGATAATATGTCAAAGTCCTGATAATATATTTTTTCTTTTATTCTTTCGAAAAAAAGCTATAATATATCAAGAGAAAACTTCACTTAACCTTTGTACCATCAAATTCTTTTGTAAATTGTGTTGTGATATGCAGTAAAGCTTTTTCAGTAATTTCAAATTATGTTTTTCAACTGAATTACCTTCTGGTTTGTTTTCTCAACATTTTGTATTCATCTTGACTTTATTCAAATTCTTCAAATCATTTATTTCTATTATAAATTTAAGAATTATAAAGGTATATCATGTAAAATATACATATTTTTACATGATCCATCTATCTGATTAAATTATATATATATATATATATATATAATATATATATATATATATATATATATATATATATATATATATATATATATATATATATATATATATATATATGACTTATATGTATAATATACATAGTATATATATATGTATAATCCATGTCAAAATAGACCTTTTTAATTATATTATAAATAAAAAGGTATGTTTTCACATGATTCATTCAAGGTTTAAAAGACATTTTACACCTTGTATTGCAGCAAGTGTATTATTACAAATGAAGTATTACAACACGTTTCGAATTCATATGTCCACATGGGTTTTCCAAAGTTTCGACTGTTAATAGAGAATGAGAATTATTTTCTTTCTCGGTGGAGAAAATTGTACAATAATCATTATAGCTATCTGTTAAACAAATTACTAATGCTTATTTTATGCTCTTTGAAACCATGAAAAAAAAGAAAGAAAGAAAATGGTTACATCTTTATGAATCATTACATAAAAACATTGACTTTTCCCAAAATTTACATAAATATCATTGTTTAATCTCAAGGTGTGTGATTACAGTGCAGCGGATATATTTAAACGGATCAGAGGATCGCAATGTAATTTATCAAAATAGGTCGCCGCGTTAGTCTTTCGCTAGATAAGCCGGGGAAAATTGGTACACTTAAGCAATATAGGAAAATTGAATACAGATAGTTAAAAATTATAAGTTTAAGCATTTCATATAATTTCAACAATTTTGCGTATCATAGAAATGCTTATGACGATAAAACACTATCTGAACGGCTATTAAATGTGTCAATCGACAAGGAAGAACTATCTTAAAGTCTTAAAGGGCATAGAATCTGGAAATACAAATTCTTCTTTGGCCAAACAGTGCAAAACTCTGTAATATCAAAATCTACCTTATATCAAAATCACATTGGTAAAAAAATAATGAATTTAGTTTACTGGAAAAGGAATGTGGTTCTAATCTTAATTAAAAAGCATAAAGAAAAGCGGTTGAAATTCTTATTGAAGTTGTGTGCTAAAATAAAGACAAGCATCGATGATATTCAGTGATGAGGAAAAAATTCACCCTTTATAGTTCAGATGACTGGCAATATTATGAGCATGATCTGCGTTACGACATAGATTAGATAGTGATGCTTCTCTTATATATTTGATGGATTCGGAAAATATTGATATAAAATTTGCTGGCAATAATTTGAAGGCTAGAAGCTATCAACTGGTGTTTGAAAAATATTTTCTTCGCTAATCTGAATACACTGTAGTCCCCTTCTTAACATGCCAACAGAACAATACTGTTATGCATACGGTAAAGTCCACTTTTTAAGATTTTCTGGATATTAGTGTCCATAATATCGATTACGAACCTGTCAGCTCCAACCGAAATCAGGTTGAAAATATGTGAGGTATGCCAGCATTAGTAGAATAAGTTAGCAGAAGACAAGGCTAATACATCCTAAACTTGAGAAAATCTATATCCTCCGAATGGGTAATATTCGAGACAAACTGTTTGCAGACACTTATGGAAACCATGTAAAATATAATTTCTGAACTCTTTCTAAAAAACGAAAAGAAAATATATCTAATTAATAGAACACTAATTTGAGCTTAGGTTCAGTGGTTTCACCTTTTTTTAAACAGCTATTTCACGTAATTTTTGTTTTACTTATAATTTCTGATTTGTGTATCATTTATGCATCATTTTTTCATTGTATTTATTATTATAGCTTATAAAATACAAACATGTCCGTAAATTAAATATAATCCAGAAACACACTGAAATTGAATGCGAAAGGAAAAAGTAACCTGTTTAAATATAACACATATGACCAAGCATTATATGCAAATTACACGAAGACGCTTTATGACGCCTAGCGCACATTAAAATAACGAGTGCTTAAAAGAGTCATTTATAAAAATCTTTGGCAAAGAAGGAAACGTGCTCTTAATCGGTTCGTACGGTGCTCAGTGCCACGACCATATGTCAACCGCCATGTGTCACGGCCATGTATCAAGGTATGATATATTCCTATATTTCGTTTCGTTTTCATTAGTATCGATACTTATTTATTTCGATACTTACTATAATATAGCAATAATATCCCTTAGTATTGAAATTTCTACACCAAGTAGAAATGTCATACAAAACTACAAAAATTTATAAAATACATAAAAAACTAAAATTTACAAGCTTGATAGATTGTATGATGTATACATATGGTTGAATTGACATAAATCAGCATCTAATCAGGAGCAAGTAAAGGACGTTATAGTGTTCTTAAAACTTATTTAAAGCTTCTGTTGCAGAATTACATTTAGCATGTGTGATTTGATCAATATTCTGCAAGCTCAAGATATGACCATTTCATCGATCTATTTCTATCGGCAAGAATTCACAATATATTATACGTTAAATATTTCTTCCTACACAACCAGAAAAGAAATGTGATCATTTTGCACACGTATGTAATTTGCACAAAATTTGAAATTTCATCCAGTATGTATAAAAAAGAAGTTAACAATAATAATGAATTCATTAATAATTTTTCTGAATTAATATATTAAATTATTTTTCGCAAGACTTATTTTTTGTAAAACAATGGAGAAAGTTTTAATGCATTTATATGAATGTATAAGCACAATAAATAAATATATTTATTGTGGCTATACACATAGTAAACAATAAAAATATTTATGACATCACAATTCCTGATGCATATACTTTACCCATCAATTGATTAAAATTCATTGTGTAAATTAAGTATTTCAAAATTAATATGAATTAAAATCATATTAAAAATAATTCAGGTTTCTTAGGATTATTACCCTGAATTATTAAATGTGGTAATCACGTAATAAATTCCTCTTTGTTGCAACAATAAAAATGAGAGAAAATTTAAAAAAAAAAGCACATCACACTCTGCATGCTTAATAATAGTTTTCCCATGTTACAAATTATACAATAGCTGTGTTAGTGATGTAACCATACGCTCTTTGGTATCAAATTTCCTTATCATTGACAGCTATTTTAAAGATTTTTTGGACTTTCATTGTGAAGGGCTCTTAAAGTCTGTTGCAGATCTGTTGTGGTTTGTTATAGATGTGTCGTAATGATGGAAACCAAAAAACTGTTAAATATTCACCCTGTTAGATCAACATGCAAAACTGCAGGATCCTTCTTTCGTTATTCAACAATGAGCAGGAAGGAAACAGGACTCTTAGGCAGTCATGTTTTGACACCGCCGAGTGGATAGCTGAAGGCTGTTGTAAGGCATATGAACACCTGCCGCAGAATAATTTCCTTCATAGTTCACCATATTCATGTTTCATAAGAATGAAGACCCTATTGATTTCCAAGTACTCAGCCCATCAGTTATGCATGAAGAAACTCAGCATCAGTATCCCATTTTTCAACAATAACAAGCATCTTCTTGAACTTTTAAAATATTTACTGAAAAAATTGTACAATATCCTTCTAAACCAGGATTTTCCAACTTTTTTTTTGAGACTCCCCAGACTATTAATAATGTTTTCATGCCTACCGCTCTTTTCTTTTTCAATAAATAAAAAAAAAATTCGAAGACGATGGATTACTTCTGCACAAATAATGTACGCTTAGAATAATTTTGTAACAAAATAATCTTTTTCAAAGAAAAATATAAATGGAAACTATATACCCTTTACATTCATTTTTCGCCACTCTACATAACAGCTTGAAATAAATATTTGTGTTATATATGTGCTAGGTACGCATTGCTTTTGACCTTTCAAAATAGTTATTGTTTCTAAAGAAATTATCGTTTTGTGGTGCATTATAAAATTGCATTAGAATTGTCCCATCTAAGAGGCTCACTAATACCCCGTTCCCACTGTCCTTTTTAAATCACTTTAAAGTTAAATCTGATTTAACTTAAACATCATGCTGAAAATAGCGTTCACACTGCCTTGCATTCGAAACTGATTTAAGAAATATTGATTTTTGCTCAAAACCAATATTTCTTAAACCACTTTCGAATGCAAGGCAGTTTTCAGCATGATTGGTTTTTGATCAAAACCATATCTGTCGTTTGTTATTACAAATAATATGATATTTTCGAATTTTCTTTTATACTTGAGCACGTTTATTAAGTAATTACAGACCAAAATGACATTAATTAAGATTATTATATTTCAAATGAGGAATACGAAACCAAAGAATGTCGTTGACAAACCTATTTTTTCTCAAACTTAATATAATTTTTTTGATCTTTATTTAAATCACAAGTTGCCACCGCAAGACAGGTTTGCCGAGACTTAAGCGCATTTAAAAGTGCAGTGCGAAAGCGGGGTATAAGAATCACTTCTAACATTAGAGACTATTTTGCGATACCATTAGAAGAGAAGAAATAAAATATTTTTCTTAAAAACAAGTTAACTATAATTACAAATTAAAAACTACTAGGATCATTCACGTAGAACTTTATGTACGATATATAAAAGTAATTTTATAAAGGATATGATTATATTCTTTATAAATATAAAATGGTTATTGGATATTTTAATTGTTTTCAAAGAGAAATTAAAATTGCTTGAGATTTGCAGTTTTTCCTAAGTATAAAAAATATTGAATTTAACAGTTTTCATGAACTGGACAAATTCTAATGAAAAGAATTTTAAGCACCTTTTTAATTTTGTTTCATTTCTTTTTTTATAAAATTAAAATCTCTTGCAAAGAGAGAGATAGGAGTTAAATTACTTTAAAGGCTAAAGTAAGGAGTTCTTTCTAACTTTAATGTTCTATCAAATGCTCTTTAACTAGTTGTATGAGAAATGTTTTTCTATGTAACTATTATTTAAAGAAAACCCAGGCAAAGAATGGTGATTACGGAGATTAAGGAGATAGGCCATCAAACTGTTCATTCTATTTTTAACATTTATTTCCCTACTTGACAGTTATATCAAGCTCTGCAATTCACCTTATTGACAGTGTCACTAAAATTTTAATCTCTAAATGTTTTTAATATTATCTTAAACTGCTAGCCAGTTGCTAATGTGAAGCTCCAGTATGACGTAGATACTTAAGCATAGTTATGACATTATTTGACGAGTGAAAAATTCACACAAGAAATAATAATTTATATTGATAACAAGATCAATTTCTGGAAAAAGCATTTCGGATTAGTTCAATTATTACATATTATGTTTTTGACATTTTTGCATGAGACGTTTGTTACCATGATCATATGTTGATTTTTTTCCTTATAAAGAAAAACTCTAAAATGATTAAATTTTTTGATCTGGATTATGTATATTTTGCTAAATAAACAAATTTTGTTGTAAAATTTATAATTCTCTTTTACATTATTATTTTTTTTACATTTATATGTAATTGCAAATATTTCACATCCAGTTATAATTAAATTATTTATAATTATTTCTCCTGATCTTCTCTTATAATAAAAATATAAAATATGCCAGGTTATAAATTATTTAGTGAAATAAAATATGCTTTTGCTATTAAATTTCCTCCATGTTTATTGATATTTTGGAATGAATGAATAAAAATAGGTTTATTTAATTATAATTATTTTAATATTTTATAAGCATATGTGAAAGTTAACGAGGAAAATTAGTTACGATATTGATCGATTGAAATTAAATAAACCCATTATGGAGCAAATATTACGCTTCTAATTATAATAATTATTTTTATGTTAGTTAAAAGTGTTTATTATTTCGACAACTTTCTTATTCACTTAATTCTTAAGAGGTTTCAAATACAAAATGGAAATAAATAGCCAAATATATCTTAAAGAAAAACAATTTTTTTTTTGATAAAAATTAATTCAAATTGCTTTGATAAAGAAAATAGAGATGATAGATAGGAAAATAGGATTTCAAAATTAGAACTTTTGAAATACAATACCATATAAAAATAAATAATTAACCATTATATAAAAAATGAAATTCTGATGTTTATAATTATAATCAGATATAAATTACGTATATATTTACAAAAGTTTTCTAAAGATAAATTATAAAATAAATGGAAATAAATTCATTTTATATGATTAGATTTATTTACATTTAGACTAATAAAAATAGATATAATTATGCTTATAAATTATTTATTTATTTACTCGGAATTTGAAATCCTTGTTATATTTTTATGTACAAACTTTAAAAAAATGCAAAACTTATATTGGAAATTAATGAAACTTCCTTTTTATATAAGAATTACATTCTAAAATTAAAAAAATATGTGCTCTTATGCTTCTTCAATATTTTTTTAATATATGCAGATATTAGCACAATTTCTATTTTTTTCCAACTAACGCAAATATATATGCATATTAGTATTGTTTAGTTAGATTATAATAAGTAGTTATAGAGATTTATAAGATGTTATGATTTTATTATCAGGATATTAAAGATTTATCAGCAATACAGCCCAGAATGACCTATCGCACAATGTCCCTCCAGACAGCTCTATTCCTGACTTTGATTTTTCAATTGAAAATCTTTAAAGTTTTTTGGTTTAGAATTGAACCCACTATCTGCTGAACTGTAATCCAGAAAAATAACCATTCATCTATTAGACTCTTTTTTTTTTTAAGTATTTTAAAATGATTTTGTATCTAATTTTCGTTTAAAAAATAATAGCACCGGAATAGGGTTTTATATTCACGTTCTTGAATGCCAGCTATAAGCAATTTCAACATAGTTATTTAAGAGTGAAATCCATTGCTATTCCAGAAAATTTACACACCTTATACATCGTTCGCACTGCACTTTTAAACTCGTTTAAGTCTCAGCAAAACTTTCTTGGTTTAAGTGAGTTCGAACTGATTTGAATCAGTTTGGGGAACTGACTTAAATTCGTTTGAACTGATTTAGCACTATCTTGTTTTCTGCTATGTTGTTGTCAGTGTTTGTTGAAATATCTGAAACCCATCAAAATAAATGCAAGAGAAGCAAAATTTTAAAAAATAATGAAACAGAAATATTTACATAAGTATATTAAATAAATATCAAAAAAATTATATTATGTTTGAGAAGAAATAGGTTTGTCAACGACATTCTTTGGTTTCGTATCCCTCATTTGAAATATCATAATCTTAATTAATGTCATATTGGTCTTAATTACTTAATAAACGTGCTCAAGTATAAAAAAATTCGGAAATATCATATTATTTGAAATAATAAACGGCAGATAAGGTTTTGAGCAAAAACCAATATTTCTTAAATCAGTTTTGAATGCAAGGCAGTGCGAACTCTGTTTTCAGCATGTTGTTTAAGTTAAATCGGATTTAACTTTAAATTGATTTAAAAAGGGCAGTGCGAACGGGGTATTAATCTATATCAATAATTTACTTGGTTAAATTTCTTGTATGGATTAAACTGCTCGGATTTTTGTCAATAATGGTTGATGCCGAAATATGGGTCTAATAGTTCCAAGATTATGTAATTTATTCTGCAAAACATTGATTATGTTATACCCAAACACACCGTTTCCAAAATCAAAATTTATTGTATACAGCTATATATATATATATATATATATATATATACATATATATATATATATATATATATATATATATATATATATATATATATATATATATATATATATATATATATATATATATATATATATATATATATATATATATATATATATATATATATATATATATATATATATACATATGTATATATATATATATATATATATATATATATATATATATATATATATATGAAATTCTTTCACCTTTTCTGACTACTGGAGAAAGTCTGCTGAAAAGTCAGCACTCTTTTGCGTACATACCAACGGGAAAGTTATTAAGGTTTTAAGACTCACCAACTTTACATTGGTGACTTTCAATAATTTAGGCAATAAACTGTAATATGTCAGATGTTCAAGTAGCTAACGGACAAGGTAATGATTCTAAAATAGAAGATACAGATGAAGCTAAAGAAGATATAGTTGATCCTCGAGTTCAAGTATGTTTATTTTAGATTTTAATTGATTAATAGTTTCGATTTTTGTTCTAAAACGCTCTTCAATATTACCGTTCATCTGCGATCTTTTATTTACACTGCTGTGAATAAATTAATGATTATATGTGTAAAAGAGAAATGAGATTAATTCGAAGTAATATCAGAAACCACAATTTCTCACTTCTATCTTGGTGTTAATCATGGGATCAGGATCCAACATAGAAGAGAGCTCTCATAAAAAATGAAGGTAATTTTTTGCCAAATTATCTACATATAATCATAATCAATGTGGCGCTTAGGGATTTTATCGCGTGAAACTTTGGTCTAGAATAGAATTATTTAATAGATCGCATTTGAATGAAATATTTGTTCCTACTATACTTGATTTAGTGTTAAGAGATTTATTTCAACAATGCGATTATTAAGATTGAATATTAGTGAAGTATTTATATTCACTTAGAGACATGTATTTGTTTTCACATCTTTATAGAAAATTACTAGTTTTAAGCTTTTCCTTAATTATATTTCAGTCGAATGTATCTTATTTCACTAAACCCATATTTCTTATATTATGTTAAAATATGTTCAAATGTTAATTATTAATAGACTTTTAATTGTTAAGTGCTTTTGTATTGATTATTTCATATAAATTGAATATTTAAAATGCATAATATTTGTTGATTGAAATGTTAACTAAAACTATTATGTTTTAAAATCAATTTTTAAAATTTAACTATTGCATAAACCAAAATTTATTTTTTCTTTTTAGTAAATTAGATTTATGTAAAGCAAATAGACTTAGCATTTAATCTTAATAACCTATTAAATCAAAAATTAGTAAAATTCATTATTTAAGAAGTGACAAAATAATCTAAATAATCCCAAATTTTTTTAATGAAATAATTATATGTATTTTAGAAAAATGTATATTTTTTTTATTCTTTCATTTTTTATAACGGAGATTTCTAAACAAGTATTGTTGCATTTTAAATCTTACGCTAATTGTTGTTGTCAAAGTAGCTTGCAAATTAAATAAAAAATATTTTGGAGTCTCCTTAATCATATTTTATTTTCTCAATATAGATTGTTCTTTTTAAGGAAATTTCAGTTTTAATGAACGTTAAAATAAATTAATTATTCTTAGCCTATTCAAGACCTGAGTGGATCCCTTGGCATCACCTACTTATTCTTCATATGAGAATAAAAGATTAAAGTAATTTCAGAATAAAACTGATTCAAAAATTGAATGAAAGTTTCTTTAGATAACTATTATAAGAAAAGAAATAATCAGAAAAGTATAGCTTAAATTTTTTGTGCTATTATTTCACTATACATACATATTTGCTCGTAAATCAGAAAAGTTGATTTTGTTAGACAATTAAAAATTCAAATTTAACACTGTGCATTTATCAAACTTATCATAAAAGTTTAGTAATTTTAATTTGCTATTTCGAAGTGAATAATTTACTCGTAAACAAAACTTAAATCTATTCATTTTACAAAAAATTTGTAAATTTCCAAAAATAATAATTGCTGTTTAAAGATCTTTGATTTTTACAATAACTATGATCACATAAGGATGTGAGGAAAGAAATAGATTTGCTTTATTAGATTATTATTAGATAATTTATTAAATTATTAGCTTTATGTATTAGATTATTTAGATTTGTATTAGAATTACTTAAATGTTTCAAAAGAAGGAGACTTATACTTTTAATGAATATATGAATTAAATTCATTTATTACTTATATTTTAATTTAAATTACATTTCATAGACAAATTAATTTTAATTGCTGTTTATAGTGGGGAATTGTTTAATACTCTCTTATTTGTAAAATTGTATGCATAGACGTGAGTTTGGCACATGAATTACCTACTTTCTTTCCAACTACTTTCAAATTTTCACAACAAATAAAATTATGTGATTTTACATAAATATTGCAGTTCTAATATTTATTTTTATATGGAAGTAAATACTGGAGCTCCAAGGCTTTGTGAGATTATCTGAACAATTTCATGTAATTTTTTAAAAACCTAGTGAGACATAAAATATAAACTAATATTAATAACACTGTTCATTCATACACAATCAATAATAGGAATGGCATTCTCTTATAATAATTCATTTTAATCGATGGAGCAATGACACCTACCTTTTAAAAGTATCTTTTGTAGTGCCATCATGTCTTAGTCTACTGTTAAGCAAAAACTCTGTAACAGTTGCGTAAATAATATGGTTTTAATAATAATTTTTCTTTTACTAATCAAGAAAAAAAAATTTGCCTAAAAATTACTACTGTGCACTTTATTAAAATAACTTATATCATAGGAAACCTATACATATTTGAACTTACATTTATGCAAAGTAGTTATAAAATACTTTTGTTATACACAAATGTATGTATAACAAAAGCATTTTATAACTAATATGTGTTAGAAAAAGTAAGTATACTTTTACTTATATAATAAAAATAATATTCACTTAAAATAAAAAAAAAATATTCCATTAAAATTATAAAACTTCAACTTCTAATTCTTTTAACTTAAATCAATTTTAAATTTCTATTTTTCAAATGAAATCATTTTAACTTTAATTTTTATCCTTTCCCTTTCAAAAGTAATTAACTTCTTCTCTTTAGATACATATAATTAACTACATTCCAAAAGATGCATTGATTGTAAGTCTAAGAGTTGTAATAACATTTCTTAGAACTGCAGTCAAATTCTGCACAAATTGAAAACTCAAGAATTCCATTCTGGCATAGTAAGTTAGTCATTTGGTAACTACACAAGTAACTAGTTTTTCCCTCACTCATGTGTTTTTATGTATAGAAATACAAGAATGAAAATTTTGTGATTGAAAGCATATATTATAAGATAGTAATATTCAGATAAATGTTTGATGGTCTCAAAATTAATAAATACTTTTTTACATCATTATTTGAGACTGCTGACTTGTTCTTGATGTGACATCAAATCACAAAGATCTAGGAATTCTTTTCATGCTATTTCAAGATACATCTAAAATGATTCACAGTTGCTGTTGGTCTGGTCCTAATGAAAAGTTTTGTAACATTAAATTTCACACAATCTGAGATGATGATAAATTTAGTAATCATGTCAATTTCTTTCATGTCAGTATTCAGACAAAATGGAATTGGTTAAAAAAACATGTTGGGCATTTAGTGTCTATATATGAAATTTTTACATGTGCTGTTACAAAAGTGTTCCAGTGATCTCATGAAAAAAGTTAAACTTCTTAAGTATTAGGAATGTAATTGTTATCTTTTTAAAATACCTATGTTGTGTATTACATTCTGAAAGAAATACCACAACCTATATATCATCATACTTAGTATAGACTTATTTATTACTGCAAAGTCATTTTTCAGTATATTGTATATACTGGCATATAAGATATAACACATTTTTAAAGAATAAAATTTTTTTACTGATCATTATAGTATATTTACTGAATATTAAATACAAATAGAAATAGTAAGTAATAAAATAGACAGTAATAGAAATAGAAAGTAATATTTTTTGCAAATACCCAATTTATCTGGGAAATATTACCTTTTAATCTTTATCAAAACAGACACCCTTCTTCAAAGCTAAATGAAGAGTCATTTGAAACCTCTTCAGAATCAGTGTCAGAATCTTCATGCCAGATATTGTCCTCTCTATCATCTAGTGTATTGCCAATGTCACACTTTTTAAATAATTTAAGCACTGTCTCTGTTTTATATAGGCCCTATAGGTTATTTTTACTGTGAGTTGCTTTTTTAGATCCCTCTGATTCCTCCAACTTATTATTTTCTCAATTGGGGGTGGCCTGAAACATCTTTCTATAGTCCTGTTTCCATGTATTTTAGCATATGTTATCACATGTAGCTTGTATGCTGTGTTTTAACAATGCTGGTATTATTTTTAAGACATAATTTGCTAACAAATTTAAAAATATTGAACAATGGAAATCGTACACACTTAAAAGTCATTCAGAAGTTGGAAATTTAAAGAAATCCATCTGATTTTTTATAGTAGTAGATGAATGTATTAAAAATGAGAATGAATGTATAAGCATTTTTGATATCTAATACACACCCAAATTTTCAGATCTATTTTCAATGAAAAAAATACATCTTATATAGCAGCAAATAAAGTAATTTTCCCTTGAAATTTGACCACTCTGATAGATCATAATATGATCAAGGCAGTCTATCAGGCTTAATTTACTTATATTTATACACAATCATGATTTTTCTCCATTTATTCCCTAATGTATTTTACAAAGGTTTGTCCAAAATAATAAAATCCATATAAAATAAGTATTTTACACCTATTATAGTGTGGGAGCAACTTTGGTAGTTAAAACCATTTGAATCCTCCTTGAAATGGAATAAACAATATTTAAATGGTGGTTAGTGTACTCATTCCTCACATGCACAAATTCCTCTAACTCCTGAAAAGACACAGAAGGAAGATAACAGGAATTCATTCTTTCTTCAAAGGCAGATCACAGAGGCTTTATTATGTTTAAGTCTGGTGATTGGGTAGGGCACGGAAGGTATGGAACAAAATTTTCATGTTCCCAAAACAATTATTGAACAATTTGACTGCAGCGTATTGGAGAATTATCATCTTGACTTATGCAATCTACAGATAAAAACATGCTGTGGAGTGTAATTGGTTGAGAATAGCATAGCTAGTGCTTGTGATCTATCTATGTAAGGTGACTAGGGAACCTACTCCAAATCACAAGAGAAACTCCAAATCATTACAGAACCATTCTCCTGCTTCACTGTAGGAAGGAGACTAACTCTCGTCTATTTTATCCCTTGTTCTTGCTTGTTCACGTAACGCTTTATATTCATAAATTTTTGAAAAAAAAAAAAAACACCTCTTTTAAGATAATGGAGTATAAAAAAAGAAAAGTCAATTCATAGTGTCGTTTGTTTAAAGAAGAGTGGACTTGGAAATATTTTTTTATGGAATACAACAGTAAACCAATGTCTTATTTCTTATGAAGCAGTGGCAGTATTTAAAGATTTTAATCTTGCTTGCCTATTCAACATCAAACATTCAAAATCTAAATATGCTTTGATGAATGACGCAGAAAAAATAAATAAATGCGGAAATCTTATTAAAAACAACATCTGCTCAACGTAATGTGTTTATAAAGCAAAAGGCTTTTATACTGGCTGGATATGTTGTGGCTTATAAAATAGCTAAGCATAACAAACCGTACTCAGAAGGAGAATTTCTTAAAGATTGTATGGTTAGTATGAGCAAAATTTTATGTCCAGATAAAAAAAATTTGAGTCTGTCAGCTTATCGCGAAAAACAGTAACAGCACGAATTGATGCCATTGCATCTAACTTGTCCACTCAATTTAGGCAGCGTATAAAAAACTTTAAATATTTTTCAGTAACGATAGTTGAAAGTATGGATAGAAGTGACACTGCACAATCATTAATCTTCATTAGAGCGTTGATGACGAATTTAATTTTACTGAAGAGCTAGCTTGTCTGCAATCGATAAAAAGAAAACCGATGGCGCAAATAATTTATCATGAATTTTCCAAAGGCCATCAAAATTTGAATGCGCCCATTTCAAAATTATGCAATATAACTACAGATGGAGCCCCAAATATGGTTGGGAAAAACTTGTGATTTTTAGATTTTTTTCGGAAACGGAATCCTAGTCACAGTGTTGTATTTTTACATAATTCACCAGGACATCCTTTATAAAGCTGCAATAGGTATTACCCATGTACTTAATGTGGTTTCAAAACTAATTAATACAATTCGATCTCAGGGCTTGGTACACCAATAATTCCAAGAATTTCTGATTGAAGTTGACGCAGATTTTTCTGACTTTCTTTACCGCAGAAAAATAAGATGGTTAAGTTGTGGATATCCATTTGAATTGGTTTGGAATTTAAAAGAGGAAATAAAAGATTTTTTAAAGAATTAATTAGTCAAATGGTCTGATTTCCAAATTTTTGAAGACAAAGATTGGCGTACTGATTTGTTCGAACACTATAAACAATTAAACAAAAAATTACAAACAAATAATAAAAAAAGAACCAATTTGTAGATGAGACTTAGAATTGTCTGAAATCATTTAAAACTCATCTTTTTCTATTTTGTAACTGCTTGGCAAAGAACGATTTCAGTCAGGCGTTAAAAATACTTCATGCAGAATTTGAAACTAGGTTTCAAGATTTTAAGAATATTCAATCATTCCTAGATGTTTTCTCGATGCCGTTTAATGTAGACCCAGAAAATGTATATCCATAATTTCAGTTGGAAATTGTTGAAATGCAGTGTAGTACTCTTTTAAAGAAATTGTTCTTATATTCCACAAAACTAGATTTATATAGAGCACTACAGAAAGCTGAATTCCCAAGATGATTGCTCACACCCAGAAAATTATTGCGATGTTTACTACGTCTTATGTGTGCAAACAGACTTTTTCGACCATGAAATTGTGGAAAAACTCAGTCAGAAACCAATTGACTAATGAACACCTTTTCACATTACTAAAAGTTGCTTCGTCACAGTTGGAACCTGCTTTTGAAAATATTAGGGAAAATCAAAAACAATTCCATATGTTGCACATGTCTAACATGTCAGGGCTTTGAATAAAAGTTAAAATAAATATTATTTAAGGTAAAAAGTAATTTGTAACATTTGTGTGTAATGCTGTAATGTTTTTATAATATTTTGATTAAAAACTTTGACACAAAATGCATCTTTTATAATTCTGGCCCTTCTTTAGAATTTCTTAAACTTAGTGCCCCCCCCACTAAAAAAGTTTGCTCACAACTGGTCTAGGTTATAAGATTCTGTTGGGATTCACCACGTGTAAACCTGTCTACAGTGGGGAATAAAGACAAGTTTCGGATTTCATTGGAAGACACTCAAAAATTGTTTCCATTGATCTACAATTCAGATTTTATACTCATTGCATACTATACTCCTTGTTTCTTATTTACATCTGCCACAAGGGGCTTTGTCATAAAGCAATCTGAGTTCCAAATCTTTGAGTTGCTATTTCAGTTTGCTTGATAATAATATCTATGATTGCATATTTGTTGTGTAAGAAACAAATTGTTTATATTTATTTTAATTCTGAAATTTTTATTATTATTAGGCAGCAATTTTATTAATTTATTATTTTATTTAAAAATAAGATTATTTACAGAAAGGAAAGCCTCTTCTAAATTCCATAGTCACAAAGAATACTCAAAGAAATTTTTTGAAAGCAGATTATTATAATTTATGCCGCATTAAAATGCTTCATTAGTTTAAATAATGAATGTAAATTATAAATAAATATTTTTCCCAATCTGAAAAGTATATAATCATTATTTTTGCATATGTTTAAGCTTTACTAATTATTTTTTATCCAATTATTTTTGAGTTCATAAGTCATCTAATTTAGATTCTTGAAAATTCAAATGTATAAGTATGCAAACTAGCTGTGTAATTAATTAAATTTCATAATTAAATTATAAAAGCAAAAATATTAGGTTTCTTTACTGATGTTGTTATCCTTTACCTTGTATGCTAGTTATGTTTATTTGATGTTTCTTCATTTATTATGTAGGATAGTTTATCACTGTAAATTTAAAGTAATTAAAATTCAAATTGTAACATGATGTAATCTGTTGAACAATATTGTTTTTTATCTGTAACTTTCATTAATCTATTGTATGAGTGTATTATTTTATGGGCTCTATAATTGAATCTGAAAAACCATTTATTAGTGCTATCCAAATATAATTTTCAGTGTCTTACATTTGGAGTTGAGTATTAGAAATGAAGTATAAATTTTTTCATATATTTTTGATCATCTAATTATAAAAGATGAAAACTACTTTAATTTTTTTATTAAATCTTCAAAGTATAAGATATTTGCTAAACTAATATTTGATTAATTTTTATCTAAATATTTTTTTAACTTTTTTATCTGTTCAAGAAAATGAGATTTCTAAATATTCTTTTGGTAAATTATTTATTCATGGATGAGATTTGTATTTTGCTTTTATTTATTGAATTCATTACTTCATACTACTTCAGAGCTGTTCTCAATAATGTTTGAATCACAAATGTTTCTTTTGTTAAAGTAAATTTCAGTTGCTATGTTGATCAAATAAAAATTATTAAATTTTGCATTTGTCAAGGATATTTTACTAACAATTTTTGGAATATAGTATATGAAAAAATAATTAAAACAATGTTTATCCCAGAATACAAAAAATACTGTATTAGTAATATATTAAAGGATTTATTTTAGAGCTACAATTGTTTTGTTTGTTTTCAGTGTTCGATGTAGAAAAAAGGATGCACTTATTTGTGAAAAAGGATCTTTTCTCTTGATGTTGCAGTAACAAAAATTAATGTTCAAGTATTGTATTAAGATAAAAATGTTTGAAATTTAATAAATATGCATAATATAACTTAAAGAAAAGCATATTTTTAATTAGCACTTTATGAAGTGCAAAAGTGTGTGTGTATGTGAAGAGAGTTGTATTTTATCTTTTAAAAGGTAGATAAGAGTGGCATATCCTTCAGACACCTCCTAAAATGATTACTGATAGTTTATAGAATGACATATTATTATATCCATGAAAAGTTGACATGTAGATATTTAACAATTCACTAAAAAATCCAAGTAAAATAGATTTTGTTTGTGTATTAATGTAATAAAATATGCTTATAATTTTATGTTTGTTTTGAGAATTGATGACATGTACGATATATTTTTGCTAAAAAAATAAATTGAAAGTAAAGAAAAATTAACTAAAATGTGACACTGTGCTGAAAACTATTATTGATGTTAATAATATTTAGTTTTATGTATTTTAAATTTTATGTTGTATTTATATATGAAATATTTGCATATCATAGAAATAATCATTTTAGCATTAATTATATACTTTTCAGAATAATTAAATCTTCTGGATTTTCTCTCTAATAAAAAATATATTATCTGAAAACTAATAAAATTTAGATTTGATCTCAATAGAAATGCCAATGTATTAACAGATACCATATCATTAACATTTTCTTGAAGTGTATACCATTTTATTCAGTTTACATATAAAGTTAACTAATTTCTTTCACAAAATAAAAATGATTTTGAACCAAAGTTATTCTGATATGTGCTATTCAGAAAACCTCTAAGAGATTCAGAGTAAAAACTTGTGTGGTTTCCACCCAAGAAGTTTAGGATAAAAATGATGTTGAGTTTCATCTCTATGTTACATGACTCAAACAGCAAAAGTTTCATAAAAAATCAACAGTCATTTACTGTTACTTTATTTATAATGACCTCTCAAATAATTATAGATGTTCATTTATGACATCAATTTGATATATAAAAGTTTTATTATCATTGCTATTTCTTTATTGAAATCAAAAAATTATGAAAAATTCACATTGCATATATTTTTTTGAAGGTAACACATAAGTAAGAGGTATCATATTTAGCATTTTTTAATTATCTTTTAATAATTTAAATGATATTTTTTTGTGTATTTGGAAATAAATGAAATTTTTCATATATGTTTATTTATAGGATAAAATTATTGTTCAGTTTTGTTCAACATAATAAGCTAAATTATATATTTTTTCTATTTAATTGAAAAACAAATGCTTTTCTTTTTTTTCTTAGGTGGAGCTTGAACGTCTAAATACTGCGACTGACCTTATTAATAAATTGGAAATTGAGCTTGATGCAAGTATCTTTGTTTAATTAATTTAGAATCATTCTTTACTCCTGTAGGGCAAGTAACTAAAAAATAATTGTCTTTGGCTAGTTAATGTTATGTTCAAACAGTTAATGTTATAGACAAAGCAAAAGAAGAAATAATTTACTTATAAAATATTCTGATGAATGTATTAACATTTTTTAACTTTTGCAATATTTTCTTTTTATTCTAGTAAGTATATAAGTGCTAAATAAAAATATTACAAAACAAGATATACTGCACCATTTATTACAAAGGATTTTTTGTCAGAAAATTATAATTTTCGATGTACTGCTTATAAAAACATTTTTAGATTGTTGTTTGCTAAAGAGTAAAGCTGTTTTTTGTAATTTTTGTTTTAGATATTTTTTTTTTATCATTTGTGAAAACTTGATTAGTTTCTAGAATGAAGATTTTATTTTTTCAGAAATGCTGTGCTTCTTACTTCATTGATTATTCTTTTTACGCATTTTAATTAAAGAAATTTAATTTCCCCAATCTTTATTAATAAAAACAGTGGTTTAAAGGTTCAGTTTTTTTTTGTAGTGTTGAATTTATTTCATCAGAATATCTATTAAAGTATTATTAGTTTATTTAACTATGAATAAGTATTATATTTAATATTTTCACATATGGTTACATCTACAGTTCTGTAAGTGATTTTCTTATTAAAACTTTTTTGTGATGATTTTTTAGAGCAAAAGAGAATTTAAATTAATATTTTCTCATTGAATGAATTTTAGGAAGCAAGGTCTAATTTTAGGCTGCTATTGAGTGAATCATCAATTCGAGTTAATCAATTGGCAAAAAAACTTGGTTCTTGTGTGGAGAAAGCTAGGCCATATTATGAAGCTCGAATGCGTGCCAAGCAGGTTTGTAAGGAGTAATTTCTGTAAATTAAGTTATGTAATGAATAAAATATTAATTTTCATTAATATTTTTAAATTGAAAATTTTAAATATAAGAATAAAATATCAGTAAAGTCTTTAGTCCTTTGCATTAAAATTTCATATTTGTTATTTCCTTAAAAAAATGTTAACACTACATGTTAATTGTATTGACAAGTGATAACCCGAGGTACAGTTTGGGGGGGGGCAATGAATAACTGTAAGGGTGATAGTATAAAAGAAAGAAGAGAGGATTTAGAAAAATTGATTTATGTATTCGCCTGATTGTGCTTAATTTTTCTTTGAACAATGAACTGGCCATTGGCTCGGTTTTTACATACTCCCTCACTTGCATGGGGTAGATGCAATCATGCACTGCTTCTGCTCATGTGCTACCACTGACTTGTTCCGAAACATGTGAGCACTGTGAGCAATACTGCAGGTAACTGCCACTACTGCAACTGGTCGATTGCAAGGCCTGGAACCGCAGCAGTATTACCAGCAGATTTTTTAGCACACTATGAATTAGATTTCTGCATAATTATGTATAATATAGCTCAAACAAAGGTTAGATTGTTTTGATATTTTGACATGTTAAAGTTGGCCAACAAATAGTCTAACTGCAATTGGTATTATTTATTTATTTTGTAATAATTATATGTGCTATACAGTTAGTAGTATTATGTTGTTATGTGTGTGTGTGTGGATGTAGAATCAGATTTGGTATATAACTTTATAATTTATTGTAATATTTCTAAAAATCTAAATTAAAATAAAAAGTGTAAACTTAAGAGCTAAAAAAGTTATAATTGTTTTTGAATTTCATTTCTAAGATTGGGATCAGCAGTCTGCAAATAGAATGCAAAAATGTTATTCTTATTCAGTATTCTGATTTAGTATTTAATATTTTAGTGTGTTCTGAGTAAGATGTTTTTTCTTTTTTTTTTCTGCAGTGAATATATATTTTGTGCAATTATTTTTATTTTCTTTGGAATTGAAAAGAAAAAAGTATTTTTCAGTAAAAGTAAAAGAAGAATTAAAAGTTCTTTTTGGTGAAGAAAAAAAAATAAAGTTTAATAAAAGTAGAAAATATTTTTTAGTGCATTATGTATTTATTTCTTTAGTTGATATTTTGATATTTAATGCGTGAAACTAAAAGTGTTATATTTCTTTTGAACAATTCAAATGGAATTTTGAAAATTTCAGCACAATTTTACTTTGAAATATTTCTAATCAATTTAAATTTTTAAAAATTAAATGGTTTATTTTAACTTTTATAACATTTTATGAAACATAAAAAATATCAATATTTTTCATTAAATTGTACGCAATATATAATCTAACTTAAAATTAAATTTGGTGTTTTGTTTTGAAGTATTAGGAATGCATAATATATAAGAATTATAAGGGTATAATTTTAAATGAATATAAGGAGATAAAATTTGTAATATTGATGTGTATGGGTTTTGAGAAAACTATGAATTTTATTACCATAGTTTAACAATTAATTATATTGTGTTCATTTGAATCAATTTAACTCTTCAAATTCAGTAATTAGTAAGATTTCAGAATAGGATTGATCATTTTTTATGTTTTCAAAAATGGTATCTCTGAGTAGAACACAAATTGGATTCTGCGCCATCAAATGCTTCAATGAATTGGGTCTTGCCCCAGCAGGTAGTCTCAAGATGATTGAACTTAAGAATATGATTACAAGTTGTAATTATTACAAGGAAGAATTAGTAAAAGATATGCTGGAAGACCACTTACAGGCTGAAAAATGCAATAAAAAATTAAATTGGATTTTCAGTATTTTTTTATATTTTTGTTCCATTTAAAAATTAATTCATTTCAAAATTTAATATTTTGAGAGATAATAGTGGATCAACTAAAGAAAAAAATTGTAGACAGTATAATATCGAATATTTGAAATATGACTTCAATGAGTTGCCTGTAAACAATACATTACCAATGTGCTTAATTTGCCAGAATGTTTTATCAAACACAGCTATGAAGCCTTCCAGACTTCAAGAACATTTGATTAAAATTCACAGTGATAAAAAAGATAAGGATTTATATATCTTATTTTCGAATACTAAAAGCAAAATTGATCAAACAATCGACATTGGGAAAACTTCAACGTAACCTCTTTTGCTTCTTACAATATTTTACTAATGATTGCCAAATCGGGTAAACCTCATACTTTTGGCTAAGAACTAATTATATTGTCTATATGCATTAAGTTTCAGTGCCTGCATATTTTAAATTTATAAAATAATATTTCCATTAAATGGAGTCATGTATATTTTTTATTATTTTTCTGTGTTACAAATATTTTTTTTAATAAAAATTGGATTGATTTTTATTTTGATATTCTTGGATAAAAAAATTACCAATTGAATAAATACAGATTGTGTGAAACTACTTATTTGTCCGTAATGCTTCACACTTCCATGACACTGGTTCAAGATTTGATCCTTATGCTGGCCAAGATCGACTCAGCCTTACATCCCTTCAGTGAATTTATAAAATTGAGTACCAAGCATGCTTGGGAATAAATTGGACATATGCTTCACACAATATAGCTCTTGTTCAATTAAACATATATGGGCATTGTAGACCTTGGTCCCTATATGGGCTGCCCTGCCACTGAGTTAGTTTTTTAGTTTATTGTAATATGTCAGCTACTTTTGATTTCCTGTAATATAATTTTATGTTCTTTACATTATCTAGCTTCAAACTCAAACTCAAAAAGCAGCTTTGAGGTATGAAAGAGCAAGCAGTGCTCATTCAGCAGCTAAAGAAATGGTTTATTTAGCTGAGGAAGGCTTAAAGAAAGAGGGAAGATGCTTTGATCCTGCTTGGCAAGAAATGCTTAATCATGCTACTTTAAGGGTATTTATAGTTTTATTAATAAATAAAATGTATTTAATTAAGTTTTAAAGCATTTTATATTAAGCATATGTTACTAATCACTTCTTGAACTTTTACTGAATCACTTTTCACAAATTACAGAATCACTTATGTCATTTATTGTTTTAGTAAACTTAAACATATTTTTAAATTTGAATTCATATTTCTTTTAGATTAAAATTATTAACAGAATATTCTTATCTTTCTATTTACTTTTGCTTTCTACATACTTATCTCTTGAAGAGTTTTCCAAGTTTTCTCTTTTGTAATATACAAGTAAATCTATTAAAATTTCTGCCAAAAAACAAACCATGTTGGATATTTAAATACTCAAAAATAGTCTTCTTGTGTGTCAGACTGAGTCAAAAATATCATATTTACCTGTAAAATTGCCCGTTACTAATGTTTTCCCCACCCCATTCTCTCTTTCATATTTGCTTATTCAAAGTTAGATCATAGTTTCAATCTTATATTTAAATTATGCAATAATATAGCTGTAAAATATGTATCATTTTCAAATTACTAAATGATTTCACTTTGTTAAATGCACCTGTCTATAACAAAATCAATGGTACATTGATAAGTAGTTATTTTTGTTATTTTTTTATCACTTTTAAATTAATGTATATTAGTTTATGTTATTCATTTCTCTTCTTTTTTGTTTGGCAATTAAAATGCACAATTTTTCAATGGTAATTATTATTAATCCCTGAGACACAATTATGCAGCTTTGTTTTACGATGGTTGCCATTTTAGTATATTTTGTATGTTTTTAAACATAACTTCTATGCACTTCTGTTTATTTTTGGAATTATCTGTTATGAATATTCATTATGATTGTTAGATGTAAAGATAATAATTTGATACATATTACAAATGGTATGAATAAATGTGTAAAATAATTCAATGTGTTTGGCTTATTTGGACTTAGCATATACATAGAATATAAAAAGTTTTAAATTGCAACAAATTGTTAAAGTAGTTTCAAATGTTTTCAAAATGTTATTTTATTCCCTTATTTTTTGTAAACATTCATAATTATTAAAAAAAACTCAAAATGTATTTGATTGAAGAATACAGATCATTAAAATTTTTAAGGAAATATTTCATTAAACGTCTTCACAAATTAACATAATGTGTTTTGACTTAGAAAACCTGTGTGGTCTACTGTTATGAGACAATTTTTCACAGCCCCCAACTAAACATTCAGATTTTATTTCTTGTCATTACTTTTCTATGTGCTTGATATTAAATAATCTGACCGTCAAAATATATATTGATATTAAAATTATAAGTCAGTATTGACTCTTTTATTTTCCCCTTTTTGTACTTTATGAAATACGTTTGAATATTTAATTGTTTATATTTGTTCATTTTATTTTGAAATACATTTTGAAGAATTAGAATATATGAAAATATGAAATTTTTTTCTATCTGAAGTGCAATTTATTTAAAAACCTTATTTTTATATACATAATAATTTTATATATAATTCTTATACTCGTTATTTAAATTATTATCTGACCATTTTTATCATAGTTTGAACAAAATATTACTGAAAATTTATATGCAATCTAACTTAATTTGATGTCATTCCACTAATAAGTTTTTCTTGACAGATCCTGATTAAGAATATATGGAATAATGTTAACTAAATTCTGATAAAAAAATCACCACTTGACTTGAATTCAGTTTAACAAACATTTAACTGTAGCTGCAATTTTTCATTTTCCCCTTTTCTCATTTTTTTAACTGCATTTATTTTATTTAGTGTCTTTAAATCTAAAACATACATACATACATAAATTTAAATTTGTAGAAGATGTGAACATTTTAGATAAAGGGAATATTTCTTTAGTTGAATTCATGGATCATATAAAATATTTGCAGGTATAAATATTTTGAAGAAAGAAATTTAATATTTTTAGTTTTTATATTTTTCTTATAAAAAGATTAGATAGGGTTGTTTACAGATTTGATGATCATATTATCTTCTGGGAGATTTGAAAATATTTACACCAAATACTTAACAATGAAGAGATGAACGACATGAAATGAATTTAAATAGACTCGTACAAGATGACAAATTAAAGTAAATAAACTGCATGCAAAATAATAAAATAACAAAAAAATGGTGTTGCTTTGTAAATATTTATAAGTGTTAGAAATTTTGTTTTCATTTTTGACATTCTAATAATTTTGTAATATGCCACAGATAGTTATCAACCCCTGCTTAATAGATAATGAGATTTCTATTAGCAGGGGTTGATAATTCTTTATCACTGAGTAATGGTTTCATTTATTTCAAAATGAGGGAATGTTTAAGTAATAGAGACTTAAAGGGTAATTTTGATAATAAAGAATGCATTTTATTTAAGGTTACAACAGTCACTATTATTCATTATCTATTCTTAAATAAGGTAACAAGTGACAATAAATTTGATCTGTCTTAAAATTGAAATAAATAACTAGTATTTTAACACCTGAAGGGAAGCAAAAGTTTAATAGAAGCTGTTAAACAGTTGTCCATATCTGGATTTCATTTTACATGTTTACTAAATGACTTTCATCATAAAGCTATCACTTGTTTAATGAAATCATATCTATATTGTTTATAGGTTCATCAAAATCTTCATTAAAGCCAATGAAACCATTGAACATTGCTATCAACCTTCTTTAATCATCATTTTTAATGATCTTGAGAGTTAGTTATTTCAGAGTTTTTCTGTGTACATTTCCTAATTTGAAACAAAGTTTGAGCTATAAAAATGAAATCAAGTGATTGTAATTTTCTTACCACAAAGTATTATTAAAAAGGTTATAGAAAGATATTTAAAGTTATCATCTTTGTTAATTTTCTCTTCAAGTTGCAAGAATGAAGGTTCAAGAGGTTTTATATAATCTTTAATATACTAAACCATTTGAAAAACTAATGTACAGTTCAATAAACTGCCTTTTTATGTAGGTTAATGAAGCTGAAAGTGAAAGAGTTTTAAGCCAAAGAGAACACCAGAAGACATCATTAGCATATAATGAATCTGAGAAGATAGTTCAGCAATTGCATCAAGAGCTGAAAAAATCTATTGTTAAATCAAGGTAAATTAAATACTACACCATTAACATTTAAGTGTTCACTTCATTCTTTTAATTCATGAGAAATGTTAAACCATTCATCTTCTGTTAAATTTCTTTTTAATATGAGGTGATGGAATGCATAGATTTATCATGAAGTCTCACTTATTTAATTTAAATTATTTTCTATATTCAGAAATCTCCCTGTCCATATAAAATCTGACATTTCATTCCAAAACGTTTTTCTATAATAGCAAATTGAAATATCTTTTTTCAGACAAAAACTTAACATTATTCATACTTTAATTTTCAATTAGTAGTTTAATTTTTTACAGTATTCTAATTTTGTTCACAGTCTTTCGACCCGCAGAAGTTTGCTTCAGCTAAACAATCTAGCGAATCAGCACCAGTTACAACTTTTGTAAGTATTATGATGATTACGCGCCACGCATTTTGTTTTGTTTTCACATTATTATTTAAATTTTTTTGATGCTTAGTTAGCATCCATATAATGTTATCATTTTTAACTTTCATTTGTTTCAATTGTTTTCATTTCTTTATAATTATTCAAAAATAGGGTTTCAATGTTTTAAATTACTAATCAATACACATAGTAAGTCAGGTAGTTTTAATCCATTATTTGTGTTTAGTGTTATGTAATTATCATCTTAGAACAAATATAAACTTTTTATTAAAAGAAAAGTTTGTTGTACATTTAATCAGTTAAAAAAGATTTTTAAGTTTTAACATTATTTATATTTTGATAAACTTGCCAAATAAAGAAAAGCTCAATTAAAATAATTTATTATTAAAAAAATTTAATTTTCAAATGTCTCAAATTAAATTATTTTATAAATGATTAAAATGTTTCATAATTTTCTTAGCAGAGTTTAATAAATTCATACAGAATAAAAAATAGTTTTCTTTAAAGTACTGATTTTATTGTATTAATTATTTTTATTTCAGTGGTTAAATTTATTGTAGTTTTAAAGATGGGATATGATACATCGAATTTTTAATTATTCATATGTGTGAAATTAGAATGGGCAATTATGCTACCTGTGAACTAAATAACAATGTTTTGTTGCAGAAAAGCTTAATTTTTTCAAACTTAAAATAAAATAAAAAAAAAACGAGATTAGTGTAGTTTGATCATTTGATATAATTTAATGTTATATCAAGTTGTCACTATTCATTTCAATTTGACATAATATTTTAAATCATAATGAGAAAATTAATTTTTTTCATTAAATTTTTATTGCAGATAATTGAATACTGAATATAGTTTTAAAATTATATGTACTTTATTTTTTAATAATATAAATACCTTAGGTTTTACAAATTTTTTATTATTTTCTTTTTAAACTGCTATACCAAAATTGAATAATACAGGAGAATGAAAACAATTTGTCATTCTAAGTTCAAAACTTTGACTACTTTGAATATGTGAAAAAAGTGTCATCAATGGTTTTGAAAAGAGAAAATTGATGGTTTTTATGCTCAAGAATTTATTATACTAAAAGGCATTGGAATGAAATTAAAGATGTCATTCAATACAGTTCTAAATTTCTCTTGTTAATGAGTCTATTATCATAAAAAGAAATCTCTTTACATTTTTATAAGTAATTTTCAAGGTAAAAATTAATAGTTATGGTAATTATGCCAAAAATAAGAAAGAAAAAAAAAGCTATATGTGAATTATAATATGGTCTTGAAATGTATGCAACACTGTTCTGTTCTATGAAGTTATCAGTAATAAAATGTAGTTAAGACGCACCAATTAAAGTACTATTAATAATAAAAGCAGTTGAATAAGATATTAGATCATAAGTAAAAAGGAAATTTTAAAAATTTTGTATGTATTGGAAATTTAGGGGGAAATCTTTTTATAAAAAAGAATCAATTTTATGGCAATATAATGGCTGTGATGATTGACTGTTATATTAATGTAACCTTAAGAAAGATCCACTGTTATTTTTGAAATGACAATATATTAGAGATTTTTTTATAGTGAGAGAGCAGGGTTTTTACATGTTAATTAATAAGTTTAATATTTTCCTTAATGGCAGAATGATTCATTTTTATTAATAAGAATTGGTAGGTAATTTATTATTTATGTTTCGATATTAGTAATCTTTTTTGCATATTATATCATGATTAATTTATTTATGTGCTAATAACACATTGAAGCGGTATTTCATTAACTGTTCTTATGTTATGACCAGCTGTTTTTACAAATTTCATTTGTTTGGAGAATATTTACATTGTTTGTCATTGCTGTTTATAAAGATTAAAAATGATATAACTGAATTAAGATTTGCCACTATCAAATAAGGTATAGAAATTAACTAATATTTTTCTATTTACACAAGTTCTGTTATGATTTATATTTGTTAATTTTTAAGACAATAAAAAACAGGAAAATATATTGTATTTTGAATGATAGATTATAATTGGTTAATATCTGGCAACATCTTAATATTATCAGATATATTTTTTAAAATTGAGATAATAATTATTAAGGAAAAATATAACCCTAGTATCTTATTGATTGTAATTTATTTACTTATAAGACATTTGTTTCATCTATTCATAATAAAAATCTAATTTGAATATTCAACAATTAATGTAAATATTTTAGAGTCTGCTGTAAATAATTAAATTAAATATATTTTCCTCTTATCTTTGTCAAAATTAATTTAGTTCTGTTATTATATTAAATTTATCTTAAGCTTATTACTACCTTACCACATTTGTAAGGTTTTTTTCATTATTTAAGGAAAATGAAATATATATCTGTTTAAATTGTTGCATTTGAAATTCCATATTCTTGATATTATTTGAGCTTATTACTCCCTATCTCCTTGGATGTAGTTTTCTAGAAGTCAATATAATTTTATAGATTCCAATTTTAGTAACTTATATTAAGGAATTGAATCTGAAAACTAAATTAACTGAATATTGTACAACTTATGATATATTTTTATTAAAATTGTTCACTTTTCAAATTTATGAAATTGGGACACTTTCTAATTAATCATTGATAAAATTATTTGAGAATTTTTATTTTTATAACCTAAAAACACTAAGAGTTCATGGTTTAATATGGAAAATAATCTCTACTATTATTTTTTTAAATGATAATGGTGAAACTAGTTACAAACCTTTTATATTTTACTATCTAAATGTTACAAGAAGTTATAATTATTCTATTTTTTAAAAGTCTCAGAAAAATTTTTTCCAGTTTTTTTTATGAAGTTTTATAATTATTATGCTGGTTGAGCATTATTAATTTAACTTTTTAAAAATATCTCAATAAGTGTAAATGCGTTTTATAACAAGGAAAATAGGTTAATAATGCCTAGGAACTGATTATATACTGAAATTGATTTATTATAGTCAGTCTTAATTTTTTTGAAGTAATATCAAAAACTTGTTTAAAGGTTATTGTTTTGAACTTTAAATTCAGATAAATATAATTGCATTAATCCTATAAATATAATTTGAAATTGAATTGAAGAATGCAAAACATAAAATATTTGTGTAAAAATGAATTCATTTATTTGGATTTAATCTGAGGAGAAACTGATTTTCAAATCTATGTATGTGAATGAATTTTTGTTTTCAAATTATGTGAAATAAAATTTTATTCTTGTTTTAAACCTCATGAAATGAACAAAATGAAATACTTGTAACTAATGATTTTACACTAAAATTTTATTTATTTATTAAAAAGAACTTATTATTTTACCTTGTGAATATGGAGCATTAGATGGATCCCTTTGGTAATTGTGAAATATGTATTTTACATTTTTTATGATTATTAATGAAATTATCATTAAAAATAAATGTGTGTCATTTGTTGATCAAGAATATGTGTGATTTGAACAAAATGTAATTTTTTGTTTCTTAACTAAATTCTGTAGTTATTACTAAAATATAAGAACCAAAATCAGTCTTTAAAATTTGAGACTTTAAATTTCAATTAATTAGATGCAGCAGTTTTGTAGTCAATCAAATTTTATAGCAACTGCCGAAGTGATAGTCATTTAAAAACGTTTGTTATGAATAATATGAAAATTAAGAAAAAATATGAATTTATTAATAGATATTGATGGTTGTAGGTAATTATATAAATGTTTCATGAATGTTTGTTTGAATTTTGAAGAATTAATTTTAGTCAAAATTATTCCAGAATGTCAGATCAAGATTCATTCAGATCAATAATTTGTATAAAAGTTCTATTGTTATATTATCTTTTCATTTTTTAAATGGATAATATTTAGAAAACACTTGAAATTGCAAAATTTTTTCTATTATATCTTGCAAACAATAAAAACTCACTTTTGATGGTGTAAGCACCACTTCTTGATAACAGATGCCTTAAATAGCACAATGTCAAATGAAACTTACTGTCCATACCTTACATAACTTTCGAAATTTCCATTTTCATTTCCAGCTTGATTACAAAATGTATATATGTGGTAAGTGAAAAAATTTTTTGCAGTACTAGAAATGTATGAAATTTGCTTCTTGATTTTTTTTTCCTGTAGATGATTAAATTGTTAATGATCTGGGGGGATTTTCTGTTTACATAATATAGAGAATTAGTTCACAATATAAAATCTGAAATGCAGACCATCTAAATTTTCTTAAATTTCTTATTTTTCACTAAGTTCTTTATGTTCATTTAAAACTCCTCATGAAATAAGATATTTCCTTTTAAAATAAAGCTGTCAGGTGACAATTTTTTTTAAAAGTTATATATTGTTTCATCTACATTCTCTAACAATCTTAACCAGATTTTTTCAACATCATAACAACTAGTAACAAATGGCACCATATATTGGTCACTATTGTCTTTTTCTACAACACTCCTATTGGATGATCATGCCACTTCAAAATTCTACTTATACTGAAGTATTATAGCCAACATGTACAATTTATTTGTGCAATGTATAATTATAATCAGTATAAGGAAAAAAATACATAGTCTAATTTATTTCTTTTTTTAAAACACACCACTTACAATCAAAACCTTAAAAGAGCAGATTTGTTTTGTTTTTAAAATCTATTTCTATTTGAATTTAGTTTAATTTGATTTCTCTATTATGACTACTAAGCTATCAATTTAGGTTTATAAAGATGAAAAAGGCTTACTGAAAGTAATTTTAAACAAATGTATCCTTTTATTGTAAAAATATCAGTGAATGTCGTAAAAGATACAATCAGTTCCAAAGAGTTTCATAATCTCCACAATAATTGCAGTAAATTACTGATCATCCATGTAATTCTTAAAATGAAGGAAAAAAGGTTCAAATCAATACTAAATTGCATTTAAACAATTTAGGCCCTCAATTACTGGCAGGAAATACTTTTATTACTTAAAACATAAAAAATTATCTACTCTCTACACTTTTTTTTACAATTTGCTTTTTTAAAATTTCAGTCCAAAGTTCCTAGTCTTTTTGCATTATAACACTTCTTTAAAAGAAATAAAAAATTTTTTTTAAATTTAGATACCCTGGATGATTAGGAGTACCATATTACATTTTCATTAAAAATTTTATTTAGGTTAATTGAGTTAAAAATAAAAAGTTTAAAATTTTAATAACTAGAATATAACAGAAAATAAATATTACGAAAGAAAAATGTATCATTTGATGTATTTAGTACTACTTATTAATCTTTTATAGTTGTGAATGTAATTTTTAATAAATTAGATTTTGTAATAATGATAGAGGTGTTTAGGGAATAAAACATTTCAAAATAAAATTTTAAGCCAATCTTATGTTTCATGTAAATTATTATATCTTTATTCTATTAATACAATAAAAAACATTTTGCGAGAAATAATTGCTTCTTTTAAATTCAATTGCTTGAACATTTAATTTATATTGTTAATAAAATTTTCCTATAATCTTTTAGAAATTCCTTATTTCCTTCCTAAAAATTTTATTTATTGAATGTTGCTCACCCTGTAGAATTTACCCCTAAGCAATAGATATTTGATCAGCCAGTAATGTTTTCATAAAACTAGACTGACCTTTCAAAATCAATCTATGTGAGTGTTAAAAACATTCTATCAAAATAATTCATTTTGAAATATTTTCTTTTAACAAGAAAAATATTTAACAATTCTTTTCATTATCTAAGGGAGTTTGGTTTATTCCTCTATTGTTACTTTTTGCACATGAGAATGGGATTTTGTGCTTAAAGTGGTTTCTAAAATATTAGTAACAGCCACACCTGAAAGAGTAGTTCCAAATATAAGGAGTTGAACTGAAGACCATAGTCAAGCCAATTTAGGCAACTTCTCAACTTAGCTAAGAAGAAGTATTGTAGGAAAATTTTAAATTGTGTTGATTAAAGTAACTGTCGAAAATTATCTTTGTTGAATGAAAAATGACAACTTTTTATTTTCTGTGCTTTTGGCAAAAAATGTAGCTAAACTAGAAATTTTTGTTTATTTTATAGTTCTATATTGTTTGCTTCACAATATATTAACTGCTCTCAGAATTTCATTTTATTATATCTTACTTTTCATAGTAACTAATTTACTTGCAAATTATTTAGTTACTATTTTAAATCTTAATACCAGTGTATGTATGTAAAATATATTAACATTTCTCAAATGAATAATTTTTTTATTGAAGAATGTAATTAAATTTATGTTTTAATATTCTCTTTTAAAATTTTATCTTCTTTTCAATTTTAATGCACTCTGGTTATTTCTGTAATTTGCTTCTTAGATACTTGATAGCAAAACTTATATTGCATATGATATAAAGTTTCATTGTACTAACATTGGGTGCATGTACTTATTAATATATTTCATAAAATTGTAATTTAGGAAGAATTTTTCTTAATTGGCTTAAGGTATTTTTTTAAATATCTTGTTTTTAAATTAATTGAAAAGTTTTGCTCATAAGTTGACTGAACACTTTGTACAAATTCAGTATTTTATTTTTCAAGAATTTTTGATGGTTTTCTTGAATTTTCTAGATTTATTAATATTCTTGCTTTTTATTTTAATAGTTCATTTTAATAATTCTTCGTTTTTCCTATTTTATGCTGCAATTTGTTCTCCCATGAAACTTGGTGATTTTTCCAAATAAGATTTCCTATTCAAAATTTGTTAAGTTACTATTTGCAAAAACTTAAAATTTTCTAATTCACAGTAAAATTAATATCAAAATGCATAACCATGAAAGAAATTAAAATTAATTGTTCTATTTCAACAATGGTATTTTATTAGATAATTGAATGATATTGTTGAAATAAAAAAAAAAAAAACTGGAAGCATGACTTTTTTGTAATTATTTCAAATAAATTTATTGATGTCATAAAAATTCAATTATATATTTCTTTGAGATAAAAGTATTTTGACTTTTATATGCAGTTATTTACATTATATAAATTAAATGTAATGTTAATATTTAAAAGCAGTCTAAATATTTTTAATGTGTGTATCTTTAAGATAATTTATGGAAAATAGAATGATTTATTTAATTTAATTTTAGAAAATAACTTTTATTGTCAACATAGAATTGAATATTTTAGCTTAAAATGTTATTACAGTTTGAAACATAAGTTTATTATTTAAATTTTTAATGTAAATGTTATGAAATTTACCAAAACAACATTTTCATTATAAATAATTTATTATTATCATCAATCTATTTGTTGTCTAATGAAACTAATTGCAAATATTTAGTACGCTCTGTGTCAATTTTTACTTTTTGAAACAATACATACTCTCTTTACCATCCCATTTGATTTGTAATATAATTAAAATTATTTAATTTTTTTCAATTAACAGTAATCTACTTGAGGAATTGAAAAAACATAATATTTAAAATTATTGTCTAATAAGTTATAAATTGGCTAAATTTATTATAGAATTGTCTAAATTGTGCATGTACAAGTATTTGTCAAAAGTCTCAATTTACTTAATAAAAATTAGTTAAATATATCAAAAATGATTAAAATTAAAGATAATTACATATTGAAAGTCTCTGTAATGAAGTTTTTAATTTTAATGCAAATTTAAGGCTCTAATATCATTTTTTTTATATAGTAGTTCTTCATATTGGGAAAAATATTCTTCATATGATGGCTGGCTCTTTGTAAATAATTTTTTCAAAATATTCTTTGTTAATTTTTGTCACTTTTTTTAAAAAACGTTTTGAATTTCTGCTTAATCAATTCACTTACACATCCTTTTTCCTGAGCACTCACTGTGACCATTTTAAGGGCATGATAATTTATTTCTTGTGGCAAATATAGTTAGGAAGCTATCAGTAGAAGTTAAGAAATGGAAGAAAAAATTAACTGATTTTTTCCTCTCACTTTTACTTAGTAGAAATATTTTTGAAAATATTACAGACTTCAAGGATATATAAAATAATAAAAATTTTCAAATAAAAATAAGTGGAGTTACGTATTTGTATTATGTGCTTTTTAGACTGGTGAATTGCCTTCATTTTAGAACTTTTTCTTTGTACAAAAATGTATTATAATTCTAATAAAATTGTTATTCATCTTTTTATTTGAAATTTAGTATCAAGTATCTATTAAATTAACGAGTAAAACTAAGAATTAAAAAAGTTGTTTGCTTATAGAATAAGTTTTCTATTCAATGTAATAAATTTTTCCCTGTAACAAATTTTTCAACTAAATATAGTGATAAAAAAGGCAAAACAGATTTTGCTTAAGTTTTAAATACTACACTTAAATTAATATAACAATCAAAGTATATTAAACTACAAAATAAATACTAATTATTTGCACATTATACTCAATATTTTAAAATTGAAATTAATTTGTTATTTTCCTAATCTGAATTAAATATTTGTCTTTTTACTGCTCATAAAAAATTCTTGTTTCTTCAGCTCATTATTTATTTATTTATTACAAATATCCAGAAAATTGGCTATGATGCCATTAGTTCTCTGGCCTTCTTATACTTCTGAACAGTATATATTAAAAAACACAAGTGCAGGGCATGAGTCAAGCTGGTTATCATTGAAAATTTGATCTTGTTTACAGAAAGGAAACAAAGGAGAACTCCAATGTTTAAATTGTTACAAATATGCTGGCAAATGGTCATGACCTATAGAAAGGCGAAAAAGTGCCACACTTGCAATTTTTGGAAAATTAGAAATAGCTTTTGATCCCTTAGTCAAGAAACCCCAAGACATATTGACAGAATTACACAATGCCTTCTGCTTTATTCTAGCTGCATGTCTTCTCTTAATTAATAATTTTACTGAATGGAAAGAAAGGTTATTTAAGGGTTTCTGAAGGACCCTTGCAATTTTCTTTCCCAAAAAATCAGCAGCTTCATTTCCAGGGATTTACTGAAAAGAAATAGATATTGACCTCGCCAGATCTCTACTGCAAAATGAGGATATTATATGTATATTGTCTGTTTGTAATATGTTGGAAATCTAATATAGAGTAATCACACAAGTTAACCACTTAATGGAAAAAAGACTGCTAGACAGAAAGCTGTTTTAAGGTGATATAAATAGCCTCAATTTTGTTGTCGTAATGTGTAGAGTAAGCCCTAATAGGAGCATAACAATAAAGATCACAATACACTTTAGCTCCAGCACAGTCTTCATCATGAAACATTTTTTAAATAACAGTGGACACTTGGGTGACTAACCTTTCGCCACCACAAGGCCGGAAACTGCTACTCATTTGTTGTTACTCTGTGGGAACTTGTGAACCAAATCACAGAGGCGAGTAGTATTACCCAGGCCATACCACCACAAACCTGTTTATAGGAAGACAACATTCATACATGATCACAGAAGAGGACAGAGAAATACAGAGAGAAAGAAACATCCATGCCTTAACCAGGATTCAGACCCAGGGCCCACAGCTCAGGATTTAGGAATGCTAACCACTCAGCCGTTGGTAGGCTCATCATGAACATGGATCCATCTGTGAAGATTAATAACCATGACTCTCTATGGTATCTTTTCAATAGTAGATAAAGTAGTTGCACAAATCTGTTGTTTACTTATATCATTCTTATAGACATCCATATCTAATTTCAAATGAACCAAGAGCTCACCAAAATTCAGTGATAAATAGGTCCACAAAGAACTTGTGAGTTCTGGTGAGTCAAGATCAATAGCTATAGAAAATGCATTCTGTATGAAATATTTTTCAGTTTTATTGTTCCTCTGTGCAATAACATAATGGATTCTCTGGAACATAATGTTTGGCAGGTGTTTTAGTTTTTAAAAAGAATGGCTGCATCTCTTTCAATAATGCTTCTACTGGTGAATTGTAAGTGAGAGCATATTGCCAGAATAAGGTTTACCAAAATAAGCCATATTATAATACAAAGTGCTTGATTCCAGATAGTTTCAAATTTCTGAATAATACCAGAAGCAGCATGTATCAAAACTTCATTACAATAGCTAAAAATGGATTGAATGAAGAGCTTGTAGGTAGCACTCAGAGTACCACAGCTTCAACCCCATTTGCAACCAGCCAGCTTCTTAAGAACAGGGAGTATTATAACAATTATTTCATAAATGTAGTTAACATGTCTGCTCCAACTCAATTTATGATCAAGAACACAGCCCAAATATTTTGTGGTTTATGTTTTTTGAAGAGCTACACTTTGAACTATGAAATTAAGTACCAAAGGATGCCTGTTTAAAGTGAAAAACTGTGGCAGGTGGTTTTAGATAGATTGATTAACATGGCATTATTAGAAAACCAGATACTAAATTTCTCAAGGGCTTTATTCAATGTTGTATTTAGTACATCCTGGGTCTTTTTTCCTTCACTAGCCCACATTGCCAGGTCGTCAGTGAATAGAGCCTTGCTGATCCCAGAGTCACTCTCCAAGGCATCAGTCAGTTTATTAACATAGACATTAAATAATATAGGACTCAAGATAGTGCCTTGAGGAAGTCCTGACTGTATTTATTTTGTAATTAGAGTAAGGCTTTCCATGCAATGCTGGGTGGACTTATATTACCTGAGCTTATTGTTATCTTATGGCTGAAAAGACACAAGAAATAACAAACCTTTCTGCATTTGCAGGTGAGGCCTCTGAAGTAGACTTTGCTGAAAAAGACAAGGGAACTCAAAGGCATTCTAGTAAAGGGGCAGCAATGAATCCTTCACTTGAGGTAGAAATGACCTCCAAACCATCTTCTTCTGGTGAAAGTCAGGAAGCTATCCCTAGCATGACTGACTTTCTGACCAGATGGGACTGTTTCAGCAAGACCCTATCTGCTGGAAATGTCATACGCAAGAGGAAACGGCAGAGCATATCATTTACGAATGCGAGACTCTTGCCCCCTCCCTAGATTAACTTCTTTAGGCATCATCCATACTAGAGAGTTACACCTAGACTCCATTAAAGGGTTATCGGACTTTATTAATAAAGTGGGTGACCCGAGCAACTGGAACTAGGAAACATTGGGTTTGGAGTTAATGGTACAAAATGCTGATAAAAGCAGAGGTGCCCAATGACATACAAACCCAACTCTAAGAAGAAGAAGGCTTTCCATATTTCACTACACAAAACCACTGTTTAACATATTTTCACTGATACCGAAAGATATTAGCCTTGAAACCAACTTAGATTGACAGACATATGCTGACAAAAAGTATACAAAAGTAGCTAAAATTAATCTATGACTGTCAAATTTATCTTTGATATTTTGACTTTAGTAAGCCACCTATTCGGCAATAAAGTGAAAATGTTAAAAGCTGGCCTGAAAGTTTGATGGAAGACCAAAAACCACGTGAGTCTTGCAGTGATTAATCTCTCCATAATTTTTGCAAGGATACTAGTAAGGGCTATAGGTCTGTAACTGCTGAATATTTTTTAGCTCATTATTTATTGAGTTGCAAGTAATCGATAACATCTATGAATTGGTAATTAAATTAACATCCAATTCTTAAAAAATTCATGCATTTTTTGAGAGTGAAACATTTTTATTAAAATTATTTAATGCATTGTAAAGATTACTTTTTCTTGGTTTTGTTGTATGTGGTAAGCAGACGAACAATTGAGTTTTCATGAAAAGTAATATAGTAAAACATATTTTCTGATAATACTTTTTGAATTGCAACTGCATCTTTTTAGTATGGGTGGAATTTCAATTAAGTTTGCTTTGATATGAATTTTGCAAAACCTTTTTTCATGTATTTTTATTTGAGTGTCTAGCTCTTTATGATATTAATTCTAATATTTTCTATGTTACAATATTTTAAACTAAACTTAATTTTTTGCATCCTTCTATTATTATTCTAAATCTTTGTTAATTTTTAGGCCATATTTTGAAATGAAAGCTCAGTTTAATGAACTACTTGAGGTAAGCTTATTATTTTTATCAACATCCTAAATATTTTAACTAACTATTGATTCTAACATTTCTCTCTTTTGCAGTTGTATCGAAAGTAAACTTCCATTAAACCAATCTATTCTAAATATAAAAATAAAAAAGGGTTCTTAAATTTAGTTTAGTAAAAATGTAAAACTAATTTAATATAAAGTGGAAATATTGTTACTACTTTTTAAAATGTTTTGAGTTGCTGAAATTTTTTTAAAAAATATTTTCTAAATAAAAAAGTGATTGGGCGAGAAACAGTTTATGATATACAAAATTTCAGAGGCAAAAATCTGAACTGAGTCTTAAGAAATACTCTTTGGCTTACTAAGTTATACAATCTATGTTTCTTCATGTATTAGCGCCTGTTATGCATCAACATGGTATTCACTCACACATGCTTTCAACATGGCTTTTTTTATCACAAAGAATTTTTTTAGTGATTATAATACTGTTTCTATTATAATATTTTGCAGTCATGTTATTTCTTGCATTTTGTTTTATGCTTTCTATTTAGTATTTACTACATATGAAAAAGTATAATTATCAAATATATTCTTGAAAGTTTTTAGGCTGTTAATTTTTTTCCAATGCTGATATTCTTAAAGTATGGATTATTACAATTCTCAGTATTTTACTCTGATATATTTAAAGTTTTTAATGGAACAATTGAATGACCAAATATAATTCTTTTTTGATAAGCATATATTTTTCAGATGATATAATTTCTTTTGTAATTTGTAGTAAACTGTTTTAAAGGAAATAGTAATTTTTACTTCGATTTTGAAACTGTATATGATTTGTTAATAGCAGCACCTATGTTTCTTACATTTTGCTGAAAGTAATAGAATATTCAAAATTATGTAGCAAAAATTCTATTTAGCTATTATTACCCAAGATAGTGCTTTGTTAACTCCCAGTTAAGTACTGATTCTCTCACAAAACAACTAACACACATGTGTACCATATGCTCTTTTTTATATCAAAAACTAATTTAATTAGCATTTTCAGGGCAAGGGAGTGCTGCAAGTCTCAATATTCTTCTATATTCTTCCTCACTCACATAGAATAATAACAAAGAAAGAAATATACAAAAGATTAATTTTTGCATAAATTGTCATCTATGCAAATGTTTCTAAATTGCATAACGGAACCTTTCTCCACCCTTGCAATGTTGCCTAAGATTTAAATATTGCAATAAATTCAATAATATGTGATCATTAAAATTGAATAATTAATGCACAATAATTGTATAGTTACTCATTGTATATAACATTAAAGGAAAATTTAAATAAAAAAACAATATTTAAAATTACAGCAATATAAATGTATTAAATTAATAAAAAAGCACAATATTAAAATAAAGTATACACATAATTACATTAGATATTTCATGCAGCCAAAGTTTAAACAGTTTCAATGGGTTAAATTGCAACAGATCTCTGTTATTGCCCAGTTGAAGTTTTAATCTCTACTAAAAATTTATTATCAGATCTTGGATAAAATTTCATTTTACAACAAAGAGGTATCATGGTTATTAATCTTTTATGAAAATCATTCCCATTTTCACATCTTTATTGACCCTTCATTTTGAACGTTCAGGAAGATCATTTAGACAATCATTTAAAAAAAATTTTTAACAGCCTAAAGAAGCTTTTTGTTGCCCTCTAGACAATGGGTTAAAATTTTTACTAAGCAATTCTGTGGTTATTAACAATTTTATTGTTGAATTGGTTCAATTACTCAAAATTTAACAGTCAAATTAAAAATATCATCATTACACATTGGGGTTATTGGTCTTGAATTTAAAATCTCTTCTCCTTGAATTGATAGTCTTAAATTCTTCATTAGTAAAATGATACATACCTACATCAGATCTGCAAACTTTTATGCAAGATCACAAGATTTTACACTTTTACTGATAGCAAGGAATATTTTATGCATTTCTGTTCTCCTCCACTAAGTTGAAAAAGAAAATTTTTTTGAAGTTCTATGACAGTGTGGCAATTTTTTTCTCATTAACCACAGTGAAAAACAGAAATTATCACCCCCTTTAACTCATCTGTGGGGGAGAAATATCGGAGAATGCACATTCCAACCCCTTATTGTATCGGGAAGCCACATGCTTGAGAAATTATAGATCTATAGAAACTATACACTATAGATAGGGTCATAAAATGGCAGTGGTATAATCTTGTTCTCCTTTAGTCATCGAGTGGAACTTGATGCCATTCACTTTAACTACTGTGATTGGAGGGTTTTTGATGGGTGGAGTTATAACTCTGATGCTCTCTAGAGTGAAAGTATAAAACAAGCATTTTGTTTCTGTTGTGACTCGCGTGGTTGCTGGTATTCTGTAAAAAAATGGCTGATATGGAGAGTAAACCTAATAAATCTTATTTTCGCTCTTTTAAAAATAGTTATAATGAAGAATTTCCATGTATTAAAGCATTATCTACTGGATCTAAGTTTGCTCATTGTGTAGTTTGCAGTTGTGATTTTAATATATCTCACGGCGATCGTTTTGATCTTTCTTGTCATGTCAAAGGCCCAAAACAATCACAAGAAGCACTTCTAAAATGGGAATTTATTATAAAAATGATTCACAGGAAGAAGTCACTTGGTCAGAACTATATTTTACTTCATTCTTGATTAAGCACAACATACCAATCAGCATTGCATATCATGCTGGTCCCCTTTCTAGGAAAATATTTCCTATAAGTGAAATTGCAAAGTGTTATGGATGTTCTCGAACCAAAACTTCTGCCATTATAAATGAATTAGTATTGGACAAAAAGGCAAACAACATTAAACTCCTACAAAATTCACCATTTTCTGGTGCATGTGATGGGAGTAATGTCAGCAATTTGAAATTGTATCCAATTGTTGCAATTTGTTTCAATCCTATTCGTAAATCCATTCAAAGCTGCTTATTGTCACTTCCGAGATTGACAGGGGATGCAACAAGAGAAAATAAAAGCACTTTATGTTTAAATAAATTTAAACAGCTAAATATCCCTTTGTATAGCATTTGATGGTCATAATGCAGCAGAAATGCAAGGGAAGAAAAAGATGTGATTACCCATTTAAGGACATGGCAAGAATATTTAATAGCTATTGGTTGCTCTTGCCATTTGATAAATCTTTCCTTTGAGAAAGGCACTACAAGCTTACCTATTAAAGTTGATGAAATCATAATTGACATTTATTAATATTTAAATCAGAGTTCAAAAAGAAAAGAAAGTCTGAAAAAATTTCAAGAATCCTGTGGCAAAGATACACAGAAAATCTTTAAACCTATTTGCACACGTTGGCTGTCACTTCAAAAAGTCTTCAAAAACTCATTGATCAATGGAATCCTCTTTTAAAATATTTTCTTGATATAGTTAAATGGGAATAAGTGTATATATTCCAAAAATCTGGAGTCTTTCAGCATACCAAGAATAGGAGCTAAAAATTTATATGTCAATGTGAAATGGAGTTGGAGAATATTACGAAGAAATCTTTTGAGAAAGATAATAAATTGAAATTTCAAAGTATATGTAGAGAAGAGAAACTTTTCCTGTTCTTATCATCTTCCATAAATAAAGCTTATAGTCTGTTTTTGCTTTATACTGTAAAGATATTTTAAAAGTATAATGTTTTATTGTAATCTAGTCAATGGCAAATTCATAAGGATATCATGAATAGCTTGCTGAAAGAACTATTAACTAAGTTTATTAAGCCAACCATAATTTGAAGTATACCTTTATTTGCAGTGGACACCTTTATCTTGAATATATTTGTATAGTAATGTCTGTGATTATGTATAAGTATGCAGAAAGACTTAATTATTAACAATTTATAACAAAGTAGATATACATTATATGGGTATACAATGTATCCTTAAGTATTTCTATTTTGTTTGACATTATAGACTTCAAGACAAATCAAAATTAAATGTAAAATGATGTATTTTAATAAAAAAAATCAAGCCTAGTGTGTAATCTAATAATTGAATTTCAACTATTTATTAAATTATTTAAGTAGAGTTTTTATTCTTAAAAAAATGTAATCTTATGTCTTTCTGCTTAAACTTGTACTATTAACAATTAAGTAGTAAACTTAATAATTTATTGCTTAAGAAAAGTTACACTACAATTTACTAAAAAAAGTTACTAAAAAGAATTGTTCTAATTTTGCATGTATTTTTCAAATATTTATTTAGGAACAGAGAAAGAAAGTACACCATCTGGAAGAAAATGTTTTAAAAATGAAAATGAGCTATGCAGATGCCTTGCACAATCTTGAAGAAATAAGTGATGAAATACATCAACAGAGAAAATCTCAAGAAAAACAGATGCAGCGTGAAAGAAGTGAGGGAGTCGGTGCTGAATTTCCTAATAATACATTTGAAAGTTCGAATCCTTCATATCATAAATTTAAACGTAATAGTGTATCATCTGAAGTAAGTAATTTTTTTTAATTATAATTTTTTGGTATAATGTTATATATAATATTATATTCTTTATTTTTATCTTACAATATCTGATATTTTTTTATTTTGCAAAAATGTTATGATATTTGATATAAATATTTATCAGCATTTTGAGTGTCACAAAAATTAAATATCATAAAAATAATGCAGTTTACCATTTAACCATATTTACTTGATAGACTTTTATTTAGTCTTTCCATACATTTTCTGTGGATTCCTTCACATGTGGGGTTTGAGTGGAATAAAAAACCTGCTTCCTTGGCCAGATTCACTGCTGAGGAGGAAGTCAGTCATTGTGATAAGCTAACTTTCTGTGAGATTTCTTCACTGGCTGGAATAAAGCTGAATAATCTTTGAAAAACCCCTCCCAATCACTCTTGATATTCCCCAAAAATTCCAGGGGTATCTTTCCAACTTAGACTGAGATCCTACCAAACTGCTATTTTGTACTTCTTTAGCGGTCACACAAGAGCCCTCATTTTTAAGCAGAATAAAAAAGAAATATATCTGGAGTGCTAGTTGTTCACAGCTGACATGGCTTCCTGTACTCATATTTTTGTGTGTTTACTTCTTCTTCTTCTTAGAATTGGGTTTGTATGTCATTGGGCACCTCTGCTTTTATCAGCATTTTGTACCATTAACTCCAAACCCAATGTTTCCTAGTTCCAGTTGCTCGGGTCACCCACTTTATTAATAAAGTCCGATAACCCTTTAATGGAGTCTAGGTGTAACTCTCTAGTATGGATGATGCCTAAAGAGGTTAATCTAGGGAGGGCAAGAGCCTCGCATTCATAAATGATATGCTCTGCCGTTTCCTCTTGCATATGACATTTCCAGCAGATAGGGTCTTGCTGAAACAGTCCCATCTGATCAGAGAGTCAGTCATACTAGGGATAGCTTCCTGACTTTCACCAGAAGATGGTTTGGAGGTCATTTTTACCTCAAGTGACGGATTCATTACTGCCCCTTTACAAGACAGCCTCTGAGTTCCCTTGTCTTTTTCAGCAAGGTCTACTTCAGAGGCTTCACCTGCAAATGCAGAAAGGATTGTTATTTCTTGTGTCTTTTCAGCCACAAGATAACAATTTATAAGCTCAGGTAATATAAGTCCACCCAGCATTGCCTGAGATACTAGGCAAGGCAAATTACTCTAGAAGTTTGCCAGGCAACTAGAGGCTCTGTTAAGACACCAATACCGCGGTGCCAATTAGCCCTAGGCACGGATCGCATAACACCAGGGTTTACGGGAGCTGGTTCGCGGCCTCTGATTCTATATTCAAGGCTATCCTGTCATTCCTACAGGACGTTCGGTGATCCACCGCCTACCGACGCGCCTGGTAGCTGCTCAGGCCCCAGGTTGGTGTGTTTAAATTTTAGCCAGGACAAGTTCCTGTGAGATCCTCATCTTTTTTCAGACATTTTGGATATTTTCAGATTCATGGGGATTGTCTAGCTCTGATAGATATTCATGACAAATTTGCAACAACTATAAATATTAACCATAACTTATAAGTTATGTTTGTAACAACAAATAGAATTTTGTAACATTATCATGGGAGTTGAGCCATGCCTTTTATAAACAAAATTAACAATATTTTATTTTTTAAAATATTGCTTAAGTTATTATCAGTGAAATATGCTATTGTTTTCAATTAATTTAATTTAATTTGATTTGTCTTGTATTGCTTATACCAGTCAGAAAAATATGAAGTAAATTGTTTTTAATTTCTTTTACCATTTTCAAATTTTAGTCTATTATATATGCTTTTCTTATTGGACTTTTGATTTTCAGATAGACATGTTTCTGTCTGGAAGAAATTAAAATGCAAAAATGTCAACATTAAGTAAAAACTTACTATTGAAGTAAATTTTTAAAATATATTTGTAATATACACTCACAGAGCCAATATATTGGTTAACTAATCTTTTAGTGTAATTTTTTTATTTTTTAAGAAAAACTAGTTTTCAAAGTAAAGAAAATTATCAGCATGATCTCATATTCTTTTATCACAAATCTTGAAAATTTGAGTTTAAAAACATTATTCAAAATTTTAAAAAATTATAGTGCTTACAGAAGAAGATACGAGAAAAGCAAAAATTATTTTTAAATAATTCTAATTTAAAATAGTTTAGTGAGAATTCTTACAATTCTCATTAAATTATCTATTTTAAAAGAATTTTTATTGATAAATTGAAAAAAAAAATTTTTACTTTCTTCTATTTTTTTCTATTAAAATATTATATGAATTCCTTACATTTTAATGTTATATAACTCCTAATATTTATTGAACATTTGAAATATATTCTAATCTGCATTATCGAAAAGTTGTAGTAAAACTTTGAAATTCAACTTATTCTTATCAGAAATTTTAAATAGTTAGTAATGATTTGTTATTAAAAGGTACTGCTGCTTTTCTTTATTATTTTTGTGTACTGTGTTAATTAACGTCATGTAATTTTAAAATATAAAATTATAGATTTATTTTGTTCTTTTATAAACAAAAATGTTGTTTTTGTAGAATATATATTTAGAACACATTAATTCTGAAGATACATATATGAGCCTTCCTCCAAGTCTGAAATTTAATCCTGGAATTGTTGCCACTAGTTGTATGGGAAATCATTCTGATGTAAGTAAATATATTTAATTCAGTATGGTTTCTGAATTTCTGATTTTTATTTATTTATGTACAAAATTGTTCTATTTACTAAAAAACTAATTAAATTTTCTAAAATTAATGAGCTGAATTAGCTGTACATATTAAATAAATGCTGGAAAACAGAAACATTTTTCATTTATATATAACCTCTTAGATTGTAATTTTTTAAAATTTAGTCACAAAATTTTATATTTGTTATGTTGTATCTTATCTGACCTTGCAAAGAAAATTTTAAGTCACATTATTTTTTTAAATTAACAGTATTGATTTCCTTTGGATAACCTTTTATTTCTTTTATATTTAACTTTCTAATGAAGTTAGGAAAGAGTAATGTATGAAAATAATTTATTTTTTATGCATTAATGCATAATCAAGAAATAAAGGTCAAATAAAATCTTCCTGAAATGTTTATTTTACATATTAAGTAGCTAATGGAACGAATTTATATTCTTAATTTTCTATATTTAACTTGATGGTTTTATCTGAATTTTTTTTCCAGTTGGACCTTGTTTTCTACAAATGTGCTCAACAATATTTATTTTACTTTTTTAACTGTTTATTTTTTGTTATAGTTGACCTTAAAAATGGTTATTTTATTTTCCCAACTGTTTTTTATGTATCACTCTTTTCAGGTTGAATTTCTGAAATCTTCAAAAGTTCGTTCATCTCATTCAGAAACGCCTGCTGATGGTTCAAGTCAAAAAACTAGCCCTAAAAGTTCCTCTAATGCAGTTGTATTGTCCAAAGATAAAATCAATAGCTTCCCTGGTGAAAATGAAGTTCAAGTTAAGTCTTCTGATATTAATTCCAAAAACATTGCAAAACACCTTGAACATCTGCGTTTATCAAATGAAAGTAATGATAATATAAATAAGGTAACTGAAGTACGCGATACATATCCTGAAGGTGAAGAAATGACTGATCACAAGTTTTTGGCACCAGATTTTAATATTTTAAGAGTTCAGCGTGAAGAATTATCAGATTCTGAAAGCTTAGCTAGCAATGATACAGCTGATACATTAGATGATAATCAAATTGAATGTTTATTGTTAGAAAAAAGTTTACCATTTGATATTCAAGAGCAATATGAAGAAACCTCTCTTAATTCATTTAAAGCAAAAAAATTATCACTTTAGAAAAATAGAAATTATTTTATGCAATACTTATTGAAATCGGTGTTACTGATTATAACTAAAGAGGACAATAATATCTTGATAGAGAAAGTGCAATATATATATATATATATAACGTAATATATATCTTTCTAGTCATCAGGATATTTCAGTTAAATATTTCAGACATAGACAAATTTTATGTTTAAACTATTCATTTATTAATTTTCTTTGAAATTCCTATAGTAATATCATATGTTATTTATTATTCATAAAAGTGTTCGTGTATCATTATAAATACCTCATTTTTTTAAAACAAAAATCATCATCATTGTTTGCAATATTGCACTTTATAGAACCGCAATAACTTATTTACAAGTTTATTTTATATATCTTGTTATGAAGATGGTTGCATCTATATTTTTATTTCCATAGATTTTAGATATTTTCCTACAATGTTTTTAGGTAGTATAGTTTAGTATTGAAATGTAAAAACCGGCTTGTGTGAAATAAATGAAGTGTTATGTGTGACTATTACAATTGCATTTTGTGTCAATTTTTTCTTTTTATGTGCACTTTCAACAAATATGTATTTGATTTTATTTTCTAACATTTAAATTATCAATAAAAATTTTTTAAGTTATTTCAAATTTTTAAAGGAAATTAATATTTTTTATGATTAAAAAATAAAAATATAAATATTTTTAATGATTGAATTTACATTTATTAAAACACTTTGTGTGAGAACTGTTTTCTTGAAAATTTTTTCTTTCTGCTATTCAGTTCTTATAAGTATTAAAAATTTTAGTAATTTAGATTCTAATGTAGACATATACAGCTAACATATATTGTTAATTTCGTAAATTTGAATAAAAATAATATGCAATTTCTTTAAAAACATATTGTTTGTTTGTAGTGTCTTAATTTTTAATTTGTAGGCAAGCTTTAATGTATATAGTTTTAGTAGTATAAGGTAATGTGCATTTATAAATTGTATCGTTATGAACTAAAAATACGTTTAAATCTTGTTAATTCCATATATTTTCCAATTTTTGAAGCTAGATTTTTATATTTGTATAATCACATACAGTGAAGTCTTAAATAATTGACAAATATTTATTGAATTATATAAAATGTCAGATAAAAGAGAAATAAGACTAAATTTTTTTATTAATTTTTGCGATTTATTTATGTGTGTAAAACAGAAAACATTTTTCTGAGAATAGTTATACATTAAATTTAATATATTTTTAATCTAATTACTTTGCAAAGAAATGATGTGCGAGTACTTATATTCTTAAACACTTTATTTTAATACATATTTTCTTTTCTTTTTATTTAATGAATAATAAGCTACATTTTGTCGTCTGGGTAGCTTAGTTGAGAAAGACTTCACACTTATGACATAAAAAACTAGTATTGGTAAGACATGTTCATAATTAGTTGTAGCTTAAATGTCTTTCCAGTATTTTTAGCTATGCAAGAATGGTATGTAAACTTTCGAGAAAAGTGTACAGCGACATTTAAGTATGATTCCATGTTATGTAAATATTAATACAGTGTTTGAATAAATTACATTTTTGCAGAAAAACTTTCGATTTTTCGAAGTTTTGCATCCAATGCCAATTGTATTGTCAGCAAGATATTTCCTCATAATTATTGTTGAAAAAAATTCCTTGGTTTCTCTATTTAAAGAGTAAAATAAGTTTCTGAGTAAAATTGTTTTAATTTTTTCTTTGAAAACGAGTAATAACATGAAATTGCTTTAAGATATTTACAAAAAATTAATAGAATATAACCATTTAAAATATAAATAATTCAGAGTTAATAAATGCCTACAATTCATGAATGATATTCTTAGAATTCTTGTTAACAGAAAATTTGTTTCATCATTTTGGCAACAAAATCATGAAATCAAAATCTAAAAGCGGAATTAACTTTTTCTTGAAATATATTTTTGCACCAATAATAGTCCTCATACCTACTATAAGTTTACATGTCCTCTGAATTTTTATCACTATTAATATTTTAAAATTTGTGCTGTGTTTTGGTTCAAAAAATAATAGTTCTTTAGTGATGTCTCATTAACAAACTAGGTTATTTTTCTGCTTTACTGTTTCTCTGATTTCCAAGAAAATATATTTCAAAATAGTTTTCAGGTGTGCAGTATAAAAACATCTTTACTGACGCGACTTTAACAAATATTCATATTAGTACCATGATAGGCAATTTAAAATAAATATATTTAAACTAAAACAATTTTAAAGTTCTAAGAAGTTTATAATATTCAATGTTTATTAAATGAAACAACTTAGTGTTGAAAACAATTTCTGTAACGGAATATGATTTTTATGTTTTAGGTGAATAGCAACCAGTTTATTTTTAAAATATTGTTATAAGGAAATAAAAATTCAGTATAAATTGCACAGTGTAAAAAAATAAATAGCATTTTTGAATGACGAAATTTGTGTGGTTGTGATTTATTTTAACTAACCAGTTTAATTTCAATTCGGACGAAACATTTTGGTGATCTGCTACATGATATGGAAACAGGTTAATCGTGATTATTAAAAAGCAAATTACTTAATTAAACTTGAGATCATGGCTACTAATGATGCATTGAGAAAATGAAAGTTTATTAACATTGCGTTCTTGAAGACTGTAAACAGTTTAATGGAGGAATTCGAAAAAGAAGAGCCAGTTGACAAAGTTGTAAAAATGAAATGTTTAACTTGAGATCATATTTATAGTGAATGTAAAGACTAAGGATATAATTTTGAACAGTATTGGCACAGATGAAGATTTCGCAGAGGAATATGATAACATTGAAGAATGTCGAGAGAAATTGGATTTAATCAAAGTAGAGAAAATGAAAACTTCTATTTAGGATTTTGGGGCCAATTTCATCTAATACATACTGATGGAAATTTGGCACCGGAAGATAAATTTCAATATATATTACAATGCTTTGTGCCAGAAATTATTGAAAGTTTTCCTCCGACATCTGAAAACTATTAAAAGGCAATTGAAGCCTTAAAGAAAGATTTGGGAGAGAAGAATTGTTAATAGAATTTTATGTTCTTGAGTTATCTCTCCTTATACAGAATGCTATAGAAAAAATGTTTAAGTGAAATATTTCATATGATAAATTAGAATCCAACTTCAAATGCTTAGAGTCAGTAGTACTAACAAAAAAATATGATGCTATATTATACAAGCTTATATATATATGCTTGTATATTCCCTCTTGTTGAATCGCGTATCCCCAAAGAATAAATAAGAGTTTAGCAACGAAATTCAACACAACCGTCTGCTGGAAATGAATTAACAGAAGATTAAAGGAATAAACTTAACAATTTACTTTGTTTTTGAAACGAAGAACGGTTGCCGCTTGCTAGAAATGAATGCAATTTGAATTCAACAATGATAATTTGAAGAATAAGAAAAAACAAAATTTAGATTAGACAATTTCCTCTGCAAGTAATTTATTTTCAAGTGACATGATGAAAATACAGTTTTATTGTGTGTTCTGTGACAAATCCCACGAGAGTAAAAATTGCTTCTTAGCACAAAATTGATCTTTAGACTAGACAAAAGAGGCTGTTAGTAATAAAAAAAAGTGTGTTTTGTTTGTTCCAAGGGTAATCACAAAGGAAGAGAGCGTATGATCTGTTCTGAACGCCACCATACAAACAAGTGTTTTGAATTACTTGTAAATAAAAGATTTCAACAAATGAGACGATCGACTCCAGTTACGCATTCATCGTCGAAAAGTATTCTGAAGCTGTATTATTGCCGACTATACTTCTCTAAATGTTGAAACAAACCGAGAACAGAAGTGTGTCCAAGCATTGATAGACAGTGGTTTTCAGAATTCACACATATTGAAAAAGGTTGCCGAAGAATTAGGACTTGTACCTATAAATAAGAGAAGTTTAGCCCATTCATTGTTTGGTGGTGTTAGAACACCGTTGAAAGACCACGGTCTGTATGAAATTAACCTTCAGTCACCCAATGGTAAATATTTTCTTAATATATAGGTTTTGGATCAGTTATCTAATTGTGGAAAAATTCCTTGAATGAAAAGAGGATTATGAAATAAGGAATTAAGAGAAAAGAAAATCTGGATTGCTGATTACGGAGAAGATTCCTCTAAAACAGAATTGTTGATTGGAACGGACTTTTGTGGACAACTTTTCACTGGATTTATACACAAATTTTAATGTGGATTAATTGCGTATGAAACGTATTTAGGTTGGGTCATAATGCGCAGAACATCAAATAACATTAAAAGGACACAATCAATCGTTACTGAAAGTACTTCAATGCTCACACATTGTGAGAAAATTATTTCTGGAATTTATAGAACTTTTAGGAATCAAAGAACCTACAGAAAAAACATCGAAAGAAGAAGTGGGGAAGTTCTCTAAGGAAACTTTATCTTCTGATCTTGGTGGTCTTATATGGTGAGATTACCCTGGATTGATAATCAGAACATTGCAGAAAAAGGACTTCTAGCAACAACATCAAAATTGATTTCATCAAGGGTATATTAGATTACAATTCAATTCTTGAATGTTGGAAAGATGAAAAGATCACTAAAGAAGTTTTTGAAGTTAGAAGAGAAGGAAGATGTCATTATCTGCCTCATTATGGAGTTTTTAAAGAATGCTCAAAGTCATTCAGACCAGTATTTTATGGTTCATGTAAAGAAAAGGGAAAATTTTCTCTCAATAACTGCCTAGAAAAGCGATTGAATGTTTTAGACACAATTCCTTCAATATTAATGAAATTTAGAGAAAACAAAATTGGAACCATTTCTGACATAAAGAAGGCATTCTTACTGATATCCATCCATCCAGAAGATGGGGATTTCTTAAGTTTTTTCTGGTGGAGGGATTATGAGAAAAGAAAAATGAAGATTTGCTGTCACAAAAGACTTGTGTTAGGTCTGAGCTGAATTCCATTCCTGCTCGGAGGTGTGATCAAACAACCTCTTAGAAATTTGTCTAGAATAGAAACCTGTTAGAAATTTGTCTATTGCCGAAATTTTGAAAAAATGTTTTTGCGTAGCCATTAAGTAAGATCTGTTGATGCAGAAGAACTGTCTGAGTTTGTAAATGGGGCTACAGAATTAATGAAATTAGGGCAATTTGAACTTATGAGAAGGGGAAATACTGCAAAGATGCTGATTCAGTAGCATCTCATATTCTAGGACTTTTATGGGACCGAAAAAAAAGATATACTCTTTTATGACTCTAGTCGTATAGAATCTTGTGAGCTTGGGTGTATTATCTTTTATTTAAAGAGTTTTAAATCCTATTGGATTCACATATGGCCCATTAACTATTGTTCCTAAATTATTGTTACAAGAATCATAGAGAAAAAAAAGTTAGATTGGAATGAACAGCTACACATGGATGCAGAGAAGAAATTTAATCAATGATTAGGGGACTTAGCTGATCTAAATAACCTTAAAATTCCGCTGTGTGTAGTCCCCGTAGAATTCGGAGGAAATTGCATGCATACCTTTTGTAACGCCAGTTCATTAAGCTATGCATGTGTGACTTATTTGAGAACATAAAGTAATAATGGCGTGCGCATCCAAGTGCTTCCAGCTAAATCAATGGTTGCTTCATTACGGAAAACCTCGATTAGAATCATTGATTAGAATTGCTCGTTTGCTGCATTGGTGCTTATCTAGGTTATTCAATGAAATGTGTATTGACATTAGAAAATGTGCCCAGTTTCTTGTGGACAGATTTGACGACTGTTCTCTATTGGATCAAGAAAAAGAAAACTGGGAACATTTGTTAACAATAGAGTAAAAGAGATAAATCAACTGTTTATAGCAGAAATGTGGAGGTATGTTTCTAGGAAGTGTAATCCCGTGAATTTCCATCAAAAGGCTGCACCTTGGAGACACTTTTAGAGTCAAGATAGTGGGAGAGGACGCAGTGATTTAGACTTTCTGCAAAAGACTGGTCTAATTCCGAAATAAAAATTAATGAAGAAGTTTCATAGGTGAAAAGGAAGGGAGTGACACCAATCAATATTTCTTCCCGTGAAAAATTTTGGTATCTGAATTGATTTTCAAAATATACAAAAATACTGAGATTATTAGCCTGGATTCTTCGATTTGGCTACAATAATAGACATCACAACAGCAAGCGAGGAGAGTTATCTGTAGTTGAAATTCAAATTGCGGGAAAGTAACTTGATAATTATGCAGCAGGAAAATTTTGCTGACACAGTTATGCAAAATAAATTGGAAATTCTCAACGTTTTTACTGGCAACGAAAGTTTGATGAGATTGAAGACGAAAAAAATGAGAAAGAAAGATGATGAAAATTTCAGATGTCATAATGATTTACCTTTTTTTCTATTTACTTGTGGAACGACTGATTTTTGAAAATCTCATACAAGTTTCTGCCACAGTGGAAGACAGGTTAGTCTATCAAATCTACGACAACACTTTTGAATCTTACGAGGCAAGAAAACTGTTCAAAGAGTCATAAACTAATGCCTTTATTGTAGGAGATAAACTTCGAAGGAAATTAATACTATACCTGCTTCACTACCTGAAAAGAGAGTGAGAGATCCTCTAGTATTTAAATTGAATGGTGTGAATTTAGCAGATCCACTAAATTTAAAAACTGGAAATAAAGCATGGATAGAGAGAACTATTTACTTGCTCAATTTACCGTGCTCCATATTTAGAACTGATTCAAAGTCTTTCAGTTGATCGATTCATCTTAGGTTTGAGAAAGTTCATAGCAAGACAATGTCGACCGAGGAAAATGTATAGTGACTAATTTCATAGGAGCTGATAATTTGATGGCTTTTCTTGACTGGAAAAAGATTATTCAAAAAAACTCAATTTTAAGAATTTAGTGGAGTTTCAATCCACCCTCTGCTTCTTGGTGGGGAGGATTTTGGGAACGCCTGCTCCAAATAGTGAAGAAAATCATGAAGAGAATTTCGGGAAGAGCGTCCTTAAATTTTGATGAACTAAATACAATTCTGTGCGATGTGGAAGCAGTTATTAATTCAAGACCACCTAACAACATATAAGAAGATACAGAAGACTTAACTCTCCTCACACCATCCATGTTCATCCAAGATATTCAAACGGGGGGAGTACCAGATCTGGAAAACACTGATAATATTAACCTCACCAAGAGATTCAGATATCAGCAAAAATTGAGAAACGATAGAAGGAAAAGATTTAGAGAGGAATACTTGAGTTTTCTTTTTCTCAACAAAGTTGGTGTAAAACAAGTAGAGGGGGGGAGATGTGGTGCTGGTTGGTGGTGACAACAAGAGATAGGTTGGCCTATTGGACTTATAGTTAAAGTGTTTCCAGGAAAGGATAATTCCATTAGGGTTGTAAAAGTGAAAAACTGTATTGGAGAATTGATACATCCTGTAAAACGGTTGTTTACTTTAGAACTTAACAGTGACAGTAAAATTTATAACAGTGAGCTATTTCAAAATGTTAAAAACAATCACTCAAAAGTTTAAAATCACAATAACCCAAAGGATATTGCAAATTTAGAAAAGATCAAAGGAAAAATTTGTATCAAATTAGTCAAAACTGAATGCGGTAGAAAAGTTATGAAACCCAAACGCGATATTAAAATTAAAGTTTTACTTTTATTCTCAATACACATTTAATGTGGAAGAAAAAAAAAATGTTTTGATTTTATTATGTCTATGTAAAATCAATAGGTGAGAGTATAGCGACTTTGACAAATATTCATATCGATACCACGAGAGGCAATTTAAAATAAATATATTTAAACACAAATAATTTCAAAGTTCTAAGAAGTTTATAATTTTCAGTGTTTATAATATTAAATGAAACAACTCAACTTTGTATTAGAAACCATTTCTGTAACGAAAAAGGATTTTTATACTTTAGGTGACTGGTAACCAGTTTATTTTTAGAAGGTGATAACCAGAAAATAAAAGTTCTGTTTGAGTTGCACAGTGTAAAAAAATAAATTTTTTTTAATGTCGAGGTTTGTGTGGTTGTAATTTATTTTAAGTAACTTGTTTTATTTTAATTTGAACGAAACACTTACTATTAAATTATAGTTGCCTGTTTTTAATAAGAACACTTAAATGTAGTACTCTTATGGTTTAATGAAAAAAAATGCAATTTCAATATTAATTTAAAGAAAGTAGTATTTTATCCTTGTTTTAGACAAGTTCTTTCCTTTAGACAAGTCTAAGGATGTAAAAAATGAGTTGTTTTGTAGTATCTATCATAAATACAAGGAACTATTTTAATATTCAACAAATATAATTTCTTTTGATGAAAACGCTTAACATTTTCCTTGCAATGCATGAATTATTTCAGCATTGCAGTGTTATAGGCTTTACATTTCGTTGGATATCAAAATGCTTTTCTTGTTTTTTAAATTGAACTAAGAAAGTTTAGGTGGAGTAAGAAATCATATTAACGTATTTGTATAGGTGTATGTTAATTTTGGAACTGGAAGTGTCATTTCATATAATTTAAACTTGTATATTTACAGCGTTATAAAAAACCTTAGATTTTAACATTTATCTAAAAATGTATCTAGGAATAATATATTATTCTGAACAATGAAGACTGACGCGGGAGCTGACACCAACTCCTCCAGGCTTCACATCAGATTAGAGGAGGTTTATTAAACTGTGACTAATTGACCTATATAATTTGTATCAGCTAGACTGGATAAATGAATATTAGGAATCAATTCTCATTCTTCCAGTCAGAAGAGAGGCATCATTGACACTGGCTAAGCAACAAAGGATGTATTGATATTTGAGACCACCATATAATTATAAGAAAATTGCCAAAACTGGTAAAACCAATATGATTTCAGAATGTACAGCAAATATCAATATGATTTCAGAATGTTCTGCAAATATTGTTAGTTAGATAGATATTAAAGATAAACATTCTGAAAAGTAAAAGCTGTCTCACGAGGTATTAAAACCCAATATTATTTACCTGCGATTCATATAATAGCTTTTTTCTGTGCTGTTTAGAATAGTTTATGAATTACTAAATTTTAATTTTATTCTTAAGGATTGTTTTTTAAAATATAGTGAATAATTATGATACACAAATAAATATTTAAGTACTTCAAAAAACAAATTTATTTGGTTTTTATTTTCTCTCTTATATTTGAAGTATGGTTTTTAGAAACCTATTCATAAGCTTTTAGTTGTATAAGTACATTATTAACGTACATTTATTTCAATATATCAGCTTTTTATTTTTGTTTAAAAACACTCCTAAGAATGTTGTGTGTAGCTTTGAATAATTCTGAAATCAAGCAAATCACTATAATCACAAAAAAAATATAACAAATTTAGAGTTAATTTTGAGACTGATTATTAATTTTCTGAGATAATGTTTTCTAACAGTCTTGACAGATTTATATGAGAAACACTAAGTGATCTTCAGAACCTCCTTATGTAACGCTATGTGATAAGATTCCATAATGGATAACTGTAAATTTAATTAAAAGGTGATTGATTAACTTGCATTGCGTTCATTTTTAAATGTACAGTTTTGTTAAATGTTAGGCAACCAATTTTTACAAAAAAATTTGGTAGCTAACGATTTTTTAGTTAACAATTCAAAATTTAACTTAAGAAATTAATTAGATTTACGAATCAGAGATGTTTTCTAAGATTAGAAAGATTCGTGTATATCATCTTATTAATTATTGTCATTGCACATTCTTTTTTCATGAAACAGAAAATTACCTTACAATTAAAGAATTCTACTACCGTATGCATATGCAAAAAGAGTGAAATTTACGTTCTTTTTGTTGTATTATGCAGTTTGGAAAATCATGATCAAAAATAAATTGTTTAAAACACTTCTAGTTTAAATTCCTTTATCAAAATATTTTTTTCATGTAAAACATTTTATGGTGAATACTTCTTATAGCATAGTTTTCTCATTTGAGACATTTCAATATATGGAAGCTTTTTTGTGTCAAAAAAGGAAATTAAGTTGTGCTTTATGACTTTCTGAGATTAATTAACCTTTTATTCATACATTGAGTGTAGCTTCTGAAAAGTATAGTATTAACGAGTGATTTTTTAAAAATATTTTAACTCTTTTTTAGTCAGACTCGATGTACTTAATATGAATATATATTTAATAAACAAATTTTTTTTCTTATTTTACCTTTGAAAGGGATATTTCGAATATGTTGATCCTGAATATAATTAATATTTAGATTGACAAGTTTTAAATTTGTTGAAACGATTTATAAAATTACTGTTAAAAAAATACCTTATCCAATATGATTGTGCTTACTTATCGAAATGAATTCGATAGTAAATTTGGATGATTTTTTGGAAATTTATTCAAAATGGATTCGAAATATTAAAACGACAATTGCTTATGATTCCACATAAATTACAATTAACATTAAAAGCTGGGAGCTAATTCACTTCAGCATTTACACCAAAAACGAAGAAAAGGAAAGGCTGCTTTTTTTAAGTAAATGATTTTCAATAAATAAATATACCGCCTCTTTAGGGATTTTGGAAATATTTGAAAAATAATAGCAAAATTTAAATGAGATAGAATTTCTAGCTGCCGCTAGAGGGCAGCATTATACACCAACTGACAAAAGAGCTTATAGGCTGTTCCGGCAGTTCGTCGTTCAGCGATCTTTTTTGTGCCCACGAGGACTGAAGAGCAGATTTCTGAACTATTACGAACATGGCCGAGGCGGAAATCGAATCCGCGAATGATTAAACCGAAGTCCAGAGGTCCTACTCAGCAGCTATCACGGCAAACGAAAAATTAAAAAAAAAAAAAACTCAATTATTAATTTATATATATAGTTAAGTATAAAAATAAAAAAATATGTATACCTCAGGAAAGATCAAAATGTTTTGAATTATAAATGCGGCATCATTATTTATGAAAAATCCTTAAAATATTTTATACGATAAAAGAAATCCCTCTGTTTTATATATTTAATCAATTTTATGTGACTTCAATACCATTGTAAATTATTTTAATACAAGAAAACACAATAATAAAGATAGGAAAAGTTTTAAAATACATTTTTTCCAAAAAAGTGAAAGAATTTTTTAGATGCGTCAGAAGTCTTTCCCCTCAAAGTGTGTAGCGGATGTGTAGATTATATAAAGTATTTAAATGCACAAGTAATTACCACACCTTAAAACAATGGAATACATGCTTAATCAGAATCATTTTTAAGTTCTTGTTTTGTTATACAATTTTATATTTGGTTCATTAAAATATTGAAATCTAAATTATTCTTCCCTTTTCTCTGCCCTGTTATGTTGTTTTACATGATTTTTCAAACATTAGTTTAAAAAATATATTTTAATTTGGTTGTATTGTTAAACATTGTGGTAAATAAATATTTTAAATTTAATAAAAAACTTAAGTTATATATATATATATATGTATATATATATATATATATATATATATATATATATATATATATATATATATATATATATATATATATATATATATATATATATATATATATTATAAAATTTGATTTATAAACATTATATGCTCGAATTTACATTTATAATCAACAGTTATGACTGTTTTTTAAATGTAGAAGAACATGAATTCTCTATGTGGATGAAAAAGATAGAATGAGAAATATATTATTAATAAATGTAGCAATTTATCTTGCTAATTATGTTATTGGCTATTAAATTATCAGTTTATTTGTATGAAATCATGATAAAAAGTGAATAAAGTATTCTAAAGTATAGTTCTTCATATTTCCTGCGCCAAACTCATTAAATAAATTAATCGAAATTCATCGATTAAAGTTTAATCCCATTTTTCAATTACTTTTTTTATTTGGAATATTTTACTGTAGTATAAATGCATGTAGTTTTAAATATTGCATTTATACATATGAAATGTATTTGTAAGATGATAGAACAACTATCTTCAATTCAATTATCAATACGAAATTTGTTTGTCAAATAATACATTTTATAATGGAATAGTATTGGCAGGAGATAGCGAGATAAGCAAAATTTATTATTGAGAAAAAGTTATAAATTTTACTATCAAGTATATCTGAATTAATTTTGACACAACATAGAGGATAACCTTACGGCTTAGAATTGTTGTTGTTGTTATCTTCATGGGTCTGACGGAGTAAGACCAAATCTAGGAATCCGTTGACGGAGAGGAAATCGATGACAAGGCGGGGCGAAGTGTAGATTTCGTCCCATAGTATATTCATACAATTCAGGATATGCTCAGGAGAAGCTTAGTGTCCATATCATTTAGGACAGAGGGAGAAGGTCTTGTTACCCGCTACAAAAGTGAGTCATTTCAGGTGGCCAAAGGCGAGACGTGCAAGGCAAGTGCTAGATTTTCTATCACAGGAAACAGCCAGAGAAAGTCCCGGCTTTCTACCCTTGTAGAAGTGGTGAGTCAAAGGAACTTTCCAATCGGTTTTAAACTGGGCTTTTCTCAGGGAAAAGAGTTCAAAAGGGTAGGTAAGCGCGGTAGATCAAGGAGCAGGATGACCTGAGCCCTTCTTTGCTAAAGTGTCTGCTATTTCATTGCCTCCAATATCCACGTGAGACGGGATCCATTGAAAATAGATATTATGCCGAAGGGAGACAATTTTAAGCTTGTGTAGAATAGAGAGGCTTGTTTGGTCTACCAAGCAGGTCCATTTTTGCAGATGTTGAATTGAAGTACGGCTATCAGTTAATATCCAGACATCACTATAATTAGTTTCGCTCATGACGGATTCTAATCCGATGTTAGTGGCTATTAGTTCGCTACGAAAAACCGAGCAGAAGTCGGGATTACGTTGACTAAGATAGAGTTTGTCATGAGGAGTCTCGATGAAAACTCCACTGCCACTTCGGTGATTCATTTTGCTGCCATCAGTATAGATTTTTATGTCATTTGGTGGTATATTATTAATGGTTTCCTAGGCTAGTTGTTTTAGCAATTTAGGTAAACAATCCCTCTTGATGACTGCCGTAGAAAGATCGTAATTGAAGTAAACATTGGAAAGAGCTTCAGCAGGGTTCAGACCGCAGTGAAGGGCATGTGGTTCGACACTGTTCTCGATTAAGTGCAGTGAGTTAATCAGACTGATGGAGCTGTGCTTCTTTAATCCTTGGAACGGAGTCCAGTTGCTTAGGTAACTTGACGTGAGATTGCCTTGGCCATAACTGTTGAGTTTATTGTAATATTTGACCAGACAGGATTGTCTTCTGATATGAAGAGGTAGTAAGTCTGCTTCGAAAAGTACTATTTCTGAAGGACAGCTGCGTTTCAAGCCTGTAATGATGCGTGCAGCACTCAATTGGACTTTTTCTAATTTTTCCAGATTGGAATTAGAAGCACAACAGTAGATTGGGAAGTCGTATTCTAAAATGGGCCTAATGAGTGCTAGGTAGGTATTTCTAATGGTAGTTGCATCCGCTTCCCAGTCCCTACCAGCAATGTATTTCAGGATGCGTAATCGTTTCCTGGCTTTCAAGGAAATGTTTTCGATATGTTTGTTGCATGTAAATTCCGGGTCTAGAATGAATCCCAATTATTTTTGATATTTCTCGTAAGTAAGTTTCTGATGATTAAGTACCAAAGAAGGTTAGTAGTGATATAAGTCTTTATCTGAAATAAAGAAGGTGGTAATTGACTTGGATGGATCAAAACCCAGCTTGAGCTCCACTGCAAATTCGGAAAGGGCCCCCAAAGAACTGTTAATCTGAGACTCTATCGCAGGAATGGAGATTCCAGAGCTCCAGAGAACTATGTCATCAGAAAACATTCCAATACGCGTTTCAGGAGAGATAGTCCTCTCACTACTAGTAAAATATAAGGAAAGAAGAGTTGGGCTGAGAACAGTTCCCTGAGGAACACCTTGCCCCTTTGAGAAGGATTTGTTATATTTAACCCTTATATACCTCTGATGGAGATAATCAGAAATCCAAGCCAATGTATTACCTCGTATATTAAATGTACTATGCAGTTTATTGATGAGTTTATGCTTCCAAACTCTGTCGAAAGCCTTTGACAGGCCTAATAGAGCCGCAGCGCTGTGATTAGTAGGTTTAAGATTCTGGGAATCCCCCTGATGGCTTGAGAAAAAAACAAAACTTGATCAATGGTGCTTTGGCCTTTACGATACCTATACTGTTGATCAGGGAGAAGTTTATTTTCACCCAGAAAAAAACGAAGTCTAATCAAAATCCTTTTCTCTATGATTTTACTAGTGGTACAAAATATAGCAATCGGTCTGAAGTCCTCGGGGGAGTAAGAATTTTTGTTTAGCTTTTTAACTGGAATAATGATAGCCTTTTTCCATTCCTGGGGGAGTCTGTCTTTGGTCCACGAAGAGTTAAAAATATCAAGGAGTCTTATTTTCCCCAGGCATCCCAGGTTTTCAAGCATAAAACCATGGATACCGCCCGGGCCAGGAGATTTGCTGAGATCGAGGAAGGTCATTGCCACAAATAGTTCATGCATAGAAAAGTGAGCTGTCATAGAAAAATCACCAAAGTCAGAGCTACGACAGCTATGTACAATATTCCTAGCTTTACGCAACACAGGTTTGTCCTCGTTGGTGAAGTTTAACAGGCTTATTTGTTGGTAATAGGTAGCAAGTCCATTGGCAGCAGATTGATCGTTCTTAAACAGTTGTCCATTATAATCTTTGACTGAGTTGCACTCTTCGAATTGGGGTTGCACATTGTTGATGTCCTTAACTATTTTCCAAAGTTTTGAATTGGGAGTTCTTACGTCAATTTGATTGCAAATTTTGTTCCATCTAGATCTTTTAAATGGGTATATGCTAATTTAATTTCTGCAATAATTTTATTGATCTTATATCTAGAACCATTCTCCTTACGACTGCCACTTTCAAGATGTTTTCTTTTCTTGAGAAGAGGCTCCAGAGTAGTAGAATCCTGAGTGAAATGAGGAATATAACGTTTCACATTACCTCTAGGAATAAAAGCTTTAGCATGCTTAAGAATTATTTCCTTGAAATTCTGCCAGGAAGAGCTTAAAGAGTCATTAAGTGGCAGAGAAGCCAGGTCACTATCTACTGAGTTTCTAAAAGAGGTTCAGTTGGCTCTCTTGAAGTTCCAGAATTTTTCATTAGAGTTGAAGACTTTTTGTCTCTTATTGAATTCTATAATGATAGGCAGATGATCACTTCCAATGTTATCCAGTGTTGACCACAAACATTGCGGGAATAACTCTGTACTGGTCATGCTATGTCTAACGCCTCGGATGAGTTATAGCTAAAAGAACTGTAGATGGGCGTTCCATCATTGAGGATCATAAAATTACAGTCATCAGCCAACTGGAGAACGTCAAGACCTATATAATTAATAATGAAGCAACCCCAGATGGTATGTTTAGCATACAAGTCACCGAGAATGATGGAATCTTTGTCCATGATGTTAGAGAGACTATCCAGTGGCCGGTTTTGGTTAGGCGGATGGTAAACGTTGAAAATGTTCAAGGGTTTCCCTCTCCATGTAATTTTTATACCCTGGATTTCAAGGTCAGAGCTTTAAAAAAAAGGGGTGCTAATGCTTTCGTATTTGATGTTTCGAATAAAGAAGGCCAAGCCTCCACCTCTCGAATTAGGTCTATCCTTCCTGTAAATGTGGTATCCATTACACGTAAGAGTTGTATTCATCCTTAACTTAACCTGAATGGTAATAATAAATTACCTGAATGGCAATTATCTGGATGACGTTTGTCTTCTTCCCCACGGTGCTCCAGTTTTGGACTACAGAACCTGCACTTTTTATGAATCAGTTGAATCAGTTGCTTAGGTTGTTTAATGTCCACCACGCAAATTCCCTCCCGGCAGAATTTTCGCAGATAGTGGGGCACATTTACATTTCGCAAAAGAGAAAACTAAAGAAATTTGCCAAGCAACCACCCCGACAGATATGCATGTAAAAAGCAGAAATGCACTATTTCCCGTAGTTCAGCAGTGATTGGGATCGAACCTGGGACCCTTCACTTTAAAGAGTTATATCCTACCACGGTGAGCCCTGATATCAGGGCTTTGTTAGATCTTGACAACAAACTATATATACGCTTCTCGAATCAGGTATAATGATTATTATTTATTTAAAAAACACTGGTTTTTTTTCCGCAAAATTACAAAGTACATTACAAGCCAGAGCCTGCATCTTTTGGTGAGATCAATGTTTTCTTTTGGTCTAAATTGCAGTCACCATTCTCAGAAAACAATTCCTGATGATGGTTAAAAATCGTTATTGTCTAAATGTCTTCTGTTGCATTCTCATCAATTCAGCTAAGTATTTACATTTTGATGCAGAAAAAAGGATTTGAACTATCTTATTATCACATTCTAATCCTTTATCTGCCAAGCACTCATAAATGGTATTCCTCCTAGATACATTTTAATCAAATAAAACTCGTTTAAATGTATATAGGATAAATAATTACCTTTGAATACTGTTGGGACGTGAAGCCATTATTGTTCACATAAATTACATTTTGAAGAGCCAGTTCAGTTCATTGAATGCAAGGATTTTTTATGCGTTTTTATTCAAAGGAATTTATTTAATACCCATGATGCATAAAGAGTTGATATGCGACTAGCCGATTTTTTGTATAAAAATGTAAGCAAGGATAAGGCCATTTTCTCTGCAGTCAAATTTTATGATGTGGCATTTTCTTTAATTTAACTATTCCATTGCCCTATTTGTACTAAAGTAATATCTGATTTTCTCTACATGAAATTTCTCCTATTTTGTACCAGTTATATTTTCTGCAGAGTTAAAAATTTTTTCTCAATATTTATATAAATTTAATAAACTAAAATTATATTTTATAGCTAGTGACTATTGTCTCATTTCTACAGTAAGATGCAACTTTAGACATATAAATAATGCTATTCTCAATTAACACTTAATTAAAGAGGGCCACTACACAAAAGCTATACAAAAATAGAATTACCAGGGTTACCAGAAATTTAATTTTATCGCCAAGATATTTCGCCAAACCAAGGGGTACCCGATTTTACAACGCGCCCAAAAAACCCCATTGGTTGGCAATGCATTTGGATTCACGTCAATTTACAAAAGAAAATTTAACTCTACGACAAAAAATTGTAAGGATTCTGATAATAAATACTAGAACAGTTGAGTACGACTTTAACTGTACTTCACTTCAGCATTATACACATGTAGTGAGAAGTTCCCCCATTTTTCTATCATTTTCAAAGGATACACGATTATCGTTATCACTAAATTTTTTATTTTAATAAAATCATTTTAACGTCATTATCTATTCATTTTTATTTACCATATTGCTAAGAAAATGAATATGAGATAACCGTATGCAGAGTGTAGCAGTGATAATTAACATTCTTAGTTACTGTAGTTGCGCTGCATACGGTTAAATTTTCGAATGCTTCATACATACAATTTGCCAATCTGACATTCGTCATTGTATGATAGATTTGCACGCAAAATTTATAAGCGATCCCTTCTAATGTCTTTTAGATTTCAGATATAATTTTCATTAGAAAATTATTAAGCACTCTATTTTTTGTCACACAAATTTCCATCTTGACACTAGGAGATTGCCTTCACTGTAGACTTAAGGCAACATACCAATAAAGTTGTTATACAAAAAAATATGTACAAAAATTAATACGATAAATATTTAAATTCTATATATTATAATAAAAAACAAATATACAGGGATAATATACTATTACAATTTAAATATTCAAGAAGAGAAGAACATGTTCTTTTAGATCAATAGTTTCTTAAATGGTTTATAAAGTATAGACAATCAAAATATGAGGAAATTTATTTCAATTTTTACAATTTCAGTTACACAGATTCATTTTAGACAAGGAAATTTCAATAACATTCAGAAATATATTAAAAGAAGTATTCAAAGTAATGAATTATTTTCCTCACAAAACCTACCGCTGTATTTTGCTTTACATCGACATTCTATATCGCTTGCCGAAAAGCTTGGCTTCTCTTCCAGGAAGATTTTCCAAGCAGAAACGGAAGCATCATTTGGCCAAGTGCAAAAGCCATTCCCATTGCAAATCTGTTGTGAGCAGCGATTAGAATTCCAAGAAACTTTTTCAGCTGCTGGTCCGAGTGAATTGATAATGTACTCTTTCAACTCGTCGCAAAGTTTTCTAGTACTAACTGATTCTGATGAACCCCATATAACAACTCCATCTGCTCCTGTTGAGGCTACTTGTGCGATTTTCCTTCGAAACTCTTCCTGCAATGAAAGCAAGAATCGATATATCGATATTCGAGAAAAAGTTTCTCCTATTTATAATGTTTGTTTACGTAATTTGATGTTTTATGAGACAGTTATGTGTAATAATACATGCAAATCAACTTCCTAAGTACACCCATCCACTACTCAGTTAAAAGAGGACCTTTGAAAAGAGTTACAAAAAAATTACAATTTTTCCTCAAAATTTTGTAATAGTAATTTTTTCTTTATGATTCATTATACTGTAAAAACAAGTTCAGAAATTTTGATTCTTTGTATATATTGTAGTATAAACTTCTTAACTTAAGAGCAGTCATCCACTATTCTATTAAAATATTACTATAAAAATGGGGATCGATTCCAAAAATTGTAAAAAAAAGTGTTAAAATTAAGTATATTTGTGATGCAAAATGGAGAAAAATAGTGGAGATATTTATTATTATAATTTACTAAATGCCAAAAAGATTAAATTAATAGATTAAAATTGGTATCCTTTATGATTCATCATATTTGTAGAGATAAGCTTAGCTTTTGTATAATATTTATACAGCGAAAACTTTTCAAGAGCAGCTATCTAATATTCTATTAAAAGATGATCATTAAAAATGGGGAAATAGCTGTAAATTTTTTCTTAAAAATAATAGATTTGTGATGTAAAAAATGGGGAAAAAACACTAAAGATAATTAGAATCCCTCAAATTTACTAATTACAGAAAAAACTTAATTATTAGCTACAAATTTGTATCACTTATAGATTTATGGATAAAAACATTTTTGAAAAAAATTGCAAAATTAGTTTATTTAAAATTTCCGAATTTTTTTCCATAGCTAGAAAAATATTTCTTTATAAGATAAAGACTTAATTTACTTAGTATCTATGGCTTATTTTTTATAATATTTCTAATTAATATCTAGGATAATTCTGATGAATTTACACTTTTATTAACTTGATATTATATGGTGAATTATATCTTCATTTTTTTGACTATAATTCATAACCGCGGTATTCACTTTTAAAACATTTGATAACTCTATGAATATTAAGGCTGTAGTCTAGTAGTTGGGCTGAATATTAACAGTAGTTTACATTCTGAATTTCCTTTTCAAATTTGACATGTAGAGTAGTCTAACAAAGGAAGAATTTCCTATTTTGATTTACCTTTTGATTTTTACTTCCTTCATGCTTCATGATTTCCATCTAGGCTTGTGTAGTGCTTTCCATTTTAAAATATATTGCCATCAGGGTCAATATGTTTTTAAGTGATATCCCTATTATTACTTCAATTAGTATCTATATTACTATTTCCCTTTTTCAGTTGAAATGCTAGACAGAATGCAATGGTTATTCTTTACCAATTTGGCTACCTTTCGATAGTTTTTAAACTATGTATATTAAAACTGTTTATTCGTGATGAAAATGTCACAGTCTTCATATCCAGTTGAAAGTAGTGGAACATTTGTCTAGTCACACAAATATATATTCCTACACTGCCTAGGAAGCGGAAAATGATGGTACAACGGAGCGGAAATTTGTTCATTCAACTATTGGGAGAGAAAAAAATTTTCAGTTACAAGAACATCCAGTATCTTCCCAGGCTTTCATTTTAGTTCAGAGCTATCGATCAAAATACTTTCTTTTTCAATTTGAATTATTCTAACGCATCTTCACTGGGATGTGAACAATTTTCTAAGCCACACTTAATTCCAGGAAACTAAAATTTACTCAATTATTTTTTCAACAGAAACTTTTTCGTTGATAATTTAATTGGTTTGTATTTTACAATCTTTAAGGATTTTAATATCTTTCTTAGAGAAGTTATCCTTTTTCTCAATTTTTGATATTTTTTTATGCTAGATTCAAAAATATTCTTTTCTAGACGTCTTAATAATCGAAAATTGTCAACTGAATGTGACAATGAATGTGACAATGGACAATGAATAGTTGAGTCATAACATTATGTATAGTTATCTTAATTTTATGATAATTATATATGTGTGTGTGTAATATTTGTATGTGTACTAATTTTACAACAACGTAAGCAGTTCAGTGAAGAATTGAAGGTTCAACGACAAGAAAATAAAATTTTCACCTTCAAGTTTGAGTTTGCGGTTGCTAGTAAAAGTTGTTTCTGTCATTTATAGTGATCCTTTTCAGAACGAATCTATAGGCTAGAAATTAGAGATTCATTAAATGTATCATCAGGAATGGAGATCAAGTTTCACTAGGAGTTTCAATGTATATTAATTTATTTTCATATATTTATTGCTCTAACAATAAACAATTTTGTGTGTAGGAAATGTAATCAACTACAGCTTTAAAAGATTATAAATTAGGTTTTTGAAAATAAAATCGAAATGGGGAAACAAAAGAACATATAAGGGAATGATTATTATGTATAGAGTAAATTTATATCCGTGATAACTTTGAGAACTGTTCTCTTAAAGAGGGAAACTTGAGATAAATATGGTGGGGCATGATTGTGAGGAATTCTAACACGAAATTTTCTCTCATATTTGGAAAATAGTTTTATGAAGATGCTTGGGAATCCTCATATAAATTTGTCTAATCAATATATGGATGAGAATGTAATCATCATTTTTTCTCTAATTAAGTCTCACTATTAATTTTATTAATAAACGTAAATTTTATTAAAAAAGATTGAATATACTCTTTCTAAGTAATTATTTTAATGAAACGACATCCAAACAACGGTCAAAGAAATGGGACAAAAAGTACTCGAATGGTTTTATGAAGTTAAACATATGTGAAAAAATTTCGGAATTTGATGAATGGCTCTAAAGTGAGTAATTGAAAAATGCATGGTAAAGAAAGATAATGAGAATGGGTTGGATTGTGGAAATAAGGGTTTTTATTAATTGGTTTTATTTTCCTTCAAATTACTGAAATGATATTATTTATACATTAATGCCTTCATTTTGGTATATAGGGACACACACAGTGTTGAAATCACTTCCACGACAATTTTTTTTGGTTTTGTTCACATGCATTTCTGAGAAGTAGATTGATGAGTGAAATACATGAACATTTTGAAATTAACTTCTTACGTGTTGTTGTTGTTTCTCATCCCCGTGACCAGCAGTGCTAAATCAGGTCCGTGAGTTCATTCACCTTGAAGAAATCCAGTACTAATAGGGGGTCTTGAACCAGGTCTTGCCTGGTAAGTCCCAGACAAGGTAAAATGTGACCAGGGGTGGCTTGTGCAGCAGAGCGCCTAGTGCAGATTTCGAAATGTTTATTGACTCCAACAAAAGCCATTGATGATAGGTGATCACTAATGAAACGGGTAAGAGTAGTTTGAGCTCGTCTACTGCTGCCCCTAACCAAGAAGCCGCCAGGGTACCTACTCTGATACCACGGCTGTACTGGCGGGACCATTCAAATGGCCTTATTCATTGCCTTATATTTAGAAAATAGTTCCATGTAAATAATAAGAGCGACAGGCGTTGTGACCTCGCCAGCGCTTGCTCTAGTTAAACTGTCCGCAATTCCATTTCCGGCAACGTTGACATGGGATGGAATCCACTGGAAGTGGATCCGAAGAGAAATGTTTGACGTAATTTATCCTTTTTAGAATCTACTGCCATCAGTTATAAAATATGACCTTTAAAACATAATTCAAATTGATTTAAATTTTAATGAAGAAACTCCAATCAAAAAATTGTCATCAGTTATGAGATATAGACTTCATAAGCTTCTATATACATTAAGCATTATTATGAAAATGATTCTTAAAATAAGAGCGAATTCCTTTATTTTTTCCAGCTATTGAAACGTGTATATTGAAGCTAATAAAGTTTAGAATATTAAAAAAAGATTAAAATGTTAAACTTATAATAATTATTCGAAGTAAAATGAAGAAAAACTTTAGAAAACTTGTTAAATTCTAAATTATATAAAAACTTGCAAATCTCGGGGCGCTCCGTGGCTGATTGGTCTAAAGCATCACCGCTAATCGCTTGAAAGCGTAGGAGTGTGGGTTCGATTCCCACCATGGCCCTGGGTGTTTTCTTCGTTATTCTTCTGTGGTTGTACATCTGTCATTGTGCTATTTGTCCTATTATCGACGAAGACTTACAAGCGGATCTCAAGAATCAAGCATACAAGTCTGAATATATGTAATGTAATAAAAATAAAATAAATAATGCAAATCTCGTTATTTATATTCATTTTATATCAATTTTTATAATTGATTCCCCCCTTTTTGCTTATATCTTGTTTATTAATCAACAATCGAATATTAATTCTTTCTCATCTGTTATATTTTCCTAACAATTATTCGAAAACAAGGATAACGTTTGATGATAAGCTTGATAACGCTTGAATATAAATGATTGTTACGTACATGTGGTACAAACTTCTTTTCGCCTAAATAATGATTAATATAGGGCAAAACTTCGGTGTCTTTTGATGCAACTCTCATAGCTTCTTTCAACTTTCCGTGATCTTTCCATGTTCGTTGTTGGAAGGTATATTCATCCAAGTTTGATGCATGTACATAAATTGACGGGAAAATTGCTGTGCTAGCCTCCCACATCCAGGATAATCTGAAAAAAAAAAAAATAAAACAGTCAAAATTTTACCGAAAATTGGGATTAAGTTTTGCGTTATTAATTTTATCAAACTCAGTTGCGGCTCGTATTCAAATTAGCGATATACGTGCTCGTTAAATCTGTGGAGTCGTGAGAGTCCTGTGGATCCCAGTTACAATGTGGGTGCTGGAGAAAATTTCCTTCCCTTACAGATCATTGTCAAAATCGAGGGAGTGGATCCTCTGGTGGTGCCATCTATCGAAGAATTTAATAAAGAACATAGATGTACTTTCATCTTCGTCGTGCTCTGATTAAAATGAAAGATGTTCCCTATTGACTTAAATTCGCATTGCTAAGCCATTGCGAACTTGGCTTGTCCAAGTGTCATAAGTAACACAACAAATGTAATGCAAAAAATTGTTCTCTTCCTGGTGTAGTACTTTTTTTTAAGGAAAATAGCTTCCGTACCGATGAATCTTACTGTTATTGACGATAATTTTAATCTATTTCTATGCACTTCCTACATAGTCATGGTAGATTACTTTTATTTCTTTGAAATGCATTGCTAAAAATATCCTTTTTTAAGTTCGTCAATATTCTGGTGTTTCTCTGGAAAATTACAATTATAAGTTTCTACTTGAAGTAAAAATTAAAAAATGTTAAATTCAATAAATGAATACAATTTTTAAAGACACCAGATTTATACATATTAAAAAAGTATTAATTTAAGCTAATCCAAAAATTTATAATCAAATATAATGACGCATTGCTTAATTAACAAAAATAATTTATTTTACTTTTGCGGAAAATATTGTTCAATGTTTAGCATTTTTACAGGCAAATTATTTCACATACCAATACTTGAACTGTCGGTAAAGCTCAAAAGTTAATTTTAAAGATTTTTGAGAAAATGTTTATATTCAATACTAATTAAATTAGATATTATATTATTATAATATTTTAGATTTGATTTAGTCTTTTTGTCATTTTACAGATACTTCTTGCATACGAAGGTAAATTTTCTCAGGTTCGACAGTTTATCTCGTAGATTTTGAATCCCTACAAATAAACCAAGCACAAAGTGGTAATCGAACCCACATACTGTTGTGCTAAAGATTAAAAATCTGAAAATTCAGATCAGATGACACAAGGTATGAGACGATGACTCAGTGATTAAATTAAGTAGCTTTTTCTGTGTCTATACTTAATTAAACTAGAAGACTAATTTAACTTTATTCCTATTTGATGTTTCATAGTATAGAAACGTAATACCTTTTATGAATTATTTCGTTGAATTATAGAGTAAACACTTTTTCTTTTTTAAAAGTTTAATTTTATTTATATTTATAATAGTTCTTTTATTGGGAGTTCTAGATTAAATTGCCGCCCAACGTGTCTAGTGGTCAGTGTGCCTGACTGCGGATAAGGAGGTCCTGGGTTCGAGTCCCGGCTCGGGCATGGATGTACTTTCTCTCTCTGTCTATCCTGTCTTTGACCCTTCCTTGTATGAATGAGGTGTGAATGGTTGCCTACCCTATAAACGGGTTCCTATGGCATGTGTGTACTGAAGAAGTCGGACTCCACACCAAATAGTTCAGTTAGAAAAGTGGAGCAGCGCACCCCATATTGCCAGCCTAGCTGGCACACGACAACAACAATAGATTAAATTAAAAGAAAAATGGTACTATATTCGAGTTTAGAATCTCCTTAAAAACCTTTTCTATTTCAATGTCATTTGTGATACTAAAATCCAGGAATTCAAAAATTTCTTTAATTTCAGTGTAACACATTTTTGTATTTTTAATTTTACTTAAATTACTTAAATACTTTACTTAAATTTGATTTTCAACACATTTTTTGAAAAAAAAAAAAACTTCCATGAGAAGAAATAACATGTAAAAATTACCAAAAGACATTTTATATTTGTCACAATTAAATGTTTTATAAAAAATATAAAAAACCCTTCATATTTGAAATGCATGTGCTTCTAGCACACGCGGTTTAGTTGTGAAGTTTATTCTATATAACATTCTGAATTTAGTGATTTTATAAAGTTTATACTAATGGAACTGAATTGCTATCATTTTAAATCAGTGAAATATTTTTCAAATATATGTTGGATATCTGTTTGAGATTTTTTCTTCCGATAGTAATTAAAATTCAAAATAAATATACGTTTTGAGTATTTTTACGTATAATATTTTGAGTATAATACGTTTGAGTATCCACTGAAGCGTAAAGATAAAACTGGAAAATCCTAATGGGTTGTAAGTAATGCTGCTCCCATTAAAGCATATTAAGTAGACATTTAAGGAATTCTTGATATGAAAACATCGAAAACCTGTTATGCTTCAGGCTCTTTAATGCTTGACCCGGAATTTGATGTTTATAGTAATTATCAATAATTAATTCGCCGTGTCTTACTTCGAAAAATTTTCCGTGCAGTGTCGTGGATCAATTTTCCACTTTTCTTATCGCTTATTTTATTTTTATCCTGAAGACTTCTTATTAGTGGATATAAATATAATTTTTTTAAGTACCATTTCTCAATGTGTGTTTTGGTTAAATATTTTGTCCTCATAAATAAATGTGTCTTCAAGGAAAAATAATATATTATTATTTTTTTTTTTGATTTTTATTTTTGCAGTAATCTCGTTAATTAATAAATCATGATATTTATTAAAAAAAAAGTTTTGCTGTTTTTATTAAATTTAACGCAAATATTAATTTTTGTTTTGTAATTTTAATATCCCTTTAAAAATACTTTTTTCTATTTTTGTACAGTAAGTAGAAACAAGTTTAGTTTACTAGAAGTTAATCAATTTGTCTCAATTTTCTATGCACTATGCAGAAAAACTATAAATTTATAAAACCTTGCTCTTCTGAATGGACAATCTCAGATTGGATTCTAGCCAATGCCGAACAACGGGAAGGGGATAATACATTTCTACTCTCAGAATGTACATTTATAAAGGCGATTGCTTATGAGTGTTTCAATGCGGCACGCGAACACAGTCTGCAATCCACGAAAAATACACGTTTCGGGTTTTAAGAAAAACCATACGCAGCTTTCAGCGGTTGGGTTATAGGGTCTTCAGTATCAAAAATATTTCTAGATAAAGCTCATCGTGATCGTGTGCTAAAACCATTTTTTTTTTTTTGAAATTACAAGGTTAAATTCTAAGGAATAATACAAGGAAAAAATACAAGGTTCAATTCTAGCCACTGTTGAATAACAAGAGATGGATTACATATGACTTTTGCTTTAACGTTTACTGGAGAGTAAATCTGAGAGCTCTATCTGAAAGTCTCTTGCTGGTGTCCCATTCTCTCAAAGAAAGCAAAAGAAGCTTAAAGCTAGAGCTTTCACGCTGTATTATTGAGGATTTTTCTTCTTTTCTATATAGAGAAGAGTCACATGTATTACCTACTCATGCAATTTTTATTGTAATAAAATTTTTTTTGCTTGTTTTTTAAGAAAAATTTTTCATTTATCAAAAATCGGAATCCTTTATTTATTATGTTTAATTCTCAGTGAAATACTCGATATTTGTATTTCTTCTACAAATGAGAAAATTGCAATTTTAAATATGGTGCTCCAAAAAAATTATGAATAAAACATTTTATTATTAAAAATTATTCGAAAATAATAGTTTTTAGATACATTCAAACATTCAAATCATACACAAAATTTATAGTTTCGTATAATTTTTTTAAAATTATATATATATATATATATATATATATATATATATATATATATATATCTGGCAATAACCATACAAAATTGCTTTTTAAGATATTAGTAAAGTTAAGGCAGTGATTTAGATTTAAAGCGTAAAATTGATTACTCTCATTAAACATGAAGATACAACAATCAATTTAATAAAAGTGATGCTCATTTCAATATAAGGTTTTGATTTAGTAGCTAGAATAGTTTATGTAAGTTGACTAATCAAGTCCTGTGTAATTTGATAAGTTAGAAGGGGCTTAGAGAAAGTAATGCCAATTTAATGTCGTCGTCATTAATTTGTTTTGAAATAATTTTCACGAATACCTTAAAAACACCAGAAATATGCTTTTATGAAACAGACTGTTGTATTCCTGAGCAAGTAATTGTCACGAGCTGTGAATAATATGTATAAAAAAGAAAAAAAAAAACCACGCATCTTATTCTGATTTTTTCTATGGATATGGATGGAATTCAGAAATTCAGAATTTTAAAGTTTTTGCTTGAGAGGGATAATTAATTACGATGATTATTTTTATATAAGAGAAGAGTTATTTATCTGTAAAATATGAAAATTTTAATTCAAGACATTTTAAGAGACACGTTTTGAAAAAAAAAAAAAAAAAAACAGAATATATAAAATCTCACTTATCATTTTCTTTTCTCACATCTTCCGAACAGTCAAAATCTTCTACCTTTTTCCCTTTAAAATAATTGTAACAATCTGGGAATAGGTAATAACCCCATTTTCCTTGAGGTCGCAATTTCTTTGCCAGTAAGAGCGTTTCCAACATGTAGGACCTAAAGAGAAAATAAATGTTTTATTCTATGTAAATTAAGAAGTTTTGATCTACATATTCCTGTAAATGTAAGCAAGTACTTAGCGCCTTCTTCAAATTCCTTTTTCGCCAGTTGTTCAACTTTTTTACTATCTAAACCTGGATTGCTCTTTTTCACTAATTCTCTTGATTTATCTCGGTAAATGTTTAAAGGTTTCCAGTTGAAAGCCCATGATGGTCTCCAAGATTCCCAGTCAATGACTCCCAAGCCGTCAAAATTTCTATCGGGAATGGTGGTGAAGAGGTCTTGAGACGCTTTTTCCAAATGTTTTGAAAGATTTCCTGACTAACATAAAAAGTAAGAAGTCTATTATGAGTTTTAACTCTGAGATTTTTATTTTACATACATTAGAATATAAAGTGCTTAACTATAACATACATGAAAAATGAACATATATACACTACTGGCCATTAAAATTGCTACACCAGGCACACCACACACGTGAAATTTGCATGACAGGTAGAACTTCCTGTGATATGCAAATGATTAGATTTTCAGCGCATTCATACAAAGCAGGCGACAGTAGCGACATCTACAATGTGTATAAAACCAGAGATTTGACATCAGTTTTCTTATACTCAATTTCCGTTTCAACGTTGTTTTCGGCAAAGAAAGTTGTTGTAATGCCTCGTGTAAGAAGAAATGCCTATCAGCACGTGTCTGACTTTGATAGAGGAAGGATTATAGCCTACCGGGATTGCGGTTTATCGTACAGCAATATTGCTGCTCGCGTCGGTCGATACCCCATGACTGTTAGCAGAATAGGGAATCGATGGGTTCAGGACAATCATACGGAACGTCATGCAGGATCTCAGTGACCCCCCATCACTAACAGCAGAGAAGACAGACATCTTATCCGCATGGTCACAAGGGATCGTACAGCCACGTCACGAACCCTGAGTCGAGAAATGGAGTCATTTGCAATGCAACAAGTTTCTGCTCGAACAGTTCGACGACGTTTGCAGCAGCATGGATTGTCTGCACGGCGACCATGGCTTCAGCTACCATTGACGCTGCGTCACAGACAGGAGCGCCTTCAATGGTGTGATCAGTGACGTACCTGGACGCGGGAATGGCATCACGTCATCTTTACAGATGAATCTCGGTTCTGTATACAGGACAATGATGGCCGCATCCGTGTTTGGAGGCATCGTGGATAACGCGCATTGCCAGCTTGCATTGGACATCGCCATACTGGCCCATCTGCTGGAGTGATGGTATGGGGTGCCATTGGATACACGTCTCGATCACCTCTTGTTCGCATTACTGGCACTTTGAACAACAACCGTTACATTTCCGATGTGTTAAGGCTCGTGGCTCTGCCCTATCTTCGAGGCCTCCCTAATGCTTTGTTTCAACAGGATAATGCACGACCGCATGTTGCCCGTACTGTTCTGAATTTCCTTGATACAGAACAGGTTCGACTGTTACCCTGGCCAGCACGTTCTCCTGATCTGTCACCAATTGAGAACGTGTGGTCAATGGTTGCCGAGCGATTGGCACGCCATCACTCACCATCCACTACTGTCGATGAACTGTGGCATAGTGTTGAAGCTGCATGGACTGAGATCCCCGTACATGCCATACCATCTCTGTTTGACTCCATGCCTAGGCGGATAAATGCTGTTATTGCAGCCAGAGGTTGCTGCTCTGGGTACTGATTTCTCAAGATCTATACATCCTAATTTCCTGTAAATCTAATCACTTGTTCTTTCCACTATAATGTATGTGTCCAATAAATATCGTTCTGTTATTTGCATTCCTTCTTGGTGTAGCAATTTTAATGGCCAGTAGTGTATATTATTCACAAATAGTTTATATATACTTAGAAATCAAGCTTAGCAAAACAGCCCTTTAACAAAGCATTTAACTTGAGAAACAAAGAGAGAGAAATAAATAATGACCAGAAAATCATTGTTTTTTTAGGAAAATATTATCAAAATTACGAAAGAGCATACTTTTAAGTAAATTCATATGAAATAAATTTTTTTATAATACAAATTTTGCAATAAATATATAAAATGCATAAAAAATGATAAATTAAAAATAGTTCTTTTTTAAATAAACAGTTCAATACGAAAGTTTGAAAATGTATCATTTTGTAATTATTTTCCTCAAAATATTTTCTTCATCCTGCAAAAATGCTTGCAGCAAAGGGACACAGGATCATTTTGTAAGATTCACACGGGTGCTGATTGGAAAAATTTGATAAAAACGTATGATTTAGAAGCATCTCTTCTTATAAGAAGTTTGGTTTCTTCTAATAAAAAGAATTCCCTTCATATATTGATACATTTTCCCCTTTTATTTAATTTTTGTTCATGATAACGTTTGAAACATCTGTTCAAGCAATATTCTAATAAATGCAGATTCTCAAAAAAGTTATTGGCCACTGAAAAATTTCATTTAAATAGTGCTATATCTTCAATAATTCAGCATGTTTCCTGGTGTAGATATTTTAATCAACGCCTAGACATATTCGTAATATAAAAGAATAAAATTAGAAGTAAACAGAAAGAAGTTTATTCTTTAACGATTAAAAAATTATCTCATAATTATCTTACCAAAATCAGCGGCTTTAAAAGAAAAGTACAAGGTATTCTGTAGTGTTGTAGTATTACAGTGTTAAACTTATATGGAAATATGCTTTAACATCCACTATTTATTTTATGAATTTACACAGTGCTCGGTAATACATCCCTGTCTCTTTTCTCTCGGTTATTTTGATGCTGATATACCTTTGTATAATTACTGATTTTCTTAGCATGAAATAATAGTTTACTCTATCAAAAGAATTTCCAGAACCAGGTAAAATTGGTTGCCCATAGTTAAGGTTTTCACGCATGAGAAGTTATGGAGGCAATTTATGCAAATTTTGAGAACTATCATTTTCAAATGTTTAACTAGATAAAAGACTAATTACTTGGCATTGCTCCCAACTATGATGCAAAGGGCTTCCTTAACTTTGATATTTAAAATCCTTACGACAGAATTTTGTTGATTAGAACTACATTAAGAAAATGTAACAATTTTGTGCAGATTTTTCTATTCAATTGTCAAAAACGTGTCGTTAATGACACTTTGAAAAATTTCGTATTTGTTTAATTTTTTTTAATTCCTCAATATGAGAAATTTTTATCCTTTGTATTATCTCTTCTTTTAAGTTTTAATTTGAAAAATAGAAATTTTCAGTTAATAAATTCTACACTACTAGCCATTAAAATTGCTACACCAAGAAGGAATGCAAATAACAGAACGATATTTATTGGACACATACATTATAGTGGAAAGAACAAGTAATTAGATTTACAGGAAATTAGGATGAATAGATCTTGAGAAATCAGTACCCAGAGCAGCCACCTCTGGCTGCAATAACTGCATTTATCCGCCTAGGCATGGAGTCAAACAGAGATTGTATGGCATGTACGGGGATCTCAGTCCATGCAGCTTCAACTCTATGCCACAGTTCATCGACAGTAGTGGATGGTGAGTGATGGCGTGTCAATCGCTCGGCAACCATTGACCACACGTTCTCAATTGGTGACAGATTAGGAGAACGTGCTGGCCAGGGTAACAGTCGAACCTGTTCTGTATCAAGGAAATTCAGAACAGTACGGGCAACATGCGGTCGTGCATTATCCTGTTGAAACAAAGGATTAGGGAGGCCTCGAAGATAGGGCAGAGCCACGAGCCTTAACACATCGGAAATGTAACGGTTGTTGTTCAAAGTGCCGGTAATGCGAACAAGAGGTGATCGAGACGTGTATCCAATGGCACCCCATACCATCACTCCAACAGATGGGCCAGTATGGCGATGTCCAATGCAAGCTGGCAATGCGCGTTCTCCACGATGCCTCCAAACACGGATGCGGCCATCATAGTCCTGTATACAGAACTGAGATTTATCTGTAAAGATGACGTGATGCCATTCCCGCGTCCAGGTTCGTCACTGATCACACCATTGAAGGCGCTCCTGACTGTGACGCAGCGTCAATGGTAGCCGAAGCCATGGTCACCGTGCAGACAATCCATGTTGCTGCAAACGTCGTCGAACTGTTCGAGCAGAAACTTGTTGCCTTGCAAATGACTCCATTTCTCGACTCAGGGTTCGTGACGTGGCTGTACGATCCTTTGTGACCATGCGGATAAGATGTCTATCTTCTCTGCTGTTAGTGATGGGGGTCGCTGAGATCCTGCATGACGTTCCGTATGATTGTCCTGAACCCATCGATTCCATATTCTGCATAATTCTGCTCATGGGGTCTCGACCGAAGCGCGTAGCAATATTGCTGTACGATAAACCGCAATCCCGGTAGGCTATAATCCTTCCTCTATCAAAGTCAGACACGTGCTGATAGGCATTTCTTCTTCACACGAGGCATTACAACAACTTTCTTTGCCGAAAACAACGTTGAAACGGAAATTGAGTATGAGAAAACTGCTGTCAAATCTCTGGTTTTATACACATTGTAGATGTCGCTACTGTCGCCTGCTTTGTATGGATGCGCTGAAAATCTAATCATTTGCATATCACAGCAAGTTCTACCTGTCATGCAAATTTCACATGTGTGGTGTGCCGTTTTCCTGGTGTATTTTAATGGCCAGTAGTGTATAAAGTTTATTTACTAAATTGAATTTTACCAAATAACTTTGTCATTATAGAAGTGCATTTTTTGAAGCTATTCGTGTTTTCTTTCATTTATGACAACAAAACTATTTTGTACTGATATTTTTTTGCTATATTTATTGTTTCGAGACCATTAAAAATTGCGTAACAGGGCTTCATATTGATTGTCTAGTTGCCAGTGAGACATTTTTAATCATTCAAAAAAAAAAAAAAGGATAGCTTAACCTATATTGATACATTTTGTTAAAATATATACATATTTTTATTTCCAAAATAAGGTTTATTTAATGTGAAATGTATCTCCTTTAACGTGCAAAATAATTTTTATTAATTATAAAATCTTTAATTTTTACTTTTAATTGTTCAATGTATAAACAATAAACATATTTAAAAATATGTGTTCACCAATTTTAAATTAAAAACAGCCAATTATTTCAAGTAAAAATATTCTAATCTGAGAATATTTCGTTATGTTCTTTACATATAATTCACTCAAAATTTCTTAAGAATTTAAGAATGCGATTTTTATTTTTCTAAAATAATATCTATATATATATATATCTATCTATCTATCTATCTATCTATATATATATATATATATATATATATATATATATATATATATATATATATATATATATATATATATATATATATGGCATTACATAATAATGATATTTTATAAAAGTGCAAATCGCGGTTTTATTAAATTGATCGATTATTTAAAATGAAAAGAAAGATGCGACGCGGACAACATTTAATAAATTAAATTTATTGTTATATCTGCCATTGAAAAAAAATAATCTTATTCACATGCTATATAATATTATTTTTTTATTGCACGTTATCAATTATAGGTAAAATAGAATGGAAAAGTGACTAATGCGAAATATAGTCTCTTATTTTATTCATTCATGAATCAGTCTTTAATTTAAAATGATATATTTAATTTCTTCACCGATAGATGGCAGTTCTCTACCATCTAAGTTTGCATTAGTTTTTTAGAAGTTGCTTCTTAAAGTTTTCGGAATCACACAGGGAAACGATTTTTTGACCATATATTAATTTTTTTCCCAAGAACATAATTGTAGAAGGCAAATTATCTCTGATTATTTTTTGTTGAATAAAATTGTCCCTTTTTTAAGAATAAAAACTCAACAAATTTAAAAAGGAATCATAATTGTTGATAGAGTTGAGAAATGTAAGTAAATTTTATAAATATGAAAATGATAGTGGTGATAAAATTATCGCAGTAAATATATTTTGTATAAAGCATACTCCGCGGGATAAATAAGCACTGAGATAAATACTATTCATCTCAATTAAATGTATAGAGGACATGAAAATGCGTAAATGAATTTTTCGACTTGTGTGTGTGTGTGTGTTAAAATATTCATACAATTAAACTATTAGTCTTTAAAATTGTTCTCCTAAGAAGGAACCTCGCGTGAAATTTGCTTGACAAGCAGAACATATATTTTGCGAATAATTGGGTTTTCAACAGTTCATTCAAGGGAAGCAGTGGTAATGACATCTACAATGTGCTTAAAAGAAGAGATTTTACAGTTGGTATTGATATGAGAACCGCGTATTGGAACATCATTTAAAAAAAATTATTGTAATTTTTCACGCAACGAAGAAAAATCCCCAACACATGTTTGTACACGATAGTGCACAAATATGTAACAAAATAGCCTTTCGGATGGGATTTATTCTGGTTCAGTTTTATACTGCCCACTTTGTCCAATGAGACTAGGAAGAAGTGGAAAAGAGCTCAAGTTTGTTATATAGAATAGAACACTGAGCTTAATCTTTCTGCTACCACTATCACTAATCGACCAAGATAATAGGTTGTTTTCACAGGACTATACAGCTGAGTCTCGAAATGCAAGTAAAAAATAAGAATCGTTTTCAGAACAAGTATTTGTTCGAACAGTTCGTCTACAGTTGTAGTAGCATGGTCTGCAAACACGGTAAACATGTTTTTGACTATTCTTAAAATATCACGTGTTTTAAATAAAAAAATTTTTATTCAAGAATAAATTTTAATTCCTTATCTGTCGTGAAAATAGCGTACATTAATGAATTTGCTAGATTGAATGCAAAAAAATACATCTTATATATAATTCTCAAAATAAAAATATAGTGCTTATCTTCCGAGTTTCTCAAAATCAGAAAACTAATAAGTTAGGAACAACTTAATATGAATACGGGTTTCTGTCGAGACAAATCCAACAATTATCTAGAGCTGCAATCCTGGAAAGTTTTTAAATGCAAAACATGAAATTTATTATTTGTTAAATTAATAAATCTCATATATATTGTCTTTAAGTACTTAGATATTCGATCTCATTTCGAAACAAATTAGCATATCATTCGAAATTATTTCTTGAATTTTAAAATTACTTATCAACGTTTTTCCAATACTTAAATTTAAATAGTAGTTGTTAATAGCGCAAACAGGAATTTGGATGAAAAAGAATATTGTTAGATAAAAGCTACATTCACAGTAAAAATGATAATTTCTTCTTAAAACCATTAACGTTTTTAAAATAAACGGTGTAATTTAAAAAAAAGTTATTTGACGTGAAAAAATAATAAAATAAAAGAATATAAGTGTCTTCTCTCTCTCTTTTATAGAAGAAAAATCTGAAGTCAAAATAAGTCCTGTCCTAGTTAAAAATCCTTGAAATTTTTATTTAGATTTCATTTTATTTGTGTAGCTGTCTCTTTCTTCAAGGACACGAGGTCATGTGCCGACAAGTCACATTATAGGATGATTCCCTAAACGTGCAAGAAATAGATAAGTCCGATGGATAAGAGCAAGAAGTAGACAAGAGTCCGACATACTGTCATTTTATCCCAAGACCATACAGATAGAAATTATAAATAACTAAAAGAAACATGTATTTAATGGATAAACAATTATTTCTATTGTAGGAGTGATAGTTTTTCTTATGTTAACTATTACAATAAAAATTTACAAAAATTTCTCCTTAGCGCATGTGATATTAAACTTTGTAAAACTCTTATCCTATACATTTAAAACTTCTCAAGTAACCATAGTATAAGTAAAACGTATAAAACATATGTCATATGATAGTAAAATTACTATTTGTAAATTTAAATACATGGACTAAAATTTCTAATTTAAATATTCACATATTAATCCTCCACAGGTCTTATTTTAAAAATTGTAATAATAAAAAAAACTTTTAATTTTGAACTTGACTATTTCAGACTGATTTTGTTAATACTATTATTAATATTTTAAATATAGAATCTAATACTAATCTACGTTTAATTAAAATATAATCAATGTAATTTACACCAAACAAATCAAGTACCTTTTAGCCTTATTGCATTCAATAAATCACACAAATTAATTATAATTATATCAAATATCACATAAGTTAAATGCTATAAATAAGGTGGCTGAAAGAGTAATAAAAATATAAGAACAATCTAAATAACTTTGAAAATGGATTAGTAGAACTTTTGAACCGGAAAATAATTCCAAATCAAAATTTTTGTTATTTTGCTAACACTTATATATATCGTAAAAATTTAATTATGAATTTATATAAATTAGAATTAAATCGAATTTGCAAAATTTCCGTGAAAAGGCTTAAATATTCCTTTCCATTTCATGAAATTGAAATTAACTATGTTTTTAAGTTATAATTTACTTATTTAGTTGATAAGTATTTAATTATTATAAATTTTGCAGTAACATAAATGTTAGAGGGAGTGCTGTTTATTTTTTTGTATTGGTTCCTACATTCTTATATTGATCACATTATTGCTTACAATGCTGCTATTGTTTTAATTATTGATTAAAGAGATATTCTCAATAAAGGTACAAAATTTAGACACATTCACTGTATAATAAAAAGCAAATCTTAAAGTATTTCTTTCTTGACGTTAATACATTTATATTCAAACTTTCAAATCCATATTTGATTCCAACAGAGTATTTTTCACATTAGAAATATTATTTTTTCACTCAAAAATATGATTAATGCCTTTCAGTTTAGGGATTTAATTGAAAGAGATATTATAAATTTTACTAAAGAACTTCAAAAATTTTTTATAATCACTCCACTAGATAAACCTTTTGATTTATATGCATGCCCTCATTTATGAAAGAAAGTTTACCTAAGACATTTGGATAATGAATTTTCAAATAGTATGGAATAATAAATTTTTCTGACATAACTATTTGAAAAAAAAATTTTAGAATTTCCAAAGAAAAAAAAAATAGTAATTTAAACTAATCATAAGTCAGTATTAAACCAAAGTTTCGTAAAAGATAAAATAAATTTTGCTTCATTAGTTGTGGTTATAAATCATATAAATACATTTGATAACCTCTTTTTTGCTCATTGAAATATTGTTCTTGTTAGCGTAATAAATCTAACAATACCTGGACTATAAATAGCAAGGCATTAACTTTTCATCTTCAACTATAATTGATAGAGCATTTCAACATTTTGACTTTCAATATTCACAAATATTCTTCATGATGAACATTTTGATACTCTAATGTTTTAATTTCACGAATTTAATTCTGTGTTTAACATTGATTTGAAATTTTGGAGAATATTTTTGCTTAGATATTAACTATATTTTTAATGGTGAAAACTTTTTGTATTAGTTAATGGACTCAAAAGACACACACTAAAAATTTTCAAGCCTTCTTGGTCATTTATTCCAACATTATTAAAAAAAAATCTCTCAACATACAATGCTGTCAGCTTTCAGATATATAGATGAACTTTTAATTTTGAATTTTCTACACTTTGAAGATATCTCTCTATAACCAGTATAAAATTCAATTAAATAATAGTTAGTAATTTAAATTCAAAATATCTTGATACATTTACGAATTTTAAATCACAAACCAACTTTTCTGACATCTACGGAAAAGCAAATGAATTTAATGTTAAGGTAAAAACATTAATACATTGAAGATCTATAATCTCGATTGAAATCTTTAAAGACTTTTAGTGTACTGGCTAGAATATATGCAATATTTAAAAATGTAAATAATATTAGAAAATAAATTAAGCAGCTCTATATCATTCTTATTAATAACAGGCAGAGCTGGCAGCCGAATGGTTAGCGCTCTTGCCTTCGGTTCAACAGTTCGTGGGTTCAAATCCCACATTGGGCATGGATGTTTGTAGTGGTTCGGAATCCACTTTAAACCGTAGGTCCCGGTCTAATTAGCCCCCGTGTGCAAAAAAATGACCGTTAAGCGACAAACAAACCAAACTTATTAATAAAAGCCCAATAAATTTCATTGGATATTATTTAGTAAGTGGAGTAGTGCTTATAAATTAAAATAAGGGCCGATTATATCGTATTACGGAAAGGCCACCCAAGTTTTATAGATTTTAGACACTTGAAAATGCTACTTAGTACGTGTTAAACTATACTAATTCTACTTTGTAATTATTATCCTTCATTGTTTTCAATGCAAATTAATTACGAATTTACTTAACTAATTAATCAAAATTTAATTTTATTTATTTGAAGTTTCATCTAAATAATTGCTTAATTTCTATTTCACTTTTATTTAGAGTCAACAGTGTGATACTTTTTATCAATTTTATCTTAGGCAATCACATATATGTATTTCAGTATAAAAATTAGTGTGCCAGTAATAAAACAGTTATTGATTTGGTTAGGGTGCTTTTTGAACAGAGGTTGAATAGCATGGATGAATGCAACAGTCTAAATGTTGTTGTTGTCGTGTGCCAGCTGGGCTGGCATTATAAGGTGCGCTGCTCCACTTTTTCAACTGAACCATATTTTGGTGTGGAGTCCGACTTCCTCACCTACCAGTACACACATGCTATAGGTACCCGTTTATAGGGTAAGCAATCATTCACACAAGGAAAGGAAAAAGACAGGATAGATAGAGAGGGAAAGTACATCCATTCTCGAACAAGGATTCAAACCCAGAATTTCTCTATCCACAGTCAGGCACGCTGGCTACTAGACATGTTGGGTGGCAAGCTAAACGTTTCGAAAACTAATTAAAATTTTCTTGGGCTTTCCTTGGACTTTGAACTGTATGCATATTGTATTGTTTTATAAATTTCTTAATGAACAAATAAAAAAAGAAATATATTTGCCTAACTAAAGCAAATTGGATGCATTATAAAATAGAGAAATTTTATATAAAAGTATTTCCTAGAATTTTTTCCCTTTAATTAAAATTATTAATTAGCATAGGAGTAAAGATAATTTTGTTAAGAAGAAAAATAATTTTATTAACATAGATAAATCATAAATTCTTTTATACTTTGGTAAAATCTTGTGTTAAATTCTCAAATCACCAGCTCTTTCTATTCGTAGAAATATCATTTTTCATTTCTATTCCCATATGAGACACACCACAGTAAGAATTGCAATAAATTTATGCAATTAAATCTTGCATAAGTTATACTCTCAAGAGAGAAGAACTATTAGAACTGTACCTCAAATTTTAATCACAAACAAAAGTTAAACAATCAAATTAAATCAATAAGAACTTTTCAATAATTATTGCAGACTTTTCTCTAAACAGTTGATTTGACTATTGGTAAAGCAACTATGTTAAATTAAATAAATTTCATTAAGAAACTTTTCACCGCAGGCCATAAAAAAGTATTACCGTTACAGAAGCAAGAAACTCCATATTTATGTAATGCTGCTCTAGAATCTATCTATAATTTGAATTTTACTGTATACTTACTACAAATATGTTTATAAAATGTTATACGCACAAAGTTTCTTTTAAAAAAGCTCTACATATTGAAAATCTTACAACAATACATCTTGTAATTTACATTTGCACGTTTGATACTGGAACATATTGAGGGTCAAGGGCATTTTTTATTGAAGCAAACTATGTAAATCAGTTATCAAGATTTCGTTTACTGTAAGTTATGACATCGGATAACATCATTTCCAGAAATCTGGAAGATATCATCACCAAAACTCCTTACATAATATTATTACAGAAACAAAAGATAAAAGTTCTAATTTGTATTTCTTTACTCACACAAAAATATTGATAAATATTGATCAATATTTTCTACTAAAATATTTTTCAAATTGAGTGTTCTTACTCATAAAAATTTATATGCAAAATCCAGAGCTGCCTTTAATATCACGAATGGGAATTTTTTCAGAAATACTTTTCAGTCACTTTGTCGCTTAGAGATAAACTTTTGGTATGAATCAGAGATCGAACAATTTATAACACTAAAGACAATATAGCTATATAATTGACATTAAATAATATATACTAAGATATTAACTAAATATCTAGATAACACAAATGATATTTATTGCCGAAGTCAATTATAAGTATCTAAATATATGATGTATTTGAACGAATGAAAAATTATATATATATCGTTTCTGTTTGATGATATAGGAGTAAATTTTCTCAGGAAATAAAAAGTGAAAATGGATTGCATTTGAATAAAATTTCAAATGCCCTATCATTTGTTTATTTGAAATTTATATTTTATTTTTAATGAAAATAAGTTTAGTTATTTATAAGAAAAAAATTTTGATTTTCTACAGCTAAACAATATTAAACTTAGCAAAATGAATTTAATGCTCACATTATTTGATCTAATTTTTTTATTCTAATGAAAAAGAATGCTTATGAAACCTATATTTATACTCTTGGACATTAAAACTGTTACATCTCAAAGGGAAACTACTAGCAGATCAGATTTACTTCAAACAAAATATTTGTGATTGTTGTTACCGACAATGACTGGGATTCGGCTGCGTATTCAGCTGAAATAAAATTAGATGAACGTTTTAGGTATTTTACATTTTACGCAGTTTCAATTGAATGCCATAGTTTATCAACAGTTGTAAATGGAGAGTGGTGGGGTGGCAGTCTCTTAATAACTTATGAACATGAGTTCTCAAAGTGAAACAAAACAGATGAGGAGAATGATTTGGTTAAAATTGCTGTCCAAATACCTCTGCATTAGAAAAGCCAAGACAGCATGCATTTTACACTATTATGCTAAAAGACAGTATCCCGCAGATCTCTAAGAAAGATGCTCGAGTGTAAGTTTGATTTGCTACAGAGTGCTGGCACAATGTACCAAAACCCTGCTCTGTTGTATATGTCATGATGTTTGAAATAATATATGTGTCAGAGATGAAAAAGTGGCTTACCATATTACCCACTATGCTTATGAGAAGTGACTGGATAAAGGTATCTCATAGTGTCATCACAAGGACTGGACATGTATGACGATAATAAATGCAATGTAAAAAAATTCATCCTCCATTGTTTCCCATGGTATGGATAGGTCAGTCAGGATGCTGTTCTTTGATTCAGGATTTGTCTGAAAAGATGATGTAGTATGAACCCTATATTAAGCGTCATCTTTTATCACACTAATGTTGACATGTCTGTGATCGAACAATATTGTTGTTGTTGCACCAGCATGCTTTCCTATACCTAGCCCTGAGTTGGGCTCTACCAGTTAGATAGAAGCAGCCTGGTGGAGTCTTCGTAATATCAAAGCAAGGACCAAGCAGAAGACCTCTAATACTCGGCCTGTCATCCCCAGAGGTATCATTTTACCAGGAGGACATTGCAACCACGTCCAGTTTTAAAAGCCTTTATTGAACATGACGGATCTTCGGTTAAGCCTGGATTCGACTTTACTACCTTCCGATAATGAGAACGGCTCCCTAACCAACTAGGCTACCGCGGCCCTCTAACAATGTTGTAATGAACCAGTGTTGTGGCTCTGTTGCAGTACATTTTATAGGATCAAGAGAAACTTCAGAAATACTCAGCGTGATAAAAACGTGGCGAAACAAAATTTATTTCACAATTCATACGCTCGTTTCTGCTGCACGCTGTACAAACTCCTAAAATAAGGTACGTAACGTGACTGAACTATCTTGGATGATTCAAAAGACAAACTATCTACTGTCACAGGTGTTAGTTGCTCGGAGACGTTGAGATCTGGCATGACATATAGTATGTTTCTGAATGGACGGAAGATTCGATGTTCCACAGACAGTCATGTGATCGTGACCAACATTGTCAGTAAAAGATATTTCTGCTTTGTGCTCATGCCTTCGAATATTAATCATATATGTTTATATCTGTATTTAATATTTTTTTAAAGAAATTTAAAGTTTATTGCACTTTGCATTCATAAAATATCAATTTCACTTATGAGTAGAAATTCGCGTTAAAATATCTGAATAGTGTTTGGGGAAATAATCATAAAATCAAAATATTTTCATACACTTATGCGCTTTTTCATAGGGTAGGAAATTCTTTCATCTTGCAAGATTAAAAGATCGAGAAAAATCAAAACAAGAATGCAAAATAAGAATCTATTGCACTATAAGAGTTTATAAAGATGATATTAATGAAAGTAACATCCTTCAAGTGTGTTTGCTTTCAACAAGTGACTTGATGCAAAGCAGTGATGGAGTGGTTTGCTGACAGGTTGTTACATCACTGTTTGTTCAATGTAGTGCCCATTAAATATTTTTCTATAAATATAAAATGATAAGACTGATATCGCACTTTATCATACATTTCTGAAATTTTTTTTCAATGAAAACTAAAATCAATTGAGCACTTTTAAATTTTCACGAAAATACTATGTGCCCGAATGTTTCTTTACAGTAAAGCATATTTATAAATTAGTGAATTTATCATAAGAAATTTTTTTTATCAGTCATTAAGTTCCTATACTAAATTTAAGAAATGTTTATTCATACTTTTTAAAGGTAAACACAAATTGGTGAAAGAGTTCTAAGGCATACATTATTCAGTTTTAAAGATCATTAGATCTATTTTTAATATACCAAAAGTGTAATAATATTTCGAAAGTTTATTATTATGAATGAAAAACTGATTAAATATTGTGAGAGATTTTTAATATTTGATAAACAACGTTTTCTTAAAAACACAACAAGCTAATATCGACTATTCAGATCACTCTGAATTAATCGGCAAATTAAATAACTTCCACTTATCAAGTAAATTACTTGCTCACGTAAGTGAGTATTCTCTCCTATGTTTATTTTCAAAATATTTTAAGTAGAAGGTCGCAGGTTTGATTTTAGCCACTTTTTAAACAAAGAGAAATGAGTGTTGCGTTTCTGCTTTTCGCATGCATACATAATGAGGGGGGGGTGCATTGGAGTTTTCAAGGTTTCTCTCATCATGATACATGAATATTACCCGTTACCTATGAAAAGAATTTTCAAATGCCTTTCTGTAGGTCAGTTAGTAAAAGGCGAAATATTAGCACGAATAATGAAGAGAAACTAGAGAATAATATGGATCAGTGGTAGCAGTACTTCCCAACTTGGAAAAAAGAGTCAGGGGTTCAATCCCTGCCACTACTGAACAATTGAAGAGGAGGCTGCCCTTCTGCATGCACTTCTATCGGGATGAGTGCTTGGGAGTTTTTTTCCTTTTCCACCACTGCTGTACATGATTGCTGCCAGCTATCTATGAAGCCTCCTCCCGGAAGATAATTTATGCAGTGAATTTTAAATATGCCGCCCCCACTATTTGTTGTCCAAATAGCTTAATATAATTTTCAGGATTAAAACTATCTGCTAATACTTAAACTTTTGTACTGGATAAAAAATCCAATACAAAAGCTTAAGTATTTTGCTATCGGATTGGGATTATAAAATGAAACATGGGATTACATTTGTTAAGAAATGGTTTAAATTTAGTTAAATGTAGAAGAACATTTTAAAAATGAAACAGCTAGGTGCTTATCAACAAAATTATTCGAAAAATATACTCAATCAGAGATAGATAATCATGTAGTGAAAATGCGAGGAGTTTGTTCTTTAATCTTCAATAAATTTTTATGTTAATTTACTATTTTTTTAATTACACATATATTTCTCTCTTTGCGATATTTATGATATCGTAGTTTATTAGTAAATTAAAAGTAATGGAAAACTCCCTGACTATTTAAAATAAAAGGAAAAAACAAACAATGAGTCACAATAAAAATATTTTAGCTTTCGCATTTTCATGTTTGCTGAGTCACTTGCTCTATAACGAGAATCACCACAAGTTGCTTTTGCGCATCTAAAATATATATTTCAAGCTTTTAAAAAGTTATCATATGAATCTGTGCTACACTTGGAAAAATCCAAGTTCTGTTCGGAATGCATATATGATCACCTTTATTAGACTATTTTAAAGTTAAGCTCAAATATATAAGAATAAGATCGTTTCATACTTTTTTTATTAATTTCGTAAAATCATAACCAATTTCATATCCATATGTTAATAAAATTCATCATCTTATCCCCTACATTTGTTGTGTGCATGCATTGTGTTTCCAATGTTCTTATTGTAGATAATTTTAGATTTTTCTTTAGATAACTTTAGAGCTAGTTTAAGCTTAAAAAACTGTTTTTGCTGGACAATTTTAATAATTAGCTGTTACAGCATTTCATAAAATCAAGATAAATGTATTTTCTATATTTCTATATAAATCTTTTAAGCATTTACGTACTAAATCAAATAAAAACTGTTTTATAAACACTAAATCTTTAACATTTATCGCTAAAAACTTAGCCTAAAGTGAGTAACAAAAAATAATGAGGGACGGAAACAATTAAACGATTATAAACTTGGAAACAAAATATTTAGTTCAATATGAAATACGAACTACGAGTGCACTATGAAAGATATAAAGACAAGCATTTGGTTAGCAGCTCTCATTTTGAAGGTAACTTTGATCATGAAGATAACATTATTATCATTCCCTGCATTCACTCGAATTTTTCTTTCCCTGAAATCTCACTGTTTGCACAATGTTTCTGTGTGTGTGTGTGTCATAAATCAATTTATGAAAATCAAAATCCAGTTTTTCTGAGGAATCCTATATAAGAAATAATATTCTTAAAACATTTCCAAAGTAAGCGATAAAATCTCGTGGACATCAGGGTGACATTATTTTCAAATTAAGAGGCAAAATTTAAATGTTTGTTTACGTTGTTTCAGCTAATGCTATCTTTAAAAAAAATTTAAATGCATATACTTAAAGAATGCAACTTCAAGCTTCAAATAATCTATTCCTTCTCCTTATTCTGTCATTTTGATAAATCACAGTATTATTTTCAATGGATTTCTTGCTTATAAACTAAATTTTGATAAAAAAAAATTTAATAGTTCATGTCTCCTCCATTTTTCTCATGTGATGATTCTATCATATATATATTTAATACAAATTTTCGAGGCGTCTTTTTTGGGAGAAACTCTGATAATACGTTATTTTTAATCGAATTTTATGAATAAGAAATGTTATTAAAAAAAGAGTCCGAAGAAGTTGGTGTTCCACGTGATAAACTAATCAGAAGCATTTGTGCTAATGGAATTTTTTACTTCCCCGCTAATAATTTGATCATTTTTCGAACAGCATAGTTACGCATAATAGAATTTTACAATAATTGCAAGCATTTGCAACTTTTTCAATTGTGAACAAACTGGCAATTATATCAGGATAGACAACTGTCTTTCAGAAGAAACTATTAATATTTTGAGTTCTAGCATTGGATTAATTATTTGTAATTGTGAAATATCCTTTTTTTAAATCGATGGTATATGAATATTTTAAGGGTTTTTTCTTACTATGGTTCATTTGGTTTATGTACGTAACTGAATAAAAGAGTGAATGAAATATAATAAAAGTTTGCGTATAAAACGTTATCAAATACGTTACAGTCATTTTTACTTATATAGTATTAGATCAATATAATTAAAATTGGAGGAGGGTACCCACAAAACCCATTCTTGTAATTGTTATGATCCGTTACTTGTGAATGTTGTATTGACTAGAGATTCATATATAATTTTCAATTATTATGCAAAGTTGTTTCAGCCTTTATTTATTCTTAAATGCTACAAAAATCTACAGAATTAAAATAATGTAATGGTAAAATACATCATAAGTACTTTTTAAAAAAATTGAAATTTCTAAAATATTCTGTCTGGAATGTTTTTAATCAATGTCTTTTTTCTATAGATTAATAAAAAAAAAAACAAGATTCAAATAGTTTACTGAAAAACTTAAGAGTTCAAATTCCTGATACAAGATAAAAAATATATTAAAAACTCATTATTGGAATCGTTAAATGAAATAGTTAGTCAAAACGATTATGTAAAATTTTCTATAAAATATTCACTTCCCAACAAAGCAACTTCAGAACAACAAAAGTTAGCAAAAGTAAACGTTCAATAATAATATATTAAAGTGAATTTCAAAGAAAAAAATCAATATTATCTATTTTTTTTCACCATAAAATATGATTCCCCAGTAGTAATAAAGGAAACTTTATTTAATATCACTAGAAGAACCAATATTTTATTTTAATTCTCTAGACTTGTGTTTACGTAACATTCAATATAAAAGTAGCAATGTATAAAAAAATGAAATATTTTTCATCATCAACATAGAAAGATTTTAATTCTGCAATCAAAGTAAGTGATTAACTTAATTTAAAATGCATTCAAATAGATTCAAAATCAAAGAATTTAATCCAGTGACTTTAATTGTTTATGCATTTAGTAATATACAATATTTAATAAAAATACAAATTATATTTTATTCCCTAAAACCTAAATTGTTTCTTTAAAAGTATACACAGTTTATTTCGCTTAAAGAAACTTAATGATTTTTTAAATTCATTAATGATAAAAAATAGGAGGATAGTTAAAAAAAAAGAAATATGTTGCTTAAAAATAGGAGACATTGGTTGCCCTGCAGGATAATAAAGAATCAAATATTGATTTGGATAATGATCAAACATGAATTTACTATACATCTCATCAATACATTTAATGCACATATATACGAAATATATACCCAGACAATTATGAAATCTAACTCAGATGAAATTTAAACCATGAGGCGATGAAAATTATATCAGATATTTCAACTGGAATGTTTTAATCACCACTGACCTTTATTTTCTAAATTGGATTTAAAAAATAAAAACACGAGAAAACTTTTTTGAATTTTAATTTTGTTATTTTTTAAGTTTAGAGTCATTAAAAATTATATTACTCAACATTTTCCTTCATATTTTAATATTCTTTTTCCATCAGATTTTCTTTCATATAATGTCGCATCTTTTTAAATCTAAAATAAAATCCTATTACCTGAGGAACTCCTCCATATAAAAGTGTTTTATTTCTTAAAATCCTCGGGTAAAGCCCTAATTGTGCTTCATAAAAGAGAGTTATCTTATTTCCTTGGAATTTGTCGCCTTTATTCACAAGAACTCCGAAATCTGACAACAATTTAGTAAAATCATGCTGGTAATTCCGTACACATTGCTGGCTAGGGATATTCCAGTAAACTTTAAAGGAACTTATAGACGCTAAGGAAGCTATTATAAAAACAAATGCAACATTTGTTTTGTACGAAAACATCATATCAGTCATCGTGAAGGTGTATGGAACGATTATAGCTATCTGAGCTGTTCTCAAAAATCTGTTCTTGAGAAAGAAGCATATGTTGCAGACTTTGAAATGTTTCGTAGATGTAACATTTTATCTGAATTCAATATCGCTATTCAAATAAGTGACATTTATGTGTTGATCTGGATTTTAATAGCAGATGTTCTTGTATTCTAAAATTTCGAAGATTTAAAAAAAAAAATGAAACCTTGTTAATCAACAGAAAATGACTTAATTCAATGTTGATTGTCCAGAAATACCAATGTAATAATAATAAATCAAAATGAATCTAGTTAAGTGATATGTTTTATTTAAATCTGTAATAATTTATGAATATATCTTTTGTTATAGATATGGGAATATAAGTCGGAGTTTTATATCTATAATTAATCATTAATTTCAGCAATTTTTAAAAAATAAGAAAATGTATTAATGAAACGAATCAATTATAATTTTTAAATTTAAGTTGCATAGCATCCCATAATAAAACAGAAAATATGTTTCATTAGAAATTAATTTCAATCGATAAAATTTCTCCAGTAACCTATATTTTGTTTTTAATAGTTATGGAATATATTTATAACTATATACTATATATATATATATATATATATATATATATATATATATTAAAAATATTAATATATAAATTTAGTTATAAATATTTAGTTTTTAATAGCTATATAAAATTGTTTTTATTCATTGTGAGTAATATAAGAATGTTTGTGTGTGTTTCCTATAATATGTGCAGTATGTACTATAATATAAATATACTTATACGACATATATATATATATATATATATATATATATATATATATATATATATATATATATATATATATATATATATATATATATATATATATATATATATATATATATATATATATATATATATAATAAAAAATACTTATATGACAAATTTTATTATGTTTTGAAAGCATGTAAAATGTTTTGACTATTAAGATCAAGTTATAATTTTAGTTATTAATTATATTTTAAAAAATTCCAAAAAAGAAAGGAATGTCTTTATTGAATCACATGCCAAAAATAATTATTTAAAGAGACTTAATATTATTTGATTCATTGTCATCTTAATTTTACAAGCTCTTAAAATTAGTTTTCAAATATTATCTACATTCAGTGTATTAAGATTGTTTTTGATAAAAACCTGTAACATAAATGTTATCCATACATGTGCAATATGACTTTCAATATTATTGTGCAGTATGCCTTTGTATGTATGAACTGGTTGGAATTCTAAGCCGATAAATATAGAGTAAATAAAATATAAAGATAATAAATTTAAGAATGTATATAAAGATTCACAAATTTTTAAATTAGATGAAACTGATTGTGGAGCAGAATTAATATTTAATATCGTAAATAATTTCTGCAAAATTAATGCTTGACATTAAGAGTTATTTCAGCTTAATCATAACTTAATATCCTGATTTATTTCAACGCAATTATAATGCATGATATCATTATTTATTTCAGAACAATAAATTCGTAACACTAAAAGTTCTTTTACTATGATTAATATAAAGAGCCATTTCAACACATTAAAGATCTTATACTTTACAATGATGTTATAAGAGAGATTTGAGATAAAATACGCTGATTAACAAACTCTTTAATATTTCGCATAAGAATTAATCTAAGTGATAGCTAATAAAAATATCCTTTTTAAGTGCCTACATTTCATAGCAATTTAAAAAACTGAGATCCAAATCAAATAAGTTTTCCTGTGCATAAATTTATCTTTAGAGTGATGAACCAAAACCGAATCGACATCTGAAACAATAATTAACCAAAGACACATTTTGACACACCGTTCGTTGTAAGGCATTTTAGCATTCATTGCCTTCCTGGAATAGTTTTTACCGATAGTGGGCCATATTCACTTGTCGCAAGGGAAGAAACCCGGAAATCTCTCAAGCACCCATCCCAACAGAGCTGTATGCAAAAGGCAGAAGTGTAACATTCATCTCCCTTTTTTCAACAGTGGTTGACTCGAACCTGATACTTTATGCTCCAAAAGGTATATTCCTCGCTAAATAATGAATGATAAATTGTCAGCTTCGAAAAAGAAAGTGAACTGTACGCCTACCGAAAATTTTTCAAATGAAAAAGTTCTTTTACATTTGAAAACAAGACAGTATTTCTAATGAATTATTTTTCAGTTCAATATTAAATGCAGAATAATGTGATTCCGCCTAGTTGATGGTCTAACAACGGTTGCAAAGCCTTTGAGCATAACTAACGGACTTTCCATTAGTTATGGTCAAAGTAAGAGTAAACAGGTGACACTGACTATGAGAGTCTTCCCATAAGGTTATAATTTTTCAAAGGTTTCTTAAGCAGAAAACGAAGGAAAATTCACGATTATGATCGAGTTTGAATTATAGCCTACGGCAGCTGTGCCCAACCTTATGCTCGTGAGCAGCCCGATTAGGTACTATGAAAAAAATATATTTTAAACGTAACCATTCATTTATATTTCTTAATTATTAAAATGTGGTAAGCATTTATAGAGTCATAAAAGATATCTTGCAAGGCGCTATAAAATAATTGAGTGCAAATTCATTCTTATACATTCGTCATGTATGCAGTTTAGAACTCAAAGTAATCTCAAAGCTTAAAAGAATTATCAGTGCTTTAATGGTAAAAACGTTAGGTAGAAGAAAAATTGCTGTAATATACCGGCTATTGAAAATTTGGGAAATTTACAATCCTTGCGTGAATTGCTTTTCAGATAAAGTTAAATTTGTGGATAAAATTAGATGAAAGAAAAAATTTCATTCCTATTTTCAGAATTTATCAAGCCATATTAATAACCACAAGACAATTGAAGTAGAGAAATACTCGGAAAATCTAAATGCACTGAAAAATAATCTTCAGTTTCACTTCTCTGATTTCCATAAAGTTCCATCAATATAATTATTCATCTCAAACCCATTTGCTGAATTTAATATTTCAGATGTATCACATAAGATTAGAAATATGTGTAAGAAAAATGTTGATGTTTTGGGAAATGAAATTATAGATTTTCAGTCAGATTTGTAACTAAAAGCAAGGTTTCGCAGATTGATTTTCGGACCCTAGTTAAAGAGAGAAAATATCCCCTTATGAAAAAAAAAAAAACTTTTCTGTGACTGTTTTACTGCTTTGGAACTTACCTTTGTGAAAATGGATTTTCAACCATGAAACATTTAAAGACAAAATGTAGATCAAAAATTGCAAATAAGCACTAGAATGACTGTATGAACTTGGCATTAACAACATACGATACGAGTACAATAAACTGGCTGAAGCCTTCACATTAATTATTAGGTATTTCTTTTACATTAAATATGACTTTTACTGCATAATGAGACCTATCACAGTTTAACTGTAAAATTCTGTATTATTTTTCCCATTATTTATCTGTTATCATTAAATGATTATATTTTAAAAATCAGCAGCCAGAGTAGTCGCCATTGTTGGAGATCACCGCTGCCACATGCCTCGGCATTGATTCAGAGAGACTGGATGTGTTCTTGGGGTACAGACCAAGCAGCTTCCACACGTTGCCAAAGTTGATCTGGTGTAGCAGCTGGGGATGTAATCTGGGTCAATCATTGAGCAATCATGGACCACATGTTTTCTATCGGTGAAAGATCTGGAGAGTGAGCCGGCCAGGGAAGCAATTCAATCTGGCAATTGACGAAGAACCCTTGGAAAATGCGTGTTACGTGTGGTCGCACATTATCCTATTGATATATATATGGCTGTAGCCAAGCCCTGAAGATAAGAAAGGACAACTGGCTCTAACCCTCCGAGATTTAGCGCAGGCTGTTTAAAATACCAGCAATGCGTACCATAGGAGTGCGAGATTGGTATCAATAGCATCCCATACCCAGTCAGGACTAGTGTGGCTGAGCATAACGCAGCTGTTCAGCATCCTCTCTTCACGGTGTCTACAGACTAAATGCGACCATCGTGGTGTTGCAGACAGAAGCGTGACTCGTCAGTAAAGACAATTTCATTCCATTCTGCCGCCCACATCCTTCTTTCATCGCACCATTGGGGGCGGAGACATCTGTGGTTCTGCGTCAAGGGTAGACGAAACAATGTAAGTCTTGCGGAAAAACCACTCAACTGTAAATAGCATAGAATGGTACACGCACATTGGATAATGCGTTACAGACTTAATGTGCTCTGCTATGATTCATGATGTGGCTGAGATATCCATCATTGCCATGCGCACAATTTGCCTGTCATCACGTGAAGTGGTGCACTGAGGTGGATGCGATCAAGAGCATGCGCGTCAGTCCGTCGTACCCTCCGGCATCCAACGATCATATATCCACGTTACAGTTCTTTGGTTTCGTCCAAAACGACTACTGATTTCCCTGAAAGATAATCCACACTCTCAGTTGGCTACTATCCTTCCTCTGTCGAACTCGGATACTTGACCTAAAAATGATCGCTCTTTTCTTCGAGGCAAAATTGATCGTTTTCTTGAAAAAACCATAAGAAAAACCCAAATGTCGAACTAGAAATCGTTGAAATCTCCAAGCTTTCAGCGCTTTGAAGTGGCTCCAAGGGGGGTGATGCGGGTCTGCTCTGAAATTCTAGTCATTTGCATACCTCACCTCCGCTAATGCATGCTGTAAATTACATGTTATTTGCACACTTCCTTCAGGGCGCTGTATTTACGGAGGTCAGCAGTGTATAATATTATTACCAATAAATAAATTACTTTAATATTAACTTTCTAAGTTCAAATTCTTAATTGAGAAACATCGCAAAAAATATTTAATGAAATTTTCTTAAAAGAGTAAAAATAAAATAAAATGTAAAAAAATTACGCATAATTTATTTCGGCTTAAGTTTGCTCCATATTAATTTAAGGAGGCAGCAATATCCTCAATTGAATAACAATGTTCTTCATTACTATAAATTCAAATGTGTATTATCTTTATTTAATTAATACTATATGAATATAATGAAGTACTCAAGTGGTAAATTCATTCAATTTTATTTAATTTTAGAGTACATTAAAATTAAAAAACACTTTTATAAAAGCGTACTTCTTAGAATTAATTATGCCACTAAAATAATGAAAGATATTTTTATTTTTCGTAACCTTAAAAAAAATGCTATTTCTTTCAAAATTTCGTAATATTCGTTCAGGAGTGAAATTTTAACAAATATGTTTCGCAGTTTTCTGATTTAGAATTAATTTAAAAGTAATTTGATGAACTTTTAAGTAACGCTAAAATAGTGTTGCAGCAACTTTGAAATGGAGAAAAGGAAACGCGCCTAACTGCTCGATGATTTAAAGAATATAACAAATTTTCAATAAGCTTTCAAAATGAAACTTTCCCAGTTTAATCTTAACTCACAACTAGTTAAAATAGCTACCAAAGACTTGAATTATTTTTTAATTAATTGTTTCTCAAGGGAAAAAAACGAAATGTAATTATGAGATTAGATAGATTCTTTCGAAACAATTAAAGAACCAAGTTTAAATTTGAATAAAAAATCCAATAAAAACTCCCACTGAGTTTCCATTAATTTAAAAGAAATTTAATTAGAGGAGAAATTGTTTGATGTGTGTGTGATGTTCGTAGACAAAAGCTCACAGATTTACTTGCTCAATGAGTACTGTCAACTTAAAATCTATATATAGGGAGGAAGAGGATTTACAAATAAAAGTCTTCCCTGTTGTCAATGTTTTAAGAACATCTGATAAAACTATCATCGAATGTAGCAGAATTATTTCACCATTTTCATATTACAGAATTACAGTAAATCATATGATTTTTCTTTTTTTATGTAAAAGTGGGATAGCTCTTAATTTTTTAAGTATATAGAAAAACAATTGTACTATTTAATCTCAAATTTATGAAAAAAATGATTTTGAAATAAATGCTTATTTGATGCATAATTTTCCCCAATTTAAAAATGAGAGGTATAAAAGGAATCACATTATTAATGCTCAAATTTTAATAACGATATTTAAAACTGTGTATATATAAATAAACTTTATTTAAATTGTGCATACATAAAGTTATGCAGAAAGATCTCTTCAACAGTAAATCTGTAGAAAATTTTGTAATTTAAAAATGAATTCTTTGAGGAAAACATTTATTAAGTTTGTTAATATTGATTTCTAAATTTAGAAGCGAAGCAGTCTAAATATTTTTGTTTATTTTTATTTGATAAAACTCAAAATATGGAAAAAGCTAAGGAACAAAGAATGTTTTAATTTTAGATGTGTACAAAATGGGATATTTATGAAATAATAAAATATTTTTACTCAAAATAAAGCAAGACAAATGACGATGCTACAATAACTTTAATGAAATAATCAAATACAATGAAATAATTATTTAACATTAAAATAATATTAATGAATTTTTCTTAAAAATTATAACATTTTACAATAATAAAAGATAATAGTTTCTTATTGAAGATGATCAATTCATATTTTAAATAGGAAAAGTAAAAAGCAAAGAAAGTTCAGAAAGTTTTTACTAATGAAATTAATAAATTATCTTAATAAATAAAACTAATATTGAAACTACAAATGGTTTTAGGAAAGTTTAATCACTTTTTAAGTTTCAAAGAATGAGATTTTTTAAAGTTCTAGTCTACTTAGAGTTACGAGTCAAACGCATATTTTGAATAATAGCGAAAGTACCCTTTTGAAAAAGAAATACAACACACAATGAAATACCTAGAATGTACTTCTTGTGTACTTCAGATATGATGTGTATACACCAAAATATATAAGAATGTAGTAACATCGAGAGTTTTGTAGTTTTTTGTTAAGCCAACATTTATAAGCAGCAGACAACACAGAGAAGCAGTTAATTCTTTTTTTTTAACTCAAAGAACAAAATCAAAGAACTTAATAAAATCTCTTAGTTAATTAAGTTAAAGTATATGAGTAATAATTTAAAAAAAATTAATTTTTAGAAAGAACTTAAAGAAACTGAAAAATTGTAGTTACATCTTGTAACAAGAAATGCTCATAGCTTCACATATGCAAACTCTAGAACTATATACACGATGAAAATAAAATGTTACTAAATAAAGATACTGAATAAATGAAATCGAATGGCACATTCAGTTGATCAACTGCGGCTTTAAATAAAATCTTCCGCTTCTCCTTCGCGCTCATTGGGTCGAACAACGTTGAACTTATAGTAGACTTTCTTTGACACCACCCAGCTGTAACTGTTATCAAATCGCAGAATATCTGGAATATAAAATATTTTACAGCATATTTCTGTATTTACTTAAAAATCTTTTAACAGAAATCAAGATATTTTAATATATGACATAAATGATATAGATACAGACTGAGCAAATTAAATACACAACTATCATCAATAAAATGGATTTATTTTAGTATATTTTACGAAAATGCTGAATATATATATATATATTCTCATTTTTTTCAGTAGTTTCTTATTTCTTATTATGGGTGCTAAAAATATCTCTATTAAAAAACTGATTTTAATTTCCCAACATGCGAATTTTTTTAAAAAAAAATCATGGAACATGACACAGCACAACTGACGAAAATTTGTAAATAAATCGCCTACAGTCATACTATACAGTCACAGATAATGCTCTTAAATTATCTCTTGAAAAAATGATATGAATTGTTGGCTTTCAAAGCAGTGAAACTATTCAATGCCGAATATCAACACAACAAAACTTCAAAATTTTAGCAAAAACAAATATAATTGACAATGTATGTCGAAATTTGCTAACTATTAAAAAATGTTAAACTGTTGATATCGAGGAGTGGCTCAACGACCGAAGACTCTTATATGGCATTTTAATATTCACTTAAAAAATTGTCACCTAGGCGGAGTTTTTATAGATATAGTGTCGTATATTCACGGGATGCAAAGGATTCATTCCCAAGCGCCCACTCCGTCAGACGTACGGGCGGAAGGCACAAGTATGACACTCACATCAACCTGTTCAACAGTGGTTGGGATAAAATGTAAGACCTTCCGTGCAAAAGAGCGTGTTCCTATCACTAGGCCACAGAGAACTCAAAATAATGATACTTTCCAAATTATATGATACTTGTAAGTAAATACGAAAGGAAAGACACCCAGAAGAATCATAAGGGTTATACAATTGAATTTCCTTTTGAATACTTCACTAAGTCATTGTTTTGGGAGCCATGTTTGTTGACTGTGTTACTATTTAGGTGATTAAGTTTATTTTTATAACAGAAAACAATTACCATTTTATGACAATCTAAGTCAATTGCACATCTGAAACACTAAACTGCATTCTGATTGAATTTTTTCGATTAAATTTTAACTATACTATCATAACACATCTGTGCGTACAACAACTAAATTAATAGGGAAGCAAACGCGCGTGATTGATACAAATACGTGAAAAAAAACAAAAGCGGAAAATTTTTTTTATTTAAAAATAGATTTGAGGCTTAAGTAATCCAAATTATTGCAAAAGAAACCATAATTACAAATTTTACCTATTTCTTCAACATTTGCATCATTCTAATTTATTGTTTTAATTTATTACAACTAAAATATCAAACGAAGCAGTTAGAATAAAAACAAGTTTAAAAACTTTTAAAAAATCAAATCTAATTGGAATCACCGTCTAGATATATTTCGAAACTCCTTAAGTATCTATCCATTTAAGCAAATGATACATACGAAAGGACCACGCACTTAGCTTTAATAGCAATTCCCGAATTAAAAAAATCTTGCAGACTTACATATGCCAGTTTTTTCGCAAATAAATGACTCCGATTCTGGAACTAAGTGACAGGAGACTCTCTCGGGAGCTACGAGTTCTTCGGCATTGTGATTAGACTCTTCTTCACTCTTTTTGTAGTAGAGACCAACAGCAATATCTTTTGAGGGTGTCTCGAAAGTCCATTCGAGTTTAGAGCCCTTCTCGAGTACAGGTATTTCAACATCTTGACAATTCTGGCGTGTCACTTTCAACACTTTCACGTCTTCATCCTGCTCCATGGATCTAGAAGAATTTTTCACCACGTAACAATCAAGAGGTATGAAGCTTCCATAATTGACCTAGAAAAAGGTGCAAAATGCATGTATAAATTAATTTTGTGACAATGAGATTAGAATTAACTTCTTTATATACATACATATATATATATATATATATATATATATATATATATATATATATATATATATATATATATATATATATAAATAAATACACTAAAGTATTGAAGCATTCTTAGATTAAAAAATGGGTCAAATAATAAAGGTTAGGCAGGTGAGATAACTTATGTATAGCTAATTTATTTTATTTGATTGATTTAGAAAAAATCAAATGACAGTTAATTGCGAAAATTTTAGTTATATTCAAGCTAAGGACTTGTATTTAGTGTATTTACATGCGTTTCAATGTTTATTTAATGTATATTTAAACATACATTTTAATTTGATATAATATTATGAATTTTAAATTCATTAATTCATTTATGTCAATATATAAGCATAAAGAGGAAGAGAATTACGAAAATCCTAGAGTAAAAACATAAAGTTTGTAAAGTTTAGCTCCTATGGCTTAACCTTAAGGGGTTCTAGATAATTGAAATAATCACATAATTAAGGGAAATGGATTTATTTCATTTCCTTTAATTATGATTTTATTTCAACTACACTACTGGCCATTAAAATTGCTACACCAGAAAGCGGCACACCAAACACGTGAAATTTGCATGACAGGTAGAACTTGCTGTGATATGCAAATGATTAAATTTTCAGCGCATTCATACAAAGCAGGCGACAGTAGCGACATCTACAATGTGTATAAAACCAGAGATTTGACAGCAGTTTTCTCATACTCAATTTCCATTTCAACGTTGTTTTCGGCAAAGAAAGTTGTTGTAATGCCTCGTGTAAGAAGAAGAAATGCCTATCAGCACGTGCCTGACCTTGATAGAGGAAGGATTATAGCCGCCCGTGATTGCGGTTTATCGTACCGCAATATTGCTGCTCGCGTCGGTCGAGACCCCATGACTGTTAGCAGAATATGGAATCGATGGGTTCAGGACAATCATACGGAACGTCATGCAGGATCTCAGCGACCCCCCAGCAGAGAAGATAGACATCTTATCCGCATGGTCACAAGGGATCGTACAGCCACGTCACGAACCCTGAGTCGAGAAATGGAGTCATTTGCAAGGCAACAAGTTTCTGCTCGAACAGTTCGACGACGTTTGCAGCAGCATGGGTTTTCTGCACGGCGACCATGGCTTCGGCTACCATTGATGCTGCGTCACAGACAGGAGCGCCTTCAATGGTGTGATCAGCGACGAACCTGGACGCGGGAATGGCATCACGTCATCTTTACAGATGAATCTCCGTTCTGTATACAGGATTATGATGGCCACATCCGTGTTTGGCGGCATCGTGGAGAACGCGCATTGCCAGTTTGCATTGGACATCGCCATACTGGCCCATCTGCTGGAGTGATGGTATGGGGTGCCATTGGATACACGTCTCGATCACCTCTTGTTCGCATTACCGAAACTTTGAACAGCAACCGTTACATTTCCGATGTGTTAAGGCCCGTGGCTCTGCCCTATCTTCGAGGCCTCCCTAATGCTTTGTTTCAACAGGATAATGCACGACCGCATGTTGCCCGTACTGTTCTGAACTTTCTTGATACAGAACAGGTTCGACTGTTACCCTGGCCAGCACGTTCTCCTGATCTGTCACCAATTGAGAACGTGTGGTCAATGGTTGCCAGGCGATTGGCACGCCATCACTCACCATCCACTACTGTGGCATAGTGTTGAAGCTGCATGGACTGATATCCCCGTACATGCCATACAATCTCTGTTTGACTCCATGCCTAGGCGGATAAATGCTGTTATTGCAGCCAGAGGTGGTTGCTCTGGGTACTGATTTCTCAAGATCTATACATCCTAATTTCTTGTAAATCTAATCACTTGTTCTTTTCACTATAATGTATGTGTCCAATAAATATCGTTCTGTTATTTGCATTCCTTCTTGGTGTAACAATTTTAAAGGCCAGTAGTGTATCATTATTTATTTGCGTAAGTGAGTAAAACTTTCATGACATGAAAATAATCTTATAACGATTTTGGGTGATTACTTGAACGACTGAATTAAAGAATGCAGACCTTTAACCGACAAAATAGAGATCATAAGAAGACACTCTTACATGTATAAAAGCTCTAATACTTCGTGTTAATCAACTATAATTTTATATTATCTAGTGGAACAAGATGGGAATTTGCGGAAAAATCTGTCAGATCAGGTTATATATTTTCTACTTATGATGCTTAACAGGTGCATTTTAAAACAACACTCTCTTTTATTATAGCCCAATATATTGCCCAGTAAAGGGATACAAATCCTTAAAAAATGCAAAAATATATAATTTCTTCGAAACTAATTTTTTAATAGTCATGAATAAAATAGCAACATAAATTTCTTTATTTTGAATATTCTGAGAGAAAGTAAATAATTGATCGCCAATTAAGTTAAGAAAAATAATATTTATGGTATTTACAATAGTTTTGCACATCGGATCTCCATCAGGGTCAGTCCTAGTGCCACCTAAATATTTAGGCAAAATCTCAGCATCAATGTCATTCAAGAGAGCTTGCTTGAAATCTAAAGAAGAAATTTTACAAAAATTTGATAAAAAATTAAATTTTCAAAATTATTACATTGCATTTATATGGCAAAAGACTTACTAAAGAAATGAAAGTATAGTTTAAATACATGCTTACTAAACTGTAAAATACTTGAAAATAATTCCAAGCAAACACACTGAGTTTCTAATTGCTTTGATAACAAAATTTACAATCACATTAGAAGATTAATTGAAGCTTCTTCCATTTTTTAAGCAATCCGTAGTATTATTAATATTATTTTTATTATTAAAATTATATTTCTATATTTATCCGCATACGAAATATCATAATGAATTTTTTAATTATCAATAGAAATGTTTTTGTATTATTTAAACAATGCTGATGATAAATTGATGGAGAAAAAAGTGTTTAAGTGCGGAGAATACCTTGTAGTATATATATATATATATATATATATATATATATATATATATATATATATATATATATATATATATGCAGTATATGGCATGCAAAAGAGTAATTTTACTATACCTCTGAATATAAATAACAATTTATAACAAAATGCATTATAGAGAATCATTATTACCGAATCACTAAAAGCAACTTTTAAGTATTTTAATTATATTTTCACTATATTTTACTATGTATTGCTGAAGTATATTCCATTGAAATGAGAGTTTCGTTAAATTTGTCCTTCTATAGGTTCATCACTCTAAGAAATCATTGGAAAATATCAAATCTCAATGATTGGAATTTTTTTTTTGTATGCAAGGTGAAATAATAATCGAGTGAGAGATTGCGGTAATTTACCATGCTATCGCATATTTAGAAAGAATGTAGCGCGCGCGCGGTTGGTAAGATACTATATTTCACCAAAGCTTATATTAACGAATTTTCTTAAACATCATGCTTGTATATTAACACATTTATTTTGTTCTTTACATTTACTGCATTGAAGGATCTCTTCATGTGCTTTATATCGTATGAAAATTAAAGGCTCCATATATATTTTTTGTGTGTGAATTTTTGTTTTGCATTTTATTAAATATGCTTTTCGCATTTAATGCAGACGCACGGTGTTTTTCCCTTTTTTGCTTCTCTTAATTTAGTGAAAAGTAGAATTTTCACAGCAATGATAATTTTCGAAATTTTCAATAATTTTCTCAAAATTAAAATTTTATTAACAAAAAGGTTAAGCGCCTTTTGATGGAATTAACAGATAATCTATGTAAAATATATGAAGTAAAACGGAAAATTTTAAAATTAAAAGTATCATTCCTTAATTAGAATTATGAATCTATTTCTTCCAAAATAACTTCAACTTCGATAAATTTATTCAGTTTAAAATGTTAAATTTGAAATTAGTTATTAAATACATACCTTTACCAAAAATCTTGAATTTCTGGATAGTTGCTTCCGACAAAAATGGCTTTGATAGGTTAAGAATAATGTTGAAATAAGTCGGAACTATAAATTATTAAGGGTAATGTTATTTACAAATATTGAAAATAAGCAAAGAAATTTTTTTTTATCAAATTTGATTTCGATAAAAAATATTTAAAGATACAATTAGATAAATAAAAGTTAACAAATCAACACATAAAAAACGTGAATCAATATTTTACCATTAATACAAAAAATAATGCTGTTTTGAAATTAGATTTAAAATGAAAATTTTTCTTATACAAAATCATATTCAAGCTTTTCTTGTAATAAACTTAATTTAAAAAGTCTTTGCAATACACGAAATAACGACAATTCCTGTTAAAAATAGGAACACGTTTTCGGATAATCAAAAGTTCTTTTTCACTATCGAAAATAAGAAACTGCAGTTTAATTTAAGTATTAATATTCGTGCAGTTTTAAGCAACGTTAAAGTTTTACTGTCTAATGACTCAGTAAAAAGTATTAAAAAATAAACTTCATCTAATTAGGAAGTTACTTTTGAAAAATGCATAACATAATTCAAGAATAAAATGGTAAAATATGTTGACCATTATTGTGATCATCATTAAATTTAGAAAATATAAAACAAAAACGATAATTTAAAAAAACAAAAACAAATTACACTTTTCAAAAATATATGTTCAAAATTCAAATGATATAGTTTCTCAATAACCAATTCTCAGAACTGTTTTTCATTTATTAATTAAAAGGGCGCTAATTAAAAGTTAATTTTCGGTAAATCACAAGTTTTACAATTCTTTGGACATTAATAATTAAAGTTTGATTAAAGTCATTAACTCTAATCTATAGTTAGAAAAAATACTTGTATAATACCTCCATACTATTATCTTATTTGTTTCCAATAGGGATAGTTATTTCTTCAAACGTTCCTGCAACATTAATTATTATTTTTATTTTTTCTGACTTGGTAGTAATTTACTTTAGGTAGCACGATTTTATTTTTAAGAATGTTTTCTGAATTCATCATTTAATTAAATTAATTCCTAGTTAAATTAATTTGGAATAATAAATAAAATTAACTTAGTTTGAATTTTTTTTTTGATTTGTTGTATAGTTGTGCGTGCATCAGCAACTTTTTACTTTTTCTAAAAAGAAAATGATTAATGTTCCTCATTTTTGATATAAATATCTAGACAGGATATTTCAGGGTTAGAATTGAGGCTGTGCAAATTCAAAAACAAAATAGACAAATTCTTAATTCCAGAAAACTTTTGCCGTATTGTGATCATAATACTAAAAAAGTTTTCAAGTAAAATAAATAAGAGGAAAGTTCAATAAAATATAATTTTACTAGGGAAAATAATTTGTAATGCAATTGATGAAGAAGTCCTGGTTGAGTTTGACGTATTATCTTTATCTTTAATAATTTATACCTCTTTAGTAAAATGAGAGGCTAATTTAGTAACAGTTACGTGCCTTTTTAAATAATGACGATTTACACATTTAATTTTACATGTGCTCTTTTTCCATTTTTTCACTAGAGAATTATTAGGTAAGGCTTCAAATTAAATTAAACGATTACAAATATCGATGACTAAAGCGCAATTAAATGCATGTAATGTTGAAGAAAAATACAGCACTAACCATAAAAATATCACCTTAGCTTAAATGTATAAACCGAAAGTATTTTTTTTAACTATGAGCACTTTAATGGTGCGAAATTTTCATAAATGAACTTCAGGTAAGAAACAACATAAAATTAATGATTTAATGAAAATCAATATTTAATGATTTAATATAAAAGATAATTCTAAAATATTTCATACAAATCCAAAGGTAGGTGAAATGACTGAAGTATAAGACTTCAGAATGGAAAAGGAGTACCAGAATAACGTGTTAATATTGGTTTGTAAAATAGAGTCTCTCATGTAAGCATTTCCAATAAACATATAAAACTTAGGAATAAAAATTGTACAAAATATGAATAGAGAACTATTCCAAAGAATAATTTTAGAGCACACACAGAAAATTCTTTTACATCTGTTTTTGCAAAACAATGAGAATGGCTTAAAAGTTTAGCATTCCAAATCATCAAGACTATATGAGAAAGAGATAGCAGAACATTTTGTCCATTTTGCTTTGGTTGCACTATGAGCGCTTCTTTGGAAATCTCTCCTTGTTAGGGGTTAAAGTTAGTGCACTAAATATATTTAGTACCAATGATAAAATGCTTGTCATTCGTTGTATACAGTGAGAGACATTGCATTCCAAAAGAATTCCTTAGGAGAACCACGATATACTCTATAAATTCCATTACCTCAATGATTTCAGCTGCTCCAGGACTCCCTGACATTTCAAAGTGGTGCTTTTACATACTTTGTTTATTCATTTTTATTTTGAATTCATAATTTCCAATTTTTTCACGGTTAAAAATTTAATGTTATACTTAGTGAGACACATAAAAATATCATGTACCATTAATGAAGTAACAAGTCTTCATTCTCTCAGGATAGTGCGATTCATACATTTTCAAGACATCATTCAACATTCCCAAAGCTGAAAAAATATTAAAAAATAAAATACATTTGAAATGTTTTTTTTTAAATAATATCCTAAAAAATCAATTTTTTTCTAATTTCATGAATAAATTTGGTTCCCAATTTTATCGAATGAAATACTGGGGAAACAAGTGTTGACATTTGCCCTCTAATTGTCTCTATTGTAATATTTTATATTAAAAAATTTCTTTAAGAATAAGCAATATGTGTGTTGTCATTCAAATGTTTAATACAATTTTCTATTTTTATATAGTTTAAAAATTTCTTTGAAGTTTTCAAATCAGCAATTTGACCCACAGAAAATTAAAATTACAATGAACAGATGAATTTGTAATTATAAAAAATTCTTTGTGTAAATTTTTTGTATATCATACAATATAAAGATAGCACAATAACTAATTTTCATGTAGTTTCTTCCAAAAAACTTTAAAAAGAAAACAAGGATAAGTATTTTAGAGTATTATTTAGCAGAAAAGAGGAAAATCAAACTGGGAAATATACTAAGACTTGCCCCTTATTTTGTCCTGAATAAAGTTTCATTAATAGAAGACATACAGGTATCATCAAGAAAAACTTGCAAAACTCGAAAGCATTCATTGCCCCATAATACAGATTTGCATCATGTATTATTCAATGCGTAACATCGAGAAAATTTTATCTCCCAACATTTTATCATAGAATCTTTACAAATTGAAATCGATATTAGAATGAGATTCTAGGATCTAATTGAATATTTGATAATACAAAAAAAAATTGTCGAATTGAAAATTTAAGTAGTGGTGCGATATACTAGATAGTGATAGCGGGATAAGCGTTAGAGTGTTGATAGGCTCTGAAATTGCCTACACTTGGATAGAAGTGAAATATTTATTAAAATCCATGTTTTAAATGAAGTTTTATCCTTCTGAATAGGAAATTCACACTGCCGATCCAGTAGGTTATATTTCCCATTATAATTTCTAATATCCATTTATATCTTATCATAAAACCAAAATTTGAAAGATAAAAATATAATTTATAAAAAATGCATAATTGTATTATATATGTTATTAGTAATAATAATCTAAACAGAGTTCCATTTTTGAAAAAAATTCAGAAAATTATTTTTCTCCGGCATCTCTTTGTATGTCAAGCATTTTGTTTTTTATTATATAAAATTTATTTTTACAAATTTTACAAATCATGTTGATCCTACTGATATCTTTTAACAAATCATATTGATTCTACTGAATAGGAAATCCTACTGATGTGGGTAGACAATATTTTTATAACTGCTTCAAGATCGTTGAAAGTTTCTATCAATAGCGCTTATACCCGTGAAACTGAAATGGAGAACTTGCTTTTCTTTTTCAAACCATTTGAATTATTTTCGGGATCATATCAAGGTAAGGGACTAAGAGTGAAGAAATTTCATCATAAATTTAAAGCTGAATAACATAAGATTACTGATGTTCTAATAGCTATTCTTGCAATCAGTTGAAGAAGCATTTTAAAGAAATATAATATAAAAATGATAATTATAAGGAAAACCGTAGTTATGAAGAAATTTCTATGCTATATTTAGTAAATTTAAACAAGAAAAAGACAAAAATTATAAATAACAAATGAACTTACCATCTGAATTAGATGCTTGACGAAAAGAATAGCCATCAATATCAATGATATAAGAGTGCTTCTCGATCATAACACCCCTCTAAAATATTTAAAAATGAAACAAAATGAAAAAATTAATGCTTCCTAGCTAGTAACTAGAAAATGAAAATAAATATAGTACTAGCCATTAAAATTGTTGCGCGAAAAATATAAATAAGAATATCATGTTTTGGACTAATATACGAGGTTTGTCCGGAAAATACGTATAAAAATTTAATAATAACTTTATTTTACAAATATTCAGGTATTACAATATGGTCTCCTTCAAAGTACTCACCCTGAGACGAGATACACTCCTGCCAACGCCGTTTCCACTGTTGATAACATTGCTGAAAGTCTTCAGTTGTGATGCTGTTTAGTTGCTGTGTCGTTTCTGCCTTCCACATCTCCCACGTGCCGCCCCCGAAGCACCATTTTGCATTTAGGGAACAAGAAGAAGTCACAAGGGGCTAAATCGGGTGAATAAAACGGGTGGTCTGTAACGGTGACTGAGCTTCGGCCCAAAAAGTCACGCAAAACGAATGACGTGTGAGCGGGCACATTGTCGTTATGAAGCATCCACCTGTCCCCTTTTGCCAAATCCGGTAGAACTTGGGCCACACGAGCTCTGAGGCGTGTCAAAACTTCAACGTAAAAATTTCCGTTCACTCTCTGACTCTGTTCCTCAATCAGAGAGAGCTCCATGCCGACGGCAGATGAAAAAGGGCAACTTTCAACAAGCAGCCGCACAGTCCTACTTACACACAGAGCGGTCTGACTAGAACTGAGCGTTGATAGGCTTGGTTACAGCAGTAGTGCCACCTGGCGGTGACTGCAAACAGTAAAATAAAGTTATTATTCAACTTTTATACGTATTTTCCGGACAAACCTCGTATATTACGCTGGAAACACCAAGTGATGAAAACTTCTTGAAATTTAGAAGCACAGATTTTGAGAAATCATTACACAGAACAACTACCTCCGGTAGTAATAACAACTATATAGTTTCGTTATACAGTTATAGTTCAGTTAATAGGCCATGTGATTTCGATACGATGGCATAGTTCATCAACCATTGTGATTGGTGTATGATGAGGAGCTAGTCGTACGGCCATCACTAACCAAATGTTAAAAACTATTGGTGAGAGATTAGGAGAATGAGCTGGTCAGGAAGGAACCAAACATTTTTTGTATTAAAAATGTCCGTGCAGAAAATGAAAACATGTAATTGGGCATTAGTCAATTGAAATATAGCTTTTGAGGGACCTGAATTAAGGACACGGTTAAGTGCCTAACACAACAGAAATGTAACGGCCGCTATCCAAAGAATCATTAATCGGAACAAGAGGTAAACAAAACGGGTATCCAATGATATCACATGCAAACACTCCATGTAATTGACTAGTATGACATTCTCGAATGCACACTGGCAATGTACGTCTTCCACGATGACAAATAGGGATGCTATTATCATGATGCTGTAAGCAGAATTGCTTCAAACATGACCTGTCCAATTTAATTGTTCATGACAGCATTGAAGGTGCTTCTTTTCGTGATGCAGCTTTAAATATGAAGGAGTTGATAGTCCGTGCTGCTGCAAAAGTTGTCGAACTATTTATGTAGATTCTTGTTATTTTGTAAACTATTCCATTTCTTGTATCACAGTTCTAGATGTAGTTGTATGATTCGTCAAGGATACGCAATTAATATGTCTGTCTTTTTGTCTGTCAGTGATAGTAGGCAGCTGAAATACTGTTACATATTACGTATGACCACCCTGAACCCGTTGATTTTGTATTCTGCAGAGAATCATGGAATATCCATCTCCGCGGCGAGATCAATAACTACGATACGATAAACCATACTTCCAATAGGTTACAATTCAAGCTTCATTAAAGTAAGAAATATGCTGGGAAGAAGTTCTTCTTACTAGAGACACCGCTACGTTTATTAAGCAACTACTTTCTAATGCAATTTCCATCTGAGAAACCTGCTGTAGAATTTCTTTCATTTGAATACATTATAAGTATTACCACCGTCACCTGCTGTACACGAATGCGTTGTAAAACTTATTATTCATCTATCACTGATTCTTCTTTTTGTCGTATGAGTTTCACCCAGAGGCGTAGCGACGGGGGGGGCAAGGGGGGCTATCATGCCCCGGGCGCAGCTTGCATAGGGGCGCCAAATCATTTCAAAGATAAACAAAATTTTTCAGACAATCTTAGTTTTATTATAATATTTATTTCATTCGGTGAAATAAACTTTGCATTTTATAATTATAGTGTCATGTCCACGGAAAAATAAAAAAAAGCTCCAGGAAAGAATCAAATTTGAAAATAAGAAGTTGTTGATAAAAAAAAATATATGAGGAAGAGCTGCAGGAGCTTGCCATAAACGAAACTTTTACTCTTACATTTCAATAATTTTGCATAACTTAGTTCCTTTTAAAAAGTATGTTTATTTAACCATGCTTTCGAATTGTATTTCTTAATCAATTAGATTATCGGTTTCCATTCTTCTAATCTTTTCCTTTTTAAGTTTCATACTTTGCAAAAGGTTTGTGATACTATTGTTTTGTACTACAAATCTTGTAAATCTGTAAATAGTGAAAATATCTTAATTTTTTTCTTATGAAATTTCTGGAATATTAGATTGGTCGGTTCCATTTTAATGCATATGAGATGTTTTTATTTTAGTATAAAGTTATAAAGTTATTTGCCAAATTATTTGTATTAATGTTATATTATTTTTGGATCTATTAACATAGGGAGATTACAGAAGAGTAAGCTCATGAAAGACACCTATTTAATTTTGTGAATGCGCCAAGATTCTCAGTGTCCTAATGTTGTGCAGGTTATCTAAGTCAAGTTATATTACTAAAAAAAAAAGAAAGTCATAATAATACTAACAAAACAAATAAGTTTGCTTTACTCGGAATAAAAAAAGCGTTCAATGAATATTATTTCCTTTGGCCCCTTCTATATGTTATAATTATTCAAAAATTAAAAAATGTTTGTCGAAATTTCAGTGTTTTGAAATATTTTTTGATGTGCTATTATTAATTTCTCATAAGAAATTAACTCCTTTTATTGAACAAGCAGTATTTCATTAATATTTTTTATTATCCTTTTATGATGAAAAATGTGAAAAAATTGTATTTTATTTGGATTATAATAACGTAATAAAAAATTATTCGCAGAAAAAGAAAATTTCATGTGACTGAAATATTATTAATGGAAACTCGTAAGAATTTAAATGTGCTAATAGCATCAGAAAAATCAAATTTCACTTAAGTTATCAAGAAGCGATATGGAAAGATTAAATACAGTTGTTATTGAGACTTTGGGAAATTATATTATCCATTGTCCCAAAATAAAATAAAAAATCTTGTATTCTTATCTCAGGCTGTATTGTAGCATTTTAGCCTAGTGTCGCATTATAGTCGTGAGAAAATCCTGCTGAAACGTGTTTCTTATTAGCGGTCCCCTTTGTCCTAAATATTGTGTCCGGCAAGGAGGAAGGAACCTCTCTCCATGGTGTTCGGCACCAGGCAGACCTTCAAAGAAAGGGGGAGGGAATTTTCATAATATAGGAATACAGAATGCCGCACAGGGAATTGTCTTCCTGGAATCGAAATGGAGGGGATCGAGAACTAATTACCTCCAAATTCTAGGAAAACACAAACTTTCTTTCCTTTTTGTAGTTCACACGGTTAGTATTTCGTTTGTTCCCAAACATAGCTTCATCGGAAACAAAAATGTAAACTTTTGAAAACCATGAGCTTAGACATTTAAAATATTATTGTCGTAAGTTGTGTTTTCTGTCTACTATGTATTCTTTCGATTTCAATATTTATTTCATATTTTAGCTGGTATAAATATTTACTAACATATCCTTGCAGAGTTTAGAAAATTAAATATTAAATTACTTATTAATTAAAACTATTAATTTAAAAGTAATTTATTTAATGTTTAAATGTTTTTGTTTGGGGAAATAATTTTTATTTGACTCGTAATTTTCTAGGCTTTACATTAGCACCTTAAATTGAAAAATTCTTTTTTCAAATGATAGAAGTTAAAAATCTGTAAATTATTTTTCTTTTTGTAAATGTGTTTTTCCTTTTAAATGTTTTTTTCTTTTTGTATGCTTAAATATACGGAATATCTTTCTTAATTAATTAGTTCAATTTATATAAAAACAAAATTTTTTTTAACTTTAAAAATTCGTTCCAGAAATTTACAAAGAAATCGTACATATTTCTCATTCAACATTGTAAAATTTTAAAAATAAGATTTTCTTTAAATGATATAAATTTATTGAAAAAAAAACTATATGACATTGCATGAACAGTACTTCCAAAATGATTCTTAATATAAATAAATTTTTATTTCAATAAAAATTAGCACTTATTTTAATAATAAAATATATTTTAATAACTTAAACAGTTATATTAAATGCCTTAAAAATATGAAGAAAATTTTTACTACTATGATAACTGATTGAGAATATTTCTTTAAATAAAATTAGGCGTTTAACAGTTAAAATTTATTTTTATCTCAGCACTTGTAATTCTTGATAATAATTCGAATTAATGAAAAACTTGAAAGAACAATATAGAGTGCATCAGTTTAAAGAAAAATATAATTTTTAATAACATTAATATATATATATATATATATATATATATATATATATATATATATATATATATATATATATATATATATATATATATATATATATATATATATAAATATATATATATATATATTGTTTGATTGAAAATTTCTGATTATGTTAAATATACATAATTTTACTTGAATTTGTGTGTTTTGATTTTTGATTTAAGAAATTTGCAAAATGTTTTTGTTGTCTATATTAGCGTTTCGTTGCTTATCTGAAATTTGCATTGATAATGCCATTGCAGGATTTAGTTATCTAAATTGAAATCAGATGAAAACTTATTAACCAAGATCTTCTAATTTTAGAATCAGAAAAATTGGTTTTATGGTATAAAAATGAAATATTAAAAAATAACCAATATTACGTTTTGTGATTTCAATTTTTTACATTAAATAATATAATTTTGGTTTACATTAATGGTCTGAATGATATAATTTAAAAAGCTATTTTATATGCGAAATTTGCTATAAAGTTGTTTTTCACTGGAATTTTTCTGAAATAAAAAAGTGAAATCAAATTTTCAGTTTAATCTGTGATAAATGAAATGTTTAAAAAAAAATATTGTGAAAAATAAGGTGAGTTGATCCTAAATTTGGGGTGTAATGTCTTACCGAATTATTATTTTTCAATAAATTGCTAAAGTTTGTGAAGTTAGTAATATTATAGAATTTTTGAAAATTTGTTAGGATAAGTTACAGCATAAGTTCAACACCTAATGATCAACTATTCGTAGAGTCTTTCATAACTAAGATAATGCACAATTAATAGAGAATAAAAATGTTTAATTGTTTCATTTGGTTAACAAGCTAGAAAAAATACATTTAAAAATTTTAAGACATTGTTATGGAAATGTTAAATCATTAAAATCAATTTTCTTAAAAGTTAAAAATTAATTGATAAATAAATATCCCGACTTCAAAATTGTAACATCCGGATCAAGGCCTACAGTGCCCATATCCGTTTTCTTTACCGAGGGACCTGGGGTGCGAAGCATATGTCCCGGTTTGGTAGTCAGCTCAAAGCGGTGTTTAGCTCCCAAGGATGATTGGTCTTCAGTTAATCAACCCACTGAAAGGATGAAAAGTTGAATTGACCTAGCTTGAGAATCGAACCTCTGCCTTGGGAGCGCTAAGTCACCGTGTTTAACAAATGTAAAAGTTTGGGGTAAATTTTATCATACAGATTTCCATGGAACAGAAGTCTATAAAGGAATGAGGGACTGAATAATGTTACTCAACATTAGAAAAGAAATGAAACCTAAAACTCCATTAGAACTTTCAACATGCTTTATCTCATACGGTGAAGAAAGAGAGAAGAAGAGGTTGCTATTCAAATATTTTTAACTATTTCTGCATCAATTGCAAGGTGTGAACGTTCATTCAGCATAATAAAATTAATTTTGACTTATTTATGATCCACCATGAGTCAAAACCGTCTAAGTTTTGGTCTTAATTAAAGAAGATTTAACAATCTTAAGTATAGAAAAAAAATTTTGAAATGATCAACTTTGATAACGTAATTGATCAATTCGCTTCAGCAAAGGCAAGAAAAATGTGAATAGTGTAATTACACATCTGCTTATATCTATGATACGCAACGAATTATTTCATGTTTAAAAAAAATTTTTTTAAACAATTGTATTAGTATATAAAATCAATAATACCTTTTTATAATTAATTCTAAAACACATAAGTCTGATTATTCTAATGACACTTTTCCGAATCCAATATAAGTGTTTTTTGTAAATTAGAATTGAATTTTGTTTAAATTTAAAGCTTTGTTTGAGAATTTAATATATTTTCGATTATTTTATAGTAGGTACAATATTTATATTGTATTCTTTATTACAATTATACTCTATTTATTATAATGTATTATATATCGTTATATTATTATATATCTCTTGTTACTTAATACATTTTATTCTCATATTTATATAGTATTACTATTTTTTCAACGGGGCGCCAAAAAAGGTATCGTACCCGGGCGCCGATTTTGCTCACTACGCCACTGATTTCACCTGTTGAGCATGTCGCCTTTTTGGTGAAGCAATGAAGCAAAATGTATATTATACTACTAAGATACATGTATGAGAAAAATGTTCTTAAACTATTCATATAAAAATTTTCTTAAACTATTCACATAAAAATGTACTTTGACTTACCTCCTTGCTTATTTTCTCCATTTCTTGAATATCTTGTTCAAAAAGGTAAGTCAGAAATTTCAGAACCTCAGACTTTTTCACCGAGTTTACAAATCCTGTAAAGTATATAACTGAATACATACCATGCGATCATTTTTATAAATCTCCGCTTAAAATATTTAAAACTATTGTTGAATTTATTGAAATATTTCATTAACAATGATTAGAGTTTATATGGAATTCATTTATAACTTCATTTATTACATTTCAAATTACTTTAATAGAAAACTTAATGAAAATTAATTTAATAAAAATTTAATACATTAGTGAAAATTTAAGATTAAAAATTTTAAATGTCTCAAAATTTTTTATCATCTAATTTTTTTAAAGTAGAGTTAAAAAATGAATTTATTTACAAATAAAATTTGTTAAAATGAATTTTAAGTATTAAAAATATTTCTAAATTTATTGCATCAAAAAGAATTTATTTTGGTAAAAGTAAACTGTTCATATTACCCTAATCCGTTTTTGCATCATTAATTCAAGAGTTGCGGTAGCCTGATGGAGATAGTCACCATTTTTTTTTACCAGAATTTAAAACAGATTCACTACTTGACCCTGACTAAGAAAAACGTTCTGGAAAGCCTATGTATGTCCAAAGTTCCGTTGGATTCAATATCTGAAAGCTAATGTGGCGTGGCTTAGGGACCAAATCACATGGCTGATACAAAATTTCGAAGAATTGGTTGTGTTAATGGTTTTGATAGACAGAAATAGGCAGCCTGAAACATATAATGATTGATAAATTCTTTTACAATCTAATCGAGATGCTAAGCAACACTATTCAGCTGCATATATTTTTTCAGAAACAGGATCCTTTCTATTTCCTAAGTAGCGGAACTTTCTCATTCTCAAGTTAAGCAATCCGAAATAGTTTATATAAGGTTGACGTCTATGCACAATAGACTCATGACGCGTATTCCGTTGACCCCATGATATCATATAAGCAGAAGAAAGTGTGACGCTGAAATGATTAAATGTAAAATGATTGGAGTCAAACGCTATGAATAAAAGTCCCGATTCAGTTTGGAGTATGTCACCCTACGTGCTTAAGAATGGATAGTGCCACTGAAAATATACTCCATTACTATGGAAGTTATCTCATTCACATGAAAGGGACCCACATTACAAATGAGTTAGATTGATAATAAGGGCTGGAATCAGCCTAAGTAGGTTAGGGATTCTATATCATTTGTCATGGCATCTTTCATAACCCACAGACGTGCACAGACGAAATACAGATACTTTATGTCATAGTTTATTTTGCCACCACAGTTGATTCTGTTATTTTAATGAATGTTAATGGCAGACCTCAAATAACTCTTGTAGAGAGCTATAAGATTCTAAGCTAAACAACACAACATAGATGATAAATACAATGAGGGGCTAGCATAATATCCTAGCTAAATATGATTGATTTTGTCTGGACATACTTGGAAGATTTGTTATTGTGAGGCCAATGGCCCCTTTACTCTCCGGAATGCCGAGCAGGCAGCCGAATGGTTAGCGCTCTTGCCTTCGGTTCAACTGTTCGTGGGCTAGAATCCCACCTTGGGCATGGATGTTTGTAGTGGTTCGGAATCCACTTTAAGCCGTAGGTCTTGGCCTGATTAGCCCTCGTGTGCAAAAAATGACCGTTGAGCGACAAACCAACCAACCAACCAACCAACCAACCAACATTACTCTCCGGAACTTAGAAAAGTTAAAGTGTTTTAGGTGAGTATTCTCCTAAGTGTGATATCTATAAAACTTATTCCCCAAAATGTTATTCATAAATTTCTCGCATTCATTTAAAACAAATGCATAAGCAGTCTTAACTGCTCGAAGGGAAAACATAGAGTATTAAATATCCACCATAATTGACAAAATATGTGTTTTACTTTTTGCATGTACCCAAATTGTTATCTTGTATCATGTTTTCAAATTTTTCCGTCGTTACAAAGAACCGAATTTCCAGTAAGATTGTTTTGCATCTTTATTACTAAGTTGCGTTTTATTATATATGTACTATCATTTCATTAATGGCTGTCCCGTGAAACTTTTTTAAACTTTTTGTTTTCTCCCTACATTTTTTTGTGTGAATGCTGTTCTATTCTAATTTTCTTACCTTTAAGGTCCAAGTTTCTGAACGGCATGAGGCGAACCGGGCAACCTTCCTTGTCTGGTCCTAAATAACTTCGGGGATAATATTTATCAATCAGCTGAAAAAAGAAAACTTCATTAAAAAACTTTTTCTTTTAAAACAAAAACATTTCAAACTAACTTGATAAAATGAGATTTAAAACGAATTCTACCATACTTAGGAAACTAATATTCCATTATATACATATACATACGTATACACTGCTGGACAATTGCTAAGGACGGATAACACTATCAAGCATAGCAGCCACAAAATGAAAGGAAGCAAAATGTGGAAAATTAGAATAAGTGCGGGATATAGTAAGAAGAAGTATGCGTATGCAAATTTTTTTCCACGTCTGTTCATCACGTGATAGCGTTCATAAGAGCTTTAAAGGTTTTGACGCGTGTGGACAGTTGTTGTTTCAAGTCAAAGTTTTACAGGAAAGATTTAATAGATGAACTTGTAATTTTTGGCTTGTCTTCCCGACATCACTTAGATGATTTTATGCGTGGCCGAATTATTGGATAGATCGAAAAAGGGCGAAAAATAACAGATGTTGCCAGGGAGTTCAACATCGCTCACAGCATTGTTTCACGGCTGTGGAAGTCATTTAAAACTACTGGAATGTGTAGTTGGCGGCACGGGGGAGGTCATGTTAGAAGTACGACGCCTGCGGAAGACAGATATATCGTCCTATCAGCAAAAAGGAACATGCGCACCACAGCTCAGCAGGTGGCAAATCAGTTTCTTGCTGCCTCAGGAAAGCAGATCTCCCGAAAAAGTGTTGCCAGACGTTTGAAGGGAGGAGGACTATACGCCCGCAGATCTGTTGCGTGTGTCCCATTGACCAGACAGCACCGTACTGCGCGTTTGCAATGGTGAAGTGAGCATCGCAATTGGACTGAACAGGACTGGGCATGCGTACTATTCTCAGATGAGAGTAGGTTCAGTCTGTCATCGGATTGTATACGCCAACTGATCTGGCGCGAGAGTGGTACTGCTTATCGTCCAGAAAATACTTAGGAAAGGGACCGATATCCGACATGCAGTGAAAGGAAAGGCCAGCATCATGATCACTGGCCGCACGCCCCTACATGTGGTTGCGAATGGGACTATGACGGGCCAACGATACATTAATGAAGTTCTACTTCCTCACGTTCGTCTTTTCCGTGTTGCTGTTGGTGATAAATTTGTTTTTACGGACGACAACGCAACATGTCATCGAACACTCGCTGATCAGGATTGTCTAGACAGCGAGGGTATTCAACGCCTCGTATGGCCATCACGTTATCCAGATCTAAACCCCATTGGAAATGTGTGGGATGCTTTTGGGAGGCAAGTTGCTGGTCGAAACTATTCTCCGACAAACAAGAACACCCTTATATGTGTACTCCCAGAGGAATGGGATAAATTGCCTCAACAGCTGCTGGGTAATGTGTTGCAAAGTATGATACGACGTGTGGAATGTTGCATCACACTCCACGGTGGACATATCCCGTACTAATACCTTTCTTCAAGGTGCCTGCTGACTTTTAGATGCATTGTTCCATTTTTCCGTATGCAGCATCAAATGAACATTTTTTTTTCTTTCAGATGTTTCAAAGCTTTTGTACTTTCCAGAAAAATAAATATTCTTTATTCTAATGTCTGAACAGTGTGGCAGCTATATTTTATCCTACTAGGCCTCATGTTTCGGTTAATGTTATGCTACATTGCAATTTGGGATCCGTCCTTAGCAATTGTCCAGCAGTATATATATATATATATATATATATATATATATATATATGTGTGTGTGTGTGTGTGAAATAACTTTGTTCACATTTAGAAGAATATTTCTTACTTTTTAATATTTTTTATATTTCATATGTAATATGATTCTTTTTCATTATTAGGCAACCACTTAATATACATTTCTTGTTAGTATAAAATAGTCATCATCTATATTATGGAAAATTCAATATTAAATACATTTTAATGAGTAACAATCGGATAATGAAGAGGAAAATTTATTTTAATTCTAGAAAATGTTTTTTATATCGTTCAACAAAAAATAAACAGAAGATTCTTAGCTAATTATTAATTTTACGAATTATTTATCTTTAAGTTTCAATGAATTTGACAGCCATCAATTTACATGAAAGATAAATTTTTAAATACGATTAACGCTTTTTTCCCTTTAAGGATAAATTTTATGCACGATCTCTCAGATATTTTTGACATTTCGCACAATATTTCTATTTGCATTACATCATACTTTACATAATACAATACACAGTACTTTTGCTAACGTTTTTAATTTTATCATCATAAAGTAAGAAGTGTTTTTATCATGCAAAAAAATTAGAAAGTTGAACTTCCGTATTAAGGATTGTCTCTCTAGTGGGTTATTAGATCCAGTATTTTGCATAAGAGTAAAGGAAAAAATTCGGAATGGATGATACGCATTTTTGCTCAAAATTCTGCAAATATTATACGATCAAAGATTTACTCTGCTCACATATATTTGGGTATTATACTATATTAATGTATCGTGCGTTTTCATCTAACTCAAGACCCAACAAAAAATATTGATTTTCATCCATTTGCATTTTCCTGACCCAAATTTGTATGTTTCTTTCTATTTTTTTTACTTCAGATTATCCACAATGTTTGATGTTATTGAACTCCATACAATCGTTTTTTTATATTTTTATATATAGTCGAGTTATTTTGACAGTGAAAATTACAGTATTACGCATTTCAAAGAATAGAAAAAATTAATGTCTTTTATTATGAAGAAACAGATTTTAATAGAAGAAAAATGTTTTTCACATCTAGGAGCCAGTAAAAAATTCAAAGAAAAATTCTAACAGCATAAAGTATCTCTTAAGAAATATAAGAGCAACGCATTTTCTTTTTTTTATTTTTAAAAGACTTTTTCCCTACATTAATGTAATCCAACATTAAAAATGTTTTTCAGTAGGCAATTTTTCCTTTGTTTACTTAGAGAAAATATTCCTAATGTACAAAATAGAAACGCGTGTGAGGATAGTATTTTTTCTTTTTCCGTAAAATAATATACTTGAGTATAATTATATTTTTGTCACGTACTCGTAGACATTAAAACTTGGTTTTTTGCAGAAATAATTTCATTTTTTATTAATGGTTCCGATTGATCTTAATTATTTGTTGCCAGAAGTAGCCTTAGTTATACAGTTTTTTTAAGCATTAATTTAAGATATTGCTATAATTTTCCTTACAGCAGTATTAACATCTGTGAACATGTGTTCCTTAATAATACATATCAGTGTGCGTAAAAGTTTGAGCCTTTTTTGCTTTTAACATCTATGTAGTCATTTATTTATTTTATTTGTACTTAAGTAAACTTACCTAAATTTTTACATTGTGAAAAAAAATTATTTGATTTTAAAAAGTTAAAAACTATAAATGCGCAATGTAGGAGCAAGTAAACAATACTTTAAAATATTATTTAGTCACAAATAAGTGAGCTGGGCAAGATTTTTATTAGTTCAGTAATAAAGTTATCACTTTAGATCACTTTAATAAAGGTTAGATTAATTTTTTATTTTTCGAATTTTTCATTTTATCGAATTTAAAAGTACTATAAAGAACAATAAAAATATATGTAATATACATGAGATCCTGATTTCCAATGTATAATATAGACTGACCTATTATTTTAAAATCATAATTATTTTAAAATATTCGATATAATGCAGGGTGTTTGGTATTTTAAAAATATATTTATAATCGGAAATTTCCTGATAACAAAATATTACAAATAACAAAGTTAGAAGATTTTATGAAGTTTTTTTTATAATTATTGAAGTACTTGATTTGTTCAAATAAAGATTAGTTTGAATAATCTGCAATATAAAACTGACTTTAAAAAAAAAAAACATGGTGTTTCATTTTATAAAATAATTAAGAAACAAATGAGCAGAAACAAGAATTTTGAGTTTTACAAACCAGACATTACTCGCAATTCTCAGTGTCAAATCGATTATATGAACATGATTTTATGATAGGAAACACGAAAATGGTACATAAAGAAAGAAGTACTAAGGGATGTCGAGAGTATGTGATTTCACTTATATCAAATGCGAATTAAATCTTTTCGCGTTTGTTAGATAGCCTACATAAATGCGAACACTATTACTATTATATAAGTGGATAAAAAATGTTCGGGATTTTATGTACACATTAAAAAACATATTACACTTTTCAGTAGGGTAAACTACATCAAGTGAAATCAACATGCACATACATAGAAGCTCTGATAAGATTAAGTATGCTCTAATTGACCTTGCTGCTGGTGAAATAATTTAAAGTGCTCGTGGATGTTAATCGTAAAAGGCCAAGATTACTTCTTGAACTTGTGGTAATACAAGTATATTCTTATGAAAGAGAAGTCAAAGCAATGGGCAGACAGTCATAACGCAATTAATCTACGAATATGTATTTTGCTTTCAATAGGTTTTAGAAACATTATGTACAATTCTAGCGAATAATTTGACTACCTAGATCACCTGTCCTCTCGAATATATGTTTGAGACGATTGAATGTTCAATTTGAGAAAACATTCTATACTTGCAAAACTTTCCCAATTATGAACACAGGAGAATATTTTTAAAGAGGACATGCCAAAACTTGTTACATTGAGTTACTGCCTCTTCAGTGGCCGAAGGAGGTCTCGTACGATATCAGACAGTCTGTTGTAAGTCTTGGTATATCAGGGCAATTAAATAATATTTTTTGAATAAAATTTAAAAGTAAAACTTACTTCAATGAAGGTCTTGTACACATTTATAATTAATTTTACGATGCACACATTCTTTAAACATTGTTTGCAGATTTTGTTTATTATGCTAATGCAAGAGAAAAAGTGAGTCGTTCGAAACAAATGAATTGGATAAGAGTGACTGTGTTGTTGATGCAAATAAGTGATCACAAAAATAAAACCAAATAATTATATATTATGATAAACTATAAAAATATTTTAGTAGTCCCTTGTCTTAAGCAATTTTTGGTGTGGATACATGATATGACATGGTTTAAACTAGCGACTTATGATTTTCTACAGATTATTCTTCAATATATGCAAAAGGGATAGATAGTTGAAAGTAGACGATACCTATCATGAAAATAAACAAATCAGATTGCAAATGTTCTAAAATATTTTTAATACTTCTATACCATATTTAATAAACCTTTGCCAAATCACGGAGCGAAACTTTAGAGAGATGTGTTAAAAAGTTTTATTTTAATTGGTAAAGAAAATTACTAAGATGCTTAGTGTAATTTTAAAAAACACGCATATATATATATATATATATATATATATATATATATATATATATATATATATATATATATATATATATATATATATATGTATATATATATATATGATATATATATATATGCTTTTAGAAATATTTTCTTATCATGTAGAACCAAATCGTGCAAATGTACGCGCATACGTTACTTCACGAATTTATATTTTGAGTGTTAAGTTTACAGCTTCTTGATTTATACATACGTCATACTTATACATATGCAATAATGTTATTTAGTTTGCAAAATTTAAAAGAACAGAGAAAAGTTTGCTAATAAAGGTTTGCTTAAAACTTGAAAAACTAAAAATGTTTCGAAACGCCACTTTTGTTACTTGTTGGCATATCCTTCAAAATTAAAAATGTTTGCAATATTTTATTTATGGATAAGAGAAATTTCTCAATCATAGATAGGATAATTTTGCCTATATACTTTATATTTAGTTTGACATCATAAATTTTTGTATATGATGTTTCATATTTTCCAGCCAATATTTGGAGTAATTAAATGGTGATCTGTTTGCAAGAAATATTCTAAACTTTTTCATAATTTATTTTCCAAATGATCACTTAAAAATTAATTTCCTATATTCGTATACATTACTATATTCTTGACTTCAAGAAGCACATATAAGTAGCTTAAAAAACTAAAGTTTATGATTAATTTTCGAAATCTAACACTATATCATACGTATTTCTTTCTATGATTATAGGTATTCTTAAGAACTTTTTACACAAAAAATACTCGAATAAGCCTCCTTATATCATTTTGAATTCAATTCTCTTATATTGTTACCGATAAATATATTTATCATTTTACTTTATTGTTCAAGTTATTTTCTTATCTGTTTTTTTTTATTATATCCTTACTCCTCATTTCTTCGTGTAACACCAAGAATTATGGAATGTACTAATTTTGTATCGCTTGATGTTTCTTGAATAAATATTTTCTTATTGCGATAAATAACATTGAGACATTTTTCCCAGTAACAGAAACTAGAATTGATTAATGGCTGTCTAATTTATTTTCATTATGGACAAGTTACATTATAAATCAAAACAAATTACTTTATTTTTAACGAATACCTGCCTTTTGTGGATGCATAATTTTTCATAGAACTGCACCTATAAACGATTATGAACTTCTTTATTTTACGACTGATTTAATTATCAATATTGCCCTTATTTTTGAGTAATCAATAATCGTCACTCCTACCTTAACTCGTTGAAAGAAGCATCATTACTCATTTCACATTATAACAATGAATTTTAAGCTCAAATGGTGATTTTACGTCAATATTTAATTAAAAAATATTCAAAAAGATTCTAATTGTAAAAATAGACGATTCTATTGTTACACTATGCGAAGGAATATTCTGGAATGGAAACAATCTTTTGAGAGAGTTTTTATATCTTTCTGCCACTTTAATGCAAGAATGACTGTAGGTAAGAAACAGTGAAGGGAAATTCATTAGGTTGAAAGTAATTTCTAAGACAATTATGCTTAAGAAGTTCAAACCATTCACTGCTGAGTGCTTACTAATCAATTATTATTTCAGAAATTTTTTTTAGGAAAAGTGATTCATAAATTTTAGAAATCCAATGAAAATTTACTAACTGCTATTTGATTGTAAGCAGATTATTTTTTATAACATTTTAGATCTTTGAAAAAAACATTTAATAAAGAATAAAACAATTTTAAAAGTTTCCCAATCAATTTTGTCGCCATTAATGTAACATTTATGCTAAAATTTTAGAGGTACCTCAGTTTTTTATAAAAAAATTTTCTCTTTGATATTGTGTCAAATTAAAGAGGAAAACGTTTTTTTATATTCGAAAGAATGCTTAATTTGTTTAGCAAAATTAGCTTCTTCGTGGATTGTAGATATAATACAATATGAAATTAAATAAGTGCTTTGTTTAGAAAAAATATTCAAAAATCTGTTAACAGGTCTTTTTATATGAACATTATTTCTTAGAATATGATTGTAATTTTTATTACTGTGACCATTTTTAATTTCTGAAAGTATATGTTTAGTAGCATTTTAATGTACTAAATGATTTCGAAGTTATAAAATATTTTAAACAACACAATAAGATAGATAAAATTTTATTATCATACAATAAATCCTTTTATGAAATACAATTCTTTCAAGTAATACTGAAGAATCATATGTGTATATAACATACAATAAGATATATATTCAATTAATTTCGAGTTATCATGCAATTGTTTCATACCATAAAATTAAAATGGCAATTCCAGTCATAACTTAAAGTTCCGTTCTTTTAATTGTTTTCTACAGGGTATTTTTAGAATATTTGCTTTACAATATGTACAAAGAAAGAGAGAATATAAAAGTGACAACAGGTAAAATTTAATACATAGTAAACATTTTATATGGCGACCAGAAGTGAGTAATTTTTATACGTCTGTAACCTATTCCTTTTCCGGTTATTTTGTATTAATTTTTACAATATTAAACCTGATAATTAAAAGTCCTCATATCTTTGCAACACATCCTAATAAAAGACCTAAAATTCTTATTCATAAATAATAAACGATACAGTGTCGAACTAACTACTTATGTATAGAAAGTATCGAAATCAGAGTATCACTCAGAGCTACCTGTTAGTAATTATTTTAACATCAAATCGGATAATAGAAAGGAGAAGAAAAACTATAAAAATGGCAGTATAAATCATACAGATATAAGTTTATATTAGTCATTTTGATATAGAGAAAAAGAAAAACCCAAGGAAAATATAATTTAATCTGTCCGACAATATAATTGGTACAAAATAATATCAAATTTTAATATTCTCTTTTTATATGCTTCAAGGAAGCTAATGGCAAATGGAATATAGAGATCACCATTAATTATAATAATACATAACTATCATACTATGCAGATTATTTTATTTTCAAACAAAAAGTATTAGGTGTCCCTTAACTTACAGAAGAATTCCTTGTTTTTAAATATTATTACAATAGTATTAACATAAATAAATGATATAGAATGAAGAACTTCGAAAGCTGAGTGTGTGCGACTATTGAAAAAGTAAGACTCGAACCGACTTAGTTTCCTAGGCCTACGTTCTGCATTCAGTTACTTTTGTCTTTAAAGTCTTATCTTGCTGTATTGAGAGGGACTGACAGACGTTTCTATTGTTTCATTGTTGTAGATAAAAACGAAAACATCAGAGAACCGGATGGGAGCGGAAATTCAGAGTTCCGAAGCCTTCATTTTGGATTCTTCATTCACAGTAGGCTGAAAGCATTTTAAATTTTCATTCAAAGTAGGCTGAAGGCATTTTTGATTCTTCAATGAAAGTAGGCTGAACTCATTTTTGATTCCTTCAGTTAAAGAAAGCTTATGATGCGCGTGCATTTTTGATTTTTCAATTATATTTGGGTCAAAAGATGAGCATGCAAATTAAATTTAACCACATATATCTTACATTTGACATCACACAAATATCTCATGCAGCCTTTTTCTCTGTTTTGAAAGATTAACCTCTGAATAGGCCTTACTCATTCTTATATAAAACTGTGATGATATACTCTTTTGATCTGGTCAAATGGTAAGAGAATGGTACAGTGAAATGATTTCATTTTGAAATATGTTACTATAATGAACTGGTTAAATAAGGACAAAATATCTATTATTTACTTATGCATAAGTAATTTTAAGTATAAGAAAGTGAACTGGATTTCATAAATAATACAATATACATTAATAAAAATATGTAAAATATACTGTATTACTGAGATCAATACTTAACTATGTTAAATTACACACACACACACATATTAATTTGTGGAATTAAAAATTCTTAAATTTTTAAAAAAGCCAATTTTCTCCTTACATTGAGAATATAAACTTTCTTTACTTCGCTCACTTTTCTCTCTAATTCCACTTTTCTTTCCATCGAACTCCCTTTTTTATCTCTCTCTCTCTCTCTCACACACACAATGAAAAATAATAATTAAATTATACGTTAAAGTTTTTATCAATGAGCAATAAGCATTCAGTTCATAAATACTTAAAATGATTATTTTATATGAAATGAAAATATAGTGAAAAAGATTTTAAATTACTCAGAAATTTGCAAAGAGATCAGATTTATAAGAATATAAAATTCAAATATTCCTCGTTAAAAAATCATGTGCGATATTATTTTAATAAACACAGAATCCCTTCTTCCATGCAATTCAATAAATATAGTCGGTATATTGTGTTCATTAGATTATTTGTGATAGAAAAATTGTGTTGAAATTGTAAAGATAATGCAACTTTAAATATTATTTTCTGTTATTTTAAAGAGAATGAGAAAAACAGTGACACATTTTTACTACTATACTACAGTTTAGTCGGCAAAATATGGTGAAAATTCCTAACAAAATTCTCTACGTAAAGATTGCAAAAATGTTATTAATGAATTTCATTTTTATATAAGCATACATATTCAACCCCTTCATATATATACATTTTCAATTAACTTAAGGGGTTGATATTCTTTCGTTAAATTTTGAGCCAGAACACTTTATGTAAATTAAATATTTAACATAAATCAAACAAATTACAAGAAATTAAAATAATTTGTGAATACTGATGGTTTATTTTTCATAATTTCAATAAGCAATGCTTGTTAATTTTTTATTATTTTTAATTCAGAATCCACTTGACTGAAGAAATTTAAATAAAAAACCTCAAATTAATAAAATTGTTAAAAACTTTTGAGATGTCCCACCCGAAATGTTTAGTTTTTTATGATTTGTCATCATTTGAAATTAGTGAGATTCAAAATTTTTGTTTAGCCTAATGTATGAAGCACACACACAGTTTATAAACTACTTTTCTTAATACTAAAATTATTTATACTACATCTTACTGAAAAAAGAAATTGTTTTCGTAAAATTTTACGAAATGTTTTGAATTAAATTAGTAAAACAACACTAATTGTGAAAATTTGAAGCCTTTTTTCAGATTACCTGTTACTCAAAAACAGATACCAATGCACTTCCATATGATCTAAAATAGGAATAATTATGGGTGTTTAAAAATATAAATTTCACTTAGCAAAAAATTAACATTTTTAATTAATGTATTGTTTGCGTAATTATTACTCTATTTAATTTTGGAAGCAAAATTCATACACGCAATTGTTTTCTTCTTTAATAAATTGTTTTTTGCAAAAGTTTTCTTCTTTAATAAGTTGTTTTTTGCAATTGTTTTCTTCTTTAAGTATCCATAAAAAAGTGAAATGCATTAAAATGCATAGAACAATTATGACACAGCATCGATCAAAATTAATGAAGATAATAATGAGATCAGACGTATGATTAAAAAATACATAAGAGACTATAAAAAAATCATGATTTCTGAAATAGAATAGCATTAATTAAGGAAGTAATCAAGAAATCAGTTTTAGACTTGTTCGAAGATAAAGCATTTTCACCAATTTAAAAAAAAAAAAAAAAAAAAAAATTATAGAGATCGAAATTACATCTATTCAAATAGATTCAAAAGTATCAAGAAAACTTTATAAGTGTCATATGTAAAAAAAAAATGCTTAAATCTAAGTCTTTCTGATGTGAAGTTTTTGGGTGAGGGAAGTGTTCCAAGCAAATTTTTCTTGAGTTGTATACCTTCTATTAAATTAGAGCCAGTGCTGCAGAGGAAAACAAACACCATAGAAAGCCAAATGAGAACGAAATTTTACAGCTATAATTCGCTCTCATTGTGCTTTCCGAGGTCTACGTTTTCAATTGACATAGTAATAAGTAAACTAGACTAGATTGATTAATTGGTAAAATTTCGAGTAAAATAGAAAAAAAAATGCAAATTGGTAATTAAAAGTATTTAGAATAATTTCACAAGCGTTGATCAATTTATGTTTCCGTTATTTTTTGCAGATCGCGAAAAGTGTATTATAATGAATATACTTAGAGTAACTGATACACATAAGAAACATATATCTCAAGCTATAATAATACAAGTTAAACTCTGAACTTCCATGAAACTGATTGGATAGCCTTTTTGTGGTGGTAACAGATTAGAAATAAGGTATAGGTATCAAGGATAATTGTGAATTATTTATAAACTTGTATATTAAATTCATTTTTCTTTAATCGGTGGAGATAGTAACGAGTTTTATGATAATAAGAGTTATATTTTAAGCATCTGAATAGTTCACAGCATTTAGTTTCTTTATTAAATATAAGACAATCTTGAATTTGTGACACAAGTGTAAAAGAAATAGATCATGGAACAGGTTATAGAGCTTGTTGCTATATAAAAACTTTAACATACAGTTGTACATTCTGAAATTAATTGTAACAAAATATTTGATTATGAAAACAATATAACAATATATTATCTTTCACACAAAGTACACGCTTTATTTTGTTAAAAAGTGAGCAAGAATAATTTTATATTGTTTATTACAATGTAACAATCAAAATTGACACATTACAAATTTGAGAAACAAAAAGAAATAACACTTATCATTGTTGTGAGATATAAAGATGAAATTAAATTTACTAAACATATTCAAAAGAATAATTAAATGGAAATTGAAACATGAGTTAACTAATTTTGATTTTAACCGGTAAATTTATATTTCTAAGGTTAGGAATAAATATTAGTGAGATGGAACTAAGAAAGAAATTAAAAAACCAGACGAAAATACGCAGAAAGACTGATTAATTTATAATTAGCTTAGAAATTTTTTCTTACCTTCTGAGTTTCCTTAAAAACAATTGAATAAAATTGCTACAACAGGCTGATAATTGAACAAACTCGTATGAGACGAATTGTTTTCAAATTCACACCATCAAGACTTTCTCACATTTTGCTTGCCCTTTTACCATTGCATTAAAGCTGTAAATTGAAACGAAGATTCATGAAACATGATTGAGAGCGATTTATTGTAAAACACAAAATCTCTCACAATCAGTGTTCAAGAATCATCTTTCTTTCAAAATACCTTCATTCTAATTAAAGTGTAGATTCAGGTGTTATTGATGTATAGAAAAAGAGTCAAATACAAGCAGTGGAAGTAGTTGACACAAATCCAATGTTTTTCTAATGTTAAGGATAATATTAAACATAGGAGAAAGTCTTTGAGGATTTTAAAATGCAAAAAATCAAATATTTTAAGATAAAATTACACTAATCAAATAGTATTTTTACGCAGTTCATCTATTTCAAATTCACAAAAAAACAGGATTTTGCTTTTAAAAATTCACAATTGCTTAACTACAATTTAAGTACTTTTAAAATCTAAATCACACACAAAACATTCTAAGTAAATTAATTAAATCCTTTATTTGGAAAATGTTTTTACAACATCATGAAATTTTTTTTTCCCAACCAGAGATGAGTTTTAAGGTTTCCTATTTGGACTCATTACTGTACTTTTACTATCTTCTACATAACCAAGGCATTATTTTTATTTAACATTATCATTCTTTTCAGGAACCAATCTTAAGAAACCAATCCAACAAGGAAGCAAAAATATAACTTTCGTATTGTGGCACTTTTCTTCGTAGTGTGTGCGTGTGCACATACATATACCAGGGTGAAGAAATATCACGAACCATCTATATTCTTTCTTTAACCACTAGTCGTAGATATATACTTTCAGAATGGAAAAAATAAATCAAATAAGGCAAAATTTAATCCAGTTTTAAAATAATAAAACATATTTTTATCAGAAATATGAGATTTAAATCTTTACATGGCTTCAAATGTTAAGGATGATATAAAATAAAATTTTATTTCCTTCCAATATTAAAAGCATTAGTTCGCTTATTAAAAATGCCAATAAAATCTTTGTATTTTAAAGCTTTTATTAATATTTCAAGCAGTGTTCACAAACTTAATAAAAATTTTAAAGTTTATTATAAGTTATGAAACAATGAATACTATTAAAAAGGATAAAGACATGATGTTACCTACATATAGCAAATAAGTATAAATTAAAATATTCACAATTAATAATTTTTGTGAATAGTTTCTTATTTCCATTTAAAATTAATATTACATGCTATTGAAAGTATTAACATGTCTCTCAATCAGGTCTGAATTTCTATCATTTTGAAACTACAGATGAAAAACTTTATTATATTATAATTCATGAACGAAAAATAAAAGTGAAAATTTGCTTAAAAAAAGCTTTTGTCTTTAATTTCTCTATGCATACACTACTCAACGTTGAACTTGCAACTCCAAAATGAAAAAAATGAAGTTTTGTAAATTAACGAATTTTTTAGACGTGGATAACACACACGAATCAGCGAATCTGTAGGCAATTAATTGCCATATTTTACTTAAGGGAAGTTTTTAAATACAATAAGAGCGAGAGCAATAGCAAATCCTATTTGCTACAAAAGAATTCAGAATTCTGATTGAGATTTTTGCTTTGATGTAAATCTTGTATTCGAGAACCTTTCACTTATTATCTCTTCTCGCTAACGAGGGAGGGCCAAAATCTTTAAACTGAAAGACATTCATTTATTTTTTCAGTGAATTTTTATGCGTTAAGAAGGATATTCAGGGATTTTCAGAATGAAAACGAGTTTTGATGACGGCTAGGATTGCATAGAAGTGTACATCTGTTCGGTCAAATTGTCGGATAAAAAATATGGGGCGAAATGAATTTCATTGTATTATGTGTAAAATTCGAGGCCATATATTAATAAGGCATCTGAAGACACTTGAATGATATTGGGTTACATGTCTAATATTCAGCGTGACAGTTGTTCCTTTGGCATCAAATAATCATGCTGAAAAAATCGTAAGGTGTACAACCAAAAAGGAATTGATCATCAATTATCGAGAACTACCCTCTTAAGAATTCTGCTTCTGTCTCTGACACGGTCGGGGATATGTCTGGAAAACTTAACTCCATCAGCAAGACTAGCCCAGATAATGTCACAACCATTCTACTTCTGAAATGATGATGTGGGATAACTTAATACATGACCGACCATTTTCAGCTTTCATATATTTTATAGACAACATTATGTTAATATGGTCATGCAATCAGTTGAAAGGCCTTTTTTCTCAATGTGTCACAGGAATTTTTTTTTTGTTATAAGAAAACAATTGTGCTTATATTCCTATGAACGGTTTGCGCTGAACTGACATCCTACCATGGCGTGTAGCATCTCCTAGCTTGTCTCCCATCGAAATTATTTAAGATATCAACATTTGAAAATTGCAAAGAGAGGCACATCCTACCAATCATGATTTAAATGGATAAATGCCAATTGAGTGACAAGATTTACCTCATATAATAATACTTTTATTAACTGCCTGTCAAAATGCTTAGTTTGTTTTTCCGCTAATATTCCATCTTATTTTTATTCACTATTCTCATTAACTCTTAATTACACATCAAAAACTCATTTATGTGACTGTAACGTACTTGATCGTTGCAAATTCAGAGCTGAACAGTATACATAAATGGCTAAACCTTGTAAAGGTAGGAACTAATAATACACACTACTCAACTGAATGAGAATGTGTGACACATCTTTAGTACTGACGTATGGGATTTTTAATAAACATTCACCATTAAATAGTCACCGAAACAAATAGCTGAGAATTGCTTAAACATAATACAGTGTAAGGGAGTATTGAAAGAATATGAACAAATGGAAGCAAAAAAAAAAATTAATAGTTAGAATAATATTATACGTTACGCTGCCTCTTAAGCTGATAATTAAAAATCTTATTAATAGACACGAAAAAATGTGCGTATCTTAAGTCCAAAATAGAATGTTAAGCATATTTATTAATTTTACAGTCATATGAATAATTCTTTTTTAGTGTTAGATATTTATGCTCTAACGAAGATTACTAAATGTCATAAAGAACGAGAAGTCACATAGAGAGTTAAATTTTTCAATTTCTGTCACACCAATGCAATTTTCGCAATCAAATAAATTTATATCGATACACTAGTCTCATAAAAATTGGTGCACAATTGGAGCTTAATATAAATCTACGAAAGTATAACTCTAACGAATGAGTAATACAGGTGATTCACAATTTATTCCAACATTCATTGTAACAAAGTAAAGTAAAATAGAAAGGGAGAATTATAATTAGATATGGGATATTAAAAAGTTTTATGTTTTTTCCTAAGAATGAATAAAACGGATCACACAAATTTTGAATCTTACTAATTTTACTCATAAAAATTCAAAAAGCCGGCTCAGAACTGAAAATTTTAAATGAAAATATAACTTGAAAAATCAAATCAAACGTAACGAAAAAATTTTAGATTTTATCATTTTAATAACGAAGTTTATTAAAATGATAAAATTAAAATTTCATTCAATAAAATTAAAAGTGTTCATTTTTTGAGATACTAACTTTGGAAGAAAAGTACTGTCCGAAAAATTGGATGCGATAACAAATTATCAAATCATTACACACATATTTGATTAAAAATAAAATTATATTTCAGAAAATGTCAAATTTACTTAAAAATATACTTAAAAAAATACAGCCCTTTATCTTATTACTCAAATCATATTTATTTAAAGCATATAAATTAAATGTTTCATTATATTATAAAATTATCACAATTTTATTAAAATATAATTGCACTAAAATACTATTGTGAATCTACGGAAACTAAAAATAGAAGCTTCAACCGAAAATACATATATTTCTGTTCATTCTTTTTCCCTCTTAGATGGATAGATAAATGGTCAACGCTCTGTTCATGTATTCGACTCGCTCCTCGGGTGCAGTTAATAATAGTTCGGGATCCACTTTAAATAGTAAGTCCAGGTCAAAAACTAAGCCTTCGGGAACAAAACTGATTGGAGATTAATCAAATAATCTCACATTGTTTGAAATCTTACCAAATTTGGCATGCTATTAATTACTTGCCAAGTTTTCTTGGAAAACTATAAACATTTCAAAAGAATTGATATAAGGAAGTAAATAATTAATTTCTTAAATTAGATTTTCAGTAATTCGAGTTAAGAACAGAGGAGTTCGATGTTTTGAAACGAATTTTTTCCCAAGAGTTTCATAAAATCAAATATTTCATCTCTAACTGTAATTCAGTTTAACACACATGTTTATCATATCAAAGAGTAATTATTACATATTTTTATTTAAATAAATAAATATACGCTAATATTACAAATTTTAAGTATATTATAAAACCAGAATTTTTATTTCTATCTTGCTAATAAAGTACAAATTAATAATATACTAACTAATAAAGTGTTCATATGTAATAGTTTTCCATACATTAAATCAATTTTAAAACAGAACCATATAAAGAAAAATCAAATGAGAGGAAAATTAACTTATACATAGCTTAATTAAAAATATTATTTATTTAAAGTTTCATATATTATAAATTAGTTCAATACTCTTTGTAATTCAGTTTTTCTTGCATACAAATTATACACAGAAAATAATATGGAAATAGTTTTTATTTCATGCAAAATATTATGACACAGTAATTGCAATATTTCTATATAAATTAAGTTGTGATCTGCTCATTGATCTAATATGTTTGATCCTATTTTCTAAATTAGAAATGGTAGTTAATTTTAAGCATTATGTGTTTGTAAGTACATGTAATTATATAATTTTATTTATAATCATATTTTGCAGAAATAAATTAAATATTTACTTAAAATAAGTGTTCATCTACATACTTATATACACATTATATTTATCAATACAATAATATATATAATATAGTTTACGATCATTCGTATGTATATACGGATGATCGTAAATTATTTTCATTATACTGTATTTAAAGCAATTGGGTTAAAATATTGAAAATTATATTTATATTCAACATAGATTTAATACTTCTAAACTATCCAATAAATATGCTAATCAACATTATTTAAGTGTCAGGTCTTATATATTTATTACTTAATAAACGCATTAAAAATAAATGCAGCAAATGAGTTTTTAAATTTTATCTATCACATACTAGCATATTAAAACGAACTTATAAAATTCATCAAAACTAAAGTTTTAGTAACTAATTAGAAAATATATCCTTGAACGCAAAATATATTCACCACTCTCTCAATTTTAGATATTACAACATCGAAAGCTCCATTTACTAGAATTTAAATATAAAAACATACCAGAAAATCACGAGCTATAAGAAACTCATCAAATATCTGACGTGAACGGGTTCCTTCTTATCAGTGAAATGACAAGCAAGAAATTGCAGAACAGCAACTGTAGACTTGAAGACCGTTTCCTTCAGCAAGTGTGGCGAGCTCATGCATTGAAACAAAGCTCCCAGGAGAAGCTGTGCGCGAGAGAACATTCCAAATCTAAGATCCTTCACGATCAGCTTCCCGGGAGCTTCGTTTTTACGTTGATCGTTCTCCTCTCCTTTTAACGAACTTTTTAAGATAAGAAGTCACCTGACCTCATTTCCTAAGTCGATTATCAACAGTGCTTGTAGGCACTTTTCCTCCCCGCCTCGTCCTGATGTCGAGGAGGTCGACCAATAATTTCTTACCACTTAAGGTTCAAGCATCATGTCTTTCCCTGATTCGACCCCTAGTTCCCCCCACGACGACGTGTCTAAATTCCAAATGCCCACTGTCGCCACGCACCGGGCCGTTCAACGTTCAGGCGATAATAATTCGTTTCTGAGAGGCTTTTGACCTTTGCTATAGAATTCTTCGTATTTAGAGAAATGCTCACTACCAAAAAAAAGACAACAAGTTTTGGGTTTCTCATTCTTGTTTTTAAATTCAAAACTGTTATTATTCGAAATAATAACAAAATACTTATGTTCACAAAAAAAGAAAGAAAAAAAAAATGAAAATATGAGTCAAATAATTAATTATATAAATAAATCAAATTGAGAAAAAAAAACACCATGAAAATGTTATATAGTTGAAATATTCTAAATGCTTTTATAAATAGATAAGAACACTTAATGAATTCTTATAAATGTTATTATTTACTTTGTTGGAAGTAATTTTCATATAAAAACAGTGAACAAAACATTTAAAATATACTCGAATACTGATTTTTTAATAGTAATTTAAGAAAGTATTCTTTAATGTGTGTGTAGTTCATAAATAATGCTTAAAGAGAGAAGCTAATATTTAAAATATTTCATGAACACACTTTTAAGTATGAAATACGAATAAATGTTTTTGAAATAGTAACTTTTTATGTACATACGAGTTTTCCTAAAATACATGGCTAAAAAGTTATAAATTGATACAAATATTATGGAAGTTTAAATTTCTACACTAAAAGAAACTGAAAGAGGATGTTCAACAATTTCTAAACACGTAAAAACAATTAGGTTTAATAGGTTTTGCAAGAGAGAAACGTACAGAATTTACAACCCATATTAATTATATTTTACTTTATCTAACACGACTGAAAATTAATCACCATTATAGTGACGAAGATCATCAAATTTCCAAATCTTTGCTTCAAATTGAAAATAATGGGTTTTAATTTAGACAAATTATACCTGTGTATTTTATGAAAAATATTATGTACATTTTCCATACAATAACTATGAAGTAAAATTAAAACGGAAAATCATTGTTTTGAAGCAAAATGTTCAATTCTCATTATATATATATATATATATATATATATATATATATATATATATATATATATATATGTGTGTGTGTGTGTGTGTATATATATATATATAAGATTACAAAAATAAGAAGGGATAAAATATTGATAGGTTTACCATGAATATTTTTAAAACAGATTAAAGTCAGAAGCACGCTTGCTTGTCAATGAAGCATATATTTGTTTATTTTGCATAGATTAAAGTTGTGCAAGGCATATGATATTAACTGCAGTTCTTGGATTAGAACCCAATTCAATTGAATGTGTATAAATTCAATCATCTTATGATTACTACATTTTTCTTCCCAGGAGAATTTAAAAGATTGCGCCAAAATCGTAGTAAAATAAGAGTTTTTGGAGCAATAATTTTAACTCGTGAATGGTAAGAAATGGTTTATCAATGTAAGCTAGGGCCGAGTTGGCGGCCGAATGGTTAGCGCTCTTGCCTTCGGTTCAACAATTCGTGGGTTCGAATCCCACCTTGGTCATGGATGTTTGTAGTGGTTCGGAATTCACTTTAAACCGTTGGTCCCGGTCTAATTAGACCTCGTGTGCAAAAAATGACCGTTGAGCGACAAACCAAACTATGTAAGCCAAGAATTTCTTTTGATTCCACGTTTCTATGTAATCACAGAAAGTTTTAATAACTTATAGCAAATGAAATTTACAAATATTAATAATATTAGTTTGATTTCGGACGGAAAATAATTCTACAAATATTCTTTTTAATAAGCCCTTATTATATATATATATATATATATATATATATATATATATATATATATATATATATATATATATATATATATATATATATATATTATTAACATTATTGTGTATATGTTTCAGTTTTAATATTTTTGGATTCAGATTCTGTATGCAAATATTACAGTAATTTATTCATTTTTATGATAAATACCGTACTGTGAAAAAAAAAATCCACGCGATATGAATTTTAAGACATCTAACTTTATTACAGTTACTGATAATAGAAAATGTTCTTGTGCAGCCTATATTAAAACGTCTCTCTGTTTTCTGTTTATTATCTTAAATTGTGAATATCTGGCCATAAAAAAGAATAATATTAAATAACCATCAATGATATAATTTATTATTTAAAAAAAATTCATTCATGGACTAGAAAATTTTATCCTGGGATCAAAGATAGTGGCTTTGTATTTAAATAAAGTAATAAATTGAAGAAAGTGTTTTTTTTTTAGAAATTTTAGTGACGAATGAGAAATATAGAAGCTTAAGAAAAATATAAGAAAAAAATTTAATAAAAAAGTCTTTCAAATATATACATATATATATATATATATATATATATATATATATATATATATATATATATATATATATAAGCGCATTTACAGTTGGCTTTCCATTTATATGGTATTCCTTAGATATAGATATAAGTGGTATAGAAAAATGTTCAGTAAAATATATCATCATTAGTATTAAGTATCGGATGACATGAATCTTGTGAGTTTTCAAAATATTATTTCTTTTCTAAGAAAGGTATATCTCTCAAATCATAAATAATTTTTTTAAATATATATATTTCCCTTGAAAATATGTAATATTGCTCTTTGAACTTCATTTCAAAAATTATTGTAATTACTTATTATATTTTAATTACATGTATTCATCACAAGATTGTGGGTATGAATACCTTATAATGATTGTTGAAACACAGAAGTTCAGTTAAGTATTAACAGCAGGACCAAAAATGTCACATCACTTGTCAACTGGAGATTTGAAACTGCAGGTTCAAAGGTTGGGGGCGTGTTTTTCGCACTTCATCTGGGCTCACAATTATGAAACGGTGAATAACCTTTGCTATTATTTATCTTATTTTCAACGCATACAAAGTACAGATACACAAAGTAAGCAAATAAATATGAACAAAACATGTGATATTAACATCAAGTTCAAGCTGGAAAAAAAAATGAAACATATTATTTAAATAGAAACTTTCAAAAAGTCGAAATTGAATTAATGAATTCTTTTTCAAATTTAGTTCAACTGCTATTCATAAATTCAGGTATAAAATCTAAAGAAGAATTTTCTGTAGTTTTTCACATTTTGAAATATTATTATTATTTGAAATTAATGTTAAATACTGTTAGTTGTCGCATTTGAATTCTAAATTTGATAGTATGCGTTTGTTTTGTTACTCTGTAGAGTTTTTATGCAAATTAGGGCTGATTGAGCTAAAAGTTACAGTTAAAAGTGGATTCCGAAACATAACAATCATTCCTGGTGGACGTCTATATTGAACACATGACTTCAAAATTGAAAGATAGAACGACAGCTATTCAGTTTCTAGTTTGGTTTTCACAACGAAAAAGTGCACAGAAATTGGATATCTTTGATGACTTGATTTAAATTGTTTGAAGTATTCTGATTACTGAAATACTTTAATTTAAAGCCTTTATATTTCGAAATTTTTCCTAATAATTTTACAGGATAAAAATAAATCCTTTGGGTTAAAAATAAAGTGCTTCTAACAAAGGATTTTTAAATAACTTTATTCTGAAAAAAAAACCCACATGCTATTATTTTTCTTGTAACGCAACTACACATTAATTACAAATGCCATCAAATTTTGAATTCATTCTTCCAAACCATGCCTCCAGGTTATTGTATTATAACTTCAGGTCTACTATTAAAGAACTTACGAATAAAAAGTGGAATTCTTAATTGGAACGATCTAACCTAAATAAAAGAGGAAACAGGACTTCTATAGCAAAATTCACTAATTTCATATCTCTGCTTCTTCCAATATATCATTATAATGTGCAATCCAGATTAAGTGATGTCAGCGATATTATTTGATTGTATACGAGGGTCACTCTGAAATTTTTGAGATACACCTAGGTTTTTAAAGTTATACTTACAAAATTTTAGGTGTGTTCAAAGTAGTCTCCTTCAGCATCAATGCACTTTTGTAGACGAATTTTCCACAGATTAAATGCCTCAAGCCATTCATTTCTTCGAATAGATGAAAAAAATGCATTTACAGCCACATCAATCTCTTCTTCTGAATGAAAACGACGTCCACGTAAGTTCTTTTTTATATTAAAGAATAACCAAAAGTCGCACATAGCTAGATTAGGTGAATACGGCGGATGTTCGATCACTTTAATTTGTTTTTGTTTAAGAAACTCAACTGTTAATCCGGCTGTATGTGAAGATGCATTGTCATGGTGAAGCATTAGTCCCCTAACATTCAGTTCTTGTAGAATTTCTGGAAGACATTTAGTGGTATACCAGTTTGCTGTTACTGTCTTCTGTCCTTCCAACTTGATGGATTTGACCAATCCCGTACTTCTGAAGAAAACGGCATACATCACTTTTTTCAGTGCACGTTGTTTTTCACCATTGTCGGCGTGGGATCATCTTCAAAGACCCATACTTTGCTTTCTTGACGTGTTGGAACGTCAATAAACGGTATATACGTTTTATCACCTGTTGCAATTTTAGAAATGATGCGGTGGCCACCATCATTCAGCATATTAAGAGTTTCCTTACTGATTCTGATACGCTCCTCTTTTTGATGCTCAGTTAGATTATGGGGAACTCAACGGCAAACTACTTTTTTCATATGTAATTCTTCATGAATGATTTTGTGTATGGCTGCGGATCCAATGTTAATTTTCTTCTGTATCATTTGATAGGTACAGCGATTATCATCCATTAACATTTTTCGTATGGCAGACACATAAATCCGGGATTACTGCCGACGGCGGCCTTCCTGTGTGTTCTTCATTCTAAAGAAAATTGCGACCTCTTCTAAATTCTCTAAACCATCTGAATACATTAGCACGAGCTGGAGATTCATCACCAAATGCTAATTGCAACCGTTGAACGCATTCTTCTTGATTTAATCCTGCTTTGAAATCGTAGAAAATCATAGTGCGAAAATGTTCTCGCGTCAACTCCATTTTCTCTTCTGTTTCAAATTTATTCCACGTTAAACAAGTTGGCTCGGAAGCCATCATAACATAAATATTTAAAATATTGTCATTGCTACCGGTACCTCTATAAATTTTGAACTTATCTATCTTTCAATTACAGATATCCTGCTAATAAAATTTACGCGCTATTTGAATCTGAAAACAAATTAAAATGACCAAAGATTCACTGTTTCGCTAGATAATAGCAGAATTATAATTTTCTGTTATATACAAACTGCATAAAAAAGTAATTTTAATTGTTTTCTTTCAATTCTATTAAAAAGTAAATATTTTTTGAATGCTATGTATTTAATAACTGTTTCATCATATAAGGCTACAAGCAATTTTAAATTAACGATATGACGAGAATAACAAGCTTTTTAAAACTATTAAAAAATCGTAACACAAACATTCCATTAAATTCATAATTAAAATTTACATTATTATACACCTTTATACATTTTTGATATCAGCATTAAAGAAATCAAAACAGAACTGAAACGCAAACATGCTTATGAAATATTTCAACAACACAAGTATTAAATATGAATGCAATATTTCATTCCCGTAGAATTGGAGTGAATACCAAATAAAAGTAAAAATAACGGAATAAAAAGAGAGAATCAACATTCATAATTAAAATTCTTTTTGTCAGAGGAAAAGATGCAATAAAAACGTCTAGTTCAATTTTTGTAACTTGGTTTTTTGCTTATAAAAGTATTCTCGAAATATTTGCACGAATTTTCTGAATTAGAATTAATGCATTTATTTAAATTTTTACATCTTACACTTCAATTACTTATTACATGTCTGTGTTCGCAAGCTGTTTATTTTTACAGTTCACCGATCATGATTTTTTATAAGACAAAGACAGTCATTATTAGAAACATTAACAACAAACTTATAGAACACATAATATGCATGGTTTATAAGAAAGTAACATTCAATAAGATTATACATATAGAAGTATTTGTACTAAACATGCAATTGCTACAATACTTGCAGGGTTTCATAAAATTAACAAATCAAATATGTGATAAACTAAAATTAAATCCTAGCAAATAAATGTGTCATTAATAATCCATGACTGCTTAACAATATTTAAATAGCAAAACAAATACTCTCTATTAAGCAAATCATCAAATACCGAGTATCCGACGTTTGAATTATTCTTTAAATTCTGACACATATTTTAAAGAAAAACACAATTCATGTCAGATAAACGACCAAAGTTCTTAAAAAATGTTTTTTAAGAATTTACCAGAACTTCATAACATATTTTTTACTACGCAAGTAAATTTAGCAATAATAGATGCATAATTATTTTTTCCAAAAAGAAGCAAATCATTTAGACTAAGCATATATGTGTAATTTGTTCTGTAGACTCTTCATCTTTATGAGAGCATGATCTATGAATACTTATTAGTGCTTAATGCATATCGTTAAATTTTTCTGGGTAAGAATTTTTTTGACATTTACTTCACAGCAAACATTTGGTTTGCTAAGAAGAGATGGGATAAGAATAGGACATAAATAAAAGCTGTCTATCATCTTTGGAAAAAAAGCTGTTAGGTTGTCTGATGAAAGGCAATTTATTATTTTCAATAATTAAAATAAGTTAAAAACGAGAAACTAAGAAATAAAGAAGCAGAATATAATGTTTATCCTCAAACAAGATAGCTAGACATGTCATTAAGTAGGGAAGTTTATCTTATAGTGGTAAAAGAGAAATCCCTTTACAGAAGGTAATTTTAATGCTTCTGGTTATAAAAGAACACTTTGCATGGTAAACTGGACGCAAGTGTAATCAAAATAGAAATTTAGAAACACATATTTTTAATATAACAATGATTCTAAGTATTATTCCATTAAAACCGAAAAATACCATACAACGTTCTAACGATATACCGGATGAAAAATACCATAAAACGTTCAAACGAAATATCAGACGAAAAATACCATACAACGTTCTAATGTAATACCAGACATTTCAACAAACATTAGTAAAATTGTAAATTTAAGAATTGATCAGAACATAAATAGAATATATCTTAGAAAAATATATCAACTAAAAGAAAACTTTTAGTCAATGATTTAAAAAAAAGCACCATTTTGATTGAAAAAATCTATCCTCCTATGAAAAGACGTCTGCAAGAAATTGATGTGAGAGATATGTATAAGAATTTAAAACAAAATGAACTGTTAAATTGAGATTCATTATTAAAAGAACCAAATATGTAAATACTTACTTTTATTTACTCATTTTTAGTTATTTATTTGTAATGTACGAAAAATATTCTCATTTAGTTGTTTGAATATATTTTCCAGTACTTGCAAGTTTTTTGAGAGTTAAATGAATTAGAAATTTTGCTCATTAAATTCAATATTTACCAAAATATTGGTGCTAAAAGATATTTTGCCTCTAATTTACAGTAATGAGATGACACAATATAATGTAGCATATTTATTATAAAATAAATATATATACATAATTTGTGAACCCAATTAAAAGCAATGTTAAGTTTAAAAGTACAAGGAATATAAAATTTCAGATAATTCGACTTTGAATTTATTTTATTTAAAAGGGCAGAAACATGAGAATAAGATAGAAAATTTCCAGAACAATTATTTCCCGAATTATATAAAAAGCAAAATGAATTTGAAAAATCAAAGATTTAATGATTACTTTGAAATAAAAACACACACATTCGAAGTAATTTAATATCACTAAATAGGACACTGCATTCCGCCTCCATACTGACCACTGGAATTGCGAAACAAATGGCAGAAATTAACTCCACTATTTGAAACAAAAATATTGGACAATTTAATAACAGGAGAGCATTTAACTACAACAACTAAAAAAAGAAAAGTAGCTAGATAGCGAGGAATTGATGTTTATAAATAACAGCCTATTAATCTAAAATATATTAAATTACACAAAAGGAATAAGATGAGTTATTTTTGTAAGTTATTTTTTATTTATTTTTTGCTTCTATTTGTAAAGCACGACTTCAATCAGGACTTATAAAACACAAATTATTTCAAAAGTTTTTGCTTACACTTTTAGTGTACTTCTTACATTACATCATTTATTTGAGAAAAGAATGGAATAGAACAGCATTAATTTGAGAAAATAACTTATTTTAAGTATATCTGTTATAAAAGTGTATAGTATTGTAAAAAATATTAAAAGTTCAGAAAAAAACCATGAAATATATATATGCTATTCAACAAAATAGGCAGTTTCAACAGAGGACTAATGCCAAATGATAGTCATAAAATCCAATCAGTATGCAAAAAACAATATGCTTCATGGTGAATAATACACGATTTATAAGCAATTAGAAGGTCACAAATGTGTATATGCAAGAAACACACACACACATTAGTGTTCATTACTAAGCAATATTAATCTTAGAGTACTGAATACTAATATTAATATTTTATTTTGAATAATTCGCAATTCAAGGAGCATATTAACTTTGAAATGCAACGAAATAAGTATGCTTCAAAATATTTATCCTCGATTTAATATAAAGATATAATATAAAAAATAATCTATGATATTTGTATGATATAGTACAAAAATTTTCAAATAAAAATATTAGAATATATATATATATATATATATATATATATATATATATATATATATATATATAAAGTTAAAAACTAAGAATTTATTTTTTACACGTATAAAATTATTATCTATAAAAATTATAACAATTTTATAGATTAAAAAAAATATTTTAGATAGAAAAAGAGAGAGAGAGAGAGTTATATACTTCTATCTACTATTGAATTATTCTTTCCCAAAGAAACTAAAAGGTAGTGTTTGTTGAGAAACATCATTCTAAACATGGCGAATAAAGCGACTTACTCTAGTCTCTTTGGTATAGAGATAATGGTAGAGTTGATAAATAGGTGGGGTATTTTTTGTAGTTCCAGTAAAATTTAGAAGAATATGCGCAACCTTGGCAACGACAAAATTTATACTCATCATACATAAGATACTGAGATTATTGTTTGGTATTCTTATGATATTGAGATCAATAATAGAATTACCATAGAATTTTGCATCAGATATCTTAATGCGAAATAATGGATTTTGTTAGTGTTAATCTTTCCCGAGTAACATCTGCCGGCATTGTCAAAGAAGAAATCAACTTCACATCCTATGTATCCTGTTAAACATAAATTGGTCTGTGTCAGGAAAAATAACTCTTAGTTGAGAAAATTCTAGATAAGAGTTTTATCAGAACAGCTGCTTCTGCCAAAGTGGACGAGGGGCTAATAAAAGGAGCATTTAGAGTATGTGAAAGGAATGTGTAACCTGGTAATGAGCATTGCATTATGAATCCATTTAGCAGCTGCTTTCTTTGCGTATCAAACCTTAAGATTATAAGAACAAATCAGTTTATTCACAGTATTTGTAGCACATGAAAAGGTCCATAAATATGAAGAATGCTAGAATATTTTCACTTAGCATAAAATGCATCTCTCCTGTTTTCATTCAACACCTTGGTCAAAAATTTTTTTTGATTAGTTAGATACCAAAGCTGGAAGCTGACCATTAATGCACGTTCTCCATTCTCGAAATCATTGCAGATGAAAAGAAAGTTAAAATTAATTAAAAGTTTATTATTTCTTTACGTAAATTTCTGACTCTGGATGTTTATTTCCAATGCTATAACATTTTTATTAATATTTTATGAAGTACAGTGAGTGCGAGAAAAATATATATTTATTTTCTCTTTTGTGTTTTCCATTGTAACGACAATTTACTTGATTACTTCCAACTGTCGTTATAGTGAAACGCAAGTTTATTTGGCATAAATATATAGAAAAAATAGAATACTTTTATAGAAAAAAGAAGTGAATACTACTGGTGCTTCCTTTGCAATGTCCTTTCTGTGAACTGAGTTTGTATAGTTGTTGAACGTTAAACAATGAAAAACAAATTCATTTCAGCGCAAATATTAAAAAAATTTTAGGCTAAACTGTAATTTTCGTAGAAATTTACGTTTATCTTTGTTTTTGCGAGTAATATATAGAGAGATTTATCTGTGTTTTCTGCACGACAGTTCTATTTTATTGTTTTTTTTTCTTTTCTAGATGTGAATGCGTGAAGTAATAGATTAAATGTAGTTCACATGAAGTCAGAATACATAATAATGAATTATCATAACATATTATTGAATACTTCATGACATCTATCACACTGGATTAGAAAAAGTTTATTTGATTAAGATCTCTTTGGGTCTTAATGATAAGACTGTGCTCTTCGGAATGGAAGATCACGGGTTCAATTCAAGCCACAGTTGAACAATTAGCGATAGTTGTTGAGCTTCGTTTCATGATGCATATCTTCCGGGATCCACATGTTTGTGAGATGTCTGGGGTTTCTCTTTTGTGGCATAAATAACGATCCTAATCTATGCGAAATCCTCCAAAAAGGTAAACGTGACATATTTTCAAATATTTTAGGGTAACATACGTCAGACAAAATGTCTATTAAATGGTATCAAGTTTAGTAGACATGTATATATTCACCGCACTTCAGTGGAAGAACTACATTTTTTGAAGTATAATTACCCAGATTTGATCTCAGCCATTGTTAATGGATGTTTCAAATCTCCCTATTAAAGATTTTTTTATTGGTGGGATCTGTCGATTTAATTTGGAACACGCCTTTGTAACATGTATGTAGATATATGCACTGAAATCAATTGCTATATCATATTTCCGGAAATCAAGCAAAAATAATCATGAAAAATGATATTTAAATGTAAAACTGACTACTAGACATACCGTTCATAACATCTCACAGAATATCACTCGGAGCCTGAAGGTCAATTTTGAGAAATTATTCGAGATGTGTGAAAATGTCATTCACATATTCGAGATGGGGGAAAAAGTATATCCCAATATTAATGGGAAAAACGTTATTTAAATACATCAATTAAATCTAGTCACAGCCGCATCTTGAACACGTCAATGTTTAGAAAAAAATGCGTTATCTGCGCATTTGTAGATGATTGAGACCTTAAAGTAGTTTTCAATGAATGTCATGTAGGCATTGTGTTAAATATATACACTGCTGGACAATTGCTAAGGACGGATAACACTATCATCCATAGCAACCACAAAATCAAAGTAAGCAAAATGTGGAAAATTAGAGTAAGTGCGGGATATAGTAAGAAGAAGTATGCGTATGTAAATTTTTTTTCAACGTCTGTTCATCACGTGATAGAGCTTTAAAGGTTTCGACGCGTGTGGACAGTTGTTGTTTCAAGTCAAAGTTTTACAGGAAAGATTTCATAGACAAACTTGAAATTTTTGGCATGTCTTCCCGACATCACTTAGATGATTTTATGCGTGGCCGAATTATTGGAAAGATCGAAGAAGGGCGAAAAATAACAGATGTTGCCAGGGAGTTCGACATCGCTCACAGCGTTGCTTCACGGCTGTGGAAATCATTTAAAACTACTGGAATGTGTAGTAGGCGGCACGGGGGAGGTCGTGTTAGAAGTACGACGCCTGCAGAAGACAGATGTATCGTCCTATCAGCAAAAAGGAACAGGCACACCACAGCTCAGCAGGTCGCAAATCAGTTTCTTGCTGCCTCAGGAAAGCAGATCTCCCGAAAAACTGTTGCCAGACGTTTGAGGGGAGGAGGACTATACGCCCGCAGACATGTTGTGTGTGTCCCATTGACCAAACAGCACCGTACTGCCCGTTTGCAATGGTGTCGTGAGCATCGCAATTGGATTGAACAGGACGGCATGCGTACTATTCTCAGATGAGAGTAGGTTCAGTCTGTCATCGGATTGCAGACGCCAACTTATCTGGCGCGAGAATGGTACTGCTTATCTTCCAGAAAATATCCAGGAAAGGGACCGATATCCAACATGCAGTGTCATGGTGTGGGCTGGCATCATGATCAATGGCCGCACGCCCCTACATCTGGTTGCGAATAGGACTATGATACATTAATGAAGTTCTACTTCCTCATGTTCGTCTTTTCCGTGGTGCTGTCGGTGATAAATTTGTTTTTATGGACGACAACGCAACATGTCATCGAACACTCGCTGATCAGGATTGTCTAGACAGCGAGGGTATTCAACGCCTCGTATGACCATCACGTTCTCCAGATCTAAACCCCATTGAAATTATAACGGATGCTTTGGGAAGGCAAGTTGCTGGTCGAAATTATCCTCCGACAAACAAGAACACCCTCATCCGTGCACTCCCAGAGGAATGGGATAAATTACTTCAACAGATGCTGGATAATGTTGTGCAAAGTATGATATGACGTGTGAAATATTGTATCACACTCCACGGTGGACATATCCCGTATTGATGCCTTTCTTCAAGATGCCTGCTGACTTTTAGATGCATTGTTCCATTTTTCCGTATGCAGCATCAAATAAACATTTTTTTCTTTCAGATATTTCAAAGCTTTTGTACTTTCCAGAACAATAAATATTCTTTACTCTAATATCTTAATAGTGTGGCAACTATATTTTATCCTACTAGGCCTCATGTCTCGCTTAATGTTATGCTACATTGCAATTTGTGATCCGTCCTTAGCAATTGTCCAGCAGTGTATTACTTTAACGACTACATCTGTCGGCAAATAAAATTCAAGGTCTGGGGGAAAAGAATTTCTTTATTGGATATTTATAGTTACTGATTTTCTGACAATCGGTTTCACGGATAATTCATGCTACACGAAAATGCCAAATTACTCCCAAACTAAAACATCATCTTTAATTTTAAAATAATATGCAACCTTTTTAAAAAGAAAAGAAACAAAAAAGAAAAACACAATTTCATAGTGTTTCTAATGGTTCCAATTAAATCCCTTAAACATTTGTTCATTTTAAATTTGTCAGTAGTAATTCACTTCTTACCTTATAAACGATCACTTCTGGATTATTCATATTCCTTAAATTGTTGGAGCTGTTCATATATGATTAATACTGTTCATTAAGTGTTGAGTAACCTTACATAAACATGTAAACGAGAGTTTTTAAATGTAACACGTAAAAGAAAATTAAAACAAACTTTAACTGTAATGTTTCTTTTAATTTATTTTGCAATTCTTCAAGAATATCCCTAATTTAACAAAAGCCATTTTCCTTGTGAAGAAGCTTCTATTAAAAGCTTAGAATAGAATTCGTTAACGCATAAAATTTTAAATATATATTCTTTTATTTGCTTATATCTTAATTACACGGTGTATGTATAAAGAACATTGAACATTGCTTTTATTCTTTATAGAATCTCTAAAATAAAAACTAAATTATTTCTTATCCTTTACATAAACTCGCCAATAAAAAGCGCCAGAACCTTTTCCAGAACTGACATTATCTCTGTGAACTTAGATCAGAGTATTCTTCAATAAAATATTAGCATATCTGTGACACCCGTTATGTAACCCGATCTTTCTCGTATTTCAAACTTTTTTACAACTTGACACATTTGTTATATACCTTCCTGTTAATACTATTCCTTTCCTGTTTTTAACACATATTCGATGAATATGCCTTCCCGCTTTTACCATTGCTTTTACAGAAACTAATAACTTTAACCTTTAACTATTTCTAAAGAAAACAGGCAGTAACTACGCAATTCAACAGAATAAGTGTAGAAGATATCAGTTTCATTATATAAGGCTAAGGTAGATTTCTCATGTAGCAGGAAGCAGTGAACGAAATGAAATCCGTTTCTTTTTAAAAGCGTCAATCAAAGAATCAAAAGCATAATTTTCGTTTCTTGCTTGAATCGTATCCATTTTCATATAGAAATTAATCCTTATAAGTTTATACTTAATTTAAAAAGTAAAATAAAATTAAAGTAAAAAAGATAAAAATTACTTTTTTATAAATTATATAAATGTTAGTTGAAACTGGGTTAGCTCCAGTTTCAACGTTCATAGAAAAAATTGAGCTACTGTTTGTTGAGTGTATATTCTATGAAAGAAAAATCAACAATAAAGGACTTTATTAACAAAAATATTCTCAAGCAAAAAAGATAGAATTAAATAAAATAAAACGCCTTTTGTTTTTAAAAACATTTGATGTAAAAGTATATTTCTTACTTTCAAAAACTCGTCACAAAAGTTAAAAAAAAATTCTTTTTCTTTCATTTTTATAAATAAATAATATATATATATATATATATATATATATATATATATATATATATATATATATACACACACTGCTGGACAATTGCTAAGGACGGATCACAAATTGCAATGTAGCATAACATTAAGCGAGACATGAAGCCTAGTAAAAGAAAATATTTTACTGATGTCTGAAAAGTCTGAAATGTCTGAAAAGTTGCCAAACTGTTCAGACATTAGAATAAAGAATATTTATTGTTCTGTGGAAAGTACAAAAGCTGTGAAACATCTGAAAGAAAAAAAAGTTCATTTATTGCTGCATACGGAAAAATAGAACAATGCATCTAAAAGTCAGCAGGCACCTTGAAGAAAGGTTACAGTACGGGATATGTCCACCGTGGAGTGTGATGCAACATTCCACACGTCGTATTATACTTTGCACAACATTATCCAGCATCTGTTGAGGCAATTTATCCCATTCCTCTGGGAGTGCACGGATGAGGGTGTTCTTGTTTGTCGGAGGATAGTTTCGACCAGCAACCTGCCTCCCCAAAGCATCCCACACATTTTCAATGGAGTTTAGATCAGGAGAACGTGATGGACATACGAGGCGTTGAATACCCTAGCTGTCTAGACAATCCTGAACAGCGAGTGTTCGATGACATGTTGCGTTGTATTCCATAAAAACAAATTTATCACCAACAGCACTACGGAAAAGACGAACATGAGGAAGTAGAACTTCATTAACGTAAGGTTGGCCCGTCATAGTCCTATTCGCAACCACATGTAGGGGCGTGCGTCCATTGATCATGATGCCGGCCCACACCATGACACTGCAAGTCGGATATCGGTCCCTTTCCTGAATATTTTCTGGACGATAAGCAGTACCACTCTCGCGCCAGATCAGTTGGCGTATACAATCCGATGACAGACTGAACCTACTCTCATCTGAGAATAGTACGCATGCCCAATCCTGTTCAGTCCAATTGCGATGCTCACGACACCATTGCGAACGGGCAGTACGGTGCTGTCTGGTCAATGGGACACACACGATAGGTCTGCGGACGTATAGTACTCTTCCCCTCAAACGTCTGGCAACAGTTTTTCGGGATATCTGCTTTCCTGAGGCAGCAAGAAACTGATTTGCCACCTGCTGAGCAGTGGTGCGCTTGTTCCTTTTTCCTGATAAGACGATATATCTGTCTTCTGCAAACGTCGTACTTCTAACACGACCTCCCCCTAGCCACCTACTACACATTCCAGTAGTTTTAAATGACTTCCACAGCCGTGAAGCAACGCTGTGAGCGATGTCGAACTCACTGGCAACATCTGTTATTTTTCTCCCTTCTTCGATCTTTCCAATAATTCGGCCATGCATAAAATCATCTAAGTGATGTTGGGAAGACATGCCAAAAATTTCAAGTTCGTCTATTAAATCTTTCCTGTAAAACTTTGACTTGAAACAACAACTGTCCACACGCGTCAAAACCTTTAAAGCTCTTATGAACGCTATCACGTTATGAACAGACGTGGAAAAAAAAATTTGCATACGCATACTTCTTCCTATATCCCGCACTTTATATATATATATATATATATATATATATATATATATATATATATATATATATATATATATATATATATATATATATATATATATATATATATATATATATATATATATATATATATATATATATATATATATATATATATATATATATATATATATATATATATATATATATATAAGGTATAAATATTTAAATACCTATTCCTCATCATCGAATTGTGAAATTGCATTATTTCTTTACGTGAATAAAAATTTTTTTCGGAATCACACACACACAAGAACCATTCATCAAAAATAATTTTTAGAAATTTTGGTATGCTCAAAATAACAGAAAATATCGTATTTGCTTCACTGTAAAATAAGCAATTGTTTTCAAATTATGGATAAAATTACATTCAATTTTTATAAAATATTTGTATTTTCCTGGGATTTTATTGGAGATTTTTGGTTCGACTAACTAAAATATGTGTGACTGGGTAATTAAATTAATGAGAATCGAAAAGATCTTTCGTAATTTGAGAACTGGTTCCTGTTTTATCATATTTATTCTGAAATCACTGAATTGCAGATGATTTTCCACTTCAGAACCACAAGGGGATATTAATATTGGATTAGAAACGATTCAAACATAAATACATGGACAATCAATCAATCAATGAACAACTTGTGTCCAAGAGAGATTCAAACTATAAGAATCTAGATAAAATGGTCACACAACGTGATATACGTGCGTTACATGGCATTAATCACTTTAAAAAAGAAGGCAATTTTCAAATAAGTTCATTTTATAGTGTTCTATAAAATGATACATTTTTATTTGTATATATATCAGTATTTAAAACAAATATTTTTAAACTAGAGAAATAAAAATATTTTACGAAGTTCCACATAAAAAAGAGAGTTTAAATTTGTAAAATTCAGCCAAAAAGTAGTAAAATGAGAGGTATTAAATCAACAAACATATCAAGCATACACATTTTAAAAAAAATATATCAATTTACCTAATTATCCTGTAGGATGATGCTTAAAAATTAGTATGTTATAAAATTTTTCTATAAAAAAGTAATAATGGTTAACAAGATTCCATTCAAAATCTGTTACCAATTATATTTTTCATTTTCAAAATATATATCAAATTTAAATTAATAAGAAGTCATATTTTTTGCAAAGGAGAATATAATTTCGGAAGCATAAGCGTTTATGTAAAACACTTTACGTTTCATAATACCACTGAGTTTCTTTTCAGTAACTAATTACAAGTATTTGTGGTAAATTATATTATTTTTAGCGGTTTGTATTGTATTTTATTCATTGCTGCGAAAACATAGTTTATGCCAACAGAAATTTTTATAGATCTGGTAATATATTTTATGCATCTGGTAACGTGCTTTTTTCAGGATGGATTAGTTGCCATGAATCTTTCCGTACTTCGTATGAGAAAATATTAAACATAAATTCCCTTTCCTTACTTAATAGGATAAATTCTTTTTCAGTACCAAGTTGCTCAAATTCAATGCAAGTAAACTCATAATTATACATATAGTTGTCCTATATTCTACAACGCGAATATAGGAGCATTGAAAGAGTGGCAGTGATCTATAGTATACATTTGTAATATTTATCTATATCTAGCATCTACAGGTTGAACCAGTGAAAACTATTTGAACCCTGAAAGAATATATTTGAAACAAGGGTAACTACTTCCTTTGGGGGTGGTAGAGGAAGGAACGCTGCGTTCTTCTATTCACTAGTTAGTAAATTCGGCAAACACTTCAAGTATGGATATTTAGAGCAGTCCATAATCTACATTAAAACATACATCTCAGTCACATTATAAATGAAAAAAACTTGATCACAGAATAACAAACCAAACAATCATGAAATTTCTTTTCTTTGATCCAAATTCAGATTTTCCAAAGGTTTATCTGATGAGTAAAGAGGATAGCAAAACCATCTCTTTTTAGAAGTCATTAAATATCTGAAAGTAGGAGGAGACATCTTATTTCACACATCTTATTTTTCTTCAACTTTTTCATCAGGATCCAATGAATTGTGTTTTTGCTCATACTTTTCATGTCCTCTAGTAGTCTGTGCTAAACATGGTCACTTATTATGATTTCTTAAGGTTATTACGATCATGGTTTATATGTAACTTGAACGATTCCTCTCCTCGCATATTCAATGTGTTCATCGTCTTACAGAAATTCCCTTCCATTTGAAAACTGCTTGTATCAATTAAAAAGGCGAATGACTTAAGTATTTCGTTATCTTGCTCTTTCAACAAGCAAGACAAATGTAGCGTTACGACAAATTGCAGAATGAAATTTTAACGTGTAAAAATTTGCAAAGTTTGAGTTTCCTGATGAGAAGCAGCGTCATCTCTTGTCCAATAGTTTAATGTGTCCGAAATTTTTTAAGATTGATTATACTTTTAAATCTAAGCATATTTATTGTATTAATTTATGTAATTACAGCTAATCTGTTTATAATTGATATTTCATTAGCAACGATTTCTCTTCTGCTAGCATCTGTAATCATAGAAAGTATGATATAAATATTTTACATATTTTTCTCTATCTCGAATAAATTATGTTCTTACTTTAATTGTTAAAACAAAATTTGATGCTGATATATGAGTTTGAAACACACAGGAAAAAACCGATTAAAGAATATTGACTTAAAATTCAACTAATGTGTATCTTATCAAACATATTTATAATTAAATTTATGACTTCTCACCTTAACAAGCGTATATTTACATATTTTTCATCTTTTCTTCGGCTTTATATAAATTCTTATTCATTAAACTGCTAACTTCTAATAACATTTCAAGAAAATGAAGAATTATTACCTCCCAGAATGAAAATCTTCCGCAATGTGAAAATGTTATTATGATAATAATTCATTTATTTTTTTGAAGTAGATGATAGTTATATTTTTAACACATTTCACTTTTTGTGCTGACTTTTTTATCCTGAATTCTCAGTTATTCCCCCCCCTAAATATACCAGCTGTAGAAAGTTCTTTCTCTAACCTTAAGATAATCCTTGTTGTATGTTTTTACGCCCAATATATTACCAAAAAGTAAGTCACAGGACAAAGCTAATATTATAAAGAACTAGATGATGTTAAATAGGACTAATAAGTTTATAAGGGATAGAAAAAGAATTTGGCATAATTGTTTTAAATCTTCCCTGCAACATAAATGTTTTCAGATTTTTCAAGTATACAATAATACTTGAAAAACTTGAAAACATTTTAAAGTAAAAGAAAATTTGAACATACGAAAATCAATGTTATTTGAAGACTTAATCAGTATAGATATTCAAATTGCACTACTTAAGTATTCATTCATTCATTTATTGTCGTGTGCCAGCTAGGCTGGCAACATGGGGTGCGCTGCTCCACTTTTCCAAGTGAACAATATTTTGGTGTGGAGTCCGACTTCCTCAGTACACACATACCGTAGGGGCTCGTTTATAGGGTAGGCAAACATTCACACCTCATTCATATAAGGAAAGGACAAAGGCAGGATATATAGATAGAGAAAGTACATCCATGCCCGAACCGGGATTCAAACCCAGGACCTCCTTATCCGCAGTCAGGCACGCTGACCACTAGACAAGTTGGTCGGCTACTTAAGTATTATTGAAGGTAATATAGAATTGTTACTACACCATTTAAGGATTATATATATATATATATATATATATATATATATATATATATATATATATATCTTTCTCCCACGACCAAGATTATTTTACTGAATTACTGCCTTATCTTTAAATCAACGTTTCTAAACTTAGTGACTTTAAACATAAAATCATTGGCAAAGAAACAGCTGTAACGTGACTTCGAATATGAAACATTATAATGCAAATTAGAATATGTAACTAAACACTGATTTTGGACAAAAGATTTTGGGATTTGCTTAAAAACATTGTAAACAAATTCCAAAATCTTATCATATGAAAAAGGCTTAAGAAAGTAGAATATGTATTAAAAATACAAGTTGTATTTTTATTTCGTTCAATATTACCGATATTGCTATGACAGTATTTTGAACTTCGTGTTATAATTTATGAATAAACTGCGAGGACTCTTTAAATATTAATGTATTGCAGCCAGAATATATATAATATAATCTGATAAAATTCCAAACTTATTGTTCAAGAATTCATTTTAATTATTTGTCACGTTACAAATCAATAAATCTGAATATTTAAATTTTAGGCGCGTTCATGGGAAGAAGTTCATCACAGTTACAGTGAAATAATTGTATCAGAATATCTTACCTCGTGAGGCTTATAGTCAGTCAGAATGCTGTCAGCTCCAATTTTCTTCCGATATGCCAAATTCTGAAATACAAAGTATTTTACATCAATCGATGGTAATGAAAGAGATATCTCGATGAATTATTTTATAAGGAACAATTAAATTGATAATGTTTCCTCTTTTTAGAAACTGCCAAGAGAATGTAAATCAAAACACATTACTGTTTTTGTTAGGTTATTATTTTATAAGTAGCAAGCATTATATAGTAAGTTTTGTAATGAAAGGAAGAGCATTTATAGAAAAGAACACTAGAAAAGTGTTTTATTTCTTATAGGTCTTTCTTTCACCTCACAAGAAAATATTATACTAATGGAGGTCAAAATATGATTTACATGTAAAAAATAATAGAGATTTGAATGAAGCAAAATTCTCAAGCCATTCAGAGAATGAGTCTAAATTTAAAGCTTTGTTGTAATTTTTATTCCGATATTTTTAAAGGAAGAAAGACTTAAAGCAATATGGAAGTCTTTTAATAGTACCGCGATTTCGAATAAAAGGTACGCCCTGAAGATTGATCTTCGTTATGTATTTATTATCTTAATCTAAATCTATTTTAGTAAAGGAATACTTCTTTGCTTATAAAAAGAACGTGTACCAACTCTAACAGAAGATAAATGTTGTCAGGATCCAATATATTGTGAAAGTTATTTTTAACACTCTTTGAAAACAGAATACTAAAACTGGTCAAATTCTTTAAAAGGGATAGGGATCACAAGAGAGTAGGTTTTACAAGCATCTATATAGATCAACTAACTTTATCCTAGAATATATATATTAAGTTATTTATAAAATATAAATATATTAAATTCAAATGCTTCAACAATTAACCATAAAAATATACTTACTTTTTTGTTTCTCAACTAGCATTAAATTTTTTTACATCTTTTATGTAGGTTAACCATGATCAAAGAGCTAATTAGCTTAGCTATTTTTCCATCTCCATACTTAATTTTTGGGTTTCTGTGCTTTCAAATTGAAAAGTTTGAGACTAATTGTGAGTTATTGATTTAAATTTTAAAAAAATTATAATTTATGTAAATAGTTCTTTTTAGTAAAGTTGCAGTTTAATGTAGAATTGAGTTTTTTGAGCGTAAAATACAAATTAGAATTTAGCCAATATTGAACAACTAGAAATAGCTATAACGCTTCTGTTTTCTATATGCACGTCTGTTAGAGTGGGGACTTGACAGTTTGCTAGGTCTTCACCCTTGCAATGGATGGATGGTGTCTCCCTGTAAGAAGTGAGTGGAATAAGTTTTATGATATTATAAGCTGTAATGTTATCCACTCTGCGGTATCAAACGAAATCGAGTACTTCCGATTCCTCAAATCATAAAAACCTATAAATATCTTTTCAACTTTAAAAAAATCTTGTCCTACATAAAACTACACAAGACAAATAATCAAACAAAATAAAAATTATCAAGTATTGTTAATCTCGGGATTATCAATACTTGATTATTACAAGCTAATCTCGGGATTATCAAGCAGAGCTAGGAAATCCTCATGAATCTAAAAAGTCTAAAAAAAAAAAAAATGAGGATCCTACAGATTATCAAGTAAATAGGGCTATTCCAGCAAATTTCATGACGAGATAATCAAAATGGAGCACATGAAATGGAACATCGAAATTATATGAAAACGTACAAGCGTGGTGTGGACATCAATACATGATGCGATTAAAACTTCTGATGAAAAGGATAATTTATTCTTTAAAAATTCACAAATATATCAGTGATTTGAAAGTTTTGTTGTTCCTAATCTAAATTTACCTAACAAGATAGGTTGTAGCAGTAAGATATATATATATATATATATTAAAGCTGTAAGATATCTATGAATGTAATGATATAAATAGACTCTCAGATTAGTGAAACATGTAGAATGTTCATTCTGCCTCAGATAGTCCCTTAATGTATAAATATGGAGCTAAATCTGAGAACCGTAATGGGCATGAAAAGACTTTAATGCATCGCAAAATATTCTTTTGTTGAATGTAACGAAGCATTGTCTTGTTGTAAAATTACTCTAGGAAAAATCCCACTCTAGTGTCCATTAAAAGCAATGTAAGTGTACTAAAGGTGACCAAATTGTATCGCTGAGCAAGTTACCTGAATTACTTATAAATGCAATTGAGATTCAAAAGGTCATGGGTTAAAATCCGTTACTTCGCAGATGAGTCAGTGAGGCTCGTCATGTTTTTGGATTGAAGTGTTGATTTCAAAACCCACACAGACACAAAGAGGATCATCGTAAGAATTGAAATTGATTTCGGATTCATCACTGTAACCCACTGCGTTTTTCTGAGCAACTGTCAATCATCGATGATGGTCATGTAAATGCTCGTTGTCACGCAATGTGAATTTTAAATATATATATATATATATATATATATATATATATATATATATATATATATATATATATATATATTTATAAATACTGATTTAAAATTTGGATACTTGAAAAATTGGAAATGAATTAATATTGATGGTGGGGTTTTTATGCACGTTTGTTTGCAATTATTAAATTTGTTTTCAACATATTTTATAAGATAAAAGACTAATTTTTAATAATTTTTATTACAAATCTGTTTAAATTTTATCTTTCAATCAAAATCTTAACAATATTAGTTTATTTAAGCATGTTGTGTTATAACACAGCATAGCAAATTTCATCATTATAATTGATTATTTAAAAAATGAAGTCCGTTATAAATTTTTGCATGCTATCATTATAAAACATTTGGAAGTACGAAAATCATTATTTATTAGAATCAAATTTTTGTGTAAGTTCCGATAAAAAGCATTTTTTTCGCAATGCCCGGATGCCCTTTAGATATACGTATTCAGCGCTACAAGAAGCAAAAATGATGGTATGGGGTACCCAGAGCCATCTTCGCCCCGAAAGTGAAAGGATAAGGAAACACATACACAGACAGACATCCATACACAGAGAAAGGAACATCCACACCCGAACAAGGATTATAGCCTGGGACCGACTGCTTCGAAGTTGGGATCGCTAACCACTCCGTCACCGGTCGACCCGGAGAGTACTACATTGAATTTGAAATTAGTCTTCATGTATTTCTATCATTTAAGTTCATGTGCAGTTTTTATTAATCAATGCACTATTGGCTACAAATTGTTTTTGTGGTCTCGTGATTTTTTTAACATACTATTTAAAAATTTATATTTTAGATAATACTTTATTTCTGCAACATAATAATGTTCATTTTGACTAAAATATGGATGTAGTAACAAAGTGGGTAGGATGCAAAATCAGATATAAAGAAATTTTTTGAAAAGTATGTATACTTTAGCTATAAAATCAAAGTAAAACCTATGGTAGAGTTGCAACCAATGACAATTATGGAAAGGTTTCATAATAAATTCATTGAAATAATATTATATAAATAGAGAGAAATAATTTCAGTTGTCAATACTTTACTAAAAATTAATATAATTGCTTTCCCTTTTAAAAATATGTGTAGTTTAAAATTAAAACTTAATCATAATAAACAAATTTTCTTATTAATTCTATTGAGAGTGAAAATATTATTTTGCTCATAGGTAATTAAAAAAGATAAAAAAAGTAGTTATATTTAGGTAGTTATTTAAAGTTACAAATTGTTTGAAATTTTATGAGTATTTAGTATACTTTAGAGACAAAAATATTTTAATTAAATTATTTTATACAGATCTTAATTTCAGAGTATGTACTCCATATATATGTGTAGCATACAATATAAAGTATATATATTCAAAAAATAGTAATAAAATATATTAATGTGCATTCTAAAGAAAAGAAACAAAATAGAAATAAATTCACCAATATGCCCAGAAAAGCAAAGACAAAATGCACGCTTAAATGTTTGGAAAAAATTACCGAATTTTAAATCAGTTTCAAGCACAATTTTATGAAAAGTCAACACGTATTTGATGAATGTTCTTTTTTCAGAGCAACATTTACTTCCTCATAAAAAAATAACGGATATAAAAGAATAAAAGACATGATATTTATATTACAATTATAATTTGTATTATATATAGCATTTTTCATGGGAACCCATACATTTTTAATCAATATGAAAAACTGTATCAGAAATGTTTTACAGAGATTCTATTTTAAAATTGCAAAAAAGTAAACATTCATTTAGTTATTTAATGCATCTATTTTCTTAAAAATAGCCAAAATAGATTTCAATGTGTAGACTAGAAATATACATAATAGGGTTTAAATTTCAAAAAATATTATAAAAGAGATTTCAAAGTGAGTGAGTACATATGAAAGCATGCAAGCGATTTCAAACTGGACTGTCGGTTGGAAAAGAAAATGGTAGGAAATTTATAAAAGGAGTAGAGCTAAAAAAAAGACAAAATGAAGAGGTACGCAAATACTTTAAATGAAGTTTGCTTGCTGCCAATTGTTTTCACGCAAAATATTATATTACTTGGTTTTTTTCATAAATTAAAAAAAATTAAAAGAATAATTACAGAAATAGTTATTTTAACTGTTTAAACCAACGAAAAACGAATATCATTTTTACAGTGATCTCTTTTATAAAAATATAGTCCAAATGAACTCAAATGAAGAGGATTCTTATTGGATAAAAACTTGAAAACATACAACAAAGGAACGTTCTAGATCATTTTTGGGGAGAAGGAAGTTAGATTTTATAACAATTTGGTGTTGCAATCAATAAAGGAAACCAAAAACCAATAAGTGTTTTTTTATGTAATGGATAGATTGAAGCCCCTAATCACTCTTCAATTCTACTATCAATACAATTCAGCCATTCATATTGATATGAAATTGAAGATTTCTTTTCAATTCTACTGTTATGATTACGATGTGTGAATTTTAATAAAATTGATGATTCAAATAAAATATTCAAATGAGATTTTTCTGAAGTAAATAACTCCTACATGCAGATATTTAAATTTGATGTCCTTTGAAAAAAAAAAACAGACCTACAATATTAAAGTTTTCAAATTAACGATTTATTTCGATTACAGCAAAATCGAGCTTAATTACAAAATGAAAAATATTAAAAAAAATACAAATATTTAACTAGCAAGATGAGCTTAACTTAAAATAGGATATTTGCGTCATAAAAGTAAGTATGCAAACAAAAACAAAGACATTAATATTGCAAATTTTACAATTTTTCAAGATAATTAGTAATTTGTTTTATAGCCTTTTTGGGTTTTATAACAGCTCTCAATCTATATGGCACTGATTTTACTAAATCTTGAGTGACAGAAGATGGTATTTTCTGCCACTCCTCCAAAAGGGCTTTTTTTAGATTATTCTTAGTTTCGATCTCTTGCTTTCTAATTTGGCGATCGAGATAATTCTACAAGTGTTCAATGGGATTAAGATCAGCTGACTGCGGTGGGGTTTTTAGCTGTTTTCGCACGTTATATAGCAGCCATTCCCGAACAACCCGAGCAGTATGTTTGGGATCATTATCTTGTTGGAAAGTGAAGGATCCATCGAGTCCTTATTTAGAAGCACTTTGGCTTAGATTATTCTTTAAAATATTCAAATAGCTATATTGATTCATTATTCTGTCGATTATAACTAAATTTTCTACTACAGTTGCTGCCATGCAACCCCAAACCATAATCGAACCACCACCGTGTTTTACAGTTCCTCTCATGTTCTTTGCTTTCCTCCAAACTTCCAGGTGCCCATCTGACCTCTGGATATTAAATTTACTTTCATCCGAAAAAATCACGGAATTCCAAAAATTTCTGTCTTGCTTTACATTTTTTTTGTGCAAAATCTATTCATTTTTTGCGATTCACTTTGCTAACAAATGGTTTTCTTCGCATATTTCGACCATGGTATCCTGCCTTCCGTAACACACGGCTGATTGTTTCAGGATTGCATGACTTCGCAAAATTGTTTTTCACACAGTTGTCAATTTTGGTGCGCTAATCTTCGTATTTTTTTTTCACATTTCCAACAATAATTCGCTTTTTTCGATCCGTGAAAATGGCCGGTCATCCTGTTCTTGGCTTGTTTAGAGTATTTCCTTCAGCCTGGAACTTTTCAATGATGTTTTGCACTGTTGCAGGACTTTTGCCTATGATTTTACCGATTTGTCTTTGGGACTTGCTTTCCTTATAGAGCTTTATTATTGCATGTTTAGATATTTTGATAATTCTTTTCCACGTGGAGGAATTGGTGAATTGTTGATGTACTTAAACCTCAAACTTACAAGCTTTGTAGCAGAACTTCTAAACTTATCACTGTGAAATACGAAAAATCACTCGAAAAGTTTCATTCAGCTTATGAAAAAGTCAAAAATTCAGAGTGCATATATACTTTTGTGATTTAAATTTCTACTGGTAGTTAACAAAAATACTCTCAAAGTTTTTTAAAATATAATGATTTTGTTTATTATTTTCATTATTTTATGACTTGAACAAGAAGCTATATAAACAACTCTCCAAAATAATATTTTTCTTATATTTATTTGAGAACTAGATCTTTTTCACTTAAGCTATGAGTTGCATGCTTACTTTTGTGAGCAAGTGTATACTTTACAGCATTAAAATAGAAATACAATAAAAATGTGTTTGAATTTAATTATTTACATTATACATTAAGGCTATTTGTTAGTTACTTTATTATTTTATATTAAGTGAAATTTTTATTGAAATATTATATTTAATTTACACAGATTTTCTAAGAACATACACTTATGTAAATACATAAATTTAAAATGAAAGCATTCACAAATATCGAATTTAAAACTTCGATTTTAGTTTTTGGATATTCTTATAAGAATTTCAATAGCAATAATTTAATAAATACGAAATAACGAATAGGTATAAATTACTTTTTCAAAGAAATCAGAATGCATGTTCTTAGTAGATTCAAAGCTTGCAATTTAAATTTATTTTCTTTACTTCAATTCTGCTGAAAGCGTATTAAAAGGAGCCAAAAGTAATTAATTCCATGGAGTTCAATCATTTCTCGAAATAGTACTTCAACGTCATTTCCTAGAAAACCGCGAAGGATTATTTTGGCATCAGTTATACTTTTCCTTTTATTCCCAGGAATTTCTTGAAATACTAAAATTGAATCATGTTTCGTAAAATTGATTCTACCTTCAATATTTCTGTAAATCCCCATATTTAATTTCATTTAGATACGTTTTCAAATGCTTGATGTTTGTGGTATTGAATTTTCTAACATTAAATTTTCCTACATAAAATAACAACAGTTGTGTATGTATTTTCTAAGAAATGCAAACAATAAAAATATCGTTGACAAACATTAAATGGATGGTATTACATGATTACTTTTTTAAAATTTTCACACCCACTTTTAAGAGTGGCCAAAAAAGTACTTTTCCTCAAAGTTTATGAAAATTTGGGGAGTTATTCATATGTTGATTTATAAGTTCTTCAATATTAATATGTATTTGAAATGTCTCCAAATATTAAGTTTCAACGATGAGAATTACTGACAAGAGAAGCAAATAAAAAAAGTTTATTTTTGAAAAGATATCTTATATCAAAAATTAAAGTTGAAAAAGTGTTGTATAATTTTTTTTTTCAAATATTGCCCTTTTCGATTTTATGTTTTATATTTCTTACTGTTTCGAAACATATGAAACATGACATTTACTTGTTTGAATATTTTTGATTGAGGGTGGGATTTTAAATTTTCTTGAATGGGAAATATGCACAAAGTATAAAAGACGATGAGTAAAAACACTATACAGGAATTAAGTGTTAAAGTTTTGACAGCGAAATTTTCAGTTTTTTAAAATTAAAAATACTTTTATTTTGCAAATGAAAAAGTTACAATAGTTGCAGGAAATAATGAATTAATAAAGTAGTAGCTCTGGTAGCACCATCTAGTAACAGAATAGTAAACTAACGATCGAAAATAACCGAAGACACATTCAGTCGTGTAGCACTATTATTGAAATGCTGACTTCTTGTTAGCAACATACCTTTGTAATATTTGGATCTTACTTCATTACATAAACATTGCAACCAGATATTTTGGGCATCAGTTCTATGGGGTCAAGCGATTTTTTTTATGGAGAATACCCATGTAAATTATAGAGTATCAAAATGCTTTGTGCGAGACCCCCAGTGTTTTATTCAATGGTGAATTTTAATAGAATTCAAACGATATTAAAATTCTGCAAAAATAAAAAAATATTTTCTTTTTGCAGAATTCTCTGCAAAATTAAAATAAAAATATCGCCTTCTGGTATCGTGTGTGATACGTCTGTGAATAATTTCGAGACTTTTATTGTTTTATTTTGATTGAAAAATCTTGATAGCTCCTTGCAGCAATTCATTTTGAATATGTTTATAGCGACCAATTTCAACGATAATTTCATGCATGCCATATTTTACGTTTTGATAATGGTCCGTATTCTTTGCCTCACAAGGAAAACAACCGGGGGAGTTTTTAGACATTCATTGAGGCATATAGACATGCAGAAACTAACAAGCCATACCTCTATTTGCAATCTATCTCACTAAGCATTTTGAGGCTTAATTTATTATGTTAAGGTTTTCTTGGTAATAAAATTGTGAAAATCATATAAGAAATATAACTAATAACACAGGCAAATTCAAAATAAAGGTAGATTGTTACTTTAAATGAATAATGGTTATTAAACTCTCATTTACCTCTGCATGTGTGTGACACCCATTTTATTTACTGTGTTATAATCACAAAAATCAAGGTCTTAAACCTGAATTTATTGATAGCATTTGAAAGTGTAAAATTTATTATATTGTCAAAATTATATATTTATCTTAATTAAATATTGTTTTCTATGAAGCAGTATTTACTATCAGCTTAAAATGCATTTACATAAATTTTTCTTGACAATAAACATTCTTTTTTCAATATTAGAGATATCATTAATTAATGTTGCGTTTAAAAAACACTTTCGGATGCAATTTAAAATATTTCAACATTTTTCAAACTATTTTTAAATAAAGTAAAACTGAAAAAATTAAATAAACAGTATTCATGTTTTACAGAATAAAATTTTGGTTCATGCAGGAAGACAGATGAAAAATTTTTAAAAATCTATGAAGAGAATTCCATTTTTATATTTATAAAAAAATTAATTTTTCGTTGTTGCATTATTGCATTTCTAATACATTATAATGAAATCCGTAACAATCAAAAATATATTAAAATGCCTGATATTATTTGTGTGAATTAAAGATCATTCACAAAAACATTCTATAGTTTTTTTTAGAAAACATTACCTTATATTCTTTAAATGCTGAAAGAGTTCTTTTCTGGAATCAATTTTTCAATAGGGAAAAGAACATTTTATATTTAGAAACAGCTTAAAATTTCCTTACATTAAGACAATGATCTTTCCAAGTAAGTATTTCAAAAATTTTCTTAAGTTTATATTTAGCTTGTGAAAACGAAAATATTTGACAAACATGCCAATTTCTTTCAACAAATGTGAGTTAAGGCGATCCAGCTGAAAAGGAAAATTCAATTTTTATTCAAACATTACAATATCAGTCACTGAAAGTCAAACGAATCTTGTATTCAGACAAATGAAACAAGGAGAAGCTTTTAGTATATTTTTTCCATTATTTAAGGAACATAGTGAAGAAATTCAGAGAGTCAGTTGTGGATGAAATAGTTATTAACTATAAACCTTTTGTTCTTTTAAAATCTGAATAACAAGAATTTCTCAATGTCATCAAAACTTATCTTTAATTTGAGAGAACTCTTATACTTCGTTTCATTAATCGAGATTCATCAGTGCTTCTCCTCGCCTATATTGTCGATTTATTGCTAAGAAATTTCGGAAAGGCAGGGAGTAAATATTTCTTCAGGCTCCAGTAAGTGGCGGATGATGAAACAAAAAAATTCTCAATAACAGTTTTAAGAATTTTGTCAATTAGTCTTCTGTTTAATTAAAGCATAATGACAGAAATGAATTTCCAATAATAGAACGCAGATAAAAGTTCTGTTATTAGATTTCTATTGGAAGAGCTATCAAGATTATCTCTAGATCTTACATAGTAATATATTTAATAATGTAAATTATTTAAGAACCATTTTCGCAGAAAGTAATGCGGAACTTTCATCTATATTACTTGGTTTTTCATTTTTACTCTGGAATCCAAATATTTTTGTTAAAGTTTTTTTCCAAATTTTTTTTGATTTTTGTTCGGTTCAAAGTTTCCAACTTTCCTAAAAAATAATTTTTGTATTTTTAATAAATTTATTGAAGTGGTTCAGAGTCCACTTTAAAAAGTAGGCTCCGGTCTTGATACCCATTTATATGCAGAACTCGAGCAGCGAAGACACCAAACTCAATTTACATTTAGCAACTATGCAAAGTGAGTAAGTAGAAGAAGGGGAGCATGAAACTTGTTTATTTTAATTTAATGTTGGAACTAACAGAATACTAAATAATTTATATAAATAAGTGTTCAACAGTAATAAACACTGCTTATTCTTAAATTATGATATTTATCTCAAAGAAAATGTAAAACCGGAAAAATGTAATACTTTCTCATGACTTTATATAATTACGTATACGTTATCCTTCATATAACTACGTATAACATATTTCATTTACGTTTAGATACAAAAAATATGAAATTAAATTTCTATCATGGGGAAGCTTAAATATTAGATTAATCAAGAGGAAATTCTGCACAAAATAAATAAATAAAATGCTCGTAAATAAATCATAAAATGAAATTAAACTGAATCATAGTCTTATAGAATTTATTACGTAAAATATTTACGTATTGCAATGTATTCGATGAAGTATTTTTAATTTGCATGTAATAATAGATACAAGTTGTAAGTTTTAATAATCCATGAATACAATACATGAAAGCTGAAATACTAAAGTATTTCTTTACTAGAATTTTTAGAATAATTGTAAAAAATTATAAGATATTTTATTTAAAATATTTAATATTAGTGATTTTAGAAGTATATCTAATGAAAATATTCATTAAAGTATATAAGGAAAATATTCATTTAAGATAATTAGTTAAAGCGTGTTTAATAAGTCACTGAGAATATTTATTCATAGTTGGTTAGATGCATACTTGAAGGAAATACATTTCTTTGGTATAACTTCATGGTGATTTTTGAGTATATGTATGAGTACGTGTTTGTGTTAAAATGAATATTAATTTAATGAATTAAATAAATGACACGAATAGAAGAGAGCTCTCGGTTCTAAATATCATTATTCTATCAGGTAATAAATTTTAAAATCACATTCTAATGTTTATTTTTCCTTCATCATATGTTTCAAACTTTATTTTGAATAATTCGTCATCAGATGAGTTCTTCCAGAAAGATTCAGTTCATATTTTAATAATTTCATGACATGTTGATAGACAATATATTTTTATTGACAATGATTTAATCACAGCTCCCTAGAACTGGGAGTAGATAAATAATGTCATTGTTGAACAGCAGAGGTTGGATGTTGCACTTCAGCTATGGGGTGCATATTAGATATTCTCATTTTCATTCTGGTGATACGAGAATACTGTCTATTGCCTATGAAATAGTCTTCTTTCAACGCTAAATACTGTGTCGGATGAGTTTTACTGCTGTTTTCAGCTGCTTTGTGCCACTGTCAACAAACTGTGTCACATCTTTCTACAACACTTCACCTTCACACTTTCATCCCACTGTTTTCTGGTTTTTAAAATTCAAATAATGCAAATTAGATCCAACGTAGCTTAAAGGGAGCATCATGGTTTTCTAAATGGTAGGACCTATGTTCAAAACAAGATACTATTGAACAACAGGATGTGTTTGTTACGTTCTTGAGTTTATATTTTTGGAGCGAGGACTGAGTGTTTTTAAACTTTCACTTTTGTGATACGTGTATGTGGCCCATTAGATATGAAAACCTCCCATCGGTAGACTAAAGGCTGTAGAGAATAAGGCGCCTTACAGCAACTTTCAACTGTATAGTCACAAACTATGCAAATTATCAATTTCAAAATTTAAGAAATAGATCAAAGATTTTCAAAGCTTGTACTTGAAAAATAAGTATATGGCTTGTGGTATTTTAAAAAGTGCTTAATATCAATAATATATGAAAATATTATATTTTTTGGACATTAAATAATCCAATTCAAAAATAGTGATATGGTACTATTTCATGGAATTCACTTAAGATTTAGGCTTAAAATAATTCCTCTAATTTTTGTCTAAATCTTAAAAAATGTTTAGAGGTAAATAACAAGAAAAATCTAAATATTTAGTTAACCTCTAATTTTTTTTAAAATTTATGCAAAAAGCTACAACCACTTTTCTGATAGAAAAAAAAACCCAGATATATATATATGAGTGAGAGAAAAATATGAAAACATCAGGAATTCGATCATTAAATGTGTAACTTTTTTATTTTTAATTTTGTTAGCTGATTCTATGACTATAGTCAAAGGGATCCCGCAATGTTTGAGAGAAACCATTTACACGATTCGCTAAAGGTGGCGGTCGGTCAGATGGATGCAAACGCGAAAATCACAGTCTGATGCTTCAAGGCGCCTTAATATATCTTGCACTGTGGTGCGCCGTCTCAAGAATCAATATCAAACCGAATTTTTTGTGTTCAAAAGATATTTTCCAGGCTAACCATGAGTTACAACTCCTGCAAAAGACCACTTTATAGCTCTTTTGGCCCATTTTTGTGCCCCAACTTGTTACAGACCACTCTGCAACACCAGGAATAAGAGTATCTGCTAGTATGGTGCGAAGATGTCTTCACCATGCAAGTCTTTACGTAGGGTGTTCAGTTGTGTATATCCCTTTGTCCGGACGATAGATAAAGCCCCGCTTATCTTTGCAAGAAAACACATTACCTGGACTAGACAGAGATAGGCTTCTGTATTTTTACAGACGAGTCCAGTTTCATACGGGAGAATAATAGGACGTGAGCTAATATGGAGAGAATAAAGCATCAGATACTATCAATCCAACACAGTGGAAAGACAGTTATTGTGGTGGTGGAATAATGATTTTAGCAGGGATATCAATCGGTGGTCTAACTGACTTGCATGTATTACAGGAAGAAATTGTGACTGGTGCGAGACAACGGGATGAGATCCTTCATCGATATATCCGCCCATATCTCCGGCTTAGGATGTTTTCTCCTCTACAGTATTTTTGATAGGGAGTATTTTTGCATATCCTGTTTCATTTTTCAAAGTTTTTTTTTTCCATTTTTTTTTAAAATGACCGAGAGGTTGTTCTTCGGAATTCCATATTTTTATAATTTTACTTACTTAATATTTTTTCATCTACTCCTCATAAAATTTTTTTACTTCAGCAGATAAACACGTTCGTTTTTTCAACTGCTACAAATTCTCAATGGAACCGACTCAATCGCCCTCTCGACAAACGAAACTTCATAAATCAAGTTGTTCAAATGGAACTAAGCCCTATAGAATAACAGAGAGCTCAAACTTATTTTTTTATTGTGTTTATCTTCCGTTCTATGTTCTAATGTGCATGAAGCAGTTTTCGTCTTTCTATGTCTACCTTTTTTACGGGGAGGACAGGAGTCGAATTGGATACCACAGTTCTTTCCCATCTAATGTCTGATCCACATGCATCTTCGGCTATTCTTTCCACAAAGTCTGGATTACCTGCACATGTAACTTTGTTGTTCAAGAATGGAGAAGTTTTTAGGCGTTACATAAAAAAGAAATGAAAAAAAGATTGAAAAAATATCAGATCTATAAAAAAAAGAAAACAATTTTTCAGAAACTAAAGTTTGCAAAAAAGAGATTTTTAGAAATTTTAATCGTAAATGGGAGTTAAAACTATCATTGCATCAATGGTGCCAAGGTAGGGGCTAGCCACTAGTTCTTAAAAACGTGAGTGTTCGTAAATTAGAGGTTCGTAAAAATGAGTGTCTACTGTATATTATTATTTGGATATATATATCATAATTTGGGTTCATAATCATTTTTTATTAATAAAAAATTTCCCAAAAAAACGTAAAAACTTTACGTTTACAGAGAATTTTTACTTCATCTTTATAGAAAGTATAAAATTTTCTATTTATAAGAATTTATCTTAAATTCTACAGCATGCGAAACATCTTTATGCAGCAATGTAAAATCATTTCCACAAAGTTTGGTAAATAGAATTTGTTTTAGCTATGCTTAGTGATTAAATAAGATTGAAATTGAGAATTAACGGTACACGTGAAGGGAAGAGTTTGTCAGCATTATCTTATAAAATATTTTATAGATACAAATGTTAATATTTTATTTATTTTATATAATTATTAATTTATTTAGAATTTAATTTTTTAAAATTAAAATTTAGTTGACTTTTTCTTTTTTATTACACAGTTTATAATAAAAATACTGAAAAAATAACTATACAAAATTTATTTTTATTCATGGTATTTTGTAAAAACCAATACATTTTTTAAATTCATATAAGATATAAATCCTGTGATTTTAAATGCTGTATAAATAATTTTATTAACAGCAAATGTGAGAAGCAGAAATAGGCATCAATGATGTCAAAAAGTTTGAAACTTTAAAATAAATCCCAGAAATTTGCAGCAATTTCCATTTATTGGGATTAAAAGGGCAGTAATTAATAAAATTTTATAATGTAAGGCAGAAAATTTTTATTTCTAGCGAAAAATATTTGTCAAGGGAAACTATTTTGCTAATTGAATTTAAACAACATTTATAACTGTTATAAACTTCAAGGAAAATATTTTCTATGAAAAACTAAAGCTCTGCAAAAAAGTTTAATCAAACAGGATGGAAATATCTTAGTTTTAGATTGCATTAAAAGATGAACAAATTTTCTCAAAATTTAACTAAATTTACTGTTTCCCACATTTATGTTCTTATGAATTATTATTCCGTTGTTCACATTTGAACGGTATACAACCATTACTAGATAACTGCTGTCGCAATGTAGTGATCCTTTTTAATAAAAACCTTTTAAGAGAAGTAATATTCTTGAAAGCGCCTTCTTGCGTAATAAAGGGTCGATACAATACATCGTAAGGAGGCAATACAAGAAATGTCCCGTGCCATAATAACCAATGGATTTCAAATGTTCAAATATATGATCTTCTCTTATTTTGTTTATTTGGTATCGAATTCATTCAATAGGTCAAAGATACAATCTATTTTAAGACACTTTTTTGAATAGACTAAAATCGAAAAAATATACTTTTGAAGAAGTAAAATTGTGTTCTATTGTATTAAGAAATTCCATAAGCGAATATACATCATTTCTTAAAAAATTAATTTAAAAGTATCTGTGAGAACATTTTTAGAAAAAATGAAATTTTTAGAAAAAAAGAACATTTTTAGAAAACATTTTTAGATTCACATGCATCTTCAACTATTCTGGATTACCTGCACGTGACGTTTTGTTGTTCAAGAATGGAGAAAATTTTCAGGCGTTAGATAAAAAGGAAATAAAATAAAAATTAAAAAATATCAGATCACAAAAAAAAGAAAAAAAAGAAAGAAAATGATTTTTCAGAAATTAAAGTTCGCAAAAAAGAGAATTTTAGTAATAAGATAAGTAAGATAGTAATAAAATAACATAAGCAAGTAAGAGATTTTTAGAAATATAAAACTTTCTATTAGTATAGTAATAACTGAAAAGTAAATTAATTAATTATGTTAAATAATATATATATATATATATATATATATATATATATATATATATATATATATATATATATAAGCAATTGAATAATTAATGAATTAGGATATACTTTAGGGATATCACTATTAGAGGAATAAATGTTTCTGTGTCTATAAATGGAAGCAAGTATGTTTTGAATTATTTCATATGTTCAAACATGAAATAGAATCCAAAAATGAATTTCGATATGAATTCAGATTTTTTTCGTCTTTATAATATCAAATTCATTGTTTTAACAATTTTAAAACACAAATATGGTAAATATGGATGTACATTTTTTTTCGAGCTAAGTAATTTATACCATTTATTAAAGAAAACAATTTTACGAGATATATATTAAAATATTTAATAAGAAAAGGATGTAAAATTTTCCGTTTAATTCAAGTGAATAGAATATTAATTTTGTTAGATAATGGATCATGTTAATAGTTTTTATCATTGTTATTATCACTATTAGTAACTGAGCACTATTAAGAAAGTTTTTATAAATGTATTAATTTCTATAAATGTATAAGTATATTATGGGTTATATTTTAAAGTGAGCAATGCACACGATATCAACGAAGAAAGAGGAACATTACCAAATACCTACTTACCAAATATGATCAGTGCATTCGTATAATTACTATAAAAATATATATTAAATGTATAACTTACCTTTCTTATCATCGTTTCAGCCTTAGATACATCAAAATTTCTGGCTAAAATATAAAAGTGAATATTTTTATGAAACACAACTTATTCAGCAGTTTTTTTAAAACAAAATAAGTTCAGCATTCCCATATAAAGATAGAAAATCAGGAAGAGAATAAAAAGTGTTTCACTGGGGGTTTTTGTGTTAAACTGACCACTCACACTGGAGATATATGCTTTGCAACCCAGGGCCCTCTGTCAAGAAAACAGATTTGAGCACAGTAAGCTTTGTCCCCACGGGGGGTTGTCGTGGCACTGAGCTTAGCTTAGTTTAATTTTATGTTTACAGTCTTCTGGATGATTGTATGTTTTAAGTAATAAAATGCATTAGGATGGGGAAAATTGTGTGTGTCATAGGCTAATTTTAGTAAAACAAGGAACTCATTATTTAGAGAGAATTATTTGCACGTACTACATTCAAAAATATATTATGTGTATAAGAAACATGTTTTTTCAACATTTTTTGTTCCTAATGTAATCCTTTTATTCCACAAACAGAAAGAATTGAAAAATTTGCAGGAAAAACAATTGGTGACTTATTTACAATGTGTATATTACTTTTTCCCTAAGGTTTCACACATGCAAAATATCAGAAATTTATGCCTGGCTCTTTTGGAGAATAAATGACACGAGGTTCTTTTTTGCATGCGTCAATCGCGAGAACAAATTACTTATACACTCAATATCTGAACACTTTAATGATAAAGATTAATTTTGGTGATAGCAAATAGAGATCTTTCTACGTTATACTTTTGAAGCGTTTATAGTTATGTAAATATTTTATATTCACACACACATATCTTTCTTAATAACATTTTCAATGCTTTCGCTTCTTTTTCAAGATGCTGATAAGGTCATTGACGTCAGAAAAAATTTCTTCGAGGAGAATTTCTCGAACTAAATTTGATTTATTTCTATTATTTTCAACCTTTCTATGAATATTGTGAAAAGAGCTTTCATTTGAAAATTCAGATATTAACAGTGCACCTAATTGGAGGAATTTTATGAGAATTGTTTTTAAAATAGAATCCAATTCTATTTTGAAATTTGTAAATTTGTGTCTTAAGTTTTTGGGAAGATTTTAAAAGATTATCATTAAAATATTCCATAAACAAATTTTGAGAGGCCGAGATGGATCAGATGAGAAAAGCGTTCATGGCATCTAGCGGTTTCTATACATGATACAGTTGAAAATCCGTCGTGTTCAATAATTTTGGCTGGAGCCCGTAAAATAGACCGTTGTCTCAATGTCCTCTAAGAGAAATGATGCCTATGGAGATAGTAGACCAATTATGGGAGTTTTCTGCTGGGTCACTGCTTCCAAATTATCCACAACCAAGTCAATCTCATGTGCTCCCTATTATTATTTCTAATTTGCTCCATGTTATATATCATGAACAGAATATATATTGCTCTTCTTTTCAGCAGTGAAAATAAACGTTCCATCGAACTGGCCTAGTTCAAAGACAAAACAGTGGGAATAAGGTACAATAACATTTTTTTATACAAAGCTTCATATTTTCCATTCTGCAGTTTATTGGACTATTAACTATTTATCTAATACAGTGCAAAACATATTTTCTTTAAGAAATTCCCAACAAGTTTTCAATTGAGTATCCACTGATGTGCCTTGTTCTATGATTTTCAATTCAAAAACTCACAGATTTTGTTTGTATTGACTTAGAAACTACTTTAAGTATATAATTTACGAATAAACTATAAGTGTTACACTTTTTCTTGAGTTTGAAAGCGCAGAGAATTGTTTGTGTATTTTTTTGTTTATTTTTTAGAACCTTTAATGAATTCAAAATATTCAAAATACCTTTTCTTTGTTCTCTATTTCAATGATGCGAGGAGACAAGTTTTTATTTAATCTTTCTGTCCATAATTTTAAGTTTCCTTTTCAATTTCTAATTTTACCTATTCTTTTTATTTACTCTAATTTTTTTTTAATATTAAATTAGAGGAAGATTTATCTTGTTGAATTTAACGAGTTGTCGCGTTTGCAAATTTCTCGCGTGTGCAAAAGTGAGATTACTGCAATTATTCATCCACCATATTATCCTGATTTAATAATGTATTCTAGAGAAGAAAATTACTTGAAAAATCGAACTAAAATACGTCAAATTTCACAATTTGAAAGAGAGACTTTAAAAATGATTTTAGCACTTGAATTTGTGGATTCCGAATAGCTAATTTCTAGAAATAAAAACAACCAACACTGCAAAAAATACCTAATGAACAACTCTCTCTAAATATGAAAATCTTAAATGATAAATTAATTTAAAGTTATACTTAATAAAAATGCTATAAAAAATTTCGGTTTTTAGAAAGCAAGTTAACATTTAAATTTCAATAAAAATGATTCTTATACTGGCTTGCAAAGAGTATTCTTAAATTTTATTAAAAATGAAACCAAAATATGCAAGAACATTTATTTGTAATTTATTTGTAACAATGTCTAATATTTATTTGTAATTAATCCATAATCTAACTTTATATAGGAATGCTGTGCAAATTTGAAAGTCAAAATAACGTACCTCTGAGCCAACGCAGATAATAGTAATCGTCATATTTGGGAACATGTATGTCAACTACAGCTTGCTTAAGCTGAAAGAAAAAGGTAGAAACATTTTAAAAATTAATTACTGAGAACATACCAGGAGCGATCTATGCATGAAAAAAACTGAGAATTTCACAAATCTTACCTTTGCTAAAGCTTTCTCCTGCTGCGGGTTAAGATCTCCAACGTGTCCACTCATCACGAAAAGTTGAGAGATTCAAGGAATCTAGAGATAAAAATAAGTTTTTTTTATGTTCAACTATAGATAAATTAACATTTTAATTTAACTGGAAGATACTTCATAGAATGAGACCTTAATAAAAAGTTCTTTCTGCGAAAAGAATGATAAATTAGAACTTAAATTATCCATCGTCGTGTGATGCTATTACCTTCAGTAGTTGCTTATAAAGTAATTTCACCTCGCTATTTGTATTAGCTTATGACACGGGTTTACCACCATAATTAATTAATATTATAAATGATTACCAACTTATATCAGTTAAAGTAATATTACTTTAACTTAATACGATTTCAGGCATTACTGTCATGAAGTTAAAGTGCAGGTGCACTTACTATCAACAGGAGGCTAAAAGACATCTGGACGTTATATTCTATGTGCTGTGTTGTAGGTACCCTTAATTTTTAAGCAAATGAAATAAAATGTGACAAATAATTATCATATGTATCTAGATTATAATCGAGATACTATAGTGTCTATACATATATATGTACATACAAACACACACACACGGAAAATTGTTAAAATAAATGCCACAATTTAAAAAATATTCATAATAGGCATATACAAGTTATTACGTTTCTCTCGTTGTCTATGCATCTAATGTAGATATATTACAAAAAATGGGCACCTATCTAAATCAGAAAGCTTGTAGTATATAAATTAACGAACCCTATTTTTGGAGATTTCCACTAAAAGATAAAAATTCAAGTAAGTCAAGGTCACACAAGAATAAAATAATATTCATTTGTCCTTGAAGATAGGAGACCCTATTACGATTTTCCAAACAAGCAATTTCTATAATCTCGTCCTGGTAACTTCTAATCCTAAATGCTAATGTGAAAATGACATCAAGAACACAGGAAACTTTTATCGCTATTTTTTCCTGTTAAGCGTGATAAAAATGCTTATTTGAATTAGATTATACATCTCACGTGACGACACAGGGAAAATTTAAATAGATAATAGAATCTTATAACGTTTATGTTGTTAATTTTTTTTACCGAGCAAAATTTAAATTTGTGGTGTGTATAAAAAATAAAATTTTTTAAGAATTTTGAAATAAAAACTGCGTAGTTCTAAAACAGTTTAACGGATCATTCATGTGGAAAATTTAAACCCATTAAATGTTACTTTTAAACCTACTTAACACTTACTAATCTGGGATTAATGTCGTTTTATGTCTTTAAACTTACGATGATCTTTTGAACTATTATGGAAAAATTTAAGCAGTATGCACGGGAACTTTTTCCTACATCATGCTTTATAAAAATTTTTTCCTTTTTTAACGAATGAAAAGAAAAGCAATTGAATTTTGATGTAAAAAATATAGTTCAATAGCGATGAGAATTCGATTAAACTTGTTGCTTTTATGTTTCATCTAGCGTTTATTTTTTTCGAATTTATTATTTCCCTGCCCAGTTCAAGCAAAATCTGGCGAATAAACACACAGTTTCTAAGACAATATAAAAATTTATTGCAGCTTGCCTTCTATTTGATAGTACAGCATGATTTAATATAACGAAATAGGTGGACATAATGACACAAGTGGATTGTTTTATTGAACTAATTCTTTTACTAACACAAAAATAGTTCACACTTTAAATGAAGAAAATTAGAAAATATAATTTCTTCTTGTACTTAGAAAATTTAATATGATTGCAAATTACTAAAATAAAAATAAACCAACAATATTTGTTTTAACTCATATTTACATTTCAAGCTTATTTACAAAATAAAAGCTTAAAAAGTTTAATTGGACATGCTTTAAAGAAATTTCGAAAATTGAATTTTTTATTTATAACATTCGCCTTATTATTTTCAATTCAATTTCCAGCCAATCCGAGCACCATAGGATATTGGTAAATTTACCCAGAATAGTAAATTAACTTGGTGATTTCATTGGCTTTCCATATATTCCGTACAAACATACTTTTTTCCAATGGAAGTATAATGAACATGATCTGTATCATACCTTCACGGGATAAAAGTATGCCCTTACCTTTCTAGAAAATCTTTTATACAAAAATTTTGAATCTGGAATTCAAATTTTGATACAAGACATAAAATGTTGCTGTTTTGAAATTGTTGAAATATCGTTCTTAAAAGCAATTTTTAAGTTTCACAAAATATGGATTTTTTCGATAGTTAGGAGAAAATGTAATCACGTTAACAATAGTTTGTTGCTTAACATATTATTTAGTTGCTTTTTTGCAGGTATATATCTTTATGTGTGTTTGATTTCCTTTCTATTTTATCTATCCCAGATTCTGTTGTTCGAACTTTGCTTTCGAAAATCCTTAAAGATAATAGAGGAGATTTAAAAATATTGTTGCTTTTTTAAAAAATTTCTTTTTTTTATTTTTAGCTTTTTAGTTCTGTAATTTGTACTATGGATTAAAAGAAATGTATTTATGATTCTTTTAAGTTTTCTTTATACTAGATATTTCTACTTCCTATGCTGTCAGATTAAAATTCTTTGTTACATTCGGAAGTTTGATATTATTTTAGGATAAGAATAGAATGTAGGATCGGAATGGTATTTAAGATGTTATGTGAATTTAACTCGATTACGTTGTGGTTACTTGAGGTTCAAGTAATTTATGATGATTATGATGAAAAGAGTAACTTATAAAATCAATATCATTTTAAATATTTATAGTAATGATTTATCAAAATAAAAATTCTAAGAAAAACTATCTAATAAGACATGTATCGATATATGAGTATGAAAACTTTGGGGCTCTGAATTAAGACTGACACTATTTAATAATAGTGCTGAGTTCTAGAATAAAGTTAATGCATTTTCCAAACTTAAAATATATAAATAATTTCGAATTCATCTTTATTTCTCGTATAAGAGATCTAAAATTTTATCAAAAACTTATGTCTCTAAGAATTTAAATGTTCGTATTAATAATAAAATTTTTATTTCTTAATTTTATTCAATTTTATATTTCTCCTAACCATAAAAAAATTAATATTTTTTAACTCATGCCTGCTCAATTAATTTTGAAATTCAGTTAAAATTATTTATAACTATTTTTCATTTTTATTTATTTAAAAACATACACATTTTATATGACAACTGAAGAAATTTTGACTTTAAATAAAATGTATTCAATTATTGATTTATATTATAATAATGTATCATTGTTGTTTATGATGGACATTTCAGAAACCTAAAATTTTGCCTTTGGAATTTACATTATTTACTATAATAAGGCATTTGTTATTTCTATTACGGAAAAATAAACATTTCATTTTACGCCAATTAATCAGAAAAAGAACTCTTGTTTCGATTTTATAAGAATATTTTAAGCGTCTATTGCGAATTAATTCCTTCCTTTTAACACAGCTGCTACAAAATATGCACTATTAGTAGTAATATCTATAGACTAGATATGACTTCTTAATATGTTACAGTTGGTTTGTTTTTGCAACTTTACATTCACTTTAAGCACACTAGGGCTGATTTGACACGATTCGGGCTTATTTTATCAAACATCATGGATTGGGAATCAAACTCTTCTATTGTTGAATTAAAGGCCAGAGAGCTAAATCCGTCATCTCCACAAACTTGGGGATATGTTAAGGATAAACTAAAATTTTATTTAAAACTTGATGATACTGAAATTAAAAAGTGATTTATAACTATTTTTCTTAAAATAAGTATTGTTAATAAGATAAATTCAAGTACACAAAATATATGAAACTGCTTAATGCGCTTAGAGAATTTTTAATTTTTTCTATTTCTAAAAACATTTCTATATTCTATCAAAACTTAATTCAAGGAACAATTTTTTTAATTGAAATTTTTGATTAAAGTGATTTTATTAAAAAATAGACATTTTAAAAGTGACTGTGATTTGAAAGAGATGTACAACGAAGGATAATTTCAGTAAGATGAAGAACATCATTATTCTCTAATTTGAGACCAAATGCAAATTGGCAAGGGATTTGAGAAACAAAATTTGAGAAACGGATTAAAACTTCGCCTAACAATGAACTGCTCATAGTATTTCGTGTGATCATTAGGTTTAAAATATGATAACAAAGTAATCAAAATAACTATTGTGGATTATTCGTATCGGGAATTTGAATTTCGTTAATCCAACTTAATTAGGAGTAAGATCTCCGTTTGCATGAATGAAATCACAATTAAAATGCAGTTTACAAAACTGTTTATTCGTAATTAATAATAATGATTACAATGCAAGACAGAGACATGGAATATATTATTTCGCCATTCTTTCCTTTTTGGTGCACTTTTGAGGAAGGTTATCTTGAAAATAATTAATGCGGCGGACATATTTTGGAATAAACCGGTTCATGGAATAATGCATATTTCCTTCACAATGTCTTTGAACTCTTTTTCTTTACAATTATAGTTCAGGCAGGTGCCTGAAGGTGTTAATAGAAAAGAAGTATGATTTTCACTCACATTCAGCTCAATTATATAGAATCGACAACGATTAATAATGATTTTCACTCAGGTTCATTGGGTCCCTTTTTCTTTACTTCATTTGTTTTCTTTGGATCGTTAGCATTGAAAATTCCAATCTAACGAAGTTTTTTTTAAATAATTTGATTTCAATGACATTCTGAAATTCAATTCAAGATATATTTCAATATATTCAATAAAAGGAATGCATAAATTTGCTGTTATTTGTGAAAGAATATTGCATTAGATAATTTTTTTTTTCATATTTGAGAAATACATATTTTTATTTAACTTTTTAATGAATATGTTTAGTCTCTCGCTTATGAATGCATTACAAATTTATTGGTTTTTGGTACCATTTTATTAAAAAAGTTTACATTTTATCAATAAAACAGACTTTTCAGTTAGATAACTAAAATTGATATTTAATATGATATTAAATAAATAGTTTTTCATATTTTATATTTGCTTAAATTTATTATATACCCTAATATAATTTTTTTAGTATAGCTGTTAAATAATTCTCCTTCAAAAACTTTCTTTTGAAGATTATAATAATAAATATTTATGCAAAATTTAGCGCAGTTCCGTTATAAAGAAATTCTTTTCAAAATAATTACTTTAGATTTCAGCACTCCGATTTATTTATACTTTGGAGTAGAAATTTTAAAATACAAGACTTTTTCTCATAAATATTATGCTTCACTCTTTTTTGAGAGCTCACATCAGTTAATTAATAACATTTACTGTCAAAGATGGGGAATATATATATATATATATATATATATATATATATATATATATATATATATATATATATATATATATATATATATATATATATATATATATATATATATATATATATATATATAAATTTTTAATAAACATTACTCAGTCTCATACCGGATAAAGAATAATTTAAAACAAAATACTATAGTAAATATTGATAAACCAAACAATTATTTAAGTCCACAAGAAAGTTTTATATAGTATCCAATAAAATATTTTATTTCATATTACTAAATTTGTAAGAACAATACAATTTTTTTAAAAAAAATAAGCACACATTTAAACAAATATTTAAAATGATAGCAAAAAAAGAAAAAAATACATTTACTTTGTTTTAATTATATATATTACTTTTCTATTACATAGCTAAAGGATTTTTCTTATATTTATAAAGTGGATCTGTAGATTTTTATTTTTTTAATGTAACATATTTTTAAATTTATATTCAGAATTATTTTTTTTGCTAAACTATATCACTCATAAAGATAATTTATGTAAGTTTTATTATTAGAATTTAGAAGCGCATTTACTCGAATGCAACAGCTGCAACTTCGACTAAATGTCCCTTCGTACAGTCTATATAAAAAATAAACTAAATTAGAAAAAGAGTTTTTATTTTACTAAACACATACATCATTCAGACATTTTAATATTTGGTCCTCATAAAATAATTCTGAGAAATATTTGACCCCCCTACACACATTCATAATGCAGCATATGTTATTATTATAAATAATGCGAGCACATTTATGTTTGTGGTATGAAATGACTTAAGCAAATTACATCAAATATATTTTCTTATTATGATTAATATGCAATTGATATGAAAGGACTAACAAAAAACTTTTTATATTATGTGCTATTATAGTGAAAAATGTAATTATTTGATTTTTATAAAATGAACAACACAAATCATATACGTTATTATGGATGATATTAAGGATAACTGCGATGATATCAATTACAAGCTAGCATACGTTATTATTATGACAACATAAAACTTATTTGTTATGAATCTAACTTGTAACGTTTAAAAACTATAACATTTTTATAATGTTAAATATACATAATTCAAAGAAAAAGTTACCTTACAACGTATTCAAAAATAGGAGAACACGAATACATAATTCAAAGAAAAAAATGACCTACAACGTACTCAAAAATAGAAGAACACAAATCAACTCGAACTGGCTCATTATCAAAATTTCAGGAGGCGCAAAGATTGAATAATCTTGTAAAATGAACCCCATCCTATTGAATTCAAATGATTTAAATTTAGTGGTCAAGACTATGGTGTTAGAAATAAATGACTTCGTTCGCAAAAGAACACATGCTCTGCATTCCACACATTAATCGCGAACTTTCGTAAGCACGTGCATGCAAGCTGACAGTTTCGTCAGTCTCATCAATTTTGATAAGAAACAGTGTGCTACTGTTTCTTTTACAATATAATAGAACGTAGACAAAAATTACCATTTTTCCACGAGGATATATCAACTGATACAATTAGTAACCTTGAACAAAACATATTTCTCTCGTTCACATGGTTTTTGCTCTCTTGTCTCTCGCTCCAGCTAGAACAGATTAAAATTTTTCTTGAACTCAGTGCTATATATATTTTCGAAAATAATAGATGCACCATGTCAAGATATTTAGGTACAATTAAAAATCTATTAGATGTATGTGTGAGAACGGGCAGGGATTTTTTTAATATTTTTGCATATATATTTCTAATGCAAATCAGTCCAAAAAGAAATATACAATACTGCTGCCAATAAATAAATATTAATGCTACTGTTATTTTCCTAATGTCATTTGTTGCTCTTAGTTTAATGTTCTACTCTTTTATTGTGTATTTTAGAACTATATAATAACTTATTAATAACAATTCCTGGTTTTCTAATTCACACAAAAAGACCAGTGGCACGACAGCCCAGATGAGGGTCAAGGTCTACAGTGCCCGTATCTGTTTTCCGGGCCGAAGGCCCTGGGGTACAAAGCATACGTCCCGGTTAGTTGGTCAACGCGAAAATTCCCAGTGTTTAATTCCCAAGCATACTAAGTACTCAGTTTACCGACTCGAAGGAATGAAAGACTGAATCGACCTTGCCCAATCAGAGGATCGAATCCCGGACCCGTGCATTTGGAGCGCTACCACTAACCCACCGGGCTTCTTCTAATTTACTTTTACAATATAATTTCTAATTTACATGTTACAATATTTTAAGTTTTCCCATTTAATTTCACTGGCTTTTCAAATGAGTAGGGCGATTACTTCACATTATTTCTCTTATAAACGTGTCAATGTGAGAAAAAATTTATAAGAATTAGATATTTCCTTTTCTTTATTCTTCTTTAAATAAATTAAATGTCTACAAAAATTACGAAGATTGTCCAAAACATCCAACATGTTGTTAATAAGATAATTAATGGTGTAGACGTGAATGCAATTTTACAAAACTCAACAATTACTAATAACATACATTAAAACTTGAAAATTTGAGATCTACTTTTGGTAAATGGCAAAAAATGAATTTATTAAATGTAAAAAAGTATAAATAATTATTGATGATTATTTATCTCCCCCTTTCGCTTCTGTTTAATTTTGAGCGCAGGAAAGAATTGGAGGTTTCTAAAAGTTTGCAATTGCAATTATTACTTAAAAAAAAAGAAATGCGATGAAATTCTATTGATTTTTTATTATTAAAGACATAGTTTAAAATCTAAGTGAAAATGCATTTCATTCATTCATTGTCGTGTGCCAGCCAGGCTGGAAATATGTAGTGCGCTGCTCCACTTTTTCAACTGAACCATATTTTGGTGTGAAGTCTGACTTCTTCAGTACACACATGCCATAGGGACCCGTTTATAGGGTAGGCAACCATTCACACCTCATTCATACAAGGAAAGGACAAAGACAGGATAGATAGAGAGAGAAAGTACATCCATGCTCGAACCGGGATTCGAACTCGAACTCCTTATCCGCAGTCAGGCACGCTGACCACTAGACAAGTTGGTCGGCAAAAATGCATTTTAATTCAATATTTACTCAATGAAATAAGTTTTGCGGAAGTAATTTAATATAATAAATAAAAATTCTGAAATTATCAGCAACACTATATATTTGCATAGTCACTAAACAGCTGCTTATAAATTTTAGTTTTATATGCCATATTTTAATTTTATCACGTCATTTTTTCTCTATTGCGATTTTAATTAAATTTTTATTACATATTATTGCAGTTTCTAAAACCTATATCATTGTAATTTGTGTCAGATCATTTTATAAAAAATTATATATATGACGCATTTAAAAAAAAAAAAAACATTATGCCACATTTTTTCACGTATTAAAATTTAGTTTAATGTGCACCAGTATAAATATATAATCAAATTTTTAATTTTTTTTCGATGACAATATTTTTAATGATATGACTAATTTTCCCTGCTTAATAATGTAGTGTATAGTCTATTTTATTATAACAAAGCTTATTAATAGCGCATGCTATTTATTTAAAATCAAATACAAATTAATCTTAATTTTTTGTTTGAGAAAATATCATTTATATCAGTTATATCAAAGGAAGTACTGCATTTATCTTGATTGAAGCAAATATTATACGCATGAGAATTAATAAAATAATTGCTCATGCGCAAGCAATATTATCACTAATAAGATTCTAATTGTAGTAACTACTGAATGACTGTTTTGTCTAATCTGAAATTTCAAAGAGGAAATAAAATTTAATGTTGAGTTGGACTTATTTCTATAAGCAGGTGATTGCATATTAACCATAAGAAATACGACAGCTGTTCTTCAGTCTTCACTGATTGTGAAAAAGCATAAAAGCAAAATTTTTGTCCTTAATAAACGATAATTTAAAGTAAAAATCAAAACGCCTATTTATCATCCATAATTTATAAATTTTATTATTGTTGATATATCCTTTGAGACTACTGCAATTTTTAGATGGATTTCTCCTTCCATCTTTTTAATCAAAGATAAAAGAACTTGTATTCTGGAACTTGGTCATATATAGAATATATTTGAATAAAATATTACTCACGTGAAAATATCAAGACGTGAAACTATTTAAGAAAAATTTCTTACTTAAAATTAAGGATTTAAAATATGCTTAAATAGCGACAGAATTTTATTCAGTAGGTTACCTTTTGATATTTGTTGTGTAAACAAATGTAAAAAAAATAAAATCGATTAAATTAAATGGTAACTAGATTATGGTGAATAACTTTCTAAAATACTTAAACATGACTTGTAATATGAATGTTATTTTTCAATTAAATCTGCAAAACTTATATTTTATGAAGTTTATACAAATTAGATGAAAAATTAAGCATGATGTAATTCACTAATTAAGCAACTCAAAAGAGATATAAGTCTAAAATCATTATTCGACATATTTTAGCATGCGTCAATAAGTTGAAAAACTTACTACACTCACATATTAGGCATTTTCTCAGCTACATTATAATAATTTCAGAGTTCGTATTCTTTTGAAAGTGAAATTTATATTACTAATTTTAAAAATAATTGTTTCCCACAATAAGATATACTAACTTAATTAAATTACGAAAATTTAATGAATCATTATTTTGCTATCAATTCTTATTGTTGGTATTCAAGAAAAAAAATAATTTTTACGTAAAAATGTATTACTCAAATGCACGCAAAAATTAGACTTCTTGATTACTTAGACGAATTTTAAAAGGGTAATTAATGAAAACGGAAGATAAACTTGGTTTTGTGTAGTGTGGATAGAAAAATGAAATAGAAATCATAAAGTTAACTGCGATATATTTGTATAACGATTGGATTTATACCGATTATAATAACGATTAGGCAGTCTGATTTTAGAAAAAAGAATTGATCATTATTTCTTGCACGGAACTACATGAATCTGATGTACTAGTTAAATTTTACATCCATTAGAAATATTAACATGAAAATGCGCTAAATCATGGAAGAGTTTACTTTATAGTTTCATTAAAACTAATTTACATGATTCACAATTCAAATAATTATAGTAAATACTCATTGAAATAATAAACATTGAAAATGGATTCATTTCTACGTGAAGAAAAAAAAAATAATTCTTTTAAAAACAATTCACATTTTTCTGAAAATTGTGTATTTGCGAAATAAAGTAATAAATTAGCTTTCAGGTTTTAAAAAAGAAGAATAGTCTTATTAAATTGCTTCATAAACATATTTCATAACAATGCTTATGTATGTATTGCTGCTTTTGTTTCGACTATTCTAGGTTTTTAATGTAAATTAAGATTCCGATTGTAAAAAAGAAATAATCACAAATGTTTCAAAATATTTGATAACATAACTAAGGCCATCTTTGCCTTAAGTTTAATTTCAGTTTTTTAGAATAATTTTTTTTTCCATTTGTTCAGTTTTCTCACATACTGAAATAGAAATTATTTTTAATGTCTTCTAAAACATTGCAGATAACACAAAGCAAAGTGAGATGCAAGTATCTAGAATGTAATATAATATGCATATTAAACTATATTTATGAATGTTGAAGGCAGAGTTGGTGCTTTGAGGTTATACGAGCATTCCAGAACCTTTATAACTAATATGCAATTTAGGTTGCAATTATGCAAATATATTTGAATCCTTCTTGTGAGGCATCTTTAACCTCTCTCAGGCTTTTGGCCAATTTTTGATAGTGTAACTTGATTAGTTTCTTATCTTTTATACTACATTTCATACACTACTTTTCATAATACTGGTATATAAAAAATTTTTTATTCATATATAAATATCTGGTGCAAATCTATTAAGAATATTTTCAGTTTTGCAGTGGGCTAATGCTTTTTGGCCACCTAATTTTTTTAATATTTAGTTCATGATAAAATAATGACTTTTTGCGTGTTTTATAGCATCGAAGTTCTGATTCTGCATGTTTCTTCACTGCTGGCTACCGAAATTGAAACACTAAGAAAGACAAGAGATATCACAACAAAATGTATTTTGTAGATAACATGTTGACCAAGTATCAAATGATTAAATTTATAGACTTCTGTGAAGTGTGGCTCCTGCCAAAATCAGTAGCCAGAGTAGCCGCTATTGTTGGAGATCACCGCTGCCACACGCCTCGGCATTGATTCAAAGAGACTTTGGATGTGTTCTTAGGGTACACCAGATCAAGCAGTTTCCACACGTTGCCAAAATTGATCTGGTGTGGCAGCTGGGGATTTAATATCAGTCAATCTTTGAGCAACCGTGGACCACATGCTTTCTATCAGTGAAAGATCCGGAGAGCGAGCGGGTCTGGTAAGCAATTCAATCTGGCCATTGACGAAGAACCCTTGGACAATCCATGCTACTTGTGGCAGAGCATTATCCTGTTGAAATATGGCCGTGTGAAAGCCCTGAAGGTAAGGAAGGACAACTGGCTCCAACAACTCGGAGATGTAGCACTGGCTGTTTAAAGTACCAGCAAAGCGTACTCCACGGTGTCTCCAAACTCGAATGCGACTATCGTGGTGTTGCAGGCAGAAGCGTGACTCGTCAGTAGACAGTTTCATTCCATTTTTCCATACACATCCTTCTGTCATTGCACATTTGGCAGCGGAGACTTCTGTGGTTCTGCGTCAAGGGAAGACGAAACAATGGAAGTCTTGCGGACGAACCTCTCAACTGTAAATGGCATCGAATGGTACACGCACATTGGATAATGCGTTAGTCTTAATGTGCTCTGCTATGATTCGTGATGTGGCTGAGCGATCCGTCACTGCCATGCACACAATTTGCCTGTCATCTCGTGAAGTGGATGCGATCGAACACGTCGGTCCGTCGTACCCTCCTGCATCCAACGATCATATAGCCACATTACAGTTGGTAGGCCTCTATCTTTCCTCTGCTGAACTCTGATACTATATCAAAGAACGATTGGTGTTTTCTACGAGGGATAATTGATCGTTTTTTTTTTTGAAAAAAACCACAAAAAAAGCACAATTTCCGAACTTGAATTTGTCGAAATCTCCAATCTTTAAATGGCGCTTTGAAGTGATGTCACAGGTATGCGTGATGTGCGTCTGAGCTGAAATTCTAATCATTTGCGTATCTCACCGCCGTCAATGCATGTAGTCAATTTCATGTTATTTGTATGATTCCTTCAGGGTTTTGCATTTACGGTGGCCAGCAGTGTAATTTTTAACCTTTAAAACAAAAATTCTAAAGTCTCATGTTTACAGATTGCTTAGGCTTCAACTTAATATTTTTATCTCGAAGTTTCTAAAAAATACCAATTAGAGAGACTTATTCTGTTATGAGTTTTATGTCACATTAATGCCACTAGACAAATGGTATATTTCTTTTATCTTATATTTTAATTTAAATAATAAATTTTTATTTCACATGCTAGTGCAATGATATATTAAGGAAAATTCATAATTCTATTTTTTAATTCAATAAAATTACAATAAAATAGCATTAATAATTAAAATGTCGTCTAGTTATAAAATTTTTATTTAATTTCCTTGATTTACGATAAAAGCATAAGTGAATTACATTCCGAAATTATGAATACACAAATTTAGTTATTTTATTATTATTTAAAATTAGACTCGAAATCAAACTTGATTTCTATTTATCAGCACTTAAAAATAGCCCCTTTAGGAATGTAAAACGTATGTGTAGTTAGAAGTGATATCCGTTAATATTACAAATGAATATAAACTTCATTTGCCAAACATTGACATTGACATTAATGTCAGCCATTATTTATAGTTTGCACAGTTTGTAACCAATAAATTTATTCTTGGGGTATAATTAAAAAAATCTATCTTAAATTATTAAATTTATTAAAAAATCTTTCCTATGCTAATTTAAGCTTTCATTTACAGATATGATACGTGATTAAAAATTAAGATTTATTTGAAATGATTTTTATATTTCTCAAATACAAATACAACCAATTACTGATAAAAAAAACGTCTTTTGAAAATATTCTATAGAAAAAGGAAATTGAAACCTATTGAAAGAAACTCACTTTTTCTTGGAAGATTACTTTCTCAAGTCAGCAGATAATTGATACACAATACAACCATACGTTGAAGAGCCTTTCCTAGAAATCTTAAAAGTGTGCAAGTATAGTCCCAAAATTCCTGCAAATAATTCCTTTCATTCATCTTGAAAAAGCTACGAGGCTTGTGTAGTAAATAATGCATTAAATAAACACACCAAAGTATCTATTCTTCGATTCAGATACAGCTGCTACAGATATAAAGACTACAAATATAAAGAGCACCGATTAATGCGATTAGATTTACCAACCATCTGGCGATAGTACGTTAATTAGTTTTCTTTGACCCAAAACACGTGTGTGGTTCTCCTTATAATTCTAGTTAATAACACGTTTTTTGAGAACTTTTAAGAAAACTCACCGAGTTGAATAAAAGTGAAATCGTAAACACACGTGGCCAACTTGGCTTCCTTAATGAATCTTTCTTCTTTCAGGAATCAGTGATGCCACCAAATGTTTTTCAATAAACGCACGTATCAAACTTGGCTTCCTCAATGAATCTTTCTTCTTTCAGGAATTAGTGATACCACCCAATATTTTTCAATAAAAAGATTAATTTTCTGAGTCAAAATGAAAGAGTAGGATCATCACTAATTATGAGATTTTTCTGTTTTTTGTATTTTATTTAGAAAAATGATTTTCAATTTAAAAGTGACTTTTTGGATGTTTTCAGAGTTTTAAATAAGCTTTTCTGATTGTAAAAGCTGTATAAATAATATCATATATTGAAAAAATATGAATGGATAGTAAAAATAGTTTAAATATAAAGAATCACGTGGTGAATAGTTTTAAATACATTTGAAAGTTAATTCTAAATGACTATTCGTATTTATAGCTCATGACATTAAGATAGTATTTAGTTTTTTAAACGCGTTTATTGCATCATATCATAATGAAAATGTTAAGTAACCACATAGAGTAACTTTATTTTCGAAATGGAAGTATTCTGCTTAGAATTTTGTATTTCTTTTTTTATATAAGATAAAATAAATAATCATAAAATGTACGTTTGGAAAAAGATTAAAATTAATGGTATGTAAATAATTTTTTAAGCAATTTTAGACATTTGGACATGATGTATTTTAACTACAATTACATTTCAGCTGACAGAAATCTAATACAATAAGTATTCAGGATATTGAAAATATTAATTGTTCCAGATAAATTATTTTTTATAATGTGTTTTTAATCACATTTGCGCTGCAACGAAATTTCAATACAATGAATCTTTAAAACTGCTTATAATAGGATTAAAAGATATTTTAAAAAATACAACTAACTTAAAAAATTTACATAGTTCATAAAATATTTTTTGTATATTTTATATATGAAATACTTGAATAAATATTCTAATCATTCATAATTAGGATTGTAATTATTATAAGACATATAACTACATTATAAATTGCTCATTAATACAGTAACTTAGAATAATCTGCATCGATTTAAATATATGCCAGCTATTCTCAGGCCCTGAATGTGTGCTCCATTGTTTAAAGGCGTTGGGGCTCATGGACCTGATGTCAACCAGGAGGGATAGGTCACACTACAACAACAGAATAAAACTTAGTTGCTTAAGGCTACTGAGTATTTTAATAAGCCACTAATTTGTTTTTAAAAAACAAAATAAGGGTTCGCTTGCTATTTAAGAATAATAACGAATACATTCGAATAATATAACAGTCTATGTATTAAAAAAATGGGCTTAAAATATATTTTGATAAATAGTAATATAATTAAGGAACATTTTAATTACAGCAAACAACCTTTGATATGGACACATTTATCTATCCATTTACAAATTGACTTATATCATTTCAATGCTTTTTCTAAAAATTGATATTTTATAAAATTTTTTAAAAAGAAATTTTTTTTATCATTTTTTGAATAAAAATACAGTTTTGTGTTTATAATTAATTTCTGTATTAATAATTATAATTAATATTAATAGATAAATATTACTTAAGTAAAGCACAAAAAACTATTTTGCATTTAATAGCATAGTTTTGCACAGGGATTTCGAAATGGAAATAATTTAATTTACAGAAAAGCTATAATATTTAGATGAGGTGAATATTCACCTCATCTAAATCCGATCGAACATGTTAAGAATATATTCAGGATTCGAATTGTAGCTAGATACTTTCGTTACAATTGAAAATAGAGAATTTTCATTAATTGAATGAAGAATGAAACAGAATATTCGAAACGGAAATAGATAATATTATTACTTCTATAATAAAAAGGTGTTCTAGAATTTCATCTGTTAGGAAAGACAACACAAGACTTATTAAAGGCATTAAAATCAAATGAATTTTTTTGATTCTAATACATCCATTTTTATGTACTGAATTTAGAAAACGTTTTGCTAACCATATTAAATTTTTAAGCTATCCTTAAAAATCTTTTCTTTTTTCCTTTATTTTAAATATCTATTCATTTATATCTCTTAATTTAAGATCATCAAAAAGGTACCTTATATGATTATTTTCCTTATTTGTCTATTTAAAAAAAATCTAAAAATTTAAAACAGTAGAAATTTTTTTCTTGAAATGTTAAAATCAATTTAACGAAACAGTAAAAAAGTTAAACTTTAAAAGAAGCGTATTAAAATATCACAGCTAAAACATTTTTCAAAGTAATCCATGTGTCTTCATGTGAATCGGTTTCATTTGTGATTGGATTAGCAGCGTGAAATGATTTCCGTCCGAAGATCCATTTTCGCGGGAATTTTAAAGATAGTTATTGTTCCGTTCATTTTTTCCAACAAAAGAAAGAAAAAAATACAGGAAGCAATCTAAGGGAAAAAACAATGGAAAAAACCCATAAGTAGTTTTTCCACTATCGCAAAAGCTGCTCACGTTTGCTGAGTGATTAAAATAATTCACCTTATCATTTTCTTCAGTATAAATTACAATAATGGGCTGAGATAGAGCTAGAGAGATAGAATATCAATTAGTTACATATATGTATAATAAAATTTCTCTTGCTTCTTCAAATCATTGAAAACATTCGAAAGATTACATTTTTTGTGAATCTGTAGAACCCAAAAGTCGGAAAATTAGCATTATAAATTTCAAAATTATATATACATATAAACAAAGTTGTAAAGCGTATAAAATTTTATATTTTTTAAAAATAAGAGTTGACGTAACAAAAACATCTACTGAGAATATTAATTCTGTGTGAGTAAATAAATAATTAATATTACTTCATATTTGTTCAATACTATTCGGACAGTCTTCGAGTTCTCTTAGTTGGCTGATCTTGCTGCAATTGGGGTTAGTGTTGAAAATTTCCTTAAAAGTCAATCCCTGATTTTTCTGATATCAATTTAAATGAATCCATTGATAAATGTATGAATCAGTATTTATTTAACTTCATTTTATGCACCAGCGTTCGAAGCACAAGAAAATCATGGAAGCATCGTTTTTGGCTGTCTAAAAAATAAGTTTTGGATGATTTTTTTTAATTGTACACCAAAAGCCAATTTTGTATCGCTCATGTAGAGTTTATGAAAAAATAATTATTTAATTTTAAATAGTGTTTTTTCCTCTCACTTTTTAATATGATAGATTATATTTCTAATAGTTACATTTCTTAAGAACGATTTTTATTCAGCACATTTCTAAATACTTATTTAAATTAAAAAGAACTGCTTTATTAAAATAAAAAAGATCGGCTAATTTTTATATTAGTAAATGGTCATCTTTATTCCTTTAATAATCATATTTTAAATGAAAAAGCTATTTTAAAATAAAATCATTTTTGCAGTAAATTTTCTGTTTATTTGCATGCATAATTTTTATCTACTTATTTTTAAAGTACAGTTTCTTAATAATTATGAAGCTATTGAATGCATAATTTAGGAAAACGCATTTACGTTTCTTATTATTTTTAACAGATTTTTAAATATTCATCACAAAAAGAAGCACCCGTTTTTAAAATAAAGTTAAAAAAATGCGTATTTTTTCATTTGGAAAATATATTTATTTTTATAAGTCTATATAATATTAATGGAATAATTATAATGAATTACATTAATTTCCTACCTTCAAAGTAAGTTTCTGACAGAAATTCGCGAATAAAGAGAACAATACTAGGTTTATATTCGAAACAGATGAAAGTATCCAAATGTAATCATAATTAGATAATTTCATCTTAGAAAAAAATTTAAGTAAATGACGCATAGAATAGAGAATAGCTATTTTTTAAAAACAAGTTTCCAAAAGCATTCTCTTTATAATGAGTGTTCCATAACCGTAATGTAAATAATCAAATTATCTCGTGTTTATGAAAGCGTTTACGAATGAAAATTCATGACGTAATTACAATACTTATCAAAAAGGATACAGGTCACTTGAAAGGCAATGCTTTTTTATTCGTCTTTCTTTAATCAATCTAGAAAATATTAGTTACATAATTAAACCATCTCTTTCTTGATTTGTCATCGCAATTTATTCAAATTTATTCATAGCATGTAATTGTATTTCGTTTGATCACTAAATAAGTGAAAATGATATTTAGTGGTAAAACACATGATTGTTTTACATATATTTAGTAAATCTGTCGCTTTTATTCAAATAGAAACATAATAATATAATTATAAATTTATGCAAATGGTTGATGAACTACATAACTTTGTAAAGAATTTGTATTCCAGATTTAACATCAGACACGATAAAAACTTGTATTCAGTTTATTAATTAAGGTAAGTTTAGTTAAAGTAAAAGAGAATGTTTAACGGGGTTTCATTAAATGCTTAAAATATTAATTTTAAAAGAATTTAGAGAATGATTTTTTTGAATTTAGAGAATGATTACATCAACAAACTATAATTTAAAAAAAATTCTATTTAATATATTATATTTTCATTTTTTAATTCTATTTTGAAAGAAATTCTGAGCTGAATATTTGCTCTCAATAATTTATGAAAAGTTTTACAATATAGTTTTCTCAATTCTCTTGCTTTACGTTTATTCTTTAAGCTTTTATTTATCAAAAATGCTTAACTTATAATCATTAGGAATACCAAGAAAAAAACTGAATACATTTTCAAAACTCAAAAAAAAACATAGAGTAAATAAGATCTATTTCTAGTGAAAAACTTATTTTCCTATGAAAATAGTATTGCTTTTTACATGAAATGAAATAATTAGAATACATATAAAAGAAAAATACTTCATCGCACTTTTTCTCAGTTTAATATAATTATTTAGCTATTTGTTTTGACAGTGGTTCATATATAAATTTTTTTGGCCGACTTAGATTTTCAATAACTTAATTTAATTTAATGTTGCTGACTTTGGGTAAGAAATAAAAAGTACAAGTCAAAAAGAATAATTTTTATTTATTTTTGTTTCATTTTATTATAAAGTTACTTTTTTCCGAGACAAAATAATCTTTAAAAAATAATAAATTGCTTTTGTTCATTAAAATAATCAATTTATAAAGAAGTTAAATCTTTCGTTTCTTTAATTTTCTCTAATGATATGAAGTGTAGATTGCATAACTATAATTATTTATCATACCTATGTTCCTCATCTTTTGACATCGGTATTCAATCTATTTTATATGTGGGTAGGAGTACAAAAATTAATAAGACTTAATGAAAAAGCAGGTAAAATGTGCTTTGATATCTGATAGTTAAAATGTGATCTCAGTAAATTTTATACTAAGTATCCATTCATTTGCTGTAAAATTGGGAAGAAGTTTTGTTTAAATTCATGAAATAAATATTAATCAGTTTTAATTATAATTAATGATTTTTTAATAGCTGATGAATATAATTTAATATTCCCTAAATGGAGGTATTTTTTATTTTTTACAAAATTAATATGATATATAAAAATAAGTAATGTTTTGAAATTCTTCATATAAAAATTATATAATAAAGGGTAGCAAATAGTTTTCAATCAGTAAAGTTAATGTAAATCAGTATGATAGTTGAATATATATATGTTGGTTTTATTAAACTTGAAATTTCACAGTATTTCTAATAATTTATCACTAAATATTTCTAAAGTAACAAATAGAATAACAGTGACTGAGCTTCGACATTTAAAAAATTTCGCAGGAAATGCAGATAAAAATCAAGCATTAAATTTCTGACCCCTTTTAAAATAAAGTCTGAGTATCAAAATTTCCATTGTCTGAAATCAAGTATTGGCTGTAAAACATAAAAGCAAAATAAGTCATTAAGAGTAATGCAGATATGCTGATTTCACTATCACAAATCATGATGTATCTAATAGAAATAATTAAGGTATAAGTTTAATTATACTGTCTTTTTTCACTAAAAACCTCGGATTTTTATTTATGTACTTTATAAATGATTAAAAAAATTCACATAATATTTAATTGAAATTCTTACAAATTAAATCGATATTAAATATTTACTGTATGAAGTTAGGCATTTTAAAAACAGATACATACCCTTTTATTTATTTTTAAAGGAAAAATTTTTATTTTTTGTGACAAGAATTATGACATATAATGTAAATTTACTCAAACAGAAAATAAATTATGTTAAACATACACAGATCTATCCCTCTGTATTACATAATACATTTCATTCATGAAGCTGGATCAAAATATGGCTTAAAGCACTTTCCACTTGAATTTATGTACTCAGAATGTGTCACGCACACAGTTCTCAACCACAATTTTTTCTTGGAAAACATTTGCATAAGAAATGATTATTACTATAGTTGACAACATCACTTTCTTCTCCACACCCAAGAACTGTTTTAATTTTGATTCCAAATAATTAAGATTATGATAGTTAATTTTTTGTGTTTGTAACTTATTATTTAAATTCACTTATCTGGATAGATTATTTAAAATTCAAAAAATTAATTTTCTGAAATATTAACGACCCAACTGAGTTTTTCAAACAAATTCAATTAATTGTTAATTAATTTCAGGAGACAAAAAGTTCTCTAGTTTTTCACTTGTACAGTTTTCACTGTATTATTTTATAAATGTAATGTCTGGCTTTTAAATATTTAATTGGCCTTTGTCTAGATATTTAATTTACAACGAGATGTTTTAAAAATTTTAGTTAAGACGTAATTGTTCGATAAAAGAATGATTTAAATTATTTCAAAAGTGTGACTTTAATTTTTTTTCATTAAAGTAACAGTTAAATATCTCACTGAAGTTTATGTAAAGCATTAAATTTTTGAATAACATGCTAAATTTCATTTTCGGTAATTTTCACTTATTCTTTAACATGAGGTTTTAACAATTTTTAAATTGATTAATAAAACATACATCAGAATTTGGTGTTTAATTTTATGAAAAGAGAATTACAAGAAAAATTATAATTATTATATAGTACAATTTTTTATTTATAATATATAAATCAATTATAAGTTTACATCAGTTTAATAGTTTTTAAAACTAATAATTTATGTAGTTAATAAATATTAATATTTAGATAAATATATTAAAACATCACTATTTTCAACTTCACTATTGTAATAGGTGTAGCTATGATAATTATAATAGTAACATAAAGTATTGAAAATATATACCGAATTACAATAAGTACAGTTCAAATAGATTTATTCATTACAAATATCCTTAATATTTTTTACAGGGTTTTATGTTAAATATAAAAATATGTTTCTCATTATATTTTTCAATATTTTCCATTAATTGTGATCTTTCTCAAAAAGTTACCAAAGTTTTAAATGATGGCTAAAAATAAAATCGCATAACTGAACTACACGAAACACACGTGACCTTTTATAAAGACCTTTTGCTCCATGAGAAAATAAATGCTTAGAAAGTTATCTTTTGCATAAACCATTCTGATATTATCGTAAAAAAAATTATCAATCAATTCCAAATTTTAGTAAAAGGAATAGGCATTAGGATAAATTTATTATTCTAAAGACACGTTTTACAAGCTCAGGAGAATGCTAAAGAGGAAAGAAGCGCAGTGTGCCGCTGAAATCTTTCCCATCGTTTCACCTGGTTGAGCGCCTAATAAGCAACCTGGTTGAGCGCCTAATAAGCAATGTGCGTAAGCGTCATCCACTGTTTAATAACTGGACAAAAGAAGAAAAAAATGTCAAGCATCAAAAATTTCTTGGAGCGGATATTTATGCCATTACCTGGGAGATAAGTTGATGAACGATAAAACACTGCTCTCTCTCTTTAGAGTGGGCTAAAATATTTAAGCCAATGAAATCTCTTAAATAATCAACCACCGAAGACAAAAATGAATTCTAAAATTTAAATATAAGAATTCGTCGGATCAATGCTATTAAAAACCGGAAGAAAAAATTTATAAATTATAAGATTGGCAATGCCTCTCATTAAAATAATGAAAAAAAAATTCGTAATATTTCTAAGAATGTTTTCTTTTATAAAAGAGAATCTAAATTGTCGCTGTGTTTTTATTTTTACTTTAAAATAAAATTGGTTCGAAGGTTTTCAACACTAAATTTAAATTTTAACTGTAGAAGAGGAAGGTTTCAATTAAAATGATAAAAAAAATACAGTTTTTCCTGCCTAGGGTAGTTTTTAACATATTAAGGAAGAAAAAAACCCCAAGGGCTAAATGCAGTAATAACACTAATTTTCAGTCGCGACTTTTACATTATGTTCTCTTGGGTTTGGTAACTTTCACAAATTTAAAAAATTGTAACATTGGCGTGCATTTGTTTTGTGTGTTGAAATTTTTCTAACTTATATAATCTGGTTATAACAAATCAGCTACGCGAGATGTTTTTAAGAGTCTATTATTTTCAGAGTTCTTTCCCTTATTGGAAAAGTTTCTTATCTGTTGAGTTTTAATACTTCGCTCTGATATGTGATAGAGCAATATGGTATAATTTGAAAGAATATATATAACTTATTACAGAAATTTTCATGTCTTAATGCTTCAATAAATTAAAATTAATAATATAGATATGTTTTTTATTTCTATACTAATTAGAGAGAACTCATCATTTTGTATAATTTCACCTTTATCAAGTGAAATTAACTCAATATTTTTGTTTCATCAAAAATTGTATATGCTATTATGTTTAATTTTCGTAATCATTATTTAATAAATTTTTAACTAAAATGTTTACTTTTTTATTATATTACATAATGTATATGTACTTCAATAAAATTTTTTTAACTACACCAACAAGTTAAATGAATAACATCAGCTATTTATTTAAACTTACATATTGATTAAGACAATAAGAAAAGAATACGTGAAAAGAACATAGTAACTTTAAATCGATCCTATTTTAAGTAATAGTTGTTGATAAGAGAGAGAGAAGTAGAGTGAAAAAAGAAATCCTTTCATTACATGAGTGAAATTCTTCAAGAATTTATTTATGTCTACAATTAAAATTATATTGGGGAAACAAATAAAAATATAATTTCTATGTCTCGTTATAGATATACATATGACACAAGGTGGAGACAAATAAAAAATATATCAATTTGGCCTTTCATATAGTTTAAGATATTTTTAAGTACTTCATTGCTTTCCTTAAATCACTTATTCAATAATTTAATTAATTAACTTAAGATTCATTTAGAACTGTATTTCGTAAGTAACTGTTATTTCAAAATAACCATTTCAAGAAACTGCATATTGTATTTTCCCTGCAAATTACTAAATTGGTAAAATGTGCTCATGAAATCGATAACTTTGTAAGCTAGTTTCATAATAAGAGTTGAAAATGTGAAATTTAATGATGAAAAGACGCGACCAAAAATTTAGATTAAATTAAGAAAGAAAATAAAAGTTTAGTTTATAGAAGAACTGTAACGTATAAAAGCTGCAGAAAATTACACAGCGCTTATAAGAAATATAAAGTATATTTTAAACAGAGATAACTTACAGTTTATTTCTTTTGCATTCTTTAAAATACTTCAGAGGCTCACTTTTTTAGTTTTAAAGATGTTTTACCAATTAAAACATCTTTACAAAATTACTTAAAATATTTAATTAATTTACATCCCCCACACCTTTCACGTGTAAGCACAGTTTTTATTACTTCATGACAAAATTTTATAACGATAGATATTATCTTTTCTAAAAGAGGAAAGTACATTAAAAATGTAAGACATATTACCATAATGTAATGCTCTTTATAGAATTTTTCATGTAATATTTAATATCGAAGTTTCGTGTGTTTGATTCTTAGAGCTTCAATACAGTAATATGAATAATAGGGACAAAAAATTTTACTCTGAAATTCTATAGAAAGTCAAAGTTTGATATTTTGTGACAAAATTTCACATCGATAGAAATTTTTTCTTTAGAAAAGATTAAATGAATTTAAAATGTAATATATATACAAATTATGTACTTTTTATTAAAGAATTTTTCACGTCTTTTATGCTCATATTCTCATGAAAAATTCAATAATCTCTGGTACAATTATAAGCTTCAATAATGCAGTTTTATTAAGCAATGTCAACAATGTAAAGATAAACACTTTCAATCTCAAATTTTTATATTATATTTTTTTAAGAAGACCGAGTTTATATTATTTTGTGCCAAAATTCATAGTGATAAAAAATTATCTTTTTCTTAGGTTTCTTTGGCTAGTTGTTTCAGATTAAAAATTAATTTTTAAAAATCTAAAAATCCTTTACATATACATGATTTGCATATGTAATACATATACAAATAATGTAATACGTATTACAGATTCTTGTGTTTCATTTTTATATTCCCGTGATAAATTCAGCAATGTCGAAAAATTATCGAATTTCAATAAAATAATAATGATAATGATTATAGACTCTTCTTATTCAGAAGTTTGATAATTTTGCCAGTTTTTCTCAAGTTTAAATCAAGTTCTTGAAATCCCGATATATCTTATTTATCATAGCACAAATTATTTAAACGGAATTTTATTCCATCAATGGAATGATAGTCACTGCTTTTTTATGGCAGTCCTCACGCATTAAATAATACAGCAGGAATAAATTGTTTATATCTGTAGCATTAAGTAATGCGAGATATTTAATTAATACAGGCTACTTAAAGCATTTCGTTTGAATTATATATATATATATATATATATATATATATATATATATATATATATATATATATATATATATATATATATATATATATATTGCTTTTCTCTCCAGGCTTTATTTTTACTCAGATTAACGGATTAATGCTAAATGCTTTCTTCACTTTTTCATCATGCATACGTGTTTTTCATGTTATACATATAAAAATACACTTACTAACGTATATTTTGTTAACAAACATTTTTATTAGAAGTATGTTACATAATATCGGGGATTAACATATTATATGATGTTCACTGATATTCCAAGTTCATATATAGTGTATTCATAAATATATATTATTAATACTGGTGAAAGAGTATGCAAGTAGGCTGCATGGAAGAAATGGATCTAAATTTCCATTTTTAATTTTTAGCTGAATGATCTCAGAATTTATTTTTCAAAGCATACCTCAAACTTTAATTTTTAAAAGAACTGTGACTCCTGAAATAATCTCGATGAAACATTTCTATGCAACTGGCTTTAAAATGAAAAGGAAACACATATTTCCTTAGCTACAACTCAAATGCTCAGATCAAAGGACTTACGTAGATATTCAAAAATGGTGATCAGGTTCGACTGGATCTAAACCAAGATTGGCTGATTTAATAAAATTTATGAATTAAATTTACATGAATAAAATATTATTGTACACAATAGTTTTTTAAAGAGTGGTTAGGATAGGAAATTTGAAACTATGAATTTAATTACATATTTTACTTACAAGACAATTAAGTATTTATATGCTATATATCATTTTGTATGGATCTTCTAATAAAATATTAGCAAAATATTCGACGTGGTAAAAATTTTCAACAACGAATACTTTTACATTTGTTTTTATTATATTTGTCGTGATCATTTATTCATTATAATACACCCCCATACATTTTTATGTACTTCAAGTAACTCTTAAGTTACTTCTTTTTTGACTCAGAACTTAAGTGATTAAAATCTTATTTTTGCAAAATGTCCATCAACACATCAGCGTATAATAGTTAATTAAAACTATTTATTTTCAGACATCATAAAAATTATCTTCGGAACATAAGTTCTTTTTTTACGAAGCTAATCATTCAAATGAATAGTTTTTGAAATAATTTTTTATGTATAATTATTAATATAGGGTTTTACTTTTATATAAAGTTTCTTTTTAAGATTATATTATTATGTAAAGAGATCATTTGGCAATTTTTATTCTTCATGCAAGTAAAAAATTCTTTTAAAAACAATATAAGGGTGTAAAAAGAAAATGTTTTAAGAAATTACATTGGGTTTTTTAGAACTAAATACAATTAATTGTTGTAAAGACATTCATAAAAATTTATTAAGTAAAATTATATAAAAAATACGATGCATATTCACATAGGGTAATTTAAATAATTTTATATTTAAAACAATAAAGCTTTACACATGATCTACTCCGTAAAACGTAATTGAGAAAAACAAGTTTTCAAAGTAAAACACACTATAGAAAAAAAATTTTGCTATGAGAGCACTGTAGAAAAATCTTTTATTATTATAAGGCTTTGTTTGAAGCACCAAGACAGTAAGCTGTGATTTTTTTTGTTGAAATAATTGCATTTTGATTATTAGATTTAATTTTTATTTTTAGAAACTTGACAAAAAGTTTAAAATCTATTGCAAAACATTTTCAATAATAAATTTTAAGAGCACAAGATCTATTTAATTCATTAAAAAGGATTTAAAAAGTCATATAAACATGCTGCGAATTTTAAATTTACCGTCGTTAAATCTACAAGCCAATGTATTCAACGTTTAAATCAAGGATAAGGTTGAAATTTTCGCTGTCTTTTAAATCTTTATTAGGCTAAATCGCTTATCGTTCCACAACAATTTAGCGTCGTTGTTAAGTATATTTGTACTATAGCATTTCTCAAAGTTCTATATTATTACTTCGTTTTAGTGTGCAAATTAAGTGCTCTTCGTCTCAAAATTGATTCATCTGATTTTATGGTAATATAATAAGATGATGACTAAAAAGCGGATAAGATCTTTCCCTTCATCACAAAAGAAGTTCTTCTTTCACTAACGGGGTGTAATTAATAAAAAATTGACAAATAAATATATATTTTCGAAAATTTAACAACCAAATGGTATCATATACTCTAGTTATATAAACTGAGAAATTTTTTTTAAATTTCAAACTAAAAAGGTATAAAAGTTTTTTGAAAGACAAAATAGTTATGAATTTAATAAAAAAAATTGTGTAATTTTAATGATGAAAAAAATTAAATTAATTAATAACACATTATTAGTAACTATTTCTAATTTTATATCTATAAGAGAGCTACATTTGTTTTATGACACAAATAACTAAACTAGCATCCTCAAACTTAACAGCGTATTTTCAGAAATATTACGTACTATTATTGTAGTTGAACAATTAAAATATATCTTGTCATGTAAATATAGATAATATGCTTAACCTTGTAACAAATCTACGTCTGATAACAGTAATTGAGATATCTTTTTCTAATTAATAAATTACTTCAATGATGGCAATTTTTTCAGAATATTTTCAAAGAATCGGTAGTATGATAACTGAGAATAATACAATCTTTCCAATCTTTGTCTTATTTCCCATGATGAGGAAATATTCCCTTGGAATAAATTTATTCAAATAAATATCTGATAGTAAACTGAATCATTCAATACTTATATTACATTTAATAGAATAATTTATGAAATATACAATTTTTGCACAACACTTTTAGGCATATTTTATTTTACAGATTTATAATACGAATATAAAAGGTTAAGAAAATATTAAGCATACATAGAAGAGAAACATTCAACAAAACATGTATGTGTATAATAAACAAGTATGTGCATAACAACAATAGTATGTGCATAGTAAAATTTCCTTAAATTTTAAAGACGCGGGCTAAATTTAAGAAATTTATGAAATAAAAGATGGTATATAAAGAAATAAATGAAGATATAATGACAAAATTAAAATATTTTAACATTATATTTTATAATATTATGTTTAAAAAATGTTACATGTTTTTAAACGCATATAATATTGTAAGTTTTTAAACACAAAATTTTTATTAAATTATTTTTAAGTCTTGGCTTGTTTTTAAAACCAATATTTTCGCTTTAAAAATATGAATAATATTGTATGTGTTTAACATAATAATTTTTATAATATTAGCGTTTAAAAACATACAGAATACTTAACACTTTAATTTAGCAACAAACTATATTTTTAGATTTATCATGAAATTGAATTCATGATAAATCTAAAAGTTAATTTTAAAACTTATCGATTTTAAAAATAAGCATTAAATTTATTTATTTTTTTAATTTATAATTTATTTTTTATATTTTCGAATGCAACATCTTCTTAAACTTTTGTTTTTTTATTTTAAGTATAAATTATGTGCATTTTAAACCCAGTCTAAATTCTTTAAATAATCATATTAACTTAAATAATTAAGAATATTTTAAGAAAAATGTTGCAAAATATAAATAAAAATCTATGATTAAAAATTATGTCAAAATGTTAATTTGAAAATAACTCGCAAAATTTTTTTAAGTAAAATAAGTTTTATGCAATTACATTAAATTATGCTTTAAAAAAGTGAATTAAATTTAACATTCAAAAAAAGCTGCAACAATAACGAGCAATATGTTTAGACATCGGAAAGAAAAGCTAAAAGTTCGGAACATAGCTCATAACCCTTTCATGCTCATAACTAATTATGAACTAAAAAATCCTAATATATCTACCATTTAAAAAAAAATCATTAAAAAGTGCCAACATAAAAATACACACTCAAAAAGTAAAATAAAATATTTATGACAAACGCAAAAGTTTGTTAAAAAAGTAAGTAAAACTAGAAAAGAATCATCTCACCTAAAGATGAAAATGGAAGAGTAGAAAGACTTGCTCCGCTGGGAAAATGTTGAGATAACTTGTTGAGCCAAACACGCAGAGCGAAGGAAGTGAGACTAGCGCTCTAACCGGCTTACGGAATATCAGTAGTTATTGACCTTGCTAGCATTATATTTTGCCGATGGCGATCGGATGCGATGAAGTTCCAATTCTGTCCTTCCACTCTGGCGACGAAGATCCTACATTTGGCGCGATTTCTGTTCCTGGAAAAAGGGTCAGTTAATGATTGCAGAAAGGGTTTTAAGGAAGATGAAAAAAAATTATTTAATTACTCTCTTGTTTAAAAATTGTAAAAATGAAATAGTTTAAAAATAAAAAAAATTTTCTTAGGTTTATGCGTATTTCATACTTTCACATTTTTACAGTAAAGTAAAAATATTCAATTTAATTTTATTAATGAATTTAAAACATTATTATCGACTATACTTAAAAATCGTAATTATATTCAGTGGTAATGAGAAATAAGTATATTTCTTCTCGTTTTGTCATTGAATACTACCTGAAAAATGTTTATATGATAACATAATATCAATTAATTAAATCCGTTATTATTTATTAATATTCATTTATGAGAGAAAAATAAAACAGAATAATATTTTTGGTCATTAAAATTGCTGTTATTTCATTTTGGTAAATATGTATTAATCTGTTCAGTTTTCATGTGAGACTTATAACAATTTTAAATTTAAAGCCATTAGAAGAAATATAAATAATAATTTAAAGATTAAAATTATATCATTTGCTTCGATAAAACTGAAACCGATGAAACCATAAAATTCAATCAAAAATTTTACCGACACCGTACGTTTTAAGCAATGTTCAACAGTAGAAGTTTAGCATCCTGGTTTCTAAAAAAAAAAAAAAAAAAAAAAATTGGTGAATAATTTCTTTAAAACTTAATTCTGGATAATTTCTTCTGATTAATCAAAAAGAATGAAACAGACTTCAAAAGTCACAGAAGATTTTTCAAATTTAGACTTCACTCTTTTAATATGAAAATTTTATCTTTTCAAATGATTTAAAAATACCTTCGATGTAAGTGAAAGACTATTTTTCTACATACTTCTTGGTATAACATCATTTTTGTTTGAAAAAATTCCAGGAATCTCCGAACTTTGATGGCTCTAAACTTGTTTGGTAAACTATTATCAATTTCCCTTGGAGAACTAGGCCTGAAAAAACATTCCACTGACGTAGGGTTTGCCTTTTGGGCAAACAAGCAGCTTTTGCTCGTTTCCCAAGTCCATGAACCTCTGTTACGAAAATATTAACCCTTCTTTTACGTCATCTATAACATCAGGGCATTTTCACTTTTCTAAATGCTGTTGGCCTTAACTTACAGAAAAATTGATACTGGAACACTTAAACATGGACCTATGCATCGCATATGCCTCAATGCCTGCCAGATCACCAGCTACCGGTAATATATGTTCATATAATTTTCAACTTAATTTCTCTAATACATTTAATATTTAAAATAAATCGTTCGTTATATTCACTACATCTATAATTCGTATTTTTAAAATATCTTTTAGACTATACTTTATTCCCTTGTTCTTTTTATGCCACATTAGGAATTTAGTGGAATTATTTTATGAGTGATAGAAAATTTTAATGAGATATTTAGATTAATATATTACACTAAAATTTATATAGCATTTATTTTTTTATTTTACTTCTTTACAATTTTCTCAAATGAAAGTCTAAAATTATTTGGTTTTCTCTTTGTTTTTTAGTTTTTCCTCTTATCACATGATTGTGAGATGAATTTTTTCATTTTTCCGAAATCACTAAACACCGAAAATTTACATTACAATGTTAAAAATAGACGCGATTAAAAATCGCTTTCTTGAAAATTTTAAGAATGTTTATTTTTTTAAAAAATAATAAATAAAAATAAATAAATAAATAAAGATACGAATTAGAAAAAGATTAATCTAAATAAATAGTTGTTTTATAATTTTTGGGGCAACATTTTACGGAAATGTAGCCTCAAACGGAAATTCTATTTGTAGTAGTCTATATACTTATAAATAAAGGTATTCTATATACTCATAAATATTGGAATCAAATAATAAGTATAATATATAATACATATTGATAAATTATAAGCTATACATGAGTCATAATTCTAGATTATTGATTAACAAACGCTATTTCCTTTTTATTTTAAACAGCATAGAATGCTATTAAGACTGTGCTACTCTAAAACGATTCAAGTTTGTTTTCATGCAAGCCAAAGGAAGTTATGAGCATTTAAATTGCATTTATATATTTTAGTACTTAAAACAGTTCATTTGTGTCATTAAAAATTTACGCATGCTTAATTTATTAAATTAGGAAATGAGAGAATGTATAAAAACGCGTTGAAATATTGATTGTATTTTCTTTCGATTCCTGCCGATTGCATACTTTCTTGTGTATCTGTATATAAATAAGAGAAAAGATGCAAGAAAAATTAGCATAAATCCTCAAGATGACATACGTGAAAAAGACCGCAACTGAAGATATCTCATATTATTTAAAAGTGGTGGAAATTTATCTTCCACTTTTTGACACCGATAAAAATCAGTCATAATGACAAGATAAAAAGAAACGCACCTAAAATAATATTCAGGGCTGATTAGTCAATTCCTCGCTTTGACGGAGTTGAAGGTTCAACTTCCCCACTACTGAACAAGCAGATATCGATGCTCTGATTTTTACACCCATATCGATATAGGGCTTCGGAGAACTTGAATTTTCGGAAATCTGTAGGAAGACTTCAATAATTCTTCTCTCGCGGTCAAAAATGCACACGATCCTGGTATTATATAAGCTGTTCATTACAGGCAGTGAGAAAGAATAGAAATGCAGCCCTATTAGTTACTTTTTAGAATCTACAAAAATATATTTATTAGTACTTTATAGCATATATCAGAAATAGCTCTTAAATTAAACGAGGATTTCCAATCAATCTGCCTATTTTTAGCATATACAGCTCCATTTAGAGATATTTTTTACCTAGATCGCATTACTGAAAACCCTTTTAAGTATATCGTTTATATAAGTCAATCTAAATGTATCGATTATATGTTTCACCTAAATATAACTATCATTTATGTTTTATATTTAAGTGAAATTTCAAATTAAAGTTTAGGAAATTTTACACCACTCCTTTAAAAAAGTATTTTTTCCCTTATCACTATAGTTGTATTTTGAGAAGAAGGTATTAATAGAATTAAAATGAAAACCAATTTTCTGAATTTGAAAGATTATCCGCCACCTACTAGTTTAGAGCAGTTCTCTAAAAATAATATGGAATTATAAAATGTGAAATAAAAATGAGGATTTTATGGAAATTTATTTACCAAAATTACATGCAATACGATCTTAAAAATTTTTCTCTAAAATTTTTAGTCTATTTATTTATATATTATATATAATGCGATGTCTTTTTTTATTTATCTTAAAATAAAAGAAAATCATTATTCCCAGTATATATGATTGGAACGTATATGCATAAAAGACATATTTAATTTTCCCAAATTTATTTTAAATATATCTGGTTAAAGAAATGAAAATTTAGTATTTGTACTATACTTATAGACCTAATTATTCACTAATTGCTTCAGTTAATGTGAAATAATTTTAATATTTTATTTCTTAAACTTAATATGATCATCTGTTAAACCTAAATGTCAAATGAAAGTTATTTAACCAAAATTTTCTATTCATACTTTAATTACTTTTTATCATCTTTGCAGTTCATTGATTAATTAGTTTACTCCATCAATAAATTTTAAATATTTCAATTTTTAAAAGTGTTTCATATGATTGTTGAAAGCTATTAAGTATTCATAATTGCGCTTTCCACAAGCTTACGAGATGTAGTATGCGAGTTATCCCGTGCGTGATCATCCGAGGCAGTGGATTCGAGTCTAGCTTATGTAAAATTATCATGCTGAAAGGGAATGTGTATATGGACTCTCTCAGCATATTTTTTCTTCGTTATTGTGTAGTTATAATTAATACATACAGGATAAATTACTATATCAACTTCAATATTTGACCATGGTTCAAATTTATAAGACATTAAAATATGTCATGCAAAATAACTGTGACTATTTTTAACAGTCCATCTTATACATGCACAAATACAGATGAAAATTATAGACTTTTATAGTTGATCATTTTCCCGTATCAGAAGAGAATAAAACTCTAAAAATACCTAATACCTGCTGCTATTATTTCGTTCAGTAGCTGAGGAATTCAGACCAAGGTTTTCGATTTTGAGTAAGGTTATTTGATTCCTTTCTAGTTATCTATGTATACTGATCGAAGTCGTTAAATACAGCTAATCGTTTCCATTATACTAAGCCACGGTTATGCTACGAAATCGAGAATTGAGCCAGTAACTCCTTCAACCCAATGCTACAATAGAGGATAAACATTGGACCCCTAAGAAACATCTGATGTGGGTGGGAATCCATGGAGGTCTGAAGTTCAATGCTGTCTCACTAATGTGATTTTCGACACTAAATTAGGTATCGGATAGTTAACCAAAGTATCTACGAAATGTTGAAGCGAAATATTATGTTCTCATTTAGAAAATCTTTAAATAACTTGGAGCTATTTGATCATTAATATTGAGTGAATTCATTGATAGTAGGTTCCTTTATCTTAATCTCTATTTTCTAGAAAGTACAGTTTAAAGAATACGATGTCATTTCGTTACCAAGAGTCACTTGAGTTAGTTTACATGTTGATTTTCCATCTAGTGGTACGGGTTCATATCTTGAGAGAACGGTATTTAATAAGTACACTTCTTACTTTAGTGACCAAAAGTTATATCAAATTCTTTTCTAAAGTTTAAAGCCTCATTGTGGAATGATTTTCCAAATCTCAATTTATCATTATTAAACTCATATTTAATTAAATTTAAAATATCCCAAAAAAGTTAAATTCAAAGTAATCAATAACAAAATAAATACAAAAACAGGAATTTTATTTCTCTAATAAGATAAACATTTATCTATGATCTATATGTAGTAACATTACTTTTAAAACAATTTCAAAGAATATAAGATTGTGATTGCACTGCTGATAATGTCAACTAATGCGTTTTTAATCTTATGCAAAAAAAAAAAATTAAATGAAATGATCTAGATAAGCCTCCGTCACTTTCGAAACAAACATTTTGATTTGACCATGAAAAGGACGTTGATTTTTGACTTTTATACTTACATTATTAGGTGCTCAATCAACATCTTTATGAATTTGTCCATGAAGGTTTTTATCAATTTTTAATCTTAAACGTCCGGCAGAGGACGAGAAAAATCTGTTTCTTCGAGATTTTGGAGAATTCAAAGTGCTATCAATTTAAATGAATTTATTTAGCAATTATTATACTACTAGACTAATTGCACTTAAGCGAATGCCATTACATTATTGTAGAATGAAAAACATTGAACTGAAAACAAAATTTTGTATTTTTTTGTGCATTCATAACAAGAGAGTAGAATAAACTAACAAGCAGTCAAAACTTGTAGATACAACTTATGTGATACAGCCGTTATACCCATAAGTCATTTTTTTTTGTTTAAACGTAACATGTTTTTCAAAGTTTTGATCTTTTCTATTAAACAGCCTAACAGTCTTAGATTACTGTTAAAGCCTTTATAAATCCAAAGAGTTTTGCTTTACGTTAGGTTAGTACTTTTGTAAGTAATAAAATACAATAAAATTTTGCAAGAGAGGAAAACCAAAAATTGGAAAGGTTAAAAATAAAATATTGCGTAGCTTTAATTTCCTGAAAATACAAAATATAAGTTTACAAAGTTTTGCATTATTGATAAATTTAATTTAATAAAATTTCGTGATTAAACAAGATTTTTTGAATTCGTATTATTGTAATTCATAAAAATGACTACTGTAGAATGTGGTAATACAGTATATATATATATATATATATATATATATATATATATATATATATATATATATATATATATATATATATATATATATATATAAATGTGTTAATTTTGAATTTATAACCTGAATGTGCACAAAAATATTTGAATGCTTGAATTGTAGTTTGTTATATATTGCTGTGTGGGGTTATTGCTGACATCATTTCTCTTGTATCATATGGAATAATATATAAAAAAAGACTTTAAATTCTCATATACTTCTGAAAATAATTTTATGATTAATTATTTACAAAAATTTTAATTAAAAGCTATTTTTAAAACAAATTAATTAAATTTATAGCTAGATTTTTTTCTTCATTATCAATTATTTCCTCTTTATTATATGTTGCTGTAAGTGCAAAAATGCTCCCTAATCATCACAATTATAAAATGAATGAAAAAGCCAATAAGAGTAATGTCCAAAACATAAAATTCTGCCAAAACAATGCTTTTTTATAGATTAGTTTGTTAATTTGAGAAGAAATGTTTAAAAACAATTATATTCGAAAAATTTAATTGTAAAAAGATAAGTATAAAAAATAATAAGAAAAGTATAAAAATACTTAAATTAAACTCTGCAACGAAACAAAACAGGAACATGATGCGTAAATAAAAATGCAAGCATTTACTGGGACAATTTGAGACTGGGTTTTATCTTAAGAACTTTAAGGCTTATATATATTTGACAGCTGGAGACATGATAAGAAATTTATTTAAGATGATCTTACTGAGATTATTGATTATCATTTTAAAGGCCAAGAGATTTTCAGTTATTTAATGTGTCCTATTAGTAGAATAGTGATTCTCAGAGCGAAAGGTACTACGTTCGATTCTAACTACTCTGAACAGCGGGTGATAGATGTTGCGCTTCAACCTTCTCATCACACGTCCATCGAAGTTGCTACAGGAGAGTTTTCCGGGTTTCTTCCCTTGCAATACTTGAACTTAGCCCACTATCTGTGAAGAAAGGGAGTCACTTTGAACGATGGACATTAAAAGGACTTACAGGGAACTAGGCCATTTAGCTGTCAACTACGTAATATCAAAAAATTATTAAATATTTTTGATTATACAATAATTTTCCAAAATCACTATAATACTTTTATACTTTAATTAAATGACATACTTTAAAGTAAAAGCAAGTATATACCGAAAATTAGTTTCAAATAAGCTTTTTTCAAATTATTTTTAACAATTCTAAATGGAAATGTAATGATAACGATTATTATGTATTTGTTGTTTTTATGTGTTATAAACAAATATTGAGAAATACAAAGGAAATTGTTAAATTTCGATTTCAAAATATACGTAAAAAAATAAGATTGACAACTTATGGAATTACAATTACTTTTGAAATTATTATTTAAAATACCCCATAATTTAAATCATCATAATCTACTTTAACTTCATCAGATTTATTTACTCGTTATAAGATTACTAATTAATGAGTAGTTCAAAAATCGAAGCCAGATGAATACACAAAGCAATAAAAGGTTCGAAGACACAAAATCTTCATTTGCAATACGCCAAACCACAGGTGATCTGCCTCTAATAAATCAAAAAGTTGGAAATTATAGAGAAATTCTATTCATAAACGTTAACATAGCTCACCATATCTCAGTGCTCTTTAGAAATTGAAATTAAAAAGCTGAAAACTCTGATTCGGTGTAAATTAAGTGTATTACTTTATCACGCTGACACGAATATAATCGAAGAGAACTTATGCGAGTATTTCAAGCTTAAATGGAATGAATAAATTACTAGTTTGCCTTCGAATGCATACTTTATTTAAGATGTATTATATACGTGGTTCACCCCCTTGTTTAGAATCAAAGTATTTTTCTAGGAAAGGTAATCGTTTTGTACATTCGTACTATTATTTCGGTAATGTATCATTAATTTAAACTTCTATTAAACAATCTTAAAATTTAACAATTAAATGAAAAGTAACTTCAAATTTGTTTTTAAATTTGATTTAATAATACCAAGTAATTACTTTAAAATTTCATGATTATGTTGTTTTTATTATTTAAATTTTTTTTATTTTGCTTGATAAATTTTCATATTTAATTTTGATTAACTTATTTGCCTTTTTTTGCTTGCTCAAAACTAAATCTCTCATATATAATATAAATTTTTCAAACCTTAACAATTTAAGAATAGGATAATTTTTTTTCTTTTTTATCACGAGCATTATTGATAATTAGACTTTTGATTATTTAGACTCTTTTAAAAATTATTCATACAATTAATTAGGTTTTTAAATTACGAAAAAAGAACTTGACGAATTTTTTTTTATTTGGTCATACTTAAATATATTTATATTTTTGTGCGCAACTATGTATTCTTTTTCTTATCTGATAGATTTTTTCCTGCGAAAATTTTAAAACTCTTGAGCAGTAGAATTATATATTTTTCAAATACATGACAAGTTGTTTTTGAAAAACGTATTATATGTCCAGTTAAGATAGTTAAGATTTAAGTTTCTTTTGATATAAAAAACATATTGTTTAGCGTCGATTAAAACAATATTAGGAAAAGTATAATCAAATGATTTTTATCATATTTTCTTGAATGTATTTCCTCAATTATAAGATATATATAGGCATGTGTACTTGGTTAATATTTTGCATTGATAGATTTTAATCATTTTTGACAGCGCAGTTTCTCTAACAACGTTATATATAGTTAAAGAAATATATTTTATGGCCTTCTGTGGTTTTAGGGAACATTGTATTTTCAACATGTCATATTTAAAATATTTCACAACTATTAAATATTGTTTCTGTACAATATTCATTAACTAAAAATTTCATGTTAAAACAAAGTACTTTTCGCTAAGTTTTGTAAGTAATGCAGTTCGTATTATTTCGCATGTTTAACTTCAATATCATAATTTAAGTAACTGTTCTTTTCTTATTTCATTTTTCCCAAATCAATTTTTTTATTCGAATTCTAAGCCAGAGAATTTATATAAATTATAGTTAAATAATAAAATTTCACATTACCGAACAAGAATTGATTTATTATTTCTCATTTTTTAACAAACGATAATTTAGTATTATTTCAAATTGAAATTTTAGAGATGCTTAGCAGTGTTCTTTTTTTTATTTATCCTTGTTTAATGTTTAATGAAAATTTTATAAAAATATGATGTTTAAAAATTTTGTTGCGTAATTAAGTAGGAATTTCAAGCTATGAAACTGAGCGAAAAATCATGCATGCATTCAGTATAAAGATCAATCTAGAATATGTATGATATAAATGGTAGCTTCTCAGCACCCTGCGTGATTGGGAGTAATATTTTCCCCGACCCCCTACCTCATAGCTGCATTGCATGATTAATAGAAGCCCCCTTATCGTATCCCATGCTATGATGACAACGATAAAAATGTTCGCATTGGTCATAGAGCCATGAATAATGTCGATCAGTCCCTTAGTTATTACATAATACGAATCTATAGAAATTAGGCAAAATAAATCTGACAGGGGAATAAATCTGACAATAAATGGGAATAAAAAACTACCTTTTGCAAAAAATAGTAACAACAAATCTTAATACAAAAGAAATTATTTAATTTTGATACAAACAGCTTTTCAATGTTTTATTGCTAAGAATATATTTTGTAAGGAAAGAATACACATATTTTAAATACTCAATTTTAATACAGAGTTTTGTAATGTTTTATTGTTAGTCGTGCATATAAACATTTGTAAGTTTTCTGTTCTGAGATAATTTAACCTATAAAACTAATAGAATGAAAAATATATTTTATTTATTATATAGTTTATACCTTTTCTGTCAATGTTTCATAAGGAAAGGGTAACATGTAGTATGTAGAAAGTGTTTCTGAATGTTTAAGTTAATCAAAAAATATATGATATTTATATATAACCTTATGTGTATAACCTAATTCTATTTTTTTACTAGAAATCTGTCCAAACACTAAACTTAATCACGTGATATTTGCATGCGCACTGTGCCCATTTTCGAACAGAGAGTTTGATTTATTTTGGAGATTATTATTAAACAACTTATTATACTTCCTCAGTCGAATTTAAAACAAATGAATGTGTCTCAGAAATTTAAATAATTGGGTCCTAATTTCTCTCAAAAAATGTTTTCGTTATAGAATGCAGGATAATTTTTATTTAAAGGAAATATATACAAATTAGTTTTTTTTAAGTAACGGCAGGCCCCTGGGTGACCAGCTCTTCGCCACAACAAGGCCAGAAGCCGCTACTCATTTGAAGTTACCCAGTGGGCACCTGTGAATCAAGTCACGAAGGCGAGTAGTATTACCCACACCATACCCCACCACAAGCCTGTTTATCTGTTGGGAAACATTCATACATCATCTATAAAAGAAAGGACAGATAAATAATGGGAGAAAGTAACATCCATGCCCGAACCGGGATTCGAACCTGGGACATATAGCTCAGGAGTCAAGAACGTCAATCACACTGCCATCAGTCGGCAAAATCAAATTAGTAATTTAGAACCTTTCCTTTGAGAAAGATAGCTTTTTATTTAGGAAGTATATCAATCAGTTTTAGTTTGAACAAAATGTGCCATAATAGTTTCTTTTTTCAAATGATTTTCGATTCCTTTTTTATATTCCACATTATAATATATGTTTCTGTAAAATATGTACTTTTAGGTACTTTGTATTTTTAAATGATACAATTAGTTTATTATCTCAGATTTTTACAAGGAGAATTTCAGTGATTTTTAAGATAATGTAGTTGACACTGGATGTGTCAGAAAGTTGTCATAAAGTTCAAGTCATATATAACATGTAAGCCGGTTTTCATAAAAACACTTGAGTATATAACAATATTTATATTAACATTTTAGAGGGTGACTATTCTCTAGATTTCTGCATTAAAACGTTTTGCATATTTCTATGTCAGCTCACGTGCCAGCTTCGTCAGTTGTCCAAAATTTGGTATCGTGGACAAAGAGAACGTAGGTGAAAGGTATGGAATAACTGTCTTCGTTGAACAGTACTAATTTACTTTTTCCTAGGACATATTTAACGTAATGTAAGATTTGGCTAATACTCTCCAAAATAAGAACTGAGCAACTGGAAAAACAACTAATCTTCACTGAAAGAAAAATGGAATTGACAGAATATAGAAAACATTTCTGGAGAAAAAATTTATCTCTTGGATTTAAAAAATATTCAGTTTATATCTCATTTTCAGAGAAATAAAATAATAATAATCTTTTTAAAGTTTAATGAACTTTTTTGTAAAAGATAATCTTTTTTAACTTGCTATTTTAGGAACAAAAGGTAGCTTTACATCATAAAATTTTTTTTTAGGTTCATTTACTCTAAAATACTCTAGATAACTATTAGATGCTATTCATATAAATTAATACAAGTAATTATTATGAAACATGTAGCTACGAATCAATATTCGTAATCTTAAAATATCTTAAGTATATTGATTTAAAATACTTATGAGAGAGTAGAAGAAATATATTAAAGTAAAAAAATCCTTTCAATGGCATAAGTCCTTGAAAACTTATTTGCCGATTTCGTTGAAAATAGTAATCGCGTGTTTAAATGATTACGATATTTAACATAATCGCTCTTATAAAAATCGCTTTTTTTCCTTTGTCATTTGGATGAAGGAAGCATTTATTCAATCTGTTGTTTAGGGTTGCCATAGGTCAAAATATAAAAACACATCCACTTTTTATTATAAAAATATTTATTCTCCTATATTTACAAAAAAGCACCACTTTGCCGGCTCTTCAGTCAGTAAGGGCATGATGGCAAATATTTTGACCAATTTTCCTCTAAGAAGTGATTTTTTTTTGCATCAAATCCTGGGAAAGAATTCATATTATGGGACATTGTGTAAGGAAAATGAATTCTGCTATGCTCAAGAATGAGAAGACGGAGTTATGATTCAATTTACGTTATTAATTTCAGATTTCTACGCTGTTATTGAAGCTTCCTTCTGATAATGTAGCATTCTTGGGCTAGATGTGTAATAAATGAGAACTTGCAATACACTTGTAAAAATATACTCCATTATTTGTGCTGAAATGAAGACAATTTGGTTTAATAAATATGATATTGATTTTACTACCGAAATTACGTAATTTAGAAGATTATTGAACAAATTTGTTCGCATGTAATTAATTAACTAAAAACTACCAAATTTATATCGATTGCTTTAATTTCTCGTTTGCAAGAATTGATTTATGTTATTTTATCTGTTATGTGTGTTTGGCATCACTCTACTTTAAAATTTGACGTTAGTAGGACATATCAACAAGTTATATATTTAGGAATAACTCAAATAACTATTATTTTTTTAACTATAATAAGCTTTTTACTATTTTCTGGCAACTGATTACATATAGGTTTCTCATAGTCAGTAGCAGAATCAATTTGTTCCCAATGAAAAGTTTCGAGTTCAATACTAGCCACTCTTTCATGATGGATATTGAGAAATCTTTTAGGCACCTACCCTGATAGGAATATATTTCTTCATGTACATCTGTTGCAGTAGATAATTGGGAATTTCCCAGGTTTTATCTTAACGCTATGAAAAGATTTTCGGTAATCGACATAGAGTAGGAATATAAAGTATCGTATAACATTTTTCATTTGTTAATCTATTAATCTTGTGATTTTCAAATGATTATAAGTACCAAAAATCTGTAGACAGTTTTAAACAAGATGTATTGAACTTTATATAAAAATAAGTTGTAATATTCAACGTAAATTGAAAGGAATTTGACATAAACGTGATTTCTTAACATTATTATTTATTAGGATTTTCGTGTGTAAGATATTAAGAGAGAGAGAGAGAGAGATTTGTCTTGCGTAGATTATTTAGTTTATTGAAACAGAATAAATACGAACCAATGAGAGAGAATGTATGTGCATTGATTGATGAATTAAAGCGTTTTATTCTGAAAAAAAAATCCTACCAGCGGATGCAGTTTTCTATAATTCTAATTAGATTTTTTGTTTAATTATATTTTCCTAGCGCGAAAAGGGATTTTTTTTATAATTATCTATTTAATAGCTCACGATTTGGTATCAGCCATTTATGAATTATGTATACAAAGAATTTAAAGTCCTACCTGGTTTAGAGATTTTATTTAATATTTTTTTTGATACTTCAATGTATCTTCATTCTAAACTGAAAGTTATAAATTTTTTTCTTGATTAAAATTTAGTTATAAATTTTATTACTTTTCCTCTTCTTTTCACAATTCCATAATTTTATGTTTACAAATAGGTTATTTATTTCTGTCTCCAACATCGCTGTTTCAACTACTGACCCGACCCTCTTCTCGCTCGGTATTATGCATCTCATTTCGAAATACAGATAATTTATTGTTTGTTAATGTCACTCTCTCACTGTTTGCCGAGTTTCGTCACTTTCTGGCAACTCCTTCTTGGTGTTGCATTTTCAATGTCGAGCACACACAGTGTATATACGATCAATAAAATAAAATCAATTATTAAACGATTTTAAATAAAATATTAATTTTCGCTTTAAGTATTTTGCTTTATAAAAAGAATTTCATGGATTTTCGAAACATTTATTTATCGAAAATTTCTTAATAGCTAAATTTTATGCTTCTCTTATTATTTTTGTTAAACGATAAAGCCCTAAGTGAATTCATCGCACTGCAAGTTGCTATTCTTTTCAAATATATTCACCTTGCCACACATGCTTTGTCATTGGATAACCCCCAACCACCCAACTTGAATAATCCCGAACTGACAATAAAAATCTAGTTAATAACGGATATAAGCACTGCGAAGCAATTAGACATAATGGCTACTAATTGGAATTTTTAGAACATGCATACACACAGCACGCTGATGTGTGTATGCAAAAATCGAAAAATTAAGAATATTAATTTCATTAATTGCTATTTAATTATAGCTATTAAGGATTAATTGCAGGGAAAATGTATATTTTTCTTTATTTTATCGGTATGAATCATCCATTTGAAAGTGATAATAAATTGCTTTCAAAAAGCGTATATAAGTTTTGTTTATTCAATAAAAGAGTCATCTAATAGAGAAATTATAGTAAATGACTTCTGTTATTTTTTTAAGTTAATATTTTGAACAGTTAAATAGCTTTTTCTGAGATTACTCTTAGTAAAAAATTTTCATGTCCGTCCGGAGAGATATGTTTCAATACTATTAAAATTTATAGAAAAGCAAAAATACATTGTAAAGCAAAGCATTTTTCAACCCAAATAGAAGAATGAAACAAAATACATCAAAAAAGGAAACTGCACAAAAAACACATACATTAAAGGAAGAAACTAGCAATTGCAATTTTAAACAAACAGTTATTTTTCCGATGTTACCTGCCAATTTTCGGACGCTTTTGGGATGAAGCTTGAGGGGCAACTAATATTTTTAAATGAAATGCTTTTCAGTTTCTTTGTGGCAGAATTGTTTTTCTTTGATTTATTCAGTTTTTTGTCTTCTTGATTTGATGAGTAGGAACTTGTTATTCATATGTGAAAGAAGAAAAAGCTTTTACTAAAATACTCTCTAAAACTACTTTTCTCTAAAATTTCTTTTGATTTTTTTATTTAAAGATATTTATGTATTTATCGTTTGTAGCATTACTAAAAAATTTTATTTCATTTTGACTTTTGAGAGAAAATTTCATTAATACCCTAAGAGGAAATAACTGCTTATATTTTTAGCAGGCAAAATCAGAATTTGCTTTTGAGTTTAACACGTGCACATATTTTTCAATTTCTTTACAGCCTTTCATCGGTCATTACTCATCAATCAAATTCTATCTGCCTCACAGTAAACTCATTCTTCCAAGGATGAGAATAATGACTTCATCAATGATAGTACATTCTTTTATATATCGGTGTTTTTTCTTCTGTAATTGCGTCGCCATTGAGATTATTTGTATACCCATCTGTGACATTCCTTACAAAATTTCGCAATTCAAGTTTGGAAACTTTAAATGGATGAAACAGCAAACGAAATTTTTTTAACAGTTCAATATGTGTTTCTTAAGAGACTGGTATCTCTCTATGATGTATTTCCTTTATTCTCAATCTAACTTCCGATTAAATTTTTTTTCTGTAATTTTGTTTTCTACATTTCCCATCAAAACACTGAAATCTAATGTTTTCTTATAATATTTTGTCAATGATAAAAATAAATAAAGGATATTGTAATTTTTTTAAAAATAATGGAGTACGTACAATTTTTAACATAAAATGGAAAGAGATAATCACAAATGCAAATTTTTCTCATTTTCAAACCTCGCAGCAAATTTCAAGTTTGACATCGAAAACGACTGTTTAGAGTCAGCGAAGGAGATTTGGCTTTTAACTTAGAAGACAAAGAGGAAAAGAAGGATCGATATTCGGTTAGCGTGTTGTTTCGGTGAGTGCGATGTCATTAAACAAAAGTAGAAGCTTGGAGAGCTGTTGGCCGGTTAGATAGGGGCCAAAACAATCTGAAGTAACAGGGGCAGTTGGAGTTGTGATTTCCAGGATCTGGAACCCTCATGGGGCTCACCTTCTTTAGGTGAGTACAGGTATCCTACCCCAAGGTACTCGGAGATCTATATTCTCTTTCTGTTTTTCCTTTCTTCTCCTTCTAATTTTTTTTATTCTTTCCATCCCTCTACGGCAAGTGAGTAAGCTCTCCATGAGTAGCTGTAGCCACTCTGTTTACTTCTTGCTTCTCATGGACAGTCAAGATCCCCACGTGTTGGCTGTGCGTGACAACCTTTTGGAAGGGTAGTACACTGTGGTCCCCAGTGTATCAATTGGCTGGTACCTAGCTGCTGTCGTGACTAATCTGCTAGGGATCAAGGGAAGGGATTACATCCTTGGGTTTGGCGTTAATGACGGTCACTGTCTCAGGAGATGACTCCCAGCGTATGGGTGTCGACTAGCAGTATGGTAAGCGCCGAGGATGGAAATGTCTAGAGCCGGTGGCTGCCATCCCTTGTAGGGCTCCGTGGTGGGTGGTGCCGTTAGAGCCTGAACCTTTACAATATCCTATGGGCTGTAATTCTTTCGTCGTTGTTTTCGGCGCAGCTTATCCCATCTGAGGATCTTGCACCAGTAAAATCAAAATGAAATCAAATCCAGGATCTGGGATCGTTTTTTGGAGACGGGAAATGCAGTCCAAAGATCAGGGCAAGATCGTAGACATGCAGTAACGCTCAATGAAGACCGTTCTTTAATGCTAACGACTAGAAAACACAGAAATATGAATGCCAATCTTCTTCAACAGTACTTTCTCGCGGCTACTGGTACCACACTTGTAATACAAACTGTCCGAAACCACCTTCTCACTGTAGGGCTTATGCTTACTAACCAATGGTGTGCGTCATTTTAATAGTATCATCACGCCCATCACCACAGGCACCATCACACCCGCAATGAGTGGGCGACAGAGCATGTAAATTGGAAGAGAAATGATTACCCCAATGTTCTTTTCTTTGACTCGTCCCGTTTTTCTTTTCATCCTGATAATAGGCGTGTTTTCACTTGGATTAAACATGAAACTAGAAACAATCCTGCGTTCGTGCATGAAAGTGTAAGATTTAGCGGTGGTGGAGAGATGGTCTATGTTGGCATCTTCATTAATGGGAGCACTGATCTCCATCTCCCTCGAAATGGAGCTCTTACCAGTCGCCGATACAGGGATGAGATCCTCAGGCCTATTGTAGTCCCTTACATTGCATTGTAGATGACTTCATATTAATTTACGAAAAGTGCAGACCACATCGTGCTAACTTAATGAATGATCTCATTTTGAAGCAGCGAATCGTGGGAATGTAATGGCCGATGTCTTCTCTGGGCATGAACCTAATAGAATATGTTTGGGACATTCTAGGCAAACGCTTTGCAGGACGCCTACCACACCCAAGAACTAGATTCTCCAAGAACTGGAAAGAAATTTAAATAAAAGAACTGAATTCAAATTCGAGGTTTATATTGTTTTAGTTGATATTCGAAGCACTTATTGTTTGATTTCATAAGTTTCACAATAAAAAAGTAAAATTTAAATATAAAAAAATAAAAGTTTAACTATATTTGCATGTTATTTAAACACTAATGAACCTATAAATGTAATCTCTCTTTTTTCTGTTGTTTGATATTAATTTTTTAGAGACAATATTTTTTCAAGAACGATAGGAATACGCTTAAAAAAAGTACTCATATTTTTTGCTCCTTAGTAATTTAAAAAAGGTATTCAGCTTATTGGAGAAAAGTTTCTTTCAGTGTCCAAGAGGAGTCTTAAAATAATTTCATAATAAAGTTTACTACAATTGAAAACGTATGAAATTGTATTTTTTAACCAGTGCTGTTGTCGAAAGTTTTCGACAACTGGTTTGTTTATTCAAATCAATCTTAATGGAATTATACTCGATTTTTTTTTCGATTATTAAAAAAATGTCATTTTAAGTGCTAATTTTTGAATATTTTATGATAAATTCTTTTATTAAGCAAATATGTATAAATTTTTAACACAACATCTGATTTTCAGAATTTAACATTTTTCCATCTAATGCCAGTTTATATAAATCGGAAGGTCTATTATAGAAAATATATATATATATATATATATATATATATATATATATATATATATATATATATATATATATATATATGTATATACATATATATATAGGAACACTTTACACACTTCAATCAACTCCTTATGAAATTTAAAATATTCATCAAGAAGTAACTTTTTTAATTGCAGTTTTGTTCTTACGTTACGTTTTCTAAAGAAACTTCAGTTAAATGACTTAAAACAGCTTTTCAAAACATGTTATTTTAAGTTAAGGTTTTTGAGTTGATACCCAGAGATGTGGAAAGTTTCTACTAAATATCTAGTTTAGCCTTCGGTCTAACAGTTTATGGGTTTTGTACCCACCTCGGAGGGAGTGGATAATTTTAGTTCCAACTAGCTCTCCCACGCAGAAAAGAACAGCTAAGCAACAAATAAACCAAAAGAAATTTCTAAAATTATTTAGAATGCAACATGTTACAATTTGATCTATTTATTTTTATATGTATACAATATTCTCACTAGTAGAGAAGAGAAATATATATATATAAAATCCTTATTCTGTTTGTCACCAAATTTTTTATTGGATTTAAATTGCGAACGGCTGCATGGGATGCTGGGAAAGGCCAGCTAAAGAAAATTTCTGATTAGTAAATTTTCGTATAAAACGTTATTAAGCTAATATGAATATTTCATTAAATTACAATAAATTAAGATATTTGATTTTACTATGTAATTAATTTTTTTGCTCTTTATAACTGTTGAATTATGCAATTAATTACAATTTTGCTACTATATTCAGAGTAATAATTAAAGTAATTTATTTGAAAATAAGTTTTAATCATTTTCTCAATTCAATATTATAAGGAAAGTTATCAAAAGTATTTTTACTAAAGAATTGTTTTTAATGCTAAAAAGTTAAAACTATAAATGTGCATTTATTTTTAATGAAAAAAGCATAATTTTATTTATTAACATTCAGTTGTGCTAAAATATATTTTTCATTCTCAAAGAAATAATTTTACTCCATAAGAAATATATATTAAATAAAAAAAATTTAGTATATATTCTTTTAAATTGCACACAAAAATAATTTCGTACTTTAGAGAAGAGACTTCTTTTATTAAAGTCAAAAGTAATCTATGTGTGAAATAATGCAGTATTATATGAATATGATTATCACCTATTTTGAATTAAGAGATATTTCATATTTACAGCTTATATTACGAAAATTGATGGACATTTGGTACAAATTTCTGAAACTTAGATCTTTTGAAAAATTGAAATATTACTTTTATTTACTTTTAATATTTTTATAGCTCTCTAATTTTTTGTTTATTTATAGTATCCTTATTTCTGTTATTATTTGAAAGCATTAATTTGAAAATAATATTAAATGGAAAGTTACAGGTGATATTAGAATCACAATTGATCTTATACAACGCAAGATTTTACAGAAAAATAAATTTTCACAAAATATATTATTAGCTTTCAAAATACGTTAATCGCCTTTAGTTATTATATTTAATTAGAGTTATGATTCTAACATTGAGATTGATATTTAATTAAAATAAAATGTTATATGTTCGAATTGTTTAACATAACTTTCTATAATTGTGAAATAATCTATTTTCTAACGATACCTTAGACAAAAATTTATTAATATTTATCTAATAGGCTAAAAGGATGACATTCTAAAATACTTTAAAGCTTATATTCTAAAAGATATATCAATTAATAGACCGTATCGAGTCTCAGGTAATACTATTCAATTTATGGATTTATTCATAATTTTTACGATTGACAGTGCTAAGGTATGTGAGTCCACAACAAAATTATTAACAAAGCATCTCATGCTATTTGTAATATATATTTGACAGACATGATATTAATGTTTTTATCTAATATATACGAAATACACAAAAAGAAATACATTATAAAAATTGTTCGACGTTTTATATAATGTAGTGAATATCTTGATTTAATTGAAAGCTTAAAATCAGTAATCTTCTTTTAGCTGATTATTTTAAATGATATTTTAATATTTTTCTGGAAAATATGTGCAATTATATAATTTTATCTTTTTTTGTTAAATTTCTATTTAGGGTATTAAGGAAGGACATTACTATTAATATCCCATAGTCTGATTAGTTAAAAAAAACTTGAATAATAACAGGATCTAGACATCTTCCTTTTGTTATGAGGCGTAAAAATGAAAATACAGCTTAATGGTTAGCACTTTATTTAACGAAGAATGTTTTGAAACTGTAATGTCACTAATCGTATCCCTCACTTATTTTATAATTCATATCCAGATTCAATGGTTATTTCTGATATTTGGTTAATATGAATTTAATCGTTTTATGAAGAAGTATTACTACTATATGTTCAAAGGTATTATCATTATCAAAAAATGTAAAGTGGGTTTTTTGTCTCATATATAAAAAAGGTATGACTTAAGACCTAATAGAATGAGACAACTCAAAAAGCAAATTATACTATTGAAAAAGTAATATTATAAAAAATGTAATTATCGATATTTTGAATGATATTTACTGCGTTACTGTGATATACTCAATGTATAGTAATTTATTTTTAAGAAACTATACGTATTTTTTTTACTATACAGATTGTGGCTACAAAGCCAGCCACACAATTGTGGCGTTTAAAAAACTACTACGACTTTAACTTCCGCTGTTGTCGCGTGCGGTGAATAATGTTGTTCTTAAAAAGACCGCTCAATCCGGAGAAGTCGAGCTGTGATTATGTATTCGTTTTGATACGTGTATTTCTGTAATTCCATTTATATGTGTGTTGTGTGCAAATAAAAAATTATCAAAAATGCGAACTTTATAAGCTTTATTGCTTCAGTTAAAATGCGAACTTTGTAAGCGTTATTACTTCAGTTAAAATGCGAACTTTGTAAGCTATACTTTGTAAGAGCAATACTTTGTAAGCAAGATAATTTATTTTTGTCATGAGCATTTTTTACACAAAAGTTAAGAAAATTATTTTTAATTTTATTTATTAAGATATTTTTTGTTGGGGTTTCATCAGGAATTTCAATTTTGAAAATCGATCATACCATAAAAATAGAAAATATTGCATTTTCCTTTATTTGTCAATATAAATGAGAATAACTATATTTGAAATAGTAATGGCCATCGAAATTTGTAAATTCATCATTTTATGACTGCATCTCTACAAAGCATGATTTAGTGAATTAAATGTATCCAGAGTCGCTATAGTTGCATAAACATTCGCTTTAATATTTCATTCAGGATTATTTCCTCTCTAGAATATAAAATTTGAATTCAAATGGTGAATAAGTATACTTTGGATGACTAAATTGTCAATACAACTGACGTGAAATTTTTCAAAGCATAGACTGACCAAGAAATAATACGAAGTCCGCTCATATTTACGTATTTCAGAATCAAAGGTCAACAAAATATGAAATCTTAGTCTTCACTTGAAGAACAGTTCGAAAAGTAAATACGTATTTCTAAGATTTGCTCGAAGAAATCTCATTCCTATATATTTCAACATTACAAAAATTATTTATTAAATGAATTTTGTGAAATATCCATGTTGAGTTTTGTTAAACATTTACAGGAAATGTGTTAAGTTTATACATCAGCATTTTTATTAAAGCTGTGTGTGCTAAATTGTGAAGGATCTAGATGCTACTTAAACAGCAAAACTGAGGTTTAAAGTTAGCATTATTAAATACTGAGAAATTTTGTTGAAAATGAAGAGATTTATTTTTCAAAATATCAGACAGAGCCCATTCAGTGTAGCTTTGTGGTAAGACAATAATCATTTCTGTGTAAAAATTGCTTAAATATGCTTGATTGTTGAAACTTGAGACATGTGTTACATTTCTGTTCTCTCCAGGCACATTAGTCAAGAGATGTTTCTGAGGATTTTTCGGGTTTCCTCCCTTGTAATATGTGAATACACTCATGTGTGTGGTCCACTACTAATTAAAAATTCTCCTAAGAGACATTAGAAAGTGGATGTTCAAAAGAACTTTACTGGCTATCTAGTAAGCGATATCAAATTAGTATCAGATATTACTCTGTGACCAAAAATAAAACTATGCTTTTCAAAGTGAAAGGTACTTAATTTGATACTAAACACTGTTGAACCATGGTAATGAATATTGCGTTTTTGCAATTTGTCGAGTTGGATGCTTCGGATTCTTTCTCTTGAGACTACTGAATTCATCTTATTATCTCTGAAAAGTTCTTCCAGAAGGCTATGTAGTAATCAGATATTAAAATGCCTTATTTATTGTTAAACCCCTTCAGTTAAGATGTTAAAACCCTTCAGTTATAAAGCTATCTGTGATGTGAGGCCAATAGAAGTACCATCATATTTGTATTTGTCTGGTCCTTAGTATTCAAAAACACTTCAATTACAATCAAAAGTAATAACTTAATACTTAACAATTGTTAGGATAAATTTTAATTTCATGAATTCATTTCACAGTATACACACAAAGCATTAAAATATCATTGTTTTGAAAGGTATCATTGATTTGTGGAATTTTGTTTAGAATTTGAATATATTCTTGTCTTTTATATGGGTCAAACATTTAAGTCCAAATAAATTTCATGCGCAAAAACACTGAACAATTGATTTCTTTCTGAAATTAACAGATTAAATCATCAATTCATATGTTTGCTGAAAATCGATTTTATTTTCTGTCTTGCCCCTGGAAACGAAAATATTGAATTACACATTATATAAATATTTCGTTTTATATTTATATAATGTGTAATTAAAAGTGGATATTAATTTGCTAAAGATATTTTGCAATTTACAGCATCATTTTAGATTAATAGCTTTTCACTTCATCTCATACCGAGCCATAAATAAAATTCGCATTAAAAACCGATCATAATTGGAGGATCATGTAACAGGGACAAGAAGGAATCGCTTAGATATCCTCCTCTGATGTAATATTTAGATGAGCAGCTTTCTGCCTTTTTCGTATTTTTATTTGAATTGGCGATCACTTAAGATGATGGTAATCGATTTTATTTAAATGCCGCCCACTTTAATCTCTGTTGATATAATATTTTTACTTCCTATTAATTAAAATGTAAGATAATTTATTACCTTTTCATGGTGCTTTTAAAATATTTTAATCTTAATTGAAATATTCATTAATTAAAAACAATTAACAAAATATCGATAGATTTTTTTCGGTAACAAAAAAATAAAGCGATATTGAGATAATATCTACTTTCGATGAATCTCTCAGTTCCTCTACTAGTGAGTGATAAAAGCCAAATGAACTACCATTGATTTAAAACGTAATGTGTTATGATTTATTGTAAACATTTATTTATTTGATCCTAATATTAGTTATATGTCATTGTAAACTCAAAAAAAGAAACTCATTTTAATAGAAGACCTTAATATTTTATAATAAATTACATAAATAAATATTTTCATATATTTTTTCAAGTATGGTTACGTTTGACACAGTGTTTTAAATAGAGAAATTTCAGAAGATATTTTTTAGTTTATATATTTGTTCTTGAATATAAGTCCACTCAGGTATGCATCAAACTCTCATATATGTACACGTCTATGAATAATTTTTCAGAGGAGATATTTCTCTGATGGATAAAGTGAGAAAAACTTAAGCTATCCCATTTGGAGTATTTTTTGACGGGAGCTAAGGTTGATAATCTTTTATTGAAATTTTTCATATGAATAAGCATAAAAAGTTTAAGCTGATTAATGATATTTTTACATACAAGAGAACTCATTTTACTTTATCTATAGTTTAAAGTAGATCCTAAACCTTTACAAATATTTAAGCCGAAGTTGATATCGAATTCATGAGCTGTTGAACCAGAGTACCCATGATTTTTCGAAACTCTCGTCTAAGTGAAAAGAATAAAATTCAGCATTAAGATTAATTTTATCAATCTATTGGGTTGTATGGAAAATCATTTCGTTTTTCATGAAAATAAATTTATGCAGCAAATAAATATTGTATTGTGCATTGCACACTGTATATTCTAGTCCAATTGCTTTTACAATCTTTCTGGTAATAGCACGATTCCACAGTCATAAAGTGGTTAGTTTTTAATAGCAAAAAGCTGACCCATGTAGGAAAAACGAAATTACTTTCCGAACAACCCAATATATTAAAATATTAATATATAGTATAAATGTTTAAGTTTCCGAATAAAAAAGTTCCACAATAAAATATCATCCATTGCCCTAAATTATCCTCGGATTGCAGATGTGAGCTGTGATCATGAATTGGAACGGATAAGAGCAGATAAACTTTGTTAAAAGATGCCAAAAGCAACCAATAATTAGCTGCACCTGGAAAGTGTTTTATTCGTGAAAATTTATTTGAAAACAGAATTTTGCATCATAAAATTTTTGAGGGACAAATGAGTTAATTAGGTAAATTTAACAACCTTTTTGTATCATTGCTTAAATATTAAAAAAATTAATTAGTTTTTTGCTAAATTGAAACTTTATTAACAAATTGAATAATTGATATAACTGAATAGATTGCATAACTGAATGAATATATGGAAATGAAGTTGAAATGAAACTGAATGGAATCAACGTTATCAGAATAATAAAATTGAAATAAATAAGTGGTTAAAATTTTAAAAAAATTATAAATATTGAAAGCAGTTCACAAATTAAATATCTAATTGCACACGAGAATTCCAATTCGACTTAAAAATAAACGCTCATTATTCCTCTCTCTGATTCCACTCAATAATGTTACTTAATATATGGCTGATTCCTTACTTTTATTTAACTACATTGCTTAATTTTGTTTTTGTAAGCATTTTGTTAAAAAGTATCTCGTCACCGAGTAGAAAAATTTCTCTGAAAATTTGGTCTGGTTTGGTGCTAATCTACAATCACGTTTTGCACTCGAGGCGTAATTCAGTGGAAACCTAAGATTTAAAGTCTGAAAACGAGGAATGGTACTGTCAAAACAGAAGGATTCAAAATACATTAGCAGAGGCTGGTGCGTAAATGGAAAGAGCTAGTCGATCCGTGAATCGAATGTATATTAATTACAACTATGGAGAGAAAAGCTTTGATTCTCAGTGCAATAAACACGGTCAACTGTTCCATGTTTTCAGTCACGGTCAAGGGATGAATTCGACACCTGAGCTCGAGCTCTCTTATTCACGTTACTTTCCAGCTACACTAACTCCATTCTTCCATACTCCAGTAAAATGACATTAAATCGTATATTAAAGTAACATGTATAAGATTTCTCAGCATGACGAATGATTCGTGCCCTGGAATTCAGTTTAACAGTTCTTGGAATCGAATCCTTCCTTGGGCCTGGATGTTTCTAGTGGCTAAGAATCCATTTTAAATAGTAGGTCCCGGCTAAATTAACCTCGGTGTGCAAACAATGATTGTTGAGCGACAGACAAACCTACTTCGGCTGGGGCAAATGATCGAACCTTTACTTTCTCGACATGAATACAAATATTTACACCAACCAGCTCGAATCTGTTTTGAGAGTGTATTTACTACTTTCTCTTAATGTTTTGAAGATGTGCTTCCCTTCAGATAATTTTATTTTTGAATGCTGGAGTCAGGTGGACTCGAAGAAGATAAATTTCAAATACACTGCTCAAAACAATTAAAGGATATTGTGAGTTTTACATAAAATAAAGATATAAGCGAAATTTTTTTTTCCTGAAAGTGGAAAAAGAGAATCACAAATGAAAATTTTTCTGATTTTCAAACTGTGGAGTATGGTAATTTTGTGTTCGACGTCGAAAACGTCACTTCAGCGGCAGTGAATGAAATTTGACTTTCAACTGAATAAAAGACAAAGAATACAAGAATGATCGTTCTTCAGTGACTGCTTTGTTTCGATGTGTACGATGTCTCAGCAAAGTCATTTAACCGATTCAGAAGCCTGGAGAGTTCTTGGTAGGTTAGAGAAATCAAGCCGGAGTAGCGCAAGCCATTGGAGTGTTACAAAGTGAAGTTCAGGATCTGGAACCGTTTTTGGAGACTGGAAGTGCAGGCCGAAAACCAGGGCAAGGCCGTAGATGAAGACAACAACGCCCAATGAAGATCGTTATTTAGTGTTAACGGCTCGGAGACACCGAAATATGAACGCTACTCTTCTCCAACAACACCTTCGCTCGGCTACTGACACCACGGTTTCAACTCAGACTGTCCGAAACCGGCTCCATGGTGTTAGTCTGTATGCTCGTCGACCGATGGTATGAGTTAAACTAACATCAAACCATCGTCGCGACCGCAGGGAAGTGGAGCAGAGAGCATGCCGACTGAAGGAGAAATGAATGGAGCAATGTTTTTTTCTGACGAGTCCCGTTTTTCTGTTCATCCTGATAATAGGCGTATTTTCACCTGGAGGAACTATGGCAGTATGAATAATCTAGTATTCGTGCACGAAAGTGTTAGATTTGGCGGTAGTGGAGTGTTGGTGTATGGTGGCATCTCCATTGACGGGCGCAAAGACCTTTATATCATTCGAGATGGACCTCTGACTGGTCGCCGATACAGGGATGAGATCCTCAGACCTATTATAGTCCCTAACGCTGCAACAATCGGAGATGACTTCATTTTAATGGACGATAACTGCAGGCCACATCATTGCCATCTTGTTGGAGGATTTCCTTTTCAAGGAAAGAATCGTACGAATGGAATGTCCAATGTTCTCCAGATATGAATCCAATAAAGGCACGTTTGGGACGCTCTAAAGACGAGTTGCTGCCCACCAACCACTCCCACAAACTCTCCAAGAACTGGAACAAGCTCTTCTGGAAGAGTGGGACAGAATACTCGTGATTAAACCATTGACTCCATGCCTCAAGGTGTTCAACGTTGCTGGCCGTCAGTGACCATACCCCCTACTGAAAATGACTTCCTTTGAAGACAACACCTTTTCTTATTCTTTTTTCTCATAAACAAAAATTGCGTTTATTTTTTCTTTTGTACACAAATGCGCAATAAAATGCATTTTTTACTACCAAACATGTGTAATTTATTCTCATATAACCTACTACGTCTGTCGACCACGTATCAATCAGCTAAAAAGTTTCCCAGCCACAAGATCCACCTAAAACGGCAATATCCTTTAATTGTTTTGAGCAGTGTATAATGTTAATAGTAATGTTGTATATAAAGAAAATAAACAAAAATAATACAAAGTGTATTTTTACTTCTTATTGAAGAAATAACCCGTAACTGATTTCATAACTGCGAAAACACGGATCTACAAGTGTCGCATTTTTTAATTTTACTCAAGGAAATCATATGTGTATAGTAATTTTTTATTATCATTTTGTCCCGATTATTATAAGCAATAAATTTAAAAGTAAGCGGAAAAACGAACTTTAAAATCTCATGCCTTAAATACTTCTTCATAAAAGGTCAACCTGTTAAATTAAAACTGCGGCATAAAATGTGTTTTGTATTTGTGACGCAATTTCAGTCAAAAAATATTTTCAGAAATAAGTTTAAAGTATTAGTTTCAAACTTTCAACTGTAAAATAACTTTCAAATTAGGAGCAAAATTATTCAAAATTTTAGAAAAACACGGTTAACGATTATTAGAATAATTAATGATATTTTTAAATATATATCTGCTATATGATAACCGCAGTTTAATTCAATTAGATGTTATATTTTGTTGTTGGTAATTAAATGCATTCGTAAAACGGGCCATCAAACAACCGTGAGCGGCTTGACCAACAAAAAATCGGCTTGGCCAGCAGCGGCCCGGCACTTAATGTTTTCTAGGCAAGTGCTAATTTTTAACTGCTCGAAATTTTTTATTAGTTGTAAGAAAAGGATAAACTAGTGAAGAAAAATTATATAGTGTTATATATAAATAATACAAAAGTCACATTTTCTACGTAAGTTATACGTCGTACCTTAGATCAGTGGATTCATCTTAAACATAATATTCTAATACATAGTCTAGTGATGAGTAATACTATTTGCTTGTGGTCTTAAAATCTTATGTACGTTAATAAGATTAAAATCTTATGTACGTTAATAAGATACGTTATAAGTACGAATATGTACGTACGTTTCCGCTCTAAAAAGAACCCTTTCTTTAGGAAAATGTGAGCACATTTTCCTAAAGAAAGGGCTCTTTTTAGAGCGGAATTTCCCGAGCTCAGTCCGATACACTGATGGATAAAGTGTTGATTTCGTTTTCGCTCTGCAATCCTTTTTGGAACCCAAGGATGTTAATTTAAACAGAATCTACTGCTTAAGTTTGATTTCCAACCACTATAAACATCCACGAACGAGACGAAAATCCAATCCATAATCAGTTAAATTGAAATTTGGAACGCTGATGTCATTTATCTTTCAAATCAAAGTTGAATAAAAGAAGATGCATATTGATTGTTTTCTTCCAGCATGCATATTTATTGGGATTGGTTCTTGGTTGTTTATTGGGTTATCTCCCTTGTGATACGTGTTAAACATTTTGTTGGTTTGAATCTCACCTTGGGTGTGGATGTTTATAGTGGCTCAGAAGCCATATTAAACTGTAGATTCTTGTCTAATGAGCACACGTGCAAAAAATAATCACTGAGAGGCAAACCAAAGCAACCAAACCCTTGTGAAACGGCAATACAGACCCTTAAATATCCTGCAGGAAAGAACATTTCGCTTAAAATAGCTTTGCAACAAATTTTAGCTGCTATATTATGCACTCAATTGTAACTTAATATGAAGAGGTAACGTGTGCTGTTTCTACACAAAAAGAGGAAGTTAGCATGCTTGTCAACTTTTATGTGTTGTGTAAATTTTAAGACAATTTTATCAGTTCAATAATAAATTATAAAAGAGTAATGATAAAAACAGTAACAAATGAAGGTGTGGAGTCATGTGTAATTACCTTTACAGCTAATCAAAACTGCAGAATTAAAGTAACTATATAGATATATTTACATGCTATTGATTCTAAAATGCAATACAATTACCTATTAAGAAATATAGCAGCCGTTTCATTTTAATCTTATCGTGTGTCCAAATAATGAAGATTTTGAGACACACTGACGTAACATGTATTTAAAATTATTTGCATTTCACTAAAGAAATTAAGAATTTATGCCATGTTGTGTGCGTGTCTCCATAGAATTTCACCTCTTGATAAAAAAACAAACCTATACATTGTTGTTAGTTCTCATTCAGTAAAATATTACCAATATTTAACTATTAAAACATGGAGGATAAGGGACTAATTAATTATATTTCAACATTATAAGGAAAAATTTTATCGTCAGAAAAAGAAAACATTTACATTTTATTATAATTATTTCATCAATTTTATGTGACCTATCAGTTTAAGTTAATTTAATCTTCTATGAATTAAATTACAGATGCAAATTCATTATTTGAAATTAACAAATGACTGTTAATATGAATTAATATAGGAAATTTAATAATAATTTCACTGAGTGAAATTATTTTTACTGCATTGAGTTCTTAATTCTATAATTCTGTGTTCAAAATAATGTAAACGCTATGATAACATTTAATAAAAATTAATGAATTGTTTATCATATAGTGCAGAATAAATTTAAGACCAAATTCGTAAATGCACATATTACATTTAACTCTGGCCATTGTTTTTAGGATGAATACTTTATGTAAAGCTCATATGTATTTCTTAAAAAACATACCATTAAGAAAAAACAAATGAGAAAAATTACTATTTTAAAGGTGATAAAAGTGATAAAATTACTCATACTTTAAAAATATTTTTACTAAAAGCTAATGCATTAACGGATAATGATCCATTATTGAACGGACATATTGAAGATGGTACCATCATTTTTAACCTAAAAATTTTTTAACTGATGATGGATTATATATATATGTCATGTATTACATAGTTATATATATATACTTCCTTGTATTGGTGAAATTATTGTTATTAAAAAGCATCATTAAAAAGGCAAATTTCAAATATAAGTTTTATTACAGGAACACACAATTTTATCATGTTTCAAGAATGTGAAGACCAACCATGATATCTGTAGTACGTCTGCTCGGTAGGAAAGTTAACACAAAAAAATCCCCGAGAAAACTTAAACCTCTCAAAAGGTTACATCATTCTGGTCATTCATTCGTTGAAATTTGTAACGCGAAATGACACCATCGGTCAGTTCAAAATTCCTTAACCATATTTGGCAATGTACATTTTCGAATTCCCCAACAGGAGTTGTGTAACTCATAAACTAAACTAAACTCGGTGGCACAACAGCTCATGTGGGAAAGGCTTACAGTGCCCGTCTCTCTTTTCTTGATAGAGAGGCCCTGGGGAGCAAAGCATATGTCCCCATTAGGTGGTCAGCTTAACACGAAGCCCTCAATGTTTATCGTTCCACTGAAGGGATGAGTCGATCTTGCCCAGCCCGAGGATCGAACCTCGGACCTGTGTCTTGGGAGCGTGAAACGCTACCATTAAGCTACATGCTTCGGTATAATTCATACATTTGATAAAAGGGACTATATATACAGTAAAGAAGTACGAAATACAGTATACGAAAAACGAATATATGTATATAAATATGGAGATGGGGGTGTCTATATATATATATATATATATATATATATATACAGGGTGATCTTTTTAAAGAGTGACAGTGTTTGGAGCGTCCTGTAGCGCGATCTAATAGCCGAAATGGCACCAAACTTAGTGTTCAGATTAATCAAGACACGGAAAAAAGGATTCCGTAAAAAAAAAAATAAAAAATAGTTATAAAAATTACCACTAGGACATTCTGTGGTGCTTTACAAAGTATAGAATGTGAGAAAAGAAAAATACTAACAAATACAATCATACAGTTAAATTATTAATGTTTATTTACTACATTAACTTCCCCGGTGAGAAATTACAACACATTCAATGTGAGCACCGTTCTCAGAAATAACACTGTGCATTGTGTGCACAACGTTCTCCGTAGCCGTACGTAACATATCATGAGGAATATTCCGCACTGTCTTCGTTATGTTGTCCTTTACAATAGACAAATTTGGTACTCCACCTACATAAACGCACGTTCCGTAATGTGAGAGGCATGGCCACTGGAGCTCATTTACTTCAGCTGAGATTTGTCGGAGCTGTCAACTAATTGTTTTTATGGCCCCCATTACTGGTACTGTCATTGCAAAACATTTGAATTTTTCTTTGATAACCGTGTTTTTATGCTAATTCTTATTATTGTAAGCTACAGCAGCGCCACAACATGCCCTTACAGCGACTTTTGGAACTAAATTTTTTTTTTACAGAATTCTTTTTCCCATGTCTTGATTAGTCTAAATACCAAGTTTGGTGTCATTTTGGTTATATTAGATTGCGCTACAGGACGCTCCAAACAGTGTGTCACTTTAAAAAAGATCAACCTGTATATATTTGTGACTTTTTCTAAATATATACAAGTGAGCATTTAAATTAGCATTTTAAATTAAAACATTTATAATAAGCATTGTAAATGGTAATTAGAATTTAAAACATTTCCACTGGAACAATTTCATTTGCATGTGATTGCATGTGATAAAATATATAATTTAAAATACAAATTCGTAGTTTTATTAACACTTAAGGTTTACTTAACATAGCTTTAAATTGATTTTTCAAACAATTTTACCTGGTTATTGAGAACATGAGTTTAAAGCAATGTCATATTACCAAGAAAAATCACTTAATAATTAAATTTTATCATAATCCTTAAGAATCTCATTCTTAATATTCTCTACTTCTAATTCTATTGTCATAGTTTTCAAATATTCTGGTTCAATTCATTATTTTACTTGTCATTGCTGCTAATCTTATGTAAATCACTTAAAAGATTAATAAAGTTCGCGAAACTCTCTCTCTCTGAATTCGTCTTTTGGAACAGTCAGGATTCATTCTACATCAAATAAATATAATAAACTCAGTCACGTAAATTATTTTCTTCTCTTAAAATTTAATTAATTCGAATTGATTAAAACATTTTTAAAAGATGAGTTTTCAATTTTCTCTATTAAGATCTTTTCAAAAATTCTGAAATGCGTAAAATTTGGAAAACGTGCTTTTCTGTTGTAAACGCATGTCAAGTATTACTGGCATACTTAAAATTTTAAATTCATACCTTATTGTAGAGCTACCCATGCACATTAATTGGTATTTATCAGTCAGATAGAAATGGTTGAAAATGTGTTCATGACAATGGAATATATTAACTTCAATCTTTCTAGAGAATTTGAAATTCCTTGATAAATTTTATTCGAATTTCAAGAAGCCCGACTGGTTTTGTTTCGCTTTAATTAAGTAGAAAATCCTGTAAATCGGTATTTTCTTAAGTCTTCTCATTTGAATAAGTTGTCCTCTCTCTTATTTCTGAATTAATCTTCATCGAGAAGGCGAACTCATTTCATGTGTATACATCCGGCATAATTACCTCCCTTACAGACATAACTGGATATTAAATACGCTACTCTTCAAAGTCTCTTGTCTCAGCCCTGTTGCATTCCCCTCGCAGAGGGAGCCCCACGAAAAGATTGTTTCCATGGAAACCAGCGCTCACTGTTTTAGGTTGTGACCTTAAAGAGCAAGACTTAATCTTTCTTTGGGTGGGCAGAAAAGAGGAAATCAGATTTATTTTCTATAAGTGACATCCTCTAAACTAGATCGAGACTTAATTGATTATAAATAAATCAAAGTCGGTAAAAATACCTCATCATTTTCGATAAGGTTTTTTTTCTTACAGCTGTCACATAAATTCCTAGTTTGATTTCTTGAGAAGGAAGGCTCTCTTTAAAAAGAGTTCACATAATTTTCTCGATAACTACTCTCGGAAGCACCAAATAGAAAGAAAATCTTACTAAAAGTGCTTTCTCATCATCACAATACATTTCTGTCAATTTTTCTCTTCCCTCTTGGATGTTAAATCACATATGAAGGAATTTTAAATAAGAGAAAGTGTATTTTGTTAGTCATATCACAAAGTCTTGAAAATATTCATTTTTTCCCAGTCTGTAGAAGACATTTTTCTAATTTATTCTAGAAAAACATTTTATTTTATGTAAGGATAAATATACAGTGAGTGTAAAAAGTATTCGTACAGTTAATTTAAAAGAGATCCGTTCATAAAAATTATAAACATAAATTCCATTTTAATTAATTATAAATACATAATAGAACATATTTTCACTAGTTTCATGTGAAATTTACACAAAAATAATTTTTTACATCAATAAATATTTACAAAACTGTAACAATCCAACATCTTGTGGTGTAAAAAGTATTCGTACACTAAAAGAAATGCAAATTTTTTTAAGTTATATTTTGTTATTGGTTTAGCCATTAAGATGTAGTTAATTGACGTCATTTTGTAAGTTACTTAAAATGTTCTTTAGTGGAAATTTTAATGTAACCAGAAACTAGAAATTCTGCAATGGGTCGTAAAAGTAGAGCGACAAGTGTTTCCGAAAGAAAACTGATTTTAAAGCTCCGTAAAAATGGTAAATCGTACAAGATTTCTGATCTGGTTGGCAGACCCCGTTCAACTGAGCAGTCAATCATAAAAAAGTTTGCTGCCACTGGAACGGTGCAAAACAGTTTTCGTACCGGGTGACCTTGTCTATTGGCATAATCTGACAGACGGTTTCTGGTACGTTCATTAAAGAAGGATCCCAAAATAAGGGCTCCTGCATTAACATTAGAACTGAAGAACATGGGAACAGCAGTCTCCGTAAGTACTGTTCGAAATGCATGCAGAAATGAAGATTTCCATGGCCGTGTTGGAAGACGAAAATTCTTAGTTAGTGAGAAGAATCGGAAGCTGCGATTGTTTTTCGCCAAGCAATGCGTTAATGAAAGTCCAGATTTCTGGAAAAAGATTATCTTTACAGACGAAAGTAATTACAATATATTTGGCTCGGACGGGAGACGAATGGTATGGAGAAAACGCAATACAGAAATGCATCCTATGAAATTAGTGTCAACAGTGAAACATGAGGATGGAAGTCAGCTTGTTTGGGGGTGTATGAGTGCTTCTGGGATGGGCAAATTAGTCTTTATTAAAGGCATAATAAATCATCAACTTTACATTGACATTTTAAACAATAATTTAGCACCTAGTGCAACAAAAATGATCTTGAATATTGATTACGTTTTCATGCATGATAACGACCCCAAGCATACAGCCCTAAACACAAGGCTCTGGATACTATATAATACCCCAAAGTTCATGAAATTTCCTCCTCAATCGCCGGACCTCAACCCCATCTAGAATTTATTGGACGTTCTTGATAAAAAATATCAGATCCAGACATATTTCTAATAAAAATGATTTGGAATCAGCTCTTAATCAAGAATGGGACGTTATATCCCATTCTCAATAACAGCAAAATTGGTGGAATCGATGCCAAAGAGACTCAAGGCAGTTATTCGAGCTAAAGGATATCCTACAAGGTATTAGCTGAAATATTATGATTGTATTGGCCAAAATATGAATGATGTACGAATACTTTTTACACCTAAAGATGTTGGATTGTTACAGTTTTGTAAATATTATTCATATATAAAATTATTTTTGGGTAAATTTCACATGAAACTAGTGAAAATATGTTCTCTTAATAGTTATAATTAAGTAAAATGAAATTTATGTTTATAATTTTTATGAACGGATCTCTTTAAAATCAATTGTCGTACTGTAGGAATACTTTTTACACTCACTGTAACTATGGTCAGAAAATGCAATAATTTTTTGTAATGAAAATACTGCTTCGCATATTGTTTGTTGCAACTTCTCCATTTTTCGACACGTTTCATTTAAATTTTCTATTTCTTCTTTTTATTATTTATTGGGAGAATTATATTTCTCTTAATTGGTTTATTTTTGAATTTTTATCGATTTAAATAATGAAATTTAAGTAAAACACTTAATGTATTTAACTTAATTTTACAAGTAAAAATGACAGTTCTATATGCTTTGCATCTTTGTTTAAAGTTTTACATAATATCCAATTTCTCAAATGTACAATTTTTTCATCAGATTTAAAAATTATTAACAATAAACTATTTTTAACAAGTGCAACCACAAGTTCTAACAAATACAACATTGAAAAAATATATACTCCCCAAAAATAATCAATTCTAAGGATTTGCTATGCAAACATTCTTTGACAATGTCTATAAATGATCAAACGTACAGTGCTTAATAGCACTAGTGCGTAGTTATGTAATTACGTACGTACTATAATTGAAGGGTTTGCTGCAAAAAGGAGGTAGCTCCAATTTTCCCAGTTTTTGGGAAAACAAAAAAAAACGTTTAAAAAATTCAAATTTTAAGTTATGTAAAAATATTGTTGTTGCTTACTTTCAATTATGAAGTTTACACATTAGAACAGTATTTTCATTCAAAAAATATCATCCAAATGTTGGTGGTACGTGGATGATCCTTGGAGCTACCTCTTTTTTTGCTCAAAAGAATGGAATATGAGGAATGGGGGAATATGTTATGTCTTGGAAAATGGTGTAAAAATAAATAGAATGTACTATTATTATGTATTTTTTATTCAAAGAAAACTGAAAATAAAGTACAGCAAAATTATTGGTCTTACAAACAGAAAATAACATCATTTCAATCGTCACATTCTCCTTCTGTAACATCTGGGTCATCAGGCACGTTGTCTGGCTGTAGTCGATTGTACCAATATAATATATAAACAATTACCAAAAATACGTCGCACAAAAGAACCACATATCATTTTGTGCGACGTATTTTTGGACAAGGTCCATCACATCTTTATATTTTGCAGCCTTGAGTGGTAGGTGGTTGGTGTATGCTTGGTGAAGGTTGTTCAATATTATAGGAGTACTGTTTTGGATGTTGAACATTCTTACTGTTTTGTTACACAGTATTCCAACACTTTCACTAGCTAAGATGTTTTCTACATTGATGTGGGATATTTCATAAGTGAAAACCCTAAATTTTGTTATTAAAAACTTTTCCCTTTTGCTACCATTAGAAATGATGTGAAGGGTTTTAAGGAAGAAACCTTTTAATAGGTCAATGAAGTTAAAAATCATTTCTTGAGTAACTTCCATCACAGTAAACTTTTTACTCTTCTTTTCTATAATGCGCGTATATTCTCTTGGGACAAACACTCTTTCTACTTTCCCCATGTGCTTTTCAATGTTTCCGAAAGCTCGATCACAAGGCATAAAACTATGACCCGGTTCTGGGAACCTATGAAAGACTGTATTCAGCCGTCTACTTTTAACAAGAAAAATAGATACTGTGTTAAAGCGTGATTTTTGTTTTGGGATACGCAGTTGTCCGAGAATAGATATAGAACTTTTATATCTTCACTCATCACTAAGTGCATATAATGATCCCTCCCTGTAATAGTTAACCTCCCTGTAAACAAAACTCGTCAGTCGTCTGGGGTAACAAAGACGTAGCTCCAGGAGCTACCGCTCTCTTGCTACAAACTAACAAGACAAGCAGCTCCATCTCTTGAATAACTCTGGAAATAACGATTGGAGCTGCATCCTTTTGGTGTCAAATAAAAGAGTTTTTTTTTTTTTGCACAAGAAAGTGCTTATAACTCCCAACAGCTATGGGATGGAGCTACCTCATTTTTGAAGCAAACCCTTCAATTATAGATACATGCAAGATGACTGAGGACACTTACTCTGGTACAGTTTAAAAATGCAGGTCATGTATTTGGTGACATTTACAGCCTAATTGAGAGGATGGATTTCCGTGTCATTTATACGAAAGTTCCATTAACCTGGCAGTATTATGAGCGATTATTCAACGATGAAAAGCATTTTACCATAGATATCAATTGAATGAAGAGATTGCTTGGCATAGCATATTGGACGAACGTTCGTCTTAGCCAGGTAATATGATCTCATTGTTCGAAGGGGACAGTGCCTGACATGAACTTAGCCATTGTTTAATAACGGGAATCGGATGTGTTGCATATTTTTTCTGTGAGTGCTTGAAAGTTTTCCTAATTTCTTTCCTTATGCCCTTGAATATGACTCCACTATGTATGAAAAAACTTTTCACAAAGAAGTATACAGTTAATGTTCATATGCCTTACACCTTTCAACTGTTATCTCGACTCTATGGAATATATATATATATATATATATATATATATATATATATATATATATATATATATATATATATATATATATATATATATATATATATATTATACATATATATATATATATATATATATATATATATATATATATATATATATATATATGTTGACAACATGTAGTTGACTGGCTAAGGACAAAAGCCTGTTGTAAGGCGTTTTAAGGTTCACGTATCTTCCGGGATGAGACTTTTCATAAATAATGGGACGTATTTACCTGTAGTAAGGGGGAAAACCTTGAAAACTTCAAGCAACCATCTCGGCAGACTTGCATGCATATAAGTCAGAAACGCAAGCACCATCTGCCATCGTTCAGCAGTGGTTGGAATCGAGGCCGCGACTTTTAGCTCTAAGGAGCGGTGATTCAACAAGTAAAACTTAAGGGTTATAAGAAGGGTAGCCAGATAGTAAATGATAGGGAAAATTACCTGAATTCTTTCGCCTGAAGTCGGCTATGATGGACGCATAGACACATATGTGTAACTGATATTGTCCTCTCGTTAATAATTAACTCAACACCAAAATACATACTCTTGTTATTAAAAGGTGAAGTTTTATCCCCTCGGGACAAGATCGATAAAGGAGTGGTCATCGTTCTCACAACTTTAGGCTGCAACCAGTGGAAGAGCATTTATAAAACTTCTAATGTACTATTACCTACCAACGCGATAGACTTGGCTGGGCTTGTATCGGAGCCGTGACCTTTCTGATGCAAGAACATCCCCCCCCACACACACACTGCCTTTCGCTTATTGTCCAGACGAAATATTTTGGCAGGATATAAAATATTTGTTACCGGAATGCATTTAATAAAATTTGGTCATAATCTAAAAATCGAGATAAGATTCTATTCAATTGTTGATAAGTTGGCATCAAAAGAAAAGTTGGCAGTTCATGATTTAGACTGTATTAGCGTTTTATGGTTTGGTTTGTTTGTCGCTCAACGGTCATTTTTTGCACACGAGGGCTAATTAGACCGGGACCTAAGGTTTAAAGTGGATTCCAAACCACTACAAACATCCATGCCCAAGGTGGGATTCGAACCCACGAACTGTTGAACCGAAAGCAAGAGCGCTAACCATTCGGGTGCCAGCTCGGCTTAACGTTTTATGACTACTGGAATAACCATGTAAAAATTAAAGGGTGATTTACAATGATAATGGTATCAGTACAACTCGACACACCATAAATTCAAATAATTAATTTGAAGCTCAAGAGTTTTTACATAAAAGTTCTAGTAATAATCATTGATGATTATCATTGCTGTACGTAATAGTTGATTACTCCTTTTTATTTCATATATTTTCTTGGAATTTATATTCGAAATAAGGTAATGCTCAGAAACTCAAATGTGCATTTGAGTGACTGAAAACATCGTTATTTTACTATGTTAAAAATTGGAAAATGTATTAAATCTTTTTAGAATTACATATTAATTATTTTAATAACACGTAATTACACAATTATCGTAACTAATTATATATTATTTTTATGAGAAAATTAGTCATTTAAGAGAAAACACACATTGCTTGTTATTTGCATATGCTTACATACTAATTCTATTCCTAATAATTGCGTCACTTTTTTTAAATAATAGTATTGCATTTTTCAATTGTTATTTCTATTTAACACATAAAAAGTATGATAATATTAAAAATAGTTGTCCAATAATATTAACTTCTTATCGATTATAAATTGTTTGCTCTTGTAATTGCTCCAAAAGAGCACTCATTTTTAAGAATAATCACTTTATACGTAGAATAATGATTAAAAATTAATATCAAATATTGGTTGAAGTACTGATTCAAATTGACAACGAATTGTGTCTATCATCAGAAGGCAACAACAAATGAAGCCGTTTAAAGTTTAATTTAATTCGTTACCAATTTATGCAAGTGAAAATAATACATACCGTTGTGGCTAAGCAAGTGTTAAATCGATAAAAAATGCATAACTTATATTCATCTTTGACAAAGCATTCCTTTCAAGATTTTATTCCCAATCGCATCGTTCAGAAAGCTCTTTCGCGAGGTTGATATAAAATAATATACAATAAGCTTTACAAATATAAGCTGTAAAGTTTATTTTTTACATTGATTTTTCCACAAATTAAATATTGATAATACATATTTTTGAGAAGTTTGTCAAATTAAAATGTGTGTGTGTGACTTGATTTTAGAATAAATTTGAGCAACTCTGAAAGGATTCTATTTAGGAATCTTTTCTCTTTCTATTCCAGTGAATAAAAAAACTACATTTTGTCTTCAGTGAAACATTTTAAATTCATTTTAAAGTTAAACTTCTATAATAGATAAGCTCATTATTTTATTAAACTCACTTCATATTTTAGCTTATATATTAGCTCATAAACTCTGACATCATTCATAGATTAATACATTTTCATATAAGCAATTAAACTATAACACCAGCTATTATTTCATCTTATTTTAAGTAAATAATATAACTATTTCCTTTGCCTTATCTATATATCTACACTACTGGCCATTAAAATTGCTACACCAAGAAGGTATGAAAATAACAGAATGATATTTAATGGACACATACATTATAGTGGATTTTAAATTTTAAAATTAAATATGCAATTCTTGAGTATTCCATGCATGGTCTTTTTTTCAGCTAGTTGTTTTCTTATAAAATGTTCTATGCAAATATTTTTGATTAAGAATCTCTTACATTCTATATAAATGTGGGAATGGTTTCTAATAATTAACTTGCTAAATTGTACATAAATAATAGATGATAACAAAAAGATTTCTTATTTGCCTTTTTAAGTGAATTTGTTATAAAATAATTCATTTAATAAAATGTTCAAAGCTATAATTTGCTATTTTAAATTACACCATTGCCATTTTGAAATAATATTGTTTCCTATGATAAAAATTGGTTAAGTTGTAAATCTTTGTATTATTTTAAGAAATACTGTTTCTAATTTAGTATTAATGTTATCTTTAGTTTAATATTATGTCTTTTTACTGCTCAATTTCAATTATTAAAAAAAATATCAAATTATTTGTGTGTAAAAATGTCATTTTAACTACGAACTCTACATGAATTTTGTTGTCATTGAATTTTATTGAAATATATTCAGAAGTACACTACTGGCCATTAAAATTACTACACCAAGAAGGAATGCAAATAACAGAACGATATTTATTGGACACATACATTATACAGGAAAGAACAAGTGATTAGATTTACAGGAAACTAGGATGTATAGATCTTGAGAAATCAGTACCCAGAGAAGCCACCTCTGGCTGCAATAACAGCATTTATCTGACTAGGCATGGAGTCAAACAGAGATTGTAGGGCATGTACGGGGATCTCAGTCCATGCAGCTTCAACACTATGTCACAGTTCATCGACAGTAGTGGATGGTGAGTGATGGCGTGCCAATCGGTTAGCAACCACTGACCACACCTTCTCAATTGGTGACAGATCAGGAGAACGTGCTGGCCAGGGTAACAGTCGAACCTGTTCTGTATCAAGGAAGTTCAGAATAGAGTACGGGCAACATGCGGTCGTGCATTATCCTGTTGAAACAAAGCATTAGGGAGGCCTCGAAGATAGGGCAGAGCCACGGGCCTTAACAGATCGGAAATGTAACAGTTGCTGTTCAAATTGCCGGTAATGCGAACAAGAGGTGATCTAGACGTGTATCCAATGGCACCCCATACCATCACTCCAGCAGATGGGCCAGTATGGCGATGTCCAATGCAAGCTGGCAATGCGTGTTTTCCACAATGCCTCCAAACACGGATGCGGCCATCATGGTCCTGTATACAGAATCGAGATTCATCTGTAAAGATGACGTGATGCCATTCCCGCGTCCAGGTTTGTCGCTGATCACACCATTGAAGGTGCTTCTATCTGTGACGCAGCGTCAATGGTAGCCGAAGCCATGGTCGCCGTGCAGACAATCCATGCTGCTGCAAACGTCGTCGAACTGTTCGAGCAGAAACTTGTTGCCTTGCAAATGACTCCATTTCTCGACTCAGGGTTTGTGACGTGGCTGTACGATCCCTTGTGACCATGCGGATAAGATGTCTGTCTTCTCTGCTGTTAGTGATGGGGGGTCGCTGAGATCCTGCATGACGTTCCGTATGATTGTCCTGAACCCATCGATTCCATATTCTGCTAACAGTCATGGGGTCTCTACTGACGCGAGCAGCAATATTGCGGTACCATAAACCGCAATCCCGGTAGGCTATAATCCTTCCTCTATCAAAGTCAGACACGTGCTGATAGGCATTTCTTCTTCTTACACGAGGCATTACAACAACTTTCTTTGCCGAAAACAACGTTGAAACGGAAATTGAGTATGAGAAAACTGCTGTCAAATCTCTGGCTTTATACACATTGTAGTTGTCGCTACTGTCGCCTGCTTTGTATGAATGCGCTGGAAATCTAATCATTTGCATATCACAGCAAGTTCTACCTGTTATGCAAATTTCATGTGTGTGGTGTGCCGCTTTCCTGGTGTAGCAATTTTAATGGCCAGTAGTATATATTTATTTATATATTAATAGTTACTCTTTTCTTTTTAACACAAGGTGAATATATTTTTATTAGATTAAATAATTTTACTCTCACAATAAATAACTTTACTTCTAATTCTCAATTTCAGATAGTTAATGAAAATTAAATAGTAAAAAAATATTTCGTCTCCTTTATCTGGATCATTTACCATTGCAAAAATATTTGAACCACATTGGGCTCTATAATGTATTAGAAATTGAAAGCAAAGTACAATTTGTCGTGCAATTCAGATTCCATAGCTGGTAGGTTTGACGCTTGACGGTTAATTTTTTCACATATGTGCTGATTTGACTGGTTTTCAAATGTGGATTCTGAGCCCGCTGTAAAGACGTCAAGATGGGAATCGATCTCAAAGATCCACGTATCTGATTTAAATGGAGGAATGTATTGGGATTATCTCAAAAACCACTGCCGTTACTCTTAAAATATGAAAAAAAAGAACATTGAAAGTGAAGTAAAAAACATACAAGAAACATGCTTTTAATATTTAAATTTCACTTCAAAATAATATTAAAAAATTTACAATATTAAAAAAAATAAATTCAATGAATATGAAACCATATTCTTTTTATATATTGACTTTAGAAATTATGTGTACTAAATACAACACAGAAGCAGTAGGTGGAATTAAATTTTCTGAAATTAAATTTGTTGGTGGAAATCATAAATATATTCGGGTTTTTTTTGTGTGGGAAACTTCTTAATAGAGCAAAAGCTAAATAAGCAAAATCACCGAATTTTAAGTCAGTCGAAAGCCTCAAGCCTTTCTATCATGAATAATAGTAAGTCAAGGTCAGAAACTTGATTCTATCATACTTTACTAGATTTTAATTGAATCAAGGATTTCTCTCTGTTTGTTTTATGTACTGTTAAAAATTATAATTAATGCAAAAATTAATTTTCAATATTTGCATACATTGCCAATAAATCTCTTTTTTTTTTTTGGAAGTCAAATACGCATTCTAACAAGATTCGATGCTTTCATATAGAGCAGGAACAACAAAAGTGAGACTAATTTACAATGTTGATTTCTATTAATATTTTTTGAATACGTATCACACACAGTATTCAGTATCACAGTATTTAGAATCCCACATCATAGATTTGCTACGTCATGATTTTGAAGAAAAGATTTTCTCTCTAAGACAAAAAAATTTGAAGTATCTTAAACATTTCATCTACTTGCAGACTTCAGCATAGAAATTCACCCAAAATTAGAAGTATAAAAGAAAAATAGATTGTATTTAAAATTATTTTTAAATTCATGGTTCGTTAAAAGAATATACGGTTTTTCAAAAAATATAGGCTGAGAAGTAAATATTTTTGAGGTATTTGTTCTAAATACTTCCCTGTATCGTATACTAATTTTTATGTATCTTTTCTTTTCTATCAATTTAGTTTTTTCAGTTTTAAAATTAACCTAAAATTAAGTTATAAAATTCTGAAGATATTTTACCAGTACCCTTTCCAAATAGACTTCAGCTTTTATTAAATTTTGTCTTGTTTCAATTGCATCCATTGCAGCTAACTTGAACCCCAATTTTTTAACTCAAGAATAAATAAACAGCATAAAAGTTAATTCATTATCTTTGGTATTTATATCGTGAAAATTTTGTAAACTTCAAGCATTGGAAAAAATGATATAAAAATAATTATTTTCCCCTTTTGATTTATAAAAATGGTATTCAGACAACTTTCAGACAGGAAATGCCAGACTGAGTTCTAGAATTTATAAAGAAACTAATCCCACCAAAATGGAATTAAAAAAGGAGTCGTTCGACCAAGACATCCGTCTATTACCTTAAGGATTATTTGACAGTTCTTTCATCTAATTTCAGTTTTTAATTCATCATCTTGAAAAATTGGCTGAAATTCGCGTTTTAAATAATTGAAAAAAATTCTAAAACAAAAAATAATTCTTGCCTTCGTAGCGGCATATTAAAATAAATCTAAAAAAAAAAAACCCTCTCGTTTTATGAATTAGTTAATGAATATATATATATATATATATATATATATATATATATATATATATATATATATATATATATATATATATATATATGTTCCTAAAATATAAGAATATTATTTTATTAGTACATTAATTATTTAAAAAAATGTAGTTAATTTAAAATAAATAATAAGAAATTAAATTAATCTTTTAGACTGTTAAATAAGATGTTTTTTGTTCGAACAACCTAATTAGAGAGAGAACATCTTCGCAAAATTAATATATCAAACTGACAATAGAGAAGGTTAGTAAACATGTCCCTCAGAACATATTCATAATTATAATATGAGCTTATATAGTCATTGCCAATTGTAAAATGTCCTGTTGATTATTTTTATTTAAAAGTACATTTGACAGAGTATTTAATATTCTTCCATTTTTCTTAGGCAAAAGCATTAATGACAATGTTTACGAAAAAAAGTCTGCAAACTAATTCCTTATTCTGATTCCAGCATTTGTGATGAATTTAAAGCATAATTAAAGGTGATTTAAACTAGCTGTAAAATTACTAATATCCTATACGAAGTAATGAATTTAAGTGATTTTTTTTGACACCGCTTTCCGGAATTCTGCTCGCTTCAAGAACGGAGGTGGTGATTCTTTCCCTCCTTTTAAAATTTTCTCATTTGTTAGTGCTTAACACCAAACACTTTCTTTAAAATTATCAGCTATCTTTTGTATGCGTAACTGCTGGGGAATATAAGGAATCTGCCCCTTTCTACATTTCCACAGAGTAATTTCTTTTTGAAAATAGCCCTATTAAATACTTTTTGAATTTTTAAAATAATATTTTATCTGCTTACAGAAGCGAACATGTTAACGCATTTCTTTATGCGCTGGCTATCGGGAATTCATTGGAATATGAATATATTCCTGATTCCATAATAATTTCGTACCTAATGACAATTTACAAACATTAAGCATCTTGTTGAATTTATTTTTAGCTAATCTATACACAAAACCACATTGCGTTGTGCATTTGATTTAGTATTTTGAAATCAATATTGAATGTTTCTGAAAAATAATATCCTTATTGTAAAATAATATGGTTATAGTAATTTTTTCAAATCACAATTTTTCCTCGAAAGAGTTTTTTTACATGTTTTCCACTAGAATCAGTGCCCGAAAAAGTTGTTCTTGGCCTGCTAATTTGTATACAGATATTATTTAATTGTTATTAGGGCAGCATTATTGTTATTTGGTGATTATAAGATCAGAAATATTAAGAAAGTGATTCATTGGTCATTTTATTAGTATAAGATAAATTTTTAGTCTAAGAAAACTAATTTAGTCAATACTTACGGGTTAAAATGGATTTCGAACCACTAAACGTTATTAAAATGAAGTAAAATGATAAAGAACAAACTTTTTAAACTTATAATTTGATTGATTGTCATTAGAGGCAATATCGCTTGTTGGTGATAGCTGTTGTTGTCTCTTGCCAGCTAGGCTGTCATTAAGGGGTGCGCTGCTCCACTTTTCCAGCTGACGCATATTTTGGTGTGGAGTCCAACATCCTCAGTACACACATGCCACAGGTACCCGTTTACAGGGTAGGCAACCATTCAAAACCCATCCATACAAAGAAAGGATAAAGACAGAGGATAGATAGAGTGAGAAAGTACATCCATGCCAGAACTGGGACTCGAACCCAAGACCTACCTATCCGCAGTCAATCACGCTGACCGTTTGTTGGTGATTAAAAGAAAGGAAATCTTTTTTAAGAAGTTGAGATTAATTAGTTATTTTATTGCTCTAATGACAATTTTTGATCCATTAAGAATAATTTAATCGGGATTTGCGGTTTAAAGTGGATTTTGAATCACTAAATGTATTTAAGTGAAATGATAAAGAATAGCAATATTTTAAACTTTTTAAGTTAGGAATTTTTATTGCAATATTCATATCAGAGTGATCAAAATAATAGCGTTCCAATCTACTCTTGATATAATACTTACTACAATTAATTTATTTTTCATTTTTCTCTATTGGTTTGCTAAGCTCTCGCGTAGTACAAGCGTATAAGTATAATATATAAGAAACATTTTAATGTATAAGTAACATCCGATGTATAGGTAACATTTTAGAAATCCTTTTATTGTTTATTTTTATAAACCTTATTTATGCGCATGTGATTCAAAATTTCTTTCGTATTAGAGAGCTTTATTCTTCTGAATTTAAATAAATATTTTTGTATTAAAACAATACAAATAAAAATAAATGCTTTTGTTACTTTTTTAACTTTAAATACTTTTGTTAAGCATACTCTTACATCACTTACATTTTTCTCAGGTAGTTAAAAATTTTTATTTATCCCTCAACGTTATATTTTGTACGCGAGGACACATGATTCCGGATCCACAGTTTAACGTGACATTCGCGAACCACTACACGCACTTAAGCCCAACATCAGTTTCAAACCCATGAACTGTTGAACCGAAAGCCAGAGCACTAGCTATTCGGCTGCTGAATCAGGTTAAGTGCGTTAAAAAAATAACAAATTGAATTGGAAAAAATTAAATAACACACTTTAAATTTTCTTAGCTATTTGAATTCATTCGCGCGATTATTCGAACTACTCAATCACTCGACAATTTTCATTTCTGAAATCAGCATTTTAAAGGATGAATTAATTTCTTTTCTTTTTCAAAGCATAAAAATAAATCCATACTTTCTCTATCTTGGTGGAAAATAATGGCAACTCTGCCGTCTACCCAACGTTTTAATCTCGACATTTGGAGTGGAATGGTAGCGTCGTTGTCCTGGTTAGGAAGTAAATTTGATATTTTACTCATATAAAGACCAAAGTGCTGAGATGACCTTTGCTCGTTGAAAGTTCTGTTGACTTCAATGTCCTTCCATTAATGAGAGGAGGAGAGATAGAGGCCAACTCAGTAGTGATCTCGTCTCTCAATCCAGTTGAAAATTACGAGGCAGCTGGCTGTGTTTAGTGGCAGCGATCAGAAGAAGTAGGCTACCGAGAATGTACAACAGTAACCTAATCATTTGAAGTAGAAATTTAGCTTGAGCATCTTTTGTCGCTCAACCGTCAATTATTTGCACACAGGGGCTAATTAAATTGGAACTTACAATTTAAAGTAGATTCCCATTTTGAACAGCTATTTGGCTTCGTGTATATTAATACTTATTACTTTCAGGAATTTCTCATGTTCTTCAGAGCGAAAAGCCGCAAGTTCAATCCCAGCAACAGTTCATGCATAATAAGTTTTTGGATTCGATTTACACGTTTAGCTGGAGTACGCTTGGGAGATTTTCTTGTTTTTTCCTTTGCGACGCGTGAATACGGCCCACTATCTGTGATAGGTCTCTGATGATAGTAGTTTACGCTGTAAATATTAAAATACCTTACAACAACCTTAAGCCGTTTGATTGTCCATCCTATAGTGTTCAATTCTTCAATGAATTAAGTAAGCATAAGTAAGCGTCTTAAGCTAAAGAGGGCGCTTTAAAATATAGTTTCACTGAAACCAGTTTCGGCCGCAGGTTCCTATAATTGTAAAAAAAAGTAATTTAACTGTTGAAAATAACAGTTGCTCAACAAACAAATCAGTAGATTTTGATTTTTTTAGTTTTTGATAAAAATAAAAAAAATATTTTTTCCAATTTTCAGAAGCAGGGCATTTATTTACTTGTGGACGTATCAATGAATTCTTTTATCTCTACTTATGAAAAGAAATGTGTATTTGCACAAGAGAGATATTCGAATTATAGAGGCGGCGTGTAATATTTACTCTCTTAGCCTTTGATGAGAATGGAAATGAAAATGCAGGATTATTTGAAAGGCATTCCGGGAAGAAATGCTTTTGAAAATTTCGTTTATCTCCTTGAAATGCTCCGTTTTTGACTCTTTTGCTTTTGCATTTTGGGAAATGTTAAAAGAATTCAAAAAGATAAATTAATTTTATTAATACGTATTTAGAGTACTTTTCAAACTTTGTTATCTATCATTTCCTAGAAATTTCCTATAAAACTATTAGTTTTAGCTTTCATGCTTAAAAATAAATATTGCATCTCTTTTATTCAATATATTAAAGAGATATTTAACTTAAAAATGTAAAATTTCAAGAACTAATGATCAATTTTTATTATATATATATTTCTGATTAAATTTTCAATCATAATTTTCTTTTAAAATTTTATTTTGAAATACAGGTAAAATTTAAGCATAATTTATTTTATCAATCATGTTTTTTTTTTTACTTAGGAAAGGATGAATACCCCACTACTGATTTTTTTATGAAGTGTTGCAAATAAAACTATATGTATTTTAAATACTAATATGAAAATAACTGTAATTTTTTTAAATACAATATATTTACCATGAAACTCAAAGTGAACTAAATCATGAATGCATTTATGAATAACAAATACATGAATTAAAACTAAACAAATACAGGTGCACTTCTGGTTTGCCAAATATGTTCAAGCCTCAAAATACCGACTGAATCAAGTTCAAGTTCTCACGGTGCTGTCGATGTGGCCTTGATTCAGATTTTTTTTTATTAGATCTGAATCAATGTATGTTTTATCTTTCTTTCTTCACTCAGTTATGGGAAGCACAACGAAATGTGTTTCCTTAAATTGAAATCAGCAACTAAAATTTTAGTATAACAAACGTTTACCAAAATCCCTGGGAAAGGCTTTTTGGCCCAAGGCACTTTTTTATTTTTGTTAGAGCCAATTTTATTCAAAAAAAGTTTTCATTTCATATAAGAATAAATAAGATTATAATATAATATTTTTACAAAGTATTTTAACATCTTAATTTTTTATAGCAGATTATAGTGTGATAAGAATTTATTGGAAACGGTAACGATTCCTTTTTTTTATAAGGGTTTAAATCTGTTTAAGTTTTAGTTAAGCAGTTTTTTCCGATATTCATAAGTTGATGACTCTTTGAGATTTTTTTTTCAAAATTTTGTTAGCTCCAACAAAAGTATATTTTTGAAATAGAATGATAAAAATTTTAGCAAGTGCTATTCAGCAATAACATACTCTCAAAACAAAGAATGTTTGTCGTCTTTAAAACTTGCAATTTAATATCTCTAAAATTATTGTTATTCTAGCAACTCTTATTATCTAAGTCTATTTTTTCTAAGTGTACTTTTGTTTCTAAGTCTACTTTTGAAAGAAAAGTTCTATTAAAAACAATATAAGAAAACGAAACTGAAAAAATAATTGAAAAAATAGTGTCGCCATCTAGTAGTCACATTTTAAGCAAGACATCATTCATAATATTTTTTATTTTGTCATCCTTGTGTTGTGCCCCGCTTATGAAGAAAACTTACAATTTAAGATAAACAATAAGAATATTTAATTAAGTTAAAGTTAAGATTAAATTAACAGAAAGTTCATAGCTTAATTTTTTTAAAAACCAATTTTTTGATTATAAAACCAATTTTCAATATCTTCATTTAAAAATGTTTATCTTTATTTAAATAATAAAATTAATTTGAAAAATTACAGTTCAACTTATGCATGAATGATAAAAATATTATTATGAAGATTTTAATTGAAGACTCAGATATATTGAAGATTATTGAAAGAGTTTGGATAGAACTAACTGAACAATAGATTCAAAATTTCCTACAAAATATTATAAGACAGAACGAACCTAATTTTATATTTAATTAAGTCAATAATTTAAGAAAAACGTATTATTTCACTTTGGTAGACTTATTATAAAATTCATGTCAGGTCTACTGCGGAACACACACATACGTTTAATATCTATTATTATCATTACTATTATTTCCATACATTCAGTATTAATCTATCTTAATCATTTGTCTATTTCATTGTCAATTATAGTATTAAATTTCACTAGTTAAGAGTATTCTCCATTAGCCAATGTACTTTAATTGCCTAGCAAAATTTAAATATTCGCAGATATAGATTTCTGCCAAGGTAAACTGGTCCTAGACCCTGAACGTTTATTTTAGTTAAAAAATAGAGCTTACTGTTTGCTAACTTACGATAAAAAAGTTTCCAGTTCCACGAAGTTTAAGGATGTTTTATGACTCAAAGTCTACCATGTTTGATTTTGACATTAAGTTCATATTTGCATATGAGAACTAATTTAGCCTTGTTTAAAGTGGATTCGAAACCGAATGCATTGAAAGTGCATTATTACCTCAGAGTCAAACGTTATTTAATAAAGTGACTTCCTTTAAGCGAATGGGTCTACAGTCACTCTCGGCGAAGGAGTTAGATTCACAAGTTGCGAGGAAGAAATGAGTATCATCCTGTTCACTACTAGCTCAGAGTCTATAACAGCAGAGAAAACTGACAGTAAAAATATATTCTCGAAATTGTATTGACAATACTGTTGTATACAGTTTTTTTTATTTGCACTTGTTGTGCCCGATTTTTTTTTGCAAATTTTAAGCAAAAGATTTCATAAACTTCTTAATATTCTGTACATAACATTTTGTACATTTGTTTCTAAATTAGTACTCAATAAATATATTTAAATTCGGTGCAGAAAAATCAGTACTATGTTATAAAAAGGAAATGATTCATTTTTAAACAGTAAAGAGGCATAATTAATAAGAATAAATGCCTGTAAAATTTGCATAAAAGTGAGATTTTCCCTACAAGATTACATGACACGCTTTTTCATTTCACTTACTCAGTTCTACAAACGTACTACCAACCTTTTTTTCCTATGTATACACTCTAAAATGCTTAAATTGCATAAAATATTTCTACCTTCAGAAGGCTATAAATAAAATATTTCTATCTTCAAAGATACATGTTCAAATGAACCGTGATCTTCAATTAGTTTTTCATCGATTGTTAAAACCACATAAAATGAAATTTTAAATTAATGTGTTCGTTATTATTTACATTTCTATTTTTGCATTAATGCAATTTTATTAGTTTCGATAAGAATGTATTGTAATGTATCAGGAATTTTCAATGAGTATATTTGTTTTTAAATTTTTTATTTACGCACAATGTGCATTAATTTTTAATACATAAAAATAGATTTATTTACATTAATTCTCTTTCCTTCCAGAGAATTTCATGTTTCATAATTAATCGATAAATCTATAATTCCCCTTTGTTTATGTTTAACTTCAAGTTTTGAAGATATCTTCCTTTGAGCATGTGTGTTATTTATATGTTTAAGTCATGTCTAAATATGTTAAGCTGTTTATTTTATTAAACAAATGATTACTACCACATTTTATTTATATCATGCTTCGAAAATTTACAGTTGATTTTAACAAAATAAAATGATTTATTGATATATATATATATATATATATATATATATATATATATATATATATATATAGGTAATTCTAAATTGTTTTTACAAATTAAAAGGGGTGATGGTACCCATCCACACAAGCAATAATTACATAGGAACATAGAGTCGCATTCCACTCTGAGAGGCAGAAAAGAGGAAAATAGAAACGCATCAAGAATCTATCACAAATATACTGTATGCAAATTTCCACAGAGAAGCAGCATTTTGCTCTTATTTGTTACCGGAGAAAGCCAATCAGAGTAGATGTCCTTTAAAAACGCAATCAACACGTTTGATCGGACAGCAATGCTCCCCTACACATCCCCTCGTAGACACCAGCAGAAATTTTCCATCAATATTTGGGCAGGTACCCTTGGTGATTACCTGGTAGGCCCTTACATCATGCCAGACCGTTTTACTGACGCAACATACTGTAATTTTTTGGAACAAGTGCTTCACAGTTCATTGCAAGCTGTTCCACTCACCATAGTGAAAGACATGTGGTTTATGCGCGATAGATCTCCAGCACATTTTTCCATCACGGTCTGTAAATTTTTGAATGTCACATATCTCGCACGATGGAATGAACGTAGCTGAACTGTGGCTTGGCCTCCTCGCTCACCGGACCAAAATCCACTGGATTTTTTTCTTCTAGGAGCACATGAAATCTTAAGTGTACGAGACGCCTGCGGACTCGACGGAAGATATCGTGGTTAGAATCGTTGTTGCCGGTGACAAAATTAATACGGCACCAGAAATCTTCGAGAGGGTGTTTCGGTCGTTCCTTCGCCGGTGTCAACTGTGCAATGACACACATGACTATTTTGAGCATTTGCTGTGAGGATTTCACTAAACAATAAATATGATTGTGAAACGTTTGGTATATTCATTCGCTTACCCAACACTGTTGTAAGTGTTGGGCAAGCACTGTCAGGCGGGAATTCCTTTTTTCTGCCTCTCAGGGTGGAATGCGACACGCTATGTTCCTATGCAATTAGTAAAAACAATTTAGAATTCCCCTGTATATATACATATATAATACACATATATACGCTACAGTTAAGTTTCCCAAATAATGTAAGAAATAAAAATTACTTAAATGTGTTTTTATTCTGTAAAAGGTTTGTTAATTCAATCTAAATCATCTTATTGAAATATTTTCTGCCATTCACCTTTTATAGAGTACTGTCTTCTTTCAAATGCATTTTTATTCAAAACCATCTACAAAATGCTGTCATCTTTCACAAACTTTTTCTATTACTGGGCCTCAACAAAATAAATTTCTATTTCATTTTGACATTTTCAATTACAATACCTCGGCAGAAGGATTACATAATACTGTCCTATTTTCATCAGAAAATGTTAATAAATTTGAATTTAGCAATCGTAAATAAGGTGGATCGATATGTTTATTCTTAAGAGGTTTCTACTAAGATGAGTTAAACTTATCTGATACCATTTTAAAATTGCATAACAACTCTTCTTGTATGATCGGAGTTAAATTTACTCGAGTACAAGAATCTTAATCACATTTGTCTTATATTCATTCACATTTACAGATGAGAAGAACAGCTTAATACTTCAAGTTTGAAATTTTACGCGCATTCGACAAAAGGAATGAAATATTTATTTCATTGTTTTCATGCATAGATATTACATCTTTAATTGTAAAGAATAAAAAGCGAAGACTTATAAAAAAATCACTACAAATAATTGAGTTCAATAAGTCAATTTTGATTGCACAGCAAATTATAAGGATTCGCGTAATAGTAGAACGTAACTCTTATTTATAGAAGCTGTAACAAGAATTATACAGAGCAAGAAAATTTTATTAGCAAGTCAAAAAAATGTTTAAAAATTCTTTCATAAAAAGTAAATTTTTTTTTTTTGGAAAAATAATTAACATTAAGTTATTACTAGAAAATAATTCATGTGGCAAAATATTTTGGAATAATAAGCCAAGTTAAATTAGTATGAATTATAAAACAGGTAAGAAGGTGGAAAATGGTGTCTAGTTCCTTTTTTTGCACAAATTCATCTTAAAATATTACAAAAATCATTGATTAATGTGAAATTCAAAATTTTGTGTTATTTATTTTTAATTTTTTTACTTTAAAAATTTTACACTGATCATTAAATTTGCTACTTTTCCTAAAATTTAAAACTTTACACTTGATTATTCTAAATTTAACACTGGTTTTATGCTCAAACACATAATATATAATTAATCTATATGAGAACATACACATGGTTGATATATTATAATGATACAAAAGAGTTGAATATTAAAGCGTTATTTTTTCAGTCAGATTGTTTTTTCTTCTTAAAAAAATTAATTTTTCTAACTTTCCTGTACACCTATATTCAGTTTCTTTAACGCGTTATTAACGAACATTTCTTTTAGGTATAAAATGAAGTAGAGAAAAGGCAGTGGTACACAAATAGACATGTTTAATGACAACAGACAGTTACAACTTATAGTAATTACAATAAAATAATAACATTAAAGAACATTTCCAATGATACACACAAGAGAGTCAACACATTTACTCTCAAGCAAGACAGAAAGACGTCTGACCAGAATATGCACCGTTTGATCCCCAGAGGGCACAAAACTCTTGTCAGGAGGATCTATTATGTAGAGAAGGTAAGAGCAGAGACAATGATACTTTAATATCCTAACATCCTCCCACAATGACCACGCATTTACCCAAAATGCAAATTAGTATCTTCTATTCCTACTGTATCTAAGCACTTGTAATGCTTAATAGCAGGTAAATCTTTTGTTAGTACATCTGCTCCCGTATCTACCGTTGGTATATGCTGTATGTTTATTCACCCGTTTTTAAGAGCTTCCCTCACAAAATGATGTCTAACATTTATATGTTCCGTTCGCTTATGGAAAACTGGATTTTCTGCCAATCTTAAATGTAAGAACTCTCTTTTGGCTCTTTTGTTATCAGAAAATATGCACACTTTTTCCAAATTACAATCACGCATTACAATACTTAAATTACAAAGGTAAATAGCCTCTTTCGTTCCATCCGATAATGTCATATATTCCGCGTCAGTTAAGGAAAGAGCTACGGTACTTTGTTTGCGGCATTCCCAGCTAATTAAGCTTCCATTTAAAATAAAGCACAATACCCGGTATTTGACTTTCGATCATCAAGGCAATTACCCCAATCGAAATCAGTATATCCAAATAGGGGAGCTCACCTGTACGTTTAAAAACTAACCCATGATTAATTGTCTTTTTCAAGTATCGCAGTACATGTTTCGCTGCAGTCCAATGAGTTTTATCACAACTATTTAAAAATTGACTCTACTGTGTGTGTGTGTGTGTGTGTGTGTGTGTGTGTGTGTGTGTGTGTGTGTGTGTGTGTGTGTGTGTGTGTGTGAACTCTCAGAAACTATAAATAATCTTAAACCTTGTTTACGTATCCCGTGATGACAAATAACAACAATTCCAATGATTTACATATCAAATTTTGATGTGCCACAATTTTGTACAAGCACTTCAGATGTATTCTCTCAGAAAGCTTAACTTTCTATGAATTTTTTTATTTTTATTTTTTTTTTAATTTTTATTTTGGGTGTTTCTAATTTTTCGTTAAATATCTAAAACCAGTGTAGCCTTATCAGTAATATTTATTTAATATACTATGTTAGACTCCTTAAGCCATTATGTATGTCACTCATGAACTTTGAGTAAAATTTTATTTCCGAGTGGTAGTTCAAAAATAGGTTATTTAAATTCATGAGTCGCACAAATCTTTAAAAATATTTGAGAAAGAGACTGGAACTTTTCAAAAAGTATTTTTTCCCTAGAAATAAGAAATCTTGTATCAATAAAAATTTAACGGATGATTAAGTTTTAATCGAATCCTTCAAATCGTAAATAAAATTTAATATTAATCGTAGGTAGGAGTAACTAACTTGAAATACATGTTAACAAAACATATTTAAAATAAATATATTGTAACAAATTGTGAAAATAGCTTTGTTGTTAAAATATTGTTATTACACAGATTGCTTCTACTTTGATTTACTACATAGTATTAAATTCTATAACATCATATGTTTTATGTCATATCAAACTTAATCATGTATTTTCTTTCATCCACTTGAAGCATTTTCTTAAAATCAACCTTCAAATTATCTTGATCAGTAAATGAAAATAAATGAGATTTAAAATGTATATCGCTTACTTAAAATTCAGAAATACAGTTTTATGACATAAAATAGATTCAGTGGAGGAAACTGAAGTAAATCTGTTGTTATTACTAATGAGATTTAGACAATCGTTATGCCGTTGGCTATGCGAAATTATGTCAGTCTTTCGTTTAACCAGAGCACCCCGAAGATAAAAGTACGAATTTGCTCTAAGCTCCTCCGATAGATAGCATCAGTGAGAATCCTCTCCTCAATTTTGACATTGATCTGGAGGGAGAGGAAATTTTCTCCAGACCATTACACCCTTGGTAACTGCTCAATGACAGACCACAGAATTTTCGATTCCACAGATTTAACGAACACGTAAATCGCATGTACTCGGTGTGTCTCCGATGGGGTTGGGAGTCGAACATCACCCTTCTGGACGAAAGGCTGATGCCCTAACAACTAGGCTACCACGGCCCCGGTGTAAATGTGTTGCTATATTATGTTTTTCTTATAGCGTGTAAGCGAGTAGTAGTAGGTTAAGTACAGAATTAGACATGCTAATATACTTTATACACGGCAAATATACTCTTTAAACTTATATATCTCTGTTAATATGCCATAGAAGCTTGGATGAGAGAATACTAGTGCTCTGGTGTCAAGTTTATCTAATGTCTGGTTGAAGTTATAGCGCAGGTTTTTTAGTTATAGGTGTTAGTTATAGTTTGAAGTTATAGGTGTTTTTTAAGATGGTATTACAGTGCTATGTAAATACCCAAATATAACTACAAAATGAGCCTACACTTATGTCAAATCATGAAGTAAAAGCAGCTCATTTTTGAACTTTTAGCTATATTTTATAAGCATCTGCTGTACAGTAAAAAATAGTGAATGGTATATGAAATTTAAATTGACAATATAATGTAATTGAAAGAAAATTGATGTAAATATATGGAGTTATTTTTGAAAAGTTAAAAACCAGTTTAAGATTTCATGAAACAATTTTTTCATATATTTATAATAAAACAATGTTATTTCTTTGAGTGAGAATATTTCGAGTTACCCATGAAACATTATGTGTTGCAATGCAATCAATCATTCAGGTATTTATGGTGAAAAAAGAACCATTAAATTTCTCTTTAAAAAATATTCGTCCTTCTGTCTGATTGTGTAGAAATATTTCCGCTGTAATTGTTTGAGGCAAATACTTACTATAATCCACCGTTTAACAAAATCTATCTTTTTTTTCTGGAAGAAAAAGGGTATTTTTAGTTTCCTCTAAATTTATTTTGCTTCAGTAAGAAAGATTTTTTTCATTTAGTTTCCTTCTTCCTCTTGCAGGATACCGTGATGATTTTACATAATGTAGAAATTTAGAATTAATTGAAATGACCTTTTTATCATTTTACTCGTGGCACTTAGATATGAAACATGTGAAAGATGAATCCTTGTCTAGAAAATTTTACCTTATCAAACATGTACAACATAGAACTTATAGATAAGCTGTGACATTAAATGATGGTATTTACACTTAGATATGATCACAAACGCGGCAATACGAGTAAATCATGCCATTTTATTTTTTATTCAAAAACCAAGTATACTTGGTTTTTGAATGGCAACGCGATATTATAAAAAATTATTTATACATTTAATTTGTGTTCTCATCGCTTATCAATCGTTCTAATTTTAAACAAGTATTTACTATAACTTTGGTGTCAAATTCTCAGTGTATGTTTGTCTGAATTTTAAGTATCATTTACTTGAATAAATAATTGTTTTTTTAAGTGTATTGGTATTCATTCATCTTAAAAACTTGTAGTTCTTTTGATTGACTCAAAAGGCGTCCACAAATTTTAGTTTTTGCAGCTGATAGTAAAAAATCTGAAATCATATAATAAAATTTTATCAAAGTGTCCATGTGTTAACAAATTTTCATATATATATTTGTTAGTAGGTGAACAATTTAATAATACATCATGTATTTGTGCCACAGTTTGATAATTACTGATTATTAATTATGGATTGGATAATTACTGTCAATACCCATTACAATAAAATGCTAAATTAGAATAATATATTATGTATGCAGGTAAAAGTAGTCTTTTAATAAGGATACATATCTTTCTCAGTTTCTCCTGTTGAAACCTCGTGATATGTCTGTTGAGCGAATTATTATAAAACCACGTGTATTATAACTGCATTCTTAATTCTGAAAACTTTGCTTCAAATTCGTTAAATTAATTTTCAGGAATTAACATACATACATTAACTTCTTTTATAACTGAGGAGAGAAATAACTGTTTTTTCAACATATGGATACAAATTACAGTACAAAGAATTAGTAATTTTTGTTTAATTTAATAACAAAACACATTGGTTGATTTTTTTAAGTGGTGTCATGAACTGCTACTGACTTAAACTTCGGTGTCGCATTATTGTCGAGATCGTGCTACTACCACAAAGTTACTTTGGATCTTTCATTATAGTTTTGGTGCTGGTTGATAAGTCTGTTAGACCAATGCATTTCTCAAAGCTCAATAGTGAAACCCCTATCGAAATAGGACCATTTCTGAGAACGTCTTAAAAACTTCTTTCGTTAAAATTGAGTGCATCAGAAGCAATGGAGGTTCACTTTACATTTCCCCTAAAAATTAAGTTTGATTAGTCTTGGTCTTGAAAAACCTGGTCTGATCAATCTGATTAGCGTGGTCTAATCAGTCTGATCAAATTAAGTAAATCAGCGTGGTATAACCACTGGTAACTCATGGTGAGCTGTAACTACTTACATAAGTCATAAAATGACATCAGCAGCTCAATATTTCTGATTACACGTATTTTCTTGCAATTGAGTATATACTCAACAAAGACCAATTTGAAAAAGTAATACAAGTAGTACATTAATTTCAAGTGTGAAAAATATCTTTTTACATTTGAAATAAATAATTAGAAATAATGTATAATTACTAAGTATTTTCTGACAAATCGAGAAATAATTCCATTTATTAAATGTTTGTCGCAATCTAATGCCTGTAGAATGAAATAAGCAAAATTTTATTACTTCAAGATCAGATATGGCTATCATGATTCATAATTACTTTTGTAAGCTTTTAAAAGATCTTTTGATTCAGTTGAATAATAAAAATATAAAAATATTACGAGTCAATATACATTAAATCTATTTTATATCTTTATAATTAGATAAACTAATAAAATGTAAATGTATCAACTACATTGTGGGTTTTGCTTCTCAAGATTTTTTAAGCTGTCAAGACGAATAAATTATTTTTGAAAATTAGAAATGTTGTGGTCTTTATTGTTATGTCCATTAAAATCATATTTAGCGTCAAGTAGAAGTATGAAAAATTAATAGCAGTGGAGACAAAATTTTATAATCTGAGATAAAAAGCCGAAATGACTATTAATATTTTAATCAAATATGAAGACTTGGTTGATGAAAAATAAATAAGAAGTATAAGTAAATGCATTAGCAATCTGTATCGTCCTATGATATCATTAAGGATAAAGGAGAAATAGATTATATTATTATTTGAGCATAACAATGAAACTGATTGCTTAATCTATACCATTTTTACAGAAATTATAAAATTCAAAGTACAAAATATTGAGGAATCTAAAGACTGGTTTTGAAATGGATATATTTGAATTGTGATGAATAAAGATAAATTATATTAGGGAGAATTTTAAATTACTCAAAATATATAAAAGTGAGTTGTTTAATGCGATTGTGCAACGGATATAATACGCTGCTTACATCTAGAGTTAAGTCTTATTTTATTGCTAAATCAAAATGTAATAATGAAGGAAGACACATATTTATATTTCCAACTCAGATTCGTCAATCGAAAATAATAGACACTATTTCCTCCTAAGTGAGTGGGTAACTATAGAATATACAGTGATAATGCATACTTCATACTCAGAGAAACTAGGTTAATGCTTCGTAGATGAACATTTTCGAAGCATTAACTTTAATAATATTTGCTAAAATGTTTTTGTATGGATACCAATTTAGGGAGATTTATAATTTCATGATTATAAATTCCTAATAACTAATCTCTGACCATTCAAATTTAATCATGATGTCATAAATTAATTTTGTATTTTGTGAATATACTTTAAATAAGATTATAGATAAATCTATGAAATTATAAAAACATATTCTACGTTAATAATTTGAAACAAAATATAAATGTTACTATTCTTATAACTGTGATGACAAGTTTCTAATATACATAATAAAATGTATATTCTTTTTGGGAAATTTATTTTTTAAGAAAGGATATATATAGTAAAAAAACTTTAAATATATGCTTGAAATATTTTAAGGTAATATATACTTTGAAAATAATGTCAAATACCCCTCTAATGAATAAAATGTATCTAATTATTCATTTTGTAAACACTGAAAATCATTTCTATTTTATTATATGTTATGTTTTTAAATACTATTGTTTCCACAAATTTACAGATTACCTGAGTAGAAAGAAATCTTAATGTTCCGTGAACAGGGCAGCTTGGATTTCATTTAAAAACAGTTTAAAGAATTTCTTAGGTACTGCGAATGGAGAAACCAAAGATAAATTGCAATAATAAAATTTGTGATCAGAAAACATATCCTTCAAAATAAAGCCTGAAAATTTATAAAAATGAAACTGGAAAAAAATATATGCTAGGATTTTACAGACCTAAAAATCTGTATCCTTTATCATATTCGAAGTTTAAAAAAAACTTAAATCTATGCACAAAACAATTAAAAGAATTAATTTCTATTTATTAATTCTATATTCTCGTTAGTATTATTTTTTATATTCTATAATAATATTTCCATTAATTTAAGAATATTTTTGTTTTGAATTGGAGTAAATGGGAAGTATTGGATTTGAAACATATTCTCTTGATTTTCAAAATGTGTAAATGTTTATTAAATTATTATTTTAATCTGGAATTATTTATCCTAAATATATAAACATATAAAAAATACTTAAATACTGAACTTATAAACGATAAATTTGAAAAAACTGAGAGCTATTTTAATAATATAAGAGTTGATTCCATCTTAGTTTAAAAGAATGAATCAATGATCGTCTTAGCACACCAAAGGAAGATTTTTTTTTCTTTTTTAAGATAAAAATAAATTTATTTTAAACAGAACAAATAGAATCTGATTTGGTTTTTATTTTAGATAACTGTGAACAAAAGTGGTGAAATGAATAAATATAAATTTAAAAAATAATAAAAAACATGAATACGTTTAACGAGAAATATTTTTACCTTCAGAAATCTCGGCTAAATTAAGTAAATAAATATATATTAAGAATAGGAATCTAAAATTAAATGCAATTCATATGACTAGAAATTAATTTTATTAGTTATAGCTAAATTTTATTTTATAATTAAAGTAATATTCTTATTCTTTATCTGCTGTTGTAGAGGAATTCAGTTTTATCTTATTATTCGCATATGGATTCAGTGATTGATATTTATTTTATTTTCTAAAAAATGTTAAAATAATATTACAGAGATTTCTCCAGTAATATATTACTAATGATATTTAGTGACTGTAACAAATTTTATGCTCAATATGATTTCTATAAAATAGACTTAACTGATGCAAACTCTTATGCAGAAATATGTATTTTATCCATTTAAACTAAATTGAACTAATCTATTGTTAATTAACAAGTTTTAATAAAAACTATTTAATTTAAAAAATATATATAAGCTTTATAAAATGCTTATAAATTCCTTCTTTACTCTTCCAAATAAATTTAATGAAATTACAGTTTTTATTTCAACATGAACTATTTATAAGTATAATTACCAACAATTATTTTATCTTGAGTTTTATTTTCAACTAGTATAAATATAAAGTAATAACTACGCTTTTTATGATTATATATAACAATATCTTGTGATGAAATAAAAATATTTTATCACTGAATATAAAATGAAAATTAAAAGACTGAATTACCTGCTAAATTTAACGACCAACTGAAATAGGATTTTCCTTGAATATTTTTACTTGAAAAATTGCGTTTTTTACGTGCTACTTGCGAAATTTATTCCTTGTTCTAAATTTTTGTTTGCATTTTAAGAAATAAGAAATATTGTATTCTTCATGAACTTGAATTGATAAGTGGGCATAAAAAAGGCAAGACGCAAATAATATTAAGGTTCAAGGATTGGCTAAAAAGTAGTGAAAAATAGTTAAAGGAAGTCTAACCCTGTCTCGTTTTACCTTTCTTAACAAATTTTTTCTAACTTGTGTTATTTAGCAGATGTATTTGTCTAGTTTAAATTTAAGAGGACTCAAGGAAATTGTCTCGAGAAATGAATGCGTCATCTGGTGACGTGCAAGTGACTAAAAACAAGTCTCCCTTACCATTTCCCCAAGAAATCCATCTTGATGTTTTTTAAATTATAGTTTTTTCACAGTAATTAAATGGTTGTTGTCGTGTGCTAGCTAGAGGCTGACATTATGGGGTGCGCTGCTCCAGTTTTCCAACTGAACCATATTTAGGTGTGGAGTCTAACTTCCTCAGTACACACATGCCATAGATACTCGTTTATAGGGTAGGCAACCATTCACAATTCATTCATACAAGAAAGGAGAAAGACAGGATAGATAGAGAGAAAAAGTACATCCATACCCAAACCGGGATTCGAACCCAGGACCACCCTATCCGCAGTCAGGCATGCTAACCATTAGACAAGTTGGGCGGAAATTAAATGGTAATAATTATATGTAACTTCTACATCAATAGATAAAAATTGCGTACATTTTTTTATTAAACTTCTAGAGTTACGTGGGAAAAGACAAATAGCTATCCTCCTGAAATAAATATGAAATGGTTAAAAAGATTAATGACTATAATAGAGTGTGCCCTCAAGACTAATAATGGTTGTCACGTTAATATTTTACCACACAATAGCAAAATATGCATCGCAAGATATCTGGAGTTTAAGCAAGTACTATAAATTTAGTATATTGCATAAAGACTGGATTATCACAAAGATAAAATTTATGGGAAATTAAAAGTACATATCTACAAAAAATATCTTTCTCTGCTCCTCTCCTTCCCTAGTGGTCAGATTGCCCGACTGCGGATAGGGATGTCATGGGTTCGAATCCCAGTTCGTGCATGGGTTTCTCCTGTCTTTGCCCTTTCCTTGTATGAATGGGTTGAGAATGGAGTGGTGCCTACCATACTGAAGAGGCAGAGGACAATAACATTTCGTTGACTTCGCTCATTTATAATAATTTAAACACTTATAATTTTAAAAATTCGGCATGTTTTTTATAAATTTATCAATTTAAAATGGAATTTATTTCAGTCAAAGATGTGTGATTCAATTCAAATTACAAATATTAAAATTGTTGAAAAAATCAAATAATCACAAAAGTCTTTTAAGAAAGCGGAAAGCAAATTAAGAATCACAATCTGATTAAAATTTAATTCTTTTTAGTGTAAAAAGTAGGTAAATGAATAGACATAAAATTCGATTTTTTCAATCATATTCTTGATGAAAATTACTAAAACGTATAATTATTAATGAATTATTCTAACGATATATAATATAAATTTTAAAAATTTTGAAGTTGCTCATAAAATTCTGCAACATTATGCGTATTTAGATATAATACTAATAAAAGTACAAATAATGGTACAACACAAAAGAAGTTAAAAAATGTTCAACAGCGCCACCAAATATGCAACATTTCATTATTCATCAGAAAGCATTGACTTTATTTTTAAATTTCGGAATTGTAGCATTCATTTTTCATATAATTGTAAATTACATGAACCGAGACTTAATTGAGTGTTATAGAATTTAAAGAAATTTTCGATATCAACTTCTAAAGTATTACGACGTATAAATATTATAAATATTGAAAATTTGCTTTAATTATTTTTAAAGAATTCTTTTTTAAGTAAAGAAAACTTGTTGGTGAATTTAGAATTTTTGCACTCGTGTGTCAATAATATTACAAAATTTGTAGAAATTGTTTTTCATCATGACACTGTTGAAACACCATTATTAAAGGTGTTGCAGAAAGGTCTTTGACAGGCTGAGATCTTTCAATGACCAGCATGTTTCCCAGATTTAACTTTAATCCCATTTTACAGAGTTACTCCGAAGCACGAAGTTAAATTTCCGGCCTCTCTGAGAATATAAATAACAATATATCGTCAAAAATGTGGTTCTGGAATTCAACAAACACTATGCGTCGTAGTTACAACATGAATTGTAATATCATTTGCCTCGGAGATAGTGAAGCAAAATTCTGGAGCGACGACTTTATTTGTGAATTTTGCAAAAGTTAATTGTATTCTTATATCAAATTGTATACGGATACACATATGAAATTCTGGAGCGACGACCTTATTTGTGAATTTTGCAAAAATTAATTGTATTTTTAAATCAAATTGTATTCTAATACATATATGAGTTTTCTTTCAACTCTTTTCCAACTTCTACACAGTAAAACAGTTTCAATATGGAACAAAATATTTCTTAAAAATTTTCTTTTCTCAATGAATTTACAAAATAACTTTCTGTGGATACTGACAAAATAGCCCTAAATTAATTAAATTTAGATAAATTTGAGTGCAATTAATTGTTCAAAACTAAAAAATAATATAAATTTTTTTTCAAAAACCTTTGTTTTTTAAAAAAACATTTAATTTATTATTTTGTATTATTTTTAATTTATTATTTTGAAAAATCATATTTCTTTACTGTGACTAATATTACTCAAATATGTAATTTAAATGCAGTGAAATTTTAATGATTATTATTATATGTGGTATTTAAGGGGCAGTTAATTTAAATAATTAATTCTTGCTATATATTCAATGCTTAAAACATTTAAACAAAATATACATCAGAATCAGATTGTTAAACAATACATTTATGAAATTTAAACCATATGATTTTTCAGGACGTGTAATTAAATTGTCTTTCCCATTTTAGAATTTACATTTATTTTTAAGAGCATATTCTCAATTAATCTCAAAGAACAAAGATTATTCGAATTTATCAATAAAAAAGATTTATAAAAATTCCTCTCTGGCTTAATAAATTTTTAGTTAAAAATGTAAGATTCATAATGGTTTTTGTAATTTTCACACCAGAATTTATATTATGGTTATTAAATGCTTTTAAAATAAATTGTCAGTAATTTTAAAAAAAATGAGAAGCACTAAAACTTCCCCAATTTATTAACTGAAGTTTTGTTGATATTTTTAAAAAAATGAGAAGCACTAAAACTTCCCCAATTTATTAACTGAAGTTTTGTTGATATTTAAAAAAAAATGAGAAGCACTAAAACTTCCCCAATTTATTAACTGAAGTTTTGTTGATATTTAAAAAAAATGAGAAGCACTAAAACTTCCCCAATTTATTAACTGAAGTTTTGTTGATATTTAAAAAAAATGAGAAGCACTAAAACTTCCCCAATTTATTAACTGAAGTTTTGTTGATATTTAAAAAAAAATGAGAAGCACTAAAACTTCCCCAATTTACTAACTAAAGTTTTGTTGATATTTTAATGTTTTTAATTAAATTCATACGAATATTGAAATAATGCAAATTATTGTTTTCTATGAAAACATTAACCTATGGGTATTTTTTTTAATTTATAAATATTCATTTATTATTAGTATAACTTGTTTCTGTTTTTTATTCAAATCCAGATAAAAATAAAAAACAATTTCGAGGATTCGAAAACTTTATTTTATAGTAATAGCTAAATATTTCCAAATTATAAGCAAATTTTACGGAAGTTTAAACTTAGTGCTATGATAGAGAATGATTTATAAATATCAAACTATTAAACTAAGAAGAGGAAAATTTTAAATGTTTTGTACAAGTTAAATTGTATCTATGGTCAAGATTTGAATAAACTGACTATTAAAGTAAGGGAGTTTGCGTTTCTATCAAACTAATGGACTGACTGCGAAAACAAAAATAAAAATAAATTCTATGTAATTTTAGTGTTGAATATTAGCCGCAGTCATGTGTCACTGATGCTGAAGATTCTTTTGTATTAAAAGGAAGCAGTATTATACTTTGAATATTATTCAAAATGTATAATTGTTCAAATCTCTAAGGAAATCACAAGTTATTCAGATCTAATTCGTTTACAATACAAAAATTCTTTAACTATAAAGAACAATCAATGAAAATAAAAATTAATTGGCTTATATCCTTTTACATTATACCTTTAAAATGTCCTTCGAACAAAATTAACTAAGATTAGAATCTTTTTTTAATTTTTGCACTTAGATTTACCATTATTTTATAAATAGTTTAAGAATTAATATGTAAATAAAATGTTATATATTTACACGCTTTCATCAATCTCTGAAGTGAATTGCAAATTTTTTTGACTCAGATTAGCATTTAAAAAGTGGCATTTTTGTGTGTATTTAACTTTTAGAACTGAGTGTATAAAAAACAGTTTCATTTTTTACAGCTGACATACACTTATTTTCATATTTAATGGCAGTTATATATATCATGATGAAATTCAAAATACAAATACAAGCTAAAACAGGCGAAATACTTACTCACCCTGGGAATTTAATCTTAGGATAGATATTTATTGCTAATGTTTTTTTTTATGTGTAACATTTTTTATCCGCTTAAAATATTTTTAGAGCGAATGATGCATTTTTTTTAATATTAACTCAAAATTGTTGTCGATAAACAGTTGTTTACCAATAACTAGAATTAAATGAATTATTAGTTATTAAATTCATATTCGCAAAAAATTCCACCATTATTTGCAAATTCTCGTATCAACGATTACTGTAAGGAAAAAATATATGAACAAAAATTTTGTTTCAGGGTTTTGATTCTGAAGCAACTTCTGATTCGGGAGGCAATCCCAAATCGGTTGTGGATTTAAGAAAAATTTATCCAGCGTAATCCCATGTAAAGCAGTAAAATGTCTTTGAAGAAAATGGTACAGTTCACTGAAGAAAATTATACATACAATAATAACACAGTTCATAATAATACCTATTCATTGATTCTGGAGACAATCGAAACAGGTCTATAATCTTACCTTTGAAAAAAGTATAGATGTTTTCTTCCAAGTGAGAACCATAACTTGGTTCTTTCATTATTTGGGAAATATTTCTTTTTCTGCGGGACTTGAAGATAACTTAGAAAGCTAATTACAAGATACATTGAGTAAAAAATTCAGATTTAGGAAAATGTGAGCACTTTTATTCACCTTGATGATCCTTTAATTTAAACATGAATATTTAAGTTTGAGCAAACTAAAATATTTAGTTACATTATTTTTTTTTATTACATTACATATATTCAGACTTGTATGCTTGATTCTTGAGATCCGCTTGTAAGTCTTCGTCGATAATAGGACAAATAGCACAATGACAGATGTACAACCACAGAAGAATAACGAAGAAAACACCCAGGGCCACGGTGGGAATCGAACCCACACTCCTACGCTCTCAAGCGATTAGCGGTGATGCTTTAGACCACTCAGCCACGGAGCACCCTACATTATTTTTAACACACTTTATCTTTTACACAACTAAACAGAATTGCCAATTTTTTATGCATTCATTGGTTTACTGAAAATTGAAAGTTTATTCTTTCTATAGTTATATATTCTAATAATCAAAATTTCAGACCTCCTTATTTAACAATAAACAAATATGATTGAAAGAAACAGAAACATGATTTTAAATTAAGTCTTATAATTTTGCAGGTATCTTTTGGCACACTTTTGACTTTTATGCATACTTTTAATGCAGTAAATTTATTAAAAGATATTAAAAATTTATGATTCTATCAATAATTTTTGCCAAAAAATTTCAAAACTAAAAATTTCCGCTAAAGTGAAGAGATGGGTACGGAGGGTAAAATGCGCCAAGCAGGCGATAAAGTGGTGCGATAAGTTCGTCAAACTGGTTTAACGGTTCGGATTACGTATGTATGACCTACTTTTTGTTTATTGGGTAATGTGATCGCGTGACATGCGCGTTTTGTATGTAACCCTTGAAACTATTTTAGAATAATATTTAATAATTGAGTTTCAATATTCGAATTTTGGAGTTTGTGTGTTGCTAACGATAATTAACTATGGATGAGAATGTTTTGAACTTACGTTTTTTTTTTATTTAGAGCGTGATGGTAGTAAGAAAGTAAGTATATGAATTTTTAAGTTGTGTGTATTGCATGTTAGTGTTAGAATGTGCCGCGTACTGATATTTTTTTATGTAGGTGCCATTGCTCGGTATATTAAAATTCCAGTTTAAACAAAATGTGAAATTTGTTAACGTTCGAAATTTAGTTTTACTGCCCGGTTGGCACTGCAGTAGGTAGCGCTACACTGATGTTTTTTTAAGGTGGGCGCCATTGCTCGGTATATTTAAAATTCGAGTTTAAACAAAAAGTGAAATTTTTTAATGTTCGAAATTTAGCTTTACTGCCCGGTTGGCACTGCAGTAGGTAGCGCTACACTGATGTTTTTTTTAAGGTGGGCGCCATTGCTCGGTATATTTAAAATTCGAGTTTAAACAAAATGTGAAATTTTTTAACGTTCGAAATTTAGTTTTACTGCCCGGTTGGCACTGCAGTAGGTAGCGCTACACTGATGTTTTTGTTTTAGGGTGGGCGCCATTGCTCGGTATATTTAAAATTCGAGTTTAAACAAAAAGTGAAAATTTTAATGTTCGAAATTTAGCTTTACTGCCCGGTTGGCACTGCAGTAGGTAGCGCTACACTGATGTTTTTTTTAAGGTGGGCGCCATTGCTCGGTATATTTAAAATTCGAGTTTAAGCAAAATGTGAAATTTTTTAACGTTCGAAATTTAGTTTTACTGCCCGGTTGGCACTGCAGTAGGTAGCGCTACACTGATGTTTTTTTTAAGGTAGGCGCCATTGCTCGGTATATTTAAAATTCGAGTTTAAACAAAAAGTGAAATTTTTTAACGTTCGAAATTTAGTTTTACTGCCCGGTTGGCACTGCAGTAGGTAGCGCTACACTGATGTTTTTTTTAAGGTGGGCGCCATTGCTCGGTATATTTAAAAGTCGAGTTTAAACAAAAAGTGAAATTTTTTAACGTTCGAAATTTAGTTTTACTGCCCGGTTGGCACTGCAGTAGGTAGCGCTACACTGATGTTTTTTTTAAGGTGGGCGCCATTGCTCGGTATATTTAAAATCAAGTGATAAAAATTTCCTTTCTATTTATTCGAATTTTAAAACTTCTACAGTATTTAATTGTAATGAAATATTCAACTTTTTAATATTTGGAATTCGAAAAAACGCGTGATTTCAAAGATGAAGTTCGAACGCGATCGTTATTGGTTGAAATTTATCGCGCGTAGTGACGCAATTTAGGTTGGCGACAGAGCTGTAGAGCGCTTGGTGCCAAAATTTGAAATCGCGCCAATCCCGTACCCATCTGGTAACTTTTACCAAAATTTCTATTAATGAATGCTTGTCGTGAAACATTAATGTAAAATTCACCAGAGAGTAGTATGAAGAGGTTTCAAAATGATGGACCTTGAGATGAAGTAAATATTGCTAAACTCCTTGGCGTACCAATCAGATGAAAAAGATTAAGGAATTTATATTAGAATGTAATTTATAATATGCTAATCTCTTGGAGTTGACGTAATTATACTAGTTACAGGTATCATACAGAATACAGTCAGTATGTACAAGGTCTTAGATCAATTTATTACATAAGAAATTACATAAACAAGAAATTTAAGTCAGACTCGTAAAGAGAATCTACATTCATATTGTTCGTCACAGCAAAATACATAAGAACCTGGAGAAATCTTTCCCAAGCGGAATATCCAGACTTCTTTCTTCTAACTCAGAAACACTGCTGATATAAAACTATAAAAAATCATTTTGTGATGTGTAGAATGGCCGAGAAAGTTAACGATCACCATTTCCTGGACAACACATTTATTTAATTACAAACAAACATTTAATTTTAAAAACAAAACACAAATTAAATCGGAGCCTTCTGCCCCTACCAGAATATTACAACAACCTATCGCGGACCTCGCTCCGCCGAAACTGTTCTAAAATATAGCAACCTCTCGATAGAGATCAAACCACGCCAAGTGCGGTTTGTTGATCGCCAAACAGTCGCCTGATACTACACCTCCCCCGCAAGATTGATGTTACATTCCCGAATAAATCATCAATCTGGAAACGAATCAAGCGACTATTTGTGATCAACACATATACAACAATTTACACATAATGCACATAAATAGAAATTCACGAATTCCAATTAATATAATGTTCGAAAGAAATACTATACATGTACATTATTATTATTAAAGTATATAAACAGAAACACATTTGTTTTCATGAACATATTTCATCACATTAGAACAAAACAAACTAAGAAATATAAACATATAATAAAGCAACATTAATACTTTCAATGTTAATTAATTATCTAATAAACAGTAAATATTTCAAACATTTAATTGCAAAATTTAAATTTACTAAATATTACTATTAAGCTTCAAATATTACTAATATTTACTTTTACTTACCACTTCACTACTAATAAACATATAAGATAACCAAAATTTTATACATCAAAAAAATTATGGCAGAAAAAAAATTATTAAGCACAAATAAATGTTCAAAAGTCACTAGTTGGTAATCTAGATAGAGCATCTGCGTTAGAAAGATTTCTTCCTGGGCAATGAATGATTTCTATGTTGTATTCTTGTAAAGCTAAGGCCCATCGTTGAAGCATTGATGATTGTGGGGCATTTTTCACAACAAATGATAGAGGATTGTGGTCTGTCACGATCTTTACTGTTGATCCAAAAATCCATGATTCAAACTTCTTTAATGCCCATACTATAGCGTAAGCTTCACGTTCTATAGTAGGCCAATTTTGTTGGGGTTTGGACAATTTCTTGCTTGCATAACACACAGGAAAATGTTTATTTTCTCTCACTTGAGACAGACATGCACCTATTCCAATTTGCGATGCATCAGAGTGAATGATGAAGGGATCCTGTATTGTTGGGGTTATTAACTCTGTTGCTTTCATAAGTTGATCTTTCAGCTTTTGGAATGATGCATTATGTTCTTCTTTCCATTCCAGCACTTCTGGTCGTTTTTTTTTTAGTGAGCTCTGTTAAGGGGTAAGCGATTTCAGCATAATTAGGAATGTAATTTTGATAATAGTTACATAATCCTAATAAGCTCCTAAGATGAGACTTAGTCTTTGGTGTTTCTAATTTCTCAATTGCTTTAATCTTTTCGGGGTCAGGTCTGTGTTTTCCTGATCCAATGATATGTCCTAAATATTTTATTTGTGGTTTTGCAAAAGAACACTTTTTCGAATTAACAGTGAAACCAAGTGATTCCAGTTTTGTAAAAATTTTAGGTAAATCTTGGAAATGAGTGTCAAAATCTGGTGAAAATATAGCAATATCATCAATATATGCTCTTGCAAATTCTTTAAATTCTTTTAGTGCATTATTCATTACTCTCTGAAATGTTGCAGCAGCATTTCTTAATCCAAATGGCATTACTTTGAATTGGTACTGTACTGGATGAATTTTAAAAGATGTAAATTCTTTACTCTATTCTTCCATAGGTATAGCCCAGTATCCTTTGAGTAAATCTAATGTTGTAATAACATTTGCTTTTCTGATACTGTACATCAAGTCAATTGCATTTTCCATAGGAAAATCATCTGGTTTGGTTACAACATTCAAAGATCTATAGTCCACACACAATTGAAAATTGCCATCCTTCTTGCTTACACATACTACAGGGTGAGCTATCTCAGCATTGCTTTCTTCTATCAGTCCTGACTTCATTAAATCTTCTATTTCTTTATCTACCTTTTCTTTCAAGGCTTCAGGGATTCTATAAATGTACGGTTTCTTCCTCTCTAAATTTGGTACTAATCTTATCTTGTGTGGTTCTACTTTTGCTATTTTTAATTTTCCAGTAAATAGTCCTTCATGTTGCTTGATAAGAGAAATTAATTTCTTCCTCTGTAATGAACTTAAATTTTCAAAATTCAGATTTTCTCCTACTTCTAAGATTTGTAATGGATTTGGGAATTCTTTACCTGGCAAAGTTATAATTTCTCCAAATTCTTTTTCATTTTCAAATATTACTCCGACTGCATTAACATTAGCTTGAAATTTTCTTATCTTATTTGAATGGACATGTTTAATCTTTCCATCTGGTAATCTCACTTTGTAAGAATGAGGTGGATAGTGGTTTATAATGTCTTCTGGACCTGTCCAACGGGCATAGAGTTTGTTGTTTGAATCTGGAATAAGTAAATAAACTTTTTTTCCTATTTTAAAATTTTTCATCACTGACCTTTGGTTAAAGTATTCAGCATATTTCTGTTGTTTGTCATTTGCAATCAAGTTGGCTTGCTCTGCAGCTTGCTCTAACCTTATCTTTAACTCCTGAAGATAATCAACAGCAGATTCACTTAGATTATTTGGGATGGGAATCTCTCCAGACCATGATGACTTCAGCACTGCTAGAGGACCTCTTGGTTGTATTCCATACATAAGTTGAAAAGGGGAAACACCAGTAGTACAGTTTGGAGCTTCTCTGTAGGCAAAAAGTAAATACGGTATATGTTTATCCCAGTTGTGAGGATCAGTTTGAATGATGTGATGCAGCATTTGTTTAAGTACTTTATTCCATCGTTCTACTAATCCATTAGAAGCACTATAAGCAGGAGTGGAGAATCTGGGATGAGAACCAAGTCTTTTCTCAAATTTTTGAGTTAATTTGGAAGTAAAATTTTTTCCATTGTCACTAGCAATTACATGAGGTATACCTGTTCTCATGAACATTTCTAAGAGTGCTTCCCAGGCGGCTTTGGCTGTCAAACTTCTTAATGGTATTGCTTCAGGCCAACGGCTATGTTGATCCACTAAGCATAGTACATATTTATGTTTCCTTGCAGAAGGAGGGTCAATGGGGCCAATTATATCAATATTTACAATTTCAAATGGTAGTTCTGGACTTCTGGCAGGAGTTATTGGAATTTTATCAGTTCTCTTCTCAGGACTTCTCAGCTGACAGTTCTTACATGCTTTGCCAAAAGATTCTACATCTGTTGATAAATTGGGCCAATAAAATGAGTATCTTATCCTTTCCTTTGTTTTCTTTATTCCCAGATGTGCTCCAAAGATTGAGTTATATGATAATTCAAGAAACTTTTGTCTTCTATTAAGAGGTAATACTAATTGGAAAACATTCTGTCCCAATATTTTTTCTTGATGGTGTAACAAATCATCAATGAATAAATAATTTCCCTTTTTCTTCTCTCCATAATTCCAAGCTTCTTTTAAGGTTGGGCAACTCTTTTGCTCCACCCGGAGTTTCTGCGCTTCCAATAGAACGGTTGTCTGGTCGCTCCTCTCCGCAGAGTGAGAGTCGGCGCCCGCTGTCTCTCTTCCTCCCTCCTCTTCGTTTTTCGCCTCAGGCAATTCTAAAGAGGGATTCTCCTTCCGTAACTGTTTCTGTTTCGGTGGCTAAACTGAGCAAATTTTCTCCTTCGGAACGTCCGATGTCTCCTGGAGAATTGTCATCGGAACAGTTTTCTTTTGACAGATCAACTGTTGAATTAATTAATAATTCATATGTTTCTGGAGTTATTAAACAAAGCACATTTAATTTATCAGTTACTGCAATTAAAGTATCTACACAATTAAATAAATTATTTCTAGTGTTCTTATAGTAAATAGGCTTACGACAAACTTTCGCTTCAATTGGGTTTCCAAATGCAGGTGTTAATATAACTTTCCCTCCTTCTCGATCTTCTAAATCTGGAATTAGTGATGAGTGAACTATGCAGATTTGAGTTCCAGAATCTATAATAGCTTCCGTTTTTAGAGAGTTAATGAAGACATCAATTTTCTGTAATGGTTGAATAATAGTTTCTTTCGATTCAGTTCATATGTGAGTATAGTCAACTTTAGCTACTACAGCATCTTCTTTCGATATTCTATTTGTATTCCTCGAAGTTGTAGAATACACATTTTCATTCTTTTTAATATATCCATTTTCGTTTCTCTTTTCTGAGCACTCTCTTGCTAGGTGTTGATAACTACCGCAAATATAGCAATTCTTACGTTTTGGGGTAAAACTTTGTTTCGTGTATTCTCTTCTTTTGGGTGGTGGAATGTATTTATCTTGCACATATGTTGAATCCATAAACTTTGGATATTTCATTTCGTTTCGAATTTCGTCAAATGATTTCCTTCTTGCTTCAAAGTAAATATCACATTCTCTAGCTAGTTCTTGTGGTTTCAACCATTGATTTCCTTGGCGTATGGCGATGTGCGAAGCTGTTTCTCCATCTAGTGTTTGGAACAGTTTATCGGAGATGATTAATTCTTTTAATGTTTTAAAATCAGTTACTGCTCTTGATTTACAATAATAGTCCCATGTCGATGTTAATCGTGAAGCAAATTGAATATGTGATTCTCCAGAATAACGTTTTGCTTTTCTAAAATTTTCTAGGCATGCTTGAGGAGTAGGTTGATATTCTTTTAGAATTAAAGTTTTTACTTTTTCATAATCCTGCAAATCATCTCCTTTAATGTAGACAAGAACGTTTGCCGCTTTCTCCCCGATTAATTTCAATAATATTTCTGCCTTGAATTCTTCCGGAACTTTCTTGTGTTTAAATGCTCTTTCTATGGAATCGAAAAATATATTCCAAGATTCTGCTCTTTTCGGTACTGGTATCGTTAGCGTTTCTACTCCCTTGATCAGCTTGTCGAGTGGAATTTCATATTCGCCTCCGGTGTTCGAAATTGAAAATGGCGTCGGACTACTGCTCGCTATGTTCTGCGTAGCTCGGATTTTTGCTAATTCTAATTCGTGTTCTCTTTCTAATCTTAATCTTTCTTCTTCAGCTTGTGTTCGTTCGAACTCTTCTTTAGTTTTCCTATTCTCTATAGTAGAAATAAAAATTTCTTTTACGAAGTCAGCATCTTCGGCATATTCTTTACTATTCAAAAGTTTGTGTGTTTCAGTTCGGCTAATTTCAAATCAAAAGTTGCTTCTTCACCAATTTCCAGCAATACTGTTACCAAGTCTTCCTTTTTCACGTTTTTGAACATTTTCTTCTGTTTCTATCACTTTAGAATTCCGTTGACAGTTTTATTCTTTCTTCTGAAATTCGAATTTTCCAAGGTAAGCCATTTCGTTCTTCTCAGCTCTGGTTCTCGAAATGGAGCGTGTTGTGATGTGTAGAATGGCCGAGAAAGTTAACGATCACCATTTCCTGGACAACACATTTATTTAATTACAAACAAACATTTAATTTTAAAAACAAAACACAAATTAACTCGGAGCCTTCTGTCCCTACCAGAATATTACAACCTATCGCGGACCTCGCTCTGCCAAACTTTTCTAAAATATAGCAACCTCTCGAAAGAGATCAAACCACGCTAAGCGCGGTTTGTTGATCGCCAAACAGTCACCAGATACTACACATTTTTTTACAATTTTTTACATGAAAACAAAGCTTTTCTTAGTAAAAAATATAGTTTTTTAAATAAAAAAAATATTTTCTATATAAAAACATTTTGCTACAGACCCTTTGTTGGAAAATTCGTAGAATGATAAATCGAAATCGAAGACCAATTTTAGTCGGCATAATGCAACGATACTAGAAATATTGGTTATCCAAGGTACACATTTCTTCAAAAGATAACGTTTAATCCATAGTTTTAAATCAATTCAAGAGTTGTCTAATTATCCGACAGGTAGAAATGATGGATATTTTCATGTCACGCCAATATCTAAACCATATGTTATATAGATACAAGCATCTTCTTTTGATGATATTGATTGCGTAACCACTTAACATAATTAGGAAAATTAAATAATTTTAGCTGCAAATATTTACTACTAACTTTATATAATCTTCCGTGTACTTCCACGAGGAATGGTTTAGTATGAAAATTTTTATGTATAATCTCTAAAATTCATTCACAGATGAATCTACAATTTTTTGTATTAGAAACCGGGTTTCGTAGCATTGATAAATATTTTAATTGAATTTTTTATTATATTATATGGGAAGGAATTGTGCATTTTGCTATTAATGTCCATTTGAAATGCATTGCCCAAAACAAGGGATCACCATGCTTTCATAAATGTAAAAAAATCAACATATTTTAACTAGTGTTTATTTCAAAATTTCCCAATGTTAATATAACTGAGAATATATATATATATATATATATATATATATATATATATATATATATATATATATATATATATATATATATATATATATATATATATATATATATATATATATATATATATATATATAATTATTATTATTATTATTATTATGGCTGGGTGCTTTATACTAACATTTGCTGTAACCCAGTATAACTTTAGTTAAGCTATTAATTTTAGTCTATTTCATTCATGTGACTTATTTCCTCAACTTATTGTTAAAAATTTATTGTTATAAATCATATTTTGTGCCAAAAATAAGGAAATCATCAAGAAATCAAATTATGTTTAAAACTTTGTTCTATATTAAAGCATTAAATGTTGTTTCAGATATAGATAAAAATATATTATTAAAAATATAATTAATTATATTGATATATTTTTTATGAAAAATTAGCGAATTGCTTTGTTGGACCTCGTGAAAAGTTAAGACAGAAAATTTTAAATTTTGACTTCAAATATTAATGTCTATTTCTAGTGTTTAGTTTGTTAATTCTTTTACAATTCAACAACACTTATTTTTCCCTATAATTCATCAGACAAAGTTAATTAAAAGCCAAGATAATGGCAGCGAATATACATATTAATCACAAATGGAGGTATGCTGTGGTGGAAAACTTTAAATTATAGACATTACAACTTCATACCAAAGATTCTAAAGAAAATAATGTTCCGTTGTTGTAACCAGAGCCAATATCAGCATTGATCCTAAAGTCCTTTCCAGTGAAATATTTACTGTGTCATCTTATTTTCATCTTATGAACAATTTAAAGAAACTGATTTGGATCCACATCGAGAATTGAGTAATGTGGTAAAAAATATGATTATTTATTGAATTTATGTATCTCAGAATAAGGAACCTCAAAATAATTTAATTTCATAGCAGTCACCTTTGTTTTTTGCTTGAAATTTGAGATTCAAAAAGATCATTCTCAAAAACTTTACAACAAAATTATTGTGAGAGAGAGAATCAACAATAAGAAATTTCCTCATAGTTAAACACATAAGGAATTTTGATGAGGGTGAACGCATTATCAACCATAAATTTGACTTATCAGTTTGGTAAGAAATTTTAACTTGGAATTGTAAATGTCATTGTGTGTGTGTGTGAGAGAGAGAGGTAATATATTTTGTTCAAAACAATAAAACACTTCTTAAACAGCCTAAACACTTCTTGGGTAAATTCTTTTCCCTTAGATTTGTGAAAGAAATTGTTAAAGCAAGCAAGTTGTTATGTTAACGTTCTTGGACATTTTGAAATGCCTCACACCTCTCCATACGTTCGAAGAAGATTCCCTACCTGCTCATAATCTGAGAGATAGTTTAATCTTCTAAATCAGAGTTTCAAAACAGCAATCTGCCATTCAACTCATTATTTTTTTAACAACGTTAGTATATAGAGAGATAAATTTGTGATAATTTTAAACTTTATTTTTTGACAATTTTAAAACCTAAATGTTATAAAAGAGGCCTAGTATGCTTTCATGTACTCTATAGCATCAGTGTTCCCAGAACTGGCTAGTGGATTAAAATTTTGCTGAATTCAGAATCAGGTCCAACTTATTTACTGTCTTGCAATTGATTAAATGCAGCATTTATAACATATAATTATATTGTGACAACGTAGCTAAACATGGGTACCATCTTCAGTAATAATCTCTGAACACTTCAAGCTTTCGTGAGGAATAATTAATACTGCATTTGATACTAAAACATATATAGAAAAGAAAGAGCGCATTTATTTTTAATGAAAAAAATTGTAAGTTCAATTTCACACTTTAAAGTTACTTTTTTCACATAAGGTCTCATTTGACCTGGATTTTAAGTTTAAAGTGGATTTTGAGACGCATCACAAACATCCTTATCCTAAAAATATAATTAATTCAATTAACATTATAATATGTACTACAATACTTTGAAGTCACATTAAATTAAGCTCACAGCTAACTGAAAACAGTTAGAAAATTTCCCAATCAACTAAAGTGAAACAATAGGTAAGAGAGAACAGATAACTACATTCATGTCCATAAATTAAGTATAATTCAGAATCACACAGAAATTGAATTCTAAAATAAAAATTTCACACTTAGAATTATCACACACATTTTGAAGAATAATATGCAAATTATAAAAAACCACCAGATGGCACCGATTGTACGTCACAATGACGAGAGTGTAAGAGAGGGGTATATAAGGAATGGTTGCAAATGAGTAAAATTATTCACAAGTGCTTTAAAAGCCTTTCAGTGCAATATCCGCATAGTTATGGCACAAAGGAAGCATTTGGATGATGTTTTACGTGGTAGAATTAGCGGCTGTATGGAATGTGGACGCATCCAGCTGGAAGTATCCGAGGAACTTGGAATCACCCAGAGTGTCATCTCCAGGCTTTGGCAACGGTTCCAAGATAATGGTAATGGCAGAGGACGTTACAGCATATGTTGCCCCCGAGGTACAACGCCGAATGAGGATAGGTATTTGGCAGTTACTGCCTAAAGAAACAGACGGAGCACAGCATCAGACTTATCTCGTCAGCTCTCTTCAGCTACTGGTACGACAGGTTTATGGCTGACCGTGTATAGACGCTTAAGACACATGGGTCTATATGGTCGTAGACGTGTTAGATGTGTTCCACTTACCGCAACTCACTGTCATCTGCGGTTAGCTTGGAGTAGAGAGCATACATTGTGGACGCCTTAACTATGGTCTTGTGTGATGTTTTCCGACGAGTCCAGGTTTAGCTTTCAGTCTGATTCTCGCCGGACTTTCATATGGAGAGGGCCAGGTACCCGTTACTACCAAGAGAACACCATTGAGCGACACCGTTACTGTGGAGCAGGACTACTCGTTTGGGGAGGAATTATTCTGGGCTCCAGAACTAACCTGCATGTTCAGAATGTAACCATGACTGGCCACATCTATCGAGATGTCATTCTGGAACAACATGTACGTTTGTTTCGAGGCGCCATGGGTGCAGAATTTCTGTGTATGGATGAGAACGCCCGTCCTCACCATGCAAACATTGTAGACGAATGCCTTCAATCAGAGGATATCACCCGTATGGACTGGCCAGCATACTCACCGGAATTAAATCCAATAGAATAGAGCATGTGTGGGACATGATTGGGCGAAGAATTACAGCCTGTCAACTCCCTCTGACATGTCTACTGGAACTTCGGAGAGCATTGCTTGATGTGAGTGGTATAATATTCCCCAAGATCAGATCGATAATTTGATATTTAACCTGCCAAAGCGTTGCACAGCCTGTATTGCATCGTCTGGGGGGGCATACTATGTATTAACCATCATACCAACCATGTTATATTGATTTTTGTAAATAGGTTCTTTTTGAAATTTGCTCCTGGGAGTAAAAATCGCAATTTTTATTAATGATGTCAAACATATAGCATCTTTTTTGCTCTTTAACTTTTTGTTTAATAGATAGACTTTACAAATAAGTCACATTTGTTTTGCTTTTGTCTCTTTCTTTGCCTGAACTTGTATTATCCTTAATTTATGGACACGAGTGTATCTCAGATCTATACGAATAAATGGTAATAAATGAATAAACAGTTTCCAAATACTTTTATTAAGGACAGTTATCATTAGCCATTGTACCATGAATGGATAAAAATTGTTTTAAGACATACCTGTATTACATTAGTTTAAAATTAAATGTAATACGACGTCACAATTATGTGTCAACTTATCACGTATATGTATTGCTAGACACATTTTTCTATATCCTGAATAATTCACTTCAATTTCCTACATCATCATAGACGTCATTGTAGTTGCGTAAATTGATACAAATATCATGCTTCCCTCATTGGGGAATGGTACTAAATCATCTAGGAAATCCATTTTCAAATTAAGAGTAATGATACCTGCATGACTAATAAATAAATGACTATGAAGCGGCATTAACAGCTCTAATTATTTTAGAATCAAATAACAGTATTGACAACATATATGTTAACTGAATATCACGTAATTGACTTCGCTTAAAACGAATTCCATTTTAAACATTATTTTCTTTTTATATATAAGCTACTTTAACTGCATAAAACAACTCTCAAATATTCAAAAATCAAGTTTAAAAAAAACTGTCTTTATTATTCAAAATATTTATATAGTTAATAGAAATATTTTTATACTTAAGATAAATGTTATTTTCACTGAAATTTAGTGTGGCGATCCATGAAGAAATTATGCAAGTAATTTTTTATTACTATTTTCAAAGATTTCATAATACAGCAGAAGTTTTCTTTACTAGATTACATTCTATTAATATAAAATAATAAGTTTTTTAGGAAAATATTTTCAATTCTATTTATTCTGGACCTTAAGAAAGACATTATTTTGTTATATTCACACATAATTCCTTAAAACCCTTGCTAAGAAGTATGAAATTCAGATAAGAAACCAAATGCTCTTCGACTCGCGAAGGAAAAAAAAAGCTTCCACGCAATTTTCAAATGAAATCAGTTCTTAGATTAAATTAAACTATCATGTAAGAGTTCATCACAAACTAAAAGTCAAAAGCAGTCTAAATATAGAAAAGGTGATTTAAACAAATTGATGATTACATTTTTATTTGCTTTTATTTTCGAGCATTCTTTTTCTAGAAATAAAATATCAAAATTATTGTATGAGGCAAACTTGAAATGAAGAAAAAAATAGGTATATTATCAAATAAAAATTCTTAATCCTGTTTTTGTATAAATATTTATATTAGTTTTTTTATTTATAAGTATATTTTAATCGTCAGCAGCTTCTTACTTTCCATTTAACTTTGTGCTTTTCAGCAAGTCGCTTCGAGATTATAAACTTGATAACTAACTATCTAGACTGTTTCATTTTTAAAATAACGTAATCATAGGCAGTCACGTTTACAAACTCTTGCAAAAAAAAGCAGTATGAATATTGTATTGACGTTTACATACATATAAATCTTGACATTGATTTATAAAGACCTTTGTGTGAGCATCCAAAGTTACAATAACTTCTTTAGTATATTTTTAACTGATGTATCTGAAACATATATACTAATTAATAAACATTCGAAAAGCATTGTTTCAAAGACTGAAACATGGATCTCAACAGTGAAAAAAGTAAGAATTTTTCTCTCATTTTTAGTAATTTTTTGGATGTATGTAATAGATACACTTAGAAGTCTAAGTGTATTTATTTAAATGTATTAATGAAATGTATTAAATTTAAAACTATGAGATATGATATCTGCAACAGTCTAGTATATTTTTAACTGGTGTATCTGATAGATTATACGTATATATACTAGTTAATAAAACTCAATTTAGATAACCCAGACGGTTATCAATATTATTGGCATTGTTTGGGTATACAAGAAAAAAACTTATTCTACCAGACAGATGGGAGGAGATAGTTTAATGCATGGGTTTCCAAACATTTTTTTCTTGTGGACCACTTTCAAAGTTTTGCTATCTTCGGTAGATCCCCTGCTGCTACATTTCTACTGTATTCCCAAATCTCCTAAAAACTATCACCCTAAATTGAGGGTGTTAAGACGAAAAAAAAGTAGTACATTTTCTTGTGTACTATTTATTAAAATAAAACTTGCACTATTATCTATTGTTCTATTCAATTCTGTGTTTGAACTGAGTTTTGAATATTTTTGAGTACCTACCTAGTAAATGATTCCACCGGTCAACGTTGATAGGTAAATCCAAACCAAATTTTTTTTCTTTATTAGGAAAACCAGAAAATATTTCGTGGACCAATGCTTACAACTTGTGAACCCCTGCTTTCTTTTCACGTCTACGTGGACCCCCGTGTGATATCCTATGGACCCCTAGGGGTCCACTTGGACCACTCTGGGAACCTATGGTTTAATGGTTTGTATAACTGTTAGGTATGGTAAAAAGAACAATCTAGTGTTTCTGGATACAGTTGGAAACATGCAGATTACATACATATTTTAAATTCAGACCTTCCCTATGGCACGGAACTAGGCGGGGAAAGTTGACTATTTCAGCAAGAAGGAACATCAATTCACACGGCCAATGGCATTAAAAATTGGTTTGAATAACAATCGGGTTTTGCCATAGCCTGCTAATTTTCCAGACCTCAATATTGCTTAAAATATATGGTCAGTAATTTTTCGGCGTGTTTACACCGGGGCAAGCAATAGGAATCTTCGATCGAACCTCGAAAAGCTTTGAATTGTGTTAGGGAAAATTTTTGTCAAACCGAAATTTAAGACTTCAATGCCAAATAGTCTTTGAAGTAATTAAAGCAAATGGCAGAAGAATTCCTTATTACCAAGACTTTTATTTTCATTATTTTGAACTATCTTTCTACTTTTTTCACACAGTACGATATGGTTGAAACTAATTTTAATTGTAATAAGCAAGAAGTTTTTTTTATTTTATGTTATAGATTGTAAATAAGTTTTTTTAGGTGCTGTAATAAAATTATTTTGAAAAAATTCAAAGTTCTTCTCTCATTTGAAAAAATATCCTAGTATCCTTCTACTTTTTTCAAACAGTATACAAGCACTTTAATATTACGCTCTACAAAATACTTAATGATAACATATCTATAAACTAATTTCAACAAATTAGTTTTGCGATAAATTATATTTTTATATTAAATTTGTGATTCTGAGTAAGAATTCCTTTTTTCGATCTGTCTCACATAAATAATCTTATAAAATTCTGCTATTAAGTGCTCGAATTTATATTGCATGAACAGTCAATAAAAAAAAATAAAGAAGAAAAACAAATACAAAAATTTTTCCTCTCACTTTGAAAATTGCGTGTAAAAATGTCTAAATAAATCATCAGTATTCATTGATAACGAACTATAAAAGTGCAGTATTTATGAAATTCCTTTCTTGTTGCAATTTTCTTGTAATAATCTTATCAATTTATTATTTTAATAATCTTATTATATGTTCCTACTGAATTCAGCGAGAGAGTTATTATTATTTCTCATTTAAAAATTATCATTTCTTCCTGAATATGGAGGAATCTGAGAGTATTATTTTTCAGAATACTCATATTTTTTCTATGAAAACTATCATTCAATGGTAATTTCGTCATTTTCATTACTAATAGTATACTTAATATATTCTATTGATTGTGTCTTATGCCTACTTACTCTCAAACGAAAAGCTCGAGTTAAACCTAGACTTATACGAGGGTCACTCTGAAATTTTTGAGATACAACTAGGTTTTTAAAGTTGTACTTACAAAATTTTATGTGTGTTCAAAGTAGTCTCCTCCAGCATCAATGCACTTTTGTAGACGAATTTTCCACAGATTAAATGCCTCAAGCCATTCATTTCTTCGAATAGATGAAAAAAATGCATTTATAGCCACATCAATCTCTTCTTATGAGTGAAAACGACGTCCACGTAAGTTCTTTTTTAGATTAAAGAATAACCAAAAGTCGCCCATAGCTAGATCAGGTGAATGCGGTGGATGTTCAATCTTTTTAATTTGTTTTTGTTTAAGAAACTCAACTGTTAATCCGGCTGTATGTGAAGATGCATTGTCATGGTGAAGCATTAGTCCCCTAACATTCAGTTCTTGTAGAATTTCTGGAAAACATTTAGTGGTATACCAGTTTGCTGTTACTGTCTGCTGTCCTTCCAACTTGATTGCTTTGACCAATCCCGTACTTCTGAAGAAAACGGCATACATCACTTTTTTCAGTGCACGTTGTTTTTCACCATTGTCGGCGTGGGATCATCTTCAAAGACCCATACTTTGCTTTCTTGACGTGTTGGAACGTCAATAAACGGTATATACGTTTTATCACCTGTTGCAATTTTAGAAATGATGCGGTGGCCACCATCATTCAGCATATTAAGAGTTTCCTTACTGATTCTGACACGCTCCTCTTTTTGATGCTCAGTTAGATTATGGGGAACCCAACGGCAAACTACTTTTTTCATATGTAATTCTTCATGAATGATTTTGTGTATGGCTGCGGATCCAATGTTAAGTTCCTTCTGTATCATTTGATAGGTACAGCGATTATCATCCATTAACATTTTTCGTATAGCAGACACATTATCCGGGATTACTGCCGACGGCGGCCTTCCTGTGTGTTCTTCATTCTGAAGAAAATTGCGACCTCTTCTAAATTCTCTAAACCATCTGAATACATTAACACGAGCTGGAGATTCATCACCAAATGCTAATTGCAACCGTTGAACGCATTCTTCTTGATTTAATCCTGCTTTGAAATCGTAGAAAATCATAGCGCGAAAATGTTCTCGCGTCAACTCCATTTTCTCTTCTGTTTCAAATTTATTCCACGCTAAACAAGTTGAAGTAAGTCAGTAAAAAATCGTCTTCTGTGTTAAAATACTTTGTACTTTAAAATTAAACGGTTATTTTTATTTTGTAAATTTGCTTCTACGCGTATCTCAAAAATTTCAGAGTAACCCTCGTATGTTAAGGAAACAAACCTCCATCAATCCATATTTTTGCTACCATGATCCCTTTCCTAAAGTAATTGATAGATTCTTTACAATTTGCAGGGAGGTTATCTACTTTCATAACATCATCAGTCACCTAACAGCGGTTGACGATACTAATTTTCTATTTCCCCAAAGTGAGCTGCAGCGCATTCAGTTACATTCACCTTCGATGGGCAAAAATACTCTTAGAATTATCGTCAAACAATTGAATAATATGTGATTAGTCTGCTATTATTCTTTTAGCACTTCAATTTAACTCCTGAAACTAATCTTAAGATTTTTTAATCACTTTACAATTAACATCAGGACGATTTCTTCATAGGTTTGTGAAGAGACCATCATAAATATCTCAATGGTTTTCCATTTTAATAAAACAGGTAAACACACAGTTTCTCTGAGATATCATAAACAATACATAAAGATAAAAGCTACATAAACATTTGCTTAATAATGACAAAGCTTACAAAAAATGTCTTATAGGTTAAGATTTTGTTTTCTCATTTTATTACATAGCCATTTTATTAAAATTATTTGGTTTAACTGTTTTAAGAATGTTGAATTCTATTTCTTTCATAATATAGAAGGTTTAATACTTTTTTTCACAAATGTAAACTCTTCCAATTAACATATGTTTGTTTTAATAATACACAGAACATTCATTACTAATATAGAAAATACAGAATTGTCTTCCTGTAATTCTGCGGTGATAGTCTTACAATATGCTGAGAGATTATATTCGAAGGATATTAGCGTTACTAGAGGAATGATTCATCAAATTTATCGTTTTGGGAGCATTTTCAACTAAAATTACATCAAGTCCTAAGCAGCTTACATGTTTCTAGTCTTCCCACTTCTTGCTGATATTTTATATAGGATCGTCAGAAATTCATCAAATTAAATATATTACAAAATTCAAACTCACTGTTTAGAAATTTAAAATTACTGAACGTCTAAGGAAATTACAATTAAGGTCTATTTTGCTGAATATATCGCAGAAGTAAGTTAGAAAATTTTATCACCCCAAATTGTAAACTATGCAAACATGCATTGTTTCACGTTAATGAAATAGTTGGAAAATTCAGTGATTGTCACATATTATTGCATTCAATAGAGTATGTTTTCAATGTAGTTGAGCCTTCAATTCGTAGTTCAATTCAACAGTTCGTGGGATTCATTCTCACTCTTGAGTGGTTTAGTGTAAGAGATCTGAATCCAATCAAAGCTATAAGTCATGATCAAATCTGTGCTTTTGTATAAAAAGTGATAATAGAGCGAAAAACAAATTCATCTGAGAATTATTGGGTTGTTCTGCAAATAATTTCGTTTTTTTTTTGGGGGGGGAGAATGAAAGAAAATTTTCATATAATGAATAAATATTTTATTAAATTATACATTGGCCATTCTGGTTCAACACTTTTTGCCATCTTTCTGGTAGTAGCATGATTACACACTCATAAAGTTTTTGGTATTTTCTGGCAAAAAACTGATCCAGGTGATTTTTGACCTCTTTAATTTGAAGTAAAAGTTTTGCCATCAAAAAAAGTTTTCAATGACCAGAACAAATAATAATCCGAAGGAGCCAGATCTGGAGAATATGTGGGTGGGTTTGTGTATCCCATTCAAGCTGTAAATGGTTTTGGCGAGTGACTATACTTATATGAGGTTTCGTATTATCTTGGTGGAACACTACACCTTTTTTGTTGATTAATTCTGGCCTTTTTTGTTGAAGTGCATCTTTTTATTGTCCAGCTGATGACAGTAGATTTCAGAATTAATTGTTGTGTTTGCCAATAAAAGTTATATATCCGATAAATTCGATAAAGTTAAAAAAAAGGTTATACGTTAAAAATTAAATAAAGAGATTCCTTCAAACTCACACCAAGCAAACAGCATCACTTTTTTTTTTGATGGATATTGGCTTTCGAAATGATTTGAGCCGGTTCATCCTTTTTGCTCCATGATCTCTTGTATTTGACACTGTTATATACAACTCATTTTTCGTCCTCAGTAATGATGCGTTTCAAAAATGGATAATTTTCATGACGTTTGAGAAGCGAACTGCAGACGACAACGCGATGACACAAATTTTCCTTCGTGGGAACATAGAAAACCTCTACATCAAGTTTCAAGGTTAAACCCAGGCCTTTCAAGTGGTCATAAATAGTTGAATTCGATAAATTTAACCTCTCACCGATCTCACGCGTTGTTATTCGCCAATTCGCACCAACTAATGCCTTTATCTTGTCTTTATCACCTTCAACCGGCCTTCCAGAACATGATGCATCTTCAATATCAAAATTGTAGTATCGAAATTTTGCAAACCAGTTCTGGCACTGTGGCGTATTGTCAACACTTCTTCTCTATCATCGGTTTCTGACTTGAACAGCATTTTTTCTTTTTCTATAGTAAAAAAGTAAAATATGACGAAAATGCCGATTATTGATTTCCATTTTGAAAGTATCTTAAGTGTGAAGCTGGGTTCGGAAAAAAACAATTAAATTCTCTATCGGGAAAAAACGAAATTACTTTCCCTGAAACGTGTGAACGAAATGAAACGAAATGGAAAAAAAAAACGAAAAATCCAATACTTTATAAATTTGTAATTGGAATTAAACACACACAATTCTCTTTGCAAAAATCGCTTTTCTAACAAATCTTAAAGTATTTTCTTTATTTCATTGAAACTAATTTTTCAACAATTTAATTATATTTTTATGTAAAATTTAAATTTTTTCTAAATGCCTTTTCATCAGCGATTCTCATAAAATTTATATTATTTAAGCAATTATTTTGCTAAAATTATTTTACAATATCCTTTTTCAAATCATTGACTTCGAAAATACACTTAACCTTCAAAATTTGTTCAATTTTAAAATAATAACGTATCAGAACAAATATTTGCTTTTTATTCGCAAAACTCAAGATTGATAAAAGTTTCATCTCGAAATTTTTTATTCATATATTAAGTATCGGTTACACGTTTTGACGGATAAACGTAAAATTTTGATAACCTTTAGTACAGTTACTTCAAGGAAAACAATCAGAGAATAGAAATTTTTTTTTATGTTTTTGTTGGAATACTACGTTAATCAACCATAAGGTCAGTGTGATTGTGTTCAGTTATTTCGTATTACAAATAAACTGCACGTGTAACAGATAATAAAACTATTGTTGATGACTTAAGAAATTAACTCATTAGCGTAGAAGAGGAAAGTTTAATAAATATCAAACAGTCAATGAAATTATTCTGAGAGCTTTGATTGCAAAATTTGCGTTAAATTTCTGAGTGTCATAATATTATATACCTCTGAAATTCAATCCTACCTTCAAGTAAAATAGATAATTTCCTTGTTTTGACTTATGGTGCATTTTCAAAATAAATATGTTCAAACTTTAAGTATTATATATTTGATGTGCTTAGAAAAAATTAATTTATGAATGTACGTAATTTATTAGAATAAAAATTTTGAATTGTTTAAATTTAAAAGCAAAATATATCAGTGGAATTTGAAGTTCTGCTTACTTAAAATATTTTTGCGGAATTTATTTTAACATACAATTAAAATATACTGAATATTTTTGTGACAATATTATTAGGCACATTGACATTTTATTAATGCATTTAATTTTAAAATACTTTCTTTAAATAGTATCAATTACTTAGTAATTGTCATCTCTCTTATTGTAGACAACTCTCAATACGATAATAATCACATATAATCTTTGTGCGTGTATTTATTTCCCAATATTTTTAAAACGAATATATATATATATATATATATATATATATATATATATATATATATAAAGATTATTTAATTTGAACACACACATACCTTATATTCCATTTAATATCTGAAAACACTTGCACACATTTGATGGAATTATAAATATAGGTAGTATATAGAGTACATTAACACACTTTTTCATTAAAACTGCCTTAAATTTTAATAAAGATTTACACAATCAAGTGTTTTTCTAATATTATTACATAAAATATTTTAATTAATGGTATAAAATACAAACTAAAAATGATTTTTATCATTTGATTAGTTATAAATTTAATAATGGTCTAAAATAAAAAGTATTTTTCATGCTATTTATGCTTACATTTTCATACAATATTTAAATTTAATATTTTAAAATTAACTCAAAATTTTATAAGAAATCGGTTGTGCATTCTAAGAAAACGCTAAAAACCAATTAGTTTCATCTTATATACTAATTTGTTGCATCTTTCCTAAACAAGAATTAAGAAAGTATAAGTTGCTTTTTTATAGTATGAACTCATAGAACTAGATTAATCAATACAAAGAATGGATTATAATTTACGGAATACAAAATAGAAATACAGTTGCACTTTAGTTATGGTCTTTAGTCTTGTTTTTACTGTAAAAATTTGCTTATGTAGAATGATTAACATTGCTTGTGTGCTTTAAGTGCATATATTTATTTTTGTGTTTCATAATCTTCGATTTTGAGTTTAATGTTTCCAAAAGTTGAACACCTTGACTCGAATTAAATTTATCTAGGTTAAAATCCATCCTTGCTCATTATAGCGAAATAAATAAATTATTTAAATCTCTTTTTTTAAAAAATGAGTTTATTTTTGTATTCAGTCTTTCACTTAAGTAAATATTAATCTTTTCAAACATATTATATAAGCATTGAAATGGTTTATCGATATCCATATTTTTATCAGACTATTTTTCAAGGATTTATTTTCTGGTATCTAAATCAAAAATCTGATAGGAAACTTACGGAATAATTGGATGTTCTTATGATAATAATTTAGTAAGCAACTTAATATTTACTTATAAATAAAATGGCTTATATTTAATTCAAGCCAAATGTAACAAAACTCTTATTCATGTTAATCAAATATATATACAATTGAATAAAGTATTAGAATACGTAGGCGTATTGAAAAGATTAATTTCTTCTTTCTTAAGCGATATAAATCTGAAAGGTCATTTAGGGGGGAAATTAAAAAATAATAAGAAAAGCTATTCACCTTTTGCAAACATTTCATATTTGTTATAAAATAAAAATATACATAATCACTTCGCTAGAGCGTAACAAAAAGAATCTGGTATGAAAGCACATTTTATCCAGGTAAATTGTTGAATCGTTGACTGTCGGCTTTCAATATCCCAATGCCATGTTTTGGGAATCTATTATTTGCATGACGTCAGTGCCAACCGTGGGGAGCTTCTTATTAAGAAGCGCAGGTAGTTCCTGCTTTTAAAACAGTTGTTTCAACTAATCAAAAGCGCAAGCTTGAGTAAATTTAGCTCAAGAAAGGATTTCAGCAGAAAGTTTTTCAGGTATGTTCAGCTCTTTAAATACTAATTTGAATAGGACCTGTTGATGCATTTTTAAAATCTTTATGGCATTTCATACTTATTTAGGACGGAGTAATTTATTATATTTTGGAGTGTTACAATGAAAAAAAAATCTACTCAGCGACTTTGGGAGTGATATTATTACAATTTCCAGTTCATCTCTATAATTATTGTAGATAAAAATGAAATAATATTTTTCTATTGGGTAGTAATTACAATCTAACATTTAAATACGCAAACAATATTTGTCAGGAATTGAATTTATCCCAAATCTATTTATAATTTTTTAAAATGGAAAAGCATTAATTTTTATTTTTCTCAATATTTAAAAATTTTTACATATTTATTTTTAATATTTTGATAAATCAAATTGTGTATTGTATGAATATGATTACCTAAAAATTAAAAAATACATCCTAATAAATGAATAAATTAAAAAAAAATTAATTGATCAAATAATTTTCAACGTAATGTTAATTTAATTAACAATTTATATCAAAATAAAGTATGTCTTTATAATGGGAAAATTACATTTATAGTGTATATAAATTAATTTTCAATTGATTCTGACGGAAACATAATATAAAAAAAACTTTTTCTAGATTTTAAATTTTTGTACAGTTTATTAATACTTTCATTTTGTAATTCATATTGCGTAAATTTTTCTCTTCATATATAATAATAGAAATGTTTATATGTTTTCCTTAATATGTGATTTCAGCAAATCAAAGTTATTTTGAAATTTAAAAATTATTTTCTATCTTAGATACATTTAATAACATCTAAAATATTCTCTTTTTTTCTCTAAACAAAGAAATCCAGGTTTTTGTCATGAATTATATCTAATTTAAACTATTCACATTTTAAAAGAAATTCAAGAAGCATTCACAAATTTAAAGTTTTTATGAAGTAAGCAGGTTAATAGGGAATAAGAGTAAATGTAACAAGTAGTTAAAAAATAGTATATTCTTAGAAACTTTTCGCATTTTCCGTATGCCTTTCAAAGTTAAAACTAATCTTTAAATTTTATAACAAAAATATAATCAACTATATTTTTCTATTCAAAACATTCTTGATGCTTTTGGCTGCCATAATTTTGTATGCACTTAGAAGCATATTTTTAATTTTTTTTTCTCATTTTACAATACTGTTTTACAAGAAAGAAATGGGAGGATTTTTAAAACTAAGCAATATTTATTTATAGTACATATTTGTTTGCAACTATGTGAAATTAATTTTTTACATAAGTACCAAGTATGATTATAAGCAAATTTTACCTCACCTACATCAGATAAAATTAAAGAAAATTTAATAGTAAATTTAAAATTTTCAATTTGTTTTAGACATGCATAGACTTAGTTTTAAATTACATACATGTATGTTCTTTTTTATTCTGTATGTAATACCATAATGAACAATATCATAATTTTCTATGAATGATCTTAAAATTTTCTTTTTTTTCTTTTTGTAGAAATTTAAGAAAATAACAATTTCTTTTAAATATTGTGTATCTCTTAAATAAGGTTACAATTTTGCACACTTTTATTTTATATGTTGTTTGCTACTTGTGAAAATATTAATAATGCAGCAAAATGTCATATTTATAGAGATTTAGAAACTTATTGTATTTATGAGTTCAGATGTATGTGTTCAGCGGTATTGTGTAAACAAACAAATAACAAACTGCATGAAACTAAATTAGTAAATTAATTTAAATATTTCCAAAATAGGTTTCCAATATAATTATGAATAGGTTTTCAAACTCTGTATACATTTATAAATTAGAGCAAAGAAATCCATGTATTCTCATTGTTTGAAAAAAAATTTAAGCTAGTTTAAAAATTAGTTTACACGCGAAAAATATTCAAAAATAAAAATCATTAGACATAGATTTCAAAGCTTTTACACTTCGTGTTTGCCTTCTAATTTTAATGCGCTTTTTTAGTGAGATAATAGGGAAGTAAATTGGATAGAGTAAAGAAACGTGTGCTTTCACTTTATATTTAAAATCAAAGGTAAAAATCCAACAGATAATTGCTTAAAAGCAATCTGAAAGAAAAGCGATATTTTATAAAGTTTTCATTTTTAAAATTATTTTTGCCTGTGTTTCGAAAACATGCACTTGGTTAGCAATTTATTTCTTTTTATTATATTCTCTGGCATTAAAAGGAATTCAACTGCAATCTTGAAACTTTGCATGTTAGTAATGTCAACAAAACAGCTTTTTATAAAATAAAGAGATAAGATATTTTCTATCGATAATAGAAACAGACACTAGGAATGCTTGGAAGTGATTAGTCAGACCAAAGTTCGCCTCAGTTATAATAAACTAGAATTGTGCAATTGTTGAATAATCTCGGAGATATTCTTCGACACCAAAATTTGCGTGTTTAATATGCCTCAAGCGTGTTCAACTGATGAAAAATTTAAAAATTGGCAGATCATTCAAGAACATTAACATCTCAAATTTATGGAATGAATTGTTGAGCAGTATAAAGTGGAGCATTTTAATGCTAGAAAAAAAACCTACTGGGAAAAAAACTATACTTCAAATTTTTCTTTCAATTTAATTTAGTTTTGAAAATATAGCAGAGATAGTCTACAAAATCTGAACTCATTTTTTTTAAATCAGTAGTTTTTTTCAAACCTTTCAAATGAATTACAATTTATAACATCAGTAGTTGGTAATAATACTTTCAGGAAATTATTAATAAATCTTAAAAATTATAAAGACAAATAAGAAATTAAACTCACAAATTGTGGTGATATAGTTATATTTGAAAAATTCATTGGCCACATAAATAAAAATAAATAGTGATTTTTTTCAGAATTTGCAAAAATTTGAACAATTCGATCCCTATTTTTAATTTCATAAAAGAATGTAATATCTTGTAATCATTTCAATAAATGTATATAATTTTTATTCTATTAATGAAAAATTAACTGTTTATTGTATCTATTATAATTTTTTTTAATTTAAGTGTTTTTCACGTAATTAGCGGGTTTTAGAGGGTAACATTTTTACACCTTCCTACCCCATTATTGATCTTTGTAAAAAGTAACTTTATTCCTACAGATTTAAGAATAAATATGTAGTGCAATAAAATGTGTCTTAGCTTAAAAATTTAAACCTATTTTTGATTTACAGAATATTAATTGTAAATTCATAAAAAAAGGAAAAACTAGAAAAGATGAAGAAAAGAAAGTGAAAGAAAATTTTCAATAAAAATATGGCAACAAGTGTATTTATCGCAGTTATTTTGGATCTAAGAAAAACAGCGAATTCTTTTTTGTCAGGAAATTTCACAATTAATTAATATATTTGGAGATATTTGCGATGCCAAACAATAGAAAAGAATTACGAAAAGTATACTCGATTTCTTCTTCATATCCATTTTACAATGATTACATGGTCTTTGCATTTTTTCGAAGAAAACTTTATTGTCTTCATATGCATAAATTATAAATAAAATATCATTATACCTATTTATGGATACAATTTATAATAAATTTAATTTTACCATAGGAAATTTCAAGATATTTTACTCAAAAATATATATTACTTCTTTGCCACCTTTTATTTTCCTTAATATTTGGGTAAATTATAGATTAAAAAAATAGATTGATGTGATAAAGTGATGGGAGAAAATTTCATAAATGATTTGTTACAGATTCATTAGAATTTGTAGAATACAGCTATACGATTTGTTAAATTTTTTATCTTTTTATTACTACGAGATAACTGATCATTATAGTAAAGTATGTTTAAGAAAAATTATACAATCCTTTGTACAATTTTTATAATTCTATTTAAATTAAAAAGTAGAGAACTAGTTTACCTGTATTGCCAAGCTTAATAACATACATTTTTGTAAATTTAGGTAGAAAGATACTCATATTCTACAGTGCTTGTTTCTCGTAAAACCAGCACGCGTGGCAATTTTTTTTAATAAAGTGTACCTTCCTAATACTTATCTGTATCAAATGATCACTTTTGACATGTATGAAGATAAAATTTCTACAATAACTGAACTGTTTGCAAACTGCTGATAAAGGACACGTGTTGACAGTTAATATAACATACATATATTGACAACAAACGTATTTTAAAATTATCCAGGCTAATCTTAAGATGAATCCATTCAGCAATACAAGGCGCGAAGATGATGGCAACTAATACAGTGGGGCGCCTAGTGGATGTGCCATCTTTGCCCTAAAAGTTAAAGAATTGAGAAACTAAGAGAGAAAAGAACATCCCTGCCCGAACCAGGATTCGAACTCGGGACCCAGTGCTTCGATGTCAGGAACACTATCCACTCCACCATCTGTCAGCCTTCATTATAAATTAATAACAGAGAAAGTCGAAATTAAGATATCTTATAAGCATTTAATAGTTTTCCATTAAAATAACTAAATTAAATAAAAAACGTCATACCCAAATAATATGCAAAGATTTATACTAGTTTCCATGAATGTGGGGTATTGTTATATAATATATTTATTTCAGCATACTTTAAATTATAACAAAATTTTAAAATGTAATTTAATATTGTATTTAAGAAATTCAATCTGGGGAATTAACAAACTATTAAAATAAATAATATTTTCAGTGAGAATATAAGCAGCAATTAATTAGTCTGCTGTGTTTCATTTGGCAATAAATTACACATTTAATAGGTTTAAATTGTCATCACATATTACAACAAAATCATTTGCGAGGCTTTAACAAGATTGTTGATAAATAAATTAAATTATGTGTCTGAATTTTCTTCCTATCTTAAACCATTATTTACTTTATTTTATTCGATCCTACATCATTATTTAGTTTGCTTTATCCATTTACACTTATAATAAAGATCATTATAACCCTTAAGTAAAAGAGAGTAAATTTTAAAATATGAAACGTGATCGAACATTCAGATAAATCATTTGTTATTTAAGCAGATAAATAATGCTATATTTCTGAAGAAAGTTTCACATTCAAAAATTCCATTTTTAATAACTTGCCCCTATTACTTGATACAATAAGTTTAGTAAATAGAATATTTTCTTTTGTTTTTTATTTTTTGCCTTATAAATTCTGAGAGAATTGAGATAATTTCATTAGTGACTGATAATTTTTATTTCGCAACATTGACGATAACGAAAAGAGCTCAAGGCTATTGCTATTTTTATTTCAAGTTGAATGAAACTGATAAAAAACAGTGCAAAGAACTTATTTAATAAATTAATGAAATGAGTTAATGACATAGATTTTAAATATGCATATTCTAAAAAGAATCATTTAGCATGGCAAATTTGGTCCCTTTGAAATACAATAAAATATTCATTATAAAATTCTAGCCTTAAACATGTAAAAACTATACAAAGATTACATTCGCGGGGGGGGGAAATTTTAATGATTAATTCTCCAGAAGTACAGGGTTAGCAAGAAATAAGTTTCCCACTTCAGAGGGCTGTAGAATACGTTCTATTTGTCCAAATGAGATAAAATTTGAACTACAGATAATTCAAATGATGCGCTTGACATTTATTCAAAAAAAATAGTACAAAATTTCACCGATAGATGGCGCTATAATACTAATGGTACTTATTTGCATATACTGAAAATATGAAAAGTCATTTGCTATACAGCGCATGCCTATTAGCATTATCTTTGGGTAAAAAGAAGGCGGATTCTGAACGAGCATTAGTTACTTCTCTGCACATCATGCCTTCTTTGCAAGAAAAAGCGCTACTTGTAAAATTGTTCTACCAGAACCAGCAGAACTCCGTTGCAGCCGTAAAAGAATTTCGCTGTATGAAGCAGATACGAAGAGGTCCAATGTCTCCATGTGCGTTACGCAAGATGATGCAGAAATTTGAAAGAACTGGACAGCTTGCAATTCTTCCCGGTAGAGGACGAAAGCCAATACAGTCTTCTAGTATCGAAAAAGATGGCTACCGCGGTTGTTGAAGCCATCAGTCAGTCGCCAGATGGTAGTGTGCCAATTGTTTCACGTGTATTGGATATCCCGTATTCCACTGAACGAAAAATCTTACGGCGGATTTTGTATTTTTATCCCTACAAAATCAAGCCTCTGCACTTGTTGTAGGACGGGGACTCAGAGGTTCGTAAAACTTTTGCACTTAGTTCCTTGCTTGAATGGTGGTTGACGTCACTTGGCTATGGAATATTCTGTGGACTGATGAAGCCCACTTTTAACTTAATAGGCAAGTCAACACCCACAATTGTCGAATTTGGGCAGCGGAAAACCCTCGCGCTATCCAGAAAAAACCCTTGCATCCTGAAAAAGTGACAGTATAGTGTGGGTTTACGGCTACTTTCGTGATTGGACCATATTTTTTGAAGAGATAACTGCAAATGGAATCAAAACCTGTTCGATCACAGGACAACGGTACCAAGATATGCTGAGGGATCTTGTAATCCCACAACTTCAGCAGCGTGGATGACTTCAGGACATCGTTTTCATGCAGGATGGCGCACCTCCTCATATTGATCGTCGTGTAAATCAACTGTTAACACAACATTTTACTGAGGCACATGTTATCAGCCGTCATTTCAATACGGCATGGCCTCCTCGTTCGCCGGATATCACACCCTGCGACTTTTGATTGTGGGGTTCTTTGAAGGACAATGTCTACCGTAAAAGGCCAGCATCTGTACCAGATCTGAAGGACAGCATTCGGCGCCATATTCTTGATATTCCGACAGACTCACTCCGGTCTGCTGTCGAAAATATGGTTCTGCGATTAGGGCACATTGTTGAAAATGAAGGGGAGCATATTGAATTGTAATGCTACTTTTTTATTATTATTATTTGACATTTATAAAGCATATCAAATGTTTTTATGTAGCGCCATCTATCGGTAATATTTTGTACTATTTTTTTAATAAATGTCAAGCGCATTATTCGAATTATATGTAGTTCAAATTTTATCTCATTTGGACAAATAGAACGTATTCTTCAGCCCTCTGAAGTGGGAAACTTATTTCTTGCTAACCCTGTACTTCAATTTGTGCTCACTTAGGATTTTTTGCACTGATTTTATTCCTTTTCTGTATGAATCTAAATAAATTGCCATATTTCCTTCATGAATTTATTAAAAAATAAATACCAATTTTGCAAAAGGTTTCATTTTCTTTTAGAATTAAGACTCCGTTGCATTTATAAAGACCATTAAGAATTTTGCGAAGATTACTAAAAAGGGGGGTTAAAGGAAGTCAGATGATACAAGGTCAAATTAGTATGCGGGATGTGAAATATTTAACGTACACACAAGGTGCCATTTTCTCACTTTAACATTTATGTCCTGACGAATTGCTTTAAAGAAATCTTATCACTTGTTTAATGCATCGTCTCTTAGATTTTATCTGGAATGAATATAACAGACTGTTATAATGGGTGTCCGTGGCAAAGTAATCAGTTATTATAGCCTCATTCTAACTTCAAAAAACTACTTAAATGAACATCCTTGTTGATACCATGGAGCTTTACTTTCTTTAGTAATAGTGAATTGAAATAACATCAGTACTGAGTGCCATGTACTCTTCTTGTCAAAGAGATGGAATCAGGATTTATAGTGTGGGATTAAACAGAATAAAATTACATCAAGAAATGCTTTATTACTGTTCCCTGTCTTTCTTTTGGAAAGAGTTCATTAAAGTGCTTTTCATTTCATAATTTGATATTTCTTTTGTTATATACATTTTATTCTTTATTTTTTCTGAATTTTTAATTGACATTTGCATTTTAAAATATATAGAGAATTACAGGCTCTTTGTTCAATATGATATTTGATCTCCGTTGCAGACAGTATAAAAGGTAGAAAAAACTTGTTGAAAGCTGACATTTTGCGTTTTGTTCATAAAAATATTCAACATCAAATAACTTCATCCTTTTTATCCATTCATAATTCGTCATTTATTTTTTTACCATTTATTTTTGTAATTATTATATATTAAATGATGCTCCCTATGTCATATTGACATCTTTTGGAGTCTACTACTATTTTAGTTAAGTGGATTTGGTTCATTAACAACAGCACTTCTATATACACTTCATCTCATGCAGTTACTCTTTTAATACTATCTAAAGATTTGTGTAATCCAATATCAAGAATCCAACAGTGCCGTTTTTTACAACCATAGAACTCTTGGAGTACTTTTTGCTTATGCGGCACAAAATCTGACTTCTTTTCCATCTATTTGAATCAAATCACATCTTTTACATTTTTCGCTTTTAACCCATTTGTTTTCAAATTTCTTTACTTTTGGCGCAACCTATTCTTCTTTATATAAAGAAGTATTCTATTTAATATCCTGTTACTATCCATGCTATTTGGTGCTACTTCATAAAAATTTCTTTTTAGATGAAAAGTAGTGATATATGTTTTAGTGTATTAAAGTCCTCATAACTATCGTCATATTTTATAAATTATAACCCCTTGATAACCACAATGATGATAACTTCGTTGTTTGAGGAATCTAGATTATAATAAATAAGATGAAATAAGTGTAAAAGAAATTTGAGTGCGTTTGCGTTCAGATGTAAAATAGAAATTGTGTGCAATTTTCAAGGCATGAAATATTTTCAACATGTAATTTTTTTACATCTAGATTAAATAAATTTTTAATATTTGAAATAACAGTAAATTTTGTATCCTCAGTGTTTTTCTGTACACAAGAATTTGACGTAAAACATAAATGTAGTGATATGTAAAAACATTTGCCAAATATTTAGATTTTTCCAAATCAATCAAGAGAAAATAACATTGTGTCCAATGATTGACACCCACTCAAATTTTAATTAATGGTGATATGTATTTCATATTGAAATTGATCTTGCTTATCGGAAAGTTCATCCAAGAAACTAAGAAAACAGGAAAAGATGATAGGAATAATTTCTTATGGATTTCTCCTGTCAAATATTTTTTAAAATATACTTAATGAACTTAGATGAAAATAAAGCATGGCCACACATATAAGTATGTATAGAGAGTGTAAAATATTAAATCTTTTGCAAAATAAAGATAATGTGTGTGTGTTTGTGTTTCCATGCGCAAAATCAAAGAAGATTCTTTTTATCAGGTAAAACGAGACTAAAAAAACGCGAAAGAGTTTTCTTATCAGTACATTTATTTTTCATTTTGAATACTTGTGTTATTTTTATTAAACTCTCTTTTCTGCTTTGTCATAGCGTAATATCGCTATGCTGAATGCACGGAAATATCATAAGCATAAATTTAAATAAATACATGAATAAACACAAAAATTATACGCTTAGCAATACATTCAGTGAGAAGGCAACTCAGATAGAATTATTAAAATGTAATTAATCGTAATTTTTTTTAATTTAATCAGTGCCAAATGAAGAATAATAAAGTGAAAAGACGAAATATAGTAAATAGTAGATGGAATATATATTCAATAGTTAATTATAAAAATTTAAAAGACACACAGAATAAAAGGAAAAAGAAACCAAGTGCCAATATGGTGAATACACTATATGCACAATATAAATTGGCTAATACACTATATGGTCAAAACCCCTTGAGGAAATTTTTATCCGGAATCTCGGCAGAAAGGCTATACTTTGTGCCATTGTAGTCAACCCTCCCTGAAAAAAATTGCCAAATTGGTACTTCGTTTCATTTTCCTTTTATTCTTTTAAATATATCTTTTAAATTTTGATTTTAAATGTCTCTTTTAAATGTATCTTTTATATTTTTTTAGTTTATCTTTTAACTTTTGAACCATCTATTGAGTATATTTTCCATCTGTTTACTATATTTCGTTTTTTCTCTTTATTTGGTATTTGATTAAATTTTAAAAAAGTTACGATTAATTATATCTTAGTAATATATATATATATATATATATATATATATATATATATATATATATATATATATATATATATATATATATATATATATATATATATATATATATAAAAATATATATATATATATATATATATATATATATATATGCGTAAATTTTATTGCTTCTTTTTTACAATTGTTATAAAGAAACAATAAAAATATAACGTAACAATGTAAAAAGTAATAAAATTAATAAACTCATTCTTAAATTTTTATTGAAGTAATTAAAATAAATATCGCTATATTTTATAATTTGATTCAATTAAGGAAAAATAATTATAATAAACAATCTTGCCTTAAATACTAGAGAATTATACATTACACATTATTATAATGCTTATTTATACCATGAATTTAATCTTTAGTGCAAATTTATATCACCATAAAAATTAATAAAATTAAGAGCAACGTCATTTTTGTTTTTTATAATCCAGTGCTAAATTTAGTATACTTACATTTAAGAGAAAATTATGCGCGCTGATTTGGTGGAACACAGCCCAGTTTGTCACTGATCATGTCTAGAAAAGAAATTAATGCACTTATTTAACAAATCAATGATATTTTCAGTGAAGGAAGACTTTATAAGGAATATTTAATGAGTTCATTAGAAATCAATCCATCTGCTTTCTTTGGTTCTAGCTCATTAGCACCAAAGCGTCATCATTCATTCGCAGAGAAAGTCTAAAAAGGAACAAAAGCTATTACATTAGAGTGACACTCGTACCTGTGATGACTGAAACTGTTTAGAATGTCAGTGCTCCTAATTTGTTCATTATTTAAAAATTCCATCTAAACACGAAAACATTTAAAATATCTCTTTAGGCATGGGTAAGTTTAATTAATAATATATATAAATATTTAATGATGTATAAAGTAAGGTAAAATTATACATTAATATATAGTATTCATATATTATGATGTGTTTTTCATATATCTAATCCCCAATATACAAACAATAAGTTCTGTACATATTATGTTGCATTCAGTACTGTACAATGCTCTCTATTCATGTATATGAAAATTATTAAGATAACTAAATAAAGTTTTAATTATTCACATTTATTTTTATCAACAATTTTTATATACAATTAGCATTAAACTGATGTTTCGTATACTTTTTATATGAACTTCTATACCATTTCAATTACTTTTGAGAGAGTTTTATATAATTCATAATATAATTTGATACTATGAAGTTTATATCAATCACTTAAAGGTTATAGGTATTTAACATCTATAGCGTATTATTGCCTTAAAAATATGAGACAAGTTTTATCCTCATTTCACAAACAAGAAATCTCCGAATTACTCTACCCAGCAGATATGTATGCTTAAATGTAAAATTCCTCTCCCACTGTTCAACAGTAGTTTGGATTGAATCTTTGACCTACTACGTCGGAAGATGTGAACCTACCACAAATTCATGGCTTAGCCTTTATAATATTTTTGTTATCCGTCGACACGTGACGAACAGCTTAGAAAATCAGGACAACTCCCAAGCACCCACCCTGATATACCTATCTACAGAAAATACAAATGCAATATTTTTCTTCCGTTATTCAACCTTGGAGGAGGTCTAACTCAGAGCTTTAAACTGCAAAGAGTACCACTTAACTACGGTGAATTTAGACTTAGGAGTATTTTGGTACAACATTTCCATCAATGATATAACCATTTGCACATGGTATTTACGCTCTTTTTCCCTGTTAGTAAACAGTGAAAGTGTTTCTTTTATATTTTCACTAATAAACTGTGCATCAAATAAAGTTTTTTTTCAGAAAGTTTCAAGCTTCTTAGAAATTGAGACCCTATTAGGTAGCAAATATTAAATTTGAAATTAAATATGATTTTTTAGAACTTTTTCATGGTGATGTTGTTTTATAGATCTATCTAGTCTATAAGATCATTCCATACTTCTAGTACACTTTACGTACTTCCACACTTGAGTAATATACTTGCTAATTTTAACTCCCCGTTAAGATAAAAATTCTTCATTTTTATTTCCAATATATTTATTGATTTTTCCCGCTGTGTAAAACATAAATTCATCTGTGCTTATTTTACTTCAATTATTCACAAATATTTCAATTACCTTAGATCTCTTTTCCTATTGCTAGTGCTTTCATAAGTCGATATTGACCAAAATGTACATTGGTTAGCTTATGGCAAATAAAAAAATAACACAATTTTGCAATTATACCACTCTTCTTTCTTGTATCGTTCGTTAGTTGTTGCCCTAAAATATTTCCTTGCTAGTCCTTCTTTTTACTAGATTAGCTTTGTTATTTCATCAACACATTTAAGAATATTTTCATTAGTAAACTTCATTTTAATTAAGAAGAATTATTCTACTTACTGTATGGGAGATTTCATATCTAGTTAAAAATGTGTTACTGTATGCATGAATGTTTTTCAAAAACATGACAGAAGTAAAGTTGTTTATTATGTAATTTTATTTTTATAGTTTTATATATATATATATATATATATATATATATATATGTGTGTGTGTGTGTGTGTGTGTGTGTGTGTGTGTGTGTGTGTGTGTGTGTGTGTGTGTGTGTGTGTGTGTGTGTGTGTGTGTGTGTGTGTGTGTGTGTGTGTGTGTGTGTGTGTGTGTGTGTGTGTGTGTGTGTGTGTGTGTGTGTGTGTGTGTGTGTGTGTGTGTGTGTGTGTGTGTGTGTGTGTGTGTGTGTGTGTGTGTGTGTGTGTGTGTGTGTGTGTGTGTGTGTGTGTGTGTGTGTGTGTGTGTGTGTGTGTGTGTGTGTGTGTGTGTGTGTGTGTGTGTGTGTGTGTGTGTGTGTGTGTGTGTGTGTGTGTGTGTGTGTGTGTGTGTGTGTGTGTGTGTGTGTGTGTGTGTGTGTGTGTGTGTGTGTGTGTGTGTGTGTGTGTGTGTGTGTGTGTGTGTGTGTGTGTGTGTGTGTGTGTGTGTGTGTGTGTGTGTGTGTGTGTGTGTGTGTGTGTGTGTGTGTGTGTGTGTGTGTGTGTGTGTGTGTGTGTGTGTGTGTGTGTGTGTGTGTGTGTATGTATGTATGTGTGTATGTGTGTATGTATATGTGTGTGTATATTATTTATATAGTTTTATATATTTTACTTTTATAAAATAGTTATTTTATTTTTATTTAAACAACTAATAACTAAACATTTGAATTTTCATATAGCACAAATATATTTTAGAATATGCAATTTTAACTCAAACATACATTTAAAATTAAATTTAACAGAAAATTCAGCAAAAATCTTAAATTTTTCTGCCTTTATATTTAAATTATTAAAAACTACTCGTACTTTAACAATTTCAAGATTAAGTTGAAATAACTTGTAAGGTTTAAATTCTTAAATATTCAATGATTGATAAAATAAATTAGTGATTTCAAAATATTTATTAAGATTTTAGTTCCATTATATTAGAAAATATTATAAGAGAGTATTGTTTTATAAAAACAATTATATGAACTTTTTTAAATAATTGATAAAAATGTTAGAATTGTTTCATTTCATCTTAAGATTAATAATTTACATGCCTTTGCAATTATTATATACTTTTAAAATCAGAATGTACCTCACTGAATTAAATCCAATAAAGGATTGTAGAGAAGAAATTTTGCTAGATGAGAAATTTATACTCGGTGACAATTAAGTGCACAAGCAGGGAGTATTAATTTGTTTTATGCGAAACTTTCCTGGCAGAAGAGGAAGCTTCGTTTAACCTTCTGACTAAATTATATCCTTGAAGTTTAATGGTTAAATTACTAATTTTACTTGATTTCAAGATCTCACTCTTGTTTTTATTCATTTAAATTTATTCAGAAGAGATTATTAGGGTGCAGGAAGTAATTTATTTTATGAAATACGCTGGAAAAGTTTTAATGAACAATAGAAAAGTGGTACCATAAGATCATTAACATTTCCTTAAAAAAATGATAGTTCTTAGTCTTTCCTAAATAAAAAAATAATAATACTTTAATGAAAAGGGAAAAAATCAACGTAAAAAAGTCTGTAGAAATCTAAATAAATTAATAGAAAAAATTGGTGTCATTAGAAGAAAACTGTAAATATTCCTTCTACTTTGCATAAATTGCTGATTTGTTATTATTGAAGGGTGATATGGAGATCATAAATCAATGTGAATATCATATTATAAAAATGTTTACTTAGTAAGGGAATTGTTATAATGATTATAAAATAGCTCAGACTTGCAATATTTTTAATGTACAACTTTAATTCCTCATTTTTAAGTGCGTTTAAGAATGATGATTTGCGTTTGAAATAATAGAATTCCTTTTACATCACTTAATGTATTTTTTATTCCGATAATATTTTACTTTAAATGAAGTTCTTTCTTTCTTCACTAAGTTTAATAATGTTTCATTTCTTATTTATTGACCTAGTGGACCAATTTCGTCTAACATTTTTGTGTTCTAGTCATACTTTTTCTTCGATTTTAATTTAACAATTGAAATCTCTTATTAAGATAAATCTACTAAAATAAATATATAAATTCGAATGAAATGGAATGCCTAAAGTTAATAAGGAACATATTTCTGGTTATTTTTAACCATTAGATTGTTAGTATTACATTAAAATCATGTTATTAACTTATAGATGTAAGTAATTTATTAACTTATAAAAATGCTAGTGTAAGAAAGATTAATGGTAAATATTTATAAAATAACTAAAAAATGAATGTATGATGGAATTCATGTGTGCTGTATGTTGACGTGCATCATTCAAATCCTTCAGACAGCCAGCTTTATGTGCCTATGTTGTTATATTCTTAACATACAAAAGCAAAATTTTTGCTTATTAATATTTTAAGAATTATTTTGCTCTCTTTAAATTAGTACAATAAGTTTTACATCACTTTATTGTTTTACTTATTCCAGGTGTTTCTCTTAATTTAATTAATGTATTTTTCCCACTGTACCACATTTAAAGTTTTTTTCATTTTTATTAAAATACAATTAATGCGTTTCATCTCAAAATTTCGAAATCTAATTAAAATTATTCGATATCAATTTGTCAAATGAAAGCCCTTATCAAAATTGACTAACTAGAAAAAAAAGCTTAAGAAATTTAAAACGTAAAATAATTAGTAAGTATATTTTTGTTATAGAATCATTATCATTAGGTTTAAACTGGTTTTTCCACGCATTTTAACGAATGTAAGTTACTCCCACCTGTTAAGAGACATACAGCCCCTTTACTTGTGTTCGATTCCATTCATAATATGGTTCATAACTGTCATCTTTTAATCATGCCTAATATCACTTCCTAGTAGTTTCTGCATTCCAAATCGTCAAATGTGGTCCACTTTAAAACTGCAAAGTTTTAAAGTGGACTACGAGTTAAAAGCAAAAATTGTTATTTGCATCTTTTTAGAGATGGTGTCGATTTTAAAAAGTTTTGGGGATACCTTCAAAGCTTATCTAACACTATTTTATTTTAGGCCAATCTTTACAAATAATAAATGGATATTTTATGTTTCATGTGTATCATAATTATTAAGTCCTCAAAATTCATCAGTTTATAGTTTACTTTTTAAGAACATTTTAAATTTCTCAGTTACTTCACAGTTATTAAAAAAACTTATTTACAGAAATTAAATATGCACAAACAGTATGTGTTAATTATTTCTCAAAAATTTTTTATATACTTTTCAATTTGGTATGGAGAGTTGCCATGGAAAATTTAAAAAAAAATTTACTTAATGATATTAATTTTAAAAAATTTAGTAGAATATAAAAATAAAGTTATTATGATTCTTTAAGAGAGAGATAGAAGTAAAACTAAGCACACACTAATAATATGTTTAAATGAGACTTCAGATGAATTGATTCTATCAACTCTAACACGACATTAGTCGATTTAGACTGGAATCGGAAAGTAGTGGAATTTTTTAAATCTATGTTTAAAATTTTTTCTAAAGTCTGTAAGTACTTCGTATAAAAGTTTTTTTTCTCCTATTAAGGAAAAATATGACTTCACCCATGAGGAATATTTGATTTAAAAAAACATTCACACACAAATAAATTATAATGGATTTTGAGTATTTAATTTTTTTGCGCCTATCAAATAGGATTTTGCGTCTATTTGAATTAACCATTGTGTCTCAAGAGTGACTATAGAATTACAAAACAAATCAACTCCAACGTCACTCAACTCTATAATGGATGGTTATAATGATATAAAATCAAAATTTAAATACACGCTAAATCACGATCGAGTTAAGATTTGGGTGCAAAACATTACCATGGAGCAACCATGAAACAAAGCATACAAATTATTTAAATCTAAAACTTTTAAATCGAATTACTTCTAACTAATCGTCGAAATAAATGATAACCGATATAATGCTTGAATCAACATGTTTCAAAATTGAGCTTCGTATTATTTCTTATTTCTTCGCTTAGTAATGTTTGATTATTATTTCTAAATTAAAATGTTATTTGTATTTAAATGAATGTGCTTTACATACACAACTATATCTCAAATATTTTAATATACAATGATTAGTTATGTAAACTTTATTTTTTTTTTAATCTCATGCGATTCAATAAGACACTTCATTGGAACCACCATATATTCATTCAATTTAAATTTAATTTAAGCATCATAAAAATCAATTGTTCAATAAAATTAACTATTTTTCCATGCTATTAGTTGTTATAGTTATTAAATATGAGAAGCAAAAATAGATTTTAAAATGTGAACACAAAAACGTGGTGGAAGACCAAATTAATTATTTTCCAGTAATGAGAATATTTGCAGAGTTCATTACATTAGAATTCGACAATTATAACAATTATATAGTTGTATGTAGATTCAAGGTCTTGTAGTTGCAAAATTTGCTCAATCAATCAGAAAGTTTCTTAAGTTTCAAAACTTGGCTTTGAATTACGAGTCTCAAATGTAGTTTGCCACTTAATGATGAAATGAAGAACACTGACTGTCAGACACGATGAAGGACAATTGGCTCTGAGCAATGAACGCGGCGTTTTATGAGTAGAATATAAATGCTTCGATAACGGCCACGGCAGTTCAGGGAGAATAAAAGAAAGAGATTTTTTTAAACATTTTAAAAAATCAAGGCTTGATGCAAAGCAAGTAAAAGGAATCGTTAAGAAAAAATAAGCATTTTCATTATGTATTATATGTTATATTAATTAATCGCTTTGCAAAATATGTTTTCATTCTATTTCAATCAGATAACTTAATCTATGCAAACTCTGCATAATTAACTTATCCATGGTGTTTTTAGTTAATCAAATTTTCACATTGAGGGAATGACCCCATTAATGTATAGTGAAAGTTCGTATGAAACAAAGAATGAAATTAAAGGAAATGTATAACTGTTTGTATTAAAAGCAGCAAATGTATTTGTTTAGTATACATTCTTAAAAATATGAACAAAATTAAAACAAATAGCACAATACTATTTAAATAATTCTAATATTTTATATTAAATAAATTATATTTATACCACGTTAACTACTAGATTGGTTGGTGACTTTTATACTTTTAGCCGCAATGATGACTATCGTCTCCAATGATCCAGAAATATTATCTGCTTAAAATTCATCAAGCGACAATAAAAATTTTGATACAACCCTTATTTAGGATTTTTTACGATAATTTGTAGACATTGTTTATGGGATAGATTTTTATATTAAAAAATTCATTTGATAACTATTTTTATGATAATAAAATAAAATATGGTTCATATCATCTTGCGCTTTACATAAGCTCCATAAGGATTAGTTAATCAAATTTAACCTATATGAAGTAGCAGAAGTAATATACATTCAAGAGAGAAATCTAGTAAAAGTAACATCTTCTTTCCTTGATTTTAATGCAACATCCAAAAATTCCTACTCTGGTGTGAATCCTCTATACTTATATAATATTTACTTAATTTATATTCCAGTTTAAAAGAAAGTTGTAGTTTCTTTTCATAGAAGGCTGATAAATCCTCTGGCGATATCCATGGAAGGAAAATATCCAATTCAGTGAGCGATATTGCAACTTCATCTCCAGCTTCATTGCACACAATATCTTTATGAGTTAGAACTCATATATAATACTTATAGCAGGGTAAAAGTTAGTGGCTTGGATCGGTTTATTTTTAGACGCAAAATAACTTCATGAGATCCTATCTCAGAATTAGAGGGAACTGTGAGAACAGATTTACGGACAGAAACGATATAATTTGGGACATTAGAAACCATTAAATCATCAATGTCTTGATATATCGCTAGAGCTTCTGCGGTGAAGATAGAACTTATAACGTTGTTTCTAAATTTAATGGACCGTAGTGGAGACCAGGCTGCAACAGAAGTAGTCTTGGAGTATTTTGAAGCATCTGTTGCAATAAAACAGTAAGACTCGGATTTATTATGAAGAAATTCGTTAAACTAGGATTTAATTTGATATGAAGGTAAAGAGTTGTTTAAAAATTCAAAATTTGCAACGAGAATAGATGCTGAGGAAGTAGCAGAGATTGGGGAAAGTACTAACTGAATAAAATAATCTGGGTTAATGTCAAATTCCTTGATGGTTTTTAAAACATTTGACAGGGAAGGATATTGAGACGTGAGAACATAGATTTTCCACTATACTTGAATACAGAGGAGAAAACATTTTTAAGGAAAGGTGTTTAATCAAAATTTGAAATTAAGTAATTGAAGCTTATTTAATATGGAAACTACATCTGATATTTTTCTTAAGATAAGATTAGGAGTCCATCTAAGAAGGTTAAAATAAATTCTAAGGGCAATAGTATGACGACCTTCAATAGATGAAGAAGAGCTTTATTGAGAGAGAACAAGATAGGACTGCTGTGTTAGAAAAATCTACATATTGAAGAATTACAAGCCAATGTAGACGACGAGATCAAGCCGAATATTTTTGGTTGCTAGCATTTTTAGAACGTTAATCTTTTTAGAGACTTTATTTTTAAGATTCTGAATAAGGGCTTTATAGTTACCGCTTTAATCTAAGGTAGTTCCAAGTAAGGTAATTTTATTCTTCCACTGTTGGATTTCTGTACACTAATTCAATATCATTTATTTAAGTTAAATCATGCATTGCTGTGGTAATATCTAGGTAATGCATTACCATTTTATATTGTAAATATCAAAGAGAGTTTTGTTTTAATAGACTTATAGCTAAGTTCCATATATAAAAAGGAAATATCAAACACTATATATGTTTAATCCCAAAAAAGATAGCCTCAAAGAAATCAGATATAAAAATAGAAAAATTATCGATGCAGACCGAGCTCAGTGAAAGTGACTCCTCTTTGGGAAACTTTCTGAGGATTAAAATTTTCACCATTGTGGCTTTAAAGGATCGATCTTGAAGAAGTTATGAATTCATTTACATTATTAATACCTTAAGCCTTTTTTAATCATCAATATAAATTGAATCATAAGCCAACAGAATATCTAGCGAAATACCAATGACATACTTTATCTCTTTTTAATGTAGTATCTAAAAATCTGGAGAGTTGGCAGTCACAAAAAGGAGAAATCCCAAATGAAATTCTCTCGGAGCCACGATGCTTATAATGAATATAAAATTCTTTGACTCAGAACTTCTTTATTCCAATGTATAAGAAGTTTCTATTTTCAATATATAAAGTATAGAATTATAGAATATAATTATAGAAAGTTTTGCTGCCTGCATTTCTTAAGAAGTAAAACAATGTACTTACAATGGAAAAAAAATATGGCTACACAACTAAAATGTATTTGAATAACTTGAAGAAAAAATTTTGCCTGGTCTTATATATCGCTAAGTAGCCTGACCCCGAAGGACCTGACAGCCAGTATCCATCGGATATATTTACTGGCAAGGTAGCTTCATTAACAGCTAAGCTATTAAAGTCAATTGAAAGTCATCACACTGGCAACTTATTTTAAGAGAAATTTCCTTTTTTGATTAATTGGCACAAACTTGATAACTGATTGTTATTGTAGTAATAATCACCCTCTTTCAAAATGAGGAAATTCATCCTAAAGTAGAAATTAAGGTATTTGTTAGAGAATCCATGATATTTTATCATCACTTTCTTAAGAAGAAGTAGTTGTCACTTTCATAGCAAAGCTGTAATTGCTTCTTGAAGACAAATATCTGTGAGCTTCAGAGTACGAAAGATAAAGTTTTTAGCTTTATAAAATAGGAATTTCTTTTCTTGCATTCTTTTGATACAGTTGGGAAAATCAGGTCTATGCTATTCTGAATAGTTACTATATTTACTATTTTTTTGGACAAGAGTATCCTTGTCTTGAATCCCCACAGCTTATACATTTTACTTCATTCTTACAATGAAATACGTAGTGCGAAAATTTTAGGCAGTTATTGTATTGTCGAGGTTTATCCACAAATATTTGGATTTTATGCATCACTAAATAAAAACTAATTTCTTTTAAAAAGCTGATGCGTAGAACAATGATTAGTATCGGGCTTGTATTTGAATTTTTTTTTGAGGAAAAATTTAAATTAAAATACTGCTACCTTATTTTCTTTCCTTATATCTTCTGCTATTTGCATGGGGGGAATTGTAGTGATGCCATAAAGAAGAAATCTTGTAGTGTTAGTAGACCAGACTATTTGGTATTCAACAGAAATATTTTGCAATTCTTTAATTTCTGTAATTGACATAGTTGCTGACGGATCTTTACTCGATAAAAATAATCTACTATCCCTGTAAAAAAACATTTCTTTTATTCAAAGCAAATATTTTAAAAGAGCTCGCTACATTCTTATGAGCAAAAGTAATACATTCTTTTTCTAAAAGACTCTAGAAAAAAAATGGGGTTCTCTGAGCTAGAGATTTCAACGTTCATAGAAGACCATTCAAACACATTTTCCGTTTGGTAATATTCTGTAATCGAAAATATGGAATGAGTCAGACTTGGAAACCGTGTCAAGACAATGTTGTATGAGTAGGGTTAGGAAACAGTGTTCCAACTTCAACACTGCTTAAAATAAAATACAAACAATCAATATAAAATCATTCTTTCTCTGAAGAAGTTTGAAATAAAAATGAAATAAATAAAAATAGTTAATTAGAAATGAATGCAATAATAAGAAAACAACCAAAAAACATCAAACTACAACGCCGAAATTCCTCATGTTTATTTACTTCATCATAAACTAAATTTAAATCTTTACCTACGAAAGTTAGGACTTCTCTAGTATTGCATGATGCCACACAAACTAACAATAAGATCTTGTTAATACAGAATTATCAAATATTTATCTGTCTCTTAGGAAAATATTTAAATGAATACCTAGTTTCTTTACTGTGTGGCTAAAAATTGTTGATAATTCACTGACTGTAATAAACCTGTTAACTGTAATAAACCTGCCTCAGCAAAAAAGAAGAAATTTCTTTACCAGTCATCTCAGAAACTAAATGGGAATGTCACTTTTGTACACAGAAGTTGAGCGGCAATCAAAAGTATACATTTAACCTTTTATTTTAATTAGATATTTTGGAGTCAACATTCTAGAATAAGGTAATACTGCTCTAATTCTGTAATGGAAAGATGTCTATGCGACAATTAATCAGAACAACAGAATTACTGAATTATATGCGAAATACAAATGAAAAGGTTTAAGAAAAATATTTGTATTAGGGAGAGAAAAGTGTGACTAACTATTTTCACTCTTTAATAATCACTAGTACATTTCAGACGCATTGAATTAAAATACAGTGGTATAAGAAAATTCTTTACTAGCAAAAAATTATAAAAATAAATGATATGTTGACCCAAAATAAGTTGACTGTCCCTGTTTAAAACGAGTCCATGATAAATTCATTTTATTGCTTTATACCTCAGTCACAATGTGTATAAATGACCTAAAGGTAAAGCCATTCTTTTCAGAGTAAAACATACAGGTTCAAATGCACAATATACAGGTTTTGCATACTGTGCATTTGAAAATACACACAGGTGTTGTATAATAGGAAATAGTTGTGTTTCTGCTTTCTGTATGCATACCTATTGAATTGAGTGATTGGATGCTTCTTCACTTGCAGCATGTGAATATGGCCCACAATATATGAGGATCTCTTCATAGGTGTAATAACTTCACGCACACGATATCATTTTCTATCATAACATTTCTAATTCTAATAATCATGTATATTTTACATTTACTTTTAGATAATAACTTTTCAACATTTTAGATTCTTATTCAGTCTGTTAAGTTAAGGTTAAGCAACGTTATCTTTCCAAATTTCTATTTATTTACATAAAAAATCAAATTAATTTTATTTTCATCGATATTCTCTTACCAATAATTAAACACTACAACACATAAAATTAAAAAGAAAATAAAGGGCAATAGCATTTAATCATTTTCACTTTTGAATTGTTATTAAAAGGATTATTGAGATAGATTTTCAATTACATTCAAATCATTGAAACGATCATTTTTGTGGCATTGAGCTTGAAAATTGCTTAGTTTATTCAGAAAATTTAATCTTTTTAAAATACTCATTACAAGAACTTAATACAATACTAACACTTTTGAAACGTTTAATTTAAAAACGCTTTTAGATTGTTAATATTTAGCATAGAATGTTTGATTATTCCCCTGTTTCTATGACACATATAAGATACTTAAACATATGATGTTAATATATTATGAATATCTTTTAAATAACGAAGTATTTTATAATTTTTATGTACTCTATTATAACATTTAAGTCTTTTAATTTTTCCTAAATTCACTACTTGCCATTAAAATAAATACATTATAGAAAATGAAATATACAAAATGATATCCATTGAACGTATACATATTTTACTGTATATAACAAAGGGTTTCAAGAAAGTTAGAAGCACTTGTCCTGAAAAATTAATGCATAAGACAACCACTTCTGACAACAATAACAACTTATACAGTCTGGGAATTGAATCAAACTGCATTGAATATTAAATATGTACACATAGAGCTACCCACGCAAGTTCACCATGATGTCATCGTTCATCAAGCGTAGGGACTGGCGTATGGCGTTTAGTTAGTCTCTCAACACAAAATCTCTACTAAGAGCCACTACTTCTAACAGCAATAACTAAAGTTATATGTCTAAAGATTGATTCAAACTGCAATAGAGATTGAATGACATGTACATGTACAGCTGCCCTAGCAAGTTTATTAAGATGTCATTGCTCATCGACCGTAATAACTGACCTATGATGACGAGTTAGTCTTGTCTATTTGTCAGTAGCCGGAGTGGAAAGTTCTAAATTCCGCCTCACTCTGTGTTTCTGATTTCAGAATACATGTTTGTTTAGGGGAGTATATACTTCGGGATATTACGAGTTACATCCCCTCTTGTGAATCACAGAAATGGTCCCCTATGTATAAAATGTTACCCCAGAAGGTGTTATGCGGTGGGTATTCAAATGTCTTAAAAAACCAAATTATTCGAATGCCTTCGTGAAGTGCTTAAAATTTAGAAAAATATGAAAGCAAATTTGGTTGATTAAATAGGAATTTTTCAAATGTTCTACCAATTCTTACAATTTTAATGCTTTGATTGCATGACAAAATGTTTAAACTAAAATATTGGAAATATTTAGACAAAATTTCATCTTAAAATATGCTAAAATATTTTATCCTTATTTAGCTGTCAAAATTTTTGAAGATTGTCTCTTATTTTATTACAAGAAAGAGCAATAAAATAGAATTGCGTTTAATTTACAAATATTTAGTTCTTAAGAATGTTAATATTACTAGTAATAATAATGAAATGTTGAATAACTAACACAAATTTTGAATTTTTATTTCGTGATTCATTTTATATTTCGTAAAATTTATCCAAAATTTAATCATAAAATCTAGAAATAAACCCACTTATCATTGCTTCATGTCTAAATAGTATCGATCACGAGGATCTATTTCTAGATTTATATTTTTTCTATTTGAAAACTTTTCTAATTTTATTGCAATAAAAAAAGCAATAAATTCCTGCTAAAAACTAAAATATAATAGTAAACGAAACAATTTATGTCGTTGAAAGCTTCATTTATCAAAATAAAAAAATTATGAGATATAAATCAGTAACATATTATCAATGAAAAGTGCTTCTTCGGAATGCTTATTGTTTTTTCTCATACTTAATTTTGCTAAAATAGGTGCATTTTATTATTTGAACAAATAATAAAATAAAAAATTTTAATTTTATTCGAAGAAAAGTTCTGTTGGGAAACTTTCAGTATTATAAATTTATAAGTGCAAACAACAATAAAATTTTGTGTGTGTGAGTAGACTAAAATTAATATAATCTTTGACTGAGAAAATAAAAAAATATACAAAAATATTTTCCCTTAACTTTGGAAAAAATATAGAACTCTTTTAGAAATTAAATTAACATGCATTATATTCTAGTGTTAGTTAGGAAAAGTTGCTATGATTTTTCAGCCAATGATAAAATTAACAAATGTAAGTTTTCTTTGAAGAAGGGTACTAATGTGAATTAATCTTCATTACAAATGTAGCAATATTAAACTTGACAATTGAAACAAAATAATATTTTTCTACTATATTAAGGAGTTGAAATAGAATCTTAACATTTTTACTTCAAATACATAATACTCTGTATTAACTTATGAGTATTTCCTATTATTTAAGAAAATAAAAAAAATAGATCAATTTTAACTTTCTTTGATGAAAAGCACTATTTTACAAATATTCTTATTATAAATATGTGTAATGTTAAAACTGATGATTGGATTAAAATAATATTTTCCTGTAGGTCAAGAAAAAAATTTTTTGACACAAGCTCGCGATTTATATACGCATTATTCTAGAGATCATTTATATTTTTTAAAAACATTTTTTTGTTGCTACTGAAATCTTTAAGATTAGCAATGTGGAATAATAGTGACAGATTCGTCAAAAAAGATCTTTATAAATTGTTTCCTTTGATGTTTTCCAGATGTTGACTTGTTTAAGATTTTACACTTCCGTATTCGTATTCTGTGCATACCTTGAATGACATATTTATTGACGTCAAAAGAAGTCATTTTGTTATTATCCTGTAATGTTTTTTTTAATAAATTAGAATCTAAAAATGTTCTAAGGGAAATTTTAAGATTTCATTTTGCGTGATTATTTTCATTGAATAAATTGTTGAGAGCTTGTATTTATGTTTTTATCTTTATCATGTTATTTTATTCTACTCAAATAGTAATCAATATAAATGATATGTAATTTTCTGTTTTTCATTATGGAAAAAATTTAAAACATGATCGACTCTTCAATTATATTTAAGGTTATGAATTCCACATTCTTGTAGAATTATATTTCTAGAATAGTGATAACTGCTTAGTTTATCTCATAGCCAACTAGTTTTCAGTAAATTATATAAATAAAAAAATTATCTGAAAATAAAAGTTCCTTGACGGTTTAACTAACATATGGTCTCCATGCACTGCGTTTCCATGGCAATCTAAAAAAAAAACATTTTTAATCAGAAGATGAATTCTTCAAAAAAAAAAATCTTATCAGATACCGCCCTAGTTCTAACCATAAACGATGCCAGCCAGCGATCCGGCTGTGTTCCTCCAATGACACGCCGGGCAGCTTCCGGGAAACCAAAGCTTTTGGGTTCCGGGGGAAGTATGGTTGCAAAGCTGAAACTTAAAGGAATTGACGGATAAAAATAATAAAATTCTTCAAGTAATAAAATTCTTCAAGATAGTAGATCTAGTAAAATTCTTCAAAAATTAAAAAAATCGGTTTTAATTTTTACTATTTAAATTACATATTTTGTCAACTAATCTCATTTTGGATTGAATTATTTTAGCTCATTAATATTTAACTGTACACACACACCCACACACAAATATAATGCATTATTTATACTTTATTTTGATAATTTTACTTCTATTTGTTAAATACATATGCTTTTTATATTTTCAATCCTCTTTATTAAGTAGTTTACTGTAAATTAAAAGATAGGTAGAGTCTTGGATATGAATAGTATTATTAGTCTTGTATATTATTCCTTTTTACCACGAGAGATCATTGCAAGAAGATTTCTAAATTTCCGAATACTAGTTATCCGGATTGATATGACAAAGTCTTGGTTGTATGTATACAAGGAAAAACCGAAATAATTGTCCATGATTAATATAATTCGAAGATTGACATCTTAATATACAGACTTTAAATACACTAAACGCAAGCCTTTCTATATTTTACCATAAATATGCATAAAGTATATATTTCTTTGAGAAACCATTTCCAAAAGATATTTAGTTATTCAAATATTATTTAAAATCTAGATATAACCTAGTGACAATTCTAATTATAGGAATTCTATTGCGTTACCAGATAAAAAAAATACTTACACCCTAGGGAACATAATAAAGATTTGTTTTGAAAATTAAACTGTGTGTGTGTTCGTTAAAATCGATATAAATACTAAAACATAGATGTAAAAATCAATACATTTTACAATGATATTGAGTATAGTTTTAGAAAGAAAAAAACTGACAGCTAATATCATTAGTCTATATGTATTCATTGTCATAGTTACAATAATGATTTGGCGTGAATAAATGTTTGGTAACATCCTGATTCAAACCCTTCCTTGTTGCAGTTACATTGTTTTGCCAAAATATCAAGAGTAAACAAAGGACACAGCATTTTTAACGATTCACCCCTTTTACATAATATGACACGCAAGAGAGACCATGCAAACTGTTGTTACATTTTCGTGTGTGTATCATACACACTGAGTCAGATCAAATTGCGATAACACCTTCGAAATGAACCTTACTTCTTGATATCAAATTACAAATGCTGTAAATATCCCTTATTAAATATTAATATTAAAATAATTTGAACTTTTTTGAATCATTTTGTACCGTGAAAATTACTCGCTAAATTTATTGCAACATAAAAAATGACAAATTGTGAATTTAATCTGCCATTTGATTAGTTCATTCGTTGTGATATTTACTGTTCAATAAGTAATTTTCCGAATTTGAAAAAAGAGGTAAGAGAAATAGTTTTTAATAATTATTTTTTATTAACTACTGTGAGTTTGTCAAATTGTGTATTATTAACTACTGTGAGTTGTCAAAATTTATGTAAAAGCTTACAAGATATATATAAAAAATCTTCTACTTCAATGCATTCTTAATATTTTCATTATACAGAGGGTAGAAACTTTTATTATTTAGATGAATTTAGAAAAAAAAAAAGAAAGGAAAATTTAAATTATTGTTTCCGATACTTATAAGAAAATAATCTTTTGAATTTATTATCATTAGAATACTATTACTTAGTTTTTTACGTGAACTATCTTCATTCTATTTTCACAATCAATAAGCTTTGATTGAATAAAATACCAACCTAATCTATAAAATTTGACAAACTTAAGAGGTAATAAAGTTTCCTGATAATTCATTTAAATGATAATTACCTAATTAATAACTGGAAAGAGCTCATAAAATAGATATTATTTGTATATAAGGATTATCAATGGTATTATTTTAACATTTTTTTTTCAAAACATAAATTTTTAAAATGTTACCAGTACAGAAAAAAATTTTTTTGAAAACAAAAATTTTGTTTATTCTTATATTTAAGATGCAGTTATAATATTTTCCTTTAGAGCTATGAACAAGTATTACAAGAGTTTTTACTGCAATAAAATTTGAGTGAATAATTGTAAGGATTTTGCATTTTTCAATTTCTTAGATTGTTATCGTTAGTCATTTTGTGAAATATATAGAATAAAACTTTCGTTGTATATTAGAAACACTGGCACTTATTTGATGTTTGGTTGATATTTTTAACTTTTAAAAATATGAACCAAACAAGAGGAATAACTGAATAGATTAAAGTTCATATTTTCACATAACTAGTTAGGTAAATCCTCTTTTAATTTAATGTATGTTAAATTTATTATAGCCTATAAATTTTATATTGTTTAAAGAAATTATGAAAATTTTTTACAATAAATAAGATTATTATTTTCAACAGAACGATTTTTTTTTTAAGAGAAGAATGGAATTTTGTTGAAACTCATTCTTATATAGGATAAACTTTTTACTCCAATTTTAATAAAATTGAAAAAATTTTTCTGAATTATTTACTCGATGTCATAGAATAAGATATGGTGCCTCTTAGAATGCAATTAAGCCCTGCAGCTTTGGTATGGTCATAGACAATCAGGTCCCATTATTATCATCCCTGTTATTATCAACTTGTGTCACTATTTCGGAACTTTTATCCAGCCAGATTTATGGTGTAATTTCCTACGATTTAAATTCGAATCTAGAGATCTGTTGATTTATTTGAAACGTTAGTTCTCAATGGTATCAAGTTGGAAGATTTCACACACATCACCAGCGACATTTCCCTCTTTCATGAATGTCAATTCTATATAAGATACTAGTTTCATATAAGAATTTAATTACAATGATGTCATTATTCTAGATATTGCATTCTTTATCCTGAGAGACACGTAAACTGTTGATAAACATACCTATTTTGAAAATATTAGTATCAATGACATGTAAGTCAACTCACGTTTGCAAATTTCATAAGCTATGGGTTTAATCCAATACAACAACGAAGAATATGTTCCAAAATAGCGAATATTTTTAAGTTTGATACTCAACAAGCTGATAGTACTATATGTCATTAATGATTGAGAAAGGCAACAATCATAATGTATTTTGTCTCTATAGGCTCCGATATACAATATTTGAGCCACCTGAGCACTTTAGCCACTAGATATTTTTCTACTTATAGTAGTTTAAATATATTACAATATTTACTATCTTATTATAAAGATTAGCAGGGATTTTTTTTGTTCGAAGAAATTCCTTGACATGTAATTTAAAAGATTGAGACTTTTAAGAGAGTACAAGATTAACTGCATATTTATGTTTCTCTGATAGATATGATTCACTTACATTTTTTTCGTATTTATATCAAAGAAATGTAATTATCTCAAATCGAAAATAGGGTATAAATTATGTTTATTTAAATTTTGTTATTTTTACACTTTTTTGCTAGTATATGTCAAAATTATCACTTCCATAGTATAGAACAACAAGAGTATGACTAATAAAGCTTAGCGTATTGTCTGTGTCGAATGTGACAGAAACATTTGTTTCGTCACTCTAATACATGAACAATGAATACAAGGTTCTTTTATCTAGCAGAGATTGTGTATCACAAAAAGTGTTCTTTTATAGGATGCAGTTATACACTGCTGGACAATTGCTAAGGACGGATAACACTATCATCCATAGCAACCACAAAATGAAAGGAAGCAAAATGTGGAAAATTAAAATAAGTGCGGGATATAGTAAGAAAAAGTATGCGTAAGCAAACTTTTTTCCACGTCTGTTCATCACGTGATAGCGTCGTTCATAAGAGCTTTAAAGGTTTTGACGCGTGTGAACAGTTGTTGTTTCAAGTCTAAGTTTTACAGGAAAGATTTAATAGACGAACTTGAAATTTTTGGCATGTCTTCCCGACATTACTTAGATGATTTTATGCGTGGCCGAATTATTGGAAAGATCGAAGAAGGGCGAAAAATAGCAGATGTTGCCAGGGAGTTCGACATCGCTCACAGCGTTATTTCACGGCTGTGGAAATCATTTAAAACTACTGGAATGTGTAGTAGGCGACACGGGGGAGGTCGTGTTAGAAGTACGATGCCTACAGAAGACAGATATATCGTCCTATCAGCAAAAAGGAACAGGCGCAGCACAGCTCAGCAGGTGGCAAATCAGTTTCTTGCTGCCTCAGGAAAGCAGATCTCCCGAAAAAGTGTTGCCAGACGTTTGAGGGGAGGAGGACTATACGCCCACAGACCTGTTATGTGTGTCCCATTGACCAGATAGCACCCTACTGCGCGTTTGCAATGGTGTCGTGAGCATCGCAATTGGACTGAACAGGACTGGGCATGCGTACTATTCTCAGATGAGAGTAGGTTCAGTCTGTCATCGGATTGTAGACGCCAACTGATCTTGCGTGAGAGTGGTACTGCTTATCGTCCAGAAAATATCCAGGAAAAGGACCGATATCCGACATGCAGTGTCATGGTGTGGGCCGGCATCATGATCAATGGCCGCACTCCCCTACATGTGGTTTCGAATGGGACTATGACGGGCCAACGATACATTAATGAAGTTCTAGTTCTTCATGTTCGTGTTTTCCGTTGTGCTGTCGGTGATAAATTTGTTTTTATGGACGACAACGCAACATGTCATCGAACACTCGCTGTTCAGGATTGTCTAGACAGCGAGGGTATTAAACGCCTCGTATGGCCATCACGTTCTCCAGATCTTAACCCCATTGAAAATGTGTGGGAGTCTTTGGGGAGGCAAGTTGCTGGTCGAAACTATCCTCCGACAAGCAAGAACACCCTCATCCGTGCACTCCCAGAGGAATGGGATAAATTGCCTCAACAGCTGCTGGATAATGTTGTGCAAAGTATGATACGACGTGTGGTATGTTATATCACACTCCACGGTGGACATATCCCGTACTGATACCTTTCTTCAAGGTGCCTGCTGACTTTTAGATACATTGTTCCATTTTTCCGTATGCAGCATCAAATGAACATTTTTTTTCTTTCAGATGTTTCACAGCTTTTGTACTTTCCAGAACAATAAATATTCTATATTCTAATGTCTGAACAGTGTGGCAACTATATTTTATCCTATTAGGCCTCATGTCTCGCTTAATGTTATGCTACATTGCAATTTGTGATCCGTCCTTAACAATTGTCCAGCAGTGTAGTAAATGCATAATCAAAATTAAAAGATTCTTTCTGAAATTCCTTCGTTAAGACATTTTAATATTAAGTATATCCAAAAATGAAATGTACATGTAGAAAATATCATGTTTGTCTCCAGTTACAGAATGCTTAATGATTTCATTCTTTCTTCAGAATTTGCACAAGTTATTCGTTATGAATATGTATGTGCACACTGAACACAAGTATTTTGATCTTTACAATAAAATTATATATTCCCTGAATGAATCATTTAAACAGAAATTTATCTCCCAAAAGAATTTTTGTATCTAACCAATCTATACATTCCAAACAATGTCTCTTAAGCAAGGAATATCATCTCACTCATTCAGTTGTTTGCTTTTGCTTCATGATTTATTAGCTAATTGTTATGAAATTTTGCCGTTATTCCTGAGTATTTATATATTGAATAATATTTTGCTAAAGCTAGAACCAGAAAGAAAGTAATAAAGAATAATGAGACAGCGTAACAAAACATTATTTCTGGAGCATGATATCATAACATATTTTTCCACTGTAACCTTCTTTCATCATTATAATTCGAATGATTTTTTTATATTAAAACGTTTTCTAAAAATTCTCAAAAACATCTTTTCGCGCAGAGTATTTTCAATTTTTCTTTTATGATGTTATTTACCAATCTTACTAATTGATGTCCGTAGTAAAATAAGGTTTACAACAATTCTCTAAATATGGAGCTTCCATTAAGCAAACACTACATCTTTGGTAATAGGGGTTAAGTTGTGATGTTTTAGATAGAAAATGCATAAGAAACAATTTTTAAATATACTGCATCTGTTTCAAAGAAACAGAAATTTTCTAGAATTAATCACAAACCTTTCGAGGTATTGAGTTCATCCACACGCATGACCCAGTTCATGTAAATCCATTTATTATCAATTTGGTAATTTTATAATTTTCTATTGTAATAATCGAATTAGAGTAATTTTTCAAATAAAAAATAGTCCAGTTAAACCCACAAAGTACTAAATAGGTGACTAACTTGAAAATCATGTAAGAAATTTCTATTCTTTTTCAAAGACGTTAAAAGCAAAACATTTAGGATATTTTTATTCCTTTGGAATTGAAATCCTTTGGATTTAGGATATTTTTATTTCCTTAGTTGGAAGTGTTAAGTATTACTTGACCTAAAAAATTCATCCTATTCTTTCTCGCCTAAAATCATCCAAATTAGTTTTAAATCGCATCTGAACACTTCCTGTGTGATTAATTATTTTATTTTTTAATCTCACTTTTACCAAACAATCCCTTACTACGATTTATTTTCTAGTATAATATTTATTTTCCATTCAAAGTGCTTTTCTTCAAAGCTTTTTTCGCATTATTCAATAACTAATATATTAATACCAAAAATTCGGTGACACTTGAAAATGTGTTATCAACTTTAATTCCTTTGAATCGTTTTGTGCAAAATAAATCCAAATAATAATACAAGAACATTTATTTATTATTAAAGTATCTTAAATCTAAGTCATTTCAAATAAAAAATGAGCATCAGTGAACGCACACACACACAGTTACCAAAAATTGTTATTTAAATTTATTTTTAAATAATACATATGTATGACAGTGTTAAAAATGTCAAAATTTATTCTAAAATTATTTTCATTAATTAAGCTAGAATAATCTTATCAACTCAAGAGCTGGTTTTAACAATTACAATACAATTCTGGCATTGATTACTGCTAAATTTTAGTTATTTATATACACTTTTGGATAGACAGATTTCAATCATTGATAAAATATTTTTATACTTTGATCACAATTTTAATTTATTAGAATTCTTAATGAAACATATTCATTTCAAAAATCACGATAAATGCCCTAAGTGTTAGTTTGAAGTAGAATATGAAATTAGAAGGAAAAAGTTTCATCTATTGAAAAGGGTATTTCTTAGATATTGCCGAAAAAGGGTCTTCAGAACCCTTTTCAATACCTATACAGGGATCAACGATCTCTGAAACACGGTTCGTCAAATACTTTGACACATGAATATTTTAAAATCATACTTGATAGTGATTACACACTCACATTTTTGTTTATTATCTGCACTGTTCTTTCTATTACGGGGAGATTGAGTGACGGAATCCTTTTTTTATTTTATACTCATTTGCGTAAATAACTTTATCAAATAATTACTTTAAAAAACACGTTTGTGTTTCTGAAGATAAACAACTGGTTTCTTTGCCCCAGTTGAGTCTCGCGTATCCTTCAATCTCAGAGTGTGATATTTTTGTAATGCAAAGTCTCCCTTTTTTATAAAATTGATAACCTGCTTATCATTATTTAAACAGAAACACTTGTAAATCATTTTTGTAGTAAGTTAGGAAACTGATTACTTCAGTCCTCCCTCAACCGCAGTAAATATATCAATTAGTATTCACTGAATAGTAGTAGAAAAAGTTTCTTCTCTTTTTTAAAGTCATGTTTTAGAAATAGTTCTAAATCAACAAAAAGGTGCATTTCTAGATTATTTGTGAATTTTACAGGCACATCTCTGTATCAGGAGGAGGATCTACTAATTGACAGCATGGGTGGTTTCGACAAATTGACGCTGGCTGAAGAAAAAGCTATAGAAGATGTAAGTCAAATATTTTTAAGCATAATAATTATTATTAGTTAAAAAGTAGCTGTAAGAATATGTGTTATGTTTAAAAACTTCAGGTATGATAAAAACAAATTTTAAAATAAATGTGATAAAATTGGGAAATCTATTTTTAAAGTATTTTTTAAGAGTTTAAGAAACTTTGATTACCATAAGCAAATATCAATAAAGTTTGATTTATGATACAAAGATTGATATTAAAATTGATAAATAATTAGTGAAATTTGCATAAATTTAACATTTACATCAGAACTTCGATTTTACCCTTAAATTAGTGCTTTTCTATGCATTTTAAGACAAATAAGTTTTTTTTTCATACCTTAAAAGGATCAAATTTTCCCTTTCATATTGAATCGCTACCAATGATTTTTTTCATAAAATAGTAAATTTAGCTAATTACAGGCAGCTTATTCAGATAAATCATATGAGTAAGCTATGTATAAGACAAAAATTACAATAAATATACTAAATAATTAAAAATATATATAAATTACCCGATAATTTTTTATAACTATTACCAGCTATTATTTTATAACTATTATTTTGTATTTCTAAAGCCAGAAGTCCCTGGATGTTTGAAGGAATTAATTATGAATTTAAGTGATGATTATATTTATTTATAATACTTTATTTTAAATAGCATTAAATGTAAATAAATAAACAATAATTTTATTTAAATTAAGAAATTTCGGTTGCATACTTTTAAATCATACTTATATTTATTGAATTAGCTCCTTCAGTAATAGATGCCATAATATTGATTATGGAGCAGAATAAGTTGGTGCTTATAACACGAGAAATTTTATACGCATTCTAGATATTCAGGAAAGATTAATAGTTCAAGAAATAATTTATAAATCACTCATTTTTACATGATTAATATTTCAAAATTTATTTTTTATATTATTTCAAAAAAAATTAATCTTTAAATACAAAATCCAAAGTAAAAATGCAAGTTTCAGTTTTTTATCTGTAGTTATAATCCGTAATGTGATTATAGTGACTTCAAGAAATCAATTCCATAAACAAGAATAGTTTGTTCAATATAGTAGGAAAATAATAATTATCATCCTATATTTTCTAATATGATATTTTAAAACTTTATATTCAATTAGATTTTAATGTTTGTAGATTTCTTGTAACAAATTAAAAATTTTATATTGGTTTTAGTTAACAAAACTATTATATCTTCTGAACTATACTTAATCTGTTTTCAAATTACTCATGAATCTTATATCTCTCATTAATATAATTAATTATTTTACATCTCTTAATTTAATAATAATTTTTCATACATATCGATTTTACTTAGTGTTGCAATAAATAAATCTATAAAATTTCCTATAAATAAATCTATAAAATAATTAATATAAAATTATTTTTCATTTTTGTTATATACTGTTGTATTTTCGAAACCCAATGTATTTTAAATAATATCTGAAATAAAAAATAAACTAGTTTTCATCCTGGTATTAATTATTAACAGAGGTAAAATGCAGATTTTATTGTACTTCCGCCTGTTAATAACAACGCAAGTGTTGTAACTCTAAGGGAACAAACTTATATTTAGTACAATTGAAATGCAATGAATGATAAATTTTCTTTTGTAATTAATAAAATAATTAAAAGTAATGTCCCTTTTATGTGAACATTATTAAAGTATGATACCGTCAGATTAATAAATTTTCTACATTCTTTTAATGGATTTTTTTAAAATCAATTTACCAGTTTACAAAATAGATTTACATTGCAACACTATTCTTAAAAAATAATTTTTTAAAACAAAATCACAGATTTAATTGTTTTACCGACAATATAAAGATGATTCTATTTAATCTGAAGGGAATCCGGTCAATCTCAATTTCAGATAAGTACTCTAGATACATTATTTTTTGCCTCACTTATTCGGATTATACTTTAATGTATCTGCATTCATTCATGGTATAATGGATGAGATAAATTTGTTACCATTGCAGTCGGCTACATTCATTAATTAAACAATGTGATTAGCATAAATTTAACTCATGTAGAATAACAAAAGCAAACGTTTGTAACCGCAATTTATTCACGAAATAATGAATGATATAAATTCATAATGACTGGAATAAAATTCTCCTATGAACTAGAAATACTCTAGATGAACCAAGCTTGTTTATAAATTTTATCTTTAAATCAAATTTCCAATATATAATTTAATCAACTTAAATTCAAGCTTCTCTGGTCATTTAGGAATTTATTTCATATTTAGCTAATTGTTGCAATTATAAGTCAACCTCAATTTAAATAATTTTAAATAATTATTTTTTTCTAAACTTTACATTATATGTGATGTTTTCACAACACAATTTATATTCTCTCTCTCTCTCTAAAAGTTTTCACGAAAAATTCTCAGATTTACTTTACAGATGTCTTGTGTGTGATAATGCTATTTAAAATTAAGTATAAATGATATTATTGAATTATTCGTTATTTTTGGAAAGATAATTTGAATTCTACTTTAAACGCAATTTATTCAAAAGCCATAATGTATACTAAATGATTAGGAACATTAATTGTATATTATATTTGTAATTTGATGAACCTGGCCACTGTATATTGCACAAACATGGCTTCAGGTTCAAATTTTGATAACTATTTAAGTTTAGAAATTCAAAATAATATAAAAGAAAGAACTTTTTGTATAAAATATATAATGTAAATGATAATAAATTAGAAATATAACAGGAAAATACGATACATTTAATATTCTTCCAAACCAGGTGCAAAGACGTCCTTGAAAATTTTCTTAATAATTTAATTTTGAGTTGTGTATAAACTGTCTGTATTTAATAAGAATTGTCGCAATAACATAGAGACAGTTCTAATTTTATTTGAAAGGATATTGTAATAATGTCCTGCGGAAATTTAAGCTTAATTAAAACTAAATTTACCTTGATTAAAACCTTCTGCAAAACAATATGGATGAGGAAAATTCTCTGAGAATAAATTTTTTAGCAAAACCAATTATGTTTTGCAATGGAAGAAGTCAATTAAAAAGAAAGTAATTTCCTTGAAATGCATTGGAAATAATACATGGAATGATTCCATTTCTCCAAATAATTCTCAACCAGATATAAAATGATTCTATTTAAATAATGAAACAAAAAGAAAAATTGCGATTTCTTCAAAAAAATTTTACTTCATGAGTTACGTAAAAATGAAAAAAATATGCGTAAAGTTTCTAAATATTGTTTCATTTACTGGCACAAATGCCTCTCATCTTTACTCATGTAAAAAACAATTAAAATTAGGTAAAAAATAAAATAAAAAAAAGTTTGCATATTCTATCAGATTATATTCCTGTTTGAACATTTGCTTATTTTATTCATTAATTTTTTTCATAAATTAATAAGAAAACAGAAAGTTAATCTGCATAAACATGATAACGAATGCCATTTTCGTTTTTCGTGATTACCTAAACTTTATTCTGTAGTAAAAATTATCTTACATTTAAATGATTTGTGAATGAAATTGATAAACACCTTCTTTTCAAAATCAGAATTTTTTTGCATTGTACTATAGGAAACATGATATGCCATATATATGTAGCTCAAAAATCCTTTGTGTGTTATTATACTAAAATATATGAAGACTATTATTTTTGTTTTGTGGTTCTGGTTCTTTTTTTGACATAACATCCCCCTGTGATTATTTAATACTTATTTCTTTAATGGTTAAAACAGAATTTATTTTTAAGTTGAATAAAATTGTTTGAGTGAAAACATAATTTAATTAGAAGGAAGTTAGCAATAATATACTTCAAATTGGAAAATGAAAAGGAATGAGGACATTTTTGGTAGATATGAATTTGTGTGACTATTGAAGAAAATAAAGTAGCAATGAGCTAAATGAAATATATGATGCCCTAAAAATAAATGTATTGATAATTTGTGATGATTTTTGTACAAAATCATCAGCAATTATTTTTAAGTTTATTATGGAAATTACCTATTACATATCACAAAGAAAAAATGAGAATATAAACTTATAAATACAATACCAGCACTATATTTCAAGACAAAGCAGAATATTTTTGTCCACATTGTAATTTTTTTGAAATAAACAGCTTTTAAAGAATTGGAAAAAGAATAAATGTTCTTTAATACACTGGGAATGATTTCTTAGTTTAGTAATCTCATTTTACAGATCTATCGTTTGCTTGATATTATATTTACATAAATGATAATATGTGTGTGTGTTGTGATATATATCATATGGATCTCTCGTATAGCTCAGATAAACGGAACTTGAACGAGAATTCATTCATTTGAAAATTCTTCTTTGTTACAAAATAATTATATTTTGAAATCTGAACTGTTTCAATTTTGTTTCAATGCATTTCTTATCGGGAGCATATTGACAAAACTGAAAACACGTTTTCTACAGTGTTAAAAAAAGCTATTTTTTTAATAATAGAAAAAATAATATTGTTATTTTCTTTTTTCCAAAAGAATTTCTAGAGTGGAAATATAGAAAGAAGGAAGCAACCGATGCCACACATATTCCCAGAGGTTGTTACGCATAAATCGCACTTATATATATATATATATATATATATATATATATATATATATATATATATATATATATATATATATATATAGGGGGAAATAACCGCACATTACCGTTCTTGAGAGCAAAGTGCGGAAAAACTATGCATCGCAACATAAGTAACTTTATACTGCGTTTAAATTAGCGTTAATTATGATTTAAATTTATTACACAAATAAAGTCATCAAAATTTTTCGAAATAAAATATTCCTAGCTTAAGTTAGCCAGAGGCCAACACCGTGATATCAAGTATAAATTTCTTTTTATTCCGTACAGCTTTTATTAATTCAAGCCTAGACGAAAATTCATATTAACATTTAGAATCCTTATGAAACCATAGAATAAATACACAAGACCAAAATTTTGGAGATTTATTTTCACTAATTTCCACTTACGTAATAAAATATAAACCTAAAAAATAAAGTAGAGTATGCATAGATTTCTTTATTATTTTGAAGATCTATGTATTATTTTTGTTTAAATTTCATTAGTCTTCTAACGATAAAGTATAGTACCCTGAATCCTCCTAGTGTGCGATGATAATTTCAATTAAACTATGCTTCCTTCAAGCTGATCAAATGTAGTCATAAATTTAATCAAGATAGAAATAAAGCTCATTATACTAATAAAACCCTGAGTTTACGAACGAAATAAAATTGTGGCAATTAGATGATGATAATGTGTAAAAAAAATAATCGTAACGTACACGTAATTTTTCTTAACACAATATTCCTTGGTATTCATTGATGATTATGCAGCTCTAATAAATCTAAGATTATTTTATTTCTCTTGTTACAGGGATAATGGATTAAGCACTTATAGATTGCTTATACTGTCATGAATTTTTAATAAATGTTGAGTAAAGTGAACTTTGTTTATATTTGATTATTGAATAATTGGGAATGCTCCTAATTATTCCCTTGAATACTGTCAATCAGACACATACACACATTATATATATATATATATATATATATATATATATATATATATATATATATATATATATATATATATATATTGCATTTACATAATTCTCGTGATTTTATTTTAAAGCTTAAACGCAGACTGGAAGGAGAAGAAATGAATCCAGAATTAAAGAATGATGACAACATGTATCTTCGCTTCCTTCGAGGTAAGACAATTTTTTCTTGTTAATCAATAAAAATAATAAAATACTCATATTATTAAATTTTTGTATAAGTCAGTAATAAACATCAGCGGATATCATTATTTGATTTATGAAAAGATTGAAATTCTTAACTTTTACAAATTCAGTAAAATATGAATGTAATAAGATGGAAAGATCAAAATATTTTCAGTGAAATAAAAATTCTTTTGTTTTTACAAGTTCAGCAAAATTTTAAATGTGGATAAAATATTAAAAAGAACAAAGACATTGCTATAAAAGTCTAATATACTAGACAGGAAATTTAACGCAAGTATACTTAAAGTAATAATGTTAGTAGTAGACACACACAACTTTCGTATTTGTTGACAGTAAGTGCCTTTATACAAATATAAGCTTACCTGCCCCAAAAAACAATCAAGCTCACATATGCAAAACAATGCAGCCAATTAAGGCAAATTGAAACAATTGGAAGCATGCGATGACAAAAACTATCTGGATATGTAAGGAAAAAATATCTGAAATATTTATCTATTTCTACGGGCATAATGAAAACTTATCAAAATATAAGTGAAATTAAATCATACAGATTTATATGAACAGGGCTTATATTAGACAGCACTCTGAAAATAGAGCAGAATATTTCAGATGGAGAACATAAATTTTGAATTTAATGCGTAACCACTTCTAAACTATCTACCGTAAATTAAAAGAAGTCGAAAGATGACCAATATCCTACATATACATAGGTAAATTGGAGTAATGCATCCATCTTCTTTTCAACAAAGATGTTTAACGAGATAGACATAACACCGTGGTTGTAGATTTTAATATTAGGACATCAATAAATATTAATATTTGAACAAAGCATTGGTTTCGTACTTACGTGGGCACTAGTAGAAACAGAATTTGTCGAGTGGCTTCGATAACTTCTGTACACGATTTTATTCATCTCATCTTGGCTAATCAAAATCATTAATTAATAAAGTACAGAAATGTTTAAAAGCATTATTAATATGGTGATTCTCGTTTGCTGTTGCACTGGACTCATGGATTTGTGAGAATATGGTGAAACCTCAGTAAGACTATAAAGCTCTTACACCAAAAAAGACTTTTTAAGTTTATGGAGTATCTACAGATAGTTTATAGTTATCATCACTCGAGATCTCTCATAAACCTATCGATGACACTGACAACATCAGTTAAAATTGCGTACAGCTATTCAAGCTTTAATGTGCTCTCCTGATAGCTTTGAAAATACCACCAAGAGAACGCGAAACAGCATACGTCGAACGTTGCCGTTAAAGAGCTCCAGTGGAACATTCTTGTGTTTTTGAAACGCTTTAATAATACTTTTGTATTTCTGGAGGGCTTTAATGACACTCGTGTTTTCCTAAAGTTTTTTAATGACACTCTTATGTGCCTGAGCTCTTTGGTGACTTTAATGATGTATCGGCTACCAAAATCTTCAAACATGAGCATTTGTGATTATATGTAACATTCATCAAATTGTATGCTGCCCCACACAAATCCTTATAAAATCTTACTTCTCCAAAATTATCTTCTACCTCTCAAATTCTCCACGGTCTCTTTGCCTCCAAGAAATAGACCGTGGAATTTGACCCACAGACTCCACACTCTAATAGCGTCTATGGGTCTACGTCAAATTAAGGATTTCTGTGAGCACTGGGAAGCTTTTCATATTGTGAGGGTTTGCAAATTTTGACATTTCAGTTTATGTAGTACATATTATTAACATTCAAACATCATTTTCTGCTTACACAAATGAAATAAATTTTTTATTATGTATTATTATTCGATTTATAGAAAATTAAAGTATCATTAATTAAGTGAAATTATTCTCTCGAAATAATAATATCACACTATAAATTATCAATGTGATATTATTATTTCGAAGAAACAGTTTCACATAGTTACGGATACATATAAAATTAAATTATAATTTTGAAATCTACTAATTTCAGATCACAGTTCAAGACGTAAACATCAAACTAAATTGGTCTTTTTTTTATTTTTGCCTTTGTCTTCTTATTCATATATTTGTTGTTATTCGTAAATTGCCAAATATATATAATAATTAGGATCTAAAAAAATTTGTACTAAATCTAGTGATTTTCGGAATTAAATTGTTTTATTTAAAAAATGCGTTAATAAATAAAAACAATTTTTCATTTTCTTTCTTTGGATAGCTCGTGACTATAATCTCGATGCTGCCGAAGATATGCTGAGAAAAGTAAGTTTAAAGTTTGCTAGTTTGTTGTATTTAAGTATATTTTTATAATAAAAATCGTTTTTAAAAATTTTAACTGTGTTTAAAAAAGCAAGTTTAGGTATAATAACGAGAGACTTTTTTTTCAGTTTGATTTCAGATATTTTACATAATTTCGTTCTATTCAAATAAAAAAAACTATAGGCGAAATATCTGAAGCACACGAAAATTCAGAGAGTTTATTAAAAATTGAATAAATAAAACTAAGAATTTCACTGCAACTTTCACGATTGTTTCTGTCCATATCTTGAAATATATTAAAATATGTTGATAAACAAAAGTATAGGAAAAAATATGTTGATAAACAAAAGTATCAACATATTCTTTCCGAATATGTTGATAAACTAAAGTATGAAAGAATATGTTGATAAACAAAAGTAAAATAATAGAAATATATATTTATCTACTTTTCATTACCGTAATTATAATTCCATCCCTAAAAGTTATTATCATTAATGAATAAAAATGAAATATAAATTATTAGTCAAACTAGAATGTTGAAATAGAAAACGATGAAGCTATTTCTTATAACTTCAATTTTATAAGAAAAAACTCCAATACTAAAACTTCAAATATTTAAGATATTTGTTTCATTTTAATCTTTTGTTACTATAAGGCAAGTTAACTGTTGAGAAATGCTCAAAAAATATTTTTAAATAAAAAGCTAATATTACTTTTCACTTCAGAACCTTGATCATTTTTTACACATGTACATCATATTGATGAAAAAGCATTAAAAATTCTAAGCATTTATTTTGCACCACGATTTACGACTGTTTTAGTATTTTAAAATGTAAACTTCAATTCACAGATATCAACTAAGGAACAATACTTAAATCAACATACTACAACATCACTTCATGTAGGAGCCAATATCTGCAGATATTTAACCCTTTGACCGCATTCGACGTAACAGAACGTCATGCATTAATTTGACCAAAGTCGCACATGACGTTCTGATACGTCGTTGAAAATGAGACAATATTTAACTTGTTCATTCTTGTTTATTTCAAAGTAACAATGATAGTGGTGATGATAGTGAGAAAAAACCAAGATGCAAAAGACGTAAAAGATACTTATCAAGCAGTGATAGTGAATCTTCTCCTGAGATATTAGATCAATGGATTTGGAAAGAAAAAGACAATGTACCTAATGTAAAAGGGTTTTGTGAAGTGCCTGGAATAAATCCTTTGTGTCTACGAAGGCTAGATGCTAATCCTAAACCTTTGGATGTTTCGAATGAAGTCCTAAATGAAGATTTTTGGAATAGCATAGTGGAAGAGACAAATATGTAGAAATGCCAGACAAGTGATAGAAAAAGAAGGTTTTGGAAAAAAAAGAAACAAAAGATGGGAGCCAATAAATTCTAATAATTGCATAAAATATGCGGTTCTTACAAATTACTCTACCCTCCAAAAATTAAATGTGCTCCAAATGCAAAAATTATTCGAATAAATGTGCTCCAATTGTAAAAATTATTCGAATAAATGTGCATCTAAAGGGTTAATCCAAATTTGTTACTCGTCGATAAAAAGCAAGATAGACTTCAGATGACTAATTACTAGTCATACATGTTTTTCACATTTGTAATTAAATATCTTTTCAGTTAAATATAAAATGTTTGTTTTATTTCTCAAAAGAGTATTTAAAGTAATTAATTAAAAAAGGAATTGAAGAATTAACTTAATAAAGAGATAATTTTCTTGCGGGTTTGTATTATACACCTACTGTTTTTCTTACACGCCTGTTGCCGCGTAGGTAGATGCATGGTTAGCCCTCTGGCCTTCGGTTCAACAGTTCGTGGATTTGATTCTCACCTTACGATTGAGTGTTAGTAGTGGTTTGGAATGCACTCTTTAAACTGTAGGTCCTGGTCTAATTAGTCCTCATATGCCAAAATATATGAGCTTTGAGTGACGAGCAAACTATATTTTATGCACCTATCAATCAATTTTTTTCTTTCTTAACCAATCATATCATCTTGAATATTTTCCATTTCATCGGAAGCCAGAGTCAAAACATTACAAACGCAATGATTTAAAACTCTCATCTCCAGATTTGTTAATTCCGCAGATGCCTAAAAAATATTTATAATCCATTTCTGGCAAATGGAAAAGTAAAATTTAAGTTTCCTTTTTCCTTATTTTTTAAATCAAAATACATAAATTTAAGGTTCTGACTAAATTTTTTTTATCATACTTTTAAGTTCATTCTATCTAAAACAGTAAATCTCTTACTATCATCATTACTTATAGTATTGTTTTATCTAATGAATTTATAGCTTTGCATCTTTTTAAGCAATATTTTCCAAAAATTTTGTCACATGAAAATATAAAACTCAAAAGAAGTTTCAGTCAAAAATGAAAAAATCTGTCGGGATTTCAGCAGATACGGTACATATAAGGGATCAGAGATTTATTATAAAAAAATAATTTATGAGAAAAAGATTTATTACTGGCATTCTTTCACGAAAAACTCATCTTGATAGCCCACTGGAATTGTAACTTAGAGCAATATTTTTTTTTTCTTAAATATATAATATATCATATATTTTATTCCTTTAAATATGCCTGATAAATGGAAAAATAAATTTTAAAAAAAACTATTTGTTGTTAACGTTAAATGATTGTTAGAAAAGATCTATTTGTATTACTAGAAATAATTTAAATAATTGTAACCTGCTTTGCTTCATTTCCTATGAGTATCGTTATTTATTAAATCGATTATTTTCCTCTGGATGACAAGGATACGGATATTTTATTCTCGTAAATATATAAATGATGCACATTACTTAATAAATGCAAGTTACTAAAAAAGAGTGAATTATTTTTTGATTTATCGTTTTAAAATCAGTCAAAATCCTGTGGTTAATAAATGTGTATGTATTTTGCAATCTTTCTTATACGAAATAATTAAAAAACAATCTATATTATTCACTACTTTTTAATTAAAAACTAAACATAAATGAATGTTCATTAATTTGATATTTTTGCAACTTTGTTTTCTTGTCACTTTTAATTTCGAGTATCCCTTTTGATAACTGTTTTGTACTAAAAGTATGTGAAATAATTTCTCTTTGTAGCACTTAGCATGGAGAAAACAACTGCAAGTGGATGATATTTTAAAAGATTTTGTACAGAATGAAGTGAGTTATTTTCATTTGAATTTAAGTGAATATATATAATTTATAGGTCAACTCACATACATTTTCATTTTTTATTTTGTTAAAAAAATGTTGCTAGTGGCAAATAATTGTCCATCATAAAAATGTGAAAGTTTAACTCATTTTTGAATTTTACTTATATTTTCTACTTAGTATTACAGATTTTAAAAATGTAATTTATAAATCTCTTAATATAAAATACACATTCTTAATGTATTTATGAAGGCGTTCTTAAATGTTCTTAGGCAATGATATAATAATAACTAATTTACTGTCTTAAAAAATTACGTTTTTATTAATTTTTACCTTTGAATTATATTGATTTTTCTTTAAAGAAACCTGTGTAATTTTAAATTTTATCTCATTTGTCATAATCACACACACACACAAAATCATTATTCTATTAAATTAAAATATCATCTTGCTTTAGTTTATGATTTTTTTACTATAAAATAACATTTTTATTAGTCTTTGTGTTCGAGTTATATTGATTTCCCTTTTAAAAAATCTAAGAAAATGAATTGTATATTTTTACTATCGAAATCACATTCTTTCATTGAATTAAAATATTATCTTATTTTAAAGAATAAGTATTACATTAAAATAATATTATTGTTCATTTTTATTTTCAAATTTCATTTGATCCTCTAATGTTAAGGATAAAAATATCAATATATATACCCATTAAAATATATACAGGTAGAAGAATGTTAAAAAGCGTAATTGTACTCCAGAAAATATTCTTATGAAAACAAAAGCATATATGTTTAAGATATTTTTTCTAGATTTCACATGCTAAAGATTAATAATTATTAGAAAAATATATAATGTATGACTTATTTTATAGCACTCAACTGAACTTTATTGTTCGTTACGACCTCTTAATCCAATCTAACACTGATATTCATCAATATTTCTTTTCTAAAAATAATTTTTAAAAAAAGTATTCTTTTAGATAGATGTGTTTAATAAATCAGTACTTTGTAATATGACACTTACAATTTCGAATGTTATTAATTATTGAAAATACAGTGTATTTTATATGCACTTTTATTTGTTTGATTCATAAACTATGATATTTTATTCATTTGAAATTAGTATATTTAAGTCACTTATCATTACTATTCAACAATTCGTGGGTTCAATTCCAGCCTCCGTGGTTGTAACAAGAGGTTGGAATCGGTGATAGTTGAATGGAACTGAATGTTACTATGGAAAATGACGCATATTTTTGAAAAATCTACTGAAGTTTCTTCTTAAATTATAAGTATAAGGAGAACCTTAGAATGTGTATATGAAACATGGTAGTTGGTAGGAAGATCAAATGAACAAGCATGCAACAAAAAAAAAAACATTTCTTAGTTTGTAGACTTCATGATTTGAAAAATATTTCACTCATTTGACGGATGATCGAGAGAATAAAATCAGGAGAATGTTACATTATTATCACTACTGATTTTTATTTGATTATATAATAAGAATGGTAAGATCTGAAATAAGCTAAAAACTTACTTTAGGAATAATTACAAGAAGTTATTGGGGTAAGCATGATACAAAAGTCTTGAAATTAGAATCTTCTTTTTTGACCGTTTGAACCTATCTATTTAACAACTTGCGTTGTAGTTTACAGGAAGTTTGACATATCTTCAGGTTTTTTGCGATTATCTGATTGATTGTCGTTTTGAATTAGAAATGTAATTAAGTAAGATTATTCAAGGTACTAAATTTTTTCGCATTAGTTTATTGCAGTAAAGCGTTTAAATAAGTAAATAGACATGATGTAGTGTGTGAGTTTATTTCAATATGAAAAGTTACAATTTCATAAAAACCTTAATATATGAGAAATATAGTGTCAGAGAATAAAGCAATTTTTAAAAAAACATTATTAGAGTTTAATAACATACAGCAGATAACTGCAATTTATATGGACCAGAGTAATTGACCAGAAGTATAAATTGAAGTACATAATGCATACAGAACCACATATGCAAAAGTGATATCATTCATGTGCAGGAGATTTAATCACTGTTATTCGAGTACAATATGTTAAGTGCTTTCATATTGAGCCCTATATGTACTTGAGGAGAATTCAGAAAATTTTATTTCATGTTTGCTTAAGCTGTGCAATGTGGTTCTATTACATTTTAGTGTAGAAATAGAATGATGATATCTTATTCCATGACAGCTCCTTTATTCTTTTTTTGTGGGCAGTTTGGTATGAATGTCAACCATAGTTACGATAATGCTGTTATCTTAACAAGCTTCAGAAGTGGTTGCTATATATAGTTGAATATACTTTTATATCAACAGATGTTGAAATATGGAATTCACAGAAATCACACAGTTGTTGCTTTCAACACTTCTTTTACAGATCATAGAGCAAACGTATACGATTTTTTTTTATCTTAGGTATAAAAAATATTATAATTCTCTAACAATTATTCTCTGATCCTGCACAACAAACAGTGTATTTTGCTCTCACCCCTAAATTCACTTGTCATCTGAAGCAGAATAAATAAGGGACTCTTAGGGAGATGTGAAAGAGAAACTTATGTTATTTGTCAACCCGATTTTGTTCTGCGCGACATTATTCTAGCCCTCGTGTCGAAACAACTCCAATGTTTTTAACGTATTTCCCATAATTGTCCAAAATGTATAATCTAATATCAAGAAATAATGCGATTACTTTACTTGCCCATGTATAATTATACAATATGTTGAGATGGAGAAAAAATATGCTGTTTAGTGGATTCTTTGAGAACTTAATATTTTTTGTAATTTTATGGATGTTTACACAATTCTTTATAAGAGAGCTTTCTAAAAGATTGTTGACCATATTAACAAGCTGAAATAAAGAAGTTATCACGAATTTATTATGACTGACGTCTCAGTAACAATGCAGTTTTTATCTTCCATTGTTTTATAGGGGTCAAAATTGAACTAGCTTGATTGAGTTTATTTTGAATACATTTTTACTAGGCATCATATTAAGCTAACAGATATAAATTGGGCAGTGACAAACTAATCTCTTTACCGATCTTGGAAACTTGAAAAGGAAATAAGAAATTGAAATGGAAGAACCATTTAAGAAATGATATGTTCAAATATAAGTCTAAAATGTTCCTCATATAGAACTATTCAACATTATGATTATGGCCACCATCGGATAGGTTTGGCATAGTAATCACAGTAAAAAAAGCATGGTGTTGATCCGCGTTGTAATACTTTCTTGAGATGTCTTGATTCATTTTAAACTGTAATTAATTGTCCCTTGTATAACTCAATATGATGTTATGTACCATAAAATTAAAAATATTACACAGTTTTTATATTTATTTTATTTCAAAAAAATTACTGTGTTTTATTGTTGGGAACATCCTGCAAGTTAGTTTATTCAAAAGCCGACCGATAGCAGAGTGTTTAGTGACCCTAACTTCGAACGAAGCAAGAGGTCCAGCATTTGAATCCAAGCAAAAGGTGTGTGTGTGTGTGTGTGTGTGTGTGTGTGTGTGTGTGTGTGTGTGTGTGTGTGTGTGTGTGTGTGTGTGTGTGTGTGTGTGTGTGTGTGTGTGTGTGTGTGTGTGTGTGTGTGTGTGTGTGTGTGTGTGTGTGTGTGTGTGTGTGTGTGTGTGTGCGTGCGCGCGCGCCCACCCGCTTAAAATCATATCTGAAGATTGAAATTTGTGGAAGAAGCATTCAAAAAGTCAAGGAAATGAAATATTTAGGAGTAATTCTTGATTGCAAACTATCATGGCTCCCTCACATCAGGCAACAAAAGATAAAGACTATAGCTGTTGTAAACAGCCTAAGACGAACAACGAATAGAAACTGTGGTGTAAATGCCAGAATCCTTAAAATTTGGCATAAAACCATTATTGAAAGAATGATATGCTATGGATCAGCAGTCTGGGTGGAACCAATGACAAGCAGAAAAGTCAGACAGCTATCTAGTTTGCAGAGACATTTCACCTTAACTATCACTAGATGTTTCCGCACGACTTCTTCAGCAGCATTAAACATCTTGGCAGGAGTCTTTCCATTACATTTAATGGTTCAACTAGAAGCTGCTAAATCTAACAGTTTCCAACATCAAGAAAAAATCACTTTCCTGGATGCAATTTATAACCCAGACGACTTTGAAATTCCCTTCAAAGCATTATTCCACCCAGCAACACAGATGGAAGGGATAATGGTTCACACTTCGAATCCTACACAGTGCCAAGGCATTCACCAACACTTTTTCACTGATGGCTCAAAAATGGAAGGCCAAGTGGGAGCAGCTTTCTGCATTTTCAAAAATGGACAGGAGAGTGGTTATTGGCAGGGACAATTAGGAGAAGCTAACAGTATTTTCCAAGCAGAATTGGTTGCGATTGATAAAGCATTAAAATATATAGCCGAAAATAATGTATACAAGGCAGTGATTTGGTCAGACAGCCAATCAGCTCTTTTGGGAATATATAATCCATATCACAGAAGCCCACTGATTCAGGACATCCAAAATCGCCTCAGGACATTTAGCAATAGATGGCAAATTTGTCTTCATTGGATCAAGGCTCATGCCGGACATACTGGTAATGAAAGAGCTGACACACTGGCAAAGCAAGCTGCCAAAGCATGCTCAAACACGCAAAAAATTGAATTAAAATGGCCCAAATCATACTTGATTTCTAAATTACGTAACCATTTACTAATGGCCTGGCAACAAGAATGGAATGAGGCAGAACAAGGTAGATGGACATACAGCCTTAAACCCTCTGTCTCTCTTGATTTCCTTGTCAAGGACCACAAAGAAGCACAATTTCTTTCTGGACATACTCCAACACCGGAGTATCTCAATAAAAGGGGTATGGCTCCAAATAGTGCTTGTTCATGCGGTCAGGCTGGGACCATTGTTCATTACATGTTTGAATGTGATTTCACAAAACAATGGCACCTAAAAGCGCCTAAAAACTCGGAGGAACTTACTCCATTTCTCCGCCATGCTAGCAAAACTCCTTCTCTTCTGCATAAGATAAAGAACATAATCTCCTTTATCTATGAAAAAGGATCCGAACTCTGTAAGGATAGGATAATGCCATAACTGAGCAGCGGATTTCATCATAAGAACAATTTGGTAAAGGGTAAAAATCATTGTAAGGTATTTCTCCACTTTTTGTGATAAAATATTATTAGGTATTGTATTTGTTTAGCAATTATTTTTTATAATTTTGATAATAATAATTATTCGGATTAAGGTGCTGAAAAATATTGATTGACTCGGCACAATGTAATGTGCAATATTAAATATCCTAGCAAAGTTTATCGATTAGTAATTTTAATGTCTAATTTTGCATTATATTTCCTAAACATTGTAAACCATTATAAACTGCGAACAGACAATGCAGGTTTTTTATGTGATAAAATAATGCATTGTAGTATTTCACAATTAGTATATGTTTTATTTATGTATATACTATCAATGTATTGTATATATTTGCGCATTTTCTAATACAATCTTCATATGGTACGTCAAGTGATATAACACTTTCCTCTATCTAACCACTATATATAAAACTAGAGGTTAATATTCAAGTTTGCTTTGAGTCTTCAGAAATACCCTATTTAGCAATTTTAGTGCAATATATGTTCATTATTATTTCTAGTAATGTTAGAATGCCTATAAAATATTTTGCTGTGTATTTTATTCACTTTTTAAGCCATTTTTATTATTCGTTGTATAGTAATTATATTTTGTTCAATAATTTTCTTAATCGTACTAACTACAGTGCACAGACTGAGCTGCAGCAAAATATTAACTGAATCCTTACTTTGAGTCTTCAGAAATACTTTATTTAGCAATTTTAGTGCAATATATGTTCATTATTATTTCTAGTAATGTTAGAGTGTTTGTAAAATATTTTGCTATATATTTTATTCACTTTTTTAAGCCTTTTTATCATTTATTGTATTGTAATTATATTTTGCTCAATAATTTTCTTAATCGTGGTAACTACAGTGCACAGACTGAACTGCTGCAAAATATTAACTGAATCAGCAGACTGTAATCTGTTATACTTTAAATATTCTACAGTTTATCACCTACAGCAAATGTTAAATGTTCAATAGGATACCATTCATGCATATGTAATCTTAACTATCTGTGTGTAGACAATGTAGTCCTTTGGTATTGCGAAAAATGCAATGTTACATTAAAGGACCCAGTTAAAGCATGAGAGAGTTACTAGTACTTATTGAAAATCTCTCTCTGTCCCAGTTATTTGCTCTTTTTATACTCTTGTACTTAAACTTAATTATATTGCTTGCATATTTGTGTTATAAACTACTTATATCGTCTGCTATGACCATCATAAAGATAATTAATTTGTATCTTTACCAAGGTTACTTGGAGTATTAGGATAATCTATCTTCACAATTTTATAGCAATATTTAACTCATGTCATCTCCCATAGTGAAAATTTTGTTAATGTTTTGTTGTTGATGTTATGTTTCTGTCAAATTATTAATTTCAAATATTAGAGACCTATTGAAATTCAATTTTGTTATCAAATTTCGTGACAATTCTGTCACACCAGATGTATTACGTGATGGAGCTATACCTGATAACCTAAGGTACAGACCAGGTGTTCCATTGCGTATGTCTATGTGTGTGTGTGTGTGTTTGTTTCTCTATCCTTTCTCTTTCGGAGCAAGATGGCACACTCACTGGGTGCCCCAATGTATAAGTTACCATCACCTTCTCCACTTGTAGCGCTGAATGGATTAATCTTAAGAACAGCAGAGCATTAAAAGATTAGTTTATTCATAATCAGTACTGTCTATTGTGTCTCTAAACACACGTCCGGTAGTCCTAGAATTTGGTTTATAGTTAAATAATGAATGGCATTCACATTCAGTTATAACTCGTACTATAGATCAATGTTTCAATCAGATTTAATCAACGTTGTTTGAAGAACTCACGATCAACGTTTCAATCCTCCCTTTCAAGTTTAATGATATACAGCCTTATCTGATGAATCATTAGTCATAGAGCTATTCTTTTGATTTAGGAACAGTTCCAGAAGAAATCCTTATAAAATTAACACTTAGTCAATACTACCACAACGTTCTGCTATCTGTTGTGTTGCCCATCAGGACAAGCTCTTAGGGACAAACAAAATAGTGTTCGACCTCCTTCAGTGAGTTGAAAGAGTCTCATTTCGTGTACTGTCCCCAATTTATAAATTTTAGAGACTAAAAGTCTATCTGGATAGTTAAATTGGACATTTTCAGTATTTGACTAATATAAATATATGTTCATACCATATATATATACCGTGAAATAACTCAGAAGACTTTGGGTCTAGCTATAGAGATATAGCAACAAATATTTCAATTCCTAAATTCTCTAGAGAATAGTTAACTGAATTCTAAGGCCCTCGTTTTAAATGTAAATTTTTTCGCAATAAATTGCGCTTTTTTTATTTTCAAAGATGGGATTTATATATAACTGAAATTATGCTTAATTATTTATATTAATGTCCCCATCACACATAAACTTAAAGTATAAATAATGAGAAATTCTCCATAAGCTTCTTTCTACAACGAAAGGGTATTACATTCAGTAATTTCTATTTGAATATTTTATAATAATTATTGTTTTTAGCTTTTTTAGCAAGCTTTAGTCTTCAATTTTACTATGAAAATTTTCATAAACATTTTTTATAAAGCTTCATTCCTATTAAATAAATATTAAAAAAATATCATATAATGTGAAATTTATATTTCACAAAATGTCATACTTAACGTGTATTTTTATATTTATTCAGGTTATTACGAAGTACCTCCCTATGAGACGAATTGGAGTTGATAAAGAAGGAGCACCCGTTCGTTTTTTACATTTCGGAACCTTTGATGGAAAAGGTATAAGTGGCAAAATTTTTAATTGTTTCAATTTTTAAAATGTTTCTTCGCAACACCTTTTACATCCATCAACATGTTCAGCTTGAATTAATAAGAAAAGCTTTTATCTAAATCAATTTCATGAAATTTTAATTGTAAATAGACCAAGTACCACTAGGTATAACATGGGCACTTCATGATACGATATATATATATATATATATAATATTAGATGTGCGTTAAAGATGCAGATATATTCCAAGAGAACTCTTTTTAAAAAATCTCGAAATAAAATTTAATGCTTTTTAAATATTTATTTTATACTACTCATACACACTAACAGCAGTTCAATAGTTGAAGATTTTCACCACTTTTTTAACATTTTAATAAGTCTTTTGGATTTTCCAAAGAGAAATATTTACAATAATAATTTATGCGAAATACTCATTTCATTGCTTATCTCCTATATCACATTTTTAAAAGAGAACGAAATAAAATTGACAGTAATTGGATTACAGTTTTCTTTTTGTCATACAAGTTTCAAATGAAATGTGAGTCATGACCAAGGAATTTACATAGAAATCACTTCAATTAGAAAAGAGGGAGATAATATTTTGCTTAATTTGAAAGACATTTGTAGGAAACTATGTTTATATATGAGCTTATATTATTACTTTCCATCATTTACTATTGTTTTTGTTTTGTAATTAAAAAATAAATAAGCATTTATAATTTTAAAAAAATAATAAAAATCCCTATAAGAGCGAAAAAACATTTTTTTGTGTTCTACCTCTGTCATAATAAAAATGATAAGAAACATTTTAAGAAACATTTGTCTATTGATTGCATCTTTTATTTCACCAATCTTTTAAGAATAGTATTTAAAAAAATAAAATATTTACGGCATTTAGTGCAAAGTGTCTTACACTTTCCACAGAAAAATTTTAAAAAAATTATAAGTGATCTAGTAAAAGGGCAGAAAGGGACGATCAAATTTCTCATCGATCACGTTTGTTTCTTTCGAACATATTTCAAGCATAGGTGTTTTCTTTTAATCATTACAACCAAATGGAGAATTTTGAAATTCATTGTAAGCCATAAGAATCACATTTTCTCTTGATGCTGCTGAAGAGATTAAAGACTAAATGCCTCTGGCAATCGGTGACCATCCAGGTATGGCCACGTCCCTTGGTGATGCTATCAAATAGGGAAAGAACGAAGAAAGCCTCTTTTTAAAAATTTAGGACATCACCATGGCTCACAGTGGTAAGATCACGCATTTCGGACTTATCAACACTGAATTCGACTTCAGCTGTTCTTCACCTGATGAGTGTTGCATTTTTATGTCTGCATCCAAATCTGCCTGACAGAGTTTCGGGGAATCGACCAGGTTCTCTTTCTAGGAACCTTCTGTGGATACTAAAATGTATGGAAAGTCCTTCAATATAGGAGGCAACAATATTAGGTGGATATTAAGAATCCGTTGAACTGCTCACTATGAGGTGTTAAAAGCCACAACTACACAAAGAATTCAGCTGTAAGCAGTACCAAAAATATTGCATTTTATCTTTGTTCATGTATTTTTCTTTCCTTCGAAACATGAATAATATCAATAAATGTAAAAATGCTGTTTCGCCTAAGTATGTTTCATGTGTCTTCCAACAGATGAAAGTATAAATAATGTATTCGAAGCTGCTTCTGCTCTTTTCGAGTTTTTGAAATCATTGAATGACTGAAAATAGTATCTAAAATGATATATAATAGATCTGAACTTATATGCCTTGGATAATATTCTTATTCTCCGTGAAACGTATTCCTGCACCTTACTAATGTTAGTATTTTAATGATGTGTGACCTACGTCATAAAAAGATTTGCATACTTCATCTAGGGCAAGTATTTAAATGAAATTCTCTCTGTTAGGTTTCTAATTTACTAGCTATTGTTTGTATTTCTTTTCAATTTTAAGTAAATTTTAGAAAATTGGATCACACAGGCTTGCAGCAAAACTAATTACAAAATGGAATTTATGCAAGAAATTTCCTAAGAAAACCACGTACTAACGTTATCAGAATTTATGTACAATTCAATAATAAAATTCTTATTTTAATTTTTTTCTGAAACTGTTCAACTATTATTCAACATAGTTAATTATTGTCCATGGTATTTTTCTGAAAATTTTTGTGCCTAGACAATAAACAAAAAAACTCTAGGCAAACTAAAGCCTTTTTTCTTTCCTAAAGAAAGTACATGTTTAATTTTCTGGTGAAATTGTTTCTTAAAATAGATAAGACATTAAACTTAATGCTAAAACGTTCAGATTAATTTAGCTTGTTGCACAACACAAAGGTTAATTAGATTGGGATCTACAATTCAACATCTTAACAACAAAAATCTACGCCTGAGGGGGGAGGGAAACGAAATCATGAACATAACATGTAGCATTCAGTTGTAAAGAGAGAAGGGGAGAAAGCTAACTATTCCGTTACCAGACGCGAGCATAAAATATTTAAATACAGTAGGCATTTTGTGTGAAAATGCATGCCGTGATGAAGAAATTTAATTTTTATTGAAGAAATATAAAGTACTTTTTTTCCTGTTTTCTTAATACCTTAAAAGAAAATATAAAATTATCAGTCCATAACCTTGGGTGTCTGATGTAAATTTGTTTTTAAAAAGCTTTGAAAAATTTAAGACATTCTAGAATCTTTTAGATTTTGAATTCAGAATACAGAAAATGCAACTTTCAATCCTTCTCGAATTGATAAAAATAAATTAAAAATTGATGCTCAAAATAGGAAGAATTAAATAAATGAAACTAGAAAAACGAAAAAAAAATAGATTACATTTATCAATCCTATTAGTGACTTATGTCCATTTTTTAAAAATCAGATTCATAATATGATTAAAACTAAAAGGTTTTAAATAAGTAGGTTAAAGGTCAAAAATATTTATAGGTATAAATTCGTAGTAAGTTAAGCTGTCTTTAATTTCTGTTCTGATATTATTAAAAAAGCACTCTTAGCAAAAGAATTATTTTTATCACACACACTTCTTTCCAGCTGCTTATTTTTTGTGTCATAAAAATAAATTAAAAATTTTTTATCTAAGCAATTTTAGCATGACAAACTTCAAAGTACTCACATTGAAAAATTAGCTTATAATTTCAAACAATAGGATCCTTTTATTGTCTGTCGATGAACTGTTCCCTAATAGAGACGATCTAGTATAATGTTTTCTTAGAACTCAGATTTTATTTTGACATTAATTCATTTCAAATAGTTTATGAAACCCCTACTATTATTACTTCTTCCCTTTACAGGTTTATCTAGTTAGTACTACCTACTATTTTTGTATTTTCTTTATCCATCACTGATACTTATTGGTACCATTATATTAAAATATATCTAGCATCATATTTGTCATTGGATTTTGTTGTAATTTGAAATACCAATAAATTTATTACCAAAAGGAGAAAAAAAAATGCAAATTTTAAGTACCTACAGAACTCAACTTGTACCAGTAATTTTACATAGGTATTAATCTAATTTTATAAACATGCTATTGTAGATAAAAATTTAATTTGGCATATCAAGCCATAGCATCTTTCCATTGCAACGATTTGAAAGAAAAATATTATATTTTTAATTTTTTATGCACCCTGCCAATTATAAAGGCTGCCCTAAATTTCCAAAACAATGATAGCAAAAATAATTAAACCCAACATGGAAATTAAAAATCGTGAAAAAACAAATATAGTGAGACTTGGCGTCTCGTACGCGAAAGTTACCTCCCCTACCCCCACTATAGATAGAGAACAAACTCCTCTGCAGAGCTCTCCAGGATTACCTGATGATTTTTCAGATTTAATTTTCTTAATGAACGAAATTAAAACCATATTTAAAGGAATACCAATTAAAAAGCTTATAAAAGAACTTAAAGAAATTAAGTCCCCTATGGACAAGCTATTCAAACTGACGCAATATTTTCAAGATATTGAATAATTTAATTTTATATATGAAAGTCTATCTAATAATTTTATAATCCTTCCATCACTAATATCTAATTTAACCAAATTTTTTATTAAACTTTGTACCATCATTTTACTTAAAATTAATACAATAATCCTAAATCTTTAAACAACTTTAGTTTTTAACTAAGTTCCTCCCACTCTAGTTAACAACCAATAATATGACAGTCAATTACAGCTATAGCTCACCAGATCAATTCCAGTTCCATATGAGGGTGAAGTCCTTCGGACCTAGGTACCTCGAGAACTCCGGCGCAGCCAGCCGAAATTGTTACTAATTTTTTTATGACATCTTGTTGGGGAGAATAGTCCTTCTCATAATCAAGACGTTGAAGGCTTCTTGGGGTCCATGCACATATATCTTTTGTAAACTCGCAAGTTCATCCGCTTTAAGGATAATTTAAGTTTAATGAAGAATGTAAAAATCATCTGTTTTGTCTTTTGACCTAATGAACGTTTTGTGACGTTCAAATTTGTGATGAGATCAGCGTGTTTAATGGTTGCAATAGGCAAAGATATGCAGATGAAGACGAATGCAAAGAAGCAAAAATATCCGCAATTCCTTTGAAAACAAAATATGAAAAATTCTAAATTAGTTATTTTGTGACCACCGATATTTTTTCAATAAAAATTGTTACAGTTAAATGCCTTGTTTAAAAAAAACTTTTTGCTATAAATTCACTATTTTGCATTCTAATATGGGGTTTATAAACTCTATTTTTGTTGTAACATACTTTACCAAAAATACAAAATATCAATAGGGCAGTTACAATTTGGTATAACATAAAACTAGTATAATTTAATAAGTCCTCTCGAATGTTTAGCTATAACTGCCACTATTCCATTCACACTCGAAAAAACTTATTTAATATTTCTCCAATTTGTAATTTCAACAATAATTTGTCTTTTTTATGGTTCGATGCGGCCAATTTTCACCTCGGGCATGTCTCTTTAATATCCATGTAATGCGTTTAATTTTCCATTTCTTCTAATTTTGGAAAAAGGCTAATTAAGTACCTGCTTATATGAAATGTAGCTCCATCGCTGAAGAGGGTATTTCATGCATTTTTATACTCTTCATCAACGAATTGTTGTTGTTGCTGCACCAGCATGCTTCCCTGCACCTATTCCTGAGTTGGGCTCAACCAGTTAGATAGAAGCAGTCTTCCTCTTCAAACTTACGAAATGTACAATTTGGAAGTAGAAGTTTACTTAGTTTTCAAAGCGTCGACAAACAAAAGTATTTAAAGACAAGTATATGTATATAGGAATAACTAGCTTTTGTCTGAGTTTATGCGTAAATGGTTCATAGTAAATTTGTGTAACTTAAAACCACTTCTTGTATTTGCTTTTGTAACACATGATGTGATTTGAGATCTGTTCAATTAGTACTTATATGTGGAATTTTTATAACGTTTAACTTTATTTACTAAGCCTTTTAAAGATTAATAGTGGCTGACTTATGAACTTTGTGAGTGAAATTCATCAAATTCTATCCATACCTTAGTTTATACAAGCGGTTCCTTCCAGTGTAAATTCCTTCACTAACGGAAAACATTCCTCCATGTTACTAGCAAATAATTCTGGCGTAAAAGTTACTTATAAAAAATTTACAAAGATTTTATAAGCACTTTGTTTAACAAATTCTTTTCAAATGGAATTTTCATAAATATGTAGAAAATATAAGGTAAACAAGAAAGTTCTTGCGGTTTTGGCGTTGCCATCGAATGAAGTGAGAATAAGTATGCAAATTAGTATGTGACGTGAATGAGACACTAGTCAGTCAAATGTAGGAATATTAGTTTAACGAAGCAGGTCCACCGCGAACATTCATCAATTGTAACTCGTACAGTAGCGAAGAAAAATGGAGATGTCGAAGAATCTCATTCTGTGTTGTTTGCTTTGCGACTTCAAAATGGACTTATCAGCTGCTGCGTGAAGTCGACGAATACATAAAGCATTTGGGGATTCTGCTGTGAATGAACGTACGGTAAGGCATTTGTTTCACAAATTCAGGTCGAGAAATTTGTCACTCTGTGATGCACCTGGTGTCTGGTGGACTAGTTATCAAGTGGTTCACTATGAGCAACTACCAACGAACCAAACGGTAGTTACGGACTTGTACTCGTTGCAATTGGAACGTGTGCAACAGGTATTGCAGCAGAAGGAGTCCGCATTATTTTATAGCAAGGGTGTACTGTTCTCGGCCGATAACGCAAGGCGGCAATACCTTACAACGACTTGGTTAGGAGACTTTGTACCATTCTCCTTACTACCTGACCTTGTAACATCAGATTACCACCTCTTGCTATCCTTGGACAATCATTTTCGTGGAAAACCCTTCATCAATGAAGCAGACTGGGCAAAGCACTCACGGACTACTTTGAGTCCAAAAGCTCCGAGTTTTACCGCAAGGGGACACGTTGGCAGATGGTTTGGATGCCGATAGTCATTATTTCGTGGACTAACAATATGCTACATTTTCTGTAAGTCATGTTCCTTTGGTTCACATTAAAAGCGGCAAGAATTTTCATGCTCATATTGTATTTAAATTCTCTTTCTGAATTTTTTAGGAGTTTTATTCATATATAGTATTTTTAATGACTTTTTTTCCATTTAAAATATTTTTACTGTGTAACTTTAATATGTTTGATATTAATTGACAAACCAAAACTCTTTTCCAGTCAAATCTGTCATTACATTAAAAATTAAGAAATTCAATTAAAAGAATGTATGTATGTATGTTCAATTAATATACTTTCCCTGTAAAATGGTTAATAGAAGTTAAAATTTTTGTTTTTTTTTATGTAGTAAATTACTTAAAAACATAATTTTAAGAAAATGGGTTGCATTTTAATTTTGTAATTATTTTACTTAGAAGTGGAGATTTTTTAATATATTTAGCTTCGAGGATGTCATTATATTTCATTGTTCCATGAAAACATATAAAGTGTATAAACACGTAAGAGGATTTTACTCATACGAAACATTTTGATTATGAAAAAGCAGACTATCGTTATCAATAAAAACGTACGTACATGCAAATAAAAAGTATATGAGATCTATTTTTCCACAAATTTTAAATACTTTTAAATTTTTACTTAATAATTTATACGACATTTAAACACCAAAAAATTATATAAGGTGAGCAGTTGCTTTCATAAATTTTAAAAATTGATAGTGTGATCACAAGAACAAAATAATTAAAAAAAAACTGAACATTTGAAAAGCGAAAGTTTTTATGTTAAATTTATTTTTTTCATAAAATTTATATTCTGATTTGATCAAATTTACAAGTACTCTGATATGTTTTTCTTTTCAAGCAATTTTGGAGAATAGAAAAAGAAATTTAGATAAAAACACATAATACAGTAATAAATTAAAAATATAGGAATTAATTTTGGTAAAAAAATGTCTACCTGTATTCTTTCATTTTGTTTAATTGCCTATGAATGATCATTTAAATAAAATAATAATCAGTTGCAAAAAGTTTCAGATGTAAAATAATCAGTTGCAATTTTTTTCAGCATGAAAAAAACTTACATTTTATCTTCACTATTTGAAGAGTATGATATTTAAACATGGTTTAATACATTTTCAAAGTACATTGAATCATTTAAGGAAATAAGTTCAGCAAATTAATAACAAATTAAGACTGTTTATTACAACCGTTAGCATGGCATTCATAGAGTCACCCAGTTTCCCAACTGAAGTTACCAATCGGAAGAGTAGTGTCATCTAGTGGCATTATCGTGAACGAATGAGAATTAAATAAAAATTTTTCATTAAAGAAGTAAAGAATGTTAGGAAAATAACTCCACATATATATAAATAGTATGAATACATTAAATAGATTTTATAGGATATTATATATAAAATAAAATACTGTTTTCTCATTACTATTAATTAAACGTGTACAATTATATTATTTTACTTCAAATTGACAGAAATACAAAAATAAATTATTAATCATTAGTATTAAGCTATTTCATAAAAATATTTTATACATGCAACCAACATGGAGTAAAAATTTTATAAATAAATAGTAAATGACAAATAAATGCAGAGAGAGACAATGAATATTGTTGGGAATAAAATAGAGCCATTACTTTCTAAAAGTGGATGCAATTCTAATGGGGGTTTTGTAATTATTATATTGTTCAAAACGTCCTTGTGCGTAAGCTCTCTCATGTGCACACTACTCTTAGGATTTCCATTTTGTAGATGTTAGCATTTCCTGTTTGTTTCCTTTGGATAATTAAAAATCGTAGAATTTGGCAAATGTGTACCTGTTTAATGGTTTTTTAAAAAACCAATAAAAAGTTTTAGTTTTAGGTAATAAAAGATTTACAAATTTACTTTAAAACCAAATTTTATAGAATTTTAAAATTTTGTCTTTTCTAATTCTTGAGATAACTACAAACTTTTCTCATTAATCACTTGACCATATCTTTCCTCAATCTTTTTAAGTTTGTCTCAATAAACAAAGATAATTTTGTTGCTCCTATGGTGAACCCTATTTTCCTTAAATTTTTCAACAGTAGGGATACTAAAGCACATGGAGGATTCTAATGAAGACAAAATTAAGGGAATTTTCTTCGGAATGTTTCATTATTTTTATTTTAAATAGTAAACGCAACTCATATTAGTGTATTCTTGTCATGCTTCTTAACAAAAGGTTGCTAATATTTAGCGTTAACATTTAACTACGGCTAAACATCTTTATATGCGCTTTTACTTAATTCTTACTTCCGTTATGAAAGATTTGGTTGATTCTCTAAAGTGATACATATAAATCATGTAAATCGCTTATTATTTCAAAATGAATCGATATTTCCGATGGAAATAGAAACAGATTGGTTTTTAGTACAGCGCTGATGTTTTTTATTTACGATTATTTATTTCTTTACGGCCACGTTTTGCTCATTAGGACTATTTGATGAACGATTTTAAGCTGATTCCAAACCACTGCAGACATTCATGTTTAATGTGGGTATTAAAACCACAAAATTTTGAATAGAAAATCAAAGGACAAACCATTAGGTTACTAGTTCGGCCTGTTATGTTTACATACAAAAATAAGGTATAAAGTTAGCTAATTTTGTTAGAATAATCTAATAATATTTCTACCGTCCATACTCATAGATTCTTCTCCCTTTAATTTTTACTTTTTATTCTTGTTCTTCAGTAATGTTTGATGTATTTTGCTCGTTAAATAACTTTAAATCAACATATGAGCTCTTTATACAGTTAGGTTTTTATTTCGGTTCTTTTTATTCCCATCCCTTATTTTAATACTTTCAATCTTTTCGAATTCCATTTACAACTTTTTATTTATTTTTTTTCCTTATAATGAGAGCCATATATTCCACGAGATAGAATATATTGTTCGACGAATATATGTTATAAATATTCACTAATTTTGTCAAATTTGATCTGCATCTTTTTTGTTTATTTATTTTATTTTATTTATTTATTTATTTTGTCAGTTCATTTTAATGAATGTTATGTTTTTCACGTGAAAAAATATTTTCTTAATAATCTTTCAATAACCTAGTCAGCATAATTCATAGAATTTTTAAGTATCTAGAAATTTTATGAAAATGTTTCTATACATTTCTTAAATATTCATTAAAAATATTCTTTCTTCGAAATGCTTTTCTTTTGGATTCATGGCATTCCAGAAATAATTTTTTATTTTTAAAATATGTTAAAACACTGAACTTTTATAAACATATTTTTAAAATTTTTACAATTAAATAAAATAACTATTTACAGTGATAGTTAAAATAATTATAAAAGTTTTCAAACCAAACTTTTGTCATTAATCGCAATATTTCCTTAATAAATGATGGAAATTTAGTACATATGTACTAAAGTTTTGAGACATTGTTACTTTAATTTAACGTAATTTATCCCTTCCATCAATATTTGTGTGTCTAATTTTTGAACATGAATACTAACATCTTAAACTTGACAAAATTTTTCAAAACTTATTGAAAACACCGAAAAAAGTTTCTATAGATGCTCTATCCACAACTTATAAAAGAAAAGTGCTGTTTATGAAATAGTGCTGCCATCTAAAGTTTGAAATTAAAACTAATGCAAAAACTAAATTTTTGCTTACTTATTTTAAATTGAAATCATTTGTCTTTCATATTATTCGTTAACAATTATTACCATTAGTAATTCTCATGTCATCAAATTCTCATGTAAAATATAAGCAACCATTTCATTAAAATATTTTAATTTACCTTATTTTAATATTTTCGTCTGTTAAAAACACTTTATATAAAGTTTAATATTTTTTTTTGTATTTACTGAAGATATAAGTTAGAGAAATCAAAAATATTTTAACAAAGAAGTTTATATTACTTTTATATAAAAGTTAATGACTCGTCATTTTTAACGAAGAATTTTGAATTTTAAATTCACTTTAAATGATTATAAGAGAATTGTACGTAAATGACATCAAATATATATTTATTCATTTGAATCTGCACAAAGAAACAATACAAAGGGCAGAGGAAAACGAAATGTTATTAGAGTTTGCGAAAATTCTTTATAATGAGGTCCCCTAAGTTAAATTATTAAAGTTTAGAAAGTATTAGAAAAAATGTGCCATTTTTACTTATAATTAATAAACCTTTAATTAACTAAATAATAATTAATTTTCCTATCACATATACCTTTTTCTGAATTTCCTTTTTATGCAGATTTAGCAACTGAACTGCCATCGGCAACTAACAGTTTGCCTATGATCATGATGATGCCAAAATCTGTATGAGAATGTCCAGTTCATTTTTTAAATAGACATTTCTTAAATGTAATTATAATATTGTTTCCAGCTATTTAAAAAATTGGGAAATTTTGGTGAGTTGAGATTAAATGAAATATTAATGTCGCTTTACACACACATTTTGTCATCAGAAAAAATTATCGTATATGCGCAAAAATATACTGCCCCGGGTGAGGATCGAACTCACGACCTTCAGATAACTCTTTGAGTTGATTATGAGACTGACGCGCTGCCTACTGCGCTACCGAGGCTTGTGCATTGTAGTTATCGCCTTTAATATAAACATGTTTAACAGAATATTTAGGTTTTATGTCTATGAATTTTTTTTTTAGTTCAAATGAAAAAATTTAATTTTTCATCAGAATCGAAAATCTCTAATAATGTAACTTTTTTTTTTATCTAAATTTCATTTTTATCTAGCTTATTTTGTAATATAATATAATACATTTACAATTTGGGAAATTAAATAAGTTTTATTAATAAAAGTCATCTTTGTGTGTGGAATTCCACTTTTTTGGCATTTTTTATATGTTTTTTCTATTTTTAGGATTTTCTTTTTTTTTTAACTAATAAACACATTCTTTTCTTCAACTGCTATCAGTCCTCAACGAAATAGTCTCAATCTCTGTCTACCAGCGAAACTTAGTAAATTCAGTTTTTCAAATGAAACGAAACCAATTACAGAACAGGAAAGCACACATTTTTAAAGAGTGTTTCCTCTATCTATGTTCTAACGTACGAGGAGGAGAGAATTTTTCCCCTTTCTGCGTCCACACTTATAGGAAACACAGAAGTTGAATTCGGTACACATCAGTTCTTCCCCGTCAAAAGTCTGATATCAATTTGTCTTCGACTATTGTTCACACAAACTACGGAAAGCTTGCACGCTCCCCTTCATTGTTCATAAATAAGAATGAAATTTTCTGGCGTAACATTAAAATAAATAAAATTAAATATATATATATCTGATCATAAAATATATATATATATAATTTAAAAAAAACTTTTCGTCAGAATTGAAAGTTTTCAAAAAATATTTTTTTCAAAATTTTAATTCATAAGCGAGAGTTAAAATTATGTGTCGATAGTGTCAGCCACTAGTTCTTAAAAACGTGAATGTTCGTAAATTGGAGACTCGTAAAAACTAGCGTCTGCTGTAATATTATAAAACAAATGAGGCCTTTAAGCAGCTGCAAAATGCAGTTTTATCTTTAGACAACAAAATTCCTCTTGGCGGCTCTAATTTTAAGGGAACTTGTAGTTTGCTTAACAAGATACCTAGAAATCGATGATTATTAAATCTCCTATAATTGAAAATTTTTTTTGCTAGTTTTCTTATAATTATAAAATACTAGCAGCGTTGATAACATTTTTTATTCTAAGGAAAAAAAATCATATAATTTTCTTATAATCTTTTTTTTATTGTATCAAAACAAAAACTGATTTACTTTTTGGATTACAAATTAAAATTAAGAAAAGTTTTGAAATATTTTTAAAACACTGAGGAGCACAAGAAGTGCAAAATAAGACTTCATTATCACACTTCTCAACAGTGAAATTGCAATTTTAAAAAGCAATGCATGTAGCTTCATGCAAATTTCAAATGGTGAGGTGGATATGCAAATGATTAAAGAAACAAGTTATATAATATCATTATAAGCATATTTACTCAGTATCTAAATCAACCGCAACGGGCAGCTATTAGTCCTCAATCTGGTGAGACATTCTATTAATTAGACCATTGATGGCTGCCTGTGGTAACTGTTGCCAAACAAAATCCACTGCTGAGAGCAAATCATACATGGTTTGCGCTAATGGTCATCCGTTTATATCACGTCCAATGAGATTTTACCCTTTTTCAATAGGATTCAGATCTGGATTGTTTGTCGACTAAGTAAGGATATCAAATCCAGTTATACTTTTAAGAGTTCGACTTGCGACATGCTGCCTAGGATTGCCATGCTGGAATACCGTATTGGATGCACATTACAATATGGGGAGAACAGGCTCCATAATTTGTGCGACGTATCGGTCATTGACCATCAATGTGTACCAGAGGCCTCCTGTGATCAAACATTATGCTACTCCAAACCTGATGCTTGATGTAGGACAAGATTGATGATAGGCAAAATGGGTTGGTTAACAGCGTGGCGTTCTCCAAAGCACCGCCATATCCATAAATGGCCGTTATTTCTCTACAGACAGAAATAAAATTATTCCGTGAACAATACAAGATACTATTAAATGGTCCAAATACGATCATGAATCACACCACACATGCAAGGCATATAGCTGTGTCGATCGGTCTACAATACCCTTGTCGCTGATACCCATGCACAAATCTTTCTTTTTTTCAATATGTTACGTATGATTTTCATGGACACACACCCACCTAACATGAAGAAAACCAGTTTTGGATGTCACAGGTCGTGGAGAAAGTCTCGAATAGTGAACTGGCGAATACACCGGGATGTGAGCTTTGACGATCACCTGTACGTGCTACTTCCTCTTCTACTTTAAGTAGACCTATTTGAATTCATTGAGTGACATAAAGGCGGATGGTATTCGCGTCACAACCAACAAGAGTTTCTACTGTACACGATGACACACCTAGTTCATGTAATTCGATAATGCAGTCACGTACACCAGTCGTTAACTGATGGTATTGAATTGACCGACGTCACAAAAGCATTTTCTACGCTTTTTGAAAATGCTACGTAAGGCCTTTATGAGAAAGGAAATTTGCTAGCCCTTATAGCTCATATATGAGTTTCCCGTGATTTGATGTGTGTGTGCGCAAATTTAATATTTTGTATATCCATTTCACCGCTATATCGCTCCTGAAATTTGAATGATTCTACACCAATTATTTCTTGGTGATGCAACTTCACTCTTTTAAGAAGCTTAGTTCTTGTCCAGATTTGACATAAAAAATTTTTGACCATGCTTTTTTGTTGACTGTCTTTATAATTATTAACTCCAAGTATTTTCAAATCATCTTACATTTGTTTTCTAAACCTAGTTCAAACTCTTCTTCTAGCTCTTGACTTCACAAGGATTTTCAACTATTAATATCTTTTCGATATTTTCTTCTAATCCATTCTCAAATCGTGCCTAATCAATGGATTATTTATACTTGTAACTCGGGCCATCTGGCCTGCGTTCGTTTTCAACGCGTCCAGTATTTATATATTTTCTTATGATGTGTAACCAATAGTTGTAAAGGGTAACTTAACCATCTTTTGAATTTCGCGATAAGATTTTCCACTTTTATTAAGGTTAACAATATGAGTTCTCATGTCTTAAGAGACTTATTTTGATTTCATGGCCATTTTTCAAATTTTCTCTACGAGTGACCTTCACTGTTAAAAAAATAACCCCTTCAATGTTTAATAAATATAAACTATCCAAAAAATTAATTATCATGTGAAAAATTACATGAAATGATAGTAATACTTACCGGAGATGTAGGTGTACAAATATACTTTTTGTAAGAAATTTTCTAAGTTTGTAAGATTTAAATTTTATTTTCAATTATTTCAAAATATTTTTTTCGTTTACTTAGAAATAAACAACAAACTCACGCTCACACATCGCAAGGAATAAAATAGATGCTTTTATGTTTCTAAACTTTAAAAAAATGTGGTGTACAAATAATCATTTTGCCTACTGTATGCGAATTTACTCTTACCCAGAGAGGATAGGATTTCGATTCTTATTCTTAATATACTAAGTTAAATTTTTTGTTTAAGTAAATTGCTTTTTTAAACTCCTTTTAGTTTGTAAAGCAAAAAATGTCTTCATCTATGTGTGATATTAAAAACTGATGGAATATATTAATCACCTTTCTACGAAACCCTCGATTCTCATTTTCAAGAGAAATCTGGAAATTTCCCACAAAACTATTAAATTTCACTTTCAACAAACCACTCAAATGCGAATAACAAATTACTTTTAAATTTCGGTACTGAAAGAGAATTGATTTCCCCAATCATAGTTTTCTTGAGAGGGAAAGTTGAATTTTTTCTTTGACAGCTCATCTAGGTGGGTTCTGGTAAGAAATGAAGCTGATTGGCATTCATTCTTTTTAGCTTAGACAGTAATACAAACATTCAGGTTTCCTTTTTACGTCATCTTTCCATTAATTTAAATTTTCTTTAATATATGAAGCTTGTCATATGAAAGCATGGTATTTTCTACATCGTCTGATGGGAACTTGTTTAGTTATTTACATTAGCCAGCCACACAGCAGTAGCGCTATATTGTTTCAGTAGTTCTTTAAAATCTTAATCTAAACTGACATTTTGTTAGTACAGAATCTCAGGAAAATGTTGCAAAAATAATTAGTACTAAGCATGTTTAGAGGCAATATAAAAACTAAATTTCAAAATTTTTTCCAAGAATGTGTTTTACTTAAAGGTATTTGATATAAGTGATAAATTTTTAACTTTAAAATATATTTTATCAAATGTAAATCTATAATTTAAAAAATTAAATTTTTTTCAAAGTGAAGGGAAATTTGTATGTTCTGTAATAGCTTTACTCATATGTTTTAAAGCACAAAATACATCATTTGATAATAATTACATATATTCCTATAGAGCTATATTCAATGAGGATTGATTAAAAATTAAGATGCCTCAAAGTAATATTTCTTGCACAATTTATGAAAGCGTATAATAATTCATTCCAAACCTATCAACAAATTAATCAGTCTAGATTTTACTTAGTTCTTGGACTCGATTTGAAACACACTATCAGGTGTTTGCAGTGCTTCAGAATACCCTTGTTATACCTCACTCGAATTAGTTCTTATGTGCAAAAAGTGATAATAGACTGACTAAAGAATGAATCTTGCCTGTATTTTTAAAGCGTTATGCACAAAGTCCCTATGCGGAATTGTAAAAGCATCAAATTTAATCATATTCTCTATCATGCATATCAATACACGTGACTTTTTCATATGGTTGTAATAAACAACCAAGGAACTTTTCCATGCTACGGATACATTTATACATAAGAATTCTGAGCTATCCTGAACAGTATACCGATCACATAGTCACAATGTCTGAACTGGTGTTCCCACTTCCGAAACCACGCAAGGATTAGCACTCTTCGGTTGAATAGTTTGTAGTTTTGGATTCCACCTTCCTTGTAGATGTTTGTCATGGTTCGAAATCCACTTTAAAATATGGATCTCGGTCTAATTGACTCATGTGTGCAAATATTACTATTTGGTAACAAATGAACCAAACCGACAACACAGCATCCAGCGAAGGATAAGTAGGTTCCACTAATATTTAAAGGGCATACTTTCTCTTACAACGGTAGTCTCTGATTGGGTTAAAGAACTTAAAAAAGAATGGGCTAATTCTAATTTTTTTTATAATTATTTAATAAGAGCTTACAAACTTAAATATCGAAAATTATGCAAAACTGAAATATATTTTGTCATTTTTCATTGTTATAAAATTAAATTGAAGCACTGAATACGTTATACAATATATAAAATTGGTTTTTAAAATAATATAGATATATTGGAATCCTGTAAGCAAATATAGAAGAATATGCAGTGGGACTGAAAAAGTAGCAAACCATATGTATTTTTGAGATTTTTTTTCGATTGAAAATGCAGTGAGCTAACTTAAATATTTTGAGATTGATTTCAAAATTAGAAGTTTATTTTCCTCAAAAATACAATATTTTTGCTTATAATAATCCTGTTACAATATTTATGATAAAAATTCTACATCATATAAACACAATGCAAAAATTCTTAAAATTGATGGGGATTTGAATCATTAAATTTTAAGTCATAAGTCATTTTTCGCACCAGCTAAAGAACTTCTAACGTATTAATAAATATTTTAATATTCTGTTCATAATCATTTCAGTTTAAAATTGATTTAATTATGTTTCATTTCGATTTCTTAGTAAAACTATATTATTTTTAAAAATGGTGAATAATCAAAAAACTAATAAATTTAATAAAATATTTATTTTTGAAACATTGAGTTTTAAATAATTTCGTAGTTGATATGAATATACATTTGTCACAGAAAATTCGGAATTTTATACAAAGAATCTTTGAGAGTCACTCTTCTTTCCAAACATTTGGTACAATAAACACTACCAGTTTGGTTTGGTTTGTTTGTCACTCAACGGTCATTTTTTGCACACGAGGGCTAATTAGACCGATAAACATTACCAGAGGGATTGTTTTAAAGCAGTTCCCATGGTCACTCGATTAATAACTTGAAATATCAAATAGTGCTGCCATCTAGGACTAAAAAATGAATGTTGCTAACATCAACTTTTCTCTTTAATTGTTGGAATTTAAATAATTGTAATATTCCTCATATTACTTAGAACTAATTAAATCACCAAACTTTTATTATCTTTAAATTTAATTTATCATTTTATCAGATCTTTATTATATATACGTATTGAATTAATAATGTGAAAACAAAATGTCTAAATAACAAAACAGGAATTTTAACTGTGAAGGTTAATCAGCAATTACTTTTTTTTTTTTTTTATCAATACACTGAAAATCATTAAATAAAAATGAAGTTTTAAAATATCAATTTTGATTTTTAATTCTTTTTTTAATTTTTTTATACATTTTTTAAATTTTTATGCTTTTTTATAAGTATTTTTTTATTTAAGATTTTCAAATCTCATACATGATTTTAAATAAAGGAAATAAAGCTAATAATAATTATACAGTTTCATTTTTATATTTAATATCAGAATATAAATACACCGACTTTTGATATTAAATAACAAAATAAGCTGATCATATTAATTTTAATGTAATTAGTTATATCATATTGAGCTCAAAATATCTGAAAATTTTGCTGTAATTTAAGCGATTAATGAATACATTTTCATATATTAAATTTCTTTTTAATGCTATTTTGTAACTAAAATATACCTACATAAAGACAAATGTAATCAAAGTTTTCTTATCCAAGTGTCTCTTGGGGATGAAACAAGCTCGATTGCTTTAAGCGAGAAATCTGTAAAGTAAAATAAATTTATTCCTTTATCAATCGATTCTTAGAATATATTGACAACCAATCAGTTGCTAATACAGCTTGACGAATGTTTAAAAAGTGAAATAATTCCATAAATATAATCTGTAATATTTCTATGAATAGAGTAGAGGAAGATAATATATATTTTTGGCATTTTACTTTAATGTTTTCCAGCTAATCAAAGTTGCGCCAATTTTAAAGGTATCAATTATAACTTAATTCTAAATGGCCTAACATTTTCAACATACAATTTTAAAAATGCTTTTTCCCCGTGAGAATCGAGCGCATAACCTTCAGAGGTAAATTTTAGGGCTGAATGACGAAATGCCTACTACATCGAATACACGGGCTACCGAGACGATGAGAATCTCGCAAATTTATTTTAACAAAGTATTTTATAAGAAATTGATTTTTAATTTTGCTTGATTTTATTTATGTTTTCAATAGATTATTATTCAAACATTAACTAAGTTTAAAAAGGATACATGGGTTTTGTGCTATCCTTGATTTAACGATGTTTTCATTATGCAGAAAAATTTTTGAACAAAAAATAACTTTCAAGAATAAGAACTTCCTTTAGCAAATGAAAATGGATTATCGACAAAAGAAAATCAAGCAATATATTTAATTAAATAATGTTACAAAATAAAACTAAAAAAGATGAGTTTTTTTTTTCTGTATATATACTTCATACTTGTGTGTTAATTTGTTAAAAATTGGGTCGTTCATTTTTTAACTTCATAAGTTGTAAAATATGATGATTTAAGAGGTTTAAGCAAAACAATTTGCATAAATTTATTTCTTTTAATATTAATAAAAAGGCTAGATTAATTATTAATAATCAATTAAAAACCATCCTGCTTGATATAAATGTTATTTGTATGATTAATTTTTTATTCGTACTACAGGAAACGCTTTTGATTCACTATTTAAGTAAAATAAATCATTATTTAAAAGTTACTTACTAATTAATATACTATCCAAGAGGGGAAGAAAATAAAACGCGGAATATTAAAATAACACATAAGCATGCTTATGTTCATCATTTGAAAAAATAAATAAATAATACAAAATAAAAAAGGATTAATGTACATTCGGAAATATATTAATGTTTATAAAATTAAAATAAAAACGTAAATTCCTTGTCTCTTTTTATGAAATAATTGTGCAGCTCTAACTTTTGAATTGACTGATTGCCTTTCAAAATGTGTTTAATTGTTCCATTTAAATTTAATTTATCATTTTATTACGATATTATAATGTGTTCACTTTTACACGTGTATAATAATAATCAGAAAAGAAAATTTCTGCTAATTATAATACCGAAATTACAACTCGGAAAGTTTCTCAACCCATTTTCATTTTATTAATTAATGGGGGGGGGAACTAAGAAATTAAACTGACAAGATCCTTTTCAAAAATTAAATACAAATTTTATTAAAAATGTTAAATTTTTTAATTAAATATTCATATTTAGAACATGATTTTAAGTTAATCATATAATGTATATAATTGTTATACAATGTTTGAATTTGATATTTTATAGCATATATATATATATATATATATATATATATATATATATATATATATATAATACAAATATAGTGATTTTTATATTAAGAAAGGTAGACCTTATTAATTTTACTTGAATTTACTGGATCATGTAGAGTTTAAAATTTCTTAAACTATTAATAGTATAAATTAAGTGATTAACGCAATATTTTTATAATGAAGTCTATATTAAATTATTTTTTAATCATATTTTGTAACCGATATATTCTTTCTCAAAAGAAAAAGTAAATGATAGGTTTATAAATCAACTCCCTTTTTGGACATGAAAATAGACCAACATTACGTTCAGTTTAAAAAGAAATCTGTAAAATGAAAAATATACTCTTCCCTGACTTATAGAAAGCGTTACATTGCGTCAATAGAAAGCGTTACATTGCGATATTCTATAACTTGAAACTAAAATCAATATATTAACATGTATCTCAAATTTTCATATCAGAACATAATTCTGCTAAAAAAGAATTTCTTATTTTTACAGAAGAGTATAGAATATTCAAACTAATTGTACAATTATGAAATGGTAGTGAAATTTTCTTTAATTGAATTAATGAGTAATGTTGTGATTCTTTGATACTTCAAATTTATAATCAATTAGACTAAAATATTGCTATCTAATGGAAGTAGTTAATTTGCTTTTTATGCTTCTTAGTCAAGCCTAGTTTTTTTTATAATAATTTTTAGAAATATCATTCACTGATATGATTGAAAAACACTACACATAATTATAATTACTTAGCATTAAAATTAAAATTGATTCATTGCTGATATAAAAATTTATTTTATTTCAATGAATTTTGTGAGAATTAAATATGAATTAATTGTAATAACATATTATATCCACAAAAGTTACATAATTATATTTGACAAAAAATGGGCTGTTAAATTATACCAGCTATAGTAATTTTTTCAACATTTGAGGAAAAAAAGAGAAGTTAATGTATAGCTTCAATAGATAAATAAATGAAAACTTTAATTTAAAAAATATTTTCTAAAATTTAATCCTAAATTTAAAATTTGCAGTGTCTAAAAATTAAATCTATAAAGTTTAAATATAAAATGAAGTTTAAATAAATGATGACTAAGCTACAAAATTTGGTGACAACTTTTTATGCGAAAATGGTTGACGCGATAAAGCATAAATAACAAATAATGTTTAAAATTGAATCAAGCATTTTTATGTAGTTTTCTGTAGTTTAACTAGATATTAAAAAACTCTTTCTCTTCCTCCTAATTTAGTCTTTTACCTATTACATCTTTTTTAGAATTACATACATTTAATAAAAATGATCATGAATTTCTTTGCAAATTAAAGACTTTTTTTTTACCAAACATTTAAAGAATAGAACACAATGGAACCTTTGGTCATTCTTTTTCTGAATGTGGAATTCTAATATTATGTGGTCACAAAAAAGCAATGGCTTTGCTTACTTTGGAGACCACTCTTGAAATTGTTGATTGGTTTACCTCTGCTAAATCACCAGTTACAAGCTGGTGAGAAGCTTGGAGATAGATTTGTTCGTTCAACTCTATAAAAAAAAAATCCCCATTTCAACAACTGTTTTGTTTTAAATCTTCTATTTTAATATCTCCGACATAGTAGCTTTCGTTAAGAGATACTTTTCGTGGATTTCTATTTCATCCTCTTCCAGGTTTTTTTCTATGTCTAATAGTCTGTTTACACCGTTCTAGTTTCTCAAGAAACTCTAAGCGCTGCAGATTATATATTGAATTAGACTATAAAATTCGTACAAAATAATTAATGTTAAATTACAACACGCTTGAAATTTATTTCGCAAATAGTAAACATTAAAAAGTACACAAGAGTTGAAAAAAACTGCACATGATAGTCTGATATAACCACCATCTTGTATAGGAAGGTTCGGTCCTTAAGCCAAGAGGCAGATTTTCGCTTCAGTTACTTCTCATGAAGTTGGTGGTGAATACCGTTTCAGCTTTGACCCGGGGTTTTGCTAGTACCTAGTGGTTGAGGTTGATGGTGAATATAGCCATAAGTCACCTGGCTTCAATAATTAATATTAAGCAGCTACAACTCGTACTCTGACTTCAAATAGGAGAACATATATTCACTGTTTTTTCATTTGATTCGTTTTTTATTTAGAATAGTAACATACATTTTAATTAACCCTTTTATATATAGTTTGAGAGTATATCATACCAGTGGCTGTTGCCAATCCTCGAAAACATCAATGTTCATCCCTGTAGAATATTATTCTATTACTTGTTCATAATATTTTGATAAAATAGAAACGTTTATTAGCACTCAAACAACTTTTTCATTAAAATCACTTTATTTACAGTTATAATTAATTGAATATTTAATTATTTATTGTGATACAATTTACGAATTGTTAAATGCAATCTTTAAGCTACTTAATTTAGGAGCTTTATATTAAAGTTTTTTTATATTTTTATGCTTAAATATATCTCAGTAAAAGAACAGTTTGAATTTTTTCATTATTCGTATTCTAATTATTAAAAATTTTAGTCTGACACTTTTTTGAGCATAGCTGTCAGTGTTCAAAATTTATGGGGTTGAGACAGGATTTTATTAGTTTCATTGAATGTCTTTTGTACATGAAAATGGTTCCAAATCAGTGAGCATTTAGTAATTAAACTGTTCTTATTTCATTACAAATTATAAGCAGATTTTTTTTTCTAATATGCCTACTTCAATATATCTAAAACAATTTCCTATAATAAAGGTTATAATTTAGTCATAGTTATAATAGTTTCATGATAATATACAGTATTTAGATTTACTCTCAAAAGACAGATGAGGAAGATTTGATAATTGTTACTCTGACGAAGTAACATTGTTTACCCAACCGATTTGATCTTGATCGAGCCAAAACACACATAATTGACAAATATTATTTACAATATTTGTCAATTATATGTGTTATATACATATAATTGACAAATGACAAAGGTTAATATAATTGACAAAGGGTTATTATGACAAATATTATAAACAAGGAAACAATATTTTGTGGGTATTAACTTTTGAATAGGAAGCAAGCTCACATTTCAATCTTGCTACAAGATTCTGGAATGATTATAATGGTTCAATTTTGAATAAATAAGATTTTTTTGTGTATTTACAATTTATGTTCTTTGGTTTACATTGTTGGGTAATTTTCACTCTTCTTTCTGCAAACACGTAATTTTTGGATTATTTTGGATTCGCATCATAAATGAGAGGGGCAAGCAATTTATCTATTTTGGGGAGAAAATTTGGGGAATGATTTTAGATTCTATATTATGTAAAACTGTAACTGTAACTATATTAAAGCATATGCGGTTTGGCGTGACAGATTTAGTGGAAGATAAATCAGTAAACCGAATACCAAAATCTTGCACGACGATTTACGCAAGTAATTCAATAGGTAACAGTGCAACCAAGTCAACAGGCATTTCAACTCATTAAATTGATGTGTAACTCGTAAATCGATATGTAAAAATATACAAAAACATTGAGTAATAGATTTCATTATTTTACTGGTGTAAAAGAAATTTATTATTCCCTTTAAGAAGATTCTTTAGAAATTTATTTAAAGATAATATCAGAATATTGAATAAATCTTTTATCAGTGGTATGATAAAAAGCTCTTATTCTACTATAGAACTATTAATAATTAATATAGCTCCAATTTTCATTTTTAAATTTGACTAATGCTAATTTGAGTACATTTTTAATAATTTATAAAAAAATAAGCTTTACACTTTCTCATAAGCGTTACTAATTATTTTCTTTCTGCTAAAATTATTGCGAAAATATCTATATATATTATTTATAATTAAATAATTTAGTTATATATATATATATATATATATATATATATATATATATATATATATATATATATATATATATATATATATATATATATATATATATATATATATATATATGATTCTCCTAGAAGTAAAATATCTGACAAAATTATATTCCAATTTATTCAAATACATGAGACTTATGACTATTTGTATTTGTGTATTTAAAACAAACTGTGAAGAATTAGTAATTGTTCTAAAGACGCATCTAAAAATGGAAACCCGTTGATTTTTGAGAGAATCAGATATAATCTACAAGATCTTTTTTTATAAACTGCCATAAAATGTAACAGAAGTTTAAATAGTGATTCAGCACACATAATTCCTCCTAAAATTACTGGTTTTAATGTGATTATCAAAATGCTTATAATTGATGTTTCCTTTAACTATTTACATTTTTATGATAGGAGAAACAGGTCTACCACGGTACTCAACATTTTTTTAAAAGACTCAGTTCTTTAACTTTAAATAAATATCTAATTTACTCACATCATTTATATAAGAATCATAGGAAAATGAAAGTTGAAACATAGTTGTATTTACTAGTGATTTAATAATTAAATTTCATTTCTTCTTATACTTACGTATATCAATATGTGGAAAAAAATTTAAAAATAGTCAGTTATATATTCTGTTTGTGTAATCAAAGAGAAGGAGAAAAGCTTATCAAAAAATGAACTGATACATTTTGCAAAAAAACTTGATTAAATATATTAAATTGAATATTATATATCTTATATTTTCGAATTATTGTACAACATAAAATCTTGAAAAAACGATTTTCCTCATTAAAATCTTTATATCTAGTATCAAAAAAAGGTGTAAATGAAAATAATTATGTGACAGATATCGATACAAAGAAATGTATTGTTGTCATGAAAAATTAAATAATTCTGTAAAATTCATCGGTGTAATCAAAATATAAACACGGCATTCTATTTTTTATTCATCAAACAAACAGAAAGTAATTTTAAGTGCAATATTTACCTCATTTGTAATGCATTCATTTGAAAATCATATGTATAGAATGCATAGCATTATAGTAAACACATTTACAAAATTAATGGTAATAAATTTATGTTTGAAATAAAAAAAATTATTTTTAATGATAAGATTTAACTCTCACTTACAATAAAATAAAAATTGAAGTATGTCATGGATTTATTAGATAAAAAGACACAAATGTCTCAAAATATTTAAATATCTCAGAAAACGTAAATGAAATTCTAGAAAATGAATATTTTCTAGGAATTTGTAAAGCTGTGAGAATAAGTGATACTGTCAAAACTGTTGTATCTTACTTTGAAGAGGATGTTATGCTTATGAAAATACTGAGTTCCAAGGTAAGATAAATTTACTATTTTGATACTTACATACTTTTGTAATAAGTAGTTTTACATGTGCGTATTTTTAAATTAGAACTGAGAAATTTTGTGGCTCTTCAATTGAAGAATATCATAGACTTCAATTGAAAGTACTTTTTTTCTAAACATTCTTATTAAATATAATTGATTTTTTATCTTTTACTTCAAACACGGAAAACTAAAAGTCTGTTTGAATTACTTCACTGAAATTTTACATTGTTTTAATGATTTGAATCAATACTTAAGCACCTATACTAATATATATTATTTCCTATATTTTTCAGTTATATGAGTAGGATTCTTAAAAAAATTACTGGCCAAGCATCGTTTGCCTTGCACATAATAGCACTTTAAAAAACATAAAATCTTTATTCTGTTGACTGAATTTTTTTCCTAAATTAAACTAACAACGTCTGCTCATAATAGAATGAAATTATTGTCGGGATATACGCCTCTGGATAGCTTACAGTAAAATCTTATTTCGAGATTTTGTTTACAGAATTCGCAATTGATTTAAAACCATTATTAATGGAAATTTAAACTTCTTGTAGAATTGCTTACCCCGCAATACTGTTGAGCTGAGTTATCTGCTCCGAAATTCATTTCGTTTTAATAACAGAATACGGAACGTGACAGGGGAATGTCCATTAGATCGTGGTAGCACTAAATATTGTGATGTAGCATGGTAAGGAGGGTGTTGGGGCAGTGTCTCTTGACTATGCTTCAAAATTAAGAGGTAATTGGCTTTATTTAGTGACTTTTCAGTTTTCAAATATAGGCTTCTTGAAATGCATTGCAAATAAACAAAAGCTGGGCTGTATTGTTCATTTCCTAATTTTAAAATTCTCATCAATGCCAAACTGCTAGGAATAGAGGAAACATTTTTTTCTGCACGGTATTCTTCTTTCTACATTTCCACATTATTTTACAGAAAAAAACGGTATGCAATATTTTTGTTCCAATATTTTGAAAATATTTTCCTCTCAGCCGAGAAAACATTCCAACTTTTCGCAATACTCCGTCAATGGGAAATGCATTGTAACTCGGATGAAGAGAATCACGAGACTTCAATATTTTGTAGCTTCATCGTTAATAACCGATCACATCGTATCGCACTTTTCATCGAAATCTATTCACATATTATTCACAGTAAGCTAAACGCCAGTGAAAGTTCACCGCTGGATCGTGGCAGTAAGTTATAAACTAAAATCATTTTAATATAATCAAACTTATTTTTCATATTAAATTATCAGTTAAATATATTAAGTTACTAAATCTGTATATTTATGATGACTTATTGGTGTCGCGTCAGCAAATGTAAATGTTACTTTTAATAGAAATGTAATCAAATAAAAATAATCGATATTAAAGGAACTTAAATTCGATATAAATTCTGTGAAGATATCAAATAGTTATGTAAAGTGAGAATATTCCCATAAAAAGTTTAGATGCACCCTTGAAATTGAAACAAATGCACATTTCTGTAAGTAAATAATCAATATATTACTTATTCGTTATGCACGTGAGAGCATCAATAAATATCTGATTGCGCATGTGTTATAAAAGATAAAAAATAAAGTTTAAACAATTGTAAAAAACATTGTCCTCCAAAAATTAAGGAAAACCCGATTTTTTGCGCCTATTTTACAAATGAATAAATGTAGAAACACCAAAAAATGATGATATGTGACAAAACACATATGCATTGATTGAGACTTAGAAGTTTACACAAGAAAACGCATAAATGATTTACAAGAGAAAATCAATCTCTCTGGAAAATTCTATCCATTCTCGGAAACAGAGTAATCACAGTTTTATGTGTGCAAAATATCACTGAGGAATTTTAATAAGGGATATGCCCACTCCTAGCTTTAATGTATTCATGGCATCAACTTTCCATGCTGTCAATTAAATCATCGATTACCGAAATGGGAAGAGAAGACCAAACACGTAGTAACCTGATTTCACGTTTTAATACAGAGCTTGGAGGATGACTTAAAGTAACATCCTATTTACCAAGATAGTCCCACAGATTCTCAATGGGATTCAGGTTCGGAGGTCAAGCTAGCAACCCATTTGCTCCAAACATAGACGTTTAAGATATCCTCAATAACTACATCTTGATGAGGTCATGCGTTATCATCCATTAGAATGAAATCATTGTCAATTACAACGGCATATTGGAGGACATATGGATCAATTATCTCATCCCCATATCTTACACCAGTCACAAATTCTTCCTGGAATACATGCAGGTCAGCTAGAACACCGAGTGATATCCCTGTCCAAACCATTATTCGACCACCATGGTAACTGTCTTTCCACAGCGTTGGATTGATATCTAGTGCTCTGTTCCCTCCAGATTAACACACGTCCTGAACCAATCTGCTGTATGAATCTAGTCTCGTCTGCAAAAAGTACAGTAACTCATCACTGTCTGGTCCAGGAAACATATTTTCTTGCTAAAGATAAACGGATCCTTCTCTGTTTTCCAGTGAGGGGGGCACTCACACAAATGGTCGCCTTGCAAAGAGACCTACATGGTAAAGCTGCCTTCACACTGTACTGGGGTATATTCTTCTCCTTAATGCTACAGAGTGGTCTACAACAAGTTGCTATACAGAAAAGCTTCTGCTGTGTTCGGTGAGCTGTAAAACGGTATACAAGTGTTGCAGCTCGTGGCCGGCCTGGAACATGTTTTCTGAAATAGAATATATGATTCTTGATTTTCTGGAAGATATTGAGAGACGGTGGACTACACTGCCAGACGCATTATGTCAGCTAACAGCATCAGCATCCCCATTTTTATCCATCCACCGTCCCGTCATCTTAACAAAATGGCTTTTCTCAGATGTTGAAGGAATTACGAAAGCTTCATATGTTTGCATATTTTTTCTCACTCATATAAAACAATTCTTTTCTATCAAAAAAGTGGTAACTAGCATTTTTGTATACATTTAAATAAGTTTATTCTTATCATTTATTTAAACTATAAATTTTATTGGTAGTATTATTCTTTTTTATGGTGAGCTTCGAAAAACATGTAACTCCTTTACTTTTGGAGACCAGTGTAAAATAATACCATACAAAAGCAAAGAAAGTTATCTATAATTTTTGGTACCTAGGAAAAATAGATTTTAAAGTTGTTGGAAGATTTTAGAGCTTATTTTTATGATTATAGTTGAGTAACCAAAATAAATTACATAGAACTTTTATAATTATTTTATAAAAGGAAATTCTATCACTTATAAGTTAACTCAGTAAGGCAATAAATATACTCATTCACCCACCTGAAAAAAGGGAATAACAATAGAAACAGTTTGAATTCAACAACCATGACATGGCCATTCCCGAGTGATGCATACAAATGACAGCATTGACAACTGATAGCATGCAGAAAAAGGTATAAAAAACTGGTGAGAACTGTGAAATGATATTGTTATAGTATTCGGAAGGTTTGTATCATAAAAAATAATCAGAAGTTAGTTTCCCCGCAAGCCCGACGTTTATGGTGATATTATTTAAATAATACATGCAACAACCTTCTGTACCGGTTGGCACAATGCTATCAACAATGGAATCATAACAATTGTATTCGTCTATTTTATGCTGATGAATATTTCATATACTCATGGGTTGATAATCATCGACAGAATGTGTGGTAGGAATCTAGGGATGCTGCAGCCCAAACTTATCCTTTAAAGCATGTTGAATAGAGAGGGGATCCCATATTGCTCTAGGATGAATTACTGCAGTGCATAAATGTTGAAAGCTAAATGACCGTTTTAAGGTACCATAACAACAGATTATAATCTATTGTATTACCACTTTGTCGAGCAATGGATTCAGAATTCATCCTATAGAATCATAATGCGCGTTGCCATAGAGCAGTTATTATACCACATTGTGACTTTTGCGATGCCCTCTAATGAACTGATCAGAAATTATCACATTTACCTTAACACTTTGTAAACATCAACAACTGTGATAGAAGTATGAGACAGTCTAAGCAAAATGCTTATATATATTCTTATTTTAAATGTACTAACAAGGAATGTGTCTCAGAACATTTTTATTTCTCTGAATGTTAAATTACCAATTCAAGATTTAGGAAACATATTTACATTATTAGATTTAAATTTTCGTTTTCTTTAGGATCTTTCAAATGGCTATATTGGCCTTCAACATCTTCCACAAAAGAACTTGGAATATTATGTAACAAAACAATAATTTTGATCTATATCTATATGTGTCTATATATGTGGAACCATATTTTGAACTATAATCTATATGTGGGACCAAATTTTGAATAATTTTGTGACATTTCATTGATGGACGATAATTTTTAATTATAATAAACTTTTCTGGTTGACATATGTCATCATAATTTTGATGTTGAATAAAATGGATGATCATATATAACCGAACACTTCAGCTAAGTGGGGCGTTTTTGGAATCACTTAAGAAGATTGATGGCTTAATTTTATTATCTTCAATATTCTGGTAATTATTGCCAATAAGATTTATTTTTTATTGATCTTTGATTTTAATTTAAGCATTATTTGAAATGCTTCCTCGTTATATTAAAAAACTTCATTGAATTCTTGGAAGATGAATTTTAAACGCATTGCTGTTGCAAGAAAAAAGGAAATTCATTACAAACATTTGTTAAATATTTTTTCATTCCATTTTCACCCAAAGAAAATCATTATTTAACGATATTCTCTTATAAAAGTTTTGCACGTATAATGAATGATGTTCAAATAGTTTAAATACTATTTTTAATAAATAAGTAATAACAGTTACTCTACTATATTTTCTACTTTTATGTTGCATTATTTATATGAAGTCCATAAAATATGGTTGTAATTTAACCTTTACTAAAAAACCACATATATATATATATATATATATATATATATATATATATATATATATATATATATATATATATATATATATATATATATATTCTTTTCAGCTAGGAAAGCCAATCGAACAGTGGACATATATCTTGGACTTTGAAGGCTTCAGTTTTGCTCAAGCTACTCATAAACAAAGTAACTGCTTATATTGCAATTATTTTACTTCAGTACTTCTAATTATCATGAATTATGAAGAATTCGTTATTTTTAATGTCAATGGAAAAATAAATTGTGGTTTTCTGGGTTTCATGAAATGTAAAAATGGTTCTTCATCTATGAAATTCATGTAAAAAAAATATGATTGAAGGAAACTCTTTCATGATTTTTCATTCATAAATGTCTTAAAAAAATCTGAAATTCTTTTACAAAGTAAAATAAATTTCTCTAACTTACTTGTTCTTTTATGCCATAATTTTCAGAAGAAATCCCATAAAATCGTTTGCCTAATGTATGCGAACTTATAAAATGAATATATTATGTGTTCTGCAAAATGGATAAGAAGTGCGGGGGAATTAGTGATAAAGTCATTACTATCTGGATCCAAAGATACTAAAATTATGTAAACAGATAAAAAGATTATATAGCAAGAAAATAAAGGATAGGATATAGCATAGTTTCTGGCTAGATCTGCAGAGGTCAGGATTTGTTAAATCTTTTAAATTTGGATAGTAATGAATCAAGTTTTGATTTGTTCATTTGTGTGATTATTTATGTTAATAAAAGAAAAAAAATTATTATTTAATACGTTGTTGCAATATTACGTATAAATTAGAATGAGTGTTTCGTATACGGATTTCCTTTAGCAGAAACCGAATTGTTAGTTCACTAGCCTTTGTTTTAACAATTCGTAGCTTCAAATCGGTCTCGGATAAATAAATTACATAGAACTTTAATAATTGCAGTAAGTTTCAATTCCCTTTAAATTCTAGATCTCAGTCAATTAAGTTCTCGTGTGCAAAATTAACAGTTGAATGACAACCAAACCAACCAAGCCTAACGAGGGAATATGAATACATTCGTGAGCATATACCCATATTTTCTCAATATTTTTCTCATATAATATATTTTATATAATTTATATTTTATTAAGCATTCTTTTCTTTTCTGATATATATTTTAAGATATCATTAAGGCTTTGCTACTATGATGTTCATGATGGAAGCATTCACAAATAAACTTTATGAGGCATTTCTATTCAGATTAAAATTATTTAGGTCATTAAAAATCAAGTTCCCGTTGATCATTCTATAAATTATGCATGGAATTCGAATTTGTTCCAATTAATATTTCCATTAATTTTTGGAAAATTCCTATGGATACTTTCTTTACAGTGATTTTATTTGAATAATTAAAGAATAATTTTATTCTTGATAAATTTTTTTGCTCTTTACAATAATAATAAAATGTTAGAATGGAACTTAAATTAATTAATTAAAGAAAACAATAGATCAGTGGAGTAAAATGTCAAAATAGAAAAACGGGAAAGTTTACTTACATATAGAAAGCCCAAGAAATTATTGCTATTTATTTTGACTTTCAAGGTGAATCTTATAAACTTTTATTAGAAAATTATGATGTAAATTATTATGTTAATAATATTCAAAAACTATTTGCTTTCTCTTAATATTTTTCTCATTTTATAATTAATTTGCCTAGAAAATATTTATCAATTGGTTGGTATTTACTTTTTATTATGAAAAAATTTACTTATGTTCATGTATAAGTAATAATGCCCTCGTTCAAAGGAAGTAAACTACCTTTTTATTTCTAAGAATGGTGATCAAAGTGTTTTTAAGTAATGAATATTATTTTTGCACAAATCATTGTATTTAAATAGTAAAATTTGTTATTTCATACTAGAATCCTTTCTCACTTTTATCAATATGTAGGCCTATGTTTTGATGAGTTATTCAGTAAGCTTTCTAATTCATAAAGTTTGGTGACTTACTATATCGTAGTTTGAAAGAGCAATTAAATGTATATTTTAATCATAAAACTATTATTTATTTTAAAAATGAATATCTAATACTATGTGAAATTGATAAAAGTTATCAAAATTTGTGAAATATAATCTTTATTTCTCAGTTTATTTTTTATTATAGAAAAAATCAGATAGGACAGAAATCGAATTGTTAAAAGGGGCAAAATAGGGGAGAAGTATTTAAAATTACTGCTTATAATCAAATATTGCTAACATTTCCTTTTCAATTTCATTTTGTTTTCATTAGTGTTTTCTTTCTTTTTTTTCAGCAATTGAAACTTTGCTTGCTTTATTTACAACTTACGAAGCAAATTACCCAGAACGACTGAAGAAAGCATTTGTAATTAATAGTAAGTATTTGATTTGATTTTATACACTTTTTTGCAGAAACATATTATCTAGAAAAAATTGAGCCCATACTGTAAAATATACATGTGAATGCTATTCTATATATAAACTAATGATTAGAAAGTGCAAAACCAAAAATTTATTGATTAGCAGTTTCAAAAAGAATTTTAATTTCAATAGCTTTTAAAAGTAACTCATATAGTTATACAAGCTGATATTGGAGTAAGATTTTAAAATAATCTTTGCCCGTATATCTGCAATGTAAACTCTTCTGTAAATGAACATAATGATCCTTACGCCGATATTCCAAGACGATTGAAGCTCCAGTGATCAAATTTCGTAGCTCTAGCTCAATTATTTTTAGATACGTGTAATTTTTGTAATGAAGTTCCCTTAGTTTTATTAGAAAAAGTGAAATTTTTAAAATTGCTTCAAAGGTATTAAAATTATTAAATCTATTATTTGTTTTCCAATTTCAGCTTCAATTTACTTTTCAATGTTATTCGCTATCATTAAGCCACTGTTATCTGGTGCTACCTTAAAAAAAGCTGCATTTTATGGCAAAGGTGAGAATTTTAAACCTTATGTTTTTTTTTTGTTACACTTTAAATTTTTTATTCAATATACTTTAAAATTTCATCTTTTAGATCTCTAACATTTTTAGTTGAAGTATTTTTTCATATTGAAGGATATCTTTTCACGCATATTGAGCCCAATTTTAAACCCGACTGATATTCTTTCCTTCACAGTTATAATTAAAATGTAAAATTTTTCTCTTAATCCACAAAATGAGCTACAGAACAGGAAAGGCTTTTTCATATGAATTGTTTCATGTGAATTTGGGAACATAGAAATCTTTAAAATAAGTTTTAAAAGTCAGATTTCGAAATATTTATCCAATTCTATTAAATCTTTCGTGTTCCAGTAGCCCTCTTCTAAGAATTCCGACTCTTATCAGTTACATGACTCAAAATTTGGAAGTGCATTGAATAAGTTCATAGAAATATTTATCAGAAAGTTTATTCCGATAAAAAATTAAAAAATATTTTTTAAATTTTATTTCAATTTTATACTTATCAGTTTGATTTTAACATTTATTTCTACAAACTTATATTTTAAGTGGTAAAGTGACTATTCTTGAATATGATTTACATAAGTTCAATAACGGTAAACCCAGCCGAATTGACCACGGAATGGTTTAATACTCTACCCTTCAGTTTAACAATGCATGAGTTTCATTGCCCCTTCAGGTTCGAATGTTGGTTGTGATTCTAAATCTGCTTTAAATTTAGATTCTGGTATAAAAAGCCGTGAAGTGAAGAACTAATAGTCAAGGCAAAGAAATTGAATACAATATATGGAACTCAATTACAAAAAATGTCAATATCAATGAATATTTCAGGAACTAAAAAGATTTAACTGTTGTAATTATACTGATTGAAGCAGGTATATTTTATCTATCTGGGTGTTTATAAAATAAAAATATTCTATATTAGAGGTATAATTAGGGTAATTTCCCATTTTGAAATTTTTTTTTTTTTTTTTTGTAAAATTTACTTAGATTATTAAAAATCACATCTTTAAAGAAATCCTGACCATCATCAGCATCAAACATATTATAAATGATAATTTTGGTTCAGCAGCATATGACCTACACATCCAAATATACAAGACTTTTCTTCTTAATTGGCAAAAGTAATCTGGATTATAAATATCATTTGTAATTTTCGACATATAAGCATAAATTATGCGTAAATGAAGGAATTTTTAGACTCACATCAGATTGTATGAAACGTCATTAAAAACATTCCATATATAAGAGATTAATATCTTATTCTTCAAATTCATAATTCTAACATAAATTTTTTTTTTAGTTTTGTATTAATGGCAGATATTGGAGATTTCTTTCCTGAATATTATCTTTCGTAAAGCCACATTATTTTTTTATCTTGGTAAAAACCTTTATTAAGATGCAAAGATCTTCCTCAATAATTGTTGTTTTTCTGTCATTATTTTTGATCATCAAAAGAGAGTCTTGTTACTGAAACAATAACATGCGCTTTTCATTAATAATGACTTAAATTTGAAGATACGCAGAGATAACCGGATAATAAGAACACAGAGATAGTCAGATAATAAGAACACATAGACAGTCAGATAATAAGATGCAATATGACAACACAGAGATAACCAGATAATAAGATACAATATGACATCGTTCTTTAATTTTAAATATATATTTAAGTTAATTTGAAAAATACGGTGTATTTTTAAGGATTTTTCAATTGCTCTATCTAACATTTGCGTTTTTTTTTTTACTATTTTCGTATTATATTAATGTCATACTCGGTATTTTTAAAATGAAATTTGGAATTTTTAAGTATTTTGTTTGTGGAATTAATATCGAATTGAATCATTCTGTTTTGTTATAATATTACGATATACCATGTTATAAAATCGAAAAAATTGCGTTTGTTTTTAAGTATAAGAGATCTTATATTACTAAGTGAAGCAAAATTCTAAATTTATATTTAATATTGCATACGTAATTGCGAAATATCAACAATGAATTTAGAATGTTCGCATCATTAGAAAGGTTGCTTAACACTGGTGTTAACTATTTACATATATTTGTTTCATAAGAGGCTTAGTAATTTTCCAAGAGTGTGAGATTGTACCAATATTTGTTTCAAGTAAAGATGAATGAGTGAGAAAATTTATACATATTTATGCTTATTTTTCGGATAATATAATTGAGCTAAGCAAAGTTTTTACAATATTAAATAATATTTGAATTAATATAGAAACGGTAATTTTATTGATGTACTTATAATTTTGCTTAAAAAAATTTTATAATTTAAAATCCTTTCACAATACACTACCTGATGATCCAAAAGTCATAACGAAATTTCAAAGTGAATAATTCGAAAACGAATCGAGTTAAAAAGATATGGTTTGCACCAAACGGATGGGAAAAAAACAATTTTTGTGTGGCAACGAATAAAAATAGTTTCTTCGGCGATTAACAGATGGCGCTGTTGGAATTTTTATGTATGATTATGTAAATCAACAAACGGTATAAGAAGGAACAACTGCAGCTGATGACAGTAGTTGAAGCTTATATGCATCGAAATATTGTCCATAGTTGAGAAGCCCTCTTAGTTAAACTGTATTATAAGAATTCGGAAAGTGCAATGACAGCATTGCGAGCATATCACTACAGGAAGGATATGCAAAATAGCAAAGGACCATTAACGGCTACTGCATTGAACAAAATGATGAAAAATTTGAGCTACAGGCTATTTGGCATCATGTTCAAGAAGTAGACGTCCTCAACAACCGCTGCTATTGCCATGAAAGCGGAGCAGTCGGTGAAATCCATGTCGACGGTTTCTGCACATGGAGAATACAGTGTTCAAGATGTTTCGAGGCAAAAGTGTCGTATGGAAGTGTCCGGAGAGTACTGTGAATAATTCTGAAACTATATACCTACAAGTTGCAACATAATCAAGAACTGAAACCTTCTGACCTCGAATCTCGCCTAGATTTTACGAATTTGGTATTCACTAAGATGGACGAACAGCACGACTGTCTTCACCCTGTGCTTTGGACAGATGAAGCGCATTTCACTCTCTCTGGCGCTGTTAACACCCACAATTGTTGGGTGTGAACCATAGAAAATTCGCATGCATTTGTTAAAGTATCCTTGCAACAACCTAAAGTGGCAGTCTGGTTATTGCTGATTCTTTTTCGAAGATTTTCTACATACAGGTTTCAAAACAATTCACTGCCACTTATCAGCGATATGCAACATTGTTATAGAACATTTTTCCTGAACTACAAGCGTGACAGGCACTTTAAATAGTGACCTTTATGCAAGATAGAACACCGCCTCATATTGCTCTGCCTGTGCAACGCCTGCTATACTCAACATTTGGGGAGAATTGCATTATCAGTCACAACTTTAATCATGCATGGTTTCCAAGATCTCTCAATTTGACACTATGTGACTTTTGGCTGTGAAGATTCTTGAAGTCAAAAGTGTACCGCGACCACTAACATCACCAAAAAATGCCATCCACCAAAATGTGCTTGCCATAACGCAAGAATTGCTGATGTGGTGACACGTCTCACAGCTGTACTTCTGAATGATGGACAGCTCACTGAATATTTGCTGTATTACTAATTAACTTTAATTAAGCTGATTTGTAATTTGTTAACATTTTTTCATTTGTAAATCATCTTTTAGTAAAAGAAAACATTATAGTGCCATCTGTTGGTTACCAATAAAACTATTTTTTATTCATTGCCCCACATAACCTGGTTTTTTTCTCATTCATTTAGTGTAAGCCGTATCTTTGTAACTCGATTCATTTTCGAATTATTCACTTTTAAAGTTCGTCCTGACTGTTGGTTCACCCGGTATATTTTCAGGAATACACACAATTGTATTTGTAAGTTATTTTTTAGATTCAACTTAATTATGGTTCAAGACAGAAAATATACGTGATTTACATATAACCTACTTTTAGAAAAATATACATACACAAAAAATAATTTTTCTAAATTACTCTCAAGACTCTCATTTATTTAATTTATTTTTATTCTTTGCTTTAATTAGTGATACTACTTCACATATAACTCATTTATTGCACTTTTATGTGATGCCACTTATACATACTGCTTTCTATTTTTAGATGGTTGGAAAGAAGACATTCTTAAACTCATTGACGAGGATAGTTTACCAGCATTTTTGGGAGGAAAAAAAACAGATCCTGATGGAAATCCGTTATGTCTTTCACTTGTGAGCAATTCAGCATTTTTAAAAAATATTTTCATTTAAAATTTTAAATTAATGTTAAAAATTATATTAAATGCTTTATTATTCTTTATTTTTGAGACCTTCTATGAAATTCAGTAGATATGGGAATTTATTGACTTTTGAAAAGGGAATAAATTTTTAATATTTAAAAAAAATATAAAGAGAGAAGAAGTTAGAGACAAAAACACATAGCAAATTATCTGAAGTATATCAGTTAACAGTTATTTCTGATAAATTGCTTTACTTGATAAGTTCCCCCAACTTTTAATTGAGTTCCATTAAAATAGTTATCTTGTTGTGTATGTCATTCAACAGAATAATTGTTATCCATGGTATTTGTAGACTTGGATCAACGTAACCATGCTGTCCTTAATAGTATAGAAATCACACTGACTTATTATCACTTGTGTTACATCACTCTAAAGTGAATTTTTAATTTTCATAGTGACTTAGAATTGAGACTGTCAAGCTACAATTTCTCTACTGCTCTTTTAAGCAGATTAATGGCGCTTATATGATAATTCACATAGTTTATTTTTAAGGCAGAGTAGACTACTTTTTGCAATAAGTGTGCACGATAACTGTGTTAAATTCCTCTGGATTCAAGCAGGCTACATATTTTATATATAAACCATTTTTGATTGTAATTTATGAACGTTTCGTTTCAACGATGTGTTTTCTGTATTTAATTGTTTATATTTCATCATTTTTGTTAAGTTTTATTCATTATCCTATTAAACTGTATATGTTGTTCACATATTAAATATCATATATTCAGTTACTATACGATTTTGAAATCTTTTAAAAAAATAATTTGTAGTTTTCTGTAAAGCACCTTACAGAAGCTTATTTGTACATAATTAGTGTGTTATTTTCCCTAACATTTGCAAATTATTTCACTCATATCTTTTACCTCATTTTATTAGGGATTACATGGGAGGATAGTACCAGAAGATTTGTACATGCAAAGAAGCTTAAACAGAATTAGTTCCCAACCAGGAGCTGTAAAGCTACAAGTTTCTCGAAAGTCAAAAGCATATCTGCCGATAAATGTAGATGCAGCCAATTCTATGCTAGAATGGGAATTTGAAACAGAAAGCCGAGATATTGGTTTTGCGTTATATTATAAAGAAAATGAATCATCTGTGAAACAAGAGTTAGTACCAAAGCAAAGAATAGATGCCCATCTTATCTCTGAAGCAGGACAATATAAATGTCTAAAGACCGGAACATGTAAGTTTATTTTTGTCTTATATACCGAACGCATTACGAATATGTATACAAAATACGGCAATTTTTAAGCATATAGCATTGCTTGAAATCTACTTCTTTGTTACAGAAGAATCAAAGAATCACGAAAAATATTTAAATCAATAATTGTGTTATTAAGAAGAACAAAAAAAAACGTTTACCTGTCGGTATACATCTTTTGTTACTTAAATTTGATTAACTTTTACACTTAAATGTTTTAATCGTACAGTCATCATAAAAGTGAAATATTTTCGATTTCTATGAAAAATTAGTGATTGAGGAAGGAATATTGTTATCCTTGATGATTCTACCTGACAGAAGTGAACTTAGCTCATACATTTGTTTTTTTATTTCTCAGTCGCTGATATACCTACACAAATTTGGATTTTATACATATTGACAGCAACATAGATACTTGTTTCTCGCAATGTGAATGTTAATAGCAAAGTCAAACTGATTGCTTAACGCTGAAAAAAACGAATTTAAATAACAGAAAAACATTTCGCTATTTTTATAATAGTTCACATTTTGTAATTCCTACAAAAACGGAATTTATGCAGAAATGTTATTTCTATTTACATTTTATACTTAAAGTTAATATTGTGACAAAAATAAATCGTATATCACTACATTTCTTTATTTAAATACGCTATTTAGTGGATATTTGGTTGCAATGGTAATGACAAGTAAGATAACAGCGTCATTTAATTTAGTAGTTAAATTAAGGAACTACTTTTTTTCATTTAAATATTAACTATTTTTTTTCATTTAAACTACTTTTTTTCATTTAAATATTAACTTATCAATTCTCAAGCATACGAATGTACAATTGAGGAGAACGCTTCTTTCACGACCAGAATGCAATTTACAACTTGAACAAACTAGTGATTATTCTCTTTAATGTGTGTGTGTGTTAAATAATAACTGCCAAACATTACATCTTGTGGTGAATAGGAATTGCATAGAAAATAACTCGAAACTTACCGAATTAACTTGGCACAGCTTTTTGACGAAATCAAGACATGAGGCTTGGCAGCTAGTTTGAATTCCATCATACCTTTTAGAACCTGATTGATAAAATACATATACAAACATTTTTAATTTTTTTATTTACATATATACCTATTTTCCACATATAAAACTTTTCAAATCGTTTAACCAATATTCTTCGCAGTCTGACAATACGCGAAGTTTCTTGTAAACTAGTTTAAAATAGCTTTCATCATTTGAAGGTACTGCCTAACACACGTTCAGAGTTGACTTTTTTCAATTATTATGTAGTCGGTGATCAGTCTTTGTGACTACTGTTGTTTCACTAGACGCTTATGTCTCCGTAGCTAGACATAGAAGATTGTAACTCCTTTAGGAATTTTGAAATTCTCTTAGAATTGGCATCGATTGCAAGAAAATGACATTCTTATCTATGATAATATTGAAGTCTTACATATTTTATCTGCTACCATATATGGTTTCTTGCCCATTAGTAACAGCTGTTACGTAATTTACGATATCATCATCCAGTAACTGGCTACATTAGCAAAAAATCAACTCAGCGACCCAATAAGACACGTAATCTGTTTCAGGAAAACTCGAACAAACACGATGAACATGTTTTTCAAACTTTATTTGTGATCAATTTATTTCTGCTTTCCTATGCAAAAATTCCATCGCAATATGCTATAGCTACTTTCAATTTTTTAACTGGAAATTCTTGTGCGTTCAATAACTACATTATGAGATTATAAAATTTACAATGCATATGTAATGTAATTGAATGTAATACTTATGTAGTGTAATGAAATACATATCAAAAATCGAAAAACCTAAATAGACGCTCACACTTTTTACTAATAACTTATTTAATTATGGTCCTATTTGATTGAAATCTTCATAAATCACACAAAAACAGGTTTGAGTGTACATTGGAGCAGTGATGATTTCTTTTATATTTTATATTTATATATCAAAAGTTACAATAGAGCAACACAATAAGCTTATGCCGATAGCTCAAAGACACATTTAGTAATTTTCAATTTTGATAAAATCACGAGTTCAACCCTTAAACTTATAAAAACTTCCCCAAATATCTTTCACATCTATAGGCTAGGTACAAGGATGTATGCCGGTGTAACAACAACATTACCACACTAACGGACAGGCATTAGGATAGAAAAAGATAGAATGAAAAGTTATTATCAGCTTTGGCTAAGTCAGAGTTCTGAGCTGTTCCGGATAATTCTTTTATTACATTTTAATTTTCCTTCATCATAGTCGTGATAATCTTCCACATTCCTTTATTATAACATCAAATTTATTCATTCTATTTCGAAGGGAATCCATTAACTACACATACATGATAGCATGTACATAGTCATTTACTCTGAACAAAAGTTTTATTCTCATAATAAGTAAATTGTCCATTTTTTAACAAAATTATGAAATACATATCAATTACAAAATATCTCTTTATTCAAAAGATAGAATTAAATTACGTGTATCCTTCAGGTTTGTTTCTAAAAATCTGTTAAATCAGCATTAAAGTTTATATCTTGAAAGTTTAAAGTATTTTTTGAAAAATGTCTCAGCAGTGTTCTTAAAACCAGTTTTATTTTTGTGTACCTTATATTGACTAACATGTACCTGATTTGTTTTTAATTAAAATTTTATCTTTCAGATATACTCGTTTTTGACAACAGTTATAGCTGGATATATAGCAAAGAAATTTATTGCAAAGTATCAGTTTCATCACCTTCTTGTCCTGAAATCATAATCAACTAACTTCCTTCCATCTTCATTCCAGTTTATGAAATTCAGAGATTATTGCATTTCCAAATATTCTTTTTGAGAAATCTTGTAATGTTGATTCTGATTCATTAAGAAGGCCATTGATATGTTTGTACGATGTACTGACTAATTTAATCAATGTATCGTGATAATAATATTCTTGAACATTTTGTATAAAGTTTTAATAAATATCACATTTTGTAACACTATTATTTTTTTCCTTGTACATTTTTCTAAAACATACAATAAGCTACAAAGTTTATGGTTTTGTAACTTGACTACTTTTAATTGGCAGGTTTCACCAAACTTAAGTTAGTGCTAATGATTAATTGAAGAAATCAAGTAAATGCTTTTAAATTATTCATACATAAAAAAAAAGAAAAATTGTATATAATATTAAGTTTTTTCTTGACTGGTTTCATCTAGAGATTTGGTTAATACCAATGAGAGTATTTAAATGTACTTAAATAAATCGTCTGGCAGCAAGTCCTAGAAATTTATTACAGAGCATTTAATATTCAATTATATTTTAACTATCAGAACTTTAAGTCAAATGATTTAATCCATCTATAGTCACACTATAGATTTTGAGGGTTAAAGTGATTATGACTTACAGCTTAAACATTCTGAAACCACTACTCTGAACTACTATAAGCTGACAATCACTTCCACCTAATTGGCAGAGCCTTACTCTTGGCCAAGTATAGGGAAGAATGCTAGTTCTCACAAGCTGACAATTATATAACTGACATGCAAAGCAACACATTTTCCTAGCTATATTCACCAAAACAGGACATGTTTCTAGGAAAGTTAAGATGCTAAAAACTAAAAATTAGCGATGCAATTACTCGAATCGTACGTCAGATACATTCAAAAAAGAACATAATTTCAGAAAGATAAAGAATATCTCTTTTTTAAACTAAGAAGGATTCAATGGTCAGAAGTACATTTAAATGTCATTTCCCAAATGATTTTATCACAAGCCACAATAAAAATGAAATACATTTGATGCTGTTTTGAATTTATTTAGAAATATTTAGTAGCTGCAGTAATTAATATTTTGTGAAATTTTGACGTCTTTTATGCTACACAGAATTTTCCGTGATAATTTTTTCTTAGTGTTAGCCAATTTTTTACAAAATTTTGATTTACTTATATTATTATTTTGATCTATACTAATAGAATACTATTCTACTAGAATTATTTTACTTTGATACTCTATTTCTCTGCAGAATTTTGTGCTTTTATACCTGTAAAAAAGCAAATACATTGTTAACAATGAAACCATTAATATTAAACAATTCTCAGAGTATATATTGATAATTTAGAAATTTTTCAGATTTAATCGGTAAATTATTGATATATGCATTAATATTCAGTTTCGGTGAAATGAAAATCAGAACAAACTATATATTGTATTTTGAGAGATGTTGCAAAATAATTACCAAGAAAAAAGATAATTATTTAATACGTTCGAAAAACAATGCGGGATATTTTATAGGAGGGATATTTATAAAAATATTTATGTTCTAAACTTCTCAAAAAAATAATAATTTATTGTATCACATCAAATTTCATAAAAGAATTCAGAAACATTTTCAAAAACATTAAAAATCCTTAGTATCATTATATTTACGTAGTATCATTATATCTTAGTATCATTATATTCAATAGCTTTCTTCAAATAATTGTTTTTATTGTAACAAATAATGCCCTTTTCCCTGTGCAGCAAAAAAAAAAATTTTGTGTGTGACTCCATACATTAAAATAATAAAATATATATGGGATGCTGAAATTTATATTTGCGAAATTTTTCACCCGTAACATAATGAGCTATTCCTTCTTCAAAAATAAAATTTATTTTTCATTCTAAATCAGGATTTTCTCTTCTTGGCTATTTTCAGACAAAATTATCTTCCAGTTTCTCCTAATACCCAAAACTTACAGTGATTTTCCCGGTAACATTCTATTTTACTCCAGAGTTCTAAATAGAATATTGCTGCCGAAAAGCATTATAAAGTGGACTAGTTAAATATTTTAGAAACAAAAGGTACAAAATGGGGTGTCACACAGAATAGAAATATTTTTACTTTTTTTCACTACCCACATAGCTAAAATTATATAATTATATAGCATTAAACCAAACATTACAAATATATATATATATATATATATATATATATATATATATATATATATATATATATATATATATATATATATATATATATATATATATATATATGCATACTAAAACAGTAAAACTCAATGACATTCCTATTTATCAGTGTAATACCTCTGCAAACCTCAATAATCAAATGTTTAATTTATAAATTAAAATTTATCTAAAGTTATTTATTAATGTCAATCGCTTTTAAAGTCACTAGGCATATATATAAGAATCATTTTACATAATCATTAATTTACGAAGTAAGAAATTTCCATGATAGAGGAAATTGGATCATATTTAATGACAGGGATAAATAATTCAGCACAAAATAATTCAAGTCTCTCAAATAACAAGTGTAAATAAACTGGAAATTACGAATAATTGCATAAAGTTCAAATATAGACAGAATGCAGACAATTTGGTATAAAAATATTATATTTATAAATAACCTATTTAGAACATTACAAATTGTTTGCAATGTAGAAGACACAGGATGTTAATGGCTATAAAGGAACGTCAATATGATATATTGAATAAAAAAATGCATGCAAAGTTTGATATTTTTACTTGAGCATTTCGATGATTGTTTATAATTGATACAAATAACATTGAGTCATTAAACACATTAGTAATGCTTGTTTCATATCACTGATTTACCACGTTTGCAATAAAAATTACATTGAATTTGTTTCAAATCTATGAATTGAAAAATGAATTAACAGGAGATTTACGTTTGCAACCCATAATTTTTCCGTAGCTTTTTCCAGATGAATAACGGATGATGGTATAGCCAGACCTATTTCTAGAATCAGAATTTTGTCACACTCTGTAATAACTTCCAAGGAATCATGGATTTCTGGACATGACAGGACTATCTTCACAATAGAATGGGGAGGGAGCGAAAAATCTTCTAAAGCGCATAACCGGAAGGGCTCCCTTAAATTATCAGTCTCTTTTCTGTCATTTTATAAGGCTTTTCCAAGAGTATAGAGTGGAGTGACCGCAAATTATCCCAGTCTGAGAGGCTTCCAGAAAATACCAACTCAGAATAATACTGTGGCTGCAATGCTGCAAGACTACAAACTCAAATGGTTGGTGCCTGCCATTTATACAAATTCGAACTACACATATTCCAACCGGTAGCACGTAGTTGCCGTCTGCCACTTTAAGCATAAAATTCTTGTTATCGACAAGCATAATTTTCCGCAACTGGCAGCGATATACTTCGGAGATTATTGAGAAAAAGGCCGCAGAGTCGACAAGAGCACGTTCGGGTTGGTTATCTATGCTTACATCCACGTAATTCCTCGTCAGCTTGGCGACAGTTGTCGAAGGAGAGTTTTCTACACAAGCGACCTTACCTCCGATGAAGGTCCCACCGCTCAGTTTTCCTCACTCTTGCGATTCGGCGACAGATTGGCTCTTCGATATGGCGACGGTGATCTGAAGCGGTGGTTCGGTGAATATCCTCGATTTGGGCTTGGAGACTGGTGTGTAACGACTGATCGGCTGTTTCCTTCGGTGGCGCGGCTGTTATTGAAATTCCTGAAGGCTTCACGTGCAACATTTTGGCGATAATAAGCCTCTTGATCTCGTCAGTATCTTCCAACATGTCCAGGTCGACCACAGTGAAAGCAAACTGGTCGATTATCTGTGGTATGCCATAGGTGGGTCCTCCGGGGTGGGGTTTTTCGTACGTTACGTGTCGAAACTGATCCCGTGCAGTCTCTGACCTCCTATATGACGGTTGGATACGACGCTTGGGTTCTGGAACGGGAATCTGGAAGCCTGTACCAGAAATTAGATAATGGGATCTTTTCACTTCTTCTCGAACAATGGTTTCAAGGGAGTGTAATCCTATTTCTGGCTCCTCCGTTGGCGCTGAATTAAGTGTTTGTATTTCCGCACGCACTATTTTTCTGATTAAAGCTGTCAAATCAAGGTCTAAGGAATCGATGGAGGCTATAGGTACTACATTGGGCAACCTTGCAAACTTCTGGCGCCCAATCCGTTTCTGATTTAGTTCTTCAATGTTTTATATATTGACACCATTTACAAAAATCTGTCACAGTCCTTATCTCTTTTGTAAGTATTGCCTGATAGATATCTTCGGCTGCCCCCTTCAATAAGGGGAGAGATTTTGTCATCTTTTGACAGTCTTGGGTCTGCCCGTTGGCAAAGTCCCAGAACGTCCTGAATGTATGATTGGGTAGATTCTCCAGATTTCTTGGCACGACTTTTGAGTCTCTCGTTGGCTTGCCTTATATACAATTGTGCGTTACCGAAAGTATTCTTCAGTTCGTCTTCAAATTTCGTCCATGATGACATGTCCTCATCATTCTCAAACCATTTCTTCGCAGTTCCGTCTAAGAAGTAATACACATTTGCTAAACTGAGAGTATCGTCCCACTGATTGAATTTTGATAACCTAAGGTATTCCTTTAACCACTCTGTTGGGTTCTGTCCAAGCTCGCCTTTAAAGATGGTTGACTTCCTTGGCTCCTTAATTAGAGCTGAAGCGATGATGATAGATGGTGGCTTCACATCTGACTCCGTCATTTCCCTCGACTTTACTTGTCTTATTTTGCCTTCGAAAAGTCTGTTCTCCTGGGTAAGCTGTTGAAGTCAACGGCTTCGACGAAATTCAGTTTCTTCCAGACTGAATGGAACATGGGGAAACGTTACCCAGCGCCTCCACCAAAATGTCACGTTTATTCAAAGTGCTATTCGAACACAGTAAAGATGCTTTGATAATAAGCAATAACGTTTATTACTCAGGACTAACTATCTCTAAGTTTACAGTCAGGAACTGCCTCTCGCAGTTCCAACACAAGCTTTTAAATTGTGAGAGAACATTCGAAAAGTATTGAAATAATACAGAAATCTGCATATTTTACAGATTTCTCAAATATATCGACATAAAATGGACGAAAAAACATAAAAAACGAAAGCGAACATAAAAAGGACAAAAAAACATTTTCAGCCTCGCGCAGGATCAAACCGATGTCTTCCCGTTCGGAGTCGTTGACTTTATTCACTGAGTCCGTCAAGTTTTTGATCCGAAATGCGGCAATATTACAATTTTCTAACGTCTCGACATTAGAAATAAACATTTCAAATGAAAAAATATTTAAAACAAGCAAAAATGACTCGAAACTTTTTAGATTGCAATTAAAATCAACTATTATTCTGGTTATAAAGAAAGTCTACTGATTAATTTTATACTAAAGAAGCGACATACATTATTCACAGGTTTAAAAACCTTCGGACACCTCGGGACAAATATTTCGTATCAGATTTTTAATCTAGAAAGTCAGTTTTATAAAGCGATTCCAAGACATGATCCAAAACCAAAAGTACCCTAATATTTTCATTTGAAGTTATTGCTTACCAATAATAATCGTCCAAAAATACCAACAATTGCCACCAATAATAATGTTGATATCAGTTTTTTTACCATAAAATAAATTAGCAAAACATCATACAGTAAGAAAATAATAAACACAAGCGAAAAAAGTATGAAAGCAAGTTTGTGAAAAAAAAAAGGTTATTCACAAAAATTACTTCATTTAATGGAAATGAATTAAAATCATTGCATCTACGAGAGCTTGTTAGGGATCGGCCAATATTTTGTAAAATCCTTGAGTTTTCATAAAATAAAAGTTTGTGAAAATGAGCATCTACCATATAAAGTTAATTATATAAAACACAGAAATCGAAATATTTAGATATTTTGAGAAGTATAAAAATCAATTTTCATTTCCTTCTTTACATTATAGATTTTTGAAAAAATAGGAGAGCATACAAAAATAAAATTTTAGTGAGAAAATTAAGGAATTTCGAGAATTACAGGAAAATTTTAGAAACAATAAAGAAACTTAAGTGTTTGAATTTAAAAAAAGCCATTAACAATAAGAATGCAATAATAAACCTTTTCTTTATATTGTCACGAAGGTTCAAGTGAACACACCGTTGGCTTTAAACAAACAAGTTTATTGAAGGGAAGTAGTGACTTGTAACCTTACAAGGTCGAGAAGTCGCCCACGACTGGTGGGTATAAGCTTTTATACAGTAACAGAATATTAGAGAAACAACTAATTAACATAACAAATAAAGGTCTAGAATGTTGGAGAACATAAAGAAATAAATTTAAAAAATCCATACTTTGGATACAACAGCCGTATCGAACCCGCAACCTCTGGGTTCGGATCGCATGCTTTGACCAGTCAGCCACTGGGCTCGTTGGTAGGATTTCTCTTTGCGGCAATAATATATATATATATATATATATATATATATATATATATATATATATATATATATATATATATATATATATATATATATATATATATATATATATATATATATATATATATATATATATATATATATATATATATATATATATATATATATATATATATATATATATATAATGACACACAAGATTGTATACTATAATTTAATTAATCTATATATAATTTCTTAAGAATATTTAGTTAACTCCCAAATTTTCACCATGTCTAAGTTAACAAAAAAGCCAATCCCTTATAAACATTTAAAGTGGAAGCATTTCCGAAACGGCTTAGTTTGTGAACTTTACGCGGGCCTCCGTGGTAAAAGTATACCGTGCATGGCAAAATCCGACGGACCAAAATCAGCGACTTGGCAAATGTGGTGCACCACAGGTGATAGATAACAGAGGTGAACGACAGCTACGGAAATGCGTTCTGGCGAAAAGGCATGTTACTGTTAAACAACTGACTTGCCCTATGAGAAAAAGGACTACCAACAGTGTCTCCTAAACTACTATTTAGCGAACGTTGGTGCGTTTGTGAATCCTTAGTAGATGCCTACTTCATGCACCTATGTTGACTACAGTCCATCAGCAACGAAGACTGGAATTTTCACGCGAACAGCAGGATAACGCAAGCTGTCTTACAGCTGGCAATGTATGTGCATGGTTCGAAGAGCAGTAGGATGAGTTTACAGCATTCTCCCCTGGCCAACAAAACTCAGCTAACTTAAACCCAATTGAGAATCTGTGGGACCATCTCTATTCCTTCACGTTTCGCTGCAGTCTGCTCTGTGAAAGATGGTTATTCTAGTGTTGACAGGTGGTCACATTAATGTGACTGAACTGTGTAGTTATTTTGATGTTATTTCGAAATGCGGAAGTTTGCAATAAAATTGTTAATGTTTCAGTTATAGTAGTTGACAGCTCAGTGTTTAAGGACTGAGTATGTCATGTATTCTAGGTAAACCGAGAGACGATACGATTCGTTTTATATACACGCAAAGCACATTTATTAGCATTAAGATACACAGGCACGAACGAGCATAACAACAACTGCACCGAACATGTACAATACGAAACTACGGAACCCAAAAAGTAAACAAAGCACGTGCGCGTCACACAGCTTGGAAGGTTCTCTAATCTGTCTGTTGCCAGATACATAACAGTTCCTTCCCGACAAAATATAGAGTCACAGGTCGAGTCTCGTTGGAGGTCTCCTGATTCGGTTTGAGCGTCGGAGTGGCACATTAGTTTTCGGCTTTCCGGAAGCGTCTGGTACAGGCTTAGGTGGTATATCATCACTTGGAGTGGCAGGTACAGGTACATCTTTAGGTTCAGGAATAACTTCAGGTACAGGTGCAGACGGTTCCGATTCAGCAACATCATCGGATACTGGCTCATCTGGAAAATTCAATTCTTTATCGTAAATTGGAATTTCAGTTGCTGCTTGGTATAATTCAATCGACTTCCCATATTTCCTTATTTGATCTACGTGTCTCTTCCAAATTTCATTTCCAACTTGTATGCTATAACTCAAAGTTCCATCTCGGTTTATAATTGTTCCAATTTTCCATTTGTTAGGTCCGGAATAATTTCTTACGGGTACTTTGTCCCCTTCCTGAAACTCACGCAAGATAGATTCTATGTTAAGTCTCGAACTCTGTTTCTGAACAACTTTGTCTCTCAAATTTGGTTTAAAAAGATCAAGCCTAGTGCGAATACATCTCTTCAAAAACAAGGCACTCGGAGTTTCTCCCGTGAGAGAATGTGGAGTTATTATATACTGTAATAAAAATCTTTGTAATTTCACATTTAGATCTCCAGAATCACCTCTACTCGATTTCAACGAAGCTTTGAATAATTGCACTATTTTTTCTGCCTGTCCGTTCGTAGCAGGATGGTAAGGTGCTGAAGTTAAATTTTAATATTATTCAGTTTCAAAAAATGTCGAAATTCGTAACTAGTAAAACTTGCACCGTTATCATTAACCAAAGTTAAGGGAATTCCATAATGAGCAAAAAGAATACGAAGATGATGAATTGTAAAACTAGCTGTAATATTTTTCATCGGAATGACTTCTATACACTTCGAATATGCATCAGAGACTACAAAAAACATTTTCCCCATAAAAGGACCAGCGTAGTCAACGTGTATCCTTTGCCAAGGTCCATTTGGCCATTCTCACGGATGTCGATTTATCCTTGCTGGTTCGTTCCTCGTTGCGATACAAGCTGAACAGTTCTGAACAAAATTGGCTATACTGGGATCAATACCTTGCCAATAGCAGTAGCTTCTAGCTATGGCCTTCATTTTGACAATTCCAGGATGTCCAACATGAAGTTCTTCCAAAACTTTTCTGGTACTTTTCAGGAATGCATACTCTATGACAATACATTATGCAACCATTTTGCAATGAAAATTCAGATTCTCTACCTTTCCAAGGCACAGGTAATTCAGTTCCAGATTTTAAACTTTCATACAGTTCGAACAATTTCTTATCAGTTTTAGTAGCGCTATCTATGTCAGTTGCTGTAACAGACATTAATTCAACTTGCGAAATATCTGTCACGTCTGCTTCAGTCAAGTACTCACAGTCCTTGTCAACCGCTAGTGGTAACCGTGAAAGTGCATCGGCATTGCCATGATTCTTAGTGTTTCGATACTTGATTGTATAACTTAATGCTTGGAGAAAAAGTGCATAATGAACCATTCGTGTTGCTGATAGACATGGTAAACTACGATTAGGTGCGAAAATTGATATTAGGGGTTTATGATCGGTTACGAGATCAAAATGTCGACCAAATAAATATTAATAAAATCTCTTTACTCCCCATACGATACTCAATGCTTCCTTATCTATCTGCGAATAATTGCGTTCCGTTTTAGTCAATGACCTTGATGCAAACATTGCTGGTTTTTCTGAACCATCTGGCATAATGTGACTTAAAACTGCTCCTATTCCAACTGGTGATGCATCAGTTTGTAATACAAGAGGTAACTTAGGATCATAATGGCATAAAATTCGGTCTGAAGACATTTCTTGTTTCAATGCCTTGAAAGCTTTTTGACATTTTGCAGTCCACAAAAATTTAGTACCTTTCTGCAGTAAATTATTGAAAGGAGAGACACAAGTAGATAAGTTGGGAATAAATTTTCCGTAGTAATTGACTAAACCCAAAAAACTCTTCAAATCAGATATAGTTTTTGGAACTGGTACCTTCGTAATTGCATAGCTTCTTTCTTGTGTTTTGTGGAGGCCAAATTTATCAATTGTATGACCACAATAATTCACAGATTTTTTAAAAAATTCACTTTTCCGCTTATTTACTCTGAGACCATACTCTTCTAGTCTCTGTAGTACTAATTCAAAATGCTCTTGATCATTTCTCCCCGTTACGGTAATATCATCTAAAAATACGTGTACCCCCGCGATGCCTGATAAAACTTGTTCAATGGCTCTCTGCCACACTGCTGAAGCTAAGGTTATGCCATAATTCATTTTCTTGTAACGGAACAAACCCTTGGGAGTATTGATCGTCAATAGATGTCGGTACTGTTCATCAACTAACATTTGAAGTTATGCCTCAGATAAGTCGATTTTAGTAAAGCACTCCCCTCCTGACAGTTCGGCAAAAATGTCCTCGATATGGGGTAAAGGATACTGCTCAATTTTTAGTCCCGGGTTGATAGTCACCTTATAATCACCACAGATTCGTAGGTTCCCATTCTGTTTCAATAAGTCAATAACAGGAACAATTGGTATAGCCCAATCACTATATGTCACCGGCTCAATGATGTCTTCTGCAACTAACCTATTAAGTTCAGTTTCTATTCTTTCTTTTAAAGCAAATGGTACTGGTCGAGGTTTAAAAAATACTGGTTTGTAATTAGGTTTCATTTGAAGACGGCAACAAAACTTTTCCAGTTTCCCGATACCCGGAGAAAATTTTTTCTCATACTTTTGAAGCAAGATATTTAATTTATTGGTTCAAGAATTACAATTTTCAACCCGAACTGCTTTAATTGAGCTCCAGTCTAATTGGAAATTTTTCAACCATTCACGACCAAATACTGCGTTTACTTTTGCATGTACCAAATAAATAGTTTCTGTATTAATTTGATCTTTGTATTGAATTTGCACCACTGCTTGGCCAGCTGATGTTATCATAGAATTATCGAAATTCCTAAGCAATAATTTGGTAGGCTTAATGGCTACATCCGGGGACAAAGTTTCTTAAATTCATTCACATTCATATAACTAATAGCAGCTCCAGTATCTAATTCAAATAAACATTTATTCCCTTCAACAAAAATTTCTAATAAAATATTATCCCTTGCATGTCGTGGCGATTTAACGCTATTAACTGGTACAGTTTCAGAGCAAGATTCTATTTGTTTAACTGTTTCGTTACCTTTTGAGCGGCAGACTTTTGCCAAATGCCCGTTCTTTAAGCAATTCCTACACTGAGTGTTCTTGTGCTTACATTCGTGAGCTAAATGTTGAGTACTAACACATCTGTAACATTTCCGAGATTTATCAAACTTCTTTGTAGGTTCAGATTTCTTAAATTTAGAAAAATCTTTTTTGATAGTTTTATCTTGCGAACTATGTAATTTTTTTATCGATACCATTTGATTCTGAATTTCACACACATCTCTCTGAGCAGATTCCATTGCAAATGCAATGCTCTTAGCTTTTTCGTATGTTAACTTATCCTCTGCTAACAGCTTTTTCTGTATATTTTCGTTTTTGAGACCCATCACCAATTTATCACGAAGCATCGTACTTAAATTGTTCCCAAAGTTACAATGTATCGACAGTTTTTGTAATTCGGCACAATAATTTGCAATGGACTCACCTTCAAATTGCTTCCTCTTGTAGAAACGAAACCGTTCTGTCATCTCTAGTGGTTTAGGATTCAAATGTTCCAAAAGCAATTTTACGATATCTTGATAAGTCAATTCAGAAGGAATGTTCGGAGTGGCCAGATTCTTTAACAATTTATACGTTGTTGCTCCCATAAGGCTTAAAATAGCAGGAACTTTCATTTTATCTTCGAACCCATTAACAACGAAGTAAGATTATAAACGTTCCACCTAACTGGACCAGTCTTCCACAGACGCATCATAAGATTCAAAATTAATGTTCGAAGATCCCATTCTCGTCACCAATTCTTTTGACATGTATGCCAGGTAGACCGAGAGACGATACGATTCGCTTCACATACACGCAAAGAACATTTATTAGCATTAAGATACACAGGCACGAACGAGCATAACAACAACTGCACCGAACGTGTACAATACGAAACTACGGAACCCAAAAAGTAAACAAAGTACGCGCGCGTCACACAGCTTGGAAGGTTCTCTAATCTGGCTGTTGCCAGATACATAACAGAGTATTTTCAAAGATGATATCTCATGTGTTATTTATGGTTAAGAGAGAGAGAGATGTGTAGATTATATAATAATTATTAACTTCTAAGACGGACCAGTGTCTTTTTAAATTATTTATTATAGACACAAACAAATCTAGCAAAGAATATGGGGTTTAATTTCCACTCTAGAAACATAACGATTCTCCTAAATTTACAAGCTTCATTTGTTTTCTAAACAATATCACGTGACGTGAGTACATGCGAGAACACCAGACTTACCGTACTTGGTGGAAATATGTTTTTGCGGACTCAATGTGGCCAATAATAAAAGAACTGAACTCCCTAGAATGGAAAGTCCCAGCTGAATCTGAAGCCAGAAAACTTAGGCAAATTATTTGCTTTAGGGACCTCATCTGTGTGGGTAAGCATCTCCAGTTGTATGGAGTTAACTGGCATCTTATTAAATTTGGTAGATAGAAAATCCATCCTTCCCAATGATTGTTTATAAGCCTGGTAAGATTTTTATAAGCCTGTCTAGCAGCCTAAAAAGATTCATAAATTGGTGGTATATAAGCTGCACAATAAAGAACAGGAGAAAATATGCTCTGCTTGGGAAATAACTGCTTTGAAAGAAATGGAATTGGCAACATCAGAAGAAAAGAGATTGGCTATTGCAAGAGGTGATATTGATAAAGACCTAGATTTTTGTTTTCAAAGGAAATGACAGAAAAGTTTTGGGGGGAAAGCCGAAAAGCCTGATATGTCCAAAGAATTATATATTGAAAAAAAGGAATTATTTCTTAAAGATCTTCAGCTTAATGAAATGCAGCTAAGAGAGTTGGAAACATTTACAAGAGGTTAACGAGATTGTCCTCAATGGTTGCTTGAAAGGCGAAAGCGATTAACTGCCTCCAATTTTGGAAGTATTTGGTGCAAATTTCCTCATACAACCTGTGAAAATATTATTAAATCTTTGCTATATTCTCATTTTGACAGTGAAGCGATGAGGTATGGTAGAAATCATGAAGATGATGCAATTTTGTGTCTTCATAATTTAGGGATTGTAATAAGAAAATGTGGACTATTTGTAGACATCGAGGAACCATATTTAGGGGCAAGCCCTCGTGGTTTAATTGACAATGATGGTATCCTTGAAATTAAATGCCCATTTTCTTGTAAAGATTATACCCCAAAGGAAGCAATTTTAATTAGCAAATTTAAATTTTGGAATTTAATAAAAGAAAAACAAATTGGTAACATTAACAGAACACAAATATTTTTACTAAGTGAAAGGGCAGTTACATATAACGAAAAAATATATTGCTTGTTTGTCCTATAGACACCGAAAAGCCACAAAATCGAAAAAGTTTTCAAGGACGATTTATTCTGGAAAGAAGAAATGCAGGATAAACTAAAAACTTTTATCATGATTGCTTGTTACAAGTAATAACAGATCCCAGATACACGCAATCAATGAAAATAAGAGATCCTCTTTCTAGAATCGAAGCTAAAAATAAAAAGCAATACGGCAAAATAAAGTTAAAATAAATTTAAAAAGAAAAAATTCTCAAAAATTGTTTGTATTAACAAATACCATAAAACTTCTTAAAATAATAATTTATTTTCTAGCTATATCTAGAAAAATGTACATATATGTCCATATTGTAAATATAAATTTCTTATCTTTAAATGTAGGATATCATATATATAATATATATATATATATATATATATATATATATATATATATATATATATATATATATATATATATATATATATATATATATATATATATATATATATATATATATATATATATGTATATGTATGTATATAATGTATGTGTGTATGTAATTTAATAATATATGGTTGAATGATTGTGTGTGTCGATATTATAATGTAGTTATACGTTATTATTTTATGCATTTCAAATTTAAAGTCTTTAAAATAAATAGGTCATATGGGAAAGAAATATTTTCCAACCTTCTTTGAAAGACCTCATTGTAGCATAAGAAGCATGTTACGTTAAAATGTCATGAACTTCCAGATTTTTAAATTATGTATAATTATCGAAATATGATTATATTAACTACCGAAGATTAATCCTAATCACTACTGTACTTGGTAAAAGAGATGTGAATTACGAATATTTTTAGATTTGACAGTTAATTTATGAAATCCCAAACACGTAATAGAGACTGCAATAAAAGTCCATAACTTTTTCGAAATGCGTTCAGATTGCTTTGCTGCATGACTACTATCATGACATATGTCGTTGCCAATCAGCATAGGTTATTGTATTGTTATTGGGGCTCTTTGTTAATGTCATATTCACGTGATTCCTACACTCTTTAAGAAAATCGAGTGGATTTCACTCAGAAGGAGTGAAATTTCACTCTTTCATTTTCACAAAACTCAACCAGTCTTTAAGATAGAAATTCACTCTTTTAAATGATGCGGGTAAACCACTCATTTTAAGAAGAGAAACAACAAATCGCTTAAAGGAGTAAATTAGATAGAAATAAGAATGAATTTGAATCTTTTATAGAAATATTGCTGATTTTTTTTTATATTAACAATTTAGTGCAGAAATTAGGTTTTGAATTCTTTATTTTAAAGATTTTTTTTGACAATTACAATATAAAGATGTATGATTTATTTATTCAATAGTATAACAGTATAATTGAATATGACATTTTAATTGATTTGGATAATTAGAGTGGTTTTTAAATTACATACATTATTAAGCAAATTGTTCAGCCATTTATTACATTATTTATATTGATTTAGTTTTACGTGTGAGTGTAGCACTCTCAAGAAAATATCGTCACACTACTTATTTTTCAGTTTAGTTTACTATGGACCTATTAAGTACAAAATTAATTCTTACAAACTTTATTAAGGCAACAAATTGTACACAATTTAAAATATATAAATATTTTATATAAGTAAAAATAATTTAATTTCTTTTGAAAAAATTATTTATTTATTGTACAGCTAAATATTTATTTTTGAATATTAATAATATGCTTTTTTGAAGTTACAGGAGGATAAAGACAAATATAAGTAAGTAATGTAAGTTGTAAGTGTTATAATCTCTTAATACAAAAAAGAAATCGCATAGAAGATATATCAATAGCTTGATAGAAAGATGAAGAATATTTTTCTCATGAAGAGATGTTTTGTTTCGTTACATCAGATGACATATTCTATTGTTGACGAAAGAAAAGTTCCCTAGATAATTCCTAGCATATTACTAGAGTTATATTTAAATGTAATCAGACTGCATACAAGGCCTTCAAACTTCTGATGGTTTCAGAGAAAAATCAGTATACTGTGTATTAATTTGTAAATTACAGGAAAAATTTACAATGTATATACATTTGATTTTGCCTCAATATTCATTAAAAGTCAACAATTATTCATGAAATGCAATTTTATATTTTAAATGTACTTAATAAATTTAAGTATTCTAAAACACAATATCTCCAAATGTCGAGTACCCGAAACGTATTTTAAATACCTTCCCATGTCGATCCAGATTTGGATAATTATATTGGTTTTTAAATTACATACATTATCAAGCAAATTGTTCAGCCATTTATTAAATTATTTATATCGATTTAGTTTTACGTGTGAGTGTAGCACTCTCAATAAAAAATCGTCACACTACTTATTTTTCAATTTAGTTTAGTATGGATATATTAAGTACAAAATTAATTCTTACAAACTTTATTAGGGCAACAAATTGTACTCAATTTAAAAAATATATAAATATTTTATATAAGTAAATTTAATTTAAGTTCTTTTGAAAAAATATTTATTTATAGTACAGCTAAATATTTATTTTTTAATATTGATAATATGCATTTTTGAAGTTACAGAAGGATAAAGACAAATATTTAGATTATTCTGTTGAACAAAACTGATTTATGTTTTTGCAAATAAATCTTGTTTTATGATATATTTTCCAAGTTTAAATTAAACTGAAAATAACTTCAATGAAACTAAGAATGAAATTAAAAATAAAATGCAAGATTATACAAAAAACATTTATTCAATTTTTAATGTAGGAAAAATTAAATAAAAATATGTATACAGAAATTCTAATATTTATGATGTCAAATTAATACTGGAGCTTGACAGTTTTATTGTGACTTAAATAAATCAAAATCAGAATACTATTAAAATAAGAATAAAAAAGATAATATGCATTTTAATGCTTGTATTTTGCAAAATTTCGATCTTGATCGATTAATCTGTTGTTTAAATTAAAGTCCCAACTGAATCATTTTTCATTTTATAAATTATATAGTCCATGAAAGAATAAAATAGCAAGTTTATCATCGTACTTCACATTAAATACATGATGACATTTATATAAAATATTGAACGCTTTTTAATCTTGCATATCCGACATCAATAAAAACACAATCCACACATAAAAAGATTTCATATTCAGGTCCTGCTTTTGACCACAGCAAAGCAAGAGTAGTTGACTACTTATGAGCGTTCTTCCTCTTCTACAGGTCTCTTCACCTAATTCGAAAAAAAAAAAATCATAATAACTAAAATTTCTATAATATTTGTATTCTCATATATGTGTCTATGTAAACTTTAATACCAAAAAATTTCATAAGAATAATACTTCAAAAAAATAAAGCCTTATTTATTAAAAAAAAATAAAGCTGCAAGAAATTAGATGCCTACGCAATTATATTCTATATTGAAATTATATTCAGCCTAAAAAATACTATCATCCTGAATTCTCACATGTTTTTTCCATATTATAAAACAAGTTTTTGAACATATGATGATATTCTAGGACCATATAATGCAGGATATTTTCTGGGAAAACAGTCAGCCTCTGAATATCAAATTCCAAATCTATCTGTAATAAAGAGAATAATCATATATATTAAATTAATAGAACTTTTTATTGTAATTAAAAGCAAGTGTAATTTGTTAAAAAATGGTATTCTCATTAATTAATTAATTAAAACGTAGTAACTTAAGTTACTAAATTAATAATTATCTTGTAGTTTTTGAAAATTTTTATAAGAATGTGGCAAAAATGATAAATTATTGATATAAAATGAAACAAATATGAAATAATTTTGCTTTGTTATGAAATGGGTGTAGCCCCTATCATAATTTACAAAATGGATTTTTAACATTAGATAAAAAATATGTTGTACATGTATACATAAATTTAATTTTAATGTTAAAGCATTTTGAATCAATCAACTATAACTGAAAAACAGGTAAAACTAAATGAATAATTTTTTTTACAAATTACAACAAAAAAATTTTGAAACTATGCTTTTGCATCACATTTACTAATATTCAAATACAATGCAAGTAAAATTATTTTTAAAAATACAAGATAGAAAACTACAATATAATAAAAGAAATAAGCATTACAGCAAGTTTTGTAAAATATAAGTTTCAATTACTTTCTTTTGGATCATGCAATCATTAAGCAAATATCAAAATAACAATGAGATTTTTCTTCCATTTTTATAAAAAGAAATTTTTTTCTCTGCAAAATTTCAACTAATTGTTTTTGGCATTAAAATAATTTAAAATATCTTATTCACATGCAATAAAAAACTTGGAAATCCATGAACAGCATGTTTCATGTTCTACCATTATAAATGCAGATATACAAATTATGTAAGAAATTATAAATTTTGGTGTGCTTGGGTCATTGTGACATTGTTAGAAAATAATCTTGATATAAAAGTTTAGAACTTTCATGGATATTTTAAAATTCATCCGCAAATATGCAAAAAATACAGGTACAACCCATGCTTCATTGAAAGCAGCAAATTTTGGATACTTAGAGAAATAAATTCTGTAATAGAGTAGAACAATAGCTGGTCTATTTTTTTCCTCACTAAATGTCATTTAGTTTAAGACATTTTCTTCATAAGTTCAAATATTTTTTCTCAATGAATTTCACTAGGCATTTCATATTGTAATCATTTTATCTGAAAGGAAAAATACAGACATATACACATATGTGTTTACTCAAAAATATCATACTTGTAAAAACTAGTTATGGTCAATTGAATTATAAATACTGGATATTTATTTTTTAAGCAATTAAATTCAAGTTAAAAAGCTAGAAAATTTTAAATGAATTATAAATTTATTATAAAGACAATTAAAATTTGGTTTTAGCTGTAAAAATCAAACAAAACTTTATTTCAAAATAGATTTAAAAACATTATTAAAATTTCTGAAGCTAATTACCCAGTAATATTAATTGCATGAATAATAACAATAAAGTTTCATTATTTTAAAACCAACTTTAAAAACCAAAAACTTTAATAAGAGATTTTAACTGAAAAAATTAATTGGAATTTTAATGCAATTTAATTAAGTTACCACATTCTTACATTAAACGTAGAATATTACATTTTACATGCAAAATGAAATTAATACTTGTAGTAATATCAATAGTTAACATTTTCTCAGTCTCCATAAAACTTTTTTTTTTTTTTTGATTAAACATTATACAGAATCTACCAAATCAGCCATTTCTTCCTTACATTGCATTTCAACATCTTCAAAATAACAACATGTTTCAGATTTGCTTTTGCTAATTTTGTTTTTTATTTTTTTCTTCACTGATGAATATGACAACCATAAATTACGAATATAAATTATATTTCCATCAACTAAATTTTTAGTTGGAAAAAAAATTCTAAAATATTATACAAATTAATAGTAGATTTTGAAACATAAAATTTTGTTTTTGTTTTATTTACGAATGCTTTTACATAGTAACAATTTTTCAAATTGTCATTGAAATTTTAATAAATAAAATATATACTGTCAAGTAATATTCTGTAGATTAGTATTTGCTTTATTGTATTAACATTCAAATTAAAAAGCCTCGAATTTTATTTATGAAAAAATTTATTTTTATTCATTGGTAAAATGTTGTATTTTATATTATTCGCAACTTCAATTCAGTACAATAAACTATATTAAATAATATTTTTATAATATACATTGGATATTTAAATCAACGAGAAATTAATAGTCATATTCACGCAGTTTCGAAATTAAAAGAATTTAAATATGCATTCATTATAATTTACTATTAATTTATAATAAATTAGATTTTGTGGCAGAAAATAGTATTTGAAATAAAAAATAAAATTTCCAAGCAAATTTTTATATTATTAAACATTATCAATTAGGCAGAAAATTCAAATATTATAAATATTACATGAATTAGAATTCAATAGAATTCATTCATTTACACTTTCGAATAGGAAAGTTTATATCAAGGAGAAAAATCTCAAATATAAAGATTTGATTTCGTCTTTCAATTAATTATAAGAAATAAAGACTTACCGTAATGTTTCTGCCCTCCTTCTTGTTCAATTATATATATTTTTTATTCTAATAGATCGCCTTTACAAAATGAAGTTTTAAATTCTTCCATTTTTATCGAAACTAAACCGAAAGCATAGAGCCACGTGATGATTTAAACCAATCAGAGCACATCACAATTGCTTTGTGCCATAAACACGTCAAAAAAGAGTAAAAATTGCTTTGAATCAAGGATGGAGTGTTTCAATAAGAACTTCTCTACCCAATTTAGTATAAAGGGATTCATTTTTTATCTTTATGGAGTACAAAATATCCGTCGCTCATCGAGTGGTGAAAAACCACTCGATTATTTTTAACAGTGTATAGTTTATCTAATATTATAATAGAAAAGGTAAATGAAGCACATTTATCAATTAGACTTGGTGTCAGAAACAGAATGATAAAAAAACTTCAAAACGTACGAAAAGGTTATTAGTGAGACATGATTTAGTTAAACTAGGTTAAAGTTGTCAAAAGAAATCAAAGGTACCCAAGAAATTATTTATAGACAAACAATTCTTCAAAGAGATTAATTGGAGAGTCAAATTGGTCTAACAAACATGGTGTAGCAATCAGATTTCAAATTTTAATTTAAATATAAAGATTGCTTGATGAAATTCATACAGTAGAACTCTCCAAAAAGAAGTACAGAAATTGTATTTAATTAAAAAACATTTTTTATACACGGAGTTTCCAGTATACTTCAAAGTTATAAAAATCTCGTATTCAGTAATTAGATTGGGAAAGAAGCTTATCCAAAGAATCTGGATTTGTAAATTGTAGATGGAAAATCTAGACGCATTCATATCCGTGTTAAGTTTAGCGTACATATCAGGATATCGAAAACATGCCAAGCTCTTTCTTTCAAAGCAATAAAGCTAATAAATGGTTCGAAGGAATATGTTTTGTACAACTTATGATAAACATGACATTTCATAAGGGTATCAAATGTACTCTTTATGAAGTAATGTTAGGGATACTTTTAAAAGTAGATTTGAAAACATTTTCCTTTCCAAATGACTCCATAAATTTGCCTAAAACCGAAGAAGAAATTCAAAATTTAACAGAAACATTTAACAACACTTCTAATAAAACGAATAGTGCAATAGATTATATATATATATATATATATATATATATATATATATATATATATATATATATATATATATATATAGTCAAATATTAAAATTAGTGATCCATAGCTAAATGACCGCTTACATTTTAATCCCAATTTAGTGGTTTATAATGAGTATAATGAAGTGATCCATTTTAACAAGACAGTATAGGCAAAAGCAAGGAAGAAAATATAAAAAAGTGCTGAAAAAAGTTATGAATCGCGCAAACAAGACCTTGAAAATTTTAAACATTAAATTTTCTTTCGGTAATATTGGTGACAAAGTGAAACTAAGACAAGAAAACAAGATGTAGACACAATAAAAAGTGACCCACAAATTTTATTAAAGATGCTATCAGAATTTCACAAGGGAGACATTTATGTTTTAGGGACAAAACAAAGGATATTTTACTAGTGTTATATAAGAAGTAAGTTCACAGTTTGTGGAGGAAAATTAATTATCTTAAAGATTTTCCAGATTAAGCATTATCACTTCCAGATTGGGTTAAAAAGTCTGACACATCGTTAAATATCTTCTGATTGTCAGGGATATTAAGGATGCGTTTGCTAGGCAGAATGCATATCTGATAAGTACAAATGTATAACATCTGGAAAATACAGAAATATAAAACAGAGCAGACTTAAATAAGTAAATTTCGTATAAGAAAGCGAGTACGAAAGAGCTTTAAAATTTTAGCACGTACAATTGTATTAATTAAAATAAATAAAGAGAAAATCAGCAATTTTATTGCCAAGCAGTTTAAAAGCTGTGGCAAAAAAATTCTTTTATATTTTCTAGTGACTGCATCATTTCTAGAAGCACACAACGGTTCCCGCGAGGACATGTCTTACTTACCACTTCAATGTTTGGCAAAGTGGTGGATTCTAATGCAGAAATCATTACATATACATGTTTTGTTGACCCTCTCAATTTCTGTACACAGTTCTCTCCATGAAATTCATACCAGTTAATTCCGCAATTTTGTGATGATATATGTTGCTCGGGAACCATGTAAAAAAGGAACATTTAAGCCAGCTAAGCACTTTTATCTATATTTCTGCTAAATTACTGTGATTTTTCAACATTTACATTCCTGAATGAAATCTGCTAAACGGGGTTCCCAATTTGACGTACAACATAATTGATAGAAGAATATTTAGGGCTCTGGTTTAACATTTCTTGAATTCAAAACCCTGGTGTTATGCGATCCGTGCCTAGGGCTAATTGGCACCACGGTATTGGTGTCTTAACGGAGCCTCTAGTTGCCAGGCGAACTTCTAGAGTAATTTGCCTTGCCCAGTAACTCAGGCAATGCTGGGTGGACTTATATTACCTGAGCTTTTTAATTGTTATCTTGTGGCTGAAAAGACACAAGAAGTAACAAACCTTTCTGCATTTGCAGGTGAAGCCTCTGAAGTAGACCTTGCTGAAAAAGACAAGGGAACTCAGAGGCAATCTTGTAAAGCAATGAATCCTTCACTTGAGGTAGAAATGACCTCCAAACCATCTTCTTCTGGTGAAAGTCAGGATGCTATCCCCAGCATGATTGACTTTCTGACCAGATGGGACTGTTTCAGCAAGACCCTATCTGCTGGAAATGTCATACGCAAGAGGAAACAGCAGAGCATATCATTTACGAATGTGTAGACTCTTGCCTTCCCTAGATTAACTTCTTTAGGCATCATCCATACTAGAGAGTTACACCTAGACTCCATTAAAGGGTTATCGGACTTTTTTAATAAAGTGGGTGACCCGAGCAACTGGAACTAGGAAACATTGGGTTTGGAGTTAATGGTACAAAATGCTGATAAATGTAGAGTTGCCCAATGACATACAAACCCAATTCTAAGAAGAAGAAAAATGCCCATACTCAGGTGAGCGAAAAAATCCTTCTAGCAGCAAGTTAAATCTTTTTTTACAGTTCTGTCATGTAGTTTTCAAACACGTCATGTGTGTGTATTTGTATGTTATATATATATATTTATACTTATATATAAATAAATAAATATATATACATATATATATTTCATATATATATTTCATTGCCATATATATATTTCACTGCTGCATAGCTGCTCAAATTAAATTGTTATTAGAAATTTGTCTTCCCTGCCGACGGATCTTGCTTCAGATCAAGATGAAGGTATAGATACTGATTGTCATTGACGTAAGTCTCTTAAAATTTTCAAGTTTTGATATTAAACAATAGAAAGGAGAGATTGCAATTCCCGTTTCGGAATGTACATCCAACACTGGACATGCTTTCCAATTCCCTTCCTTAGGACATGTGAACACAGCCCAATTACTATGCATAATACTCTTTGAAATCTGTACGCGGTTGATATTTAAATTTCTTACAGTAATTTTCAAATATTAGATAATTAATAGTAAATAGTAATAATAACGAAATTTCAAATATTCATTAGGTAGTGTCCGCAATAACCTATTATGCAGTTATACGGAGACCCAAACATGTAGACAAATTATTAAGGATTTTACCCTCTCTCTCTCGCTATGGATCATAACAAATCAAAAACTTTCCACAGTGCAATTCTATTGCAGATTTGGAGTGTTATGTATAAACTAAAATCATCTCTCCCAATATAACTCTCATTGACAAAAAGTTCTTTTGTTATTCCATTTGTTTGGTGTAGCTGCCATTTTTTTTGGTCACCTGGTCCAATCAGATCGGAAATTACTGTTAAAAGTGTATTATGAACCACTAATAACATTCATCTCTGAGGTGGGATGTGAACAAACTACCTATTTAAGCAAAGGCTAGAACGATAACTATTTGACATCCAGCATGGCCCCGCACACCAAGGAAGAGGCAATTAACCGCTAACAAACTCTACATGCATAGGTTATCTCATTATGACAGGTTTAATTTAAAATATTTTCGGTCGGATGACGTATGAAATCCCTAACCTTCTGAGCAGAAGAGTGATCTTTCCACACGAAGCTGCTACAGCTGTTCTGCTTTTCTCGTACTCCTAACTTTATGAATAGAAATTTTTAGTAGCAATTACAAAAAATGCTTTTGTACGAGAAACAACAACTTTATTTTTTAAAAAACTTCTTAATTTTAAGTAAAAATATTAAATTCTAAATAACAGTCTGTAACACTTTAAAACTAATTAAAAGTCTAAACATATAAAAAAAATTATCATAACATAATACTTAATATTAAAAAATTGTTTTTAAAGTTTTTGTCTATCACGTGTAAATTGCGATGTTTAGAAATAATTGATTTCACTAGTTGTTATCTCTGAAGTTCGAAATGCTCACTCCAACAGACACCCTTGTGTGTAAATGTATCAGCATCTGTCTTACATCGGGATGAAACCTCAAGCCATTTATTTCAAAGATGGCTAGCTGAAGAAATTGGTTCAAATATTTGATTAATTTTGAGTCATTCGGTAGACGCTCTACGATGACTTTGAACTTGAGAACTTATTCTATCGGAATCAACGATTTAAAACAGACACCAAGTTACTACGAATACCCACACTTGAAATAGAAACCCAACCAATAAACTGATGAATTTAAGCCAGAACATCAACCTTCTGTTAAGAATCGGAATTCATCTCCCAAATTTCTTAATATATAGTTTAATTTGTTTTCCCATCTTTCATAAACAAATACTCATACGGATTTACAAACGCTTGTTTAATTTAAATAGCTAATAAAATGAAAATTATATTCAATCTTAGCCTTTTTGCGAATTTTTTGTAATAAAATCTTTTTCTGGAACTTTGTTCTAAAAATTCTAAAAATTAAAATAAAAAATGGAGTATTTCATGGGATTCAAATACTCCATTTTTTTTAATTATTTTTTTATACCATAACTTGGTTTGTTTTCGTATGTCACTATACGAACAATTTTTAGATACAAACATGAATTATAAATATATTTGATAATAGATTGAAAATTTCCTTAATGCGAAAATTTTTTACCAGTTTCCCAATCTACCAAAGCCGCTAAATACAGCTTACCACATTTGAATCTTGAACCTCGGTAAATCTCTTGCTTTCTTTAGACATAATAAAATAAAAAATAGTATTTTATATACTTTTTATAAAGGGCTGAAAATATGAAGAGGACAAAAACTGTCGGAGTCATTTAAAATATGTGTGCATATATTTCAAAATTAATGTTCAAAAAGGTTTATATTTTTTGATTTTTTCCTCTATTGAATTTTATATTTTGATGATAGTAAAACATTTTTAGAAGAATACCATTCAATGTATCATTCATTTCAACGTTCATACAATTTAGTTTAAATAAATGAAATAAAATGTGTATTGATTTTGAAACGTAAGTATTTTTATAAAGTATGCAATATGAACAATACAAATATTTTAAGCATTTACAAACTATACAATCCGTAATCATACTAGTATTTTTGAAAATTTTTGTAAGATGTCTTATAAGATTTATAAATTGGTATTATTTAAATTCATTTTAAAGACTTATGGGAACTTGATATTAAAATGACTCCATTTCTTTGTAAAACATCTCATAATTTAAAATGAACTAAAGGTAATTTAAAGTTATGTAAAATATTTTGAAATATATTTCTGTTTGCTATAGATCTCTGAAACAAATTTTCTATTTTAAAGAAAAACATTTAAATTTTTTTTTAATATCACATGATTCAGATTTTTCTGACTGTTTTAAGACCACAAATAATTTGATGTTCTGATTAAAGAATACAATATATTAAAATATTTCCTAATACTATTTTAAATCACAGCATACATTAGGATAAAGAAATTACAATTACTGGATTTGTGAAAAATTATAAGCAAACGGAGGTTTAACATTGTCGAATCTCAAAATGATCACGATTGAAAACAATTGTTAATAAATGTGATATATTTTTATGAAATGGTTCAAAATTTCGAGAAAATAAAAGCAAAATTTAGAAACAACAAGATTTTGCCTCGTCCATTTGATCGAAAACTTTCTCATTAAAAGTCAACATCGATGAAACATTATTTTTTCAAGAGTACATTTTGTATTCCAAACTTTGATGAAATAACAAAAATGCATCAAGATTGTACTTTAGACACTTCTTGTTTTCTTTTAAGCAATAAATGTGCGTTAAAGAAATAGAGAAATGTTGTTAAAAAAAAGAATAATCTTGAATAATAATATTAAAATAAAAAAAAACACATGAAATTTTTGAATGACGGTATCTTACCGAATGTCGAAGAAAGAACCAAATTCAGAAGGTTATCTAAATAACTTTAAAATCAAATTTACACACACACACTCAATCGTAATAAATTAAAATTGCCATCGATGGAAAGGAAATTGTCTTTAGAATTATCAAGATATTGTAATGAAAATAAATTAAAAAACGAAACCTAAGTGACACACTCGAAAATAAAGTTCTTCCGGTCATCGACATTTTTTAATTTACTTTGCCAATATTGATACTCTAAATTTTGCACCTATTTTTCCTCACACAGGTGGAAGGAATACCACTATTTGAGATTTTCATCACCAACTGAATATTTTATTTAAATTTGAGGTACATATTTTTATGTGTTAATTTTTTTATTTATTTACAAGGGTTGCCTTTTAAGTTTCCACAAAAATAGGAAGAAGAAGAATTTTTTGGGAACAAACTATTTAATTGCTTCTCAAAATATTCACCTTTAAGATTTATACACTTTTCCATCCGTTCAAACTAATTCTTAAAACAGTCTTTCCACTCTAAAGTTGATATCTCAGAAATATGGATTTGGAAAGCATCAACAGCTTCTTAAGGTAATGAAAATCGTTGCCCAGACATTTTTTGTTTCATATAAAGGAACAAGAAAAAGTCATTAAGCGAAAAATCAAAAGAGTATGGGCAATGAGACATATCGATATTTTTACCTTTAAAATAATAAATTGTTTGATGTGCTGTGTGGGAGCTGGCGTTGTCGTGATGCAGCATGATGCGGTGGTTTTTGTTGTTTTTCCTGATTTCGTTGATGACTATTGGCAAACAAATTTCTGTATACCATTTTGTGTTAAAAGTGTTTCGATCCTCTAAAGGAATGGTTGTGATATGTCCCGTAAGGCCCAAGAAACAAGCAATCATTTGCTTGGAAGTGCTTCGACAAAGAACAACTTTCGTAGGATTCGGTTCATTTTGAAACACCCTAACAGTGTTTTTTATGTTAGTATATGCCAGAAACTAAACAAGATTGTTCTTTAGTTTCCGGTATATACGAATGTATCCAAATTTTGTCACCTGTAACGATATTGTTTACGGATTTTGCTGTTAACAATTTGAATTTTTTTATCATTTCTTTACACCAAATTACACAAATTTCTTTTTGAGCTTCTGTCAAATTGTGCGGAATCCACCCTGAACAATTTTTTTAACAGTTAAATGTTTATGCAAAATCGAATGTATTGCAGTCTGTGATATGCCAAGCGATGCTTCTATCTCACGATACATGATATGCCGATCTTCAATAATATCGCGCACAGCATCGATGTTCTTTGGAATCACTACTGATTTTTGTCGTCCTTCACGAGATTCATCTCTGACGGACGCTCGACCACGACGAAATTCCGCAAACCAATTGTAAGCAGTCTTTTCTGATGGTGCTTCATTACCCAAAGTTAACCGAAGCGATTCGACGCATTCTTGACGAGTGAGGCCTTTTTTTAAATCATAAAAAATCATCCAATGGAAACCTTCACGAGTTATTTCCATTTATAGAACTTACTTGCTTCTTTGGAACACTCACTGTAAACAAACATCGCAGATAATTTCTAACATGCCACTGATTCCAAGAGGAAAAAAAAAATGTGAATTTTACAGATTGTTTGAAAACAAATTTCAGTATCGCCCTCTGTCGTCTGTTTATAAAAACATAAAAGGTAACCCTCGTAGAGCTTTATTTTTTCCGCCCATTGGTAGCAGCAGATTTTTCTTTGTTGCTATGGTGACAAATGCGTACGTAATACATTCCCGCGCATGTTTTCTGTTTGATATTCCAAAGATTATGTAACGGTGCTTGTGGTTGTCAATGAACCATTTTCACTTTATTAAAGGATGAATTTGAGTTTTATCATAATTTGAATTCTGAAAAATATTGTTTTCATTTGAAAACTATCCATCATTATGGAAACTAATGAAGCAACTACGTCTGCATCTCTCTCCGACGCTGATTGTAGTGAAGAAATGTTGTCAATGTTGAGCCAAATGGATATATCACAATCAGAACAAAACAGAAAAAAATCTAACATGAAAAAGGTTTTATGCGGGTAAATATTTGTTACGTTTTATTTTAAGTTTTACAATTTATATTCAGTTTTTAAATTGTAGTAATTATTCTAAAACATAGGTTGATATAGGCATTTGTTATGGACATAACGATTGCTGCTTATCTTAAAATGATATTTTGTGATCCAAAATTACCTAAAAATAAAAATATTACATTATAAAATTTTTTGTGCTTTGTTATCTCATAATACTTTGTTTTACTATAAAATTTATCAGTTTATATTATTTATCTAACTATAGTTTATGTTATTTATTCAACTGAACAAATTAATTATTACACTTGGTATTCATTGAAGATATTTTTTGAAAAAAAAAATTTCTAAAGCATTGGTGTTTTGAAATATTAGGAACTTTCCTGCATCATTGCAGTTTTGTACAAAAATATTCCAAACATTAAGCATTTCAAGGTACTTATACCCCTTTAAATGAACGAAGAAAATTCATTTATAAGTCCATAAATCTCGTCTTTAGAAAGGAATTGATGTCTAGCCAATTTCTTTGTGATATTAAGAGAATAGTCAAGTTGCACAAAGCTCATATTTAAATGGGGAGAATGTTTAATGAAGGTAACATATTTCTGTTTAAGGAATCAATATTATTGAATAAAAAGATGCACAATCATGGTGAAACACATATCTTCTAACATTTATTTTTTTATGTATTTGTGGAGATATTTGTTAGTATATTAGTTATGTGTGAAGCTAGGGTGGAAATTGAATAATTAGACCAATGGTTTATTAACTCATTGATACAAATCCCACTTTGAGTGTATGTTTGTAGAAGTTTCAAATCTAATTAAACAGCATATACTAGTTTGAATAATTATCATGTGCAAAAAGTATTAGTTGAGTAAAAAATAAAACAATTCATTTTTGTTGGTTTTCTGCCATTTCAGCTTGATATGGCAGTGTTCAATTGTATATTTTGAAATACACAGCAAACACTACATTTCGATGTCATTGTTATTTTACAATTGTGGGTACAAGACTTTCTTCAAATGCAAATACTTTACTCTCTTAACATTTGAACATAAAAAATGGTAGGTACTTTTAATCACTTGGTATATGAATTGAGATATAATTGATAGCCACCATCTCAAAAGAATTTGAGAATCTCTAACATATTCCTTTCTTTTGTGCTGTTTTTATTTATCATGTTATACAACAAGAACTTTTTTTTAAATTTGTACTTCTTCATACAGAATTATAAGCAAGATAAATTCCTAAATTTTAAAATGCTAAATTCCTTCTGTATCATTTACTATATTACACAATTATATTTGCTTAACATTTTCTCAATGGTAGATTATCTGAGATAAGCATTAAAAATGACCTTTCTGTGTGATTTTTACTTGTAGATAATTGCAACCTCTGAAATCCCATAGATTGCCTAAATATAAAATAATAAGTTGGGTCTTTTTTTCTTGAAATGTTAATTATAGATGATGCATTTTCCTTAATTTAACCTGACTTTACAATTCTTGTGTGATAATGTTCTTTTATTAACTTTATTTTTCTTCCTAAAGTTTATTTTTTGTTAATTTACTTTTTATTGACTAATAAAAATATTGTCTAATTTGATAATTCAATTAAACAATATATATTAAATATAATGATGTTTATTATATCAAATCGGCATTTCAAGAGAATGAATGAAAAATTTTTGAAAAGAATATTAATAATTTATTCAGATTTATGATAATTAATTTTATTATTTTAAATCTACAAGTGTGATAAGATATATAATAAAGTATATACATATATATAGAAATTTCAATCATTCATTTATATACTGACTCAAAGCTGACAATTCTTTTGATTCTCAGTTGAATAGTAGTTTTGATATCAGACTCAAGTATGGATTTGTTGTGCAGAAATCCACTTGAAATATAGGTTCCAGTGTATTTAGCCTTCATATATAAAATATTACCATAAGCTAAAAATTTACTTACTAGCTTTTTGCTTATGTCTTAATTCTCCTCGTTTGAACTCTTTAAATATAACATATATGAGACTAGTTTTTAAATGTATGTTGAATATTTTATAAAAAAATGGTTTTTCAAAATTTTTCTTCACAAAAATTCAACTTTAGATTCACAGGCTATTTCATTACAGTCCAGAGAAACAATTGCAATATGCTTTCATTCCTACCTTTTAAGTATAGATCAGGAAAGGCCAACCTGCGGCTCTCTGAAAGATTATTTGTGGCTCTTGATAAATGTACCAGAGTTCAATTTTCATTTTTCTGTTGTTATATTTTAAAAATTATAGTTTCTCGATATGTGCTTCAAAATGTCTTAAATTACTGGCAGCAAATATGAAAGACTATGTGCAACTTTGTAACAAATTTCATTTCTATCCAAGTTAAGAATGACTTGACTCATCAAAAATTTCAGTAAATGGACATAAACAATGACATCATCCATTATTGACCGACTCTAGACTGATTTTGAATTTTTAAACTTTCATTGCAACGGTCAGTTCACATTGTGCTCTGAAGGAAAGAATTTATATCATTTATTCTATGGATATAATTTGTTATCTGGAATGTTTAGTATATTAATTGTATTTTTTTTCATATTAACTAACAAGTGTTGTTATTGTTTATATAACACAAAATTTGTTTTTCTAAATTTATTCATTTATTTACAGCTTTTTTAAAAATATGATGATAGAGGAAAGAAAAAAAAGGAAAGGAAATGCTGCCAAAAAATAGAAGTTTTAATAATGAGTTAGAAGACAATTTCTATTTTTTGACAAAATAACAAAAAAGCACTATGCATTATTTATAACTCTACAGTCAAAATTTTTAAAGCTAGCAATTTTAGTGAACATTAGGAAATCAATCATCATTAGTGTCAAGAAATTACAGATTAAGATCAGATAAACTTGCTTCTTTAAAATCAAATTTAAATAAACTGTCAATTTTAATGACCCTTCGCAATTAAGTTAATAATTTGGCTAAAGCCAGTTTTGTTACTACCTGGAATATTGCTCATTCAAAATGCCCGTATGGAAAGGGAGAGTTTATTAAAAAAAACTTAGATGATATACCTAAAATTTTAGATCCAAATAATGCAGCATTTCACAAAATTGTTCCTCAAATTCCGATCTCCTAACATACAACTGAACAATGCATAACTGGAATTAATACATCTCTTTAATATAATATAAAAAATGATTTGAAGAACTGTATTATTGCATTCAGCTTAGCCTTTGATAAATCAGGAGATATCACAGATCTTTCGCAGTTAGCGGTTTTCGTGTGTTTTGTTTCACCTCACTTCATTATTAAAGAATTATTAGATTTAGTAACATATCAAGAGTCAACCCGCAATGTCAGTATTAAAAATGCATTTAGATTCTATTATGAAAACTTGTGATGTGCCTTTAAATATACTTGTAAGCAATGCAACTGATGGGGCTCCAGCAAAGCTAGGTAAAAATTGGGCTTTTAAGAGATGATTCTCAAATTCCATAATTCTTACAGATTCGCTATATAATTCACTGAGAATATTTTGCTATGAAATATTTAAATTATCCTTACATTATGAAAATAGTGTTACACATTGTAAATTACATTTGCACCAATGTAAAAAATCATCAACTATTCAAAAATTTCCTTGAAGAAGAACTTCAAAATGACATTAATTTCTTTTGTATTGCTACATGGTTATGTAGCTACAACATATTAAATCAATTTGTAGATTTGTTTGATCAAATAACTTAATTTCTAAAAGAAAAGGAAATAATCTATTCAGAATTAGACAATAGTAGTTACAAAACTTAATGTTTTTTGACTGATGTCATTTAACATTTGCAAACACTGAATTTACAATTGCAGGGAAAACATAAAATGGTAAGTAGCCTATTACAGTGTATAATTAAATTTTAAACTAAGTTACAAAAAGACATTAAAAAGAATACATTTTTATGTTAAAACATTTTGTTAAACATTTTAAATATGTTTGTAATTGCAGCTCAAGAAAAATTTTAAATTTTGAAAAATGTTTGGTCTATTAAGGAGCTTGGTCATCCCTGGTATAGATGTTTGTAGTAGTTTGGAATCAAATTTAAGCTGTAGCTACTTGTCTAATAAGCCCTTGTTTGTGAAAATGACCATTGAACAATGAACAATACAAACTAAACCCTGCTGTAGAGCAGTGATTTAAACTTGTGATCTGAGAGTTTCTGTTTGAGATTCTGAATGCTGAAGTTTAATTTAAAAAGAAAGCTATTTTATTATATAGTCTTTGTTCTACCAAGGTTTTTCTTAAAATACACTCTTTAAGAAGTAAACTGAAGAACTTACTTTTTTAGTGTTTAAAAAAGTTTTTCTTTTTTTTTATCTGAAAATGAAATATAAAACTTGAAAAAAATAGCATGTATTACTATTTTTGGAATTTTTTTCTAAAGCTTTCATATAAATAACAGAATGTTTGAAGTGTTAAGTTCTATATCCTTTAAAACTTAATATGGAAAATCTTGAATACTTCCTTTGTGAACTCTTTAACAATTCTTTTAGTGCAAGCTATATTTATAATCGATTAAGAATTTGTTTTATACTAAATTAAAGTTGCTAAATTTTGGTATAAAAATTGACATTAATTTTTTGCTATGAAATATTTAAATAATTTCTTTTTTTTTATATAATTTCTTTCATTTTCATTAAAGCATTTAGATAATTTCTTTAATGTTAAACAATGCTGAATAATTATTTTGATAAAAGTTTTAATCGGGTACCCATTATACTTTGGCAGTTTTTTTATTCCAAAATGTGACTAACAAGATGGCCACTATGTGAAAAAAGGTCTACAAGAAATTAAATTTTATCGCTGAGATATATCACCAAATTTTTCTACAGACCAAGGGGTAAATAATTCTACTCTGAACCCTTATTCTTTTCATTTTTTTTATTCCTATTTACAAAATTTTCCAATTATTTTTACTTGAATTCTATTCTTATATTGCATTTTAAGAGTTTAAAAATGCTATGCTTTTGTTATACATGCTTATCTCTGTTTTAGAATTTTATTTTATTTTTCATTGTAGAAGTGATGCAATTTAACTTTATATTATTGAATTGAATATCTAGATTATACAATTCATTTGCATCCTTGCTTATTTCAACAGATACTATTTTGCATATTATGCAGTGCTATTAAGTTTGCTGTGAAAGAAGTAATTTTTTTAGATAAATATTTCTCTCAAGTTATAAAAATAAATTGGCATAGTTGATATTATGCATTGTGTTAATATCTCTTCTCACCAACACAAACTGTAAAAGTAAGACTATGTTTATTACAATCATTATTGAGTAATGTTTTAGAATTTAGATGAAATGTTATTCATCAATTTTTTCATCTAAAAAGTTACTTTTTAATTCTCAGTTTTCTATAATGTTTTGTGAGACTTTTGTCATTTTAAAATATATCTAAATAATTATTTTCATATTAACAATTATTAGGAAGCTGTTGAAAAATTTAATGCTTCAATATTTCTTTTTAAAATTACTTTGTAAAGCTGCTGTTTCAGAATGTTTTAGAAAATATGTTAAAATAGAATTACAAGCTGGTATTTAGAAAAAAAATACTTTCCAAATTTATTCTTTTAGATTATGGCAAAAAAGATTTTCTTATATCTGTGTTAATATTTGATATTATTAGATTATGCTAAGAAATATAATATCATTAGCACATAATAATATTACGTTTCATTTTTAATTTAAATAATTCCCAATTTGATTTATCGATCTGGTAAAAAATGGAATTCCTTCAACGTAGCATAGGAAAATTATGGGCCGAAATGTCTAAGCAAACATTTAAATTGAAGACCGAAATTATCAATAATGACTCTGGAATATCTTGAAAAACAGAAGCTTTAATTCCCTTCAAAATTTTAAACATTACTCGGCGAGTGCGGGATGCATTCTGAAAAATAGTTTTAAAGTTACACATTAATGCGAGTAGTCACATGACCCGAAGCAGGAACAAACTTTGATGTGGTGACGTCACTCGCTTCTTTTCTGATTATTGGTTGTTACAAATAATATAAAAATAATCATTGTTATTGCATCATTTTTGTAAATTCTCAAGCAAGAAAAGCTCTTGAATTAAACTTTTAAAAGGACCCTTGAAAATTTTTACATACTGTAAAAATTCTTTAGGATTTTCTCTATATTGTGTGATACAATTTTTGTTATAAACCCAGTGGAAAAAACTTTTTTTTTGCATTATCATTAAAGTAGTCTCAATGATGTATTAGCTCAGGATAGTCCCAACTTTATCAACAAAATCATAGTTTACCATACTTATTTCTGTTTATATATTCTGCATTAAAACTACTATCTTTCTGAGGAGAATTAAACTGTACTATATCAGAGGAAAATAAAATGTTTGTTTTTTTTCTGCTATATTAGAAATGGGCTTGCTTTACTGTAGCTATATGTTGAACATTAAAGCTTTTTAAAAATTTATCACATAATGCTTTTCAGAAGAATTTTTCATAAATTCTAGATCATATTCTGATATTACATGAAGAAAAATTAAAAATATTTTTAAGAAACATCTATCTCCCTTAATTCAGTAATTGCTGGTATATAACTTTTTTACTTTGAACAGTTTTACTTCTTGATCTCAAAGGTCCTATTTTTAGCTCTGATAAGTTAATAAAATGCATTTGATGATCACTTACTCCAATTATTTTATGTGATTTATTCTCTCCAAATTATAAAGTTAATTATAAATTTCAACAATTGTGTTTAATATTTCAAATTAACTGGATAATTGACAAAAATGCCATTTGTTCTTGCTTTTTCATGCAAGTTGAATTGATGTCATCTTATATAGTGCGGCATACTCTTGTTGTGCTATCAAAATAAGGGAAATAGATGGCTTTTATAATTTAAGAGCAGAGACCAAGCAGAGGACTTCCAAAAAATATTCTGCCAATTCCACAGGTACTATATCACTTGGTGGATATTGCAACAACTGTGCATCTTAAATGTTTTAACTGTATTAAGCTAACATAATGCATCTTTGACTTGATTGCTATGAAACTGAACACCTTCTGCTGGCGGGAATGATTTTATTCCCAACCTTGCCATAGCAACCTCACATCTACTATTTATAGGTAGAGCAGACTTCTTTAATTTCCTTTCAGTCCATAGTTTTTACAAATTCTTTAAATTCCTGTAAAACGCCTTCCAAAGCGATATATTTCTCTTAAAAATAATTTTAAAAGATGAAAATTTTTCTAAAAGTTATTTATATATATATTTATTTTTTTTCCCAACAATCTTTACCAGTTTATTTTCAATGTCACAACTGGTATAAAATGAATCCATTTTAATCTATTATGTACTTTATTACAACATTCCCATCAAGTAAACATGCAACTTCAAAATTATACCATATTAAAAGGTTGAAGCCAAATTATATTATTTACATATGCAATGTATGGTTATGGTGTATAAGATAAAAAAAAACTATGCTGGATTCATGTTTTAGAAAAAGTTTATGTTCAGGTCTTAAAAAAAATAGCTCCATTTCTGTTTGAAATCTATTTTCATCTACTGTTTTGTTTGTGTGTGTGTTTGATTCTGACTATATCGAATATTGCCTATATGTTCAGATTTATTATGATAAAGTAAGGGTATGCATGAAAATAAACTTTTATAAAAATAAGAATTAATGCAAGATTGTAATCGTTCTACTTTTTTGTAATATGAATATAATTTACATTCTGTGTTTGTTTGTCATTATAGCAAGCTTACTGAGAAGTGAAATTTGTTTAATGATGAAGAGTCCTGTGTTTTACAACAGTTACTAAGTTTTAAATTAAAATTACCTTTTTATAAATAAACGCAATATGTATTTTGCAAACTTTATTGCTATTCATTTTGGATTTTAAAGATAGAAAAACGGTTGATAATTTTTAAACACTATCCATTTCTACTAAAGCAGTCAATTTATATTTATGAATAGTAAAATTTATAAGTTATTTATTATAAAATTTGATGTCATATATTGTGTGTTTAAATGTAGTGCATAATTTCAGAACTATTGGTAAACGAAATTTAATAAACCTCTAATTTATTTGCCATGAATAACTGACTTATATTTGTGTAGTTTTTGTGTATAGGTTTATTATCCCTAATTTTTGTTATTAAAAAAGTTCAACAGCTGTTTTTTTTTTTTTTTTTTTTTTTGTAAACAACATTTTACTTTAAATGTGGGCTTTCTGCATTGATACGAGATTTGAGAATAAGTATAAATCTATAAAATTGTCAAAAATTTAAATGTTCACCCTTTTATTAGTGTGGGATAGGATATTAAATACTGGATTCAAAACAGCTCAAAATAATAATTTTAGTGGCATACAGGAAAAAATTATTTCTTGTTTAATCAACTTTGAAGTTTATAAAGAGATGCACAGAGAATTAACTTGCATTAAGAATTAACCATCATGTCTTTCTAATGACTTCATGCTATTTTAGTTAAAAAAACTTTACTGTACGAGTATTTATAAATTTATTGTGTTTAGAATTTACAAACCCCAGTATTAATTATTAAAAAAATTGACCGTGTTCAATTTAAGTACCTAATGTGTAAGCTTAAGTAGTATTTACGAAAAATACCATTCGACTCTTGAAAATTCAGTCAAAAAGAATTTCACAGTATCAAATAATTACTGTAAATTCCTGATTATCTTCGGGATTAAGTGGTGTGGCTGTCATTGGTAGTCCTCGAAATTATAAGATAGGGATACATATCAATGAAAAAAATGCATTTTAACAATTTATGCACTGAATAGCTAACAGAAATGCACTTATTACTTGAAGCATAATGAAATTATTCCCTAATCAAAAATTTTTTTACAACTTGTATTTTTGAAAAATCTTTCCTTATTTTGCTGTTTTTTACACTCACAATACTTCTTTTTAGGGATTAAAACTTTTTGGAAAATTCATAATAGATAATTGTCAGTTTACTGTATTAAATATATATTACAAATTATATTTAGGTTAATTGAGTTATAAATATAAAAACTTATTGGTTAATTCTCATAAGTATATAATTATTTCAACAGAAAGAGATAAATATAAGAAAAGAGTATATATTTTATGCTGTACATTAATATTATACTTATGTATATCATTTTTGAATAAATTGTGGATATATATATATTTATAATAATAATAATAATAAGCTAAATAAAAGAATACAACAAATAAAGCATTTTAAAATCTTACAATTTTAAGCCTGTCTTTTATTTCATTTATATTATTTTATCATTGTGCAATATTATTAATATATTTCAAAAATATGAAAATTGCTTGCTTCTTTTAAATATGAATATTTGAACATTTAAGTTGTTTCTAAAATCCTCCTATAATTTTGAAAATTCTTTAATATTATTTTTAAAATTTTATTTTCGAGTGCTTCAATTTGTTCAAGAAAATTCACTTTGTTCATGAACCTTGAATTTTATCAGTTACACAAAATTGTCTTATTTGTAAATAATTAAATTGAAAATAAGTAACTGAACTAAATATAGTTTATATATCTTGTATTATAAATTCATATGTATACATGTTATGAGATTATGTAACTATATTTATTGTTCTTGATTTTTCTTTTATTGATTTTAGCTTGTTTTCTGAGCAGGTCACAATATATTAATCCTGTAATTTTCCCTTGTAATTTTTTTAATATTGTTTTTCTGTTTTTGGAAATATTGTTAGTGAAATTTATTTTTATTCCATTTATTCTAGCATTTTTCTCCTTTTTTGTTCACATTTATTAAAAATTTCATTTACTAAAATCAAAGAAATTTGTTTTAAAAAAAGGAACATTTTGATTATCTATATATTGATTCTCAAAGTAATTTTCAAAATGCAAATTATAACCTACTATAGTATTTCAATCTATAAATTTATTGTTGGAAATAGTTTGTTTTAAAAAAGTTATGTTTTGAAAAATTTAATGAGCACTTGTATCTAAACCTAATTTTAAAGTAACATTTACTTAAAATTCACTTATTCAATATTAAAAAATAGAGTTTCGGAGATAATCTTTTCAAAATTTATTTTATAATTTCTTATTTGTCATCCATATCTCTCTTTCATATACTATTGTTTCTTGCTTTAATTTTTTCAAATACATATTGTGATCTCACAATAGTTCATTGTAAATAAAAATTAGGCTAGAATTTAAAAATATTTATTCTCTGTTGTGTCTTTTTCAGATCAACAAAAACTGTTTCAAACTTATATGAGGAAAATTGGGAAGAATCTGAAAATTACTTCAATGTTGTAACAGAGGAAATAACAGATGAAGATTTTCAGCTAGCACCATATCTTTGGCCACTGAAGAATGTGCTAGAAGAATGTAATTTCTTGTATGACATTAGACCAAACCAAAATGTTAAAGAAAATTTTATCTTTTTGCAGGACAATTACATGAAGATGTTTTTTGATATCTATCCTGATTTTATATGTGTTGATATATTATGTGAACTACCTAAACTTAAACTAAATTTATATTTGTTTACAGGCATTGATACAAATGGTTCTTGTGAAATACTAGCACTTGGTTTCCTCAAATCAGGTGATGCAGGAATAAAGTGGCTACTTGATACTTTTATAAAGCATAACCAAAAATCTGTGGATAAGATTAAAGTTATTTTATGCAGTAAAATTCTTAGGAATAATGAGGTTTTTACAAATGCATTTTCAGGAAAACCTATTTTAACAAGCTTTTTTCATTTTATGCAGTCTTTAAAAAAAGATCTTTCTTCTATTGGTTTTAATGCCAATGATGAAAACACAGAGAAAGTAATGATGATTTTTGAAAAAATTTTTTTAGCCTCGCGCGAAACTGAATGGTCTTATTTATTGATGGAGTTAAAACACAGTTATGTATCCTTCTCGATAAACATGAGAATTCTGGAAGAAATCAAGGAGCATTTAATTTTAAATAAAAATTTTAACATTAAATTACTTTCGAAATCATTTAATGTCTTTTTGTATTCAATCAGAAAATCATTAAGAACCATTATTTGTTCTTTTGACACTATTGAAGAAATTTTAAAATTTTGCTCCTCGTTCATTGAAAATAGTAGGCGGGATAAATTTAAAAATCTTGTTTCTACTTTCGAAAAACCACTTGTGATTGAGGAACTAGTTGATTATTTTAATTATTCCCAGATTTTGACACCATTTGCCACAAAACTAGTTTTTGAGCAAATTGATAGCTCTTGTTTCATGACAATACCTATTTATGATGTAGAACACATTTTCGAGACTTCTGTAAATTCTTGCGCTTGCAATTTCTATTCTTTATTATCATTACCATGTAATCATATTTTTTATTTAAGGAGAATTAGGGGTTTTCCTTTATTTGATGAATCCATCTGTTCAAGGAAGTGGATTAAAGCAAATTATATTAATGTGCTCATTGAATTATTTAATGTGTTTTTTGAGCAAATCGTTGTTACAGATTTTCAAGAGTGCAAAAATTATTTTGCCATAAGTGCTGAAGTGTGGCCTCTTGAATGCCCTGATGACATATCTAAGCAACGTTTTATTTTGCAGCAACTCATGCGTTCTTGGGATCAAGAACTAAATGTAAATATTTGGAAACCTCCAAGTACTGATATGTCTTCTGATTGCTGTTATCTTTTAAGTGTTTTGAAAACTTATGGAACTTCAGGCAGTTTTACATTTAAAACTTTTGAGCACTTATATGGAATGTCGTTGAATGATATTTTAAGTTTTGATGATAACACAACTTAATTCTTTTTAATCTGGAAAGTGTAATCTAAAATATGCTCTGTTAGTTTATATACAAAATGATTCCTTAATTTAAAAAAATGTTTCTTGAAGTAGATTAGTAATATGTATTGCAGTTATATAGTTATTGCTAAAAGACATTCCCCTTCTAAATTGTATTGAAAAGAAACTAGTTGTAGACTTCTATTTACCTTTGGTCTTTTGCTTAAATTTTTTTTATAATTTTACTCTCTAATTTGATTGCATTACAAGAGAGTATGAATTTTTTCTTTAATATTTTCATAACTGCCTAGAAGACAATTTTTATATTTTTATGTTATTTCAATTTTATTATAAATAAATTCCTTTATACAAAAAGAAATTTTTAACTACTGTATTAAATAACTTGATGTTTTCATATGAAATGAATCCTAATTTATAATGCAGCACTGTTTATATATATTTCATTTATACATTTTTAACATAATCCTTCTTGTATGCTCATGTTTTCATTATCTCATGTTAAATAATAAGTTTTGCTTTGAATAGAATATTTGGGTACAGCCATTGCTACAGTAAATTCTTATAGTTTGTGGTTGAAAAATACTGCAAAATGCTGAAAACATAATTACAAAAAAATGACATTTCGTTTAAAATATGGTATTTTATTTTTCCATTTTGATATTTGCAGATATCTATATGCACATAAGTGCGTAAAATAAGGTGTATGTTAACAATATATGTGTAATAACAGTGATTTTTTCAACTAAATGTTTTAATATTTACATTTAATAAATATTATAATATTTTTTCTGCGGTTTTTTTAAAATCCTTCATTTAATGGTTATAAATGTATTAAAATTAGTCATAGCTTTAATTGATTAATAAATTTTCCACTCTGTGTTAAATTCATATTTGCTTTGAAAAACATGTAAATAATGTATTATTAATTTTTAAACATTAGATTTATCTCAATATATTTATAAATATTTACATTACTAGAAAGGTTTGTGTAGCACAAAGTTTATTGTGATGAGATTTTGTTGTATTTAATTCTATGTGCCAAATATAAAAATAACTAAATGCAATTTATTATATTTTAATTTTTCTAAATTGCATATCCCTTTAATTTTTTCTGTTAAAATTGTAAAGTATTTACCTGTGACAAAAGAATACGCTTTAATGAATCAAATCTATAAAATTATATTTTTCAAAAATAATTTTTTAATGATTTTGAAATTTTTTATGATAACCTTACTTAAATCATTATTGTAAAATACTAAAAAAATTCTTGATTGTTTGTTTTTAAAAAATTAAAAATTATTGTGGAATTCAATTATTTATTTTCTGTTAATGTAAAATTTTAAAGGTTTTGAAATTAATTTATTGATGTTTATTTTATAAATTCTCTGAAACTTTTCATAAGAACACACTGTATTCATTAATATATGTATATTTGTAGCATGATTTAAGAATACATAATATATTTCTTGTTTTGATCAACTATAAGATATAATTATTTTAAATCTCTCAAAATAAGTGATATTAAATTTAGTATTACTTAAAATTTAAATTACTTATTATCTTGAGCTGTACATATTTAAAATAATAATATTTTCATTTAATATTTCTAAATCTCATTTTTACGTGAGTTTGTATTTTGTATTGTTCTTGTTTTCGTAATATTTTGTATTTTTCCTATCAGATTTGTTTTTTGTGTCTCATATCTATACCAATGTATATACTTAATTCATTATAAAAATATGTACACTAAATGCAACATAATTTGCATTTGTTTTGTGATATATTTTAACTACTGTATTGAGCAATGTTCTGTTTGTGTATGTCTGTTATATTTGTGATATTTTTATTTTATTTCCTTGTGAATATTTGCAATGTAAAGCAAATATATATATATATATATATATATATATATATATATATATATATATATATATATATATATATATATATATATATATATTCTAATAATTCCTATTTTATGTGAAACTTTTTTTAATATATTCTGAAACAGCTTAAAGTATATACTTTGCATTTGGTGCTGTTAGTCAGTCATGAGCTTTTTGACCTTTGTTTCAGTCGTTCATTTGATTTGATTGCCATTAAGAACTTGGTTATTATTTGTGGTTCTGAATCCACTTTAAACAGTAAGTCCAAGTCTTATGTAAAAAATTACCTCGAGCAACAAAGAAACATAAAATGCCATTTTGTTTTTACTCTAAAATGTTAAAGTAATATCTATTAGATTATTGCATCCTTGTTTAGTTAGTTGAACAGAAAAAGATAATCCAAATTACTTTTTTTTTTTTGCATAGATAGATTGAAATTTTTATTTTAAATTCACAACGATTTTTTTTTAATTTGTTATTTTTCTCTGCAAATTTGTAATAACTCCTTTTGAAATATTCTGATTTTTAGATTTTGATATTTGCCAAATTTTCTTCGTATATATTTGTAATCTATTTTATGAAAGAAAATGTTACTTTTTATATTAATATATACATCCTACATAATGGAAGAAAATATATTTTCTTATAAGATATATTGCACATTAGATCACATTTAAAAAATCTAGAATAACTTGGCAAGCAGTGTTTTCATAGAACTTATTTGATAATGATTCTATATTATTATTATATATATTTATAGATCCTCTAACAATTACATATAAAATTCATGACAATCTTTTTGTCTTCTAGTATTATTTTGAGTTTTCTTTTTTATTTAACAGTACATATTCCACTACCATTGATCTACCCTTTCTACTACAACTAGTTTATAATCATGTATTTTAATTTCATTTTTTAAGACTTATTTTCTACAAAGGCTGAAAATTTTTATAACAATAACGTATATTGTAAAATTCAGATTTTAAAAGATCTATTTAGAGAATTATTGGTAAGAATTATTTTTTCATATGAAATCTTTTATTATGTTAGATTATATCAATTGCATGAAATAATATGTAGTTAATTTTTTATATTTTTGTAACTAGAAATTTTTATTAATCTTCAATTCATTTTTAAGTTTAATATATAAGGTTAAGATGTTTGTAAAATTTCTAAAGATACTTAATATTTTTTGAAAAGAATGTTTATTTATTTATTTTTAAGATTAGTAAAAATAATATTAATATCTGTTTATACTAAATGAACTTTCTCATTTTGTTACAGTATTAAAACCTATTTGTAGAAATATATATGTTGTATGCGCAAATTTTTTGGAGAATGATGCGAGTATTTTAATTTATTTTACTGTTTCTGTAAATAATTATATATTTATTGTGTACATGTATAATGTTTAATACGAGTTACTGGAAATAAAAATTTGAAAATTATGTTGAATACCTTTTTTCTAGATTTTTTATGAGTAATTATTTTAACAATAAGAAATTATTTAAAACACAGTTGGAGATTTTTAAAAAATATTTTAAATTATGAATAAAGTATAACAGTTGAAACGAAATATTGAAACTGTTAAAGAGTTTGTTTTTGCCAATTTATGGTTTTTCTTTTACAAACAAACGATCTTGATACAAACTGTCTTCCAAAATAGTGGATTTCATAAAATTCCAATAAATGGGAAGGAATAAAATATAAAAAATTTTCCTTCTAAAGATTGTCACTGTAATATGATTGAACTAATTTCCCCTCCCTCTATGCTAATTTTAACATTTTTTTTAGGTGAGGGGGGCCTTATTTTGATTGGTCTTTCTCAAATACATAGTAATATAAAGATATAGTCAATATAAAGATACACCCTCCCAAGTCCTGCTTGCTGCCTCATCGTGGCGGGAGAGTGTTCCTGGACGGAATGGGCGAAGTACGTCGGGAGTTTTACTCCTGGTAGGGCCACCCTAGGCGTGAAGGCCATTCCAATATGTCCAGCTAAAGTAAGCAGGCAATATGGGCTAAGTCAGTCTTCTCCCTTTGGTGCCCCTGGTCCTCGGACCAATTGAAGCTGCTCCTTTCCAACTACCATGGAACCAATACTGAACTCAGATTTAGATACTACATCGCCCGTCGCGCAGGTTATCAAGGGGTGCGAACGAGGTTTAGGCAGAGGGCCTCGTTTGACAAGTAATTTACGGTGTCCTCCTTATGATAGAGCTTCTCTTAAAATTTTACGGTGCAACGTGAACGGCCTTTCTACCCCGGCCACGAGGGTCAAATTGGACCAAATTTTGGATCTGGCGGATTGGCACAGAGTCCAGATTATCGCCTTGCAGGAGACCAAACTTAAAGAGCATTCAAATCTTAAGGTAAACAATTACTCTATTTACCGTATGGACAGGCCCGGTGTGGGTGGTGGTGGTCTTGCTTTTCTGATAAGAAATTTAAATTTCAATAAAATCAGTATTCTTGTGCAGGATAGTAGTCTTGAAATGCAGGGCATTTCGGTTGTATGGAAGAGAAAATCAATAAACATCTTCAATATGTACCACCCACCTAATCCGGCACATTTGCCGCAAAATTTCCTTGACTTTCCGGGCAGGGGAGCCATTTATCTTGGTGACCTCAATGCTAAACATACTTCTTGGGGTTGTTCCTCGAACAACATGAGGGGGATGAACTGCATGCAGCTGCTGATGATAACGCTCTTATTTTCCTTAATGATGGTTCACCTACCCATAACTCTTTTAGCTATGGAACCTCCGAGGCCCTGGATATAACGTTTGTTAGTCCGGAGCTTCATCCTTTCTGTAACTGGTCAGTACTAAATAACATTGGAAGTGATCATTCGCTCATTTTGATTGACATAAAGGTTGGCAGGTTTTATATGGAGAACAGCAGAAATTATTGGAATTTTGGGTAGGCTCGCTGGGATGTTTTCCAGGGTCTTACTGAAACTGCTTTTGACGGACAAACCCTTGGCACCAACCTGGAAAGGGAATAGCTTTTCTTTAAGAATACTGTCAGTCTTGCTGCTAAGACCTCTATTCCTAGAGGTAACATCAAACGTTTCAGACCTTATAAGCGACTCGATGATGTATCTCTTACAGCACTTATTGTGGAAAGGGATTTGCTGCACCAGGAAATTTCTTCTTCGGGTAATGTTGCTGACAAAATTAAACTTAGAAAACTGAATGCCGAGATTAAAAGGCTTTATACTGTTCAAAAGAGGGAATCGTGGAAAAATCTCTGTAATAACATTGATGCTAGGGTCCCTAATACAAAATTATGGCGACTTGCCAAATCTTTTAGTAGTGCCCAGCCTCAAATGGAGGAGTGCAATATCGTGCTTGACACTGATGATCAGATCCCTCGGGATAACAAATCGGCGGCGAATATTTTTGGCAAATTTTACAACAGTGTTAGTAACTTGTCTTTTGATAGAGAGAATGTGGAGATTAAAAACACAGCCAGAAAATTGGCCCATAATTGTCGCTCCTCCTCTTCGAAAAACCCAGGTTTTGGGGATGGCTTTACTTTACATGAGTTGAGAATCGCTCTGGAGGCTATGGATTGTAGTGGATCGCCAGGCCAAGATAATATCCATGGCCAAATGGTTAATCATCTTGGCACTCATGGCAAGAGAAGAATACTGGTGATTTTTAATCTTTCTTGGCAACTTGGGCGACTACCTCGAGAAGGGAAGAGGGCCATAGTTATACCTATCGAAAAATCTGGGAAGAATGCTAGCTCCATGGAGAGCTATCGGCCCATTTCATTGACTTCCTTCGTTTGTAAGCTCATGGAGAGACTTATCCTAGCTAGATTGGACTTTTGTTTGTCCTCATTTGACCTGCTCCCTAGGGAACAATTTGGATTTAGAAGGGGTCATAGTACTATCGATCAGATCCTGTTTTTCTGTCAGAAGGTCAGGGATTCCCAGAATCTAAGGTCAACTAATCATACTGCTGCAGTCCTTTTGGACATGTCCAGAGCTTTCGACAGAGTTTGGAGGCAAAAGTTAATCATTAAAATTCATGACAGTTTTGGTATTAGAAGAAAAATGCTGTCTTGGATATCTGACTTTCTGCAGTGTAGGTCGATTAGGGTAAAGTACAAAAATACCTTGTCTGATCCAATTGGACTGAGACACGGCCTGCCACAGGGCTCAGTTTTGAGTCCTGTTTTATTCTCCTTATATATAGCTGGCCTCGAGAAGGTAATTCCTGACTCTTGTAGCGTAGGACCTTTCGCTGATGATGTTATCCTTTGGAGCTCTGATGCGGATGTGGGAGAATTGGAGTTCAATCTTTACTGTGCCCTCTCAGAGATTTGTTCTTTTGCTGAGTCACACAAAATGATCTTTAATACCTCCAAGTCTGTGGTTACTTTCTTCACCACTAACAGGCACCTGTATAGTTATCAACCTACAGTCTTTATGAATGGTGTTCTGTTAAATTACTCTAAAAATGTCAAATATCTTGGTTACACTCTTGACCAGGAGATTCTGGGCAACAGGCATATAGAGGCCCAGGTGGATAAATGCAGAAAAAGGCTTAATATTCTTAAATTTATTTCAGGACGAGACTGGGGGGGGCCGACGCTGATACTCTGAGAACAACATACATCTCATTGATTAGGACAATTTTGGAATATGGTTTTCCTATTTATTTCTGTGCCTCTGAAGCTAATCTTGACAAACTTGAACGCGTACAACTTAGCGCTGCAAGAATAATCTCCGGTCTTCGTAACAGCTGCCCTAGGAATATTGTGCTTTTCGAGAGTGACTTACCACCTCTTTCTTTGAGAAGAGGCTATTGTCTCTCAAAATATTTTAATAAGCTACTTTGCTACTATGATCATCACAGAACTTCTGCTTACCTTCACTCTTGGCACAATAATAGGCGCCTAAAGAGACACAGTCCTTTCTCCTTGACAAATGAGATGCAGTTGCTTACTGCCTATGTGGAACCTCATTCCTTGAAACGTGTCCCCTATTATATGTTGGATACTGATCGAGTTCGCTTTCGGACTGGGCTTCTATCTAAGGTGTGTAAAGGTACAGACGTCCCAGAACTGTAGGCAGATTGCCCTGAAGATGATACATAACATTCCAGTCTCAGATTTAAGAGTGTATACTGATGGCAGTAGGGGCGACGGAGGTATTTCTGGTAGTGGCATACATATTATGACACCAAATAATATAATAGACATAAAGATCAAGAATGCCGACAACTGCTCTGTGTTCAGGTTGGAACTCATTGCTATTTATGAGGGATTAAATTTTATTGACATGACTACTGAACTCGATTTTAATGACTTATGGATTTTAACGGATAGCCGTGCCTCTATACAGCACCTCTCCCGTTGGATGTCTATTGGGGATAAGATAAGCCTGAAAATCCTGGAACTTGTCAGTCGACTTTCTTCAGAACACACTATCTACTTCCAATGGGTTCCTTCCTATGTTGGTTTGGAGGGGAATGAAATTGCTGATACCTTGGCCAAATCTGCCTCTGCGGCTGCCTTGCATAATAATACTTGTCTAACTTTTTCTGAAATCTCCTCAATAAAGAAAATGGAAACCAATGCCCTTTGGAGAACCCCTCCAGTTCACACTTGGTACTTTGGAGTGTGACCACGTTGGGCTCACAGTCTAAATATTTCTAGGAAGCATATTATTTCTAGGAAGCAGCAGACGGCTCTATCTCGCTTTTTGAGTGGTCACATTAGTTCCCTCACCTTCCAGCAGGGTCGGAAACTCTTTACTGAGTGTCACTGGTGTAAGGCCGCAGAGGCTTCCCCCAACCATATTCTCGAGTGCCTAAATTTTACTGCTCCTGAGATTTTGAAGGACCCTTTACTGTTTTTAGAATTTTTGGAGATTTTTGGTTTTATGGAGTTGGTGTAGCTCTGCTACACCAACTGGGATTAGTAACAACAACAACAGATATAGTCAATATACAAAGCTTAAACGAAGAAGTATATTCAATGACTTGAAAGGAAAAAACCAGGTGTAGTTTTAAGATATTCCTCATTCTCTTCGCATGATGGCGCTGTAGTCATTGGGATAGAGGAAAGGTGAGAGTCCGCTCCGGCGGGTAGAGATTGTCTTTGACCAGCAAACCGAGGAGGTATAGCTGGCTCTCCTTCGTTATTTGTTGTGTTGGCCGCGTTCGGGCATAATCAAATTTCTATTAATTATAATTTTAACATACTATACTATTAATTACTAATTTTAATTTTTAAACAAATGTTTGTATTTGTTCGAGCTGTGCCTTCTTCTACACAATAGACACTACACCAGGAATTAATTTTTTTTTTTTTTGTAGATTTTATTTAGCAGTTTTTTGCGGAAATTACAATCATGATTGTATATTTGTTGTAAATTTTATCTCACAATTCTATAATTTTTGAGCTATATATGGTATATTTTTCTTATTACTCCATATTGAATGTATAAATCTCTAGAAATACTTCTTTCTTCATTCTTCCATCAGTTCGAAAGTTATGAAAATAATTTTCTGAATCTAAGAAAATTATTGCATATTTTTATACTGTCTTGTGAATTAACAGACAGACTTGTATCAATTATTGATCAATATTGTTTAGGTTACCTATATATTACTTTTTTTTGTTAATTATTTGTCCGTTTTGTCTGTGTTCCTTCTAAGGAATTTTTGCATAAAAGTAATTATTGCGACCTTAACTGCAGTATCATTTTGTAAGTAGTTAAATTGTTATTTTTATATGTATATTACCAAAATTTGCTGAAAACATTTCTAAATGTTCACTATGTATGTAGAATAAAAGTTGAATTAATTTATGTAAAGCAGGCATAAAAATATATTCTTAGTAATTCGAGATACTAATTTATAAAATTATATTTATTATTAAAATATATTGTACTTAATTCTAACTTTTTGAAACCGTTTCTAAAATACTATTTCATTTAAGTAAATTAACATTATTTTTTATTCTTTCTTTTCCTAATTCTTACGCAATTTTCCCTCTCTGGTACAAATTAACTAATTGATTTTTACAAATTAAAACTTAGTGCTTCAAATATAAAAGTTTTTTAAAACATTGTATTGATCCAAACTAATCTTCTGCATATCATTCTTTTGAATATGTAAATTTTTGATAAGCATTGCAGTAAAAAAGGAATTATTAATTTCTATATGAGAATTATGGTAACTACATGCCTGACATGTTACTTTTTATATGTTACGATGAAAGTGATTATTTGCTGATTATTTATATTCCCCACAAAATTCTGTAAATGTGATAAGTTACTGAATGCTTATGACTGCTACTGGTAAATATATATAATCTCCAACTCGTAATGGGGTATGTAATAAATTCTGATTATTTTGTAGAAAAATGTATGCAAATAAGGTGGAATGCATACTTTAATCAAAATAGTTTAAAAATGCTACTCATAAAATCATTTGCGAAATAAAAGGCGCGATTCAAATCTGGAAAACTAATAATCCGTTGCTAAAGTAATATATCTGCAATTAATTTTGTAATTTAGAATGAGAACCATTTTCACCAGGCAAGAACATGTAAGAAAATATAGAAAAGTGTCGAAGTAAGGTATGAATTGCAGGCAAAAAGGATACTGAAAGTTTTAAATTTTCTGCTGTTATTTAGTGGTTTTCTTGTTGATACAGCGAAACTACGAGTATCATACTTAGACAGAGCAAGAAATCATCACCTAAATATTTATTAGCGATTATATTAGACCTTTAAAACTGACACATTTATCTTATAAGAACAAAACAAGAAAAATTTTCATATCCAGAAATCAGTTCACAATTTGTGAATAAAAATTTGTTTTCCTTGAAGATTTTCCTGATCAAGCAATATCACTTTGAGATTGTGTTAGAAAATCATCTTTCTGAAATTCAATGATATTAATGTATTTGCACGAAAGAGTACAAATCTGATAAATACAAGTGTAAAATATCTGGAAAACTAATTTTAAGTGTCATAATATAATGTATCTAAATAAATATGAAAGTAAATATAAATAAATATTTTTTTTAAAGTATGGGTTTAGTGTTTTTATTTATTTATTTTTTTTTACATGGAAGTTTTTAATAAATTTTAATGTTTTTTCGCCAGTTTTTTAATTAACAAAACATAAAAATTATACATAATTACTTGTTAATATACGATTTAAAATTAAGTTTTGTTTAGATAAAAATAAACTTACACTGAAATTACAAGCTATGCTTTATTTTACTTCTAGTGATTTTGATCACTTTGTATATTCCAATACTTTTTATGGCAGACTCATAACTCATGCTATTTCCTAATGCATGTGTCTTAAAGTGTCTACTAAAATGAACGTGTAAAGGAGCCCCTTATATTGAAATATTTCTATTGAAAGATTATTGCAAGTTTTATTCCAAACCATCATGAGGCATTTCAAATTCTGGAGAACAAAATTTTAATATTCCTTGAAAATATTTTTTCGAGTTAAAATATTTTTCTGCATAGCAGGAATTTATCACATTCCCAATTAGGAGCTGGATATTATATACATTTACCAGTAAAAGTGATAAATATTAATTTATCACTTTTACCGTAACATATATATTATGAATAAGTTAAAACCACAACACATAAACTTCTCGGGCTTTTCTTTGAGAAACGTAATTATTGATCGATAAGGCATCACTAAAAAACTTGTATAATATTCTATTCGATAAATACATCAATTCATTTGACACTATTTCTGATGCTATTTTTTCTTGATGTATAGAAGCATCATGATCAAATACTGGAAACTAGCTAAATAGTGACTTTATTTGGGTTAATTAAAAAGGCTTTTACCAAAGAACGAGGAAAATCGGGTAGAAGATCTGAATCATGCATTGGAGGTGCGAAATGGGATTTACACACAATCAACTAATCAGTTCTGAAGTGTTTCCACAAGGCATTTAAAATTCAAAGTCTCTGAATGAGGAAGTTTACAATGATTTCATTTCTTAGAAGCATAAAACTGCTTAATTGATAATTTGGAATATTTTAAAGCCAAAAAGAACTTTCATCCTACAGAAAAAGAAAAACCAGCAGAAAAACACTGATCATTAACGAAAAGTAAGGATCAGCTAGGAAAATGGTCACAAAATAGTAAAACCATGAGATTAAAACATTTTAATTTGCATTCTATTTTAAAGGATCACATAGATATTTTACTTGAGAAAATTTAACATTTTTGGTAATTTACAACCGAAGTAAGCCGAGCTGGCAGCCGAATGGTTAGCGCTCTTGCCTTTGGTTCAACAGTTCGTGGGTTCAAATCCCACCTTGGGCATGGATGTTTGTAGTGGTTCGGAATCCACTTTAAACCGTAAGTCCCGGTCTAATTAGCCCTCGTGTGCAAAAAATGACCGTTGAGCGACAAACAAACTAAACCAACCGAAGTAATAAGATAGTTTGATATTTATAAAATAAACTTAAAAGTAATTAAGAATAATTAATTTTAGAGTGATGAAAAAAGGCAGTCATATACATCAAGAAAATTAGAGTGACACCTGTTAAGTTAGTGGGCAAAAAGATGACAATTTAAAAATTTACATGAGACATCTTTAATATAGATTGTTGATAATTCTTTTAAAAAGAAATTTTTTTATAATGTACAAAATAGGAATAAAATAGAATAGGTATAAAATATTCATAGGAAATGGAGGCTTATTCTTAGCTTAAAAATTGAAAATCTATATTACATTTATTAGAAAAGCTGACAAAATTTTAAGTATATGAATATATTTATTAGTTTTTGTCTAATCAGATGTAAAGAAAGATTAGTTATATTAAATAGATTAGTTTCCTTATATCATCTCATCACTATAGAATCTCTCCAATCTGAACTTGATGATACTTTTTGGATCGCTGAAGGTCTGGATTAAAGAAAATCAGATTTAAAATGTCAAGATATGCAACAAAATTTCAATTTTTTTCAATAAGAAAGCAGTATTTTTAGTTTGCACACTGTAATGTAGGCTTTTTTAATTAATAACATGACTTGGGTTAAAAAAAATGTATATTTGATGAAATTCAAAGTTTACAAGTGACCACTAAGGATTTATTCACATTCAAAGTATGTCCTTATTAGTATTTTAATTAATATATAGTAGCTATGCATATCTCTTAAGCATTATCGCTTCCATTAAAAAAATGCTGACTAAAGTTAACTGAGAACGGGAAGCCAACCCACCCGAAGGCACACGGCAAATTAGGGTCGCTGCGGGAGCAATCCCGCCAGTAAACGAGGGGCACGGGTGCCGCCGAAGGACAGCATGCAAAGTCACCACACAAAGTCAGCAACGACATCACCTTGAGCTAGAGAGGGCGTCAAAGAGCACCAATCCCGACCGCGCACCTCAGTCAGTAGGCAAAAGTGCAAACACCAAATTTGACTCAGACAACCCAAGTAACCAGTCCAGATATTGAACCCAGTCCGGCAACCACCGCCCTGCGGTCCATCAAAGACTCGGGTGACGGAAGATCAAATAATATGTAGTAACAACTTCCCTTTATTTACAAAAACGAATAACAAAATACAAAAACAAGTGAAGAAACATAAAACAACAACAGAAAAGACACCCTGGTGACAAAAGGTACTATTCTGTACAATACTAAATATAAAAAAAATTGAATTGTTGTGAATAAAAAGATGATAATATTACAAAATAACTTATGAAGATGATTCAGAGTTATCACCTGTTATGTTACTTATATGTTATGATGTTTAGTCAAAATTTCAGAAATCCTCTTTCTGAATCTTTTATTTAAGTCCTTTAGGCTCATATTGCAAAATTGATGAGGAAAAATTCTTATCTTATATAAATAATATTCTTATCTTATCTTATCTTATAGAAATAAGCTTTCCAATCAGTGATATACTTTAGTTAGAAGGAAGAAAAACAAAGGAAAAAATTTGAATGCATGGAGAGAAAAGAGTAAATTTATTTATTATAATTTCTTATACTGAGATATTTTTGTTAATATTTTTATTAACATTCATTCTTATATTGAAAATTGTTGGAAAAAAATATGCATGCTGCAAATTATATCCGAAACACAATAGATTTTATTACTTTTAAATTTTTAATTAATTATGAGAAATAAAGTAATAAATAATTGTTTATTTTTTCAATTTTATCCCGTTTTTAGAATGATTGCTTATAAAAATAACTATCTGTCATTTAAACTATCTGTCATTTAAGTAACTTAATTTACATTAACTCCAAATTTAACTAAAATTATCAATTATTATTTGATAAATTAATTTGTAATTAAGATGATCGAAAAATTTTCATTTCATAGAAAATCATTCATTATAAAGAGAGAGAATTCTTCATAAAGAATTAATGACATTTCATTTAAAAATATAAATATACGAACATTTGTGTGAATGAATTATTCCTGACATTCACAATATTTTATTTATTTTTCACTTTTAGACAAAAGAGAGGTTCGGAATTAGATAATAATGCATTGGATATGGAATCCGTTGAAATACAAAGTAGCTACAACTTAGAAGGTCAAAGACTAGTTGATTTAAAATATTTTATTGAGCAGTTGTGCCATCTTTAGACAATCATAGCCAGTTTGGTTGAACTTTTTCAACAATGGAAGTGATTTCTGAAGAAAAAAAGGATTGCGAAGTGGACTAAAATTCAAGTGTCGAATGTGCAATATTATAAAGATTGTGTGGGCTGAAAATACAGAAATCTCTTCACACTGATGTAATAGATGCAATTATGAGTATTGGTTGCGGATTTTATTACTTAGAGGAGTTTTTCTGTCATGAACATTCCTTCGATGTCTTCTAAGCTGTACAATAAAGAACATGAGAAAATATGCCCTGCTTGGGAAATAACTGCTTTGAAAGAAATGGAATTGGCAACATCAGAAGAAAAGAAATTGGCTATTCAAAGAGGTGATATTGATAAAGATGGTGTACCTCTTTTGACTGTTGTTGTTGTTGGCAGTTGGGCTTAGCGGTCTTACAGAGCAAATTACTCTTCATTATCAGGAGTGGTAAGTACAAAAGATTTTATTGTTAAATTTTTTATATGACTTTTGAATACATACAAGTTTTTCAATGTTATGAATACCATCAAAGCATTAAAACACATACTAAGTTTCACCGAAATACATAATATATTTTGAATCCTCATCACACACATCAAGACAATCAATATGGTGCTAGCTATGCAAGCCTTTCGCAATTTGTCTGTGGATTCAGATTGATATAAAATAATAGAAAACTTTGTAAACATTAATGAGGTAGAAATATTAAATTAAATAGAGATCTCCTACTATTTAGTTAATTTTTATTTACCTTTTACATTCATTGCAATGAAATATTTCAATGTTTATACTTATAGACTTGATCCCCATTAAAGAATCCCTTATTTTAATCAATATCCGTAATTTATCTACAAAACGTTTCGTTAGAGAGTCATACATTTACATATATCTTTAGTTAGTGTTAAAGAAACAAATATCCAATTTATTTTTGTCTAACTTTTTTCTAAAGTGTAAATTCTTTTAATATATATCCAGTATTTGCTGTATTTTCTTTTAAATAACATTTTTATTTGCATATTGCAAATGGTTATACGTAAATTTTAACTATATGTATACATTAAAATTTACTCATGACACTTTAATACCAATTATCCATAGCTGCAGTCATTAACGTTGGTTTTAAAAATATATGTAGAGCTTGTTATTAACAATGAAATATATCTAAGGATATGAAGGAAATTTTTTTTCAATTCTTGGCAAGTTTCATCTTTATGCAGATGTATAATTCAAATTCTTCAACTTCCAATTTAAAAGATAAAATAAAGAAGTCCCTCGTACCGTCTCAAAATAAAAATGTATTCATTTATAAGTTATAAAAAAGTTGTGACATACTACGGGTTCTACGCCACTGTCAAAAGAAATATATGATGTTGCGCTTCTGTTTTCTCAATGCATATATGCTCGGGGAGAAGAGTTAGAGGTTTCTAGGTTTATAATAACTTATAAAATAATAATTAACCATATAAATATTTGCACACAATGCATAATACTAATAAATACTTAATTAAATTAATATTAATAACTTTTGTTTCATTATTCTATTTCATTACTCTAACCATTATTATAATAATATTGTAAAAAGGAAATATGGAATCACACATTAAATAATTCAGAGTAGCACTCTGTATGTAATGTGGAAATACTTAGAAAATGTAGAAGTAATGATGTATTACTACTTCTATATTTTCTAAGTATTTGATTACATTTTCTAAGTATTTGTAATGTGTCATTTTTCAGTCAATTGTACATTTTTATTTTCATTTTGACCTTGGCACCTATTGTTGGTTATCACACTAAAAAGGTTCTTTAACTTGGATGGAAAAACAAGTATTGTTCAAAATGCGCTCAAGCCAAGGCAAAAGAAATGCCAGTTGAAGAACACCAGTGTTTTAATAATTGGGAAGGCAGCTCTTCTGCAATGGAATCTTAAATAATAACCGAAGGATTTCTGAAAAGCATGCCAATAAATCAATACAAATATTTTCGAATGATTGGCGACCGAGACAGTAATGTTTATAAAAAAGAATTTAATTCGATAATTACCAAATTTATTGGGGGAAAGAGCGGATTAATTACTGTTTCAGTCGCTCATATTAAAGAAGATGTGCTGTAGCTGCTGTTTGCCACAGCACAAGAATTCCACACTTGAAGCTGCATAGAGAGCTGTACAATAGTAGCCCTGGGAAGATTTTGACTTCTACAGATAGTAAAAGGTCGTTGAAAAGACAGTTAACATCAGAACGCAAGAAAAGCAAATTTCGTTTCGGAAACGAAACAAGACCTAGATTTTTGTTTCCAAATGAAATGACAAAAAAGTTATGGGGGAAACGCCGAAAAGCCTGATATGTCCAAAGAATTATATATTGAAAAAAAACGGAATTATTTCTTAAAGATCTTCAGCTTAATGAAATGCAGCTAAGAGCGTTGGAAATATCAACAAGAGGTTAACGAGATTGTCTTCAATGGTGGCTTGAAAGGCGAAAGCGATTAACAGCCTCCAATTTTGGAAGTTTGGTGCAAATTGCCTCATACAACCTGTGAAAATATTGTTAAATCTTTGCTATATTCTCATTTTGACAGTGAATCGATGAGGTATGGCAGAAATCATGAAGATGATGCAATTTTGTGTCTTCATAATTTAGGGATTGTAATAAGAAAATGTGGACTATTTGTAGACAGCGAGGAACCATATTTAGGTGCAAGCCCTCATGGATTAATTGACAACGATGATATCCTTGAAATTAAATCCCCATTTTTTTGTAAAGATTGTACCCCAGAGGAAGCGATTTAATTAGCAAATTTAAATTTTGGAATTTAATAAAAGAAAAATAAATTGGTAACATTAACAGAACACAAATATTTTTACTAAGTGAAAGGGCAGTTACATATAACGAAAAAATATATTGCTTGTTTGTCCTATAGACACCGAAAAGCCACAAAATCGAAAAAGTTTTCAAGGACGATTTATTCTGGTTAGAAAAAATGGAGGATAAACTAAAAACTTTTATCATGATTGCTTGTTACAAGTAATAACTGATCCCAGATACACACAATCAATGAAAATAAGAGAGCCTCCTTCTAGAATCAAAGCTAAAAATAAAAAGCAATACGGCAAAATAAAGTTAAAATAATTTTAAAAAGAAAAAATTCTCAAAAATTGTTTGTATTAACAAATACCAGAAAACTTCTTAAAATAATAATATTTTTTCTAGCTGTATCTAGAAAAATGCACATACATGTACATATTATATATATAAAAATATATGTATGTATGTATGTAATTTAATTTATGATTGGATGATTGTTGTTGTTGTTGCACCGGCATACTTCCCTGTACCTAGCCCTTAGATGGACTTTACCAGTTGGATAGAAGCAGCCGGATGGAGTGATTTTGAAGCAGGAAGCAAGCAGAAGATTCCCAAGACTTGGCCTGCCACCCCAGATGAGTTACCTCACCTGGAGGACATTGTAGCCAGATTTAGTGTGTCCCGGCCGCCTTTAGCGAAAACAACGGAACAAGTTGCAAAAAAATGTGGAGTAACACACTTACATAGAATTACAAATGATAAGAATACATAGAATACATAGAATTACAAATGATGAGAATACAATATGAATGAATGACAAAGTATGAAAATACGAAGGATTACAAATAATGAATAAAAACACACTGAAAAAAATTTGAAGAGGAGTTCATAAATTAAAAACATAAATTGAAAAGAGTCCATTAAAATAGGTTGAAGCTGCTAATTGCTTAGCAAAGTCTAAGCACTTAGGCTAAGTACAGAAGTCCAAGTACTTAGGCTTGTGATATTAGCAGAGGAGGGTCAATGCTGATTCTTCTTGAGCCACGTGAATAAGCACTCTTGATTAATTAGGAAGTCCATTAGTTGGTTTAGTTTTCGTCTAGAGGTCTTGTTAGAGAGTACGGCTCGTTTCCAGTTAATAACCCACTGTTTTGCAGGGGTTGATAAATGCCACGTAGAAGTGAGTGGGCAGACCGTGAGATAATGTATTGGGTCTCCTTCGTTACCACAGGTACAATTTGGGGTGTCCGTTAGACCCACCCTGTAGAAATAAGTAGGGAATGGGCCATGGCCGGTCATGAAAAGGATTTCATTCCTGGTCCAATTTAAAGATTTGATGGAAACTGTAGAGAAAATTTCATGTACTAGACGACCAGTAGATGCGTTGGACCAGTTGTCCTGCCATTTCTCCTTGATCCAGTTCTGTAGAGTGTGCTTGACTGAGCAGCGTGGTAGGGGGATGTCAACATGATGGAGAGAAGAAGAGGCTGCCTCTTTTGCCTCCATGTCAGCTGCCTCATTACCCTCTATTCCAACATGAGCTTTGACCCATCGAAGTTGGATAGAAGGAAAGTCCAGCAGGTAACTTTGAAGTGATCTGACGAGAGGGCTTGATGAAGATGGATTGCAGCTCGATTTGAGAGCTGCCTGGCTGTCAGACCAAATAGTGGCAGTGATGTTCTTTAGCGTGGCAAATTTGACTGCTTCGCCTATGGCCAAAACCTCGGCTTGGAAGACTGAGTTATCTTCTCTCAGCTTTGTTTTCCAGACATGCATCTTTACTGAATTTCTATAAGCTACAAAAGCTGAGCCGACCCCTTCTTCCAGCTTTGAACCATCTGTAAAAATTTGAAGGGATTCTGCTGGTGGCCATGACATCTGTGCAGTTTCTTTGACAGAGACTCTTTCACTCAGATTAAAGAGACCAGGGTGGAAGGAGTCAATGCTCATTTTATTTTCTAAATCTGATGGTGATGGGAGCGGTGGATCGAGACACTGAATTCCACCTCTGGTGAGTCGTATGTATTTTGCCTCTGCTTCTATTATCAGGTGCAAGGGAGGAAGGCCAGTAATTATCTGCAGAGCGGAGGTGGGTGTTGAGCGAAAAGCTCCCGTGATACTAAGAAGAAACCTTCGTTGAATAGATAATAATTTTAGGGCCAATTTATTTGTTAACGAGGCTCCCCAGATTGCTGCTCCGTGGCAAAGCATTCTCTCGGTGACGTTCTTGTACAGTAAAATCCTGTTTTTCTGACTATAACCCCAGTAATTTCCAGCCAGTCTGCGAAGCTTCTCTTGAAGTAATATAGCTTTGTTTCCTTGGGTAACAATATGTTCTTTATAATTCAACTTCTTGTCCAAAATGACTCCCAGGAGTTTGATGGACTTTGCCTTCTTCAATCTGTAGTCACCCCATAGAATTTGTGGACCACATTGGAGTTTAGCGACTAACATGAACTTGGTCTTATCAAGGGCGATATTCAAGTTGTTCTTATCAGACCATGATTTGAAGTGAGTGAGAGCTAGTGAGGCTACTCTGCCCAGTTTCTTTTCACTACAAGCGCCTATCACGAAAGTAAAGTCATCTGCGAAGGCCTGCAAGTGGATATTGCTGCGCTGGTCGATTTCTTTTCCTATTGTGGTCCAGTCAATTTTCAAAGGAGTATCGGCAACTAGATTCCACAGTATCGGGCCACTGCAAGAGCCTTGGGGACATCCCACTGTCTGGCTTCGAGTTGCAAGGCCAGCATTCGTAGGTAGTATAACAAGTCTGTCATTTAAATGGTTGATTAGAAGCTTAGTGATGTTAGATGGGCTTCTGGTTTGACACAATTGTTTCTTTAGTTGAAGGTGATCAATATTATCAAAGGCACCTTTGATATCTATGGTAATAACTGCTGTATGGAGTTTATCAATTCTGTTGTTCTGTATTTTGTTGGTAAGTAAGAGAAGGGCATCGTCTACAGATCGGCCTTGTCTGAAACCAAACTGGAAGTCACTGAGGAGCTTGTTGGTTTCGAGATGGAAAGTGAAACGTTTCGTCGTCAATTTTTCTAATACCTTCCCAAGCGTGGGGAGGAGGGAAATTGGTCTGTAAGAGTCGATGCTGGATTTGTCCCTACCCTCCTTGTGGAACAGAATTATAAGACCAACCTTAAGACAGCGAGGGAAGTAAGATAGCTCCAGACATTTATTGAAAAAAGAGAGGAGAATATTTGGGAAAGACCTGTGGATAGTTTGGATAACAATATTATCAATTCCATCGTAACCAGGGGCTTTGCCTTTTTTTAATGAATTGATGGTTCTTTCTATTTCATGGCTGCTGAATGGAACGTCATTCTTGGAGCTGATGGTGGGGTGGAAAGAATGGCTGGAAGTCGTCGGGAAAAGCCTTTCAAGAATATCTTGAGCTATGTTGAGTTCTGAACCCAAGGGGGTTCTATGGCTGTCAACGAAGAGATATGCTGGTGGGACTGTCTTTTTGAAGACAACCTTGTAGATTTTTCCATATGGGTCCTTGGCTGAGCTGCAAAATTCCTTCCATGTCTTCTTTTTGCTAATCTGATTTGTTTGAAGTATGCGGCTCTTTTTGCCTTATATATCTTGTAATATTTCTCTTTTTCTGGAGAAGAAGAGGATTGATAACGCCTTCTCAGTGCTCTTAATTGTTTCCTTTCCATTTGGAGTGTTTGTGACCACCAGGTGGGAGTTCTGGTCTCATAGCTTTGAGTTTTAAGTTTGAAGCTGGAGGAGCAGCAGGAGGTAATAGCTTTCTGGAGAGAGATTGTTGCTCTTTCTAGATCGGCAGTGTTATTGCAAGTTGAAATTGTGTGGGAGAGGTCTGGAATAAGTGGTTTCAGGAGATGACAAAACTTTCCGTGGCCACCGAACTTCGTTTTAAAACGCTTAAACTGGAAGGTGGAAGTTTTGCAGTTAAGTGTAATCTTGATGTATTTGTGATCACTTAGGGTTTCATCATCGAGCACCTCCCAAGTTGTGACATTCGCCATATTTGGGTTTGTAACCAGTGTAAGATCTGGCCAACCTTGTTGGTGTTTGTTGATGAATGTCGGTGGAGAGTATTGGGAATTCATAAGGAAGAGGTTGTTTGCAAGGATGAAATCCAACACTTGCTCGCCCCTAGAATCTTCTGACGGATAGCCCCAGATAATACTATGCGCATTTAAGTCTGCTCCTATTAATGAATTCTCCGGATGGATAGACCGCAACACATTATCCAGCTCATCTAGGGTGATGGAAATGTCCGATAATTCTGCTGCTTGTGTTCCTCGAACTCTGTGATTAGGTGGTGGGCAGTAGGCCGAAATTATATTCAGAGGTGCCTCGTCCAGAGTTAGTTTGATGGTTACGGTTGAAACTGACTGATGCACCAGGATTGGCTGAAATTTGGTAGAGGTACAAATGATTGCTGCCTTGTTATTAATTGAAGTCCAGCAACTCCAGCGCTCTGGAATGCAGGCCATTTTCCCATTCTGAATAAAAGGCTCCTGGATGATGAAAAAGTCGATTTTATGTTCCAGAGCTGTAATTTGTAGTAGGTCCGTTGGAGGTTTAGATCTACGTAGATTGACCTGAAGAACAGTTACATTGTTTTGGTTGTTAATATTTGAATGGAGTTGGAGATGGGGAAGCAAGAAATCCGCAGTGCTGGATGGTGTCAAAGAGCAACCTTGGGAGATATTCATGGAATGAAATCAGAAGGTAGTTGAGAAGTAACTTTAGAGTGCTTCGGTGTGTCTGGTGTGGAATTAGGTTTAATAGTTGCTGAGTATTTTAATAAGGTAGGGCATCTTCGGTCGTAAGCTGGGTGGTTTACATTTAAGTTTTCGCCTTTTTTATTTTCTGCATGGCAGTTTATGCAGAATGCTTTTTTCGCTTGGCAATCCGGTGTGTTATGGTTTTCACCGCAGCGTCCACAGTATAAATTTGTATGAGGACAGTTATTTGTTGGGTGTGAGAAATCCTGACATTTTTGGCACCGTCTATAAGCTAAGAACTTTTCTAACCTGTAGCTTCGGATACCTATGAAGATCCTCCGATTTTTGAGAAGTCGTATGGCTAGGAAGCGAGGCATTTCTATAACATAATTCCAGAGATTATAGATGCTAAGAGTTTTCCGAATCTGCGTAATTTGGATCTCGGGGTTGCGGTGGTCTAGTTGTAGGTCTTCTTTAATTGCTTCAAGCAAGTATTTTTCAGGTGTGTCTTCCGGGAGGCTGAGAATTATAATTTTCATTGTTGATAGGGGTTTGTCGTTGACTCTCAGGTTCTCCTTAGTCAGGGTTTCTTTGAGTTTTGCGGAATCTTCATGGGATCTGCATTTAATTTCTATATAGTTCTGTCTGTTGTATACTCCTTTTGGGCGAATTGAGGTCTTGATGTTGCTTAACTTTTTTGAGACTTCATTATTGGTTTTTTCTATGACAATTGTAGGTTTTGTCTTGAGGGCTTCACTGTAGGTTTTGGTACTGTTGTTAACGGGAGTGGAAGTTTGCCGTGAGGATTGGGTAATTTTCATTGTGTTGTTAAGTTGCTGGATTTCGCTCGTTAGATTAGGGATTGTAATCGTAGTTAAGTGAGTTAGTTCTTGGAGTGTGTCATGTAGGTTGTTGTTGGTTACGGAGGTTTCTTTGTAGTCCTTTACAGCCTGTAGAGCAGTGAATTCATTTATCAGCTCCTTTGCGCTGGTCCTAATTTCTTTAGGGAGATAAAATTTTCCCTTATTTTTTGAGAGGATTATTTTCTGTAATTTGTTTATTATTGCCAAAGCTAGTGGTATTTGATTTGCTTCTGTAATGCAAACGTTATTTTGGGTTGGTTTGACCTCCGTATCTTTCGTTATTCCCACTACTGAGCAGGAATTTGAGCAGTTGAGGTTGAGATCTGGGCCTTCCAGGTCTTGATTAGATTGACATGGTGAGTAAATTTTGCGCCTTGGTGATGGTTGTGGACTTTTCTCCATGTTTTATAGGGCGACAAATGATTTGACCAATGAGATGTGAGTAATTCAGTTGCTCGTAAGAGGGTTAATGGGAAATTGTGAGTTGGAATAAATTATAACTGTCTGGATAGTCCAAAGCGTTGAAGAAGTGTAAGGTAATAGTTTATTGAAGACAAATAATTATTAGGAAAAATGCAGTAAACATGAAGTGACCCAGATGCACATTATCCCATCCCGCATATCACCCCGCACACCCGATATACAGACTAAGGAGCAGACCTCTGTGATTGAAAAGAAAAAAATAAATCAATAAAATAAAAAAGAACATTAATTTAATAAAAGGACAGCGGAATAGTGTAGACCCTTGTGACGCTATTCGTTAAAATTCTCATGGGTATCTCAATTCCCCTACTGGTGGTTGGATAACAGCAGTAATGAAAATAGTTGTTAGTAGCAAATTGAAACATTTAAAGTTTAGGATACGAAAAGCTAAAATATATTTTGAATGTGGAGAGCCATTAGCCAATCATAATGCTGAAAACCGCATGTCCGTAACTTTATCTGGGATAAGCAAACATAAATTATTGTTATTATAATTTTACGTCATTGAAGTGGGGCAAAAATGTAACCGAAAAAATCAAAATCAATGAGAAAGTCTAACCCGTATTCCTAAGCAATGCAGAGATGGTTTTGTATGAGAATTATAAAGATTAGAAACAGTTTTTAATTCATACGATTTAAAAAAAAATTATAAAAATAAATAAATAAAAATTTTGGATTAGAGCATATTTGTGGCCAGGGTAGGAAAGTTGAACTAAATTGAAGTTAATAAAGCTGGTTCGGAAATAAACTGACGATAGGTTATTAATTTTAAAGCATTTAATATCTGATTTATTTATTTTAATTTCATTTAAAAAAAAAAAACTTTTGGAGCTAAAGCAGAAGGAGGCGTTAAATAAGAAAGAAATATTAACTAAATTAATTTTTAAATAAACAAAGAAAAAAAAGACTTTGAGACAATTGGGGCGAAGTTTACATGTATATTAAATATGAGGAAACACGAAGTTTACATGTATATTAAAGCAGAAGGAGGCGTTAAATAAGAAGGAAATATTAACTAAATTAATTTTTAAATAAACAAAGAAAAAAAAGACTTTGAGACAATAGGGGCGAAGTTTACATGTATATTAAATATGAGGAGGCAGATTTGTAGCCGAAATTTTGTAGGTGACCGAAAATTTGCTTATAATAATAATAATAATAATAATTATTTAAAAAAAAAAAAAAAAAAACACGAAGTCTTGTCTAGTCAAAACTCATGTCTCTGAAGCAATAAAAGTACGAGATATAAAAATGTTATGTTAGTTGACCATTGTTAAAAGTTTGAAAAAAAATTTAATATTTTAAATGCAGAAACCTTGAGAACTATATAGGAAATAATTATTTAATAATAAAAAGAAACATTTGCAGCTAACTGTCTAATTTGGTAAGTTATTAAAGAAATATACAAATGAGGCATTAAAGCTATGACCATTCTTCTATTTCTATGTCCTGCACTACCACTAGGATCAATTCCCGAGCCCAGTAAATTAAGTAGCATTATTTGAACCACTATACACATAATTAAATGAAACAGGAATAAAAGCCAAATGAATATTTTTATGCTAATAAAAAAATTATTTATGTAAAAATTAAAAAAATAATGAATAAATAAATACTTGGGATTTATAGCATGGAAGGCTAAAGCATACAAAAACATTTGGCCAGTTGTTAAAGATTTGTAAAGGAGTTAAAGTTAGCCTGGGTGCAAATATGGAGAATAAATTCGCCGGTTAAATTTGAGTTAAATAATTTGAAAATTTAATTTAAAGAAGCTGGTAATGCAATTGAAACATGAGCTAGTTATGATTCAATTACATAAAATTGAATTCATTTACATTTGGGAAAAATAAATAAGTAAAAATTAAAATTTATAAATATAAAGAAATAAAAAATTATTTTAACAATCAATAAATAAATTTAAATTAATAGATAATAAAAAATTATAACAAGAATTATCCTCTATATTCTAACCATTAAGTGCGAGAAAAGGCGAGACATTTAGGCATGAAAATCCTTAAAAAGGTGTTGCTAAGAACGTGAAAAAGTTAAAATCAAAGAAAAATTTTTGGAAAAGTTGAAGTCCAGGACAAGTGTTAAAAATTTTCCAGTCTTCAGATTTAGGCGTAGTTACAGAAGCAAAGTACAAAATTTCATGGAGGATGAAGTTAAAGTCCATTAATTTTGATTTAGCTAGCAGTCCCAAAGAGTAAAAGATCAAGTAAAAGAGCAAGAGAAAAAGACTAAAAAAGAAATATAAGTTAAAATTATGATAATGGCTTCCAAGTGGTCTTGTTAGAGACGCATTGAAAAAATTAGGAACTTAGAAACTAGTCCCATTTCTCTGCGACAATTAGAAGCCGAGAAAAACGCTGATTAATATTTAATTAATTTAGTTAATTAAGCACTGGGATTAAGTGTTCAAAGGGTTAAGGGGAAAATTAACAGGGGGCAAGCTTTATTTCAAAAAGTTGTACTTAGAATCTAACACAGTAGCAATACATATACATAGGGGAGGAATGAAGAACCACAGGAGAAAACACTCCAAAATATAAATTCCTAAATTACTAATTGAACCGTTTCTGATTAATTAATTGTTATTTTTACACATGTAATACATATTTCGAATCACAAAAATCTGCTCCGAATAAACATAAAAAGATTGGAGTGGATTGATTGAAAATTAATGATTTATGGCAGTTTTGAAATAAAATTAGGCATGAAAGTTTGCAAATGTACACAAACATTAGCATTGAAATACAAAATTTGAAAAACTATAGAAAATAAACTATTGTGTAAACCAAAGTAAAAAATATATTTTTAGAAACTCTAGAATATCCACTCCAATTTAAAATTTATTCTACGTCGATAGGACAACTGAAACCAAAGTTTTTAATGAGAAATTAGAAACGTAGAAAATTTTTTGACGCAAAACTGCCGAAAAATATGGAATTATTGCATTTATAAAAAGTTTAATAACTTTCGGTTCAATCGTCCCATCGACACAGTCTACATATCAAAATGCACGGAATAAACATGCGAAACAAAACAAAGTAACATCTGGGCACTTACCTTGTAAATTAGCCAGACATCTTGTTGTTGAAGTCAGCAATAATAAAAAAAATTATCGGAAAAATGTCGATTTTCTAAGTTTTTTGAGAATTTCTTTAATATTTATTTTTTACATAACCATCTGAGTAGTGGCGGGAAAAAGTTCAGAAGTTTGTCTTTGTAACGGTATAGCTTGTATTCAGATCAAATAATTAGGTCTTGAGTTAAGGCTCTACAATCAAAATCCACTATTTCCGAGTTAATCACTTTAATGGCGCGGCAATGGCGATCTTTGTCCTCGCTAAAAAAGCAAAAACGTCCGCCATGTTTAAATATCTAAAACTTTCTGAAGTTTTTCACTTGTAATAACTCTTCTAGTCGTTGTAATCACATGAAAATTTCTCACCAGATATTAAATAAAATTCCGCGTCGAATGGTATAAAAGTAAAGAAGTATTGATAACTTTTTACGCTAGTTTAATGGCAAAATGCAGGAGCGTGGTGAAAAGCGTCTTCCCCTATCTTCGACCCAATTCTCCCTCTACATTGGATGATTGTGTGTGTCGATATTATAATGTAGTTATACGTTATTATTTTATGTATTTCAAATTTAGTCTTTAAAATAAATAGGTCAAATTTTTATGCTTTCACTTATTTATTAGATACAGGCTGACATTTATTCTTCATAAAGTTTAAAAAAATAGATTTTATTTTTTTCAAGATAATATAGTTCTGAAGAATTTCAGAGTAATTACTGTTTCCTTCTGCTGTTGATAGCACTATTTACTTACTTTTATTTTATTTATAGTAAATTGTGTAGTTTGTTAAAATAGGCTATAAGCATCACATGAACAAATAAGTGTTAAAAAAAGATTAATAAACTTTCATCAACTGTTGTTCAGTGGAAAAGGTTTTTCATAATCAAGTGTAAAGTATAACATTTTTAAACTTCTCTATAAATTAAATAAGAAACGAAAAGTTCAATTTGTCGAGAAAAAAGCTGAGAAGTTGAAGGGGTGTACTTGTGGTGATGTGAATTCTATGACATCAGTGTGATAAAAATACACATACATTCTTATGATATTTCATAAACTAATAAATGCACATATTTGAAAAAAAATTTCACATATTATCTTTAGAGTATGAATATAATTTTTTATTCAATCTCTTACATTGAATAAAAATTACATAATTTATTTTGCGCCTTTTTGACTATATAAATATAATAACAAAAAAAAACATGTGATTACAATTAATATTTATATTAAAATATTTAATTTTTTAGAAATTTAAATCAAATCATTTCATTTTTATAATTTTTTTTACATTTTCGTCTAAAACATATGCAAGTGGAAGTTTAAAAATTATTATCTTTATTTAGCTACTTTTGTTAGTAAACTTATAATATTTTTATGGAAAAGCAATGTTAATACCAGCAAATAATGAAAATGCAAAATATATGGTATAAGACATTTGCGTTTGTTGATATCCTAAAACATATATTTTATGACGAAAATAAAAATTATAACGAAATCAATTAAAAAAATAAATTACTGGGATGAGAAAATACTTTTTACAAAATGTATAAAATTACACTATTGAATTCAGTATAATAGTACTTATAATTTTCGATAATTAGAAAAGATTAAAAATAAAAGCAATGGCTGAACTGTCTTTTCGTTTCCGGGCTGCAAACAGTGATAGAATTCAACTACCAAGCAAATAAGGCCTGCGTACGGGATTTACTTACAGCCATGAATAAGAGAAAAATTGACTCATCACGTAAGCACTTTCCTACCTTGAGACCCCAGAGTAGTAGTGAAACGTCTTTAAGAATCAACTAGGATTGCTCTTTTCTCATACAGTTTGCCTTGCAATATGTTTTTAATTAAAAAAAGCTGAAACATGATATCATAATATGGTGCAACGTATTGAAAAATTCAAAGTCATTGTTAAAAGTGTGTGTGTGTGTGTGTGTGTGTGTGTGTGTGTGTGTGTGTGTGTGTGTGTGTGTGTGTGTGTGTGTGTGTGTGTGTGTGTGTGTGTGTGTGTGTGTGTGTGTGTGTGTGTGTGTGTGTGTGTGTGTGTGTGTGTGTGTGTGTGTGTGTGTGTGTGTGTGTGTGTGTGTGTGTGTGTGTGTGTGTGTGTGTGTGTGTGTGTGTGTGTGTGTGTGTGTGTGTGTGTGTGTGTATGTGTGTGAGAGAGAGAGAGAGAGAGAGAGAGAGAGAATTTCATATTTCCAACTTTAGATTTTTTTTTATACTAGTATATAGTAGTACTTAAAAAATTTAAAAAAAGTAGATTATTATGTGCTGAATATGGTTGGAAACACTTTTAAACGAAGTACAAAAATAAAAACAGTGATATATATAAAAATACTATAATAGGAAAATATAATAATTTGAGGGTGATGAAGAAGAATAATTTATTTACTTATATACCTAAAGATGAGAAAAATATATACAGCTAAATTGTCGCTTGATACTTTTAAAATGAACATTATAAGATCATTATCTTCAAAATTTTATGATTTATGGCTAGTTAAAATGAGAATAAGTACGCTAAGAAATAATATAAAAATAAATATTTAAGGATGATATTATAAATTTGGGTGCAAGCTTGGAGCTCTGATGTTATGGAGTTCTAAAATTTTGTTACAGATGAAGAGAATTTAAGAAATTTGAAAATGGTAAGTACATTGAGAATTTAGATCAAATGTAAAACTCTAAACTATTTTACGACATTTCGAGGAATGAAATATTCAGAACATTTTGTAACGTTTATATGATTTTATTGAGAAACATACATTATATTTTAGTTTGTTGAGAGGTAAACTCTACTTAATACAAAAAAAGAAAAAATATTCATTTGCTTATTCACAAAGTAAAGATTATTTAATTCTTAAATTATAGGTTTAATTTTTCTTGAGTGAATTCACTTCTTCAGATATGAATGATGATATCGCCATATTTGCACTAAAAAATGCGGATTATGTACTGGGTTATATTGTTTTTAAAGTTTGCTTAGAAACCTATTAAGAAACAATGGCGAGATGCCTGATCAATCCAAATAGACAGTTAGGCTTTCCATTCCCACAAAAATCATTGATAGAAATTATAAAATAAATGTGTTTGGAATTTTCCTTAAACTTTGTATCGAAATATTTTATAAATAAAGAAAAGTTATTGCAAAATTAATAAATAAACTACATTCTTTTCTTTTTTTTTATTGAAAGAGATAAAAAATTCGACATTTTTTTCCATTTGAAAATATTTATAAGAGTAAAGTACTTAGAGGCGCAACTATTTTGCTTTCTCATAAAGCCCATTAGAAAGGAAATAAATCGCATTAAATCAAGGCAAATTGAAATTAAATCAAGAAAAATAAAATAAGTATATTTTATATTTTTAATTTAATTTGATCATTTAATGAATAATAGTAACAAAATTGTTCATTTTTTTTATATGCATCTGTATAGCTTTTCTGCTGAACAGTAAAAGTTAATAGTATAATATTTCTTCTCAAAATGTCCGAGTAAAGTTTTTCTCCCTCATTGTTTGATTAAGTCAACAATGGACATTTTCGGTGCCAAATTTGAGAACTATTTGAGCCAACCTTTCTTTTCCCTCACCCCTGAGATTTATAGACATACAGTTTCAGGAAGGAATACCCTGAGGAGACTAAGGGCAGTCGAGAGGAGACAATGAGTCTTCAAGACAAACTGACCACATATGTGGAGAAAATCTGCGTCGGAGCATGCTGAAAAAAATTTGAATATAATGTCTCCGTTATCCCTATTGCGGTTACGTGGTCTCCGACTTATTCCCCACTTAAAATTCACACCCACCACACTGAGTTTGGAATTTTCTTTGTAAACAGGTGCTTTTTTTGCCGTGGCTTATGAGTTTAAATTCCCCAATCAGTCTTCTTTTAGTCTCTGTAAAAGGGACCGCCCACAAGCAACTGCGCTAGATGGCGCTGAAGCTCGTTTCTAGATTTATTTTGAGGAATTTCTGATGTGTGGCCCTGACTTCTTCATTCTACAAAAAATAAATTATATTTTTAGAGTAGTTTTTATTCTATTTGCTAAGTTAATTTTCCTTCATAAGAATAATCATAAAATTTTTTTCAAAATTTTAATTGAAAACTCTATAAATCTCGAAAGAACAAATATTTTGTACATAATAATTTAACAAAATAAAAAGCATTTTACTGTAACAATTTAGAAGTATTCTGTACCCAATAAAAGTTAAATATACTATACAAAAAAACTTCATGTCATTTACTTTAAAATTAAAACAAAATAGAAAGAGTTACCTTAATATATATTCTTCATTGTAGCATAAGGTTAGTGCAATTAATTTTACAAGGATTGATTGGAAAAGTTCAACTAAAAACAGTTGGATCTAAAGGCAAGGATTGCCACACAGCAATTTATACACTAATATTTGAAGGTAATGATCTATTTATTTTAGTAATTTTTCTAAGTAAAAAAATTTTGTATGTAAGTAGTTTACTAAGTACCTCATGTGACTCATGCAAATAAAATCATTAATTATTAATTATTTGAAATTAAGAAATTCACCATATCTTGAAAGTATTTTTGAAAAACAGGAAATAAGTATAATCTAAGCAAAAGTAAAGAAATTCACTTACAAGCAAAAAGTAAAATCCCCTTAATAAAAATATTTGCTATAGATTTCTAGTTTTGACTTGAAATGAAACTGCCAAGGTGGAGATATGTCCTAAGAAATCTCGAAAACTTTGCAATAGTTTTAATGAAAGCACTGATAGGAAAACTTTGTTGGGAAATAACATTTCAAATTATGCTTATCACTTAATCTAATTAAATCAAAATATATTTCGTGTAAGTTGTAAGTGTTATAATTTCTTAATACAAAAATGAAATCGCATAGAAGATATATCAATAGCTTGAAAGAAAGATGAAGAATATTTTTCTCATGAAGAGATATTTTGTTTCGTTTCATCAGGTAACTATTGTTGACGAAAGAAAAGTTCCCTAGATAATTCCTAGCATATTACTAGAGCTATATTTGAATGTAATCAGGCTGCATACAAGGCCTTCAAACTTCTGATGCTTTCAGAGAAAAATCGGTATACTGTGTATTAATTTGTAAATTACAGGAAAAATTTACAATGCAGATACATTTAATTTTGCCTCAATATTCATTAAAAGTCAACAATTATTCATGAAATGCAATTTTATATTTTAAATGTACTTAATAAATTTAAGTATTCTAAAACACAATATCTCCAAATGTCGAGTACCTGAAACGTATTTTAAATACCTTCCCATGTCGATCCAGAGGGAAATGAAACTGCAGACACTTTGGCCAAGGCGGGAGCTCGTGAGACCTAGAAGCCGTTGGCATTTCTCACATTTTTGGAAATCTTTAAAGAGTAAAAAGCAGGATTAAGACCACATGGATTGTGCTTCCGGAACACCACTGGTATCAGTGTTCTCGTCCGGGAGAGACGGGAGCAAACTACTCTCGTCCGATTTTGAAATGGTCACCTCAAACCGTTAAAATTTTCTGAAGGCTCTAAAATTTTCGAGACATATTCAAACTGTTTCGCTGAAAAAGCAACGCCAGAATACATCCTTGCGTGCCTGGGGTTATGAAAGCAAGAGGATGATCCTAGATGTTTGGGGAGTGTTTAACGTTATGGACCTGATCAAGCGCTTCTGACCAAAGAGAGCATGCAACATCAGCAACATATATTTTAAAGCTAATAATTTTAAGTTTCTTTTTGATAATTAATTTTTCCCCTTTCAAATTCATTTTAATTTTATACACTTCAAATTTCATAAACATGAAACATTAAGTGCTGAAACTAATATATATATATATATATATATATATATATATATATATATATATATATATATATATATATATATATATATTTCTTATGCAAACTTGAAATAAACTCTTTGAATATACTCAAGATATGAAGAAAAAATTTTGCACATTTTTTTTCCATCTTTTCTAACAAAGGATTTCAGTTGATCCTTTTGCAAAACCATTGAACTTTTATAATTTTAAATAGGTTTAAGTTTATTTAGCTAATTAATTTTTATTTATTAAGTCTAAAATATACTTTATACAATTTTATTAATGTCAAAAGAAAATTGCATCTAATAAGTAAACAATTCAGAAATTTTTTCTTTCTATAAAGATAGATTTAAATGTATTTATATAATGTTTAGTAATAAAAACTTAGTTTTATTTCCATCAATTTTAACTTTGATTTATTTTTACTATCACGAATTTATTTCAATTAATATTGCTATTTCTAAATTATGCATTGCAATTTCCTGTTATCATATCTAAATTTTATCTCATTAAAATACCAACATAATAAAATTTATGACATAAAATCAAAAAAGGAAAATATTTTTACAATAATTACAAAAAAAAATAGATAATTGAATTTTAAGTAACAAATTTTTAGAATAAAAAATAAAACTAATATCTGAATATGTATAAATAATGACCATTGTAAATTAACATTTTATAAAATATGTACACCAGTACATTTCAAGAACTAAAAATAACCCAATCCAATGGTAATTTAATGCAGTGAAATAGATTTTTTATTACAATTTAAGTTTATTAAATAATTCCACATTTTACATTAAAAAACATTACCATACGTATTAATTTAGTAAAATCTAATTTGGAAGATTTCCTAGACATTATAATAAAATATAATGATTTGTTGTCAAATATGGCAGTTTATTTTAAATCTTTTTCTTGTATATAAAAACAAATATATTAATAAACTTTATATAAAATATAACATGTTATTCATTTAAGTTACTTCTATAACCTTTGATTTTCTTAACTTTCTCAGAATTGCTTCTTTTAAAATGTTTTAAAGATTTATGGAATTATTAGATGAAAGACATTTGGTAAGAAATTAAATAGTAGTCTTTGGTTTATCATATAATAATTTGATATGTGAGTTTTATTTTACAAATGAAATAATTTTGATTTACTAAAATCATTAGAATCTTGAGAAATATTGGACAGAAAATATTTTCTTCTTTATTTTGGTATTAGAAATGAATAAAAGTGTAAGCAATTGAGTTTTCTATTCAGAATTTAAAACATAACAGTTGTTTGCTTATTTGATAACTTAATTGTAGGAAAGTTAAATTAAAAAAAGTTTTAATTCAAAATTATTAATTAATTTAACAATATTTTTGTCATGAAAATATTGTTAAATAGCTAAAGAAATGTTTAAAAAAAATCAAATGTTTCATGCCTAAATAATTACAATTGTTAATCCTAACATAAATATTTCTCTTATTTGGATTTGAAATTATATTATCTTTTGTTAAGTAGCATATAAAAATAACTAAGCTAAGTGCGTTTCCCTTAAATTAATTTATAATGATTTTAATAAAAATTAATTTTTTATGATTACAATTAATTAATTTATTATGATATTAATTCATTTTTCATGATTACAAATATAGATTCACAACATTATTCCAAGTATACATTCACAAGAGATAAAACCTAGAAAGTCAATTTTATAAAGCGATTCCAAGACATGATCCAAAACCAAAAGTACCCTAATATTTTCATTTGAAGTTATTGCTTACCAATAATAATCGTCCAAAAATACCAACAATTGCCTCCAATAATAATGTCGATCTCAGTTTTTCTACCATAAAATCAATTAATAAAACATCAGACAGTAAGAAAATAATAAACACAAGTGAAAAATGTATGAAAGCAAGTTTGTGAAAAAAAAAGGTTATTCACAAAAATTACTTCATTTAATGGGAATGAATTAAAATCATTGCATCTACGAGAGCTTGTTAGGGATCGGCCAATGCTTGTAAAATCCTTGATTTTTCATAAATTAAAAGTTTGTGAAAATGAGCATCTATATACTATATAAAGTTAATTATATAAAACACAGAAATCGAAATATTCATAGATATATAGAGAAGTATGAAAATCAATTTTCATTTCCTTCTTTACATTATAGATTTTTGAAAAAATAGGAGAGCATTCAAAAATAAAATGTTAGTTAAAAAAATTAAGGAATTTCGAGAATTAAAGAAAAATTTTAGAAACAATAAAGCAACTTAAGTGTTTGAATTTATAAAAAAATTCATGAATAATAAGAATGCAATATAATAAATCTTTTCGTTATAATGTCACGAAGATTTAAGTGAACATACCGTTGGCTTTAAATAAACAAGTTTATTGAAGGGAAGTAGCGACTTGTAACCTCACAAGGTCGAGAAGTCGCCCACGACTAGTGGGGGTATAAGCTTTTATACAGCAACAGAATATTTGAGAAACAATTAATTAACATAACAAAGAAAGGTCTAGAATGTTGGAGAACATAAGGAAACAAATTTAAAAAAACCATACTCTGGATACAACAGTCGTGGCTAGTACCGAACCCACAACCTCTGGGTTTGGACCGCGTACTTTGACCAATCAGCCACTGAGCTCGTTGGTAGGCTCTCTCTATGCGGCAATATATATATATATATATATATATGTATATATATATATATATATATATATATATATATATATATATATATATATATATATATATATATATATATATATATATATATATATATATATATATATATATATATGTTTCTTGTTTGTTGAAACAGTGTAATCTACATTTATAAAAATTAAATGACACACAAGATTGAATACTATAATTTAATAAACCTATACATAATTTCTTAAGAATTTTTAGTAAACTCCCAAATTTTCACCATGTCTAAGTTGACAAAAAAGGTCAATCCCTTATAAACATTTAAGGTGGAAGCATTTCCGAAACGGCTTAGTTTGTGAACTTTTCTTAGTCCGCCGTGGTAAAATTATACCGTGCATGGCGAAATCTGACGCACTAAAATCAACGACTTGGCAAATCTGGTGCACCACGGGTGATAGATAACAGAGGTGAACGACAGCTACGGAAATGCGTTCGGGCGAAAAGGCGTGTTACTGTTGAACAACTGACTTGCCATATGAACCAAGGGGCTACCAACAGTGTCTCCTAAACTACTATTTAGTGAACGTTGGTGCGTTTGTGATTCTTTTGTAGATGCCTACTTCATGCACCTATGTTGACTACAATCCATCAGCAACGAAGACTGGAATTTTCAAGTGAACAGTGGGATAATGCAAGCTGTCTTACAGCTGGCAAGGGCGTAATGGAATTATGCCCATCATGATCCAGAAGGCAGAGGAGGTTATCATACTAGTGCTAACTAGAATTTACAGAGCTAGCTTAGCACTGAGTTACATACCAAAGATATGGCAGAAGACAAGGATTGTTTTCATTCCTAAACCTGGCAAGGACACCTATGACCAGGCCAAGTCTTACAGTCTTATCAGTCTTTCTTCATTCCTTCTTAAAATTATTCAGAAAATAATTGATAGGCATATTACAGATTACTTGGGTAGTGACAGTCCCTTATATGCACTTCAATTTGCATATCAACATGCCAAATCTACTGAAACTGCTTTACATCAGCTAGTTTCTAAGATTGAAACTACTCTGTATCAAAAAGAAATTGCCTTGGCAACTTTCCTAGACATCCAATGTGCCTTTGATAATACTTCCCATCCATCCATCCATCCATCCTCAATGCACTTAGAGGGGCAGGGATTAATCAGAACCTGTGTACTTGGATTGAGGCCTTGATTTCGGATAGAAGTATACAAATGAACATCTTCGGTGAATCATTTGAAAAAAAAAACTACTAGAGGTTGTCCTCAAGGAGGTGTTCTCTCACCATTACTTTGGAACCTAGTTATAAATAGCCTTATAAAATATCTAAATGATAGGGGCTATTATACGCAAGGATATGCAAATGACATTGTCATCCTTATCCTTGGCATAGTTTTCGACATAACTTGTCATCTCATGCAGGATGCTCTAAGTTATGTAGGTCAATGGTGCATGGATAGGGAGGGACCTGATGGTTAATCCTCAGAAAACCTACCTTGTACCTTTCACACGCAAAAGGAAATATAAGAGTTTTTTCATACCAAGACTTTTTGATGTTGAAATCAATGTGGCTTCAGAGGTGAAGTATCTGGGCATTTATTTAGACCAAGAACTCACCTGGAATAAGCACATTGATGATAAAATTAACCAAGCAAAGAAAAGCATTATGATTTGCAGGCGAATGCTTGGTAAAAACTAGGGTCTACATCCAAAACTGATGTTGTGGATGTATACAGCTATTGTCAGGCCCATTCTCACATATGCCTGTGTGATCTGGTGGCGTAAGATGGAACAGAAGACTGTGAATGACAGACTAGGAGGTCTACAAAGACTGGCCTGTCTCTGCATCACAAGAGCAATGTCCACCGCACCAACCAGAGCTTTGGAAGTTATGTTGGATCTGACTCCCTTAGACATCTTCATCTGCAGCACTGCCAGAATGACTAGGGCTCCTTGAATGAAGCTTCAAAACCAATGGTACGACCAACCTGTTGCCAAAGAGCAAGGGGTATTAACAGGAAAATTCAAGATCCTACTTTCCTGATGCCTTCGGACATCATGGAAAAGTCATGCATGTTTGAAAGGACATTTGAAATAGTTTTTCCAACTAGAGACGAATGGGATAACAACAAGTTCGAAACTGAAACAGGAGATCTAATTTGGTACATAGATGGATCACTGAAAAACAGCCTCTCAGGACTGGGAGTATGTGGCGTGTCACCAAGAATCAGCTTGTCTGTAAGCCTTGGGCGATACGCTACGGTCTTCTAGGCAGAAGTTTTGGCCATTATCAACTGTCTGCGACTAAATATGAGGAAGGGCTACCACGGTAAGCGGATCCTCATTTTTAGTGACGGTCAAGCCGATTTAAAAGCGCTCAGTTCTTTCGAAATCAAATCTAAAATAATTTTGGAATGTAGAAACCTTCTTACAGAACTGGCAACTAGAAACAAGGTGATCCTTGTATGGGTGTCAGGGCACAAAGGTATCGAAGGTAATGAAAGGGCTGATGAGCTTGCTAAACAAGGATCGTCTTTTGTTCCCATTGGTGCAGAACCTTTCTGTGGGATCAATTTGAAGACCGCAAAAACCAATGTTCTTAGATGGGAAAAACGGAAGATGTATGAAACTTGGCTTAAAATTCCTGGTTAAACCCACGCTAAAAGTATGATCTGTGGATCATCAGTGAGGATTGCCTCTGAAATTCTAAGATGCTCTAGGCAGAAGATACGTTTAATCGTAGGCTTCATAACTGGGCACTACTATTTCAGAAAACGCCTCCATAAAATGGGACTGTTTCAGCAAGACCCTATCTGCAGGAAATGTCATATGCAAAAGGAAACGGCCAAGCATATCATTTACGAATGCGAGGCTCTTGCTCTCCCTAGATTAACTTCTTTAAGCATCATCCATACTAGAGAGTTACACTAGACTCCATTAAAGGATTATCGGACTTTATTAATAAAGTGGGTGACCCGAACAACTGGAACTAGGAAACATTGGTTTGGAGTTAATAGTAGAAAATGCTGATAAAAGCAGAGGTGGCCAATGACATACAAACTCAACTCTAAGAAGAAGAAATACAGGTGGCAATGTATGTGCGTGGTTCGAAGAGCAGTAGGATGAGTTTACAGCATTCTCCCCTGGCCAACAAACTCAGCTAACTTAAACCCAATTGAGAATCTGTGGGACCATCTCTATTCCTTCACGTTTCGCTGCAGTCTGCTCTGTGAAAGATGGTTATTCTAGTGTTAACAGGTGGTCACATTAATGTGACTGAACTGTGTAGTTATTTTGAAATACGGAAGTTTGCTGTAAAATTGTTAATGTTTCAGTTGTAGTAGTTGACAGCTCAGTGTTTAAGGACTGAGTATTTTCAAAGATGATATCCCAGGTGTTATTTATGGTTAAGAGAGATGTGTAGATTATATAATAATTATTAACTTCTAAGACGGACCAGTGTCTTTTTAAATTATTTATTATAGACACAAACAAACCTAACAAGGAATATGGGGTTTAATTTCCACCCTAGAAACATAATGATTCTCCTCAATTTACAAACTTCATTACTTTTTCTAAACAATATCACGTGACGTGAGTACATGCGAGAACACAAGGCTTACCATACTTGGTTGAAATATGTTCTTGAGGACTCAATGTGACCAATAATTAAAGGAGTGAACTCCCTAGAAAGGAAAATCCCAGCTGAATCTGAAGCCAGAAAACTTAGGCAAATTATTTGCTTTAGGGACCTCATCTGTCTCGGTAAGCATCTCCAGTTGTATGGAGTTAACTCCCTTCTTATTAAATTTGGTAGATGGAAATCCATCTTTCACAATGGCTGTTTATAAACATCTAGCAGCCTGGTAAGATTCATAAATTGATGGTCTTCTCTGGGCTTCTTCGTAGCAGTGCTACTAGGAGAAGGATTTAAAACTTCAGACCTAACTCTTTTGGTTTCTCCCACCTTCTGGAAAATCTCCACCTGCTCCTTGGCTTTTTTAATGAAACTTAAATTGCGCCTTTGACTTTTTGTGAGAAATCTTATACCTCAACTGTATAGTCTTTGTAAGCATGTCTAGTAGCAACTCCATCTTCCCAACAACAAGATTGATCGTGTTCTCCTTTGTGCCGAGGTTCTGTTCCTTTGAAATCCTTTTGTCAGCTGATTGATTAACACCAGAAAGTGCAGCAAATCTTTTTTTATTATTTTTGCTTTTGTTGTAATTGTCACCAATAAGTTGATCTTAGAACTCGGACGAGTATTACAATCAGCACTTTTACAGCCTCTCTGAAGCCTAACATCGGCACGAAGCCTAACACCTTGGTTTGGATAACCTTTCCGTACCAATCAAGTATATCTGCACAGCCTTGTCGTAATGGGTGACCATACCAAGAACTTAATACAAGTTAAGGTTCCAGACTCGCATCACTTGTGCATTCTGTGTACATTCTCACGCCACTTTGAGCTTACAATATAGGATTTTTGAGGGATTATGCCGGTTACTGTTTATAATCCCCATTAAACTGTAAATGTGATAAATTATTTAGAATTTATCATTTTCCTGGTAAGTATATATAATCCCCAACTACTATTGCAGAATGTGATAATTTTTTTTCATTTCATAGAAAAATGAAATTATTATAGAAAAATGATAAATATTTTCAAGCAATATTAAACATTTCGTTCTTAAGAATTTGAAAAATATCTCGATGAATTAGAATAAAGCTTAATTAATCTTTCAATTGGAAAATTTAAATAACAGTGGTTCTCTTTTCAATCATTTCAGTAGATATTTTAAGACAGATGTATTAAATAATAGCATGAGTTATATATCTGGTGTAAAAAGTACTGCAAAATACAAAATGATCAAAATTAGTAGCAGTAAAATTAAGTCTCAGTAAATACTTTAATCTAAACAAGACTGAATTTTAAATTAAGTATTAACTGGTACTTATGGATAATTTTTATGTTTTGTTAATAAAAAGTCTGGAAAAAAATACACATATATTTTAAGTATAGTATTTATTTTATACCTATATTCTAAAGAATAGTATTTATTTATATTTCCTTGGAAAATTACTTATTTAGACACATTATACAATTATGACACTTAAAATTAGTTTTCCCTATTTTTTGTATGTGCAATTATCTGATTTGCACACTTCCGTGCAAACATATGGTTAATATCATTGACGTTCAGAAAGAAGATTATCTAACACAATTTCAATGCGAAATTGCTTGATCTGTTAAACCTTCAATCAAAATAAATCTTTCTCTACAAATTGTGAAACGATTTCTAGTGTACTGGTATTAAAATGTTTTCTTGTTTTATTCATAAAAGATAAATGTCTCCATTTTAAATGTCTAATATAATTGTTAATAAATTTTAAGGATTCCTTCTTAAAATTTATTACTCTCTGGTACTCTTAGTTTTACAGTGTCACCAAAATTTCCAGAAAAAGATATGATTTGAAATTTTCATTGCCTTTTTTTGCCTGTAATTCTAAACTTTCTTTAGCAATTTTTCTATATTTTCTTACTTGTTTTTGATTATTTAAAATATTTATTTTCTTAAAACACATTAATTCGTAACTCTCGTCCTGAATCACAAAATTAATTGCAGGTAAACAGTCATTTAGCAATGGATCCTTAATTTTCCCATTTGAATATTTTTTATTGCTTTTGATTTTCTGAGAAGCGTTATTGAATTATTTGCATTAAAGTCTGAATTTCTTCTTTGGTTCTAAGATATTTGTTAGCGTCATATGGGAAAGAAATATTTTCCAACCTTCTTTGAAAGACCTCATAGTAGCATAAGAAGCATGTTACGTTAAAATGTCATGAGCTTCCAGATTTATAAATTATGTATAATTATTGAAATATGATTATATAAACTACAGCGAAGATTAATCCTAATCACTTATATACTTGGTAAGAGAGATGAATTACGAATATTTTAAGATTTGTCTGTTAATTTAATAAATCCCAAACACGTAATAGAGATTGCAATAAAAGTCCATAACTTTTTCGAAATGCGTTCAGATTGCTTTGCTGCATGACTAATATAATGACATATGTCGTTGATAATCAGCATAGGTTATTGGATTGTTATTGGGGCTCTTTGTTAATGTCAGATTCACGTGATTCTTACATTTTTAAAAAAAATCGAGTGGATTTCACTCAGAAGGAGTAAAATTTCACTCTTTCATTTTCACGAAACTCAACCAGTCTTTAAGATAGAAATTCACTCTTTTGAAAGATGCGGGTAAACCACTCTTTTAAGAAGAGAAACAACAAATCGCTTAAAGAGGTAATTTAGATAGAAATAAGTATGAATTTCAATCTTTTAAAGAAGTATTGCTGATTTTTTTATATTGACAATTGAGTGCAGAAATTAGGTTTTGAATTCTTTATTTTAAAGATTTATTTATTTATTTTTTTGACAATTACAATATAAAGATATATGATTTCTTTATTCAATAATATAACAGTATAAATGAATATGACATTTTAATTGATTTGGATAATTATAGTGGTTTTTAAATTACATACAGTATCAAGCAAATTGTTCAGCCATTTATCACATTATTTATATCGATTTAGTTTTACGTGTGAGTGTAGCACTCAAGAAAAAATCGTCACACTACTTATTTTTCAGTTTAGTTTACTATGGACCTATTAAGTACAAAATTAATTCTTACAAACTTTATTAGGGCAACAAATTGTACACAATTTAAAAAATATATAAATTTTTTATATAAGTAAATATAATTTAAGTTCTTTTGAAAAAATTATTTATTTATAGTACAGCTAAATATTTATTTTTTAATATTAATAATATGCATTTTTGAAGTTACAGGAGAATAAAGACAAATATTTAGTTTATTCTGTTGAACAAAAGTGATTTATGTTTTTGCAAATAAATCTTGTTTTATGATATATTTTCCAAGTTTAAATTAAACTGAAAATAACTTCAATGAAACTAAGAATGAAATTAAAAATAAAATGCAAGATTATACAAAAAACATTATTCAATTTTTAATACAGAAAAAATTAAATAAAAATATGTATACAGAAATTCTAATGTTTATGATGTCAAATTAATACTGGAGCTTGTCATAATAAAACTGTCAATTTAGTCATAATTGACAGTTTTATTATGACTTAAATAAATCAAAATCAGAATACTATTAAAATAAGAATAAAAAAGATAATATGCATTTTAATGCTTGTAATTTGCAAAATTTCGATCGTGATCGATTAATCTGTTGTTAAAATTAAAGTCCCAACTGAACCATTTTTTTATTTTATAAATCATATAGTCCATACGAACATAAAATAGTAAGTTTATCATCGTACTTCACATTAAATACATGATGACATTTATATAAAATATTGAACGCTTTTTAATCTTGCGCATCCAACATCAATAAATCCACTATCCACACATAAAAAGATTTCATATTCAGGTCCTGCTTTGACCACAGCAAAGCAAGAGTAGTTGACTACTTATGAGCGTTGTTCTTCTTCTACAGGTCTCTTCACCTATTTCGAATAAAAAATCATTATAACTAAAATTTCTATAATATTTGTATCCTCATATGTGTCTATATAAACTTTAATACCAAAAAATTTCATAAGAATAATTCTTCAAAAAAATAAAGCTGCAAGAAATCAGATATCTACGTAATTATATTCTGTACTGAAATTATATTCAGCCTAAAAAATACTATCATCTTGAATTCTCACATGTCTATTACATATTATAGGACAAGTTTTTGAACATATGATAATATTCTAGGACCATATAATGCAGGATATTATTTTCTGAGAAAACAGTCAGCCTCTGGATATTAAATTCCAAATCTATCTGTAATAAAGAGAATAATGATATATATTAAATTAATAGAACTTTTTATTGCAATTAAAAGCAAGTGTAATTTGTGAAAAATGGTATTCTCATTAATTAATTAATTAAAACGTAGTAACTTAAGTTACTAAATTAATAATTATCTTGTAGTTTTTGAAAATTTTTATAAGAATGTGGCAAATATGATAAATTATTGATATAAAATGAAACAAATATGAAATAATTTTGCTTTGTTATGAAATGAGTGTAGCCCCTATCATAATTTACAAAATGGATTTTAAATCTTATAATTTACAAAATGAACATTAGATAAAAATATGTTGTACACATATACATAAATTTAATTTTAATGTTAAAGCATTTTGAATCAATCAACTATAACTGAAAAACGGGTAAAACTAAATGAATAACTTTTTTTTACAAATTACAACAAAAAAAATTTGAAACTATGCTTTTGCATCACATTTACTAATATTCAAATACATTGCAAGTAAAATTATTTTTAAAAATACAAGATAGAAAACTACAATATAAGAAAAGAGATAAGCATTACAGCAAGTTTTGTAAAATATAGGCTTCAATTACTTTCTTTTGGATCATGCAATCATTGAACAAATATCAAAATAACAATGAGATTTTTCTTCCATTTTTATATACAAAAATATTTTATCTGTAAAATTTCAACTAATTGTTTTTGGCATTAAAATAATTTAAAATATCTTATTCACATGCAATAAAAAAACTTGGAAATGCATGAACTGCATGTTTCATCTTCTACCATTAAAAATGCAGATATACAAATTATGTTAGGAATTGTAAATTTTGGTGTGCTTAAGTCATTGTGACATTGTTAGAAAATAATCTTGATATAAAAGTTTAGAACTTTCATGAATATTTTAAAATTCATCCTCAAATATGCAAAAAATACAGGTACAACCCATGCTTCATTGAAAGCAGCCAATTTTGGATACTTAGAGAAATAAATTTTGTAATAGAGTAGAACAATAGATGGTCTATTTTTTTCCTCACAAAATGTTATTTAGTTTTAGACATTTTCTTCATAAGTTCAAATATTTTTTCTCCATGAATTTCACTAGGCATTTCAAATTGTAATCATTTTATCTGAAAGGAAAAATACACACATATACACATATGTTTTTACTCAAAAATATCATACATGTAAAAACCAGTCATGGTCAATTGAATTATAAATACTGAATATTTATTTCAGTAATTAAATTCAAGTTAAAAAGCTAGAAAATTTTAAATGAATTATAAATTTATTATAAAGACAATTAAAATTTGGTTTTAGCTGTAAAAATCAAACAAAACTTTATTTCAAAATAGATTTAAAAACATTATTAAAATTTCTGAAGCTAATTACCCAGTAATATTAATTGCATGAATAATAACAATAAAGTTTCATTATTTTAAAACCAACTTTAAAAACCAAAAACTTTAATAAGAGATTTTAACTGAAAATATTAATTGGAATTTTAATGCAATTTAATTAAGTTACCACATTCTTACATTAAACGTAGAATATTACATATTACATGCAAAATGAAATTAATACTTGTAGTAATATCAATAGTTAACATTTTCTCAGTCTACATAAAACTTTTTTTTTTTTGATTAAACATTATACAGAATCTACCAGATCAGCCATTTCTTCCTTACATTGCATTTCAACATCTTCAAAATAACAACATGTTTTAGATTTGCTTTTGCTAAATTTGTTTTTTATTTTTTTCTTTACTGATGACAATGACAACCATAAAATACGAATATAAATTATATTTCCATCAACTAAATTTTTAGTTGGAAAAAAATTCTAAAATATTATACAAATTAATAATAGATTTTGAAACATAAAAGTTTGTTTTCGTTTTATTTACGAATGCTTTTACATAGTAACAATCAAATTAAAAATTGTCATTGATATTTTAATAAATAAAGTATATACTGTCAAGTAATATTCTGTAGATTAGTATTTTCTTTATTGTTTTAACATTCAAATTAAAAAGCCTCGAATTTAATTTATGAAGAAATTTATTCTTATTCATTGGTAAAATGTTGTATTTTATATTATTCGCAATTTCAATTCAGTACAATAAACTATATTAAATAATATTTTTATAATATACATTGGATATTTAAATCAACGAGAAATTAATAGTCATATTCACGCAGTTTCGAAATTAAAAGAATTTAAATATGCATTCATTATAATTTACTATTAATTTATAATAAATTAGATTTTGTGGCAGAAAATAGTATTTGAAATAAAAAATAAAATTTCCAAGCAAATTTTTATATTATTAAACATTATCAATTAGGCAGAAAATTCAAATATTATAAATATTACATGAATTAGAATTCAATAGAATTCATTCATTTACACTTTCGAATAGGAAAGTTTATATCAAGGAGAAAAATCTCAAATATAAAGATTTGATTTCGTCTTTCAATTAATTATAAGAAATAAAGACTTACCGTAATGTTTCTGCCCTCCTTCTTGTTCAATTATATATATTTTTTATTCTAATAGATCGCCTTTACAAAATGAAGTTTTAAATTCTTCCATTTTTATCGAAACTAAACCGAAAGCATAGAGCCACGTGATGATTTAAACCAATCAGAGCACATCACAATTGCTTTGTGCCATAAACACGTCAAAAAAGAGTAAAAATTGCTTTGAATCAAGGATGGAGTGTTTCAATAAGAACTTCTCTACCCAATTTAGTATAAAGGGATTCATTTTTTATCTTTATGGAGTACAAAATATCCGTCGCTCATCGAGTGGTGAAAAACCACTCGATTATTTTTAACAGTGTATAGTTTATCTAATATTATAATAGAAAAGGTAAATGAAGCACATTTATCAATTAGACTTGGTGTCAGAAACAGAATGATAAAAAAACTTCAAAACGTACGAAAAGGTTATTAGTGAGACATGATTTAGTTAAACTAGGTTAAAGTTGTCAAAAGAAATCAAAGGTACCCAAGAAATTATTTATAGACAAACAATTCTTCAAAGAGATTAATTGGAGAGTCAAATTGGTCTAACAAACATGGTGTAGCAATCAGATTTCAAATTTTAATTTAAATATAAAGATTGCTTGATGAAATTCATACAGTAGAACTCTCCAAAAAGAAGTACAGAAATTGTATTTAATTAAAAAACATTTTTTATACACGGAGTTTCCAGTATACTTCAAAGTTATAAAAATCTCGTATTCAGTAATTAGATTGGGAAAGAAGCTTATCCAAAGAATCTGGATTTGTAAATTGTAGATGGAAAATCTAGACGCATTCATATCCGTGTTAAGTTTAGCGTACATATCAGGATATCGAAAACATGCCAAGCTCTTTCTTTCAAAGCAATAAAGCTAATAAATGGTTCGAAGGAATATGTTTTGTACAACTTATGATAAACATGACATTTCATAAGGGTATCAAATGTACTCTTTATGAAGTAATGTTAGGGATACTTTTAAAAGTAGATTTGAAAACATTTTCCTTTCCAAATGACTCCATAAATTTGCCTAAAACCGAAGAAGAAATTCAAAATTTAACAGAAACATTTAACAACACTTCTAATAAAACGAATAGTGCAATAGATTTTATATATATATATATATATATATATATATATATATATATATATATATATATATATATATATATATTATATATATATATATATATATATATATATATATATATATATATATATATATATATATATATATATATATATATATATATATATATATATATATATATATATAGTCAAATATTAAAATTAGTGATCCATAGCTAAATGACCGCTTACATTTTAATCCCAATTTAGTGGTTTATAATGAGTATAATGAAGTGATCCATTTTAACAAGACAGTATAGGCAAAAGCAAGGAAGAAAATATAAAAAAGTGCTGAAAAAAGTTATGAATCGCGCAAACAAGACCTTGAAAATTTTAAACATTAAATTTTCTTTCGGTAATATTGGTGACAAAGTGAAACTAAGACAAGAAAACAAGATGTAGACACAATAAAAAGTGACCCACAAATTTTATTAAAGATGCTATCAGAATTTCACAAGGGAGACATTTATGTTTTAGGGACAAAACAAAGGATATTTTACTAGTGTTATATAAGAAGTAAGTTCACAGTTTGTGGAGGAAAATTAATTATCTTAAAGATTTTCCAGATTAAGCATTATCACTTCCAGATTGGGTTAAAAAGTCTGACACATCGTTAAATATCTTCTGATTGTCAGGGATATTAAGGATGCGTTTGCTAGGCAGAATGCATATCTGATAAGTACAAATGTATAACATCTGGAAAATACAGAAATATAAAACAGAGCAGACTTAAATAAGTAAATTTCGTATAAGAAAGCGAGTACGAAAGAGCTTTAAAATTTTAGCACGTACAATTGTATTAATTAAAATAAATAAAGAGAAAATCAGCAATTTTATTGCCAAGCAGTTTAAAAGCTGTGGCAAAAAAATTCTTTTATATTTTCTAGTGACTGCATCATTTCTAGAAGCACACAACGGTTCCCGCGAGGACATGTCTTACTTACCACTTCAATGTTTGGCAAAGTGGTGGATTCTAATGCAGAAATCATTACATATACATGTTTTGTTGACCCTCTCAATTTCTGTACACAGTTCTCTCCATGAAATTCATACCAGTTAATTCCGCAATTTTGTGATGATATATGTTGCTCGGGAACCATGTAAAAAAGGAACATTTAAGCCAGCTAAGCACTTTTATCTATATTTCTGCTAAATTACTGTGATTTTTCAACATTTACATTCCTGAATGAAATCTGCTAAACGGGGTTCCCAATTTGACGTACAACATAATTGATAGAAGAATATTTAGGGCTCTGGTTTAACATTTCTTGAATTCAAAACCCTGGTGTTATGCGATCCGTGCCTAGGGCTAATTGGCACCACGGTATTGGTGTCTTAACGGAGCCTCTAGTTGCCAGGCGAACTTCTAGAGTAATTTGCCTTGCCCAGTAACTCAGGCAATGCTGGGTGGACTTATATTACCTGAGCTTTTTAATTGTTATCTTGTGGCTGAAAAGACACAAGAAGTAACAAACCTTTCTGCATTTGCAGGTGAAGCCTCTGAAGTAGACCTTGCTGAAAAAGACAAGGGAACTCAGAGGCAATCTTGTAAAGCAATGAATCCTTCACTTGAGGTAGAAATGACCTCCAAACCATCTTCTTCTGGTGAAAGTCAGGATGCTATCCCCAGCATGATTGACTTTCTGACCAGATGGGACTGTTTCAGCAAGACCCTATCTGCTGGAAATGTCATACGCAAGAGGAAACAGCAGAGCATATCATTTACGAATGTGTAGACTCTTGCCTTCCCTAGATTAACTTCTTTAGGCATCATCCATACTAGAGAGTTACACCTAGACTCCATTAAAGGGTTATCGGACTTTTTTAATAAAGTGGGTGACCCGAGCAACTGGAACTAGGAAACATTGGGTTTGGAGTTAATGGTACAAAATGCTGATAAATGTAGAGTTGCCCAATGACATACAAACCCAATTCTAAGAAGAAGAAAAATGCCCATACTCAGGTGAGCGAAAAAATCCTTCTAGCAGCAAGTTAAATCTTTTTTTACAGTTCTGTCATGTAGTTTTCAAACACGTCATGTGTGTGTATTTGTATGTTATATATATATATTTATACTTATATATAAATAAATAAATATATATACATATATATATTTCATATATATATTTCATTGCCATATATATATTTCACTGCTGCATAGCTGCTCAAATTAAATTGTTATTAGAAATTTGTCTTCCCTGCCGACGGATCTTGCTTCAGATCAAGATGAAGGTATAGATACTGATTGTCATTGACGTAAGTCTCTTAAAATTTTCAAGTTTTGATATTAAACAATAGAAAGGAGAGATTGCAATTCCCGTTTCGGAATGTACATCCAACACTGGACATGCTTTCCAATTCCCTTCCTTAGGACATGTGAACACAGCCCAATTACTATGCATAATACTCTTTGAAATCTGTACGCGGTTGATATTTAAATTTCTTACAGTAATTTTCAAATATTAGATAATTAATAGTAAATAGTAATAATAACGAAATTTCAAATATTCATTAGGTAGTGTCCGCAATAACCTATTATGCAGTTATACGGAGACCCAAACATGTAGACAAATTATTAAGGATTTTACCCTCTCTCTCTCGCTATGGATCATAACAAATCAAAAACTTTCCACAGTGCAATTCTATTGCAGATTTGGAGTGTTATGTATAAACTAAAATCATCTCTCCCAATATAACTCTCATTGACAAAAAGTTCTTTTGTTATTCCATTTGTTTGGTGTAGCTGCCATTTTTTTTGGTCACCTGGTCCAATCAGATCGGAAATTACTGTTAAAAGTGTATTATGAACCACTAATAACATTCATCTCTGAGGTGGGATGTGAACAAACTACCTATTTAAGCAAAGGCTAGAACGATAACTATTTGACATCCAGCATGGCCCCGCACACCAAGGAAGAGGCAATTAACCGCTAACAAACTCTACATGCATAGGTTATCTCATTATGACAGGTTTAATTTAAAATATTTTCGGTCGGATGACGTATGAAATCCCTAACCTTCTGAGCAGAAGAGTGATCTTTCCACACGAAGCTGCTACAGCTGTTCTGCTTTTCTCGTACTCCTAACTTTATGAATAGAAATTTTTAGTAGCAATTACAAAAAATGCTTTTGTACGAGAAACAACAACTTTATTTTTTAAAAAACTTCTTAATTTTAAGTAAAAATATTAAATTCTAAATAACAGTCTGTAACACTTTAAAACTAATTAAAAGTCTAAACATATAAAAAAAATTATCATAACATAATACTTAATATTAAAAAATTGTTTTTAAAGTTTTTGTCTATCACGTGTAAATTGCGATGTTTAGAAATAATTGATTTCACTAGTTGTTATCTCTGAAGTTCGAAATGCTCACTCCAACAGACACCCTTGTGTGTAAATGTATCAGCATCTGTCTTACATCGGGATGAAACCTCAAGCCATTTATTTCAAAGATGGCTAGCTGAAGAAATTGGTTCAAATATTTGATTAATTTTGAGTCATTCGGTAGACGCTCTACGATGACTTTGAACTTGAGAACTTATTCTATCGGAATCAACGATTTAAAACAGACACCAAGTTACTACGAATACCCACACTTGAAATAGAAACCCAACCAATAAACTGATGAATTTAAGCCAGAACATCAACCTTCTGTTAAGAATCGGAATTCATCTCCCAAATTTCTTAATATATAGTTTAATTTGTTTTCCCATCTTTCATAAACAAATACTCATACGGATTTACAAACGCTTGTTTAATTTAAATAGCTAATAAAATGAAAATTATATTCAATCTTAGCCTTTTTGCGAATTTTTTGTAATAAAATCTTTTTCTGGAACTTTGTTCTAAAAATTCTAAAAATTAAAATAAAAAATGGAGTATTTCATGGGATTCAAATACTCCATTTTTTTTAATTATTTTTTTATACCATAACTTGGTTTGTTTTCGTATGTCACTATACGAACAATTTTTAGATACAAACATGAATTATAAATATATTTGATAATAGATTGAAAATTTCCTTAATGCGAAAATTTTTTACCAGTTTCCCAATCTACCAAAGCCGCTAAATACAGCTTACCACATTTGAATCTTGAACCTCGGTAAATCTCTTGCTTTCTTTAGACATAATAAAATAAAAAATAGTATTTTATATACTTTTTATAAAGGGCTGAAAATATGAAGAGGACAAAAACTGTCGGAGTCATTTAAAATATGTGTGCATATATTTCAAAATTAATGTTCAAAAAGGTTTATATTTTTTGATTTTTTCCTCTATTGAATTTTATATTTTGATGATAGTAAAACATTTTTAGAAGAATACCATTCAATGTATCATTCATTTCAACGTTCATACAATTTAGTTTAAATAAATGAAATAAAATGTGTATTGATTTTGAAACGTAAGTATTTTTATAAAGTATGCAATATGAACAATACAAATATTTTAAGCATTTACAAACTATACAATCCGTAATCATACTAGTATTTTTGAAAATTTTTGTAAGATGTCTTATAAGATTTATAAATTGGTATTATTTAAATTCATTTTAAAGACTTATGGGAACTTGATATTAAAATGACTCCATTTCTTTGTAAAACATCTCATAATTTAAAATGAACTAAAGGTAATTTAAAGTTATGTAAAATATTTTGAAATATATTTCTGTTTGCTATAGATCTCTGAAACAAATTTTCTATTTTAAAGAAAAACATTTAAATTTTTTTTTAATATCACATGATTCAGATTTTTCTGACTGTTTTAAGACCACAAATAATTTGATGTTCTGATTAAAGAATACAATATATTAAAATATTTCCTAATACTATTTTAAATCACAGCATACATTAGGATAAAGAAATTACAATTACTGGATTTGTGAAAAATTATAAGCAAACGGAGGTTTAACATTGTCGAATCTCAAAATGATCACGATTGAAAACAATTGTTAATAAATGTGATATATTTTTATGAAATGGTTCAAAATTTCGAGAAAATAAAAGCAAAATTTAGAAACAACAAGATTTTGCCTCGTCCATTTGATCGAAAACTTTCTCATTAAAAGTCAACATCGATGAAACATTATTTTTTCAAGAGTACATTTTGTATTCCAAACTTTGATGAAATAACAAAAATGCATCAAGATTGTACTTTAGACACTTCTTGTTTTCTTTTAAGCAATAAATGTGCGTTAAAGAAATAGAGAAATGTTGTTAAAAAAAAGAATAATCTTGAATAATAATATTAAAATAAAAAAAAACACATGAAATTTTTGAATGACGGTATCTTACCGAATGTCGAAGAAAGAACCAAATTCAGAAGGTTATCTAAATAACTTTAAAATCAAATTTACACACACACACTCAATCGTAATAAATTAAAATTGCCATCGATGGAAAGGAAATTGTCTTTAGAATTATCAAGATATTGTAATGAAAATAAATTAAAAAACGAAACCTAAGTGACACACTCGAAAATAAAGTTCTTCCGGTCATCGACATTTTTTAATTTACTTTGCCAATATTGATACTCTAAATTTTGCACCTATTTTTCCTCACACAGGTGGAAGGAATACCACTATTTGAGATTTTCATCACCAACTGAATATTTTATTTAAATTTGAGGTACATATTTTTATGTGTTAATTTTTTTATTTATTTACAAGGGTTGCCTTTTAAGTTTCCACAAAAATAGGAAGAAGAAGAATTTTTTGGGAACAAACTATTTAATTGCTTCTCAAAATATTCACCTTTAAGATTTATACACTTTTCCATCCGTTCAAACTAATTCTTAAAACAGTCTTTCCACTCTAAAGTTGATATCTCAGAAATATGGATTTGGAAAGCATCAACAGCTTCTTAAGGTAATGAAAATCGTTGCCCAGACATTTTTTGTTTCATATAAAGGAACAAGAAAAAGTCATTAAGCGAAAAATCAAAAGAGTATGGGCAATGAGACATATCGATATTTTTACCTTTAAAATAATAAATTGTTTGATGTGCTGTGTGGGAGCTGGCGTTGTCGTGATGCAGCATGATGCGGTGGTTTTTGTTGTTTTTCCTGATTTCGTTGATGACTATTGGCAAACAAATTTCTGTATACCATTTTGTGTTAAAAGTGTTTCGATCCTCTAAAGGAATGGTTGTGATATGTCCCGTAAGGCCCAAGAAACAAGCAATCATTTGCTTGGAAGTGCTTCGACAAAGAACAACTTTCGTAGGATTCGGTTCATTTTGAAACACCCTAACAGTGTTTTTTATGTTAGTATATGCCAGAAACTAAACAAGATTGTTCTTTAGTTTCCGGTATATACGAATGTATCCAAATTTTGTCACCTGTAACGATATTGTTTACGGATTTTGCTGTTAACAATTTGAATTTTTTTATCATTTCTTTACACCAAATTACACAAATTTCTTTTTGAGCTTCTGTCAAATTGTGCGGAATCCACCCTGAACAATTTTTTTAACAGTTAAATGTTTATGCAAAATCGAATGTATTGCAGTCTGTGATATGCCAAGCGATGCTTCTATCTCACGATACATGATATGCCGATCTTCAATAATATCGCGCACAGCATCGATGTTCTTTGGAATCACTACTGATTTTTGTCGTCCTTCACGAGATTCATCTCTGACGGACGCTCGACCACGACGAAATTCCGCAAACCAATTGTAAGCAGTCTTTTCTGATGGTGCTTCATTACCCAAAGTTAACCGAAGCGATTCGACGCATTCTTGACGAGTGAGGCCTTTTTTTAAATCATAAAAAATCATCCAATGGAAACCTTCACGAGTTATTTCCATTTATAGAACTTACTTGCTTCTTTGGAACACTCACTGTAAACAAACATCGCAGATAATTTCTAACATGCCACTGATTCCAAGAGGAAAAAAAAAATGTGAATTTTACAGATTGTTTGAAAACAAATTTCAGTATCGCCCTCTGTCGTCTGTTTATAAAAACATAAAAGGTAACCCTCGTAGAGCTTTATTTTTTCCGCCCATTGGTAGCAGCAGATTTTTCTTTGTTGCTATGGTGACAAATGCGTACGTAATACATTCCCGCGCATGTTTTCTGTTTGATATTCCAAAGATTATGTAACGGTGCTTGTGGTTGTCAATGAACCATTTTCACTTTATTAAAGGATGAATTTGAGTTTTATCATAATTTGAATTCTGAAAAATATTGTTTTCATTTGAAAACTATCCATCATTATGGAAACTAATGAAGCAACTACGTCTGCATCTCTCTCCGACGCTGATTGTAGTGAAGAAATGTTGTCAATGTTGAGCCAAATGGATATATCACAATCAGAACAAAACAGAAAAAAATCTAACATGAAAAAGGTTTTATGCGGGTAAATATTTGTTACGTTTTATTTTAAGTTTTACAATTTATATTCAGTTTTTAAATTGTAGTAATTATTCTAAAACATAGGTTGATATAGGCATTTGTTATGGACATAACGATTGCTGCTTATCTTAAAATGATATTTTGTGATCCAAAATTACCTAAAAATAAAAATATTACATTATAAAATTTTTTGTGCTTTGTTATCTCATAATACTTTGTTTTACTATAAAATTTATCAGTTTATATTATTTATCTAACTATAGTTTATGTTATTTATTCAACTGAACAAATTAATTATTACACTTGGTATTCATTGAAGATATTTTTTGAAAAAAAAAATTTCTAAAGCATTGGTGTTTTGAAATATTAGGAACTTTCCTGCATCATTGCAGTTTTGTACAAAAATATTCCAAACATTAAGCATTTCAAGGTACTTATACCCCTTTAAATGAACGAAGAAAATTCATTTATAAGTCCATAAATCTCGTCTTTAGAAAGGAATTGATGTCTAGCCAATTTCTTTGTGATATTAAGAGAATAGTCAAGTTGCACAAAGCTCATATTTAAATGGGGAGAATGTTTAATGAAGGTAACATATTTCTGTTTAAGGAATCAATATTATTGAATAAAAAGATGCACAATCATGGTGAAACACATATCTTCTAACATTTATTTTTTTATGTATTTGTGGAGATATTTGTTAGTATATTAGTTATGTGTGAAGCTAGGGTGGAAATTGAATAATTAGACCAATGGTTTATTAACTCATTGATACAAATCCCACTTTGAGTGTATGTTTGTAGAAGTTTCAAATCTAATTAAACAGCATATACTAGTTTGAATAATTATCATGTGCAAAAAGTATTAGTTGAGTAAAAAATAAAACAATTCATTTTTGTTGGTTTTCTGCCATTTCAGCTTGATATGGCAGTGTTCAATTGTATATTTTGAAATACACAGCAAACACTACATTTCGATGTCATTGTTATTTTACAATTGTGGGTACAAGACTTTCTTCAAATGCAAATACTTTACTCTCTTAACATTTGAACATAAAAAATGGTAGGTACTTTTAATCACTTGGTATATGAATTGAGATATAATTGATAGCCACCATCTCAAAAGAATTTGAGAATCTCTAACATATTCCTTTCTTTTGTGCTGTTTTTATTTATCATGTTATACAACAAGAACTTTTTTAAAATTTGTACTTCTTCATACAGAATTATAAGCAAGATAAATTCCTAAATTTTAAAATGCTAAATTCCTTCTGTATCATTTACTATATTACATAATTATATTTGCTTAACATTTTCTCAATGGTAGATTATCTGAGATAAGCATTAAAAATGACCTTTCTGTGTGATTTTTACTTGTAGATAATTGCAACCTCTGAAATCCCATAGATTGCCTAAATATAAAATAATAAGTTGGGTCTTTTTTTCTTGAAATGTTAATTATAGATGATGCATTTTCCTTAATTTAACCTGACTTTACAATTCTTGTGTGATAATGTTCTTTTATTAACTTTATTTTTCTTCCTAAAGTTTATTTTTTGTTAATTTACTTTTTATTGACTAATAAAAATATTGTCTAATTTGATAATTCAATTAAACAATATATATTAAATATAATGATGTTTATTATATCAAATCGGCATTTCAAGAGAATGAATGAAAAATTTTTGAAAAGAATATTAATAATTTATTCAGATTTATGATAATTAATTTTATTATTTTAAATCTACAAGTGTGATAAGATATATAATAAAGTATATACATATATATAGAAATTTCAATCATTCATTTATATACTGACTCAAAGCTGACAATTCTTTTGATTCTCAGTTGAATAGTAGTTTTGATTCCAGACTCAAGTATGGATTTGTTGTGCAGAAATCCACTTGAAATATAGGTTCCAGTGTATTTAGCCTTCATATATAAAATATTACCATAAGCTAAAAATTTACTTACTAGCTTTTTGCTTATGTCTTAATTCTCCTCGTTTGAACTCTTTAAATATAACATTTATGAGACTAGTTTTTAAATGTATGTTGAATATTTTATAAAAAAAATGGTTTTTCAAAATTTTTCTTCACAAAAATTCAACTTTAGATTCACAGGCTATTTCATTACAGTCCAGAGAAACAATTGCAATATGCTTTCATTCCTACCTTTTAAGTATAGATCAGGAAAGGCCAACCTGCGGCTCTCTGAAAGATTATTTGTGGCTCTTGATAAATGTACCAGAGTTCAATTTTCATTTTTCTGTTGTTATATTTTAAAAATTATAGTTTCTCGATATGTGCTTCAAAATGTCTTAAATTACTGGCAGCAAATATGAAAGACTATGTGCAACTTTGTAACAAATTTCATTTCTATCCAAGTTAAGAATGACTTGACTCATCAAAAATTTCAGTAAATGGACATAAACAATGACATCATCCATTATTGACCGACTCTAGACTGATTTTGAATTTTTAAACTTTCATTGCAACGGTCAGTTCACATTGTGCTCTGAAGGAAAGAATTTATATCATTTATTCTATGGATATAATTTGTTATCTGGAATGTTTAGTATATTAATTGTATTTTTTTTCATATTAACTAACAAGTGTTGTTATTGTTTATATAACACAAAATTTGTTTTTCTAAATTTATTCATTTATTTACAGCTTTTTTAAAAATATGATGATAGAGGAAAGAAAAAAAAGGAAAGGAAATGCTGCCAAAAAATAGAAGTTTTAATAATGAGTTAGAAGACAATTTCTATTTTTTGACAAAATAACAAAAAAGCACTATGCATTATTTATAACTCTACAGTCAAAATTTTTAAAGCTAGCAATTTTAGTGAACATTAGGAAATCAATCATCATTAGTGTCAAGAAATTACAGATTAAGATCAGATAAACTTGCTTCTTTAAAATCAAATTTAAATAAACTGTCAATTTTAATGACCCTTCGCAATTAAGTTAATAATTTGGCTAAAGCCAGTTTTGTTACTACCTGGAATATTGCTCATTCAAAATGCCCGTATGGAAAGGGAGAGTTTATTAAAAAAAACTTAGATGATATACCTAAAATTTTAGATCCAAATAATGCAGCATTTCACAAAATTGTTCCTCAAATTCCGATCTCCTAACATACAACTGAACAATGCATAACTGGAATTAATACATCTCTTTAATATAATATAAAAAATGATTTGAAGAACTGTATTATTGCATTCAGCTTAGCCTTTGATAAATCAGGAGATATCACAGATCTTTCGCAGTTAGCGGTTTTCGTGTGTTTTGTTTCACCTCACTTCATTATTAAAGAATTATTAGATTTAGTAACATATCAAGAGTCAACCCGCAATGTCAGTATTAAAAATGCATTTAGATTCTATTATGAAAACTTGTGATGTGCCTTTAAATATACTTGTAAGCAATGCAACTGATGGGGCTCCAGCAAAGCTAGGTAAAAATTGGGCTTTTAAGAGATGATTCTCAAATTCCATAATTCTTACAGATTCGCTATATAATTCACTGAGAATATTTTGCTATGAAATATTTAAATTATCCTTACATTATGAAAATAGTGTTACACATTGTAAATTACATTTGCACCAATGTAAAAAATCATCAACTATTCAAAAATTTCCTTGAAGAAGAACTTCAAAATGACATTAATTTCTTTTGTATTGCTACATGGTTATGTAGCTACAACATATTAAATCAATTTGTAGATTTGTTTGATCAAATAACTTAATTTCTAAAAGAAAAGGAAATAATCTATTCAGAATTAGACAATAGTAGTTACAAAACTTAATGTTTTTTGACTGATGTCATTTAACATTTGCAAACACTGAATTTACAATTGCAGGGAAAACATAAAATGGTAAGTAGCCTATTACAGTGTATAATTAAATTTTAAACTAAGTTACAAAAAGACATTAAAAAGAATACATTTTTATGTTAAAACATTTTGTTAAACATTTTAAATATGTTTGTAATTGCAGCTCAAGAAAAATTTTAAATTTTGAAAAATGTTTGGTCTATTAAGGAGCTTGGTCATCCCTGGTATAGATGTTTGTAGTAGTTTGGAATCCAATTTAAGCTGTAGCTACTTGTCTAATCAGCCCTTGTTTGTGAAAATGACCATTGATCAATGAACAATACAAACTAAACCCTGCTGTAGAGCAGTGATTTAAACTTGTGATCTGAGAGTTTCTGTCTGAGATTCTGAATGCTGAAGCTTAATTTAAAAAGAAAGCTATTTTATTATATAGTCTTTGTTCTACCAAGGTTTTCCTTAAAATACACTCTTTAAGAAGTAAACTGAAGAACTTACTTTTTTAGTGTTTAAAAAGTTTTTCTTTTTTTTTTTATCTGAAAATGAAATATAAAACTTGAAAATAGCTTGTATTACTAATTTTGGAATTTTTTTCTGAAGCTTTCGTATAAATAACAGAATGTTTGAAGTGTTAAGTTCTATATCCTTTAAAACTTAATATGGAAAATCTTGAATACTTCCTTTGTGAACTCTTTAACAATTTGTTAGTGCAAGCTATATTTATAATCGATTAAGAATTTGTTTTATACTAAATTAAAGTTGCAAAATTTTGGTATAAAAATTGACATTAATTTTTTGCTATGAAATATTTAAATAATTTCTTTTTTTTATATAATTTCTTTCATTTTCATTAAAGCATTTAGATAATTTCTTTAATGTTAAACAATGCTGAATAATTATTTTGATAAAAGTTTTAATCGGGTACCCATTATACTTTGGCAGTTTTTTTATTCCAAAATGTGACTAACAAGATGGCCACTATGTGAAAAAAGGTCTACAAGAAATTAAATTTTATCGCTGAGATATATCACCAAATTTTTCTACAGACCAAGGGGTAAATAATTCTACTCTGAACCCTTATTCTTTTCATTTTTTTTATTCCTATTTACAAAATTTTCCAATTATTTTTACTTGAATTCTATTCTTATATTGCATTTTAAGAGTTTAAAAATGCTATGCTTTTGTTATACATGCTTATCTCTGTTTTAGAATTTTATTTTATTTTTCATTGTAGAAGTGATGCAATTTAACTTTATATTATTGAATTGAATATCTAGATTATACAATTCATTTGCATCCTTGCTTATTTCAACAGATACTATTTTGCATATTATGCAGTGCTATTAAGTTTGCTGTGAAAGAAGTAATTTTTTTAGATAAATATTTCTCTCAAGTTATAAAAATAAATTGGCATAGTTGATATTATGCATTGTGTTAATATCTCTTCTCACCAACACAAACTGTAAAAGTAAGACTATGTTTATTACAATCATTATTGAGTAATGTTTTAGAATTTAGATGAAATGTTATTCATCAATTTTTTCATCTAAAAAGTTACTTTTTAATTCTCAGTTTTCTATAATGTTTTGTGAGACTTTTGTCATTTTAAAATATATCTAAATAATTATTTTCATATTAACAATTATTAGGAAGCTGTTGAAAAATTTAATGCTTCAATATTTCTTTTTAAAATTACTTTGTAAAGCTGCTGTTTCAGAATGTTTTAGAAAATATGTTAAAATAGAATTACAAGCTGGTATTTAGAAAAAAAATACTTTCCAAATTTATTCTTTTAGATTATGGCAAAAAAGATTTTCTTATATCTGTGTTAATATTTGATATTATTAGATTATGCTAAGAAATATAATATCATTAGCACATAATAATATTACGTTTCATTTTTAATTTAAATAATTCCCAATTTGATTTATCGATCTGGTAAAAAATGGAATTCCTTCAACGTAGCATAGGAAAATTATGGGCCGAAATGTCTAAGCAAACATTTAAATTGAAGACCGAAATTATCAATAATGACTCTGGAATATCTTGAAAAACAGAAGCTTTAATTCCCTTCAAAATTTTAAACATTACTCGGCGAGTGCGGGATGCATTCTGAAAAATAGTTTTAAAGTTACACATTAATGCGAGTAGTCACATGACCCGAAGCAGGAACAAACTTTGATGTGGTGACGTCACTCGCTTCTTTTCTGATTATTGGTTGTTACAAATAATATAAAAATAATCATTGTTATTGCATCATTTTTGTAAATTCTCAAGCAAGAAAAGCTCTTGAATTAAACTTTTAAAAGGACCCTTGAAAATTTTTACATACTGTAAAAATTCTTTAGGATTTTCTCTATATTGTGTGATACAATTTTTGTTATAAACCCAGTGGAAAAAACTTTTTTTTTGCATTATCATTAAAGTAGTCTCAATGATGTATTAGCTCAGGATAGTCCCAACTTTATCAACAAAATCATAGTTTACCATACTTATTTCTGTTTATATATTCTGCATTAAAACTACTATCTTTCTGAGGAGAATTAAACTGTACTATATCAGAGGAAAATAAAATGTTTGTTTTTTTTCTGCTATATTAGAAATGGGCTTGCTTTACTGTAGCTATATGTTGAACATTAAAGCTTTTTAAAAATTTATCACATAATGCTTTTCAGAAGAATTTTTCATAAATTCTAGATCATATTCTGATATTACATGAAGAAAAATTAAAAATATTTTTAAGAAACATCTATCTCCCTTAATTCAGTAATTGCTGGTATATAACTTTTTTACTTTGAACAGTTTTACTTCTTGATCTCAAAGGTCCTATTTTTAGCTCTGATAAGTTAATAAAATGCATTTGATGATCACTTACTCCAATTATTTTATGTGATTTATTCTCTCCAAATTATAAAGTTAATTATAAATTTCAACAATTGTGTTTAATATTTCAAATTAACTGGATAATTGACAAAAATGCCATTTGTTCTTGCTTTTTCATGCAAGTTGAATTGATGTCATCTTATATAGTGCGGCATACTCTTGTTGTGCTATCAAAATAAGGGAAATAGATGGCTTTTATAATTTAAGAGCAGAGACCAAGCAGAGGACTTCCAAAAAATATTCTGCCAATTCCACAGGTACTATATCACTTGGTGGATATTGCAACAACTGTGCATCTTAAATGTTTTAACTGTATTAAGCTAACATAATGCATCTTTGACTTGATTGCTATGAAACTGAACACCTTCTGCTGGCGGGAATGATTTTATTCCCAACCTTGCCATAGCAACCTCACATCTACTATTTATAGGTAGAGCAGACTTCTTTAATTTCCTTTCAGTCCATAGTTTTTACAAATTCTTTAAATTCCTGTAAAACGCCTTCCAAAGCGATATATTTCTCTTAAAAATAATTTTAAAAGATGAAAATTTTTCTAAAAGTTATTTATATATATATTTATTTTTTTCCCAACAATCTTTACCAGTTTATTTTCAATGTCACAACTGGTATAAAATGAATCCATATTAATCTATTATGTACTTTATTACAACATTCCCATCAAGTAAACATGCAACTTCAAAACTATACCATATTAAAAGGTTGAAGCCAAATTATATTATTTACATATGCAATGTATGGTTATGGTGTATAAGATAAAAAAAAAAACTATGCTGGATTCATGTTTTAGAAAAAGTTTATGTTCAGGTCTTAAAAAAATAGCTCCATTTCTGTTTGAAATCTATTTTCATCTACTGTTATATTTGTGTGTGTGTTTGATTCTGACTATATCGAATATTGCCTATATGTTCAGATTTATTATGATAAAGTAAGGGTATGCATGAAAATAAACTTTTATAAAAATAAGAATTAATGCAAGATTGTAATCGTTCTACTTTTTTGTAATATGAATATAATTTACATTCTGTGTTTGTTTGTCATTATAGCAAGCTTACTGAGAAGTGAAATTTGTTTAATGATGAAGAGTCCTGTGTTTTACAACAGTTACTAAGTTTTAAATTAAAATTACCTTTTTATAAATAAACGCAATATGTATTTTGCAAACTTTATTACTATTCATTTTGGATTTTAAAGATAGAAAAACAGTTGATAATTTTTAAGCACTATCCATTTCTGCTAAAGCAGTCAATTTATATTTATGAAACAGTATGAATAGTTAAACTTATAAGTTATTTATTATAAAATTTGATGTCATATATTGTGTGTTTAAATGTAGTGCATAATTTCAGAACTATAGGTAAACGAAATTTAATAAACCTCTAATTTATTTGCCATGAATAACTGACTTACATTTGTGTAGTTTTTGTGTATAGGTTTATTATCCCTTATTTTTGTTATTAAAAAAGTTCAACAGCTGTTTTTTTTTTTTTTTTTTTTTTTTTTTAAACATTTTACTTTAAATGTGGGCTTTCTGGATTGATACGAGATTTGAGAATAAGTATAAATCTATAAAATTGTCAAAAATTTAAATGTTCACCCTTTTATTAGTGTGGGATAGGATATTAAATACTGGATTCAAAACAGCTCAAATTAATAATTTTAGTGGGATACAGGAAAATAATTTTTCTTGTTTAATCAACTTTGAAGCTTATAAAGAGATGCACAGAGAATTAACTTGCATTAAGAATTAACCATCATGTCTTTCTAATGACTTCAATGCTATTTTAGTTAAAAAGACTTTAGTGTACTTTAGTATTTATAAATTTATTGTGTTTAGAATTTACAAACCCCAGTATTAATTATTAAAAAAATTGACCGTGTACAATTTAAGTACCTAATGTGTAAGCTTAAGTAGTATTTACGAAAAATACCATTCGACTCTTGAAAATTCAGTCAAAAAGAATTTCACAGTATCAAATAATTACAGTAAATTCCTGATTATCTTCGGGATTAAGTGGTGTGGCTGTCATTGGTAGTCCTCGAAATTATAAGATAGGGATACATATCAATGAGAAAAATGCATTTTAACAATTTATGCACTGAATAGCTAACAGAAATGCACTCATTACTGGAAGCATAATGAAATTATTCCCTTATCATAAATTTTTTTACAACTTGTATTTTTGAAAAATCTTTCCTTAGTTTGCTGTTTTTTACACTCACAATACTTCTTTTTAGGGATTAAAACTTTTTGGAAAATTCATAGTAGATAAAATTCAGCTTACTGTATTAAATATCTATTACAAATTATATTTAGGTTAATTGAGTTATAAATATAAAAACTTATTAGTTAATTCTCATAAGTATATAATTATTTCAACAGAAAGAGATAAATATAAGAAAAGAGTATATATTTTATGCTGTACATTAATATTATACTTATGTATATCATTTTTGAATAAATTGTGGATATATATATATTTATAATAATAATAATAATAAGCTAAATAAAAGAATACAACAAATAAAGCATTTTAAAATCTTACAATTTTAAGCCTGTCTTTTATTTCATTTATATTATTTTATCATTGTGCAGTATTATTAATATATTTCAAAAATATGAAAATTGCTTGCTTCTTTTAAATATGAATATTTGAACATTTAAGTTGTTTCTAAAATCCTCCTATAATTTTGAAAATTCTTTAATATTATTTTTAAAATTTTATTTTCGAGTGCTTCAATTTGTTCAAGAAAATTCACTTTGTTCATGAACCTTGAATTTTATCAGTTACACAAAATTGTCTTATTTGTAAATAATTAAATTGAAAATAAGTAACTGAACTAAATATAGTTTATATATCTTGTATTATAAATTCATATGTATACATGTTATGAGATTATGTAACTATATTTATTGTTCTTGATTTTTCTTTTACTGATTTTAGCTTGTTTTCTGAGCAGGTCACTATATTTATCCTCTAATTTTCCCTTGTAAAAATTTTTTTAATGTTGTTTTTCTGTTTTTTGAAATATTGTTAGAGAAATTTACTTTTTATTCCATATATTCAAGCATTTTAGAGCATTATCTCCCTTTTTTGCTCACATTTATTAAAAATTTCATTTACTAAAATCAAAGAAATTTGTTTTAAAAAAAGAACATTTTTGATTATCTATATATTATGATTCTCAAAGTAATTTTCAAAATGCAAATTATAACCAACTATAGTATTTCAATCTATAAATTTATTGTTGGAAATAGTGTGTTTTAAAAAAGTTATGTTTTGAAAAATTTAATGAGCACTTGTATCTAAACCTAATTTTACAGTAACATTTACTTAAAATTCACTAATTCAATATTAAAAAGTAGAGTTTCGAAGATAATCTTTTCAAAATTTATTTGATAATTTCTTATTTTTCATCCATATCTCTCTTTCATATACTATTGTTTCTTCCTTTAATTTCTTCAAATACATTTTGTGATCTCACAGTAGTTCATTGTAAATGAAAATTAGGCTAGAATTTAAAAATATTTATTTTTCTCTCTGTTGTGTCTTTTTCAGATCAACAAAAACTGTTTCAAACTTATATGAGGAAAATTGGGAAGAATCTGAAAATTACTTCAATGTTGTAACAGAGGAAATAACAGATGAAGATTTTCAGCTAGAACCATATCTTTTGCCACTGAAGAATGTGCTGGAAGAATGTAATTTCTTGTATGACATTAGACCAAACAAAAATGTTAAAGAAAATTTTATCTTTTTGCAAGACAATTACATGAAGATGTTTTTTGATTATTATCCTGATTTTATATGTGTTGATATATTATGTGAACTACCTAAACTTAAACTAAATTTATATTTGTTTACAGGCATTGATACAAATGGTTCTTGTGAAATACTAGCACTTGGTTTCCTCAAATCAGGTGATGCAGGAATAAAGTGGCTACTTGATACTTTTATAAAGCATAACCAAAAATCTGTGGATAAGATTAAAGTTATTTTATGCAGTAAAATTCTTAAGAATAATGAGGTTTTTACAAATTCATTTTCAGGAAAACATATTTTAACAAGCTTTTTTCATTTTATGCAGTCTTTAAAAAAAGATCTTTCTTCTATTGGTTTTAATGCCAATGATGAAAACACAGAGAAAGTAATGATGATTTTTGAAAAAATTTTTTTAGCCACGCACGAAACAGAATGGTCTTATTTATTGATGGAGTTAAAACACAGTTATGAATCCTTCTCGATAAACATAAGAATTCTGGAAGAAATCAAGGAGCATTTAATTTTAAGTAAAAATTTTAACATTAAATTACTTTCGAGATCATTTAATGTCTTTTTGTATTCAATCAGAAAATCATTAAGAACTATTATTTGTTCTTTTGATACTATTGAAGAAATTTTAAAATTTTGCTCCTCGTTCATTGAAAATAGTAGGCGGGATAAATTTAAAAATCTTGTTTCTACTTTCGAAAAACCTCTTGTGATTGAGGAACTAGTTGATTATTTTAATTATTCCCAGATTTTGACACCATTTGCCACAAAACTAGTTTTTGAGCAAATTGATAGCTCTTGTTTCATGACAACACCTATTTATGAAGTAGGACAAAATTTCGAGACTTCTGTAAATTTTTGCACTTGCAATTTCTATTCTTTATTATCATTACCATGTAATCATATTTTTCATTTAAGGAGAAGTATTGGTTTTCCTTTATTTGATGAATCCATCTGTTCAAGGAAGTGGATTAAAGCAAATTATGAGAATGTGCTCATTGAATTATTTAATGTGTTTTTTAAGCAAATCGTTGTTACAGATTTTCAAGAGTGCAAAAATTATTTTGCCATAAGTGCTGAAGTGTGGCCTCTTGAATGCCCTGATGACATATCTAAGCAACGTTTTATTTTGCATCAACTCATGCGTTCTTGGGATCAAGAACTAAATGTAAATATTTGGAAACCTCCAAGTACTCATATGTCTTCTGATAGCTGTTATCTTTTAAGTGTTTTGAAAACTTATGGAACTTCTGGCAGTTTTACATTTAAAACTTTTGAGCACTTATATGGAATGTCGTTGAATGATATTTTAAGTTTTGATGATGACACAACTTAATTCTTTTTAATCTGGAAAATTTTATCGAAAATATGCTCTGTTAGTTTATTTGCAAAATGATTCCTTAATTTAAAAAAATGTTTGTTGTAGTAGATTAGTAATATGTATTGCTGTTATATAGTTATTGCTAAAAGACATTCCCCTTTTAAATTGTATTGAAAAGAAACAAGTTGAAGACTTCTATTTACCTATGGCCTTTTGCTTAAATTTTTTTTATAATTTTACTCTCTAATTTGATTGCATTACAAGAGAGTATGAATTTTTTCTTTTGTATTTTCATAACTGCCTAGAAGACATTTTTATATTTTTATGTTATTTCTTTTTTATTATAAATAAATTCCTTTATACAAAAATAAATTTTTAACTACTGTATTGAATAACTTGATGTTTTCATATGAAATGAATCCTAATTTATAATGCAGCACTGTTTATATATATTTCATTAATACATTTTTAACATAATCCTTCTTGTATGCTCATATTTTCATTATCTGTTGTTAAATGATAAGTTTTGCTTTGAATAGAATATTTGGGTACAGTAAATTCTTATAGTTTGTGGTTGAAAAATACTGCAAAATGCTGAAAACATAATTACAAAAAAATGACATTTCGTTTAAAATATGGTATTTTATTTTTCCATTTTGATATTTGCAGATATCTGTATGCACATAAGTGCGTAAAATAAGGTGTATGCTAACAATATATGTGTAATAACAGTGATTTTTTCAACTAAATGTTTTAATATTTACATTTAATAAATATTATAATATTTTTTCTGGGATTTTTTTAAAATCCTTCATTTAATGGTTATAAATGTGTTAAAATTATTCATAGCTTTAATTGATTCAATTAATAAATTTTCCACTCTGTGTTAAATTCATATTTGCTTTGAAAAACATGTAAATAATGTATTATTAATTTTTAAACATTTGATTTATCTCAATATATTTATAAATATTTACATTACTAGAAAGGTTTGTGTAGCACAATGTTTATTGTGATGAGATTTTGCTGTATTTAATTCTATGTGCCAAATATAAAAATAACTAAATGCAATTTATTATATTTTAATTTTTCTAAATTGTATTTCCCTTTAATTTTTTTCTGTTAAAATTGTAAAGTATTTACCTGTGACAAAAGAATATGCTTTAATGAATCAAATCTATAAAATTATATTTTTCGAAAATAATTTTTTAATGATTTTGAAATTTTTTATGATAACCTTACTTAAATCATTATTGTAAAATACTAAAAAAATTCTTGATTGTTTGTTTTTAAAAAATTAAAAATTCTTGTGGAATTCAATTATTTATTTTCTGTTAATGTAAAATTTTAAAGGTTTTGAAATTAATTTATTGATGTTTATTTTATAAATTCTCTGAAACTTTTCATAAGAACACACTATATTCATTAATATATGTATATTTGTAGCATGATTTAAGAATACATAATATATTTCTTGTTTTGATCATCTATAAGATATAATTATTTTAAATCTCTCAAAATAAGTGATATTAAATTTAGTATTACTTAAAATTTAAATTACTTATTATCTTGAGCTGTACATATTTAAAATGATAATATTTTCATTTAATATTTCTCAATCTCATTTTTACGTTAGTTTGTCTTTTGTACTGTTCTTGTTTTGGTAATATTTTGTATTTTTCCTATCAGATTTGTTTTTTGTGTCTTGTATCTATACCAATGTATATACTTAATTCATTATAAAAAAATGTATTTACAAATGCAACATAATTTGCATTTGTTTTGTGATATATTTTAACAACTGTATTGAGCAATGTTCTGTTTGTGTATGTCTGTTATATTTGTGATATTTTTATTTTATTTCCTTGCGAATATTTGCAATGTAAAGCAAATATATATATATATATATATATATATATATATATATATATATATATATATATATATATTCTAATAATTCCTATTTTATGTGAAACTTTTTTTAATATATTCTGAAACAGCTTAAAGTATATACTTAGCATTTGGTGCTGTTAGTCAGTCATGAGCTCTTTGACCTTTGTTTTAGCTGTTCATGATATTTGATTGCCCTTAAGAACTTGGTTATTATTAGGTGTTCTGAATCCACTTTAAACAGTAAGTCCAAGTCTTATGTATAAAATTACCGCTTGCAACAAAGAAACATAAAACTTCATAAAATGCCATTTTGTTTTTACTCTAAAATGTTAAAGTAATATCTACTAGATTATTGCATCCTTGTTTGGTTAGTTGAACAGAAAAAGATAATCCAAATTACCTTTTTTTGCATAGATGGATTGAAATTTATATTTTAAATTTACAACGATTTTTTTTTAATTTGTTATTTTTCTCTGCAAATTTGTAATAACTCATTTTGAAATATTCTGATTTTTAGATTTTGATATTTGCCAAATTTTCTTCGTATATATTTGTAATCTATTTTATGAAAGAAAATGTTACTTTTTATATTAATATATACACCCTACATAATGGAAGAAAACATATTTTCTTATATAAGATATACTGCACATTAGATCACTTTTAAAAAATCTTGAATAACTTGGCAAGCAGTGTTTTCATAGAACTTATTTGATAATGATTCTATATTATTATTATATATATTTGTAGATCCTCTAACAATTACATATAAAATTTATGACAATCTTTTTGTCTTCTCTAGTATTATTTTGAATTTTCTTTTTTATTTAACAGTACATATTCCACTACCTTTGATCTACCCATTCTACTACAACTAGTTTATAATCATGTATTTTAATTTCATTTTTTAAGACTTATTTTCTACAAAGGCTGAAAATTTTTATAACAATAACATATATTGTAAAATTCAGATTTTAAAAAGATCTATTTAGAGAATTATTGGTAAGAATTATTTTTTCATATGAAATCTTTTATTGTTTTATGTTAGATTATCTCAATTGCATGAAATAATATGTAGTTAATTTTTTTATATTTTTGTAACGAGAAATTTTTATTAATCTTCAATTCATTTTTAAGTTTAATATATAAGGTTAAGATGTTTGTAAAATTTCTAAAAATACTTAATATTTTTTGAAAAGAATTTTTTTTATTTTTATTTATTTATTTTTAAGATTAGTAAGAATAAAATTATTATCTGTTTATACTAAATGAACTTTCTCATTTTGATACAGTATTAAAACCTATTTGTAGAAATATATATATATATATATATATAATATGTTGTATGGGCAATTTTTTTGGACAATGATGCGAGTATTTTAATTTATTTTACTGTTTCTGTAAATAATTAAATATTTATTGTGTACATGTATAATGTTTAATACAAGTTACTGGAAATAAAAATTTGAAAATTATGTTGAATACCTTTTTTCTAGATTTTTTATGAGTAATTATTTTAACAATAGGAAATTATTTAAAACACAGTTGGAGATTTTTAAAAAATATTTTAAATTATGAATAAAGTATAACAGTTGAAACGAAATATTGAAACTGTTAAAGAGTTTGTTTTTGCCAATTTATGGTTTTTCTTTTACAAACAAACGATCTTGATACAAACTGTCTTCCAAAATCGTGGATTTCATAAAATTCCAATAAATGGGAAGGAAGAAAATATAAAAAATTTTCCTTCTAAAGAGTGTCACTGTTATATGATTGAACAAATTTCCCCTCCGTCTATGCTAATTTTAACATTTTTGTAGGTGAGGGGGGCCTCATTTTGATTGGTTTTTCCCAAGTACATAGTTATATAAAGATATAGTCAATATACAAAGCTTAAACGAAGAAGTGTATTCAATGACTTGAAAGGAAAAAACCAGGTATAGTGTTAAGATATTCCTCATTCTCTTCGCATGGTGGCGCTGTATCATTGGGATAGAGGAAAGGAGAGTCCGCTCCGGCGGGTAGAGATTGTCTTTGACCAGCAAACCGTGGAGGTATAGCTGGCTCTCCTTCGGTATTTGTACTGTTGGCCGCGTTCGGCCATAATCAAATTTCTATTAATTATAATTTTAATATACTATACTATTAATTACTAGTTTTAATTTTTAAATAAATGTTTGTATTTGTTCGAGCTGTGCTTTCTTCTACAGAACAGACACTACATCAGGAATTTAATTTTTTTGTAGATTTTATTTAACAGTTTTTTGCAGAAATTACAATCATGATTGTATATTTGTTGTAAATTTTATCTCACAATTCTATAATTTTTGAGCTATATATGGTATATTTTTCTTATTACTCCATATTGAATGTATAAATCTCTATAAATACTTCTTTCTTCATTCTTCCATCAGTTTGAAAGTTATCAAAATAATTTTCTGAATCTAAGAAAATTGTTGCATATTTTTATACTGTCTTGTGAATTAACAGACAGATTTGTATCAATTATTGATCAATATTGTTTAGGTTACCTATGTATTACTTTTTTTTGTTAATTATTTGTCCGTTTTGTCTGTGTTCCTTCTAAGGAATTTTTGCATGAAAGTAATTATTGCGACCTTAACTGCAGTATCATTTTGTAAGTAGTTAAATTGTTATTTTTATATGTATATTATCAAAATTTGCTGAAAGCATTTCTAAATGTTCACTATATATGTAGAATATAAGGAACACAATGAATCTTACTCTGCATTCATAACTTTAAATAAGTTATATCTCATCAACTTACTTTTTGAGATTTTTCTAAATTATTGATCGATATATCAAGATATATGAACTTTAATATAAATCATATTGTAAATAACTTTAAATTAAAAGGAAAAACATCGCAAATGCATAATAGAACTGACTAGTATAGTACACTGATGGCCATTCAAATTGCAACACCAAGAGAGAAAAGATATATCACAACGAAATTTATTTTGTAGATAACATGTTGACCAAGTATCAAATTATTAAAATCATAGACGTCTGTGAAGTGTGGTTCCTGCCAAAATCAATAGCCAGAGTAGCCGCCATTGTATTGGAGATCACCACTACCACACGTCTCGGCATTCATTCAAAACGACTTTGGATGTGTTCTTGGGGTACAGCAAACAAAGCAGCATCGGCATATTGTTAAAGTTGATCTGGTGTGGCATCTGGGATGTAATCTAGGTGAATCGTTGAGCAACCATGGACCACATATTTTCTATCGGCGAAAGGTCGGGAGAACGAGCGGGCCAGGGAAACAATTCAATCTGGCTATTGACGAAGAACCCTTGGACAATGTGTGGTCGTGCATTATCCTGTTGAAATATGGTTGTTTGTAAGCCCTGAAGGTAAGAAAGGACAACTGGAACACTTCGGGGATGTAGCGCTAGCTGTTTAAAGTACCGACAATGTGCGTACTATAGGAAAGCAAGAGTGGTATCCAATACCGCCCCATACCATAATACCCGGTAGTAGTAAGCAGAGTAAACCGGTAGGCGGAAGTGCCACGCCCCTTTTGGCGCGAATGGAAATCACGTGACAGAATGTGACGTCATATCACGGGACCATGGAGTTGAGTTGAGTTGTCAGTTTCGTTTTCTTAATGTTTTGCTTGAGTTGAGATGTTTTGTTTACGTTTATTTATCCCGCGTGGTTTCTAAAGTTTCTGTTTCTGGGAATGGCAACAATTTTATTTACATCAAGTGGTTTGTAAAGTTTCTATTTTTGGGGATGGCAACATCATTTGAAAAATAATTATTTTGTGTATCCCACGTGTGTTAAAAGTTTCTGTTTCTGGGAATGGCAACGACTTTCACAATATTATTTTTACGTATCCCACGTGTGATAAAAGTTTCTATATCAGGGAATGGCAACGACTATCACGTTATAATTTTATGAATCCGACGCGTGTTAAAAAGTTTCTATACTAGGGAATGGCGAGAGTTTTTCCGAAGTCGTGTTGGCTAGGTAAACTGTAACCGTACTTGGTACATTTTGGCGACGTTCCTTATTTATTACAAACCTAAAGAGGTAGTCTGAAAAGGGGTGTGGTGAATGACGTGACCTAGTAGAGCGGTTGTAATAATGCAAGCAAATGAGGAAAACGCTAACAGAAATTTTATGAATCGAAAAGCAAATGAATGCAATAATATTTAAAATCGCTTTCTATAATGATTCATGAATTCAATTTTTTCTCTTTAATAAAAGAAATTAAATATTTTTGAATCATAAATTGTTAATCACAGAATAATTGTAAAATTTATCTTTCTTTTAAATTTTATAAAATGTGTATGGAATAAATTCTGTTAACAAAATAGGTCATTTATCTAACTACTTCTAAAATTAAATTTCTAATCTTATTTTACAATTCAATTTACTTTATCTAAAACCATGTTAATAATAAATTTTTATTTAATCAATTTAATTTGCCATTTATTTGTAGCTTCAGAATTTAAATTGAGTATTTAATTTCAAATCCTTTAAAAGTGTGAAATTAACTATGTAATAAAATGAAACTTATAATTGGAATAAATGTTTAAAGATTTGTACTCATCCAAAGAATAGAAAATTATTTTTTTGATAATCACCATTTATTGATTAGAAGTGAGCAAAATTATTTCTTTATTACTCCATCTATTACAAAAATGAAAATATATTATTAATACTCATTCTAGAAAACAGTAGTTTTATGTATGTTTTTAATCATATCTTTTACGCATAAGTTTACACAAAAATAAGGCAGATTTTGAAGTTCAAATTTGATCAAATATTTAAAAATTGTTCATGTCCTTAGACTGGAAAAAAAATTATTGTCAGATCTGATAGTCATAGTTAATAATTTAATTTTTCTTGCTTATAGTATTTATACCTTTATAGAGTATTATAAGATTAATGTTATTTTCTTAAATCTAAAAATTAAAATTTCCTTTTGAATAAGCAATGTTTTTGCCTTATTTTAAATTTTTCTTTCAAAAGAAAAATATTCATTTTAGGAAATATATATTCAAAGAGAAATTCTCAATGATATAAATTATTCAAAAGTTGCTTGTTATAAAAGTATTTACCTTCAGCTGGTAACCAAATATAATTTTGCCATTATTTTCAAAGAGTGTATAAAATATGAGCCAAATCACAAATACTGAAAAAAATAAAATTATTTTTCTTTTAGTAGATATATCGTTTAAAATTTAAAAGACATTCAATTTTTCCTAAAATTATAGCTGATTATTTAACTAACTTAAAAATTAATTTTCAAGATTCATTAATGTTGTAATTTTCAATAGTTATCCTAGAACAGAATTTCAATATTTATACAATTAAATGTATTTCAACAACCTAAATATAAATTGCGATTTATCAATACATTGTAATTATTTTTCAAAAATTTAATTTCAAAAATTTATAGTAAAAGAGAAGAGTATATCACGTTTGCACTTTATCTGATAAAGAAGCATTACTTCTTTATCAGAAAAACTGTAAATGTGATATACCTACAATTAAACTGTATATATAACAAATGTTACTTAAAAATATTATCCCCGAAATGTACTGGCCAAATTGCTTTTTCTTAATAAGAAACTAAGCGTCCTTAGTTAAAATATTACCTCTAGTAATTTACAAAATACCTCAAAAAATAATGAAAACTGTACTAAAAATATGCAAATGATTATGGAAAAGGAGGAAAGTTAATGAAAAATTTTATTTTTTATACTTTTTGCAGTTATAAATTTAAACTTTTGAAATGTCTTCTATTTTAGTTTAAAGTTATATAGTCAAGTTATATAGCCGAAGTCAAGTTACATGTCTATAAAAAATTATAATATTGATTAATCAAATAAATCTTTTCTATTTCAAATAAAAAATATAATATATAATTAATATTGCTTCGGCTGATAAATATGTCGTCAGCACTTCTCTCTGGATGTGGTTATTTACTATTTAAAAAAAATCAAAATGAAAAATTTTTTAAATATTTTACTTTTCTAAAATATTATTTAACATTCTATTAATTTTTTATAAGATATTAGATCCTTTTATTTAACAAACAATATTTTATTAAAATTTTATATTTTGTTTTGTAAATATAAAATGTTAACTTTTAATTGTATTTTAACAACAATAACATGATGAGATATAGCTCTCAAAAGAAAGGGGAAACTTCATAAAATTGAAATATCATTAATGAAAAATTCTTAAAATTAAATTACAAATACAAGAATTGCGTTAGATGTCATTCTTACTAATCAATAAGAAACAGATATAACACCCTGTATAACACCCCCATTAGCTCTTGTCAAGAATACAAAAGCCTCTAATTATTGATGGGACTTATTTCCGGCTTTACACTAGAACATCTCAAAATAATTGCATTGTAATGACTTACAGCGGGGAAGTCCATCAATCGCTGTCAGCTGAAGAAACCAACATGTGCTAGTGGTTTGCTTTGTGAATGTCCGGCTAGAAAATTTCTACAAGTCCCTGTTATAATTTTTTGCAACACTAAATATGAATTTTCTTTATTTAGAAAATATTGTCTGGAAATTTATTACTAAGCAATTTTTGTATTTAAATTCTAAAGTATATACATACATACATACATATATATATATATATATATATATATATATATATATATATATATATATATATATATATATATATATATATATATATATATATATATATATATATATATATATATATATATATATATATATATATATATATATATGATGGCTATCACAATGAGTATGATTTTATATCTTTAAAATATTTTACTACGTGTATATATATATGTGTGTGTGTGCATGTCTGTGCGTGTGTATATATATATATATATACGTAGAAAAATATTTTAAAATTATAAATTATAATTATATGATATTCATTGTCATAGCTATCATATATATTTTATGATATATATATATATATATATATATATATATATATATATATATATATATATATATATATATATATATATATATATATATATATATATATATATATATATATATCTATCTGATATAATATAATATAAAAAATATTAGATTGGATCAAATGATTTTAATCATTGCTCTAAAGTAGTTAAATGCGTCATATCTTTTAAACAAAAAATCAGAAAAACTTTTAAATATCTGTAGTAACTAGTTAATTCGTTGTTTAATTGATAATTAGCTTTAATCCTTGCAACATCAACATTATATTTCTAAAATCATCAAATAATTTTCAAAATCATTAAAAGTTTTTATAAAATTTATAAAATTGAATGCTGTAATACTTACAAACTGAAGAATTTTGACAAAATTGTATATTTTTAATAATTAGAAAAAATAATAAACTAACTTAATTGCCTAACATTAGCTTTTAGGGGAAATAGTAAGCTACTGACTTCTGTTTAAATATTTGGAAAAAATGTTGATTGTAAATTTTTCATGATCCGAATGATTTCTGTTTCTATAATTTTGTAAAAAATATCATTCCTTACTGGAATCTATTGTTATTATATTTATTTTAGTATTTCTTGAATTGTTATGCCTAAATATTAAAATAAATGTATCTCACGCATGAAAATTGTTTTTAGAAGGAGAATAAAAGCAAAAATAAAAATGGGGAAATCTTAACGCTACTATTTAGAATAGTAATTTAGTTATTAAATATTTAATATAAAACTGTTAATATCACACATTTTTTCACATATATTCAAATTAATTCTGCATTAAATATTTTTCCCTTCACCGAACTATATCTACCTTGATATGCAAAAGATCAGAAGTGGTAAATTTCGAGAAACATTGCTTAAAAAAATAATTTTGTAAAATAATGTTTTAACTTCCTTCTTCATTTGATAGTTATAAAATATAAATATTTTGCTTCACTTGATTGCATCAAATGTTTTTTAAATAGTTTTGATTAAAGTACTAAATATTTATAAAATACATTTTTGTGAGCATAAATTCACTAATCGGAAATAAATACTTTACCTAGTTTCGACAGCATTAATTTTGCTTTAATGTTAACCTATTAAAAACAAGTATCTTAATTTATTATCTTACCGCAACTATAAAATTTATTTCTTATATTAGAGATATTTTATTCAAACCCAAATTTTTTAGCTTAATATCAGAATTTACTCATTGAAATTTTATTTCTAAAACACACAAAAAGGATTGATCATACCGTAGTGTTTATTTGTAATATTCTATTTCAGGAATGTAAAGTATAACCTTTAGTATTGCTGTTATTTATTGAAGTACTTGAAAATCAAAATGTAATATTTAAAATATAGTTCTTAAATCATTAAATGAAAATATTTCTTTTACTGATGAAGGAAGTTTAATATTTTCCGGAATTTGTAAGAAACATTAACTTTTAATCAATGATTGTATTTAGGGAATATTAGTTTAAAATATCCTAAAACTTACATAAACATTTATTGAAATAATTTTGAACCTCACAGTTAAGAAATTAAATAATTTATCTTGTTCTCTGCTGTTTCCCTTATACAAAATAACGTTTATTATTACGAAATACAAACACTTTTTACATATTTAAATTTGATCATTAATTTATAGTAACATCATTTTTTATGTTTCTGAAACTGATGTGCATTTTGTAAACATCTGTTGGAACAAGTGGTTACTAAGTGGCGAAAATTCTATACATTTTAGAAAATTAATATTGTTTTAAAACCTTATTTTTTAAATTTGAATATTTGATTCCAAACAAAAAATATTAACCAAATATTACGATATAGAATTAAAATTAATTTCATCATGTTAAGATTTATGTTTTTGATTATTTTATATCTCTCGATATATTTTCATATTTTTAGTTAGTTCTTATAGATAAATATGATAAATAAACCTTGAAAGTATAATTATAACATTAATTTGCAAGTATTTACTTTTAAAACATTTGTATCTTCAGTAAAAGTATGCATCATGCTAATACCTAAGCTTTGTTTCCATTTTCTGATAAATATAATCTTGTCACAAAGCTATATATTCATCAGAAAAGGGAAACGAAGCTCAGGTATTAGCATGACTCTGACATAAATATAATTTTTCTATGAAAATAATTTCATTATGAAGAAAAATTTAAATATATTAATTACTGTTGTAAATGTTAAAATTTTATTTAAAGTTTTATGATTCGTTTTAAAATCAAGTTTGATCGAATTAAATTAATTTTACAAAGTTATTTTTTAACGTTCAACAAAAATTCATGTAACCTACATTATTTTATTTACCAAAAAACATATTTTTTAAAACTAAGATTTTCCATTTTTTGTCGATCATTTATAAAATTATATAAGTATTTAAAATGATAAATCTACGAGCAAGCTATTTAATTTTTAAATTAAAATTAGATTTAATGTAAAATTAATTAAAAACCTAGAAATCACAAAGATTTAATATTCTTCAATAATATGGTTTTGTTAAAAACGATGAACTTGGTTCGAAAATTTTGACTTTTAAAAATCTTGATTTTTGGAACAAAAAAAAAATATATCGAATTTCGTTTTCTGTCTTGCTCGTGTTCTTTACATTTACTTATTTAAAACCTATTTTTAATTATTACAATTTATAACAAAAACCTGTTTTAGCTTAAGAGAAATCATTCTGGAGGAATATAATGAAATCGGGCATAATTATTGTAAAAAATAATGTTCGATTTATGCTGATTCTGCACTGTAAAAAATTAAAAAGATCTTAATGTATAAATTATTGAATCAAAAAGAAAATATGTCATTGCGTAAAACAATATGAAAAAACAAAAACAAGCTCTTTTGAATAAAAAAAATAAATATTTTAAAATCGCAAGAATGTCCTATTAAAAATTAAAAATAAGTAGACATTCATCATTGGTAAAGTAAACGACTGAGACAATTTCGCATAATCATGAGATAAGAATGTTAAAACTCTTGTCTAGTATGAATACCTGCATTGATTTGTTTGTCCTTAAACTATCTTTTTTACAAGGTCTAGTTAGATCGGGAACAACAATTAAAAGTCTAATTCCCAATAAGAATTTTAGTCAATAGAAAACTTAAATACTGAGTGTTTCAGTTTTTGAAAAATAAAAAATATTACAAATTTACATGTTTTGGCTGAGAATATTTATGATTTTATTATAAAAAATATATAAGTATATAATTCAATGCTCCAAAGAAATTAAATCTTAAACTCCATTGAAGCTGCATAATGTGAAGATGTTACTAAAATTATGAGTGTACAGACAATTTTTACTATTTCAACGTCAATTGTTAGCTGTGAACGTTCGTTCAGTAAATTAAAATTAATTCTGACATATACGATCAACCATGGGACAAAATTATTGGAGTGACTTAGCATTTTTAAGCGGCGAATTTGAAAAAATTGAAGTGATCACCACTGATGAAGTAATTAATCAAATTCATCATTAATGGCAAATGAACTGCATAACTAATTAATTTATCCTAACTCACTGTTATTTATAAATACATTTAATCTATATATATTATATATTAACATCATTCACTGCTGTAAAATATACATTTTTGAAAATAATTATATTAATATGTAAAATTAATAATTATTTTAAATTATTTATAAATTATAGCAAATTTTATTATTCTCATGTTACATTTCTGAATCCAATTCTAGAGTTCTGATTATTTTTTATTCGATTTTTGTTGTTTCAAATTTAAAACATAACCTAAATCTTCAAAACTCTCTACAACTTGAATTATTATAAAGAAAGTGCTTTTATTATTTGCATTATAATCTCTTTATGAGTTTATATTATATTACTATTTATTGTGGGAGGGCACCAAAATAGATATCCTTCAAATTCCCATGAACTGGGTAAAACGCAAACAGCACCTGTGTCTCGATAGATCATTTTATAATTGCTTACTTTATTGACATGAGATATTCTGGTTCATGGAAAAGTGTTATCTCCCCTAGTTTGTTGATCGATTTTAAATTATTACCAGATGTGGGAAAAGCAGTTTAACTTCCTGTGGTATTTGTACTCAAAATTTCTCAAGGGAGGATCGTTGCCACTTTGGATGACCGAGATCCAGTGACTCAGTTTGCTGAGTTTTCAGATCAAAATTTCTCAAGAAAGCGTGGGAAAATCTCTTGTCAAAATTAATTCTTTACGCACAAGAATAAACTTACAAATTGCACGGATGTTAGTAATAAGAGTTGAAGACAAATATCCATAATTATAGATAATAGTTTTTTATAAATTGATTTTTAGTTGTTACAACCCTTTAGTTTCTTTTGCATATTTGTAACTACTTATATAATCTCATGAACTTGCAAAACAAACTGTATAAATGAAATAATTAAAAAGCAGTTAAATAAATATATACTTATATGTCGAGATTTATGTGATCTGGGCAAAAAACTTGGAGATTAAATTATAAGCTCAGCAAATGTTACAAAATAAGGGGTTTTATTGCATTAACAAGAGTTAATATCTTATATTTGAATGATTTGGAGTTTGAATAATGAGAAATGCTGAATATGCCATTGCAAAAAATTTGTGATTAGTAATTTCAACATAAAAATATACACAATAAATATATTTAATTCACAGGTTTAATTCAAAAACATTTATTCCTTTATTACATATATTTAATTTTGGTAAGTAGGAGAATACATATGTAAATTATAGTATTTAATAATACTTATGTAATATGTTATATACTTTCAGATAAAATATATAAAGTATAAATATGCTAATTTTTATTCATGTAATTTATGATTATCAGATATAATATGGCAAAAACAATTTTAAATTTAATTGCTGAAAAAATAGGGAAAATCATCAATAAGTACTTAAACTACCATGCAAGCTTCAATTTAAATTATCTAATTTCTCTTTTCATTGCTTTTAAAAGCACATGATGAGTTTTGATGAAATAATTTTATTTATAGAAGGTAAGTAATACTATTGGTTATGTTATATTTAACTTTTTCATTTAAAGGTCCAAGTATTAATATTGAAATGTCATAACCACTGGTACCAAATGCATTAATAACATCATTGTTTTAAAAAAATGAGTTACACCAACAAGAAAAGTATTTATTTAAGTTCTTTATATCATGTTCGCTTGGATGTAAGGTATGATAGATTGTTGTCTATGTTTTTGTTGTATCATATTTATAGTTACTTATTGTGTTATGTTATTAACAAATATAAAAATCAAACTCTTTTATTTTTAGTTATTTTTACTAACAATAAATGTTTTTGATTTTTATATTTGTAAATGAACGTCTATTAATGCCGATAAAATACTTTTAATATTTGAAGTGCAAAATGGCAAAGAATTATTTTTTGAATCTTTTTCCATTATATAATAAGACAATCGCTTTATAAAATTATCAAAAAAATCCTAATATTCCTAATATGAACGAAATATCCTAATATGAATATGAAATTAAATCCTAATATGAACGAAATATCTTAGAACAAGAAAAACGCTGCTAAATATACTACGTTCACTCACATGTCATAATGATGTTTATTTCTCCACCTTATATTTCACCCAATCACATTTTCCCCGGGCAACGATAGCTCCGCCTACAGCTCATCGTAGCTGGGTTACCATGCTGTGACTGTAATCGCTTAGATTTGGCGAAGAAAGTGAGGAAATGTGTCATTTGGCGGAGGCAACACGAATACCCGTATATCCCCAACAAAATAGGTCATTTATCTAATTATTTCTAAAATTAAATTTCTAATCTTATTTTACAATTTAATTTACTTTATCTAAAACCATGTTAATAATAAATTTTTATTTTATCAATTTAATTTGCCATTTATTTGTAGCTTCAGAATTTAAATTGAGTATTTAATTTCAAATCCTTTAAAAGTGTGGAATTAACTATGTAATAAAATGAAACTAATAATTGGAATAAATGTTTAAAGATTTGTACTCATCCAAAGAATAGAAAATTATTTTTTTGATAATCACCATTTATTGATTAGAAGTGAGCAAAATTATTTCTTTATTACTCCATCTATTACACAAAAATGAAAATATATTATTAATACTCATTCTAGAAAACAGTAGTTTTATGTATCTGTTTTTAATCGTATCTTTTACGCATAAGTTTACACAAAAATAAGGCAGATTTTGAAGTTCAAATTTGATCAAATATTTAAAAATTGTTAATGTCCTTGGACTGGAAAAAAAATTATTGTCAGATCTGATAGTCATAGTTAATAATTTAATTTTTCTTGCTTATGGTATTTATATCTTTATAGAGTATTATAAGATTAATGTAATTTTCTTAAATCTAAAAATTAAAATTTCCTTTTGAATAAGCAATGTTTTTGCCTTATTTTAAATTATTCTTTCAAAAGAAAAATACTCATTTTAGGAAATATGTATTCAAAGAGAAATTCTCAATATAAATTATTCAAAAGTTGCTTGTTATAAAAGTATTTACCTTCAGCTAGTAACCAAATATAATTTTTCCATTATTTTCAAAGAGTGTATAAAATATGAGCCAAATCACAAATACTGAATAAAATAAAATTATTTTTCTTTCAGTAGATATATCGTTTAAAATTTAAAAGACATTCAATTTTTCCTAAAATTATAGCTGATTATTTAACTAACTTAAAAATTAATTTTCAAGATTCATTAATGTTGTAATTTTCAATAGTTATCCTAGAACAGAATTTAAATATTCATACAATTAAATGAATTTCAATAACCTAAATATAAATTGCGATTTATTAATACATTGTAATTATTTCTTGTCAAACTTAATTCTTTATGCACAAGAATAAACCTACAAATTGCACGGATGTTAGTAATAAGAGTTGAAGACAAATATCCATAATTATTGAAAATAGTTTTTTATAAATTGATTTTTAGTTGTTACAACCCTTTAGTTTCTTTTGCATATTTGTAACTACTTATATAATCTTATGAACTTGCAAAACAAACTGTATAAATGAAATAATTAAAAATCAGTTAAATAAATATATACTTATGTGTCGAGATTTATGTGATCTGGGCAAAAAACTTGGAGATTAAATTATAAGCTCAGCAAATGTTACAAAATAAGTGGTTTTATTGCATTAACAAGAGTTAATATCTTATATTTGAATGATTTGGGGTTTGAATAATGAGAAATGCTGAATATGCTATTGCAAAAAATTAGTGATTAGTAACTTCAACATACAAATATACACAATAAATATATTTAATTCACAGGTTTAATTCAAAAAAATTTATTCCTTTATTACACATATTTAATTTTGGTAAGTAGGAGAATACATATGTAAATTATAGTATTTAATGATACTTATGTAATATGTTTTATACTTTCAGATAAAAGATATAAAGTATAAATATGCTAATTTTTATTCATGTAATTTATGATTATCAGATATAATATGACAAAAACAATTTAAATTTAATTTCTGAAAAAATAGGGAAAATCATCAATAAGTACTTAAACTACCATGCAAGCTTCAATTTAAATTATCTAATTTCTCTTTTCATTGCTTTTAAAAGCACATGATGAGTTTTGATGGAATAATTTTATTTATAGAAGATAAGTAATACTATTGGTTATGTTACATTTAACTTTTTCATTTAAAGGTCCAAGTACTAATATTGAAATGTCATAACCACTGGTACAAAATGCATTAATAAAATCATTGTTTGAAAAACATGAGTTAAACCAACAAGAAAAGTATTTATTTAAGTTCTTTATATCATGTACGCTTGGATGTAAGATATGATAGATTGTTGTCTATGTTTTTGTTGTATCATATTTATAGTTACTTATTGTGTTACGTTATTTACAAATATAAAAATCAAAAACTCTTTTATTTTTAGTTATTTTTACTAACAATAAATGTTTTTGATTTTTATATTTGTAAATGCATGTCTATTAATGCCGATGAAATACTTTTAATATTTGAAGTGCCAAATTGCAAAGAATTATTTTTTGAATCATTTTCCATTATATAATAAGACAATCGCTTTATAAAATTATCAGAAAAATTCTAAAGCCCCTATTACATTAGAGTTGCCCAGATTTCAGTTTGAGCAACTCCCGTAGACTTAACATTACGTGACGTCACAGCTAAAAATTTGAGCAACTCGTTCTATCCGCCCAATAATATTACAGATTTTTTTCACAGCTGCGTAGTTGAAATTTGTAAATCATTTTGTTTTCGCCAAGTTTCATGCCAAATGAAAGTTATTGGCGTTATAAGTTGCCGAGAATGAGCAACTTTTTTGTGCATGCAGCAGCAACTCGAGCAATTCATATCGCCAATGATTTTAAACACGGATCATGTTTTGTCTTTTTTTCGCCAAGTGGAAGTAATAACATGGAAATAAGTGATTGGTTTTAATTATTGTATTCCATTTCAATCTAGCAGAATTGCCGATATTAAAAACAAAAAGGAAATGCTCTTCAGTTAGAAATAATCAACTTAATAAACTCATTTGATGATTAAAAATTTTTTGTCTTTATATTGTATACTTTTTCAATATTATAGATGAAACACTTAATGTATTTAATAGTTAGAAACTCAGATAATTAAAATTGTTTTTAATTTCTTCAGCAAAGTAGATGAGAAGTGTTCCAATTTCAATATTTATTAAATTTACTGAGTTTTCAAACATTAATTTCATTTAAAGTTTTGTTAGTTGTTCAATACATGAGACTATTTTGTCATTTTACAATGTTTACAGTTTGTGTTGAACTTACATTTGCATATTTAAACTGAAAATTTAGTCGAAATAAGAATGCCATATAAAAATATTTAGTGTTAATTTTACTTTTATTTTTTCATTAAATTAATTTCCTGTTTTTCTTTTTAGCAAGTTAATGCATTATAATTAAATGTTGAAGGCACAAGCATTTTGGTTTATTATTTACAAATACATATTTATAAGATTTCATTATTATTCTTCATATAATTAAATTCTTTTATACATTTTTTCCTTGGAACACACTTAAATAATGTTCATTTACTCATCCAAAATATATTACAATCTTTCTACTAACTCCATTTACTTTTGGCAGTATGTAAATTAGACTTAAAAATAAGTTCCTATAATGCTGAAAATACTGGAGTGTACACATAAAATAGTGAAATGATTTTAATATAAGCAAAAATTTCTATTTAAATAAACATTAAAATATTTTTCTTGTATATATTGTTTATTAAATTGATATAAATCAATATAAAATTTTAATAATTTCAAGCCTTTTTCAATTGTTTTTATGATGAAGCATTTTTAACATATTATAGATTATAGTATTAAACTAGTTAAAAATCAAATTAAAAAAGAGCTGTGTTACAATTTTATGTGTTAAAAAGTTACAATTTTAATAATGAAATTAAATACAATATTTGATTAAAATAGAAGTCTTGCATTTGTTCCTATTTGCAATGTAAATACAAATAATGTGAAAGTAAGTATAAAAAATATAGATGATTGCTATATTTGCAAAATTATTTAATTCACATCATGATCAATATATAGAGTATTTTGACTTCCAATGTAAAACAATCAACTAATCATTGAAATGAACAATAAAGACTAATTGCAGTCACTACTGCAAGATACTGCCTTCAATTGCAAGATTATCAGCTATGAGCACTTCATTCTTTTAGTTTCATACAAATTTCATAACATTTTTTTCAATTTGAAAATGTAATATGAAACAAACTATTCATATAATGTCATCATAAAATGTTATCAATTATTTCTTTTCTTCATTTTTCCCCCACAAAACATAAATATATATATTCATTCAAAATATACTTGTCATTTTATTGCAGATTTTAGTTTAAAAAACTGCATGTAAATAAAGATTGTGTGAGAATCTCTGCTTTTATGTGGTGTGTTTGTTTAAAGGTTATAAATAATTAGTTTAAAAATGCATCTTATTTTAATATGCCACAATATTTTCTTTAATAAAAAAGAGAAATAATTGATTTCTTCATTTTAGAAATAAATTATAAATTCAAATTCATAACTAATATATATTTTTTAAAAAAATATAATTTTTGTGCATTTCCTCAACTTTTAAAATAGTAATTTGAGTTTCTTTTTTTAATATATCTTTAGTTAATCATTAATTTTTTATAAACATTGTTGTTAAGAAATTATTTTTGTATAGGAAAATCTTACAATACAATATATATAATTTTGCGTGGTGTTTGTAGAATTTCATGTTTAAATTGAAGCTTCAATCTGAAATTATTTTTTCTTTCAAATTCTTAGTCTTTTTATTTAAGAATTCATTATACATACAAAAATGTGTTACTTATGTATTAGCATTGATTTTCACGTCGGCAAAGATTATCTTTCCTTACCTTAAAAGTAAAGCTTCACACGAAGCAAGATGGCGTGTAGTAAATAAAATTTGGCTAGAAATTAAATTCCCAAATAAGAATTCATTATAAAATGTGGACACCTTCTGAGTAAAATATGGCAACCTTAAAAATATTAGCCAAAAAAGGGAGCTATTATTAAATCTAGTAAAGCTGTTATTTTCTTACAGCAAACCTGAAAGAAATCTCAAGCATTCATTGGACGAAAAGAGCGAGTTGCTCAAATTTTTAGCTGTGACGTCACATAATGTTAAGTCTACGGGAGTTGCTAAACTGAAATCTGGGCAACTCTAATGTAATAGGGGCTTTATATAATTATGAACGAAATACCTTAGAACAAGAAAAACGCTGCTAAATATGCTACGTTCACTCACATGTCATAATGATGTTTATTTCTCCACCTTAAATTTTTCCCAATCACATTTTCCCCGGGCAACGATAGCTCCGCCTACAGCTCATCGTAGCTGGGTTACCATGCTAAGACTGTAATCGCTTAGATTTGGCGAAGAAGGCGATGAAATGTATCATTTGGCGGAGGCAACACGAGTACCCGTATATCCCCGGAATGGCAACAGTTTTGAAGAAAAGGGGATTTTTCCACGTGCATTGTAAAGTTTCTGTTTTGTGAATGGCAACAACACGGGATTTTGGGCGACGAAATATGCGTATGCATGTTGGGACAAACCGGATCTTGTTTTCAGCGTACTGATTGGTTATTAGTGAATTCATTCACGTGTTGAGTAAGCCTTTTACTGGATCGAATTTTTCTATTTGTCAAATAAAATTGTACTACTAGAGTTTGGCAACACAAGTGTAGCTCACTTGTATTTTTTATCCGGGAAAATTAGTTCTGTGTATATCATTCCTGCATTATTTCTCGCGTGTGGAAGCTAAGAGAAAAAAGTAAATAATGAAACGTTTTCCCAGAGATTTGTGTAACTTAGAACCTCGAATGAGAAAAAAAGCTGCTCATGATGGAAAAAGCCAAACGTGAGATCAAGTCTGTTAAAACAAAACAGGCCAAACATATGGTTTCTCTTGGAGGAGATTACTTCGCCTATGCAGCATGCTTCAAAAGCTGTACCCATGCCCATATTCTGAAGTTTATTACAGACGCTGAAGGATGGTTAAAGCCGACTAAAGATGGAGTGACCATGTCTCCTGCCGTGTGGAACTCACTGGTAAAAGAAATCTGCAAATTTCGAATTAATGGTTCTCCTGATGTTGTGACCATCATGAATAAAAAGGTATGTGTATCACAACAAGCAATCAATGGCGAATTAGTGTTTGTGTTTCAAAAGTTATTTCAACGCAAAAATTTGCAATTCGAGTTCATGTCTAATCATGTTGTTCTTAACAGGTCTCAGTTTTCAAATTTATGTGACAAAATTTCAGTGATTTCAGACCAAATGAAGGAAAGTTTCATCAAAGGTTCTTTACAGGAATATATTTTGTATGAGATGGAACAATCCAAAATAGATTTTTCTAGTCTACCTACACCCGTATATCAGGAAATCAGAAATTCTCTAGCTAAATGTATAGCAAATGCTGTGACTTTAAAAATTTCAGAGCTGTGTGCAATCCCTGAAACTACATACTTTATAGACATGACGCAGAGTCGTGCAGAAAAATTCAATGAATATTTTGAGTTGTCTTTATTTCAACTGGACTGGCAACAAACAGCAAAGGACTTTTTTGAAAAAAATAAACATACTAATCTTGACTTTGAATTTGGACAAGAATTTTTTGATGGCTTAGATGTAAAAGCGTTATTTAAACAAATTGAAAAAATATATGTTTCAGAAGAAGATACTCTGTACAATGAGCTTTTCTTACTTGAATAAATTTGTTTGTTATGTTATTTCCTTTCTGTTTATTTCACAAACTTAACATAAATGTAAGATATGTTGTTTGATATTTTTTTATTTAAAATATTTTTCAGAGGAGATGTCTACATAATGGAAGTAAATTGTTTTTTATTCTTATATTTTCAATTTTAGCGCAGAAGTTTCTTGGGTGATGAGGTATTTAAGGCAGTGACTTTTCACAATGACCATTCATTTAGAATGGCGTTGTCAAAAGAGGAGGTCGTTTTCTTGCTCGTTTATATTATTTTAATGTTTGTAATGTATATTTTATCTGAGAGTGTATTTAATGTAGCATTTCCTCGAGATATATTTGTGCGATCTAATAGCTTTTTCAATTCATCTGACAATAACTATGACTGAAAAAAAACTTTCTCTTTTTTACAAAGATCCTAAAATACCCGGTAGTTTCGGCGGTATTAACGCTTTATATCGTGCTTTAAAAGGCAAAGTCAAATCTGGTAATATTAAGAAATGGCTGGGAACAAAGGATTCGTATACATTACACAAACCTTTAAGGCACAATTTCAAAAGAAATCGTGTTATAGTAGGTGGTTTGAATGAGCAATTTCAAGCGGATTTAGTTGATATGCAATCTCTGGCCAGCTACAATGATAATTATAAATACTTACTTACATGCATCGACGTTTTTTCTAAATATGCATGGGCCATACCACTAAAGAATAAAAAATCGGAGAGTATAGTTGCTGGTTTTCAAAAAATCTTTTAAGATAGGTCCCCAGAAAAGTTACAAAGTGATGATGGATTAGAATTCAAAAATTAACATTTTCAAAATTTTTTGAAGAAAAATAACATTGCTTTCTTTACTACACATAATTCAACTAAGGCCTCCGTTGTGGAACGTTTCAATCTGACTCTTAAAACAAAAATGTGGAAATATTTTACTGAAAAGAATACCAAACGTTATATTAATATCATTGATAAGCTGGTTAACAGTTACAATCATACCTGGCATCGTAGTATTCAAATGGAGCCAGCGTCTGTAAATATAGATAATGAAGCCAAGGTTTGGCAAACACTGTACGGTAATTCACTTTTAAATCTAAAATTACCAAAATCAGATCTCAAAGTAGGTGATACAGTTCGTATTAGTAAGGAAAAAATGCGTTTTGAGAAAGGATATGAGCAGAATTGGACAAGAGAAATATTCACTATTCATAAAATTTTGAACAGAAAGCCAATAGTATATAAACTCAAAGACTTAGCTGGAGATGTGATCGAAGGTACTTTTTACAAACAAGAACTTCAAAAAATTACAGACTCGGGTTACTATCCGGTAGAAAAAGTGCTGAAAACTAGAACGAGAAATGGTAAAGTGGAATATTTTGTGAAATTTCAAGGTTATCCGGAAAGTTTTAATACTTGGGTCCGAAACGTGAAACATATATAAATAGAAGGTTATTTAAATTTCATTTTTAGAACAGACAATAATTTAAAAGAAAAAATGTCGTTTTACATCACTCTGATCAGTGACAGTTCTAGGGCTTTTTATCCAGATAACAAAATTTCATAATTTACCACACAACTTCCTTCATCTATTGAACTTACTAGCGGTGCTTGGGAAGTAGCATTAGTCGATATTATTTATCCTCATACCTGGTACAATATACGAAAAGACAATAATTTGTTTGGATTTGATTTAGGAGATGGAAAGTTAGAAGGAAGAAGACTTCCCCCTGGTTGTTATGAAACCATACCTGATATCCTGAAGGGCATTCGAATAGATTCGCATCGAAATAAAATTGAATTTCATTACCATTCTGTAACAAAAAAGTCAAATTTAAAACAGAAGGAAAGGCTAAATTTATTCTCAATGAGGGCGTGGCCGAATTGATGGGATTTGAGGCAGGAGAATATCAAGGGATTGGACAAAGTCAATTTGTGGCTGATCCAAAAGCCTCTTTTCATGTCATGTATGTCTATTGTGATCTAGTAGAGCCCCAAATCGTGGGAGATGTTAAAGCACCCCTTTTAAAAATAGTCACCGTGGAAGGAAACGATGGAGAGACCCATATACTTACCTGTCATCCGTCAACATTTTCAAACTATACAGGTGGACATTAGACTTCATACTGGAGATTTGGTACCCTTCGAAAGAGGCACGGTTTTCATTGTGCTACATTTTCGTCTTAGGCAAATCCTATAAAAGACTTCGTTCTCTTCTAATAGACTTTATTCTGTTGGTGTGATTAAACAAAGAAGCATCGACAAAATGTTGGTCCCTTATACATGTTGTACAAAAACATTCGAAGATTATTACGTCAAACAAACTGGAAATGGGCTATCTCATTATCAAAGCTCAGTTTTACAGAGAGGATACGGAATCGGTGGATTTTTTGCGAAACTATTTCGCAGTGCGATGCCATTTTTAGTAAATGGTGCCAAAGTTTTTGGAAAAGAAGCTCTGTGGACTGGTACTCATGTAGCCAGTGACGTGTTGGCAGGTCAAAATTTTAAATCGTCTCTCCAATCAAGAGTTAAAGAGAGCGGAAAAGTGTTAGCCAGAAAAGCTCTTCAGAAAGCAGATGAGATGATAGGTCACGGTGCCCATAAAAGGAAGCGCAAAACTTCCAAAGGGCTCATTTCCTCCAAAGTCAAGAAATTGAAAGGACGGGACATTTTTGATCCTTAAAAAATGGCTTTTCTGCTTAAAGATTCTCTGGAATGTGCCAAATCCGAATTAGAATTATTTACATTACCTCCTACACAAACTGTTATTGAAAGAAGTCAGTGGGTCGAATTTCATCCTCTGGCTAATGTATCAGATGGAGGTCCTGTGGAATTTAACATTTCAGGAAGTGGTGATGATTACCTTGATCTCTCTCAAACTCATTTGCATGTAAAAGTAAAAATTTTAAAAAGTGACGGCAAACCCCTTACGAGTGAAAATAAAGTGGGCCCCGTCAATTTATTCATGCATTCTATGTGGTCACAAGTAGATATTAGTTTAAACGAAAGACTTGTTTCCTCAAGTAATAATACTTACCCTTACAGAGCTATGATAGAAACTTTATTGAATCATGGATATGATGCGAAGACTTCCCAACTTTCATCAGAACTGTTTTTTAAAGATACTGCCGGTCGTATGAACATATTTGGTACGGAAGATAAAGAACCTAACGAAGGATTTAATAAAAGAGCGGATTTCTTTAAACTCAGCGCTTCAGTTGATATGATTGGAAGGTTACACTTGGATATGTTTCATCAAGAAAGACTTTTATTGAACATGGTGGACGTCAAACTTAAACTAATTCGTAGTAAATCTGAATTTTGCCTGTTGGGAGATGGAAATTTCAAAATAATCCTAGAACAGGCCTCCATATTTGTCAGAAAAGTCCGAGTTAGTCCAGGTGTTGTACTTGGACATGCGAAAAGTTTGGAGAAAACAACAGCCAAATATCCTATACAACGAGTGCTTTGTAAAGCTTATTCAATTCCATCAGGAAATATGTCTTTTGTTCAAGATATCATATTTACAGGGCAAATGCCGCGAAGAATTGTGGTTGCCTGTGTTGATAATGACGCCTTTAACGGCAACTATAAAAAGTCACCGTTTGAATTCAAACATTACAATATTAATTTCATCGCCGTATATGTGGACGGACAATCTACACCTAGCACTCCTTTACAACCTGATTTTGAAGCCAATCATTTTATCCGAGCCTATCAAAACTTATTTTTGAATGCTGAAGATCGGGGGTTATTTCTTGCAAGATCTGAGTTCTCCGGAGGAAACGCTTTGTTTCGTTTTGATTTATCGCCTGACCTTTGCGATGGAGGACATTTGAATCTGGTTCGTCATAGCAACTTAAGACTGGAGATTAAATTTGGTGCACCTCTACTCCAAACTGTTTCTCTACTAGTTTATGCTGAATTTGAAAATTTGATCGAAATCAATAAAGCTAGAAATATTCTTTATGATTTTGGAAGCTAATGAATTCTCTACAGATTCATCGAGTACTCTCCCGTGATTTACATGCTCAAAGATATTTTGATGGAGTTTTTCCCTCGGATAAAATTCCCCTGATTCAACATTTTCCTTCGGCAATGGTCATCAACACTGACAAACATGACGAGATAGGATCACATTGGTTATCTGTCTACATAGAAAATAAATGCACTATCGAATTTTTCGATTCCTTTGGATTACCACCTGAAGCTTATGGAGAAGATATATTAAGATTTGCCAACTCATTTCATATTATCCAATGGAATATGATACCCCTACAAAACCCAACGTCTAATGTTTGTGGACAATTTTGTATTTATTTTATTGTAAAACGATGTCAAGGATTTTGTATGAAAACCATTGTATCCCAGTTGGCTGGGAAAAACAATGATTTTAGAATTTATCAATTTGTCAAAAAAAGATATGGTGTAAATATGATTTTCAAAAAATAAAAAATTACTTTTAAATAGATTGTCTTATTATTTAACATATTTACATTTTACATAATATACATTTTCATAATATTTTTATTATCAATAATATATAGTTTTCAATTTAGGAAAAAAAATATTTTTCAGAAATACTTTGATAGAAAACATATAATCTTTAAGTTGTCACATGAGAAATCAATAAAACATTAACTTTTTAACTTAGTGAATTATATTGTTTTATTTCAATCTAACAAAATTATGTTTAACAAAATGTAAATAAGTTGATATTAGAAATAATTTATTTAAAAAAAAAGGCATTTTTTTTTTTAAAAAATAGTTTTGATATTAACAAGTTTGTTATAGGAGAAAATATTTGTAACTTTATGTGACAATTATTTAAAGATTAACTTTTTAACTTATTGAATGATTTTATTTTATTTAAATCTAATTATTTTGTGACTAATATTTCATAAATAAATTGATGTTATAAATATTTTATTAATACAAACATGATTGTAGTTCTACGTATTTTTTTTAAATTTTAAATAATAATTGAAAGATTACTTACTTGAAGATTAACTTATGTAACAATTTAAAGATTACTTACTAAAAGGTTTTATTTTATTTTGCCTGCTGAAAAAGGAAAAAAAGAAAATGAACACACACACACATAAAGGAAGAAAAATCTCTATTTTATTAAAAATATAATTAAAGATGATGCCATAAAGAGGAGTCTTTTCCATACATAGGTTTCTCATAAATAGTTTTTCTTTTTTTTCTTACAGGCAAAGCATACAATTTTTGTTGTTTCTCATGTAAATGAGTATTTTTTACAAACGATTCGGGAAAGTTATTTTCATTAAGAGCATTATGGAATTGATCAAACCCTAAAGGCTTTGATTTCTTATTCCTGATCAAATGTGAAATCAGATCTTTTACATTGGTATGGGACAGAATATTACCATTTACAACCAGTTCTTTTTCAGGAGTCCACGAAAACACATCAGGATGATTTTTCAAAAATAAAATAATGTCTTTGGCTACTTTCTTGTGCTTGACAGGGACAGATTCCATAATATCTTCTGCAATGTCAGGAGAATCCATGACAGAAATTTCAGACTCTCGGTTAATGGGTTGAACTTGATTAACATCAGGGAACTTTACAAATTTCTGAAGAACTTGTTGGTAAAGCGTTGCTTTTTCAGAGTCGGGCATTTTCTTTGACAGAATGGTCTTCATTTGCTGATCCAATTCAGATATATGGTCCTCTGAAAACTGTTGTGCCCGATCCATAGGCATTAGAATAAATTTTTTAGCGTGATCCATGGAAAAGAGAGCCTAGTAAAGATACGGCTTCAGGTAGAATGAGTGACAGGAAACCTTCCCCTTTTTGAACCAAAAGTCTTCTTTTCTTGAAAAGAGGAACTTTTTTGTCTCCCAGTCGACGTAACGTCCTCTTGTAAGGAGCTAGTCTGTTCTTTTAACGTTTTGAAATGGGTACAGCTCCTTTTAAAACATTCAAGACACATTCACATACAGCTTTGATAATACTGTTCGGACACTTTTGAAGCATTTGTCTTTTGAGTTTAGATTTTTGCAACAATTTTAGCTTTTCTAAGGGGAGGTGCGAGGTATACGACATGATAATTCATAATGAATTTTCTAATCAGTGAACTGAGGTATTTATAGATGCTACAATTTCAATGGAAGATCAAGATTCGTATTGATTTCGGGGGTTCAATACAAAACTGGAAAATGCTGCGGCTTTATTTAAAGCACAGTAATTAGACTGAGAGTCATGAAAAGAACATTTTACTGTAGGTATTTGTAGATGTTGAATTTTAGGGCACTTGATAACATTCAAATCTATGATAATTGATTGAGAAAATGTTTGTAAAAATTTAACTTTCTCTAATCCTTTGACATAGATCGTATTGTACGATGCAAACAAGGAAATTAGAATATGTCTGAGTGCGGCATACGGTAAATCTCCACTTTCCCAGGGCATACCGTGGACATTACGGACAATCCATAAACAGGTTTTCTGTTTTCGAGGCGACAATTTTTCCCAAGAATGCGGAGGTTGAAAAGACCAGCGACCGTGATAATTGTAATGTACATCGTAAAACGCTAACTCCTTGATCACAAAAGAATGTGGCCCCATTTGAAAACCCTGAAAATCTATAACGATTGCAGACATGCTTACCTCTTTGTGGGTTCGATAAAAATGACTAACGCGGCTCATATACAAAATGTTTATCTTCAGGAAAAATACCAGTGCGCATGCGCAAATGCTCGTCGGTCATTGGATGAAAGTCCAGAAAGAGATAGCCAAAACGGGGACTTGTAGCGTCACGGAACATTTCCTGAAAAGACCTGTTTTGGCTTGGAAACATTTGTCTGGCCAAGTGAGTCACCTGACTTTTGTCTCTAGGGTTCTTGAAAAGCACTAAATAGTGAGAATTTAAATTGATGTTACGCATTTCTTTTCCTTGATGAAATAGATTCTGTACTACAAAAATGACAGTAAGGTTTCTATGATGGCTACCTTTTGTGAATAAGTTACTCAAACGTGAATCCCCGCTTAGTTCAGACATTAGATCGTCTAAAATAATGAGAGCATTTCGAACATTATTCAAATAAGAAGGTAATCCCTCTTCAAAAACGACATTTTTCATGGTATTATATAGAGGCTGAAATGCACCATAACAATAAATAATTTTTTCTGGCATGGGCAAAAACATGCAATTATCTATTAGTTTTTTTAACAAAAACTGACTTGCCTGAACCCGTAGGGCCACTGATGAGGCATGTAGAAGGGTGAACCAATCTTGGTAAATCCATGATGATAAATAAAAAAGTGATACTTACCTTCTTTATATGCAGTCGAATGCTCTAAGGAGGAGTCTCGGTAGACCCTGGCTGGTGGTTGCCGGGCTATGTGCAAGGCCTGGCAGTGTCGGGGTTGTCATGGCTTTGGCACCTGGCTTTTCGCCCACGTTGTAGTGACGGGGTGGGGCTGTGCGCGCCGGTTACTCGGCAGCACTTGCGCCTCCTCGTGCTTTGCGGATTGCTTCCGACGATTAGTCATCTTATAGACGTATACCTTCGGGTGGGCCGTCTCTTTCTTCTTATGTTACCTTCTTTATATATGTGATGGAAAAGACAGAAAAAAAATTCCGGTCTCTCTTATGTTGGATGAAAACTTAAAGCTGAAACTGCATAAAATAAAAAAAAATACTTTTGATACATTAATAACCATAGGGAAGAGTTGTGAAATCGCATTGAACGACTCGTTTATCGTAAATAATTCTATAAGTTTTCGTTTCTTTTTTGTTTATTATTTTGCGCCTTTTCGCCTCGCGACATATTTTTGCTGGATCCTCCACCGAAATGACTGTTTCCTTGTCCAAGCTGCACACTAAGCTTTTCATTGAATAAAAATTAATTTTTTCTGTGTTTCTGTAATTCAGAGTAAAACCTCTTATTTTGCAGCAAACGTTCCCTTTGTCTGTTTCATAACCATAATTCTTGGGTCCACCTGAAAAAAAAGTATTAAAATTTTAATAAATATTTCATTAGTTCAAGACAAAATACTTTTAACTAATAACAGCAAAAGAAATTACCAGACACAAAGGTTGTGATGATTTCTCCATCGAGCTCGTCGGTAAACTCTCCTAAGAAATTTCCTAGAGGAGGATCATTTATTCCGTTACTTGCATACACAATAGAATCTGTGTCGTGATATAATACAGCACGACCTAGCTTATCCATTTCTGAGTATAGTTTGAGTTGGGCCCAAGCTGTCGTGAAAGCGGCCAGAAATATGTTGGTTGAAGTATCTTGAGTCATAAAGTCTTTTTGTTTTTCCCATGAAAGGCTGCAATTTCTGCTGATGCAAAATATACATCTTTAATCTATAAAAATAAAAGTATTACATATACTAAATAAAAAGTATTACTGCTAATATTAATTAAATAAAATTATTACTGTAATAATAATGCAAATTTATGACGCCAAAACAAGAAATAGAGCGCTTACGTTTTTGGTTGAATCCAACAGCATCTTATTAAACATTGGGACAGTATTTACAAATGTAACTTGAGATTTATTTAGATTCCTCCCCCATCTGTAAAATGGAAAAATTAATATAATCATAAGTTTTTCTTTATTATATAAAAAGCAAATATTTTACAAGCACCTATTTATTTGTAAATAAAAAGAAATATTACCATCCCCAAAAACTATTCAGAGCTAATTTTGCGACCTGACGTCGCCCAGGATTTTTTGCGATCGCATCTGCATCCAAACTTATCCCTTCTTTTTCCTGGTATTTTTTTATGTATTCGGCCTTTCCTTCTTCACTATTACAATCCCCAGGCCAGCCACTGCTTTCTTGTTTTATTTTCAAAAACAAATCTATATAGGATTTAAACAACGTGTCGCTGGACCGTGGAAAATGATACACTTCATGTATCTGAAAAAGATATATAAATGTCAACAATCAACACATTTCATAATAGAAAAAATATCTTCTTAAGATTTATTTTTCGTACCTTTGTAACTATATATCCTTTACATATAGCCATTTTGATTTCTTCTGTGATAACGTCCCTGTCAAAATACGTTCGTCATCCCTGTGGTTACAAATCGTTTGTTGCTGACTTTCTGCGCATGTCCGACACAAAGGAAACATAAGTTTGCATTTGCATCGATAGGGAAGTACGGGAAGAAACAACCCTCTTGGTGGAAGAATATTACATTTAATAAAACCGAAATATGCTGTAGGATCATCAAAGTCCTCCGTGATTATTGTAGGATGTCCAACGGGGTATGTGCAATATTTGTTCACCTACACATACACATAAAAACAAAAACTATAAATTTGAAATATCAAAAAAAATATTTAAAATCAAAATAAAAATAAAATAACTACTTACCTAGGGATATAACGAAGTAAAATCAACATATTTTGATTTACCCTCGTGAAACAATTTTATCGCGTTCGTGCGACCTCCAAAGAAAGCATCTCTAAGATCCATACGATCGACTAAAGGATGATCTTTAATAAAATTCTGTAGGTTGGAATCCTCCTGCTGTTTTTTTTAAAGTCATGCTCCCATATTTCAACAATATGATATCCCATTTCACAGAATTTATTTGACGTTTCCTTAGTTTTGGCGTCTAATACAGCCATGGTCAAGCCGCTTACAGGGTTTACTACCTCTGCATCGTAGCATGTAAGACACCCGTGAAAGAAGCATCCCTATAAAGGTAGAAGTTATCTATTAAAAGTGTTTTATTTATAAAAGATCCAGATAAAAGTAATGTTATAAAATATGCTTACATGATACTGATAAATAGTGTTGTTCTCTTCGCAATAACCATCTACAGATACGCCACCAATTCGTTTTTCCCCCAAACCATTTAATGCATGTTTAATTACTATTTAATTACATGTTTAATTACATGTTAATTTACTTCCTTCTACGTCGGCTGTGAAATCTAACCATCTGATACTATCCAAAGAGAAATTTGTGTTATTTATATAACCATGGATAGGAACCATGGCAATGGTATTGTCTTTTATGTGCCGACTTCGGAAAACAGCCATACAAGCTGAAGCGATAGTAACATATCTGAAAAGTAAAACACCTGTTAAAAGTACATATTTGCATTAGCAAAAGATATATAGATAATTAAAAATACTTACTGAAAGGGATCTACACCACCAATTTCTAAAAATTTCTCCTTAAATTCTAAGCAACATCTGTGCAAAATATCCACATCAGATCTAAAAATGTAAATAAAAAATATTTCCTCCGTATCATGAAAAAATATTTAAATGAAGAAATAATATATATAAAAATGTACATACCTACAATAGGACAGAATTTCTTCTTGGAAATCAAATACATCATTTTCATGTTCTTTATGCCATGCTAAAAATGCTTCGCGGTTGGGTGGTGACATGGTATCAGGACTATAATATTGTACGTCAGGTAAGGGTCCCACGTAAGTTTGATTTTCCCTGTTATTAAATAAATGAGGAAAATACCCCTTTTTTATTTCTATTAACCCAAAACAGGAAGGTAATTTAGCCAACGACATCGGCAAAAAGTTAAAGGAATCTATAACTTTAATTCCCATTGTTTTCAGGGTGATGCACATCAATTTCGATCCACAGGGAACAATTTCAGGGCTTGTTCCTTGCTGCAGGAGCCAACTCAAAATAAACTGCCCGTCAAACCTACAATGATTATAAGCATGAGATACATACACAAATATATATATATATATATATATATATATATATATATATATATATATATATATATATATATATATATATATATATATATATATATATATATATATATATATATATATAACACAAGAAAAAACTTACACTCAGGAATTAGAAAAAAATTTTTTTTTTAAAAAGTATGATGATGGTTACTTACCCTTTCATATTGTGGGCAACTGCTGTGTATTTTTTGTGAGTTTGTGAAAAAAGCCATATACAAAAATTAGTTAGAGCATCATATCCTTTAAATACCATCTCTTTTCCATCCGCGTAGTGAGCAACAGCAAAATTGACCACATGTTCCCCAGAAGATTGGTCTGTTTCGAAATCAAAGAAGATGATTTGATTTGATGGAAGCTTCGCGGCAACAGGGCGCAGGTGACAAAAATGTTCAGTAGCCACCACGAACTCTTTACATGACGGGCACTGCACGGTTCCACAACGATGATTTTTGCGGGCGCAGTTTCGACGTTGAATAACTCTGCAGCAAATTCTACACTGGTATACCTTTAGAAGAAAATCGTTAAATTTACTTTCTGTAAGATTTTTTTAATTGTAACGAAGTCCGTATAAAAATATTAAAGACAAAAATACACCTACCTTATCACATATTGAAAGTTCTTGTTGCCCCGTTATCGATTTGTGAGCAGCAAAGCAGTCATCTGATTTACATAAACGATCACAATCAACACATCTTCTTGGTACATCTGGAATACAGACAAATCTTAGACAGATGTTGCACCTATGTTGGCAGTGGTGATTTTTCATCTTATTGTACGGTTTTTCACATTCTTCGCAGTAATAGTTAGACGCGTAAAATCCCTTAAGGCTCTTTATTACATCATAATGGTTGTTGTGTAGCCACAAATTTATTCTACGTGGTCTACGAATGCCTTTGTACGACAACTAAAATAAAAAATAAGAATTTTCTAGCTAGCCCTTTTTGAAAATCAACATTCAAAAGAAAAACAATGAGAGAAAACATACCTTGTTCATATTTTCTGCTGAGAAAACAACTATTTGAAGATCCAGGTGCTCCTCAAAACAAGAAATTTCACCATAAGTGCAGGGACCTACAGGGACATTTGCAGCTGCATGAAGACCACGTGCTCGCTTCATAAGAGCGGGTCGGCGCCTATCTTTCAGCGAATTAATTGCTGATGTATCCTTCTCCAAGTGAACCAAAGCAAAAACAATTGCTTGAGCGCAGCAAAGTCCTTCCGCGTCTGCCGGAATAGCGAGTATGGACTGCTTTCGAAGACGATCCACCTCTACATTTATTACCTTTCTTATACGACTGGGACCTGCACCTACATCTCTCAAAATTGTCAGTACATCTACTGTAAAAGTTTCATCAAGACAAATTTGATCTTTTGATTGCAGCACTTTGACTACTGTGGAGACCAGTTTTTCCACAGTTAAGGCAGAAACGGGCATCAAATTAGTGGATATTGGTTTATCTAAACTGCTGGATTGTATGCAGAAACGAACTAGATCCGTTGGTCTTAAATTTGCAGTCGTGCGCTCAATCAGAAGCGTAAACAAATCTCTTACAGCATTCACAGTTGATATTAAAGGCGTTTCCTGAAAATGGTGTGGCAATCTTTGAGGATCTATCCTGGCCCTGAAAGAAACTTCTTCACCTTTGTACTTGATGTTTCTTCGACGAGAACGTTCAACAAGTATGACTGCATTTTCAAACTAAATAGAAAAAAAATTAGTAATTTCACTTTTTGGATATTCTCAAAGAATAAAACATATGAAAGTTTATGAAAAAAAAATCTAATTTAAAAATGAGCAAATTAAAAATATATCTGATACATACTTCAAACCCAGAACCAACTTGAAAATGTGTAGGCGCGCCATCGAAAAACGGAGATGCTTCAAGAAAATCTTGGGTGCATTCACCTACAATCTAAAGATAAAAAATAAGAAAAAAAAGGAAATGTGTACTTAATTTATTTCGCAAATTATAGCAAAAAGTAATCATAAGTCGCCCTATGCATTCCCTGAAAAGAGAATAAAATTATGAAAACACTAACCTTGGATAATTCATCAAAATCGAGCGTGTTCGTATTCAAATTCTCATTATCCCATACTGGATCACTTATAGCCCATTCTTCTGGCACTTCTACAGCATTTACTATTTCATTTAATTCCGCTAACGGAATTCGGAAATCGATGCACTACCCACACAACCATTGATATCGCTTAGATATCCAAAACATATCTAATTTAGATCCAGATATCTGTTAGACATAAAACACATCTATTAGACGTCTACAATTTGGATATCCACGACTTAGATATCCATGAGATATCACAGAGGTAACATAATTTAGATATTAACATGGAGATATGCTAGGGATATCTCATAGATATCCACAACTTTTGCAATGTGGATATCTCAAAATCGCTTCACATGGATATCTATTAGATATTTCAAAGTTAGATATTACTGGATGTACTTGTTATAGATGTTGTTTAGGTATCCAAGCCTAGATATCTCCTATACATCTAAAAAATGATATAATGTAAACACGAGTGAAAACAAGGAATTTTTATTCAAAATTTTTATTGTGTTTAAATATGTTAGATTTTAAATGGGGCTCTTACTGTAACTTAATAAAAGATTTAAGCTGTTATGTACCTGTAGTTTAACTCAATAAGTGAAGTGAAATTAAAATCGGCAATTAATTTAACCTCGCAAAAACTACCAAGCCTTTTTAGTGCACCAAAGGTATACAACGTGCAAAATATATTTCATCTACTTTTATTTTCAATGAATAATTTTTATCTTGATAAGTTAGTCTATGTTGTAAAATGAATAAAATGTATGCTTTTGTATTATTTTTTGCGATCTGGGATGCAATCGGCGATTGAATTTTGTTATCAAAATATAATAAATTATCTAGTTTACTTCTTTTTTGTAATCAAATAATTGCTGGTTAATTAAAATGCAACCATATCAGGTTGTTGATTGTGTTTTTCTTTTTTATTTCTGGATATTGTGTATTGTGAAAAAATTTAAAAATCCTTGTAAGTAATTCATCAAATATTTATATATCAATCTAACTTTACCCCCATATTTCTCTATTGCCTTGTTTATTTTAAATTGCCTTCTTTATTTATTGAATTAAATTGTATTTATTGAATATAATTGTATGTAAATATAATTTAGTATCAATACAAAAGCTAAAATTAAGTAAATCACTTAAGTGACTGATTCACTGATTTAAATAAAACTGGAAAATATAATTATAACTTGGTATTAACAAAGCTGATATACTCATAAGTAAACATATAATTATAACTTTGTTCTTAATTTATTCTGCATATTATAATGTATTATTGATTTAGGATCCAAACTTGCTTGAAAAATGGAGACGGGCAATTCCTCGGGCTAATAAGCAATTGACTTCTTCAGATGTAGTGTGTTCTTTGCACTTTAAATAAGAAGACTTAAATACCTATTATACACAAAAGTTATCAGATGGAACTGTAAGTTCCATGATGATCAGTGTGTTGTATAAATTTTTTGAAATGTATTAAGACATTTTTTAAAGTTTTGTGAATATATGTGCTTAGGTGTAAAAATTGCCAAAAGGAAAGCCAAATTTGATGAAAGATACTATTCCAAGCATCTTCCCAAATTTGCCCAAGTACTTTTCATCAAGCACAAGAAAAAGAAAACTGCCTGCTCTTAGAAATACAGCAAAGAAAGTATGTGACAATTTTCCAACATCAATAAAAAATAAGCAAACTTCTATGCATGGTAAGCAATTTATCACTGTCAAGAAAAATTTATCAGTAATTGAATACTTACTAAATGATTCCCAATCATACTCATTCAGTTCTATAAATATTTTATAGATTATTATTCAAAGTGTATTGTAATTTACAAAATGAATCTCAATTGATTATTTCAGTAGGTTATTTTTTAAAAAGTAATCTCATTCAAATTAACTGTTTCATCTTAGCAAATTTGTAATTTGCATTCATAAAAATTGTTACTATTTAAAGATTTGTTGCTTTTAGGTGAAAATTTGCTACGTACATTTGATCAAAGAATGTCATTTGCTTTTATTTAAAATTTATCCAATAAACTAGAATGGTGATATGAAATATATGTAAAAATTTTGTTAGAATTTATGATCTTAGATTGAAGCATTTTTTTAGAATTTGTTTCTAATTATTTATTTAAAAATTAAAATAATCTTTTTAAATTCCATTACAGAAAATATTATAGAATCATTGCCTGAAATCGACCATGATATACTGGAATCCTCATTACCAACACCTGAATTTAATTTTGAATATTTGAAAACACAGTTACACCAGCATCTCTTTGTCTGCTCAATGGTCATACTCTATCACAAGGGATTCTGTGGTTCTTTTGTTCTGGACTATTGATCATTGTTTAGAAAGGTGGATTGTAATAAATGAAAATCTTAATGTCAAAGTATGCTTACTATTATTCTATTTGTTTAAATTTTTGCACGGTTACTTATTTTATTTATTAAGAAGCTTTCAATTTTATTAGGTTTTCTTAAAAGGAATTTTATCTACAATTGGGAGCAGTTGTAGGCTTACAGGAATGGAAAGTATATGTAATTTGATTAAAAATGGGGAGAAGTATATTATCTGTGCTGATGCTAGGAATATGTAAGTAAAATAATTTTCTCATTTATTAGATACAAATAAATATTGTCGTGTATTAAAATTACTTATTTTATATTTATAGAGGAAAAAACTGCTCAGGTTATGTTCCTAGTAATTTTTAAATCAAGAAAACTGGTCGTTGTAAAAATTGCTTCCAACAGCAACCTAAAATTGGCCCTAGACATGCTTCCAACAGTTTTCTTCTGTTGAAGAAGAAACAATATTTTCATAATACTTTACGACAAAATGCAAGGCTTAAAATGAAAGTAAAGTTTCTAACAGAAATTAATTTATCAAAAAGATTAGATTCTTACTTTCCGATTGTGGTGGCCACACAGTTGATTCAACTGTAAAACGCATTATGAAGAAATTAATGACTGATTTTATTGCCCAAAATTATAGCTGGCTGGGTGCGAAAGACTCGGATTATGTGAAATTGTATTTGGTATGTCAATAGCTTCTCAATATCATTCTCACGATATTTGAATTGAATTAAATGACTGTTCCTTACTTAGAATATAAATCATTGCTGAGGCAGACAATGCTTATTTGAACTGTGTATTGAACATAATTTTAGAATTAGTTTTTCATCTGGGTAGATGACGAATCGTATCAGTAAGAGATTGGTTCACTTATTTGATAAATGTACTTTGTTTAGGATTGTTATTATTTATTTTTAATTTGGTAACAATTCTAAATCTTTTAGTTTTTTGTCAGTTTGTTATAAATTAAATTACATACACTGTGATATATTGTATTATATTTTTTCTTTGTTATATTTTAAATTATTTTGGTGGTTAGTTAAAAACCTTTGTGTAAAACATTATTTATCAGAGGATGAAAATGTTTCATTAATGAATTATTTAAGTGAATGACAGTGAATATTCATGTTTATAAGGAGCTAGGAAGTAATTCTGACATGCAACCCGGGAAAAAAGTTTTCTAAGATTATCAATATTAATCTTATTTTAAAACTTTATTTGATTTTTCTTCTGTTACTTAGTTTTTTCCCTTAACTTAGGCTTAATAATTCTTAATAACTTAGCCTTAGAGACTTCATTCTAGAGTATTGTTCCTTTGCTTTGTGTGCTGCATATCATGGAATGCAGCTGACAAAGTGAGCTTGAATTACAAAAATTTAGTGCATATTTTAATTATTTTTGAATTAATAAATATTTTTTCTACTTCAGAGCTGCTGCCCGAAAAAATCCTTCTTTGATTGGACCTGCCACTGATGCTGATATAGAGTTGGCAATTAAAAATTGGCTTAGACATGCCAAAGCAAGATGCAGCAAACATATTTGTATTCAAGAAAATTCTCAATCACTTGTTTAATTCTTGTAAAAATAATCATTGCTGTTTTTCTATACTTCCTTGCCTGTTCATTGATCCTTGGAAAAAACAGATAATCTAACTTTTTAATAAATTATAATGTATTTTTCTATGAACTTATTCTAATTATGCAATATTCTATTAATCAAGTTTGAGATATCTATAAAAGAGCTTCAATAAGAATGTGAGAGTTTTTAAAATTAAAGATTCATCAATCAAGTTTAAAAAATTAAAGTGTAAGAAGTTTAAAATGCTTACTAGCAGCTTTCTTAAAGATATCAAAAATAAATAATTTTGTTGCACTAGGCAAAACAAACCATCTTAAAATAATTACTGTTACTTTTAATAGCTAAGCTTTTTAAGATTATTTAGATTTTCGTTTTGATACTTTTCAGGTTGATAGTAAACACTTAAAATTTATTCTACAACAAATGTGTTCTAACCAAAAATTGAAAAACTATACTAACACTATTATTTAAGACTCAGAATATGTATATTTAGTCACTGGGGTTTTAAGAGAATTTGTTTTTTTGAATTTAGAAATCAGTTTATTACCATGTGTAAGCTAGTAAATAAAATGATTTTTAGTTTCAAAAACAAAAATTTCCTTATTTAGACATCAAAAATATTTCCATTAGGGATTGAAAAAGAACATTCAAAGTACTAGCAGAGTAAGTAAATAATGTTATAAAGACCGTCTATTTGTAAGAAAAAAATACAAGCAATATTTGCAAAAAATTAATTTAACTTTGGTTTAACAAAGTGTTAGAGAAAAAATTTGTCTATCAAATTATTTATAAAAAATAGTCAAAACATTGTAAAATTTATATTTTTTCATTCTGTGCAAAAATATATATTCAATCATTAAATTTTGAATGAGTTTTATAAAAATTACATATTTGTAAGCATTTTGCTAAAAAATTTCATAAGTAAAAAAAAATACAACTTTATTTTAATGTTCTAACATGGAAAGTTTAAAAATTCTGAAAAATAAACACAGATATCCAAATGACATCCAATCAGATTTCATTTAGATGTCTCATAGAGATCGTATTTAATTCCAAATGGATGTCCCATGGATATCAAAACATATCTGAGATATCTAATAAATATCTAACGTATATCCAAGGGTTATCCGAAATCTCTAAGCGACATCCACTAGATGTCGCAATATCCGAATATCCACTTGACATGTATTTGCTGCGACCCTTTGGATAACTGGTGGATATGCCGTAGATATTTGGATATCGTGTGGACATCTCAGAAACAAAACGATATCCAATAAAATGTCTAGGACATATCTCTTAGACGTCGTGTGGGTCTTTGTGGTTGTTTGGGAAGTCAAAATATATTGTAATATCAACATGTATATTTACAATATATTAAAAATACATAAAAAAACGAAATAAAATAAACTTTGAATAAGATTTTAAACTTTTCAAAGAATAAAATAAATATAAAGCAAAAATATAATTAGATTACTAATTTTAAAATAATTTAATTAAACATTGACTCACCTCTTCATCGAAAGCTGGTGTGTTTTGGTTATCCATATCTCCATCCATATCAAAAATTTTTGTCAAAGTTTACACACGTGAGAAAAAATACAGCAATGGCATACACTGAACTAACTTTTCCGGATAAGAAGTACAAGTAGGGATGGGGCTTTGTTACTTTTTCTGTACTTAGTACGTACTGAGTACAGTTACTTTTAAAGTAACAAGTATTTTACCGATTACATTTCGTACTTGTTACAATTTCTTTTGTACTGCCATCTATCGGATTAAGATATAATGACAAATTGTTTAAAATTTTATTAATAAATTGAATAAAAACTAAATTAATAATAAATAAATTAATAATTAATTAAAACTAAATAAGTAGATCAATAATATTTTATATAAAACCATAAAATTAATTAATATAATTAATGTTAATTTAAATTATTATCATTTATAAATAAGCATTCACTTAAATATTAATGAAAAGATATATAAAAATAATTCTTATTATTTATGCAACATTTCAGTAATGGCAAGTTTTTGTTTTTCCTGTAATGCTTTAATTTCTAGTATGAGGCAAAGAAATATAAACTGCTTATCTACAAACTGATTTTTTTTTAATTGTAAATTTCTAAATCTTCTTAAACGTAATTCATTCAATATAAAAATCATGACATTTTATTATTTGCATTTATTTTCAGAATATATATGTGTTATAAGTAAATTTTCCAATTATTCAATCGTAATTTTCAAAGACTTTCAATGTTAATTAAAATATAAAATTAGATGAGATAATATAATTTCAATTTTTCAACCTAATCAGCTTAATTTTTTATTAGAATTTAGTAAGACTTTCCAATTATGTAAATGAATTTTTATAATTAACTTGTAAATATTTTGCAAAGAATTGTAAAGTGGGAAGTTGAATCAATTACAAAGAGGTTTTATTTTACATTAAACAAAGAGGTTTTACTTACAAAATTACAGCAATTAATCAGAAAAATCAACAAAAATTTAATTTCCTTTATTTTTCTATAATTAAACATTAACGAGACAAACATAGTAAAATTTTTTTATGTACAATAGATAATAATTTTTGTTATAAAAGACGTTTACTTGTTTATATTTTTATGTAGTAGATAAACCAGTTTTTTCTAAAATAAAAATTGCAATAACTCACATATCTTGTTTCAGTTTCCTGAAACTTAATCAATTTATGGTTAAATAAAGTAGCTTTGCAATTAAAACTATAGTTTTCATTATTAATATATTAACATAATTAATATATTAATAATGTTTAAGTAAACATAATTATTTTATATTAGATATAGTTGAATAAAATTTCAATAACTATCAAAAAATGTAAAATAGTTTTACCAATAATCTAAATGTTATAATGTATTAAGATAAAATATTGAGAAACAACGTTTAATAAAAAATGGAGGAACAAAAATACATACATTTTATTTACATCAATCCATAATTTAAGAAATAAACATGACAGTAACACATGATGGTATAAATAAAGATAAGGTAAAAATTAAATTAATCAAAGTTTTTTTTTTCATTTCGAATTTTTAAACTAAAATGAATAAACTACCTTCTTTAGTTTTAAATCAACATTCGCATTATCTGAATAAAAATAAATTGAATGGTAAAAAATACAAAAGAACATATTTTATAAAAGTTTAAATTCTGTATATTTACAGTAAAATATAGTGAAACTAAAACATGGTTGAATAAAAAATAAACATATTTATATGGAATTATAATAAATATGCATAGTAAAAATAACAATGGAAGTATGTAAGCAGATTTATATAATTTAAATATTTTTTTAGTTTAAGAAATCTGACTTTATTTAGGGTTTAAATAAATATGTTACATATGTTCATAAAATAAAATTTTTAAAAGAAATGATAACAAAAATAAAAGTTAATAAAAATTGCTAAATACATAACAAGAATATCATGCTTTTCTAATATTTAAAAAAACGTCATATATTTGAAAAAGAACTACAATCACTGAAACGAAATAAAAGTACATGCGTATTTTATTTCGCAATATAAATTCATATCTCCCTCTCCAACCCAAAGAAATCTTTCAATTCCCAAGTATCCCTCTTCTATTTACCCAGTTAAACCAACTGTCATTTCCCTTCTCCCACCCAGCCTCCCTACCATAATCTCATAATTCATCTGTTTGCATCGATATATCGATGATATTGTTACTTGTACTCGCTCTGTCATTGGCTCTTCTGTACTTGTTACAGAAGAGCCAATGACAGAGCGCAATGTACACTTATTACTTTGTAACAAGCAAGTACAAAGTAATAAGCAAGTACAAAGTAACAAGCAAGTAGAAAGTAACAAGCAAGTACTCATGTACTTGCTTGTTACTTTGTAACAACCACGTACTCACGTACTTGCTTGTTACTTTGTAACAACCACGTACTCACGTACTCGCTGATTACTTTGTAACAAGTACGTGCTCACGTACTCGCTCAGTCTTAGAAACTGGTCAAGTACATTGTACCTGCAACTGTCTGAGGATACTCGAACTCGCGCTGACTTTGTTACTGGAAGTACTGAGTATTTGGAAGAAAAAGTACTGATTACAGGTTGTTACATTCAAATACTGATTACAAAATACTTGTTACAGGTATTTCTTCCCATCCCTAAGTACAAGTGAGCTACACTTGTGTTGCCAAACTCTAGTAGTACAATTTTATTTGACCAATAGAAAAATTCGGTCCAGTAAAAGGCTTACTCAACACGTGAATGAATTCATTAACAACCAATCAGTACTAGGGATGGGACTTTGTTACTTTTCTTGTACTTGATACGTACTGAGTACAGTTACTTTTAAAGTAACAAGTATTTTACCTATTACTTTGTGTACTTGTTACATATTTTGTGCTGCCATCTATCGGATTAAAATATAATGACAATTTTTTTCACGTTTTATGAATAAATAAAAACTAAATTAGTAATAAATTAATAATTAATTAAAAATTAATAATTAAATATATAACATTTTGTATAATTTCAAAAATTAATTATTATAATTAATGTTAATTTAAATCATTACCATTTGTAAATAAGCATCCAGTTAAAGTTAAAATAAAAGCTTATGTAATAATCTATAAAAAATTTTCTTTTTATAAATGCAACATTTCAATAATGGCAATTTTTGTTTTTCCTGAAAAACTTTAATTTTTAGTATGAAGCAATTAAACATAAGTTATTCCCTCAACAAACAGTTTTTCTGTGAAAAATTTTTAACATATATATTTTAATAAATATATTTCTTTCAGTATAAAAAATCCTAATCTTTTGTTATTTACATTTTTTTTTTTTTTTGAATTTTCATCTGTTCTAAGTAAATTTTCAATTTATTCGATTGTGATTTTCAAAGTTTAATTAAAATATTAAATTAGTCGTGATAATATAATTTCTATTTTTCAACCAAATCATCAACTTAATTTTTTGTTTTAATTTAGTAAGATTTTCCAATTATATAAATGAATTTTTATAATTAACTATCAAATAATTTGTAAAGAATCGCAAAGTGGGAGGATTAATCAATTACAAGTAGATTTTTTTTTAATTTGCTTAGAAATATACAATTACTTTTAACAAAAATCAAATTAAATTTCTTATATTTTTCTATAATTAAACATTGATGAAACAATTATAGTAAAATTTTTTGATACCTAATAGATAGTTATTTATTTTAAAAATGACGTTTATTTGTTTATATTTTTATGAAATAGATAAACTAGATTTTCTAAAATAAAAATTGCATTAACTCACGCATCTTGCTTCAGTTTCCTGAATCTTAATTTATGGATAAATAAAGTACCTTTGCAATTAAAACTGTATTAATAATTTTTAAGTGAATAATATCCTCATTCATAAAGTAACTTTTATAGTAACACAGAAATTCATTAAATATCAAAAAATGTAAAACTGTTTTACCAATAATCTAAATGTTATGTTGTTTTAATGTAAAATATTAAGTAAAATGTAATGTTTAATACAAAATACAGGAACTAAAATACATATATTTTATTTAAATCAAACTGTAATTTAAAAAATACACATGATGGTATAAATAAAGATAAAAAGTAAAAGTTTACTTAAATTAAAAATTTTTTTCATTTCGAAGTTCATAATTAAAATGAATAAACTACCTTTATTATGTTTCAACGATTTTTTAAATTATGTTGTGATAAATTTCGGTTCATTTATTTAAATAGAATTATATTATATTTTGTGCAGAAATTTATGCAAAAAGTAATTTTTTTTTACGATTTAAACTGAATTTACCGACATAAATCTGAACTGAAAACTTGGTTTTATAAAAATAAAGGTAATTTTTCTCAATTTAATGTGCTGGCGTACATTTTAATTTAGATGCTTGATTCCCAGTTATATTATTTTGAGATAAGCTAGAAATACGTATTTTCTGATTAAAACTCTAAACGAAATTTAATTTTTCTATAAAACTACTTAATATAACACATCTTAATTAATTTGCTTAAATGCAGCTCATTATGAATAATGAGCGAATGTTTTTTATTTTTTAACAGGTACTTACATTCAAGAGTAAAATTCTATATTTGAAATACAAAAAGTTCTAGAAAATTCTCAGAATTCAGTGTTATTAATTATTTTCAAATATCTTTTCCTGTTTCCGAAAATCATCCCCCAATCATACCATTTTAAATTTTAAATACGAATTGAAAATATGCATTTTTATTTACGTGAACAATTTTCCCTAATTTTGTTTTCTCATTTTCAGAACAGCAATTTATGTGATTATATAACTACCTAAATTTTAATGGTAAAAATATTTTTGAAGAGAAAAAAATTTTTAAAGTAAAAAATATTTAATTACTTTTAGAAATATTTTTTTAAAAATTATCTTTAAAACTAAAATATAGTAAAAAAAATTCCATTCACTTTTTGTTCAAGCCAATAGAGTAATTTTTCAAACAATAATCAGATTTAAAAAATTTATTTAAAATTAATGAAAAGTTAAAAAAAAAATAATGAGAATAATAAGTCAATAAATATGGAATAATATATAACAAGAATATCAGGCTTTTTTCTTATATTAAAAAGTGACATATTTAAAACCAGAAGTATAACCATTAAATAAATGTGCTACGATTATTGATTTTCCCAACTCATTTATTTTATTAACAAAAACGAAACAAATGAACTTGCTTTTTCTTCATTTCGCAATAGAAATTCATTATGTACCCTCTCCAGCCAACACCCTCTCCTAAAATACATGCATCTCTAGGGGGTGTTGCTTCAGCCCAAAGAGATTTTCTAATTCCCAAGAATCAATCTTCTATTTTCCAGTTAAACCAGCATCTCATTTCTCTTCTCCTACCCAACCTTATTTCCCAAATCCTGACACAATCTCCTAATTCGTCCGTCTGTATCGATATATCGATGACATTGTTACTTGTACTCGCTCTGTCATTGGCTCTTCTGTACTTGTTACATTCAATCAAGTACACTTATTACTTTGTAACAACCACGTACTCACGTACTTGCTTGTTACTTTGTAACAACCACGTACTCACGTACTTGCTTGTTACTTTGTAACAACCACGTACTCACGTACTTGCTTGTTACTTTGTAACAAGCAAGTACTCACGTACTTGCTGATCACATTGTAACTGACACGTACTCGCTCTGTCTTAGAAACTGGTCAAGTACATTGTACCTGCAACTGTCTGAGGATACTCGAACTCACGCTGGCTTTGTTACTGGAAGTACTGAGTATTTGGAAGAAAAAGTACTGATTACAGGTTGTTACATTCAAATACTGATTATAAAATACTTGTTACAGGTATTTCTTCCCATCCCTAATCAGTACGAAAACAAGATCCGGTTTGTCCCAACATGCATACGCATATTTCGTCGCCCAAAATCCCGTGTTGTTGCCATTCACAAAAACAGAAACTTTACAATGCACGTGGAAAAATCCCTTTTTCTTCAAAACTGTTGCCATTCCCTGGTATAGAAACTTTTTAACACGCGTCGGATTCATAAAATTATAACGTGATAGTCGTTGCCATTCCCTGATATAGAAACTTTTATCACACGTGGGATACATACAACGACCAATATAATAGACCAACAACTCCCCTATTGGCTGCTTCCAAAAAATGACACGCCATCTTGGAAGACTTTCCTGAACATTTTTGACACCAGGCGGCGTAAAAAGCATATCAAGTTCTCAAGTGATTGAATTTACTAACATTGTGTTGTGTAGCATTTTACAGTTGATACTTATTATTTTTATAGTCTCTAAATACTTTTATTATAATAAAATGCCAAAATCATGCTTTTGTCCTGGCTGTAAAAGCGGCTACAAATCGGATATTAATCTAAGAAAGAGGAATGGGGAAAAACTACCAAGCCTTATTAGTGCACCAAAGGTATACAACGTGCAAAATATATTTCATCTACTTTTATTTTCAATGAATAATTTTATCTTGATACGTTGTATTATGTTGTAAAATGAATAAAATGTATGCATTTGTATTATTTTTTGCGATCTGGCATGCAATCGGCGATTGAATTTTGTTATCAAAATATAATAAATTATCTAGTTTAGTTCTTTTTTGTTATCAAATAATTGCTGGTTAATTAAAATGCAACCATTTCAGGTTGTTGATTGTGTTTTTCTTTTTTATTTCTGGATATTGTGTATTGTGAAAAAATTTAAAAATACTTGTAAGTAATTCATCAAATATTTAGATATCAATCTAACTTTACCCCCATATTTCTCTTATTGCCTTGTTTATTTTAAATTGCCTTCTTTATTTATTGAATTAAATTATATTATTGAATTAAATTGTATGTAAATATAATTTAGTATCAATACAAAAGCTAAAATTAAGAAAATCCCTTAAGTGACTGATTCACTGATTTAAATAAAACAGGAAAATATAATTATAACTTGGTATTAACAAAGCTGATATACTCATAAGTAAACATATAATTATAACTTTGTTGTTAATTTATTCTGCATATTATAATGTATTATTGATTTAGGATCCAAACTTGCTTGAAAAATGGAGACGGGCAATTCCTGTAAGTTATTTGTGTTATATAAATTTTTTGAAATGCATTAAGACATTTTTTAATGTTTTGTGAATATATGTGCTTAGGTGTGGAAACTGCCAAAAGGAAGGCCAAATTTGATGAAAGATGCTATTCCAAGCATCTTCCCAAATTTGCCCAAGTACTTTTCATCAAGAAAAAGAAAACTGCCTGCTGTTAGAAATACAGCAAAGAAAGTATGTGACAATTCATCAGTGAAAAATGAGCAAACTTCTATGCATGGTAAGCAATTTATCATTGTCAAGAAAAATTTATCAGTAATTGAATACTTAATAAATGATTTCCAATCAAACTCATTCAGTTCTATAAATATTTTATAGATTATTATTCAAAGTGTATTGAAATTTACAAAATGAATTTCAATTGATTATTTCAGTAGGTTATTTTTTTAAAAAGTAATCTCATTCAAATTAACTGCTTCATCTTAGCAAATTTGTAATTTGCATTCATAAAAATTGTTACTATTTAAAGATTTGTTGCTTTTAGGTGAAAGTTTGCTACGTACATTTGATCAAAGAATGTCATTTGCTTTTATTTATAATTTATCCAATAAACTAGAATGGTGATATGAAATATATGTAAAAATTTTGTTAGAATTTATGATCTTAGATTGAAGCATTTTTTTAGAATTTGTTTCTATTTATTTATTTAAAAATTAAAATAATCTTTTTAAATTCCGTTACAGAAAATATTATAGAATCAATACCTGAAATTGACCATGATATACTGGAGTCCTCATTACCAACACCTGAATTTAATTTTGAATATTTGAAAACACATTTACACCAGCATCTCTTTATGTCTGCTCAATGGTCATACTCTATCACAAGGGATTCTGTGGTTCTTTTGTTCTGGACTATTGATCATTGTTTAGAAAGGTGGATTGTAATAAATGAAAATCTTAATGTCAAAGTATGCTTACTATTATTCTATTTGTTTAAATTTTTGCACAGTTTTAATTTTATTTGCTAAGAAGCTTTCAATTTTATTAGGTTTTCTTAAAAGGAATTTTAACTACAATTGGGAACAGTTGCAGGCTAACAGCAATGGAAAGTATATGTGATTTGATTAAAAATGTGGAGAAGTATATTATCTGTGCTGATGCTAGGAATATGTAAGTAAAATAATTTTCTCATTTATTAAATACAAATAAACATTGTTATGTATTAAAATTACTTATTTTATATTTATAGAGGAAAAAACTGCTCAGGTTATGTTCCTAGCAATTTTTACATAAAAAAATCTGGTTGTTGTAAAAATTGCTTCCAACAGCAACCTAAAATTGGTCCTAGACATGTTTCCAACAGTTTTCTTCTGTTGAAGAAGAGACAATATCTTCATAATACTTTACGACAAAATGCAAGGTTTAAAATGAAGGTAAAGTTTCTAACAGAAATTAATTTATTAAAAAATTTTTCCTTAGTATTTTTTAAAATCTTCTGAATATAAGATGTGAAATTGTATGCAGATGTGAAATTGTATTTGTGTGTGTGTGTGTGTGTGTTTTTTTTCTGGCATTTGCCTGGATAAACATTTAGTTGTTCTTGTAAAATTAACATTTATAATATTTGTATTTGGAAATAATTAAATATGTTTACTAAGAAGTATGTAATTATTTTCCATGTATTCATAATAATAAATAAATTTTAACATCTTTACAGGGATGTTAGATGAAACATATGCACAAAAAATATTGAATATTTTATTTTATAATTTGATAACTATTGTAATTTTAAGTATTTATATTTTTGTGTTTATAAGTGCTAAACATTTAAAACAATTTCAAATATTTGCATAATTTATTTAAGGAAATGTTTATTATAATTTTTATTTCTACCATATTTATATCATTTTTAATTTGATCTTGAGTAACAAACTTGACATATACCTGTATTCTTTTTGTATTTGCATTGAATTTGATCTTGTTAATTTTACTTTAAATTAAATTCACTAAATTTTCAAATTATTCCTTTTATATGCTTTTTCTCAGTTTTATGTATTACTATGTATTTTTTGATATTTAATAAAGTTATTATTTTCTTTTAGAAAAAACCCAACTCATAGTCAAGCAAAAGTTAGATACACAATACAAAGTTAGTGAAATTTCCATGACACAAATATTCATACTTGACTGACATTGTTGGATGCATTGAACCATATATCCCATTTAACTAAATACTCTATTTTTCATGAGTTACTATTATTTTAAAAAAGTGACTCTGTGAAGTAGGATATTTGGTTTGTAATTCATATTAAATGAAGGAAAAAGATTTAGTTTAATTTGCACTTTTTGTTATTGCTGTCTTTTTAAAGAAATGTAAATTTAGATTTTTATTATATTATTCAGGAAAAATAATGAAAAATAAGAAAGCCTATTGTAGTTGATGATTTGTAACTAAATTTAAGTAGTTCCTACCTATAATTTTAAGAAATGTTATATTTAAATAATTATTTAATTACATAACATAGTTATTGGTTATAATGAATTTAAGAAATATTTAATTTTTAATTGTGTAAAAAATGAATTACAATAAAATGTGCAACATCATAGCAAAATATATTAAAAGCTTTAACAAGGGATAAAAGAATTTATAAAATTAGAATAACAAAAAAATTAATATTAAAATTATTTTCTATAAAAATCACTAGAATAATTAAATTGAAATGTAAAACTTAAATTTGATTCAAATTAGATATTAATTTTAATATCATAACTATATTTATATTTAAAGATAATTGAATAGAATTTGATTTCCTATTAAAATATATTGAATTTTAATTAATTATTCTAAAATATGAAATTCAATTTCTAAAATTACAATTAATGGTAAAATGCATTAAAATAATGTATCTATCAAAATATCTTTCAGCTTTATAAACTATCTATTAAATGGTTAAACACAGAGGAAATAAAAATAAATAATCAAGGGAAAACATCAATAATTAAATATAACTATTCATATAATATTGATAATATATATAGATACAATGAATTTTTTAAAATATATGTTACTCTATCCACAAAAACGAAAGTAAAATTGGTTCTATTCTGCATAACACCTAACAATAAAATGTCAGATTTTGTATTTCCATTATCATTTGTTTTACTATAATCAATGACAGATTAATATTCAATATATTTATCATATAAATTCAACTATTTCACATTATTTTCAGTTTCATTTAATTATTTTTAAAGATATTTTTTCCCATAGACATCAATGCATTTCCCACTCGATAGTGGTATCTCGCATCGGTCACGCCGCCTAGCGGCAATTAAAATTTTGGCGTGCCGTTATTTTTGGCAAGATGTACGTCTTATTCATATTAGTCTGTGGATACCACAGACTTATTTTAATGCATTTTACCATTAATTGTAATTTTAGAAATTGAATTTCATATTTTAGAATAATTAATTAAAATTCAATATATTTTAATAGGAAATCAAATTCTATTCAATTATCTTTAAATATAAATATAGTTATGATATTAAAATTAATATCTAATTTCAATCAAATTTAAGTTTTACATTTCAATTTAATTATTCTAGTGATTTTTATAGAAAATAATTTTAATATTAATTTTTTTGTTATTCTAATTTTATAAATTCTTTTATCCCTTGTTAAGCTTTTAATATATTTTGCTATGATGTTGCACATTTTATTGTAATTCATTTTTTACACAATTAAAAATTAAATATTTCTTAAATTCATTATAACCAATAACTATGTTATGTAATTAAATAATTATTTAAATATAACATTTCTTAAAATTATAGGTAGGAACTACTTAAATTTAGTTACAAATCATCAACTACAATAGGCTTTCTTATTTTTCATTATTTTTCCTGAATAATATAATAAAAATCTAAATTTACATTTCTTTAAAAAGACAGCAATAACAAAAAGTGCAAATTAAACTAAATCTTTTTCCTTCATTTAATATGAATTACAAACCAAATATCCTACTTCACAGAGTCACTTTTTTAAAATAATAGTAACTCATGAAAAATAGAGTATTTAGTTAAATGGGATATATGGTTCAATGCATCCAACAATGTCAGTCAAGTATGAATATTTGTGTCATGGAAATTTCACTAACTTTGTATTGTGTATCTAACTTTTGCTTGACTATGAGTTGGGTTTTTTCTAAAAGAAAATAATAACTTTATTAAATATCAAAAAATACATAGTAATACATAAAACTGAGAAAAAGCATATAAAAGGAATAATTTGAAAATTTAGTGAATTTAATTTAAAGTAAAATTAACAAGATCAAATTCAATGCAAATACAAAAAGAATACAGGTATATGTCAAGTTTGTTACTCAAGATCAAATTAAAAATGATATAAATATGGTAGAAATAAAAATTATAATAAACATTTCCTTAAATAAATTATGCAAATATTTGAAATTGTTTTAAATGTTTAGCACTTATAAACACAAAAATATAAATACTTAAAATTACAATAGTTATCAAATTATAAAATAAAATATTCAATATTTTTTGTGCATATGTTTCATCTAACATCTCTGTAAAGATGTTAAAATTTATTTATTATTATGAATACATGGAAAATAATTACATACTTCTTAGTAAACATATTTAATTATTTCCAAATACAAATATTATAAATGTTAATTTTACAAGAACAACTAAATGTTTATCCAGGCAAATGCCAGAAAAACACACACACACACACACACAAATACAATTTCACATCTTATATTCAGAAGATTTTAAAAAATACTAAGGAAAAATTTTTTAATAAATTAATTTCTGTTAGAAACTTTACCTTCATTTTAAACCTTGCATTTTGTCGTAAAGTATTATGAAGATATTGTCTCTTCTTCAACAGAAGAAAACTGTTGGAAACATGTCTAGGACCAATTTTAGGTTGCTGTTGGAAGCAATTTTTACAACAACCAGATTTTTTTATGTAAAAATTGCTAGGAACATAACCTGAGCAGTTTTTTCCTCTATAAATATAAAATAAGTAATTTTAATACATAACAATGTTTATTTGTATTTAATAAATGAGAAAATTATTTTACTTACATATTCCTAGCATCAGCACAGATAATATACTTCTCCACATTTTTAATCAAATCACATATACTTTCCATTGCTGTTAGCCTGTAACTGTTCCCAATTGTAGTTAAAATTCCTTTTAAGAAAACATAATAAAATTGAAAGCTTCTTAGCAAATAAAATTAAAACTGTGCAAAAATTTAAACAAATAGAATAATAGTAAGCATACTTTGACATTAAGATTTTCATTTATTACAATCCACCTTTCTAAACAATGATCAATAGTCCAGAACAAAAGAACCACAGAATCCCTTGTGATAGAGTATGACCATTGAGCAGACATAAAGAGATGCTGGTGTAAATGTGTTTTCAAATATTCAAAATTAAATTCAGGTGTTGGTAATGAGGACTCCAGTATATCATGGTCAATTTCAGGTATTGATTCTATAATATTTTCTGTAACGGAATTTAAAAAGATTATTTTAATTTTTAAATAAATAAATAGAAACAAATTCTAAAAAAATGCTTCAATCTAAGATCATAAATTCTAACAAAATTTTTACATATATTTCATATCACCATTCTAGTTTATTGGATAAATTATAAATAAAAGCAAATGACATTCTTTGATCAAATGTACGTAGCAAACTTTCACCTAAAAGCAACAAATCTTTAAATAGTAACAATTTTTATGAATGCAAATTACAAATTTGCTAAGATGAAGCAGTTAATTTGAATGAGATTACTTTTTAAAAAAATAACCTACTGAAATAATCAATTGAAATTCATTTTGTAAATTTCAATACACTTTGAATAATAATCTATAAAATATTTATAGAACTGAATGAGTTTGATTGGAAATCATTTATTAAGTATTCAATTACTGATAAATTTTTCTTGACAATGATAAATTGCTTACCATGCATAGAAGTTTGCTCATTTTTCACTGATGAATTGTCACATACTTTCTTTGCTGTATTTCTAACAGCAGGCAGTTTTCTTTTTCTTGATGAAAAGTACTTGGGCAAATTTGGGAAGATGCTTGGAATAGCATCTTTCATCAAATTTGGCCTTCCTTTTGGCAGTTTCCCCACCTAAGCACATATATTCACAAAACATTAAAAAATGTCTTAATGCATTTCAAAAAATTTATATAACACAAATAACTTACAGGAATTGCCCGTCTCCATTTTTCAAGCAAGTTTGGATCCTAAATCAATAATACATTATAATATGCAGAATAAATTAACAACAAAGTTATAATTATATGTTTACTTATGAGTATATCAGCTTTGTTAATACCAAGTTATAATTATATTTTCCTGTTTTATTTAAATCAGTGAATCAGTCACTTAAGGGATTTTCTTAATTTTAGCTTTTGTATTGATACTAAATTATATTTACATACAATTTAATTCAATAATATAATTTAATTCAATAAATAAAGAAGGCAATTTAAAATAAACAAGGCAATAAGAGAAATATGGGGGTAAAGTTAGATTGATATCTAAATATTTGATGAATTACTTACAAGTATTTTTAAATTTTTTCACAATACACAATATCCAGAAATAAAAAAGAAAAACACAATCAACAACCTGAAATGGTTGCATTTTAATTAACCAGCAATTATTTGATAACAAAAAAGAACTAAACTAGATAATTTATTATATTTTGATAACAAAATTCAATCGCCGATTGCATGCCAGATCGCAAAAAATAATACAAATGCATACATTTTATTCATTTTACAACATAATCAAGTTAAAAATTATTCATTGAAAATAAAAGTAGATGAAATATATTTTGCACGTTGTATACCTTTGGTGCACTAATAAGGCTTGGTAGTTTTTCCCCATTCCTCTTTCTTAGATTAATATCCGATTTGTAGCCGCTTTTACAGCCAGGACAAAAGCATGATTTTGGCATTTTATTATAATAAAAGTATTTAGAGACTATAAAAATAATAAGTATCAACTGTAAAATGCTACACAACACAATGTTAGTAAATTCAATCACTTGAGAACTTGATATGCTTTTTACGCCGCCTGGTGTCAAAAATGTTCAGGAAAGTCTTCCAAGATGGCGTGTCATTTTTTGGAAGCAGCCAATAGGGGAGTTGTTGGTCTATTATATTGGTCGTTGGTGGATACATAAAAATAATATTGTGAAAGTCGTTGCCATTCCCAGAAACAGAAACTTTTAACACACGTGGGATACACAAAATAATTATTTTTCAAATGATGTTGCCATCCCCAAAAATAGAAACTTTACAAACCACTTGATGTAAATAAAATTGTTGCCATTCCCAGAAACAGAAACTTTAGAAACTACGCGGGATAAATAAACGTAAACAAAACATCTCAACTCAAGCAAAATATTAAGAAAACGAAACTGACAACTCCACTCCACTCCATGGTCACGTGATATGACGTCACATCCCGTCACGTGATTTCCATTCGCGCCAAAAGGGGCGTGGCACTTCCGCCTGCTTTCGCTTACCGGTTTACTCTGCTTACTACTCCCGGTGCTCGACCAGTGTGGCGGTGCATAACGCAGCTGCTCAGCATCCTCTCTCTATGGAGTCTGCACACTGTAAAAAAAAACGGAAGAAATGCAGTAAAAATCACTGTTATTTAAATAGCTGTCATAGGAACACTAATGATTACTGTAAAATTGAGCCGCAGAAAATCGTTTGCTACTGGGCATGCGCATTGAATTGGCGGGATAAAAGTTTCTTTTGTTCCTGTGACAAATGAATCAAATTAATTTCGCCATTTATTTGCCCTTTTATTCGCTTACTGAAGTTGGTGATATTTTGAGAATAGCTGTTCCTTTAGTTGAATGTCTATTGAAATTTAATCACCAAATACAAGGTAACGTATACTTTTCATATTGTTTATTATGCAAGTTGTTAGCTAACTTTGATTTATATAAATTCTTATAAATTTGACTGAACATCTCAAAAAATTCTAAGCTGAATTTACAAATAATCATATTCACTAATATTAATTCAGTGTCAATATTTTTTTACTTACTTTTTATTAATATTTAAAATATTTTATAGTAGTTTGGTAACATAATTGATTAGTATTTTAATTATCAAATTTTTAACGAAATTAGAGTTGTATTTAAGTGCTTCCACTGTTATAAAATTGCTTAGCTATATTTCTTTCGAAATTAAAACTGAATAATCATCTATTACTATATTTTTTTAGATATATATTACTAAATATATTAACGGAATTTCTATTTTATTTCGTTATTGAAAATTCCTGATTTTCTTCCTTTGTAAAATGATATAATTTATTGTACATTAACTAAATATAACATAATTTTTTGTATTTTCTATAATTTTTTTGATTAGAATTTTATTAAAAATGTTCATTTTTTAATATAAATCATTAAATTGCATTCTAATTATGATCAGTAATTCAATTCTAATTTGTAACATGCATTAAAATAATCATTTTTTTAGGCATGTTTGTAAATTCTTTCAATAAAATAATATTACAAATAATGATATTTATTAGAATAAATGGTCTTGTGTTTAGAATTTGCATGAAATGTAAAAATGCATTTCAATGAAAAATGTAATGCTTTTTTAAAATATCTATTTTTTAAAATCATTATTTTATAACAAATATATAAAAAACATTCCTTTTTTAAATACATATTAGGAAGTACTATTCGAACTAAGGTCACATTTATTTAGAAAATGTAAAGTTTATTATTTTATAACCATGATTAATTATTTAAATTTATATTACTAATTAGAACATTAATTAAAAGCCTGTTTGAGAAATCTTGTTGGCTATTTGATATTTATAAAACAAAATTTCAGGAAACACATTTTTTTTTTTGTAAAAAAATTGCATTATTACTGCAAATTTTATTTTATTAAAAAATTGCAAAATTTGTAGTGCTATTTATGATTTATTTACATGTTAGTGAAGGAATCTGAAATTCATAAAAAGAAAAGGTAATTTAAAATTATAATTAAGAAACAAATAAATGAGTGAAAACTTTGTAATTTGTTCTTGCTTAATAAGTTTAAAATACATTGTGCTCAAGATTTTTCTAATACTACTGTGCACATTAAATACTACCTTCCAATATGGTCACACTTTTTAAAAATTTTTTAAATATATCTATGTTTTGGGAAAATAAGAATTTATATGAAGAAAGTGTTTGATTTGTAAAGGAAGTTTTAAAAATAGAATAATCACAAATAACTTTTAGTAGTAAGATTATTCAGAGTAAAGCCTCTTCATATCAACTTTAGCCATATTTTTGAAAGCTGGAATAGGTATTGGGAGAGAGAGAGTTTTTGTAAGCACGTGTGTATTTTTTAAAAGTTTTCTATTTTTCCTTCATTGTGTGTGTGTGTGATGTCCGACAAGAAGCCAAAATGCAGTGTTTTTTGATGTTATAATTGAAGAGGTTGTAAAATTAATATGAAACTTTTCCATTTCAAAGAAAAGATACTAACACATCAAGTGATATTTTCACATTAAAAGAAAGATAACCTTGCTTATTTTTAAAGCAAAGCATTTTGGACCATTTTAAGTGTTTAACTGCTGTAGATTTAAATGAAAGACTTAAGTTTGCATCAGCTAACAATATTAAAAGAATTGTAATTTCTTAAAATCTTCTCTTGGAGGTTGTAAAATACAATCTTTAACTATTGAGGAATTAGATGGAAAAGAGGATGTTGGAGCGTGTATTGTTCTTATACCTACATATTTTGGAGAAGACTTGAAAAAATATTTTGAAGTATTGCAATAAAGTATTCAAAACTTTATTTTAAAAAATTACTGCTTAGTAAACTATAAGTAAGAAATTTAGAAATGAATATAAAAATTAATCACAAATAAATTAATCAGGAATTTGTTTATTGGTTTTAGATTTCCACTTCTTCTCAGGATGCAGTAGATATTATAGACTTACCTTGCACACCATGTGTATTAATTTGTGGTATGTATTATTTATATATTTCATAAGGTTTGAAATGTTTTAACTCAAAAGCAAAAATTTGTTACATTTATTGACCTCTTCAAATACTGTTTACTCTGCTAACGTTCTATTTAAAATAAATCATATGAATATATAAAATTCTAAGAAAATCTAAATAGTTTTAGTTAAATATATCTTCTATTAAATATATTTGATACAACTCCAGTTGTATTCTTTACTTATTTTTAAGTACGTATATCATGCCGTAAATATGCAGACTTAATGAACAGCAAATTTTTTTATTTTTCCTAATTTTGCATAATTTCATATAATTTCTTATTGAAATTAAAGTTTACTTAGAGGGAAATACAGCTTTGATCTCACTCTAAGACAACTCAGATTTCACTTTTGAAGTAACTATTTACGAGTTAAAGAAATTCAATTTTAAGCAAATGTTTTATAAAATGTTATTTCCAAAATTATTGTTACTTTGACACATTATAGCATTTTAATTTTTCTGTTTATTTTCAATGGAAATATTTTTAAATTGTGAATATATGTATGCAAAAGAAATGTTTCTATATTCTTTACAAAATTAATTTTTTTAAACTTAAAATAGGCTTTTGTAAGTTATCTTTAATATGTGGGCATAAGGTTCATGTTTCGCACTTTATTTCTAAAAATTTGTAATTCACAGTTCCCATTGGAAATGTTATGATTTGCTTCTCAGAGGATATAATTTTCGATAACATAAATGAATCCTTATAAGACAAATTCTATATTCTCTTTTAATTAAATCAATTACAAATTAGTTTTTTGAGATAGAAAACATCAGTTAGAATGATTTAATTGAAGTACAGATTTTATCATCTTAAGAAGTGAGACCTTCATTTCCAAAAATTCTTATCATGAAATTGCTAAAATCCCTTGAGATAATATTTATCATCAAAATGATTGTGATTGCATAAATGTAACAACCACTTGTTAACTATTAAAAGAGGTATATTTTATGGAAATTCAATCAGTTATATGAAACAATAAAAAGTTCTAATTATTTCATTGAACTTTTCAAAGAACTTTTCCTTTGAAATATTCAGCTCATGAAATTTCAAATTAGTTATTCATGCGTCCGATTTCTATTTTTTTTTTTTCAGGTGCTTGTTCAACTTTAATCCCTTTCGGGGAATGAAATCTAAAAAATATGTCAAAAAAGGAATCCAAGCACGTGTTTTTGTCACTTTTAAATAATTTATCCAAATTTAAATGGCTACAATTATTAAAATGTGAATAAAAAAGTCTGCAATTATTTGTGTATTGTCAACTATTTTGCTTTTTTTCCTCAGAATCTTTATTTCCTTTTATTATATGGAAAAAATCAATTACTTTAAGCAATATCAAAAAGAAAACTTTTATTGTCTTTGCAGTATAATTAAAATACTATATCATTAACTAATTTCCCTTTGGTAATTTTAGTAAAATCGAATGTTTTGTAAGGTTTCTTTTTATCCTAAGTCTCTGTAGAATCACAGATATATCAAAAATCAATTTTCTGCTTAGCTTTGAATCGTATTCAATATAACTGTTATTTCTTAATTTTTTAAAAAAATTAAGAAATATATAAATATATATAATAAAAAAAAATTCAAACTTCTGTTAAAGTTACGATTGTGAGGTAAGAAAGTTAAACAATCTCGTTAGGTATTGAAAGTTAAATTATTGATCACAAAAATAACATCTTCTGCAATTTAACATATTTTTTTGTTATGTTTTTGCTCAAGTTATATTTTGTGCTTTGTATATTGTGTAAAAAATTGCTTAATAATAGTTGGCTAATTATTAGGAAATTAGCTATTATGTATTCAAAATTGATTTATACTCTACTATTATCTTTACAAAACAAGCTGTAAATAGCTATTGCAATAAGTTTTGTAGAATATGCACCAAAATGCATAGTAAAATGTGCTGTAAAAAGTATAGTAAAAATTGCTGTAAATATTACAATAAAAAGGACTGTAAAAATTAGTGAAAAGTGCTGTAAAAATTACAGTAAAAAGGGCTGTAAAAATTATAATGAAAAGTGCTGTAAAAATTACAGTAAAAAGAACTTATATACTTTACTTAAGAATACTTTATATACTTTACTTACTTTACTTTACTTACTTAAAGAACTTATATATTATACTTTATGTAAAAATTACAGAAAAGAATTACAGTAGAAAGAAAAATTACAGTAAAAAGTAGGGGTTTTACGAATATGCTGTATAATTTACAGCATATTGTACTGGCGCCCAAAACGCCAGCACATTTTGCTGTAAAATTGCAGTGCTTTTTTTTAGAGTGCAGGCTGGAGTGAGACCATCGTGGTGTTGCAGACAGAAGTGTGACTCGTTAGTAAAGACACTTACATTCCATTCTGCCGTCCACATCCTTCTTTCAATGGACGTCTTGCGCACAGATCCCTCTGCTGTAAACGGCGTCGAATGGTACGCGCAGGTTCGTGATCCATCACTGCTATGCGCAAAATTTGCCTGTCATCATTGAAGTGGTGCACTGTGGTGGATGCGATAGAACACGTCGGTCCATCATACCCTACTTCATACAATGATCACATATCTGCATTACAGATGTTTGGTTTCGTCCAACACGACAACCAATTTCCCTGAAAGATAATCCACGATATCGGTAGGCCAATATCCTTCCTCTGTCAAACTCCAATATTTGGTTTAAAAAAAACGATAGCCGTTTTCTACAAGGCATAATTGATCGTTTTATTTTTTTTAAAAAATATAACTGCCAAACTTGAAATCGTCGAAATCTCCAAGTCTTAAATAGCGCTTTGAAGTGGCGCCACAGGCGTGCGTGATGTGCGTTTTTGCGCTGAAATTATAAACATTTGCATATCTCACCTCTGCTAATGCATGTTGTAAATTTCATATTATTTGCATGCTTCCTTCAGGGTGTTGCATTTACGGTGGCCAGCATACCAAAAACTTTTAGTATTGAAGAGAAACTAGTATTTAATTGTGAACCTTGCATGTTTTAAAATATTTAATATGACAATGGAAAGACTTTTTAATAAACGTCTTTAAAATTTCCTGTTTATATATATTTATTTTTTCATAATACCATTTAATAGATAAAATGAGCTTACTAATTTCATATATTTGAAATCATTTGTTATTGCATACTGGTAGTCTGTATTTAAAGCCTATTGTTAGGTATTTGAACATCGATTTGTTAAAGAGACATTATTTCCTTACTGCTAAATAATATGAAACAATTAATTCAAATAAACTTTTCATTTTCAATTCACCGGGTTATATATAAACTATACAAATATTTTTAAGATTAATTCTTTCTAACAAATTTATACAACAATAAAACTCAATTAGCTCTATTTTTAACAATTTCTTTTTTTATAATTTATTATGATTCCAATAAATACATTAAAACTTGTAAAATTATAAATTAAAACATCACAAATAAAGTTTTGTTTTCTAAAATGTTTACCTTGAAAATCAGTGTAGAAAATTAATTACATAATTTAATTCTGTAAGTTTAGAATTTACTTAATAATTTACAAAATTAATTATTTCAAAAGTAGTAATAGGAAGGGGGAAAAAACGGTTTGACAAATGTTAGTTTACTTGGTCTTGATACCATCACAAAAGTGGAATATTCGTCAACTGTCCTGAACGCTGCATCGTTTCAAAGTTGGCCATTGGCAATAGGAGAACAAAATTCGGATACTTTATCAACGGAATTGTTTCAGTGCCACAAGGATTCTCAGCGACAGTTTATTTGGCTTTGATTGTTTGTCACTCAATGGTCATTTTTTGCACACGAGGGCTAATTAGACCGGGTCCTACGGTTTAAAGTGGATTCTGAACCACTACAAGCATCCGAACATAAGGTAGGATTCAAACCCAAAAAGCCAGTTGATTTGGAAAGATATCGGGAGGGAGGAGGTTCAACCCAGTAACATCACAGAGACCATTAAGGTGATCCTACAGTTAGTTGTCTGGGGAGTCATTGTTCTGAACGTGCGGGTTGAGCTCTACACTTTCGGCAGAGGTTCTTTAACAGCAGATGGCTACTGTAAAGTAGAGAATCTGTCTCATTTGCTTCTGTTCAGAGGTGCCTTTGGAGTGGACTTCGTTTTTATGGATGACAAAGCACAACCACGGCCGACTCCTGCTATTGAGCAGCAACTGGAAAAGGGAGATACTACTCGAATGGAATGGCCAGAATATCCCCCGCCTATTTTAAATACCATAAAAAGTGTGGGATGTTTTGGGGATACCTTGTGGCACAAAACAGAGGGGAACATCCAAAAACTAATAGATACTGATTGAGAAATGGCCACTCTTCCCTCAAGAAATGTTGGGCAATCTGATGCTGAGTATGGAGAGGCAGTGCAGAGCAACTATTGCAGTAAGCTATGGACATATCCCATATTAAGCAGCACCTGCTAGTTCTTCCTCTAGGATAATGTGTAACGATAGTGTGAGTTCAATTCCTGGGGCTTGAGCGACATTCAGGGAAGTCAGAAGATGGATAGTTGAGCGTCCCTTTTTTGGAAAGTCCAGTTTCATAAGTATAGTGGCGAACCCTCTCCAGAAACCTTGATATTATTCGACCCGTGGAAAAAATGAATGAGAATGCGGTTATAGAATTCTAATGGAGATGTTATGCCTAGCAAACTGCTAAAGTACCTCGCCTAACCCAGTAACTCGGGCAATGTGGTGGAAGGACCTTATTTCCTGAAATTTAAAACACTGCTCATACGAGTAAAACCTCTGAGGTAGCTCAGTCTTTACAAGATATGAAAATTCAGAATGAATCAAACGAAGAGTAGAAATTACAACTATGGTACTAAAGGTGGAAACAGCACACAATATTGCATATGAATGTGATGCCAACCAGTTTTTACTTCATTGACTATATTTTAGATACTTGATAATAAAGAATCACACCTTAGCTAAATAAATGGACTTTAATTTCATATAAACAAAGTAGGATATCCTAAAATAAGGATCTAAGTTATCTTTGATTTGGAGCTTTGTACAAAATGCTTTCAACAGAGCTACCTTGACTGTCAAATAGAATTAAGATGAGATCAATAAAGCTTTTTCGGCAATTCCACTCTATGCAGTGTATTCATTTTTATGCAACGATGCTTTGTCATCATTTAAGTATTAAATGCTGTCTCTCACTTTTACATTTTATCTTTTGGTTGATTCCTCATGGAGCTATGACAAATGAACATGTGTTGCTTAAGTTTTGCATATCAGTGTATCTTGAATTAAACATCATGAAAAAAAATTTAGCATTCATGCTTTGAAATTCTAATACTGCAAAGTTTTGGTATATATGTATATGAGTATTAATGGAACTTTAATAAGCAAAAGTTCATGCATATGTTGACATTCTACTTTATATAAATAATATATAAAAAAAGAAAAATACATATATAAATAAAAATAAATATTTAAAAGCTAAAACACTTTGAGAATCAAAAATTATTTAAAAAGACAGAGTTTAAACTTAATATAAGAAACTAAATATAACATGGAAATAAGTTTACTTGAAAAATTTTTAAAAATAAAAAAATTGAAATAGCAAAAAAGTAAGCAAAATTCGTTAGTTTAGGAAAGAAGACAACTTTCAAAATTTAGAAATGAATTTATCTTAATTTTTTCCATAAAAGTTTTAGCCTTTTTTGTAGTTTTCATTTTATACTTTTTGCCATACTAGCAACAGTGATTGAATAAATCGTATTTATTAAATTTAATTAAGTGGCTGGAGCAAAATTAATGTTACATTCCAAACATATCATTGAATTGAGATAAGAAACTTCTCATTGCTAAATGACGTATTTTAACACTGTTGCTAACCTCTCAGTGGTTGTGTGAATGCACTTACAAAAATCTAAAGAGATAAAAGGCCTTAAAAAGCATTTTAACATTGTGTTATTATTAAGAAGAAACGTTTTTATTTAATGGTAATTAAAGGGTTAAACTGTTGAAGTCAGAAAGTAGGGAGGAACAGTAACAAAATTTTTCTCTCTATTTTCAGACATCATAAAACACGCCCCCTTTCCGAATCTCTCTCTCTTTAAGAAACCCATCGGGTTTGCCAAGGAGACTGAGATTTGGCGAGATTACAAAATGTAAACAAAACGGGTATTGATTCGAAAATATTACCATTTAGATAATAATTTATTATACATAGCTTATTAACTAAATTTTGTTACTATAATTAAATGGCTGCAGCAAAATTAAAGTTTCATTCCAACAACATCATTGAATTGAGGTAAGCAACTTTTACTTGCTAAATGGCTTATTCTAAAACTGTTGCTAACCTCTCAGAGCTTATGTGAATGCACTTACAAAAGTTAGAGGGAGATAAAACGCTATAAAAAGCATTTTAACCACTACATATTTTTAATGAGTAGAAACCTTTTTATTTAGTAGTATTACAATGGGCATATAATTTACTTTCATGTTATAAAATAAGATTAGAAATATATTAAAGATATTTAACATTCAATTTTTTTCCTGAGTTCACCTTCTTGATTTTTCAATGTAAATACTTATGAATGTTCACAGAAATATCTTCATACATTGTTCATTAAACACATTATTGAAACATGTGGCAATTATTTATAATAGTTTTTTCATACATGGTAGAAAGTAAAATCACATAAAAATCTGTGCAGAAAGATTTTTTAAATACATGCATTGTTACTTACAAGCAGTAAAATTCTGAACTTGGCAGATACACATTTTTCTGATTATAATCACTAAACTTTGTATGGAATTTAGCTCATTTATCCCTACTTATTTATTTTTTGTAACATTAAGACAAAATCAGGCATTTCTCATTATAATTTTATATTACCTTTATTTTTTTATAATTTAATTCTATCTCTTTTGTAATAAATTAGATGAAATTTATTTATATAATCACATAAAAAAAAATTATTTTGCTTGCACAATTTTATTAGATTTATGGAGACAAACTTAAAGGATTTTAAAACGTAAAATGATATAACCAAATAGCAAAATACATAAAATGATATGTTTTGTTAAATAAACAGGAATAAATTAGAATTTGTGAAGTGGTATGGGACTATTAAATTGTTATTAAATAATATTCCAAAAAATTATAGTATAAACATTTTGGCTATTCTTAATAAACAATGTAAAAATGTTTATCAATTGTATGTTATACAAAAGTTATCTTGAAGCAACATACACTTAAAGAACAAAGAAAAAGTCAATAAGAAAAAGTTTCACTGAAAATGAAATTTGTTATCTTTGATAATATTGTGAATGCAACAACACAATTTTAAAAATTACAAGTGTTTATATACAAAGCATGATGAATTATTGCTATACACACAGAAATTGTTTTATAAATGTGCTTAATGAATTTTATAAAAAAAAAAGCATTTTCAGAATAGAATTATCTTTGTTCAGATAAAAAAAGTTTATTAGAATATATATTTATAATTAATTATAAAAAATTTTCACGACTTTACATGATACAAAGTTAATGTCAAATTATATAAGAATACACATTTTATTTGATTTTATAATAGATTAAATTACTTTACATAATTTAGTTTAAACATGATAAAATATTTAAATAAAAATGTTATTTAGTTCAAATAAAAAAAAAGAAGTTTGGAAACAGTGTATTGTCAAAATATAAATTAGCAAAATTCTAGTTAAAAATAAAAAAGATAAACATTTATAAATACAAACAATATTATAGATTTGATTAAAAATAGTCAGTGAAATTTATAATGTATAGTTGTAATTTTATTTAATGATAAATTTAAATATATAGACTGAAAGCATGCTGAGAGTGTAGGTCAAAAAATTTGTTTGGTAACATACAATATATCTATACTAGCATACAATATACATAAATTAAACGAAAAATGAAATGTCATGTATAAATTCATTAATAAAAACTTATTGAATATCAAACACAGCTATTCTTTCATAGATACAATTAAAAGCTGGCATTAAATTTATAAAATTTTATTTATCTTTCACTGAAGAAATAAATAGAAAATTAAAAAACTGGAATGTGTAAAGATTGATACAATAAAAAATTCACAATTTTTTAAAAATTACATTCAATTATACAGGTAAATCTGATGGAATGTACAGAAACACTCTTTACATTTTTCAAAAATATACATCACAGGCACTGTTACATAACTATATTGATTTTGGTCTATAAATATATAATAGCAACATTAAAATAACAAGTACAATTTCAGAGGCACATATTCTAGTCTCCTTTTCGGCACATGTATTCAAAGATGATATCAAATATATGGAACAACAGACATCTATAAACAAAATTTCATATAAGAAAAAACGCAGTTATATATATCCAACATTTTATCTTTTGAAATTGTATTATGCAATGAAATGTCTCCTTTAATTTCAAATCAAATTATCAAATAAAAACGTATTTATTAAAAATATTAAAAATCAAATAAAAATGTATTTATTCAATGCATAAAATTCATAGTAATGAAACAAATTCTTCAATTGTTTTCATTAAAATGCTGTTTCCCCCCTCTTTAACCTTTTCACGACGGGGCGCCTTTGTTTAAGACGCGCATTCAGGACGAAGCTGAAAAGAAAGAAATGATATTACAGGACGGGGGTTTTTCTCTGCTAGGCCTAACTTTAGAAAAAAATTCGTAAATAATAAAGTTAAAGTCCTATCGCCGTGATTTTTGGTAGTATTTTAGATTATCACATAATCTATCTTATAACATTAAAACTAGACTTTAATAATGTTTTTCCTTCAATTTATATGAAAATATATAAATAAAAAAGTTGCTTACTTTGAGAAATAATTTTCGACAGGGCAATTCTTGTTTTTCCAAAGTTTTAATTGACAAAACACTTCAACATATTTGCAAATTAATAAAACCTATACAAGGGCTATTTACAAGAAAAAATAACAAAATTTAAAGTGAAGACTGAGTATGGAAAATCTCAAATCACGGTGAAACGCAGAGTCTGACATTGCATGATTTGCAAGTATAAAATGTTTGTTGTGTTTTCTTTTCTTTCATCACAGTTTGTGAGCAAACAATGGACTTTCTGCAACTTTTTTCTCCCATTTTGTTCAAATTAAGGGTAGGAAAATGCCTACCAGATAATCCTCGCAATAATAATCTGGAGTCGAGAATTTTCAAAATAACAAGAAAAGTGAACAAATACAACCGAAAGCAATAAAAACTGTAACGAAACTGACGCTAAAACCCTAAAAGACTTCCAAAAGCAGCAAAAACAAAATTAAAAAAGTGTTCGGAGAGCTATCAGAAGCGAGAATGCTTAAATCACGTGGATAGTTGAAGAGCTGAGCTGTGTTTGTTTGCATTGAGATTTCCTCTCTCCCCACCCACAGCTGATAATCAAAATACCAGAAAAAGCAGGAATACGAAAAAAATGAAGGTCAGAACACTAAAACTACGTTCAGTTTAAATGTAATGGACACTTAGTGCCATCTAGTGATTATTAAAAATTGTTCCAGCTTAAAATGCATATATGCACCGCCCGCCGCTAACTTTCGTCCGTACGAAATGCATATATGCACCGCCCGGCCCTCACTTTCATCCGTACAAAATGCATATATGCACCACCCGTCGCGAAGAGGTTAAATCATTAATAACTAGCATTTTGAGAAGAAACAAGCAATTCTATTATATGAAGAATTTTAGTTTTTTTAAATGGAAATCATTGATGTTTATTATCTTCATAGAATGCCATTTCTTCAGTGAATTCTAGGTTATGGAGAAATACATGAAATTTTTAATATTCTTATGTGATAAGAACATTCTTTTACTAAACATCATGACTGGCACAAATAAAAAAAATTACATGGCTTTTAAATATTTTAAAACTTTTAAAAATTAATATGGCACCATGCCCTCAATGACACAACAAGCTATGTTTGAAATTCAAATTTTACATCTATAATGCACTGTTTTCAGAAAATAAAGAGTAGATGTGGCAGCAAGCAAAATATCACTGAACAATTTCTATATACATTGTGGATTGAGTTCATTTTCTTATCAAATCAAAATGAATAAATACATTGGAACAATGTGGGGCTTTAAAAAAATCAGGTTTATTTGGAAAAAAAAGGCAAATTTGCTAAATTTTATTACATATTTTTACTTTTATATACTAATGCCAAACTATATCACTGCCACATATTCTTTAGGGTATTTCTATTATTACTCTAATTTTCCCATAGAAAATGCATTAAGACATGAATAATGTCACTAATAAATATAATTAGCATACAGACTTAAAAAATGAAAATAAATTAATAAGTTGTTGAAAACTTTACTTAAGAACACTAATACTTTTTGCTCTATTAATAAACAATATAATATATAAGAAAAAAAATATTTTTCAAACAATCCTAACTTATTTTGTAAGACTTCAGATATTAAATTTAAATAAATAATAAATCATTTAAAAGTTCTTATAATAAATCATTTATTATTTTCAAAAATAATAAACTATTGTTTCACATTCTATATATGTTGCAGTAAGCAACATAAATGGTTTCCGTATAAATATTTAGTTGATTTTATAACCATTATAAATCATTGCATTTTACATTAAATTACTAAAAATACTTAAATACAAAATAAAGAGTAAAATACTTTAATTATAGGATATTTTGATCCATTTTTATTAAAACATTGTATTATATTAAAATAGGAAATGAATAAAAATATTTTGTAAAGCATGAAATGTTTAGATTTAAAAGGAGAAATTATGAATTTTACTTACTTATTTGCATGTTCATTTTGAACAGATAAGAGAAATAACCTTATTTTATGTACAAGAGCAGTTTTAACACAGTAGATATTATTGTCAAAAAGAGAGCTGGAAGAAAACAAACCTGAAATAAAGAAAAATTAAAAATCAATAAAGAAAAGAAAAATCACAAAAAATATTACATAGATGCCAATAAATCAATCAATAAAGTAAAAAAAAAAGGCTAAGAAATTCTATAAAAAATCAAATGATTTTTATATTATATAAATATAACTTTATTAACATTGTATAGAGAATTAAAATTTCTTATTCTACATACTATTTTTTAATAATTACATTCAAATATTTCTACAGCAAAGAAAGAATAATAAATTTAAAAGACAAAACTTCAAAAAAATAAAAAATTTAAGCAATCTAAAATATTCCCTATTATTCATTTGAAAGTAAAACAAGGAAAAAATTAATGTGTGGGAAGGTGTGTGGGTAATATCAGCAATACATTTTCACCTTACTTTAATTTGTTGCTGAACAGTCAATTTTTACAAACAAGAGTTCATTAGATCAGGATCTGTGGTTTAAAGTGGATTTGAAACCACTACAAACAGCTAAATTGGATGAGGAAATTGAAGTAACAAATTGTTGAATCCAAGTCTAGAGGGCTACCTTTAGCTGATAGCTTTGCAATGTTTTTTTATTATTTTTTATAATCAAAAAGCAGTTGTTTCTTTTCAAATTTCAATCAGAGTATTTTTATCTACATATTAAAAAAGAAAAATCATGTTATTAAAGGGGATTAGCTTGGTTTGTAGCTCAATGGTCAATTTTTGCAAATGTCAACTACTAATTATATTGAGACTTACAGTTTAAAGTGGATTCCAAACCACAACAAACATCAAATACTAAGGTGGGATTCCAAATCACAAACTATTGAAAAAGTCAAGAGCACTAACCATTCGGCTACCAGATCAGCATTAGTAATAATTAAATTCAAACTAGATTATTAATACATAAAATATATCATGTGATTTTAGTTTTTAAGTATAATATTAGCAATATATATACATATTACCTTGATACACTTAATGCTTTAATAAAGTAAAAAAACATGTCAAATATGCATTGATAAAAATCTAGTAAGAAATTTAAACACTGAAATAGACAACAAATTTGCAATTATTACAGCATAACTTACTAAAGTTTTGTGTTAATAAAGAATCAGCAGTAATACAGAAATGTTGTTTGTTGTTCTTTAATTAAATCAGTTCTTCAATACTTTAAGAAAGAAAATTTCAAACTTTAGCATAACAGTGTAGTGTTCTATAGACCATAAGTTGTCTATTAAAATGTGCATTTTATCTTATTAAACCATCATTAATCATATAATAAACTCAGTTTATTAAAAATTCCTTATATGCAAGATATAATTTTGATTCCAAATATTATAAATATTTTTTATATTTAAGTCTTCAGGAAAACTTTAAGAGTGGAAAATTCTTGTGTAAATGTTGCATGCTATAATACCACTATAACAAATGTGATATCAAGTAATAAGATCATTTATCTAAGCATTTAAGATATCCCTATTTGAAATTTCTTAATATAAAATTAAACTACAATATTTTCTCATAGTGAATGTATATTAACAATTTCTAATTTTGGGATACATTTCTTTACATTTGTAGTAAATGTTTTGTATTGTTGCAATGCATTAAAATAAAATATATACTTTCAGTAAATTAGGATCAATGAAGCAGAATAAAGAAAGTAATATATATTCTATAGATTAAGGATATAAAATAATGAAACGATTTCATTTACAACAATACTCTTTGTTCAATGTTAGTTTTCTGAAACTAAAATACAGAAATGTCCATTGTTTAAATTACACTGACTCAAAAGATAAGCAATAAATATTAAAATTAACATAATTCTAGAAGAAGTAAGGTTACAGCAACAAATTTTGCATATTTCATGCGCAGTGAGGTAAGCAGTTTTTCACTAAAATATTTGCATAATTACACATACAGCTGTGTGATGCAATTATATAGAGCGCTTCACTACAGCAGCTGCTATTTTTTTGGTGCATTGGATATTACGTTTGCTTGTTGTTTATTTTTTTGTTTCAAATTTCTTAAAATAGGTTAACAGACTTCAGTGAAAACATGTGCTGGCATACAATCGGACATGTTAATCTTGGTACTGATTGTCAGAGGTCGCCTGGACCTTAAATTGTCAGCTGCTTGCACTTTCAAAATGAAAATACAAAATCATTTAGACCTGATAGTGGACACACCCGAGAGTTACAACTACCAGCGAGGACTGTTATCTGCATCTGCAAGCAATATGTTGTTGGACGATTTAAACCAGTGAACTTGCTTTGAAAATTGTGATATCCTGATAAAGTGTTTGCAGGCTGATGCAGGAAAGTCATCTCTATTCAAGACGATTATCAGTACTTTTACCTTTGATACTGCTTAATAGAAGATTGTATCTAGAGCCCACTCTAACCATACATAAAACACCACAACAACAGCCATTGTATTGTTCACTGATGAGTCATGATATAAACAATGATTCCCAACAGATATAGATCCGGAGAGAATCCCAGAAATGTAATCGCAAGCTCACAATATCACTGAAAGACATAGCTAGTTGTACGATTTGTATGGTTTGGGCAGGGTTATCAGTTGGCTGCCGAGCTGATCTCCACATTTTCCCACCCAGTTCAGTGTGAAAGCAATCATTTATTAGGATGCAATCCTTGACCAATATGTTCATCCATACTCGGCAGACACAGGTCTTGATGACATGTTTATGGACAATAACGAATGGCTTACAGCTGTGTCTGTGTCTTGTGTCTGAATTAGCTGTGTCAGTGTTGCTTCAAAAGACAGCTTGCATTGTACAAAAACATAATGACCAGCATGTTCGTCTTAATTGAACCAATGGAGTATGTCTTGGACATGTCCTTCTGATCTGTACAACACTCCCAGAAACCATAATGATTTAAAAATATGTATTCTTTGCAAAGCTTCTATAATATGCTATTGATGACCTGCTTGCAAATATGAACTGTTGCTATCAAGCCTTCATCAACAGTAGAGATGATCACATGCCCTACTGATAAATATTTGCAACTAAACGTTTTGTAGCACAAGTTAGGAACATTTCTGTTCATACTGCTGATTTGAAAAATAATTATTTTCTTTTATTATGTGTGGCATTTGCCCTTCTTCTATTCACTAACCAATGAAAATTCCAATGCATTTCAATAAATTTAATTTTATCACCATTTTGTTTGTCGCTTATTTTTTGAGATAGAGTATATATTTTTCAAAAGACAGCTCTTTCATTTATGATTTGTTTTAGTTAATTGCTCAATGATCATATCATGCCCATGATGTTCAATTCAAATAGCATTTACAATTTAAAATGGATTCAATTCACTGTAAAGATCAAGGGTTGGAACTAAACTTACAAACTGTAGGCAAGAACAAAAACCAACCAGTTGCAAGAGAAAATTTTCCCAAACAAGAAGTTGATTTTTCCCTTATGAAGTAAATTTTAAAATGTACAAGTAATGATATAAACTTTATTTAAGAAAACAGAGAAATTTTTACCATCCAAGTGTTCAATAATTTTTTCCACATTAGGAATATTATCTTGTGAACTATTTACTTCATTTCTGTTGTTTTCAGTGGGCCATAAGTACTCATGTAAAGCATGTAAAGAACTTGCAAGGTGATCTACTGATATATTATCAATTGTATTTTCAACAGCACTAAAATAAATATAATATAAAATAAATAAAATAATCAAATCACTGACTTGATTAATCAAAACTAATATTGTTAAAAGATTCAAGATAAAGAATACATCTTCACACACAAAACTCTAATGTATAGTATTAATATTGCATACATACATATATTAATATCCTTTTAGGATGAAATTTTTAAGCTCAAACATTTACTTCCATTATAATATAAATTAACATTTTATATAATATACATATTTAATAAAATTAAAATATTATAATAATGAAGATATTTTGAGAAAACTTAGTATTGATCACTTATAACAAGGTATCCTTATCAAAGACAATTCTTAGCATTACACATATTAACTTTTACTACTCTAGAGCACTTTATAAATATTAAACTTATAAAATTACATTAAAGCATAAAATCATTATTAAATAAATTTAATTCAGTGACAAATATTTTCCTAATTAAATAACTAATAACTAGTAATATTCATCCTAATTGAACTGCTTATGTAAATAAGCACCAAGTGTCTGCTTTGAATGTTAATTACTGTATTTTCCTGTATTTAATTTGCAAAGGCATATTATCCGCAAGCCCCTTTTTTAAAGCAAAAAAAAGCATCGCATAATTAGCAGCAATTTTTTTGACGAATAGTCAAAAACTTATACTGCTGATAATTGGTGACAAATAAAATAAAAAATACATTAAATTCAATAGAAAAATATTTATAATGATAAAGATCTGTTTGAATCCACCTCAAAGCAAAGTGTGATTAACTGAAAGAATGCACAACATCGATCAATATCCGAGAAGATTCTAATAAAACTTATCGATTTTTAGATTTTAATAACTTTAAAAACAAGGTTTGACATATTTTAAAAATAAACTATATTTGTTTCATTAATAGTTAAATGAAAGAAATGTATTATTTTCTAACTGTGCATGGAACACATTTTTTCTTTTGGACTACACATGCTTTGTTTTTCACCTTACATTACACGTTTGTCGACATTTTTTTCTTTTGCCTTCCCTGTAGCTTTCAGTTTAAAATTTTCTCTAATTAATAATTTTCACTTCACTATGACACTATGCGAATTTGAATGCTTTCAGAGCGAAACAGTTTAGGTCAAGACAGAATGCGAAATGACATTAGTGAATTACAACTTTAATATCGTTCACAGGAACTGAATTCCTCTTTGAACGTAATTGGACAATGTTGATTATAGTTAAAGTAAGTCAGCCGAGTTGTAGTCCCATCTGTTATTTTATAAAACAAAAAGACATTTCTTTCAAAACTTTATTGTAGGCATTTCTGCTCAAAAATAATTTTTTATAAGATTATCCACAGTGTCATATAGAAATTTGAAACTTTTTCATACATAATCAGCAAATTATATACAGGAAAATATGGTATATGACTGTCAACTCGTAGGAGTTTCTGGTACCCAAATGGTTAAAGCGTCATCCTACCACGGCTGAAAAATGGGGTTCAAAACTCATAGGAACACATTTTCATAATATTATAATATCATAACATTAGAATAATTATATTAGTGCGCCATCTGTTGACTATTGAAGCTACTAAAATAACTGAAAAGACTTTCAGCAAAATTTCGGCTGTTTTTAAGTTTTTCACTGAAATTACCAAAAATTAAGAGTTACCCGATAAATTCAGTACAGTTGGCAGTCATGTAGCAGGAAGCCAATATTTAATTGGAGCAGAAATAGTTATGAAGCTACAGGTATATTTCACATAATTACATGCACATATTACATGGCATGTATTTTAGGATATGAACAGCAATGTTTAGCTCTAAAATACGTTGGGTTTTTCAATAATGAAGGTCTAACTCATTTTGTATTGATTATAATTATTATAAATTTATAGATTTAAGTGTGTCTTATGAATAGTGAACACATGCTAATATCTTTTTTGCGGCCAATTTCAATATATGAATTGTAACACATACATAGGAAAAGGTGCACTTACCTATTAATAGGAGCAGCAAATGAGGATAAGAAAGTTTTTAAAAAACCTCCAAATTTTACAGAGTTAAAGTCAACAGCTAAATCAATTAGTTCTATGATAGTATTTCCAAATGGATTTTCCACCAAATGATAATTATCTAAAGTAGATCAAATAACATTTTAGGAAATAATATATCAACAAAATTATATGTCCATGCACATTATACATACCATGCATTTCAGGACATGTACAACTCTGCTCAGCTCTAAAATTAGGCAGGTTTCTCAACAATGAAGGTCTTTTGCATTTTATTTCAGAATGATTCCATTCCTCACAAGCATTAAAAAATGAAAGATTTCCCTTTGAGTTTTGAAAATAATTTTTTATATGTTCTTCAATTTCTGGTTCCTAATAAAAGCCATATTACTTATTAAAATAAATGTTTCACAACAAAAAGTATTTTTACCAGTTAAATCAATTTAACATTTCCTTAAATTAATCTTCATGCTTTCATTTTATACAATTTCTGTATACAATTTACTCAACATAAATGCACAATAATTTTTAACAATATTGCATACAAAAATAATTTGATATTAGTAGTTAGTTTGATGTACATTAGCAGCAAGAACAAGAACATTAGAAAAACATTTAAATCATTAAAAATTGTATGGTAAAAATATCAAGTTAACTGCTAATTTTAAGAAATTTACAAGTAAACTGGTGTTAAAAATAACATGAGAACTCAGTATTCAATATAAGAATTTTAAAAAATTTGTTGATATTTAGAAAAGGTAACTGATTAGAAATACCAAAAGCAACAGAATATAAGTTGTGATTTCAAACATCAAATATATGAGCAAGTATATAGAATAAACTTTGGCATCAGAGAATATGAAAAGCAAATCACTTTTTCTATGATAAGTCTTATCATACTCCTCGATGACATGTTTTGTACTTCCTGCAAAAACTAGTTCAGTTTCATAAGCACATTGGTATGAATAGTTGCAAGCATATTAATGATGAAATGATACAAAGATTCATCAGAAGACTGGAAATATAAATGGATTATATAAAGAAGATTAAGGAAGTTCTCTAAGAACCTTAATTCTTCCTTTTCAGCCTGCTATCACATAGATCAGGTGTATAGCTGTTCATTGGCTGCATATAACTAATAGAATTATGATTCTAAGTGTTATTTTTTTCCAGTCATCCTGAGAAAGGATTTTTTAAGATGCTTATCTGAAACATGCACACTTAAACACACAAAACAAAGCATTAAAGATCAAAATACAAAAATTTCAATATTTGGGGTAAAGAACTAGTAATAGAACAGAGATGTCATAAGTACCACATTTAATATATATTGAATAATATATTCAAAAATTTAACATATTGAACTAATGTAATTTTCTGTATCGACATTACTTTGGCTTTGACAAATACTGCATGTAATAAGATCTCTACAGCCACATATTCAATTTTCATGAATATAGATGAACTACTTTTAGTTTTACAATATCATAAATAGATACTAGTTTGAAAACTGTAGTTTAGTCGTTTTAAGCAAACAGATAATCATATATCAAACTAAATACATTATATAGTTTTTGAAGAATTAAAAAATTGTTTCTACAAATAAAGAAATCTAGAACAAACCAAATATGGAAAAGCTCGTATATTATTGCTATCTAAAATTTATTCTTATTACATATAAAATTCATACAATACTCTATATTATATCTATATACATATATCTTATTTCAAAAGTATCAATAATTATCATAAGAAAGGTATTTTACATGCTTCTTTAGGTATTTGTTTCCTTATTAATCTGATAATTTTTTTTAAATTTTGTTCCACAATTACAAATTGTGCGTTCCACAATTATCATAGATAAAAATATAGCTGTAAAATTATTATTTTGTGAGAATATCTATGAAATATTGTGACAGAGAAACAATTTAAAAGTAATGTATATGAACTCGCGAGGATGACAATATGAAATGTTAGAAAATAAATTATCAAGCAATATTCAAACAGTATTCAAACAAATACACAAAAAAAAAACTCCTAGAGATTAGTACTAGAAATGAATGTAAGATTTGATCAGAGTACTGTCTAGTTTGTGGGCTGGCTAAAAAATACCAGAAAAGGTGGATGCAGTTGGTTAGTATTGATACTTGTACACATATTTTGTGCATTATGGCAAATATCAAGGCAGGATTCAAATCCACGAAGAGTTGAACCAAAGGCGAGAGTCCTAACCATTTAGCTGATTATGGGCTTATGATTTAATACAAATTTCAAGCTATCACAAATATCCATACACAAGATGGCCACCGAAGAGTAAACAAAAAAAAAAAAGGTTTAACTGTTTCTCAGTTTAAACTCATACATTGAAAAATATCATAACAACTAATAGACAGAAAAGACTAATTTCCTAAATTTTTGAGGATATTAAATTTCCTGAGACTCTTTCTGCAATAGATGCAGTATATTACAATCAATGAAATGAGAACAGAACTAAGAAAACAGGATATGCAAATGAAAAGCAAGCAAAATAAAGCAGCTTGAAATAAGTAGTTTTTTTGGTGTAATACACAATACATAGAAACTGATAAGAACTATACGCAATAATACTCAAAGCATAAAAAATCTATATTAAGTTTGATATCTTCCTATTTATGCAATGTGGAGTTTTTTTTATTTTCCATTGTAAGGATATTGTTGCCCGTTAACAAATGATTAATGATAAGAGATACTGTCAAAAGTCAAAGAATATTTGTAAATCATTATTCAATTTTTGCTATAAGCTACATATTTTAGGGAATTTTCATTTTTTAAATATACAACTATTGGTACTTTGATAAATGATACGTGAAGTACAGAAAATAAATGCAGGCCTTTTGATTATTTGTACTGAACAAGAAAAAATTAAAAGCTGATGTAATTTTTTGAAAAAGATAAAGAAATCTAATATATTTAAACCTGGAACCAGGGGGTACGCGTACCTTCCTAGGGCTTAAACAGCCACCAGGCGCGTCGGCAGGTGGTGGATCGCCGAATGTCCAGTAGGAATGACAGGATAGCCTTAAATATTGAATCAGAGGCCGCGAACCAGCTTCCGTAAACCCTGGTGTTATGCGATCCATGCCTAGGGCTAATTGGCACCGCAGTATTGGTGTCTTAATGGAGCCTCTAGTTGCCTGGCGATCTTCTACAATAATTTGCCTTGCCCAGTAACTCAGACAATGCTGGGTGGACTGTCATATTACCTGACCTTATTAACTGTTATTCTATGGCTGAAAAGACATTAAAAATAACAAACCTTTCTGCATATGCAGGTGAAATCTCTGAAACAGACCTTGCTGAAAAAGACAAGGGAACTCAGAGACAATCTAGTGAAGGGGCAGCAATGAAATCATCACAGGAGGTAGAAATGACCTCCAAACCATCTTCTTCTGGTGAGAGTCAGGAAGCTATCTCTAGCATGACTGACTCTCTGACCAGAATCAAGCTTAAAAAGAGACTTTCTGGTGCCCAGAAAAAGAAGCTGGTGAAGGAGCGCAAAATCGCTGAGGGGACTTGGGTTGAAAAACCCAAGGCAACCAAAGGCTAGAATCGTCCCGCCAACCGGACGAACCAGGGCAAGGCCGAAAAGGCTGCCAGGAGAGAAGGACCTGAGGGATTTACTTACAGGACGGCTCTCATGGCGATCAAGATGGCTGTGCTCTTAGAGGGTCATGCGGAAAAACAGTTAACAGAGAAACAGGCCTTTGACCTGGAACTCTTGTTAACCAGGAAAATAGGAAAGAATGAGGAGGGTTTTGCCCCAACCTACCTATCTTGTAAACTTGAGAATGGGGCACTTATTATCAACTGTGCAGATCTGGAGAACTCAAAGTGGCTGGAACAGAATGTCAGTGACATAAGTCCTTGGCAGGAACATAAACTCTTGGTGGGTGAGGCAAGGAAACTTGTCAGAACCACCAAGATAATTGCAAAACTGCCGAAAATCTGTAGTGAACTGGAGCCTAAACAGCTCCTGAGAAAAATCGAGGCTCAGAAAGGTGGGGTCATTCCAATGGAGTGGGACGTTCTTAACATTAAGAACGACCCATCTGGGCGGACCATCGTTCTTAGTGTGCCTGAACTAGATGCTGCCACACTTCGTGTAAGGGGATATAAGTTTCATATTCGACTTCACCAACTGCATTTTAAAGTACTTGACAAACCTGCTCCTGCTGATGGGGGTGAAGGTAGTTCAAGCCAACCTCCACCACAGTAGAAGTGGTACTACTAACCTCAGTAAGAAGTTTCTTGCTGGGGATATACACCTGGCCCTGATTCAGGAACCCTGGTTGGTTAGGGGGAGAATCAGTGACCTCAAAGGAACTAAAGGTAAGCTTATCTATTGTACTAATGGTAATGCTAAAACTTGTATACTCTTACATAAAAACATTGAGGTTCTTCCCCTCTCTGAATTTATCCTTAGGGACCTGACAGTTGTGAAAGTCAGACTCAACATAGAGGGTAGGGACAGGGAAATTGTTTTTGGCTCTGGATATCTGCCCTATTAAGAGAAGGCTCCACCTGACCATTCTCCGCACAAGCTCATGAACTTTTGCAGAGATATCAACTTACAGGTAGTCCTAGGACTAGACTGTAATGCTCATCATGTTGTCTGGGGAAGTACGGACACAAATAAAAGAGGTGAGTACCTTTTAGAATTCATTCTAAACTATGGGTTAGATATTCTAAATGAGGGCAACGAACCAACTTTCATTACTTCCAATCGATCTGAAGTAATTGACATTACTATAGCAACAATGCTGATTAGTAAAAATATCAAAAATTGGAAAGTAGATGACAGACCTTCTGGCTCAGATCATCAAAACATCCATTTTGAAATTCACTCTAATGTGTGTCTGGATCGTATATTCAGAGACCCAGTTAGGAGTGACAGGAAGAAATTCCAGGAGGAACTGACTAGGTTGGTTGAGCTCAGGAACAGACCTATTAGAGACAACTACGATCTAGAAGTTACAGCAGAGCTTCTGCAGAGTAGTATTCTAGATTCTTATCATAACAATTGCCCTATTCGCACTAGGAGAGCTAAACTTCAATGTCCTTGGTGGAATGACTCTCTAGCTGCTGAAAGAGCAAATGTTAGAAAACATTTCAATAAAGCCAAAAAAATGGTGAATGGGAGAACTATAAAACGGCCCTCACTAATTATAACAAACTTGTTAGAAAAAGCAAAATTAACACCTGGAGGAAGTTCTGTGAAGAGATAGATTCTATTTCTGAAGGAGCTAGACTCCAGAAACTCCTTAAAAGGGATGAACCTATTTTGGTTGGCACCCTAAAGGACGAGGAGGGTAATTTTGCTGCTTCCGGGAATGAGGTTATGGAAATTATGACCAAAACCCACTTTCCAAGAGCTAGAGATATTTATAGCAACGAAGGGGAGCACTGCATTGGCTCTTTGCAAAGAGTCAATAGCAATCAATGGACCATCGCTAAAAATATCGTAAACTACAACATTGTTAAATGGGCAATCTTTGCCTTTAAATCTCTAAAATGCCCAGGGCCTGATGGAATTATACCCATCATGATCCAGAAGGCAGAGAAGGTTGTCATACCAGTGTTAACTAGAATTTACAGAACTAGCTTGGCACAGGGTTACATACCAAAGATATGGCAAAAGACTAGGATTGTTTTCATTCCTAAACCTGGCAAGGACACCTATTCCCAGGCCAAGTCTTACAGACTTATCAGTCTTTCTTCATTCTTTCTTAAAATTATGGAGAAAATCATTGATCGGCATATTAGAGATTACTTGGGAAGTAATAGTACCTTGCATGCTCTTCAATTTGCCTATCAACCTGGCAAATCTACTGAAACTGCTCTACATCAGCTAGTTTACAAGATTGAAACCACTCTGGATCAAAAAGATATTGCCTTGGCAACTTTCCTCGACATCCAGGGCGCCTTTGATAACACTTCCCATCCATCCATCTTCAATGCACTTAGAGGGGCAGGGATTAATCAGACCCTGTGTACTTGGATTGAGGCCTTAATTTTGAATAGATGTATACAAATGAACATCTTCGGTGAATCATTTGAAAAAAAGACTACTAGAGGTTGTCCTCAAGGAGGTGTTCTCTCACCATTACTTTGGAACCTAGTTATAAATAGCCTTATAAAATATCTAAATGATAGGGGCTATTATACGCAAGGATATGCTAATGACATTGTCATCCTTATCCTTGGCATAGTTTTCGACATAACTTGTCATCTCATGCAGGATGCTCTAAGTTATGTAGGTCAATGGTGCATGGATAGGGAGGGACCTGATGGTTAATCCTCAGAAAATCTACCTTGTAACTTTTACACGCAAAAAGAAACGGAAAGGTTTTTTCATACCAAGACTTTTTGATGTTGAAATCAATGTGGCTTCAGAGGTGAAGTATCTGGGCATCTATTTAGACCAGAAACTCATCTGGAATAAGCACATTGATGATAGGATTAACAGAGCAAAGAAAAGTATTATGATTTGCAGGCGAATGCTTGGTAAAAACTGGGGATTACATCCAAAACTGATGTTATGGATGTACACAGCTTTTAACAGGCGCATTCTCACATATGCCTGTGTGATATGGTGGCGTAAGGTGGAACAGAAGACTGTGATTGACAGACTGGGAGGTCTACAAAGACTGGCTTGTCTCTGCATCACGGGAGCAATGTCCACCACGCCAACCAGAGCATTGGAGGTTGTGTTGGATCTGACTCCCTTGGACATCTTCATCTCCAGCGTTGCAAGAATGACTGCATACAGAATGAAGCTGCAAAACCACTGGTATGACCAGTCTGTTGCCAAAGGGCACAGGGGCATCACCAGGAAAATTCAAGATATTACTTTCATGATGCCCTCTGACATCATGGAAAAAACATACATGTTTGATAGGACATTTGAAATAGTTTTTCCAACAAGAGACGAATGGGATAACAACATGTTTGAAACTAAAACAGGAGATCTAATCTGGTACACAGATGGATCACTGAAGAACAGCCTCTCAGGACTGGGAGTATGAGGCATGTCACCAAGAATCAGCTTGTCTAAGACTTGGGCGATTCGCTACGGTCTTCCAGGCAGAAGTTTTGCCCATTATCCACTGTCTGCGACTAAATATGAAGAAGGGCTACTACAGTAAGCGGATTCTCATTTGCAGTGACAGTCAAGCCGCTTTAAAAGCGCTTAATTCTTTCGAAATGAAATCTAAAATGATTTTGGAGTGTAGAAATCTTCTTACAGAACTGGCAACTAGAAACAAGGTGATCCTTGTATGGGTACCAGGGTATTGAAGGTAATGAACGGGCTGATGAGCTTGCTAAACAAGGATCGTCTTTTGTTCCCATTGGTCCAGAACCTTTTTGTAGGATCAATTTGAAAACCGCAAAAATCAATGTTCTTAGATGGGAGAGACGGAGGATGTATGAAGCTTGGCTCAACACTCCTGGTCAAACCCACGCTAAAAGTATGATCTGTGGATCATCAGTGAGGATTGCCTCTGAAATTCTAAGATGCTCTAGGCAGAAGATACGTTTAATCGTAGGCTTCATAACTGGGCACTACTATTTCAGAAAACACCTCCACAAAGTGGGACTGTTTCAGCAAAACCCTATCTGCAGGAAATGTCATACGCAAGAGGAAACGGTCAAGCATATCATTTACAAATGCGAGGCTCTTGCCCTCCCAAGATTAACTTCTTTAGGCATCATCCATATTAGAGAGTTCCACCTAGATTCCATTAAAGGGTTATCCGACTATATTAATAAAGTGGGTGACCCGAGTAACTGGAACTAGGAAACATTGGATTTGGAATTAATGGTACAAAATGCTGATTAAAGCAGAGGTGCCAATGACATACAATCCCAACCTGAAGAAGAAGAAGAAAATATATTTAAAAGAAATGTTTTAGTATTCAAAATTCATGAATTATTCAGCATCAAAATAAGCTAAGCCTTTTACAGATACCCTATATATGTGCAGTTAAAATGTTTCTTAAACCAAAAATTTTTATCATGATACATATTGTGACCATGCTTGAAAACCTGTAATCTTTAAAACTTATTTGAATTTGTAATTTTGATTTTCATGAACACTAAACATCTTAAGCATATTAAATGTACAGTAAAGTTATTCCATCACAATTCAATAAATTATTAAATATTAAGAAATCAAAAGACATTAGACATTTGAAATAAGAAAAATTAAATTATGAAAAACTGTAAAATACTATGAATAATATTGAGTAAAACGGTACAAGAAGCAAACTGCATGTAATAAAACTCATACCAATAGAGTAATTAATGATTCAAGCAACAGGAGTTCTTTTAATATACCCCTTGAGAAATGACTAATACCGATAAGTTTTTATAGTTAAATAAAAATTTGTGAAATAATTACATCGATAACAATAAATAAATAAATAAAATTTATCATCAAAAGTGTAATTGATAGCTGAAATATTAACTAATGAAATATATGCAACATTATGCTTATTAAAGTCCCTTCTTAATGTGAATGGAGAATATAAAATGAACACAACAGAAATATATAAATTCAACTCAACTACTGAAGATTTTATTGATCATAAGAATTATTATGACAGGATTTATGTATAATTCTTTTTGAGTGGTTAATAGCTATTTGATAGGAACAATCAAAAGTTTTATTATAAGAAATAATACAAGAGGCTGAAAACTGTTTTTATCATATAAATACCACGTTAGTTTCCCTTGAATAAACTATAAATGTGATAAATAATCAAATAAAATAGCACTTCAAATCAGTACTTTAGAAAATGAGGTAATGCATCATTCTAGATGACTATATAATTGAAGGATACACTGCAGATTTGATAAATACAAACACACATCTTTATTGATTTGGTAACTTATAAATAATTGGCAGTTTATAAAATTATTCACCTAATGGATTTTAATTTGTTACAGGCCTATTTGAAATATTTATAACTAATTTTTAAGAGAATTAAGAAAACTCTTTTAAAATTTAAGAAAAGGATTAAATTAAGAAAATGTTTAAATGTTTAATCCTTTTCTTGAAACATTTGTTCTAGAATGTAATTTTCAAAACTATGAATGTTTATTAATTATAGGGTATAGAGTTAAAGAATCTCTGCATTTACAGTAAAATAAAATTCTTACTCGACTAGAAAAATCCAACAAATGTTCTTGAAATTTTTGGTCAGGAGTGGCATCATCTAGGGAAGCTTTTATAGGAAGTATGCCTTCTATTTCCAATGCAGAATTTGGCAATGCTGTTTTGAACATATCAATCGCACCTTTAACTCCACGAACAAGAAACTATAAAATAAAAATTTAATATATAAAAATGCTAAAGCACTTCAAATGTTTTCGCTATAATTCTTTCAAAATAAACATTTTTAAATGAAATTTTAATTTCTTGAAAATACAAGCTATGTTAAGTGTGAGAAAATTATTAAAAAACTTCAAAGGAATCAGTATTATATCAATTTTTAATTCAAATGGGTTTAAATGTAATTAATTATTTGTTGATACATGCAATACATACAAATCATTTCTCAAGGTTTAGTTTGGTTTATCATTCAATGGTAAATTCTTATGCACATGGGGTAATTAGATTAGAGCCTAAAATTTAAAGTAATCATTTCTTAAGATCAACTCACAAAAGAAAGAAGAGACGTAAGAGTTAATTCAGATAGATGTCCATAGATGTGCAATAGAAAATTTTAATAATATTTGTTATAAAACATTTATAAATGAGCAAGCTATACAAAATATCTCATTCATATACTAGTTCATTCATCATTAATGGCGCGCCAGCCCAGGATGAGCCCAGGCCTTCTGAAGAAGTTTCTTCCAGCCACCTCTACTGGCAGCCAAACTCCTCCAATTTTTTGTTCCAAGGACCCTACAGTCTTCGACTGCATCCACCCATCTCAGCTTTGGTCTTCCTCTTCTTCTTACGCTGATGGGTTTTGGAAAAAAAAAATTTCCCTTTGTGTTTTACTGTCCTTCATTCTAATAACATGTCCAACCCAATTGAGACGGCTTACTTTAATGTGATGTATAAACATCTGGCTCCTTGTACATTCGATAGATTTCTGTATTGTATCTTCTGCGCCAGACGCTGTTTTCCTTCATACCTCCAAAGATACTTCTTAAAATCCTGCATTCATATAGGCCCAACAGCCTCTCCTCTCTTACAGTCAAAGTCCAAGTTTCTGAGGCATAGGTCAAAACGGGACAGATAAGCGTTCTATAGATCTGTAACTTTGTTTTTCGTTACAGAAATTTAGTTTTTAATACATGTCTAAGGCCAAAAAAGGCTTTGTTAGCTACAGTTAAATGTCTTCTTACCTCTAGGAGAATGTCATTATCATATACTAGTTAATTGCAGAAAATTTTTTCCAAAGAACTTCTATAAGAATATGTAGTTGAAAGATAATATAATAAGAGGTATTTTTACTTAAGTTATACTGTCTGAGAGGTAAAAAGCATTATTTTTTATATTCATTTAAAGAAACACATGATTCAGCAACACTTAAACCAAGAGTAGTTTCTGTTTAATAAATTTTAAGAGAAATGTTTCTTATATATTTCTATTATAACATTAGTCATCTACTAAAAATTAATACATTTTGATATATTTGCAAATTAATATTTGATGTAATACAAAAGAAATTATAAAAAAAAGTAATAGATTACAGGAAACAAACTTGAAACTCATCTCACCTGTACAGAGAAGATGGATAGTTGATAATTATAATTTAAATTAATCTAATACATTTTGAGCTCTTTTTCCAAAAACTCAGTCTTCTGTAATCTCAATTTCATCAATAAAAAAATAAAAATAAAAACTTTTCTAGTCTTTTTTCTCAGTCATAATGAAATAATGGCTGATATTAAAGACTAAAGAAAAAAGTTCCATTTCTGTAGATTTAAATAAATCTAAACTTTTTGTTAGTTTCTTATGCTTACAAACTTAAAATTTATAGATATTAAAAAATTAGAAACTCTTTAAAAATGTTTAAATTTTGAATTACAATTCATGTATAATATGAAAGTTTTATTTTAGTAACGATATTTCAATAGTTATATCACTAGCATTTTTTTTATCAGATTAAACTTTTATTAAAAAATGAAAAATATATATTATCATCAAAACCACACAGCTAGATATATTCTGTTTTTTAATTTATCAATATTTATCTTTTCAAGTACTGCACTCTTTAAGTTAAGCAGTTAACAAATGTAAAACTAAAATTTTCTAAAGTAATAATTTGTTCAGTAAAATCTATTAAAATTATAATGTTAGTCAAAAAAAAAAAAAATCAGAATTTTCTAGAAAATAGAAAAAGTCTTCATACATTTGTATAGGGAATTTTAGAAATATATTTATTCTCACATACAATTTCCCTCTCTTCATTAATTAACAATGATATGGTTAGCTTGTTCCTAATAGTGAATTATTTCATTAATTATACATTAATTTGTCAAATGCAAGGAGAACTATGTAAGTTTTGATAAGAAAATCAAAAGCTTTAAAATATCTAAATAAGTAATAAATTAGAGAGGAAATTCAGTTTCTAAAACAAAAATTACTTTCTATATACTATATATATAAATATATAAGTTCAATTTTCTATATAAATGTAATTACTATCATTTTTTTATTATAAATCAAATGTATTTATACTACACATCTAAATATCCAGAGTTTTTTAAAGCCAATTTTATGATTATAAGCAGAAAAGTCACAAAAATAACATCAAAATAAAGTTTTTTTAAACTAATATAATCAAAATAAAGTTTCTTTAAACTTGTTTGAAATAAAAAGTACAGCATGCACAAAAATAAAATCTTAAAAATACACATTTTATAAAAATTGTATAGTAAAAAATTTTTAAGTTTGTCTCAAAACTTAAAAAATAATTGTTATATTAATAGAATTTGAATTAGTCGAGAAGAAATTAAGTTATAAAATTTTTTAAGGATTTCCAGGCTATTTAAAATTGGATGTTCAATATATTTTGGCATCATATTGCAAACAGCCTAATTGCACTATGCTGTCATAAGGTTTAAAATATATAAGCCACACATATTGCCTTTTCAAAAGACTTTTCATAGAATAGCTGATAAATATGCATCCATCTGATCACCTGTTGCAACAAGTGTACATGGACAGAGCAGAAAAGGAAATGTAACCTCTTATTTAACATTGGTCAGGCCCAAATTTAAAATGCCATTTCCAAGTAAGTCCAGATTTTGATACAATATGCTTATTTTAACAACATTTTTTGACGAAATTTTACATTTGGTGAGTTTCCTCGAAAAAGAAATAGCTCACAGTTTATCTAACCATAAATATAGGTACAACTGATTAAAATTTGTAAATTTTTTAGATTTTCAAAAATATGATTGTAAATTTTTCACAAAGATGAACACATCTGTAACCATAAGTGAACTTAAAGAAAGAAATAAAGTGAATCATTGATGATTTTATAATGCTGTTTCTTGCTGTTGATGCTTTTACTTGTTTAAATAAAAATTTATTATGTGGAATTTAAACTTCTACAAATAAAGGTCCATCAAAATATTACCAGATTATTTGTTAGAAGAATTAAGTCCAAAAGGAAAAGAATGATGTTATGAAGAAATTGTGGTTATTACATCTTACAAGAAAGTTCAGTGGAAATTATCAACCTTCATTGCTTATATTAATAGCATTATTGTGCTGTGTGTGTCTGAGCAAAGAAACTATTTGAATTGAATTTTTAGTTGCAGCCAAATTACACCATTTATTGGAAAATATGTCTTTATCAGGTTTGAAGAAAAGTATGCTAGTTCAAATTGCTGAGGAGATAAATGTGTAAGTACCATTCCTCTGAGTGTTGGCACAAAAAGGAATCACTGAAAATAATGATGTGTATAAAAATAATGATGAAAAACTTGAAAGTATTGTCAAAATGGTTAAATATGATATTCAAGATAGGAGGGAACAGCATGTATTAAAGTAGAGCTCAAGTCTAAATGGTTAAAAGATTAACCCATCAAATTCAAAAAGCAATTAGAGCTTAAAAAAATTAAATCAGATTCCTTTTCTAGATCAAAGGAAATATTAATGATACTAGTGACTTAAATAGTACAAATAAATTATAGTTTTACTGAAAAAGGTAAAAATTCTAACTATGCAGCTATTGTCATCATCAAATCACAATTTTATTTTCAATCCCTTAAAAGGGTCTTTCAGATAGAAAGCATTCTAGAGGATTACAAAGCTGAGATTTTGTTAAATATTTTGGAAGAGAAAGCTACTTATTTGATGGTTCATATGACCATGAATGATTCAGTGCAGTAAGCCCTCAAAGGTGAAGGAGGCAGTATTAAAAGAATGTCAAAGCTCTCCCCAAGAAACTTTAAAGGATCTTGGCACAGCTTAACAGTTTTGAGAACAACATATGTCCAATAGGCATCACGATTGAATGCAATTTTAACTATTATTGTCTGTTGCAGAAGGTTAATGATTTTAAAAGTCTATGTGTTAGTTAGTGGTTTCTGATAAATTATTCATCATGTTGAGTAAGGACGCAGTTACATGTAGGAGTCGAACAGAAAAGTGCAAAAGCCTCACAACATGTCTAAGTGTACAGATTTTTAGGTATCATCCAGTAGGAACTGCAAAACTAAGACTGGGTCATATGCTCATGAAACAGAAAGAAAGCAAATGAAGGCAATTAGTTTCTTGAATCAATGTATGTTTCTAAAATCTTTGTCGGAGGTTAAAACTCTAAAACGCATTATGTGCAAAAAATGATTCTCATTATCTGAATCTGTGTCCTGAACTTTAAAAACTGTCAGTGAAAAAAAGAGTTGATGTAGTTCAATGGTTTTTTGTTGATCAATGATCACATTTTGCATACAGGGACTAACTGGACAGGGACCAATGACTTAAAAAGTAGATTACAAACCACTACAAACATACATGTCTGAGGTAGAAATCAAACCCATAAACTGGTTAACTTAAGGCAAGAGTGCTAACTCTTCGGTTGGCAGCTCAACACATTCAAAGTGGGATTTGAACCCATGAACTGCTAACCTGAAGGCAAGAGCGATAACCATTCAGCTGCTAGTTCAAGAAAATGCATGTGCTATAATTGTATTTTGAATCACAAAGTCTCATGTAGGTGTAAGTCACACTGTAGGAGTTTGCAAAAAGAAACACATTTATTTATATTTTGATAATGGATCTGCAGCAGTTGATCAGTGATGAGAATCAAATACAGGAACAATTTTGAAGCCCTGTGCTTGGGTATTTGATCCAATGTTAAATAATCAGACTGAAGTAAAAACGTTTACTGATACAAACACTAAGGATCTAGGTTCTAAATTGGTTTTGCTGAGTACTGCTACAATATGAGTAGCAGATAAGTTTGGGAGGTATCACAATGTATGAGCAGCTCAACCAAATAACAGTAGTCAGTCATGTTTGATATCTAAATAGTATGTAAAAATAATTTAAGACTTAACAGAATTGTAGTTTCTGGCAAGATACATTTTACAAAACTGAGTTACATGCTTAAAAGTCAAGAGAAAGCAGTCAGATTATAGCACCCTTGCATAAAGATAGAATGGGCAGACACCCATTTTCCAAAACTGGATTACATCTGTGTGATCATTTTTTGATAAATTTTAAAAATCAAAATGTTTTTGTTTGCATAATTGTGTGTTTAGTTACCAAACCCATCCAATTCAAGGTATTAAGTGACTTAACAGCTGATGAAATTAATTGCTTGTTTAAATGGCTTCTAAGTCAAAGATGTTTACACTTATAACTACTTCAGACATTGCAAAGAGCTTTTGTGGTGCTGCATTGTAAATAAAGAGGATTATTGTCCTCTTCAAACAAGAATCAATTAGTTTTTATCATAAATTAGTTAGATCAATTAGTTTCAATTACTATTTGACTACTCAAAAAATTTTGTGTGTTTTACTCCTCCTCAATCTTCTAATTTTGGAGGTTGGTTGGTTAGGTTTTATGGCGCAAGGTCTAAAAAGAACAAGCAGCGCAACCTAATTTTGGATAAATGTGTGAGGCAGGTGTCAAGAGCTTTAAGAAAACCATTTAAAATGTGTAGGAGAATCTAAAAATATTGTCAAGGAATTTCTGATAATAACTACTCAGAGACTATGTTAAATAGTCATCTTTAAATCCCAGTGTCCTCTGATTTGAATATTATTTTGATAGCTAGCCACTTTGTTGTCACGGAAAATCTTTTGATCTTCTTTCTATCATTTTAATGAGTTTTAATAGATCCTATACACTTCTTTTATTATGTAGTGTTTCATAATAATTACACTATTTATTATCACTCATGGATGGCTATGGCAAAACAAAAAATGCATTTTTTATTACTATTATACTCATAAATTTTTGAGCAGTATATATACAAGTCCTATGGATTATTTATACATTTGCTTATTTATACTCATTCACAGTGCTTGATGAGAATTTTAGACAAAACAGACACTATATTAATCAAATTTTTATGCCTTTTATATATGGCTTCAAAACTACATCACTTAAGCTATTTCATCATTAACACTCAAGAGATGTATCTTGAAAATATTTGCAAGGAATGAAATATCTATTTCTAAGCAAAACAATGTAAGTATGTTAATATTTTCTTTTTAAATTTAAAAAAATAAAAAATTAAAGAATACAGAACAGCTAAGCATATTAGAAACCAAATGCAAATAGTTTAAATTTTAGCATGTGTTCCGTAAACTATGAAATTTGCAAACTAAGCAATCATTTCGTCTATGAAATATAGTAAACTTGAGTTATAAGAGATATAAGAATAATCAGAATCAAAAATACTGATTGCAAAAATTTAATACTATCAAGTGTTACAACCATGCTACTATTGGTGACATATAGGGAATCATATTTTATTCAAAGTAATGTTTTCGTATTTACTATTATCAATGTAATTTTATTGCTTACTTCAATGTAATTTTTTCATTTCATATATTACAGCAGTAACTAAGCCATAAAAGTGTTATTCTGTATAAAAGAATAGAATATTTATATTTAAAAACTTATTCAAATTTTTTTTAGGAAAATTATGAAATCATAAGATTTAATATTTTCAGATTTCAAAATTCATAATTTTTTAAGGTGATTCTTATTTCAATGGGAATTATTAAGAATTTAAATCGATAAAAAAGTTACATTTTAAAGACAAGTTTTTATAGAAAAAAATATTAAATTTGATTTCACTTTAGTAAATAGTCAAAATGTTTGAGACACAATACTTAACTTCTTACTATAAAAGTTTTTTAAAGAAATTTGTGATGATTATTATTTTACAATATTTAACTATCAAATTATTTGATGAAAAATTGACACAAAAATTTTACACCTTTATCACTTCACATCGTAGCATATTTGACAGTTATATTTTTAAATAAGCTAACAGGAGATACTTATTTAGATTACTAAGTTTTAATTTAAATGAGAAACATTTAAATTGGGTACTTTTTAGATTTATTTTTCTTTCATAATATTTTCTATTGTGGTGACAAGGAATTTATTATGATATTATTTCAAGATTAAAATGTAATTAAAATTAATATTTTAAGAAATTTCAAGAAAATACTGACTTTATCGATTCTTGGTACATTGATATCTCCAGCTCTTTTGGCAAATGATATTCTGGCATCTCCACCATAAGCTAAAAATTCTTGAAGCTCTGAACTTTGAGCAATCGGGGCAAGACTACAAAGCTCCTTTAAATAACCTTCTAAAAATACTTTGCGTTCTGCAATATTTTTTTTGTCTAAATTTGAAAATGGTAATGTCAGCCATTTACTAGGTCCTTTAATACCTAAAAGAAAACAGTATTATACTTAAAAAAGTTACACAAAACAGTGACATAAAAGTTTAAAGCTTAATTTGAACACAGTTATTAAAATAACAAATAATCAAAATAATGTATTTTTATGATCATACCTACCAAAAATTAAAAAAAAAAGAAAATATAACTTTTTTTCACACATTTTTAAGCAAAATATAAAACATACAAATTCAAAAGAGAAAGTATATTTTGTGATGTAATGAATGATTAAATTACAAAAATAATATTTTCTATATCATTCCACTAAAATGAAAAGTTTAATGGTAGTTTTAAAGGACAGAATAAAAAACTAAATAATTGAAAGGAAAATGAAAGAAACAAACATAAAACAGAACAGATAATCAAAATTAAAATACATCAATAGCACAAAAAAATCAGTAATATTTGCAACAAGTATCTTAAATATTTTTAGAAAAATAATTTAACTACAGATTTGTGTGTTGCAGTATTTAAAAACTGATTTCATAGTTGGATAGGTAGGAGGATGTTTTTTCATACTTACTACTGCTTTATGAATTTATGGCTTTAATTTTAGGAATCACTAATAAATATATATTTTTTTCCAACTAATAATTTTTACACATGATTTTTTTCATGCCAAGTAAAGATTCAGGTCTTTAAAATTTGTCCATGTTGTACAATCTCATTAGCAGTGCTAATGAAATGACATATTTAATGAATTTTGAGTAAACTGAAATGTCTTTGAACTTTCAAATCAACCTAAAGTTTCGCCAGAATTTGAAAGAAAATTTTTTTTTTTTTTCATTTTTGTCTTATCCATTTTAAATTAAAATACAATGGAAATATACATTGCAGAAAAAATATTTTATATATCAGGTTAACATATTAGCTTAATATAAAATGAAAATGAATTTTGATGTATTTTGAATATTGCCCATTATTTATTTCTTTAATAAATGTGATAATATTTTATTTATAAATTATGCAAAACAAGGTTTAAGTTTCCTTGGAGAACTAAGTGATCTACATAGTTAATTTTATGACAATTATAATAAACAAACTCAAACAATAAAAGTTTAAGACTTAAATAAAATTGTATTTTGAATAAAATTTTTTATCAAATACAAAGAAAAGCATTTCTTTGTATTTGATAAAAAATTTTAGTCAGGTACATGAGAGCTTGGTGAAAAATGTACATAATTATTTTCACTTAGCTTATATAATAAAATTTTTATTCTTGTAATTAATTTTATTTAAAAACAATCAAGAGGTTTGGTTTCTATGTTTTGAAAAGGTCACTTTTCTCACAAAAAGGCTAATTATATAGGGACATAAGGTTTCAAAATGGATTCCAAATTCTTATAAACATCCATGCCTAAGGTATAGTTCCAACACACAAACTGTTAAACTGAAGATAAGAGCACTAACCATTCGGTTACGAGCTTGGCATTTTCAACAGGACAAAAAACATTTATTACATCAGAAAAAGTTGGAACATAAACATAACTGGCACATTTTGAAGGTATCTGCATTACCGCAGTGACATCAGCACACATGAACCAACGTATCCAGTTTTTCACTTGTGACACCATAAATCTTTTTTGTTGACATTTTGCAGCAGATGCAGGATACTCCTGATATTCCAATATTGAGCACGACGATTATTCATTGACTAGCATCTTAGAACCTACATTCATGTCATCGTTTATGAATATTGTTATCGAATCAAAGTCTTAGATGCCTCTAATTACAAAGGTGATAAGATAGAGCTACATGAACATAAGAATAGCATGGTGTAGTGTTTTCAGATGAGTGACAATTTCGTATAAACAACTCTGTGCAAGAGTCTAGTGGTGGTGACCTTGTGAGAGATTCACTATGGCTGTAATTGTGGAGCACCATACAACACAACACTGCAATACTATGATTTGAGACATCATTACCTTCAATTACATGTCATCACAGGTCCAGCTGTTAGTCATATGACACCAGATAAATGTACATAACACACACACACTCGATAACACTTTCTTAGGGGATGTCAAATGTCCTTAATCAGCAGTTGGCTGAATTGCATTAACAGTACAATTCAATCAACATGCTTTGCAAATTAGTCAGATGCTTCCCAGGCACTTATCTTATGGATTACTCACCAATTGCATGGGTTGTCATAACATTCAGAAGATGAACTGTGTCAAGTTGAGGGAGAACAGACAACATTCTCTAAAAAAACAATAGTTTTAGCATCTATGCCAAAATCTACTACTGAATGCATTGGAACTAAGCACAGCCCAATAAATTATTGAACATACTATATGAATGTTATTTAAAATGTATTTTGTTATAATAAACATTACTTATTGTTTGTTACTTGTTTTTCTTTCTCTCTCTCTCTTTTATTTTGTTTTTTTTTATTTTTTTATTTTACTGATTTTTATCATTTTCTATGCATGTTTACCAGGAATTGCTTTTTAACTGTTATTTAGTGTATATAAATACGTTAATTTTAAATAGCTTCAAGAAGTCTCATTCTTATTTAAGCCAAGTTCTATTAAATTTGTAACATTTTTATACTTGTTTTCAAAGCTAAATATACTTATTTTCATATTAAATTCATTCAATTTTCTGATTAATTCAAAATTTTGTAGATAATTTTTTATCATAAAAATATTTTCAGAAAGTTGAGGTAATGTAGTTCACATATTATATATTTAACACCTTCCAAAATTGTTTTTAAATATAGCATTCATGTTTTTATGTTTCCTTCATAAAAACATGGAATGATTATTAATTATGAAAGGAAATGTAATTAATACTTTGTGCATGAACAGTAAAAATAATTTCATGCATATAACAATATTTCCTCAACTATTAAATAATACATACATTTTCTATATGAAGTATAAGAATTCTTTCTTTGTCAAATTTTCTTGCTTTTTCCTTGCAAATTTCTTTGCCAAAAACAAAAGTAAAATTTATAAATTTACCTAATATGTAGATATAACTCCATGACTATAAACACTTATTAAGAAAATTTATAAAATTTGCTTTTAGCTCTCGAGATGATTTTTACATAAATGCATAAGGACACTGCATTTGGTTCAATATCATTTGCTATAGCAATGAGTAAAGGTGATAAAAGTAATGAAATTAATCTAATTTTTAATTAATATATTTTGAGTCTTCTAAATACTTGAGATCAAATTTTTCTTCCAAATTATAAGGTTTAAAGTTTGAGTATAATTTTTCATCAGCGTACTTTTCAGTGTAAGAATTTGTCAAGTATTTCTAGGAATATTCACAAAACATAAAAAATTCAAATTATATATACTTTATAAAACAGTAAATATGGCCTGAGAATTGAAATAATTGAAATGTGAGGCAAATGCTGAAATTACAAATTCCATTATCTTACATATTGCTCAAATATGAAGGGTGAATGTCAAACAATACTTTAAAATATTTGTGGGTTACATGCTAAAAAGTTTACAATGTTCAAAATAAGAAACCCATTGTTTTTAAATTAAGTCTAAAAAATATTGCTATAATGTATTTTCCATACATAAAATATTTTAATTCCTCTTCACAATGCTTTTATTAACATGTGTATGTAAGTGTGTGTGTGTGTATATATATATATATATATATATATATATATATATATATATATATATATATATATATATATAAGAGGTACAATACATCTAAACAATTCAGAATCACAGATTTGGGTTGGTTTGATTTGTTACTGACTCAGTAGTCATTTTCAGTACATGAGAGTTGATTAAACTGAAATAACAGTTTATAAAATTATTTCTGAACTACTCTACAAACATGCCTGAATTGGGAATCAAACCTACAAACTATTAAACTGAAGGCCAGAGTGATAATCATTTGTATACCAGCTCAACGGACTCACGCAGCATACCAGTTCCTAAGGACTTTCTTTAAGTAGTAGTGTTAAAAAAGTACAGGCATTTTAATAGTATTTTAAATTAACTGAAACTAAAATATATTATAAGACAATTCAGTAAATTATATTTAACATAAGATCTAAAATTTCCCAGAAAAGACTATCATTTATTTATCTTACAGCTATCATGAGGAGATATATCAGATTAATTTTGATGATATTAGAAGAATTCAAAATAAATGAAAGACTATAGCTTTGAACATAGTTTCAATGATGAAAATTGTAAGTTTCCCATAACATTCCAGAGGTATAAATAATTTAATAATTTTCATGAACTTATAAATACTATACTACACCACACTCTAGAATTTCAATTTTATTTCATAAAAATTAGAAAACAGAAAGTTTAAAACATTTTGTTAAATTCATAACTTTTACTTTATAAAGTTAATTTAATCAAACTTTTTATTGTTCAAAGAAAACTCAAGTTTTAATCACAAAACATATTTACTTTCATTTCTAACATAAATAGTGAGTGTAACCTTCACACACAAAGATGTGTGATATTATTTTAGTTAACTATTTCAAGGATTAAAACTTGATATGTTTTACGATTTAAGTTGTAAAATCATAGAAGGAAGGCTGTAAGCAAATTTTAGTAAAAGATTTAACTTTCAATATGAATGCTATTTATTCTTTTTTAATCTAGATATAAACAATTTTAAAATTTATTTTAATAAATATTTAAAATTTGTTAAACTAAATTTTAATTTTAAAAAAAAATGCAAAAAGAATAATTGTTTTATAAATAAGTATATTTCCTCATTGTCTTGCATATAACATACTAATTTATACATGATATTTACATTTACACATACTTATATTGAAAACTAAGATTGATATTTTAAAGCATTAAGAGGAATTTCTAACTTACTTTAACTGCAGGAGGGTGCTGCATTTTTTGTGAAGCTAAACTGTAGTTTCTATACAGATATAGTATGATCAAAAACAGAAAACCTCTTTGAATTTCAGTAAGGCTAATGTGAAACAAGCAGCAGAGATTATAAGATATCTGCTTGCATTTTATATTAAGTTATAAGTTTTATGTTTGATATTCATTTGTGATATTTGGATTAGACTTGTAAATAATTGTGATATAGAACAATACAATCAAATATGTGATATATCTACAAGAACTATCAACTTCACATTCTTTAAACTTTCAGTCTTAATGTTGTTGACTTGATTCATAATTTAATGCATCATAATGGTAAAATTGTAATAAATTAATATAGATGCATTTCACTTGACATTCCATGGCAAGACTTAAGAATGGTGTAATACAAGCATTACATGTAAAAAAATCTAGAGTGCCTTAACATATCAAATCTACTTTAGCTTTGTGATTAGGTAGCTTTTCTTAAGTCCATTTGGATATTGGTGACCATTTCAAATATTTCAAAATTTTTCATATCTGTTAACAAGTGCCGATCAATAAATTTGATGACATGAAGCAAATCCAATGACGAGTCAAACGGCAGACTAATGCTGAGACTTTTGTTTCTGGTTGGATATTTCATTTGGAGTGCCTGAGGCTTTGACAGGGGATCAAAGATTAAATTTTAAATCTGCCCTTTGTAACTCTCTTTCCAATATAATATATAGAAAAATAGCTGAAAAAAACTAGACTGACCATCATTTATTATCCAATATACTAGTCAAGTATTTTCATAAGAAATGAAAAAGTGCCTGATATGTTAAGATAATGCTAGATAAACAGTCATTATTAAACATATTACTTGGAATTTGGTTGAAAGAAGACTTGGATGCCACCTGGCAGATATGTGATACATTAGGATAACACAATGCTGTAATTTCTAGTTAATACTATACCTAATTAATATTAATTTCTTATAAGTAAAGCTTTTTCCCTTTACATCTGACAGATATAAAATTTTTAGGTTAAATTCATGATTTATTGCATAGAACACAGGAGTAAAAATGCAAAAGTTATTATGGATTTCATCAAAAAATTTTCTGCAAAAAAAGTGAAAAACACTTTTTAAACTCTTCTTCTAAGGCACTACAACCTGTTGCAGGCCAAGGCCTTCCCAAATAGTTGTTGCCATCTGGTCCTATGCATTGCGAGGCTCCTCAAGTTTCTTTTTTTTTTATTAAAGTTCTTTTCTACTGAGTCATGCCACTTGATTTGTGGTCTTCCACATCTTTTGTTTCCAATGGGATTAAAAAAGTGAACTTTTTTTTACTGGGTTTGCACTGACAGATAAGAACAAATGCCTCAACCATTGTAGTCTATTGAATTTTACGATTTTAACAATATTGGATAGTTTGTACCTTTGATAATTTTCAAAATTAAACAAGGATCTCCAGCTATTATTCCCATGGAATCCTCCAAAAAGTTTTCTTAAGAATTTAAGTTCAAAGTTAATAATTTAAATTCATGTAATTTAGTATTTGCCCAGCCTTCACTCCCTTAAAGAATGGTTGGTTCCATTGGTGTTTTATAGAAATTTATTTTTATATTTCAACTCATAAGTTGAGATCATAGTTAGTTTTTGAGGCCATAATAGCATTTATCTGACATGGTGAGGTTGTTGTTTATCTTTAAGGTCAAATCATTGCTGGTGATAATGAAAGTTCCAAGATATTTGAACTGTGATATTGTTTCAAAGGTGTAATTTCTCACTTTAAATAATTATGAAATAGGTGTATTATGTGAAATCTCTATGAATTTTGTTTTATCTTCACTTATTTTAGGCTTAATTTACCAGCCTCAATTTTTAATAGATTGAAAGCCTCTGCAAAAAATTTACAGGATCTACCAATCAAGGAAATGTCATTAGCAAATATCAAGGTTTATATAGTCTTCTGTTAGATAGTTCCACTTACTATAAGACCAAATGCTCTGATAGCCTTTTCTAGGGCCAAGTTGAATAGTAAACACAAAAGAATGTTGTCCTGTCACAAAACTCTATCTGTGTAGAAGACTTCAGAAAAGTCATACCCGAGTTTCATCTTGCACTTTACTCTTTAAAGTGTAGTCTTTGTCAAGGTAATTTAGTTGGTATATTGAATTCTTCCATTATTTCATAAATTTTATGTCACATAATGCAGTCAAATGCAGCTTTAAAGTCTATAAAAAGATACGATGTACAGATACTGAATTATCCTTTGTTTTCTCCAGTATGTCACAAAACATGTATTTGATCAGTATTTGACCAAACTCTAAGAAATCCACATTGGTAAACTCAAATAACTTTTCCAACATGAAATAATAGTCTGTTGTAAAGAATTTAAATATAGAGTTCTGAAAAATAATTTCACGATAGTAAAAGCGCAATCTTGTCTATTGCCTTTCTTAAAGATGTGACAGATAGAACCCTCATCTTATTCAATGGGCTCTGTTGTCCAAACTCTGAAAACTATGACATGTATGGCCTTAATTAGTTCTGGCTCATAAACTTTTAAATGCCCCATGTTAATTCCCTCAAGCCCAGCTAATCTGTTTCTGTTAAATATTTTAATTGCAATTTTAACCTCACTAAGAGTTGGGGCATCTAATTCTTGAATATTCTCACTAAATCTGAAGAGAAAGTGCAGTTCTTCTTCTGTTATCCATGTTCAAAGCATCTTTACCATGCAGATCTTTAAAATGTTTCCTCCCTCTATCCACTCATCCAGGATCTTGTTCTTATCATTCAAGAGCTTATCATCTTTATTTTTGCATACACATAGACTTGAATTCCTTCCTAACTTCATTAATCAGCTGGTAATATTTTCTAGATTCTTTTTAAGATTTGAAAATTTCTATTTCCATATACTGCTCAAGGAAAAGTCTTTTCTTTACTGCTTTTCCTGTTTTCTTAGATCTTTATATTCTTTATCAGTTTTTCATGTATAATATTTTTGGATTATTAATTTGTAGATGCTTTTTTTCTTAATCGTAGACAAAGAATCTAAATTGAGCCAATCCTTCTTGTTCTCATTCCTTTCTGACAACGATTTATTTGTAGTGCTACTTATTATATGTCAATATTACCTATTCAATTTTATTTTCCTGTCCATCAGGATCTTCCTGTAACCTCTATTTAAATTTACTTTTATAGAGGTTCATGATGTCTGGTTTTGAAGTTCAGTCATAGCCAGCTTCCTACATGATTTTTCCTTTTTAAGATAAAACAATTTCTTTAATCATTTAATTTTTGATAAAAGCAAAAAGTGATCTGAATTTACATTCACTCGACAACAGCATCGAGCATCCAGCAAGTTACTGTCATGACTCAGGTCTATAAGGATTTTTTAACCTCACTGTTTTTAAAAATAACTCATCATCACTAGTCTTCAATCAAAACATATTTAGCAGCTTGTAACAAATATTAAAAAATTGATATTTTATAAAAACAATAATTTTTCTTTTTGTTTTGCATATTGCTTAATTTCTTATTTCACTGGACATTACAAAGCATTATTTATACTTACTAATTTTTAAAGTCATCAATAATAAATTGCTTTTAATATATATTCTGATTTGAAAGGTATTAATATTAAATGACATTAGTATCTATATTGATAAGAATCAATTGAAAACATATATAGTTTGATACTTTACTTTTTACAGCGTTATTGATTGAAAAACTGAAAGATATTTTTTATTACAAGATTTACTCATGGAATCACTATACTTATTCCAACAGAAATATAAAGATTAAGTAGTTACAAGCAAACTTGAGAATTTGTGACTTGAATACTAGTATGCATGAATTTACTTTATCACAAAGAAAACTTACAATAATTTTTTTAAGCCTAAAGGGAATTTCTTCTCTCTACACACCTTACTAATAACCTACAAACTTCTTTCAGAGAATTTAGCTACAGTATGCAGAGCAAATCCATACTTTTAAGCTTTGCAAAATGTAGCATGTCGAATTGAATTATGAGGCAACATTAGGTAAACTTGTTTTAAATTTACAAACAAAATATTATTCAAATATTTAAAACTAATTTATTACCAATGAGTAAGTAATTTAGCAAAACCAATAAATTTCTTTTTACCTTTTAAATAATTTTTTAAAACAGGATTATCTTCTAACCTTGACTGAAGAGCAACAAATTCACGGAATCGTCTTTTAATACATACGGTATGAGTTACGAAATGAGGAGTATCGGAAGAATTTCCAGTATCATGAAAGAGTGCTGAATACTGAAACAAGAAAAAAATGTCAACAAATAAAATTAATGATATTACTCAAAGTAAGAGCAAAACATAACAAAGTTACACTTACCTGAATACAATATAATGTAAATGGATTTGTACCCTCAATATTTTGTTGAAAAGCATCAGTAATTTTTACATCAGTGAATAAAGAAGGTATTTCAACAGCTTCTTCTGCTTGCTCTACATTGCAATTAGAATTATTTTCTGATTTAACAGCAACAAGCATCATGTTATTTCCTTTCTGTAATTTGATATTATAATCCTTTTCATTTAGTGCTCGCAACAGAGGCATTTGGCGAATGTAATCAGCACTTTTTGATCTTTTAATTATGGAAGTATCACATGATATGGGCAAACTTTCATTAGTGTCTGATTCTTTTAAATCAGAAAAATCAAGCTCAGATAGGTAACTATTGCTTGAAGATTTTATTCCAGTGGACAATAGGAGAGGAAAATCCCCAGATTCTGAATTATTAGACTGGTGATTGTTATCATCATTGCGAACTTGACTTGTAGAACATACAGAGGACATAAATAATCTATTTTCAGATGAGAGTGTCATATTTGTTTCTGATAAAGAATCATTGGATAAGCCTTCATTTGAAAGAACAATTTTCGGTTGCAATTTCACAGTTTCTACTACACTTTCCACAGAAGTCAATAATTTATCCTTATCTATTAATAAAATCTTCAAAATAAAAGAATTAATGTACAAAGGATGACATAAAACTCTTACTAATGGCTCTATTAATGTTTCAGTCAAAATTTCTACCACAATAGTATGTAGCAATGAGTTAGATTTACTTCGAAGGGAATTTTCCATATTGATTGGCCCATATTTATCCAATAAACCACTAACTAAACTTTGGAGATAGCACCATTCAGTTGAACTGTCTTTCATTGCCCAATGTTTAAACTGTAAAACAAAATAACTTATTATTGCTTAAGCAGAATACACGATATTATAAAAAATACTCTACAAATTTAATTAAAACAGTCTTAAAACTAAATGCATAATTTCAGTTTTGTATTAAATATTGTCTAAACTTTATGCTTTGAAAATTACCCATGAATAAAATATCACCCAGGATTTATAATTAGGTCATTTCATATAATTTCCAATGAATTTTAAAGTTAGAAGTGACTATTATTCAGATAAAACATATTAGTTGCTCATATTTAAAACTACAGATTCATTCATTGAAAGTTCACAAATCCTAGTTATAAAGTATTACTTTTATAAAGTATTACTTTGGCAAATATTCATTACCACTTGAGAATTAAATTCCTGCTTGACAATCTTTTCATAAAAATTCAAATAAATTTTCTGATTATAAAAAATGCAATATTTATAAAATAATTCAAATATAATACCACCAAACTAATAGTAAATTTGTTTAAAAATACTGTAAAGTTAAATAAGCTTTTTGCCTTTATTTGTGCATACTTTATTTACATATTTAGAAATTTGATTTTTTGGAAAACTGGACATTCATAGTATTTCGATCAAAGAATGATTGTGTAAGAAATAAAGCAAAATTACTGTGATTTCCTGCATATTTTGTGCAGCAGGATATTATCCACAAGGTCTTTTTTCTGAATAAAAAAATTATTGTATAATCTGCAGCAGCATATAATCCACTGCAATATTTTTTGGAAAATAATCCAAATATGTACTACTGATGTGGCATATCACATAAAATGAAAAATACAGAGCATAATTAAAAATGCATTAATTCCACAGAAATAAACATTTACTGTGAAATATGCCTAAGAGTAGAGAACTGTACAGTGGGTAAAATGCACCAAGTGTGCGATAAAGTGCCCCAAACTGGCTTAACAGTTCTGAATGTGTTTGCATGACGTGATTTTCGCTTTATGACATAAGGTTGATGTTGATGTATGATGTGGGCAAAATTTGTTTTGGGTGCAACCCTTGAAGCATTTAATGAGTAATTTTAATTGTTTACAATTTAAGAATTTGTTTCATCAATGTTCACGTTATTGGACTTCAAATTTTCGGAAGACACAGTTTATAATTTTTAAAATAATGTTTCAAATTTTTGAAAGCTATTTTGCTTGGAATTTTTTTAAAGTTATATTATTTCAAATGTTTGCTTGGTTGGCCAATAAAAGATTTGTATAAGGTACTAATCATATGCCTGGTCGGTTTGATTTATACATCCCAGAGTATGTATGGCGGAGAAACCATACAGAAAATACAGTAGAAGATTTTTTTGAAGTCCTTAAAAGCATTTATTCTTGACCGGGAGCAATTACTCTAAAAGCAATGAAGATTAATAGAGTTATTTTATTTTTCATTAAAATTTGATGCAAAGTTATTTCTCAGATATTCATTTCTAGTTTTTATAAAAATGTATGTTTACATAAGTACATTCTTAAGCTGCACAGCGAGTTTCACGTTAACACTAACGTGAAACTAGAGTGTGTCGTATTGAAACTTTAAGGTGGGCACTACTGCTCTGTATATTAAAATTTGAGTTTTCATAAAAATTGCAATTTGTTAACATTAGAAAATTGGCTTTATTGTATGGTTGTCACTGTAGTACGTAGCACTACATTGAAGTTTTTTTTAAGGTGGGCACTACTGCCCTGTATATTAAAATTCAAGTTTTAATAAAAAATGCAATTTGTAAATGTTAGAAATTTAGCTTTATTGCCTGGTTGTATCTGTAGTAGGTAGCGCTATACTGAAGTTTTTTTTTAAGGTGGGTGCCACTGCCCTGTATATAATAGTAACCTGGAGGTTGCAATCTGTAAAAGTATAGCAGTGCTGTTGACTGTTGAAAAGAGCAGAGGCTTAGAAACAGTTTATAATTTTTTTAAAAGTATAACATTCATTGAAATTATTATTTTAACAAGGCAAATATTATTATTATTATATAAAACTATTATTCAGAATTAGTTTTGATGCATTGAAGCCTCTTAAGATATAATTACTAATATAGAATATTCATCTTCATACACTGAATGAAGATAAAAGAAAATTCTCTTATCTGGCAAATATATTGTGTAGAATTTGGAGCCAAGTCACTGGACGTCTTAACATTGATAATTTAATTTTCAGTTACAGGAACACATCATAATTATAATGAGATTTCATACATGCGACATTCGAGCCATTCCACTAAGCTCTCATTCTAAACTTTACCAAAACATTATCAATTATAATTCACACTAAATAGCAATGAAACTTTTATATTATTATACCAGCATTCTATTAAATACTAAGATAATTTTTCATTGCTCATCCAAAAGGCATGCTGATGACTGTTCCATAAAAATTAAACACCTTTTACAGAACAGAATCAAACCATGGCGAAAAAAAAAACTTAAGTAAAACATGGGATTCTCCACCTGTAGAGAAGTTTGTCATCTGGGAGCAGTCCTTCCTCTTTATCCTAATTTGTCAAAGTGTGTTGCATGATACCCAATTCACAGGGACATGGTGGATGAAGAAATACTATGCTTTCCTTTTCAAAGACTCGCAATGCTGGCTGGGAAAGACTATTATTATGAATGTCGTGAGGAAAAAAAGGTTGTAATTGACAACAAAATTCAAACTTTAATGAAAAATGCAAGTTGTTAATGTTAGAAATTTAACTTTATTACCCGGTTGTCTCTAGCCCTTCACTGAATATTTTATAAGGTGTACGCCACTGCCTGGTAAATTGAAATTAGAGTTTTAATTAAAAATGAAATTTGTTAGTGTTATAAATTTAGTTTCATTGCCCGGTTGTATCTGTAGTAGGTAACACTATACTGAAGGTTTTTTTTTTTTTTTTTGGTTTTTTAATGTGAGTGCCTGTGCCCGGTTAATTAAATTATGAGTTTTAATAAAAAAAAATTTTTCTAGTTATTAGAATTTTCATTTTTCTGTAGTACGTAATTATAATGAAGTATTCAAAATTTTGATACTTGGAATTCGAAATAGCACACAATTCCAAAGTTGAAGTTCAAACACGATTGGCATTTAGTAAGCGGATATTATGTGTAGTGACATAATTTAGGATGGCAGTGCAGTGCTTGGTGTGAAAACTGGAAATCGTACCAAATGTATACAGTTCTGTCATTTTTTACAAGAAAAACATTTGACTGGATCCTATTTGGGAGTCTTCCTCATCACCATGTGCATTAAATTGAGATAACAATTAATTAATTGACAGGAGTGATAATCTTGAGAAGATTTTAGTAAACTTTATATTTTTTCAGTTTTCAATAACTTTTAAAATGAGTTTATAAACATTTTAAAAGTAAAATATATTTGTTTTAATGATTAAAGAAATAAATTATTTTTGAATTACACATTTGTTTTTCACTTTGAATTAGCAAATTTATCGCCATTTTATTTCCCTTCACAAGAATTTTCAGTTTAAAATCTGCAGTGAATTTAGACACTTTCACTTCCACACAATGATAAATGTACATTTTCAGAATAAAACAGCTCAGATCAAAAAATACGAAATGACTCTAGACAATAGCAAGTGTAATAGTGTTTTGAGGAACTGAACTCATTCTTGAATGTAGCTGGATAAAATTGAATATAGTTGAAATATGTTAGCAAGTCATAAAAGATGTCAGCGCACCATCTATTATTTATTTTACATTAACAGCATTTCTTTTAAAACTTTATTTCCTGATGGAAATTGTTTTTTATAAGATTATCTGCAGCAGCACATAATACACACAATTAAGTGTGAAACTTTAGCACAATACATGCAGATTATATACAAGAGAATTAGATACTTAATCTTATTAGGTTATAAGTTTACATGCATACATCGTATTAGATTTTAATTCAATTTTTACAACATTTATATATTTTTACTTAATTCATATTATTTGACTTCTTTAATATTAATGAAACGTTTATAAACTGATCTGAGATAAGGTATAAAATTAATGGCAAACCTTTGAAGTAATCTTTAAACTATTATTTATGGAATCAAATTTACTGTTACTCAAAATTATACAAATCAACAGTTTATATACCTTTAATTTTTATTTCAAAATGAAATTAGGAGAGATAAATTGATTTTATAATAAATAAATGTAATTTTCGCATTTGATTTCATACTGAAAAAATATTAACTTTTGTTCAAATGAAAATTCTACTGAAAATAATTTTAATTAAACATATTTTATTTATACAAAATAAAATATTTTATTTATACAAAATAAAAAAATCAGTCATTTTATTAATATTTTATTTTTCAATCTAATTTCTTATACATTAATTACATATTTATTTCCACAAAAAGCAGCCATAATTTAAACAAAAAAATATCAGTGCAAAATTAAATGCAGGTTTGCCTTATAAAAGGGATAATTATTATATATAAAATATAGTTTAATTGATAATATGAATGAATTTTGTTATTTATAATGGAACACAAGTAAAATATTTAGCTTTTCATTAAAAAACAACAGAACTGCGCAGTTTGGCCTGATTTTCAATTTTTACGCCAAGCTGGAATGCAATCTAGCCCAAATTTAAAACGGACAATAAAAACAAAATATAAATATTCTTATAAAAACTAGAGTTTCAAATTAATCTCTCAAAATTACCATACTAAATATATCTAAATACAAATACATTAAATATTTAAATATATTAAACAATACTTAAAAATATAACATAAAATATAACACACAGCAGCAATATTAATTAAATAGATAAACTCATCTAATCAGTGTTTGCAGAATCATCGGCACCAGTATGCCAAGATATTCTCAGAATGTTTGCATGGCCATATATATTCCACAAGGAATATAAAAATTCAAAATATTGAAAACAATATTTAGATAAACTCATTTTATAAACTTTCAAATAAATTTTACTTAAAAAATTTCAAAATTTCATTGCAAACTAACATTTAAAAGGTTACATTTAAAAGGTTAGATTTCAAAGTAAATTTCAAAACTTAATTATTAAATCATCCCCCTTAAAAGTTTAGACTGTAACAAAATAAAAACTAATTCCTAATAAAATGCATCAAGGGTTACTAACACACAAAACAAATTTCATGCAGGAACACGATGATGTTACATCATAAAACGAAAGTTATGTCATACAAATGCATTCCAATACAGTAAGCCCATTTGGCCTATTTTATTGCTCACACTGAACAATAGTCCTCAGATGTGTAAATAGAAACCTCCTAAAATAAACTGGAAAATCTTTGCAGTTTTCAAATAATACTTTGAAATGTTACTAAATGTCAATGGTCGAAATATATTACCAAAAAATGAAATATAGCAAAGCTATATATATGCAGAGATGCCAACCTCTGAGCATCCCAATCAGTACTAATCGGACATATTTTCAGTACTTTCAGTAACCTTTTCAAAAAATTTCAGTAACTTGTTCAGTAACATGTGGTTTACATTACGAATACACTTATGTGCATAAGATTAATACTTTTAAGGTAACCTATGTTAAAAAATAAAAGTAAAATGATCATCTAATCATAATAAATATAAAAAGAGATAATTAAGAAAGTAAACCATTCTTTTAAATTTAAATGCCTTACCTCAGAGATCCTTACAGCACAGATTTTTATACAATTACAGGAAAAAGTATACACTGATATTGAAAAGAAAATTTCTTTTTATTTAAAACTAACATAGCATACTGATCTGTTAACTGAGAATAAATAAATAAATGACATGATAAATAGAAATAAATGATAATCAATCACAAATTTGGTGTTATAGCTTTCTTAGCCATACTGATTTCTGTTTGAGAAAACTCTCTCTGATAACACAATTTTGAGTCTGAAATATTATTCATATTTTTCTTAATCCAATTTCAACATTAAATTAGTAATTTATTTGTAACCTTCACAAATTTTAATCACTATAGTACAATAATAATATAATCGTACATGACAAAAAAGGTATAAAGGAGAGTTTTCTCACAGGCACTATATAGACTATGCATTCCTATCCTCTGTATTCCTCTGCACTTGGATCCAACATCCACTTTAAAAGTGATTGGTTTGTCATTCAAGAATCACTTTGCACACAAGGACTAATTAGACAAATTTATATAGATTAAAGGCTAATCTTAATCACTGTAAAAATTTATGATCAAGATGGGATTCAAACCCAAAAATTGTTGAACTGAAAGCCAGAGTGCTAACCCTTTGGTTCAAAGAGAAAGAATCAAACCCACAAGTTTTAAAGGCAGAAGTGTTTAAGATTCATCTGCCAGCTTAGTGATAAAAATATGGAAAAATGTTATAAGCTAAAAAGGTGAGTAATCCTTTGAACCATAAGACTCAAAGAGCATACTGAGTTATTATTAGATGCTCAAATTTCTTTAGAATAAAAAATTTGATAGATTTATTATATATTTTGAGATTCTACATATTTTGTGACAAAAACACTTTATATTATTTTACAGCAGTTTTCACTTTAATAACTGAATGTTTAGTGTAATAATAACGAATATAAGATGTTGAGATAACTGTTAAAATTTGTACTAATCTAATGTGCCCATTTATAATATATATATGTATGTATATATATATGTATGTATGTATATGTATATATATATTATATATATACCAATTTTAAATAATACAATTTAAAAATCCAATTGAAAAACTTAAGTATACTGTAAAACATGGTCAAGTCCTATGAGGCAGTACAACGATAAAATGCTGAAGTTGGTTTACTGCATTAGAATGTTTACTTGTGTTTATATCATGTAATGTGATAGTGCAGATGTGAAAAATTTGTTTGGTGTGCTAGTAACCTTTGAAACATTTAGTTTTCATTTGATTATAATTTAAGCTTGTGAGGTAGTTGATTTTATATTTTGAAGTTTATTCTGATAGTTAAATTTGAATATAAGTTTGTTGTAATTTTTTTTTAAGTGTATTAAGTAAAATTTATTTTGAAAGATTATTTTAAATTTATAAAATCAATTTTTATTTAAAGTTCAGATGGTAATAAATGGAATTTTTTTAAAAATTCGCAAAGTAATAAGGTAAGTACTTTTACTTTGTTATTTAATTAAAATTGCTGTTGTATATAATATTTTATGTTTTATATTAAGTATAGTTCATAAATATTTGATAAATAAGTATTTAGATTTATTCAGAATGGTAACATTGATGAATTAGAAATTCAAGTTTTATAAAAAAAAAAATGTTTATGTTATTTATTTAGCTTTATTGCCTGGTATCCTGGGGCCTGAGCAGCTACCAGGCGCGTCGGTAGGCGGTGGATCACCGAACGTCCTGTAGAAATGACAGGATAGCCTTAAACATAGTATCAGAGGCCGCGAACCAGCTCCCGTAAACCCTGGTGTTATGCGATCCGTGCCTAGGGCTAATTGGCACCGCGGTATTGGTGTCTTAACGGAGCCTCTAGTTGCCTGGCAAACTTCTAGAGTAATTTGCCTTGCCCAGTAACTCAGGCAATGCTGGGTGGACTTATATTACCTGAGCTTATAAATTGTTATCTTGTGGCTGACACAAGAAATAACAAACCTTTCTGCATCTGCAGGTGATACCTCTGAAGTAGACCTTGCTGAAAAAGACAAGTGAACTCAGAGGCAGTCTTGTAAAGGGGCAGTAATGAATCCTTCACTTGAGGTAGAAATGACCTCCAAACCATCTTCTGGTGAAAGTCAGGAAGCTATCCCTAGTATGACTGACTCTCTGACCAGATGGGACTGTTTTAGCAAGACCCTATCTGCTGGAAATGTCATACACAAGAGGAAACGACAGAGCATATCATTTATGAATGCGAGGCTCTTGCCCTCCCAAGATTAATCTCTTTAGGCATCATCCATACTAGAGAGTTACACCTAGACTCCATTAAAGGGCTATAGGACTTTATTAATAAAGCGGGTGACCCGAGCAACTGGAACTAGGAAACATTGGGTTTGGAGTTAATGGTACAAAATGCTGATTAAAGCAGAGGTGCCCAATGACATACAAACCCAATTCTAAGAAGAAGAAGAAGATTGCCTGGTATACTCTGGGGTTAGATAATACTGCATTGAAGTTTATTTAAGATGCCCAATCAATTGAAATTTGAGTTATCATCAAAATACATCGTATTTACATTATAGATTTAGCATTATTGCCCTGTTTAATCTGGGGCTATACTGAACTACACTGAAGTTTTTTTAAGGTGGGCAACATTATTAAGTTAATTAAAATCCCAGTTTTTATTAAAAAATTTTTTGTTATGTTACTGATTAAGTTTTATTGTATGGTTGTCATCAACTGTATGTGATACCTAATTTATAGTTAATAGCATTTTATAATATATCCATAGTAAATAATTACAATGAAATATTCAAAAATTTGATATTGTAAATTTAATATAGCGTGAGATTGCAAAGTTTAGATTTGAGTGTGATCAGGATTTGAAAACCAGATATAGTGCATAGGGGCTTAATTTAAGTTGGCAAGATAACTGCACGGTGCTTGGCATGAGAACTGGAAATCATGCCAAACATGTGCAGGCTTGTAAGATTTTACCTAAAACATACATTAATTTCTGATAAATTTACCTCCAAATTTAAAATTAACATGTTATTATCCAGTTCATTACATTACTATCAAGACTCAATTTACAGATTTTTTTTAAAACTAAACTTAGAAATCCAATATCTTAGATTGAATGGGGATGTATTGTATTTTACACAAACAACTATTATAATTGTTTATCATAATATATTTATAGCCTTCTATTATAAGAACAATGAAAAACCCTATCATTTATTTATCTAAAGTGGAGCACTTTTTTTGGATGCTACTTATTAATATGTGTTACTAAAACTACAATCATTTATTTATTGACATGTAAATGTAAATTAAACAGTACATGTAAAAAATTCCACTCTAACCAGGAAAATTAACAATAATTCTACCAAATTAATATCAAATAGTTCCATAATGTTTTGGCTTTCTAAAGTTCATATTTAACAAAATTGTAAAGAATTAAATTTAAAAAAAATAAGAATCTGTAATTATGTTTTAAAACACTTGAATAAAATATTTTGGCAGTTTATTTACAAAACATACTAAACATAAAGGTACTAAATTCATCATTTTACCAATAAAACGGCTATTTAAATGAAAAATCTAAAAATAAATAATGCTGACATTTAAAACAATCCTATTTTTTGCCTGCAGTATATAGATCACAAATGTTTATATATTTCTGTTATCAAAGCAAAGAAATAACAACTGAAACTGAAGTCTTGTTAACTGAAACTGAAATGATTTATCAATGTAACAACCACATGTTTGGTATATTGTTTTCTATTGTTGATAAAAAGTCAAGTTTAATGGCACAATTATTTTTCCTGATGGATTGAATTTTACACAAGCACCATTAACAAATAAGTAAAATATACAATAAGATAATGATGGACCCTGAAAATAAGCATACCAATTTAAAATGGGACTAACACAAGAAAATTTGGTAAATTCAAATTGTTAACAGCAGTAAATATTTCTAACTCAAAAAAATTCTAGCAAACACGAAAAAGTAGTTACAGAAATCAATACAGTAATAGTATTAACATATACTTATCTCAGAATGGATTTTAATAAAAATAATTTTAGTTCCATGAATTTCAAAAAGAATTACAAATACATCAGTTTTCCTGACCAATTTTATAGGCATACATTATAATTTTTTAAACAGCTATAAATAATAACATTCTGAAAGAATTACATGACATACGTTGCATTTATTTACAATATTGAATTATTCAAAGAATTTGAAACCTGTTATTTCCCACCTGTTTATTCCCCCTTTTTAACTTTTTATTTATATATATTGTCAATCTTTAAAAATGGAATATCAATCAATAATTTCTGTGAAGTGTTCCATTATTTATTGAAAAATAATTTGTTATTTACAATTGACCCCGCGATAGTATATAAAATTTACTGTAAAATAAAACTTACTTGAAAATTCTCCCACTGGAAGCTTTCTGAAAACTTCATAGTTTCAATAAAGTGTGAAAAAAAATGAAAATACAGCTGTAAGATGGCATACGCAAATTTCCTTTTTTCAACTTCTGTAATACTATAGCATAATCGGAGAAGAGCTTCTTGAATAGAACTATTTAAAACGATATCGAACTCATTATTATCAGTAATTTTATTATACCACGAACAAATATAAAACTTCGATATGTTGTGAGCTAATGTATTTATTTCGTTCTCTAATGTGAGGGCATCCCCACAAATTTGAATAACCGGCTGTGAGGAACTGGGATTAGAAAACTTAGATGATGAAAACAGTTGTCGAAAAAAACTATGAAATCGTTTACTATATTTATAACAGATTTTAATTCCAGTCCATATTTTCATCAACACGTATCTTATAACGCGTTGGTCTGCGGTATGAGAATAATAATAACCGGAACAGAATACCAAAAATATGCATAACGAAAATAAAATTAAATTACTACAATTAGAAATCAGCAAAAGAGCTAAAAATGACAAAACACATATTATCAGTTCAATAATCATCACATTGCACGGTCTTCTATAAAGATAAGCTTAACATACAAATTATTAAATAGATTACAAGAATATGATATTATTTAACTTTATAATTTAATAATGTAAGAATCCAATGCCATCGAGATACAATACAGATGAACATTTTCAATCCTAAATGTTTTGATCACCTATACACAAAACATGTTCCTTTCCTCATTTAGAACAGAACGAAACGAACAGAGAACGAATCAGATCGAAAACATTTCACTTATTTCAATTCAGTTTGCTTTCGAAACCACAAATTATATACAAAAATTGTAATAAACAATTTATTTTTAATATAAGCAATTTCATGTTTATGAGGTGATTCTAAAATGTATTTATTTCAAATTAGTAATATAATTTTAAAATGCCATAAGTGAACCTTATAACATAATTGATTAAAGAAAAAGTGGTACACAGTTTTTGTTCCCTGATTTTATACAAATCTGTTGATTTGTGCATATATGAATTAGTTAGAAGCGTCTAGACCTAGTTTTTTTATTTTATTTTAAAGCCAGAAACTTTCAATATGCGGCTGACTGGAATGTAAATATCTAAATACTGAAAATATAAAAAATTTATTCTGGGATTTAAATGTAATGTAAACTGGATATATATCTGCACTTATTAATTCAAGTGAAAAATGCATAATTGAAAATTAAAACTAAGTTTCCTAGGACAATATTTCAAAAACATCAGATTTTATCTCAAAATTTATAAAAGAATATTGTATGAAATAAATTTGACAAATATGTCAACATATTTAAAGCAAAGTGGTTGCCGGCAGGCAGTTTTCAGGTCCCTGAATCTGGCGATCCTCTAGTAGGGATGGGAAGAAATACTTGTAACAAGTATTTTGTAATCAGTATTTGAATGTAACAACCGGTAATCAGTACTTTTTCTTCCAAATACTCAGTACTTCCAGTAACAAAGTCAGCGCGAGTTCGAGTATCCTCAGACAGTTGCAGGTACAATGTACTTGACCAGTTTCTAAGACAGAGCGAGTACGTGAGTACGTGCCTGTTACAAAGTAATCAGCGAGTACGTGAGTACGTACTTGTTACAAAGTAATCAACGAGTACGTGAGTACGTGCTTGTTACAAAGTAACAAGCAAGTACGTGAGTACGTGGTTGTTACAAAGTAATAAGCAAGTACGTGAGTACGTGGTTGTTAAAAAGTAATAAGTGTACTTGATTGAATGTAACAAGTACAGAAGAGCCAATGACAGAGCGAGTAAAAGTAACAATGTCATCGATATATCGATACAGATACGATACGGACGAATTAGGAGATTGTGTCAGGATTTGGGAAATCTCTTCCCATGATAGGAAGGGTGGGAAGGAGAAGAGAAATGAGATGCTGGCTAAACTGGAAAATTAAAAATTGATTCTTGTGAGTTAGAAAATCTCTTTGGGCTGAAGCAACGTCCCCTAGAGATGCACAAGCGTCTAGTGACAAAGTTAGCGTTGAGCGATACATATACAAACGAATCATTCAACGCATGCGCAGTTAGGTAAAACGTTCAGACATTTTGCGCATGTCCAGAGCTCTATGGATTTCAGCGCCATTATTTGTGTTTATACTTTTGACTTGATTTCATTTGTTAAATCTTGCTGTGAAATGTCTTACGAATCCTCTGTGATTCTTAAAGTACTCTAAGTGCTTTTTCTGATGATGAATCAGGCGATGTTGGAATAGAATCAAATTTTCATTTAGAAAACATTGAGATAGACACCACATGTTTAGCAAGTACATCCAAAGCTATTGATGGAATATTCGAAAATATTTCCAGAGACAGTAATATTGAAGCTCAAATATTATTTGCGAAGTCTGTAATATTGGTTCAAAATGAAGAAATATTTAAAAGAACACATGAAAAGGAAGCACAATCAGGTTGTCTATGAAAAAGCTGTGCATAAGTGTCCAGAATGCAAAGCTAATATAGCTAAAAGATCTATAGAAGAACATTTGAAAGATCATAATATTAACTTAACTGAAGAAATTTTAAAATTCAAATCAATTGAAGAATTTGAATTGTGGAAGAGAAACATAGAAGAGTCTACAAAAACAAGATTTCGTCATTTATGGTCTAATAATTCTGCTGATAAAAAACTGTGAACTTTATCTGCCATCGTTCAGGTAACTTCATTTCTAAAAGTAAAGGACTAAGTCTTTTGAAATTACAAGGTAGTAATAAAATTAATTGTTATTGCCCAGCTTCAATAGATGCAAATTTTAATGATGAAGGAACATGCTGTATAAAATACATTTCAACTCATCTTGGACACCAAAATGATCTTGGTCACTTGACTTTGACCAAAATTGAACGAGAATAAATAGCATCCAAGATTGCTGCTAAAATACCTTTCGACAGCATTTTAGATGAGATCAGAAATTCTGTGACTGGCGTAGATCTTGAAAGATTACACCTGACTACCAAAAAAGATCTGCATAACATTGAGAACTCTTTCAATTTCCATTCAGAGGCTATTAAGCATAAAAATGACAGTATTAGCATTGAAGCTTGGGTGCAGCAAATGAAAACAGAAAATGACTGCATCTTATTTTACAAAGCTCAGGGAATTGAGGATGATACATATAAAACATTAAAAAAAGAAGACTTTGTGTTAATGATTAAGAATGATGCTCAGAAAAACATATATTAGAAATTTTCTTCTGACTGTATATGTGTTGATGGAACACATGGTTTAAACAGCTATGGATTTGAATTATTTACAGTTTTAATAATTGATGATATGAGACAAGGTGTTCCATGTGCTTTTCTGATATCCAACAGGAGTGATCAGATTATGATGTCATTGTTCTTCTCATTGATTAAAGAGAAATGTGGCAGTTGCTCCCCTAAAGTTTTTATGAGCGATATGGTAGATTCCTTTTTTAATGCGTGGGTTCAAGAAATGGGTTACCCTTAAAATCGTCTTTATTGCTCTTGTCATGTAGATAGGGCATGGAGAAAAAATTTTAAAAAAATAAACGACACAGAAAAACAAATTCAAACATACAAAATTATTCGCATGTTAATGCAAGAGTCAGACTCAACAGCTTTCTCTATAATGTTGGAAGAAGCATTAAAGCTGTTGAGAATGAATCCTGATACTGTGGAATTTTGTAAATAGTTTGAAATGTTTTATGCTTGCAAACCATCTGTTTGGGCATATTGTTATCGACGACATTGTGGTTTAAACACTAATATGCACATTGAATGGATGCATAGAACCATTAAATATATCTATTTCAATGGCAAAAATGTCAAGCGATTAGATAAAGCCGTTCATGCAATCATGAGATTTGTTAGAGACAAACTCTTTGATAGACTCGTTATGCTTAATAAGGGCAAAATAACGAGAAAATCAGAGATTTAAGAAAACGGCATAAACTTTCCACTACAATGAACCGTGAAATCAATAAGGTAGAAGATAATTGGATTGTGCCCTCTTCAAATGGTGATTATTACATTGTTGAGGAAAATATAAAAGATTGTTCATGCCAAATTGTATGCACAGAATGTAACTGCTGCATACATAGATACAAGTGCAGCTGTTTACACAGTTGTATTAAATGGAATATGTGCAAACACATTCATTTGGTATGTCTAAAATCAAAAGAAGAACCACCTTCACATAATGAAATGAAAGAATTGTGCATTGATGAATCAATTAATGAAACTAAAACTATAATGGAAACTTTCTCCAAATCACACCTAAAACATCCTATTTCTGTAGAAGACCGGTTAGAATCTGTAAAAGAACAGTATCTGCATTTGTTATCATCGGTAAAATGCTTAGAAGAAATTGAAGTGTTAGAAAAAAATTTAAAATATTTAAAGCCATCTTTGCAAGCAGTGAAAAATTCTCAAGTGCAGGCGAAGTTATCAATTTGTAATGTTCCAACCAATAAAAACATTACCCCTCAAAGATCCTTCAAACCAATAAAAAGGCATAAAAAGTCCTCACATTTACAAAAGCCTACTGAACAAGAGTGTCAAAAATCAGAATTAGCATTAATTTTAAATCAAAAAGGAGAAAATTTAAAATAATATAACTTTAAAATTGTTTGTAAACTTTATTATAAATACAACTTTTAATGTTCAACAATTTAATATCACTTAATCTGCCTATAATACCAGATATATAATCATTGTTTGATTTGTTTTTATACACGAAAATAAACATATTTATAACTTTAAATTTGGGGAGTAACTTCATTTAAATTATATAGGATTATGAAAAAATTATAAAAATATGTTTGAATTTTATATATATTGTAGAATATAATACACAAACGAAGGCTATGTAGTAAATATGGTTCCATAAAATATTCAGTGGAACTAAAATGTAATAAAATTCTTACTTTAATAAATGTGGAAAGCATGTAATCTTTAATTATTCAACAATGATTTTAAGCAAGTTTTTTTTTAATTTAGAAAAGTTGTTGTGGTAAAAGATTACTCACTCAGTACCTGCTGTTATTTAAAAAAAAGTTTTTTTTTCTCATCAATGTTTAAAATATTGAGCCTGATAAGGAAGAATAACTTTAATTTGCTATTAAAAGTAATATAAATTCAGTTGGGTGATTTTTCCTCAAAAGCAAAATTGTAAAATATTTAAGTTATATCTGTATTTAGAATGTGATATAATTTATTTCTTCTGATCACAAAATATCAAAGATTTTTCAAAACACTATTTTATTCGTTTGAAAGACTATTTAATATCAACTTATAAAAAAGTTTTTTTTTTTTCAGATTTAAAGGTAAAGATATTTTATTTCAGATCAAACGATGATCATATAAAAACACATTGTCCAATTAAAGAATATCTATAACAAAAAAAGGTTGTGAAATATATATTTGTTAATATTTAAAGTAAATAGTCCTGATGAAGTTAACATAAAACTGATACATTTCAAAATGCAAATCAAATAAAATGATAAAGTGCACAAGTAAATAAATTTACAATGCTTTTCAGAAATTGAGTTATGAATATGCAGCAGGACTCCATTTACAAGCTGTAATTTCTGTTTCAGACAGAAGATATTTACAAAATTTTGTTTACTTATTATATAGAGGGATCTTATTTTGTTAATACATATAAAATATTTGATTGAAAGGTAATCAAATTTTGACAAAATTTTATTACTTTTTATGTATTACTAATATAAATAAATTTTTATTCTGTTTGTTTGGAATTGAATTGAGAAGGGCAGCAGAATGAAACTTAGCAGCTTGTTGGTCTCCGATTTAAAAACTTCGTTTAACATCAAAATTTTGATAACATTATTACTTAATTTAAACTACAATTAAAACTGATTTAAATTCTGTAAAAGTACTAATGCGATGATGCAAATTACTTAAACAATGAAACAATCTGTTTTGAAACTCCTTCCGTTTCAATTAGGAAAGATGTAAGTCTTTTCCCCTCCTTTTTCAATTGTCATCTATATGTTAGTGCTAAGAATAGAAAAAAATATTTAAGACAAAGAATTTTAATTTTGAAAAACAGTTGCAAATAACATATTAGTGTTTTTGCTTATGCTTTTCCCTATACACTTAAGTGTATCCTTCATGTGCAAGAAATTACCATTAAGCGTCAAACTAACCAAATCTAATCTACTACCTAAAGGAAACACCTAGGAAAGAGTTTCACACCTCCTTGGATTTATATATCAGTGAACTATACAAAAGATTTTATTTCATTGTCCAAAACTTTTTGAACAAAGCTAAATAAATATTTTTATTTTTTCTAAATTGTAATTTTTTTTAAAAGTCATATACACATTTTCTACTGGAATCTGTATAGCCCTTAATAATATAAAAAAGAAATATTACTGCAGAGAAAGGATAACATCATTGATTTAAATATGTGCTTCTTTTATTTTTGTAAATAGATTATCTAAAATAATTAAAAATTAACTTCATAATTCCAAATGTTAGCACAATTAATATTTGCAAACATTAAAATAGATTTTTTCATGTATATATGAGACAGTATATATAAGTATGTGTGTGTGTTTATTATTACTAAAATTACTGTCTAGCACCACTTTTATAGGAATACTACTCGTTTGGCACCAACAAAACTTTCAATATCACATTATTTATTAAAAGTACAAAAAATATAAATCTAACAATCTTTCATTGTGGAAAATTATAAAATAATTTTTTCTGTTTCGGGGATTTAAAGATGATGATGGATTACTTGATTTGAATACTGCCAAATAATAAAATATCAAGGGAGAAGAATCTTTCACAATGACATACACTGAAGTGAAAAATGAAGAAGCTGTCTTTTAATGCTATGCAAATATTAAGTCTTATACACAGAGGACTTCACTTAACCATAATGGGAACCAAGACAAAAGTTTCTTTGGGGCCCTCCTTTGCTTCACAACAACAATCTTTTTATTTGATTAAGCAAATGGTTAGATTTGATTAATATTACAAAATAAACTTTGATTTGAGTGCCCAGGATGACTGCATCATATGCCCTTGCCTTACTCAGGCTCTTTTTACATAGCATTGTATAAAAAAAGAAGAAGAAACTAACCATAGTCAATGCCATCATTCAGCTAAAACATTACGTATTGGCATTCCAAAAAAAGTAAAATCATTTACTTTATTTATTGAACGAATTACTAATGAATTAACTATTACTGTCTTAAAGTGCATCAGAGGAGCCACAAGTATAAAAGCAAACCTTTATGTGGGAAGATTTATACAATCATAAGGTTGTGATGCTGTATCAAATGACTAATTAAAGATGAACACAGCATTGATTACAAAGATTTCTTCTTCTTCTTAGAATTGGGTTTGTATGTCATTTGGGCACCTCTGCTTTTATCAGCATTTTGTACCATTAACTCGAAACTCAATGTTTCCTAGTTCCAGTTGCTCGGGTCACCCACTTTATTAATAAAGTCCGATAACCCTTTAATGGAGTCTAGGTGTAACTCTCTAGTATGGATGATACCTAAAGAAGTCAATCTAGGGAGGGCAAGAGCCTCACATTCGTAAATGATATGCTTGGCCGTTTCCTCTTGCATATGACATTTCCAGCAGATAGGGTCTTGCTGAAACAGTCCCATCTGGTCAGAGAGTCAGTCATACTAGGGATAGCTTCCTGACTTTCACCAGAAGATGGTTTGGAGGTCATTTCTACCTCAAGTAAAGGATTCATTGCTGCCCCTTTACAAGATTGCCTCTGAGTTCCCTTGTCTTTTTCAGGAAGGTCTACTTCAGAGTATTTAGTTAATACTAAGAGAACATAATCTTTATGCCAGCCACATAATCAGTGAATAACATATTACAATATATTTTTAAAGTTCCATCACAATTAATTTTTCATATAAAATTATTGGTGTTTCAATCTAATTAAATCTGCAATCAAACCCACTATTTTTTACTGCATATAAATTATTTTAATTTTTGGCAAATTATCATATCGAAAAAGTATGTATGACTAATTTTCTGTTATCTCTTCAAAAAAGTTGTATTAATAGAAAGGTAGTCACATAGTTTTTCTAGAAGCATTCTCTTAATGAAACAAAATACACATTCTATCAAAAATTTAGGTTTTCCAAACCTCAAAATTTTTATTTTCCTCCTTAACTAATTTGTAGTTTTCTTTTATATTACCTTACCTAGATAGCTAATATATTTTGTTTTAAGTTACCACATCATAATTCAGCATTTAGTCATTTACATATAAAATTTTCTCTTAAATACAGTTCACTTTAAAATTTGTTGACTGTTTTATCCACTGTTTACATCTGAATGTTAGCATTACTAATTAATTTCTTCTATGATTTTTATCATTATATAAATAATAGAGAGTATATTCATGAGAGAATGTTACTTTTTTTGAGGCAAAGCCAAAAAAAATTATCATTAAAGTATTTTAAAATAATTCATATAAATCACATCTCATTACTATTTCAAAGTATTTCCATACATAATAGAAATAAAAATTCACATCTTAAAAAAAATTGAAAGCATCTTTTATTAATTAATTAATAGCTCATAAAATTCTACATGATGTGAATTTATTTACTTATATTGTTTTATTTATTTACTTATATTACTTACACTGATTAATATTTCAGCTATAAATAAACACATCCACTGTCGCTTTTCCTAAAACATTAGCGCATGTTTTAGTATAATAGTTTGATACTCCGTAAAGCTCTGGACATGCGCAAAATGTCTGAACGTTTTACCTAACTGCGCATGCGTTGAATGATTCGTTTGTATATGTATCGCTCAACGCTAACTTTGTCACTAGACGCTTCATAGAGATGCATGTATTTTAGGAGAGGTTGTTGGCTGGAGAGGGTACATAATGAATTTCTATTGCGAAATGAAGAAAAAAAGCAAGTTCATTTGTTTCGTGCGTTTTTGTTAATAAAATAAATGAATTGGGAAAGTCAATAATCGTAGCACACTTATTTAATGGTTATACTTCTGTTTTAAAAATGTCACATTTTAATACAAGAAAAAAGCCTGATATTCTTGTTATATATTATTCCATATTTATTGACTTATTTTTCTTATTATTTTTTTAACTTTTAGTTAATTTTAATTAAATTTGTTAAATCTGATCATTGTTTCCAAAATTACTCTATTGGCTTGAACAAAAAGTGAATGGAATTTTTTTTTACTATATTTTAGTTTTAAAGATAATTTTTAAAAAAATATTTCTAAAAGTAATTAAATATTTTTTACTTTAACAATTTTTTTCTCTTCAAAAATATTTTTACCATTAAAAATTAGGTAGTTATATAATCACATAAATTGCTGTTCTGAAAATGAGAAAACAAAATTAGGGGAAATTGTTCACGTAATAACTTGCATATTTTCAATTCGTATTTAAAATTTAAAATGGTATGATTTTCGGAAACAGGAAAAGATATTTGAAAATAATTAATAACACTGAATTCTGAAAATTTTCTAGAACTTTTTGTATTTCAAATATAGAATTTTACTCTTTAATGTAAGTACCTGTTAAAAAATAAAAAACATTCGCTCATTATTCATAATGAGCTGCATTTAAGCAAATTAATTAAGATGTGTTATATTAAGTAGTTTTATAGTAAAATTAAATTTCGTTTAGAGTTTTAATCAGAAAATACGTATTTCTAGCTTATCTCAAAATAATATAACTGGGATTCAAGCATCTAAATTAAAATGTACGCCAGCACATTAGATTGAGAAAAATTACCTTTATTTTTATTAAACCTAGTTTTCAGTTCAGATTTATGTCGGTAAATTCAGTTTAAATCGTAAAAAAAAAATTACTTTTTGCATAAATTTCTGCACAAAATATAATATAATTCTATTTAAATAAATGAACCGAAATTTATCACAACATAATTTAAAAAATCATAAGAATGAGAATATTGCCTAATATGCTACAATTTTTCTTGAAAATGTGCCAGTGATATATTTATATATCTTGAAACTACGTAACGTAAACTCTGCACCCATTTAAATGACATAAAGCAAACATTTGAATATGTATGTAATGTAATATAATTTAAAGATTTGAAAAAAAAAATTACGAGATATTTGAAGGAATTTATGATAAATCAATTTCCAGATAAACTTTGTTCATAACATTGAATATTCAAAATATTATAAGATTAAAATTTGCATGATTGCAAATCCTAGGATTTTGTTTACCAAAGTTATTGTAAAATGGGGGAGAAAAAAAAGTAAACTGTTTTACATCAAGTTATATTGAAATACTTACAGTTTTGGTTTATATTACAGATCTTGATAAAAATGTTTTTATAAAACTTCCTTAAAAATTACACTTTATTTCTTTATATTCTTATAGAATCGTTACTCAAAAAACTGTAAACATTAAAATATCAAGAAACATATTTTATATAATAATTTTAAACATATGAAAAATATGCAATATGTTTTAATATAATATTAATTTCAGTTTAAAATATAGTATGAAATTCCAGATAAAGTTCTAAGATATAAATGCACATTAGAGGATAGCAAATAAAACTATCTTATTTCCAAGTATATTACACAAAAAATATTATTGAATTTAAAAAAATAAATTTTAACTATATTGATTTTGAAACCTCTTAAACTAATATCATAATAAATCGTAAATGAGAAAACTGCGAATCTTACTTATTATGTTTGATTAAAAAAAAAAAAAAAAAAAAAAAAAAGAACGAGGCAAATTTAGTGAAAATTGATAGTTTTCGTTAAATTTAGGTAGAACTATTTCAATTTTCCCACCAGTGTATGGTCTCTCGTTTTCGGGAAAGAAACACGATGTAAATAACATTATCTATTTTTCGGTCATATAATTCCCCTTCTAACGTGGGGTGTCAGTCTACTACTGGTCATAAATTTTGAACCATGAGCTTTTTAATGAGGATCTCATTCTTGATGCTTTTTTACGATCGGGGACTCCTTCCGCGCCATATTGAAAACGAGCGGTAATGTTAAGTCTATGGAGAAATTGAAATACATATTTCTCAAGTTCTATTATAGCTAGACCTTCACTTTTTGTAGGTTTTTCTAATGCACAAAAATAATAATTTATTTTGTTTTGAAATTTATTTTTAAAATTATTTTAACTATTCTTAAATTGGCTCAATAATTTGATAATATGCTTAAAACATTAATAACTTAAAAAAGGTAAAAAATTTAGAAATTTTAAAAACAGACTTAATATGTACATATATTTATAAATCCCAACAAATTTTTTTTTTTACTTTATCTACGATAGAATTTTTTTATTTGTCCGCATAAAGCTTAGAATTTTTCGCAAAAATTAGCAACGCCCACATGGTGGATGAATACTTGGTTGTTTGAATAATAAATCCAATCAATTGCATGCTTTAGTCAACAAACTCCTCCTCACACACTAAAATTTGAAGTTTGGTTTTTCGCAGTTCTCTTAGGAGATAATTTGTGTGTTCCCTTCCCTCATCCCCAGGAAAAGCTGCGGGTGTTCCTAGTATCCGGTATCTTCCTGTAAAAATATGCTTCTAAATTGGCGCGAGAAGGGACATTTCTTTCCTCTTTACGACATACGAGGGGCTCTGATGATTTCCCTGTGACAAATCTTCATCTTTCCAGAGCGGTCCTGCAATAATTTTCCCGAAAAATGATGGGCTTATGGACATTATATACATTGACTATAAACAGCTAAATCTATTGAAAAAATATAAAATTTATACAGTTCTCATGTAGTGTACTTTTTTAATTCTTTATTTATATTTTTGATGCAATTTTTCAAGAAGTATATCTACATGATATGATATTGCAATACATATCTATAGACATTGCAAAATTCATCAATTCCATATTTTTTAATCTTTATTTTATAAGAACTTCTTAAAGTTTGTTGTTTTTCTTAATTTTATATTTGATTCTAAGTTTATTGCTTACTGATTTTGGATGCAGAATTAACTTGAACATTTCAACAAAACCTACGAAATATTTATTTATCCATGAAAAATATAAAAATTGTTTATTATTAAATATAAAAATAAATAATATTATATATATATATATATATATATATATATATATATATATATATATATATATAGTGTGTGTGTGTGTGTGTGTGTGTGTGTGTGTGTGTGTGTGTGTGTGTGTGTGTATATTTCTTTTGATTTTGAGGTTATTTCTTCTAAGTTCGAATTCTTGGTAAGTAAAAGCATTCTTTTCTGATTCGGAATACGTATGTTTCGATGATGTTTGGGATAATAATAAATATGTTCATAGGCCTTACACAATTCAAAATTTTAGGAAGAATATCCCACTTATTAGTTATTATGAAACTTGTAAAGTGTAGAAAATTGGGATACACTCTTGAACAAATATGTTATAGAACATTCTCAGAGTATAGTAAATGTCACTTTTATTAATTCAAATATGACATCAATGCACTAAAATCAAATCTTTCAAAATATATTCTAGCATTTAAAAAATGCATGTTGTGAGTCATGGCATGCAGTTTTAGAATTCTAAAAACTAAAAATTTGACATGCGTTACATATAATACATTTGTAAAATTGTATCCTCCTTTTTTATTTTCTCTCTCTGTAGATATAAATTTCCTACGAATTTTATATTACTGATATTGAATGGTTCGGTGGATATTACGCATTGAATCGATATGACAATCAGGAAGATTTATTTAAAAAAAAGCTTTAAATGAGACTTTTGGAAAGTCAAGTATTTTTTGAAATCTCTATATTCAATTATTACTTGCATATAGAATTCCAGATGTTGGGGGAAAGATTGGATACAAATTGTAAGACCTTGTAGGGGCTGGGGAGATCTTGGACCTACATGTGGTTGCCCGGAACACAACACTTCCGCCCTGGCTACATTCAAATTTTATGACTTTCGGACATAAAAAGTCGAAATCTCTCACCACTGCCAGAAGGAAACTTGATCGGTAGAAAATGGTTCCTCGAAAGGGGGAAGAAATGTTGTGGTTTTGTGCCAGTTAGATTGGCAACATGGGGTGTGCTGCTACCATGGGAGAAGAAATCTATCACGTGCTGTCCGAAAGACTCGTCCTGAAACACTCATAAAAGTCTTCCACATGAGCTTTTCTTATTGCCTTGTACATTTTATTTACAGCAATTGTAAATAGCCCTAGTAGCAATTCAACACTGGGGTGGTGATTGGGTTAACGACTTGAATCGATAGAAACTCAGCGGCCCCTGTGCGGCAAAAGTGCATGGAACAGTGGACCTTTTGTCACCTCGGCCAGAGAGCGGCTGCGGTGTCGCCGCCCGTTCAGTTGAAGTGCACGGTGTGATGAGTTTATAGCGTATGGCCCGATGATTTTTTTAAAAATTCGATGAAAAGGGAGTGAGGGCATCGATGATATTTGCCATTCAATTTTGTATTCTACTCGTGTACCTATGCTGTTTTCCGGTTTAAATATAAAAAATACACTATCGTTAAAAATAATTTAACAATAGTGTATTTTTGATAAGCCTGACAATATTTAGGAAAACTTAGTTTAAATATTAATATATTTATAAGTGTTTTAAGTGATAAAAATATTTGTGTTAAAGGATTTTTTAATACTTATAAATAAATTGAAAATGTAATAATTTATATAGTATAATTTATATGTAAGTGAAATTAATATGAAATGTATTTTACCCAATATCTAATATTTTTTCATTATAGGACATTTCAGTATTTTCAAGTTTTCATTGCAGGACACAAAATTAACTTTCAATAATTTCAGTTTTATAGATTTGCTTTAATTTTTTTCACTGATATGAAAAATCAAATAAATGACAATATTAAGATTTTTTTTAAATAATTCCCAGTTTTAGAAAAAATAAATTAGCAGGTTGATTTTCCTAATGTTTTCTTAACAAGTTTTACACTGGAAATTTAATTGCAAAAATCTAAATTTTTTTATTGCTTTTATTAGATATATATTTTAACATGTGTGCATAGATTGTTTTAGAAATTAATATCATACAAATTCAATTAGTTTTAATATATTTGTAAAAATAGGTATAAATTATTCTCAACTAGATACATTTGATAAATTTAAAATAAAACATTGATTCTATATTTTAATATAGAACAGACAACTTTGATTCTATGGTCTTAGCTTAATGTTTTATATATATATATTGATATTTTCTATTAATAGTTGAAAAATTGACTTAAATATGAATATTCTAGAACATTTCTAAAAGCAATATTTGCAGAGCTAAAAGTGATAAAAGAAATGAGTTACAAATTTTTGGTAAACAAACAAGTGTATTAAATACATTATTGTAATAAAATTAAAAATTCAGTTATATATTCAAATAAAGTGTCCCTATTTTACGGCATTTTTGATTTTAATATTTGTTAAACTATCTACTTCAATATTTATGAATTTATTCACAAAAACAAAATGTTCACAAAAGATAAATCTTTATTATTTTTATAACATATTAACATTAGACTGGGCTTTTTCCAAAGCCCATTTCAAGCGCCCCCCCCCCATCTCTATCAGGAGCACGTATCAGCCATTTCTTGATGTCCTGCTGTACATCCATATCTGTTATACGGCTGTCATGGTGGCAAGTAGAAGCTACAAATAAACAAATTTTACTCATATAAATGTTAAATAAAGTAACATCAGAAACAAAGTAAGGTTAACATTTTTATAATTGATATTATTAACATTACATGGAAATATCACAAAAATTAAATTTTAAGTTGTTAAAATATTAAAATTAAGATTTAAATTTAGGGAAAAAATAAATTTATTAAATTTAATTTATGTACTATAATCAACATTTTGATCCAATGGTAAACTTGGCATTTAAAAAATGCAAAAGTAATCCATAAATGAAAATAGAAAATAACAATTTTTCCCAATTTTAAGTTACAAACACAATATAAATTTAAATTACATACGTTAAACCTAGAATAATGAAAATATGCAATTAAAATTATTTCAGAAACATGAAATATTATGTTCTTATGATTTGTTACAGTGATTATGATTTAGAAATATTTTGATTAAATTCAATTCATAAACTTTTACATTCGAATTTAATGTTTTCATATTGCACTATATTACTTTTAAAATTTATTTCTACAAGCAGTTAGCTTTAGAAAGTTTAAAAACAAAATGCTAACCTGTTATCAAATTCATAACATTCTGAAGGGTGGAAAAGGGATGCTTTACACCTCTACTGCCCTTCCAGTTGTATTGTTTTGGCAGCTTGTTTGTCATCAGTTCCATCAGAATTCTTTTGATAACATCACTGGAACTTGTTCCACCTTTATTAGTCAAAATAGTCATCTGAAAATAATAACAAAATATCAGAAAAATAAATTCAAATGAAGTTCCAGTTTCCAAATCCATGTTAATGCTAATTTACCTGTCAAATATTTTTATATAGAAACTTAATGTTTTTAAACTTTATTTTTTTGTATTTCAATTGGTTTAAATTGCTAGGAAATTTAAATTATGTTGAAAAAAATTCCAGAAAAATTTAAAGCCAAATCAGCTTTCTGGAATTTTTTCTAAAAAACATATCACAGTAAAAAATTTAAATACAGTTTTCTTTGCAAAAAATAGAGCAACACATATTTCTTCAATATAATATTTGTATATTATTTTGTTATATATATTACAAAATTTGCATCATAACTTATATTAATATATTGCTTTGGCTTACTCCTTAAAATTTATCATTGATCAACTAGTATTACAATGAAACTGGCATTTCTTTTTTCATTTTTGGATAAAAACTTTATTACTCTTTATTTTATTAATTTTTTTTTGTTATTTATCAAATAATACTCACTAAATTTCTAAAATTATCTTCATTAGCTAAGTAAACATTAAAAGAATCCATATCTTGTGTACTTTGTAAAGGCAAAAATTCACACATAGTAAGTAACCTAACATCACTGGATTTTAATTGCTGAATTTCAGTCTGAAGGTCTTTTATAGCCTGTTCTTGTTTTAAAAGTAAAGTTATAACCTTCTCCTGGAAAGCTAAATAGAAAAATAAAAGGATGACTTTTAAACAACATTAAAGAGAACTTTAATGATAATTTTCTAAATAAAAACAAAAAGAATGTATTTAGAAGGCACTGCCCTCCAGTATTAAGCTAATTTTAAAATAACTCTCAGAAAAATTTAAAAGGGATTTTTACCATCATTTTTTTTTTTTTTTTTTTTTTTGCTATCACAAGAACATTTGACTATATAATGTGAATCCAGCCTTTGGTTATTGATGCTGGATAATCTACCAGTGGGAGTAAATAATGGTGATGATAAAGGTTTTTGCCTCACAAAGAGACTCTTTATATTATAATCTTCTAACAATGAGGATTTCTCCCCAGTCGATATCAGTGACTGGGAAGGTGCTTCAGAATCAGATGATTTTGAAGAATATAAAGCTTTTTTATGTCGTATTGCTCTAGATTTTTTCAAATTTTCATAACTTTCAGATGCTAAATCTGAAGTATCTTCAGCATCCCTCAGTCTCTTGCGAGCTCTTGTATATGTATCTGAAAGTTTTCACAAGTTGTTGCTTATTATACAAAAATAAGAAAATACTAAAAAGAAAAATTATAAATATTAAAATTAAACTTAAAAATATCCACATCTTACAAGGAAATAAAACTATTAATCTCCTTATTAAATGAAATTTAAAAATACACCGAATTTTTAAAAATTGTAATAATATTTATGATGAACACAGTAATTACGAAATATAACTAACTTAAGTATGAACAAATCATAGCTAATAAAACCAAGATAATAACAAACCACAAGAAAACAGGCAACGGCATGAGACCTTCATCCAATTTTCATTAGGAACTTCAAAGTCTTCAATAGCACGCCTAATTCTGTTAGGCGTCTTATAAGGAGGCCAGTAACACATATTTCCATCCATCCAATTAGATGTAACAACTGCCACACTTTTATCACCTGTTTCCTCTACAAATACTACAACTTGAAAGCTATGTGAAAAATATTTAATGAATAAATTCTGTTTCTGTTTTTAGGATAAGTAGATTTTTAATTGTAAATGATTGTTATTGACCATTTTGTTAAAAAATTTTGTTTTATATTCTTTTAATCAAAGTTTATTCTATAAAAACAATGATTCACTTTAAAGCTCACATATTTGGTAAAATTATGAAAAACACAATATTTATATGTAACATGCAAACTTTTTGCAAAATCCTGTCAAGGCATTATATATATATATATATATATATATATATATATATATATATATATATATATATATATATATATATATATATATATATATATATATATATATATATATATATATATATATATATATATATATATATATATATATATATATATATATATATATATATATATATATATATATATATATATATATATATATATATATATATATATATATATATATATATATATATATATATATATATATATATGTATATATATATAAATATATATATAGAAGAGTATGATTAAGTTTCAAAAATCTTATTTATTAATTAACCATTTAATATTTTTTAAATGAACCTATTTTTAAAATATTTAATTAAGTATTTTCACATGTTTCAAGTTTTAGTAAACTGGAAGTGTTGATCCCTAATAATTACAAAATCAAAAATGGAATACCTCTTTACAATTTTGAGAGATGCTTCCAAAAATTTCTATAATTTTGAATGCAAGTCAAGAAATCATTACTGCATATTATTTCCCAAGTTTTATATACCACCATTTTCATTTGCTGATATGAATTTTATCATTAAATGTAAACTTGCAATGAATCTCACCTTGATTATAGAAGATTATAAAAAATAGATATGAATTAAATAAAGTATATGAAGATAATTATACTTACTCTGTAAACATAACTTAATACTTTCTTATCAAAAATAGAATTTGATCATCTTTAAGGTCTCAAAGACATTTTATCTATTACTAATTTTGCTGAGAATGATAAAGTAACCCAATCAACAATTTAGTTCTCCAGTTATAAAATAGTAACACTCAAAACAATATTTTATTACTCTGTTTAATAAAAGCTTTTACATTAGATTGGATTTTACGAAATTTATTCCGTTTGGAATAAATCTTTTGATTGTTTAATTTATATGAAAATTCTAACCTGTTCATTTCCAAGCTTCAAATATTAATCTTAGAAACAAAAACAAAAAAAAAATCATATTAAAAATAACACATACCAAAAATACACAAAAAAAAATTTTCAACATAACACTTTATGGATGTTTTACCATGCGGTACGATACAAGTGTGCATTAAAATTTTTTTAATTGTTATAATAATTGTAGATTATAAATGGATATTATGGGTATTTATAAATTTCTAAAACAATGAACAAATTAAAACATAATTTCACAATAAAGTTATTTTGTATCATTTAAAATAGACTGTTTGCAATGTTTATTCTAACTTAATTGCACAAATACAATGATTAGCTTGATAATAATGTGACATAATTAATTACAGGAAACATATTTAATTTTAAGGATATATACTCGTTATTTATTTAAAAAACTGATAGTACTTACCAAAAAATTCTGTAAAATATAATTCCTCGTAAGACAATTAAGAATAGCTAACTACCCAGTGGAAATAAATATACAGAGAAAATTAAAGTAAACAATGGATTTTAAATATGGCCGCCACGCATGCGTAGACCTATTAATAAATCTGCGCATGATTTTACTTTCCTTCAATCTCAATGGTAAATGCTGTAGCCGACGACCAGCGACCACTCTATCAGTGGCCGACGACGGTGTCGTTCAGAATAGGCGGTAGAAAATAAAGTGACCGTGTCATGTGTAAGTTAATGGGCACGCACCGGTGAAAAAATCCGGTGTCAAGTGAGTTACCAATGAAACCGGTAAATGGCCACTGTAGTACCACTCAGCCTCTGCTACTAGGGTAGTATAGGAAGACAGATCCAAGTTTCTTTTGCTCAAGACAATTGAATGCGTGATTTCTCGACGTACTTGCTAAAAATGAGTTACCGACACCGAAGAAATAAGCTTTCCAATCAGTTACGTACTTCAATTAGAAGAAAGAAAAACAAAAGACAAAATTTGAATACATGGAGAGAAAAAAATCATTTAATGAAAAAAAGGAATTATTTCTTAAATATCTCCAGCTCAATGAAATCCAGCTAAGAGAGTTGGAAAAATCAACAAGAGGTCAACGAGATTGTCCTCAATGGTCGTTTGAAATGCGAAAGCGAATAACTGCCTCCAATTTTGGAAGTATTTGCTGCAAATTGCCTCATTCAACTTGTGAAAATATTGTCAAATATCTGCTATATTCTCATTTTGACAATGAAGAGATGAGGTATGGCAGAAATCATGAAGATGATGCAATTTTATGTCTTAAAAATTTAGGGATTGCAATAAAAAAAATGTGGCCTATTTGTAGACAGCAAGGAACCATATTTAGGTGCAAGCCCTGATGGTTTAATTGACAACGATGGTATCCTTGAAATTAAATGCCCATTTTCTTGCAAAGATTATACCCCAGAGGAAGGAAATTTAAATTTTGGAATTTAACAAAAGAAAAACAAATTGGTAACATTAACAAAAGACAAAAATATTTTTACCAAGTACAGTTACATATAACGAAAAAAAACATATTGCTTGTTTGTCCTATGGACACCGAAAGGCCACAAAATTGAAAAAATTTCCAAGGACGATTTGTTCTGGAAAGAAGAAATGGAGGATAAACTAAAAAATTTTTATCACGATTGCTTATTACCAGAAATAATTGATCCCAGATATACGCGATCAATGAAAATCAGAGATCCTCCATCTGTAATCGAAACGAAAAATAAAAAAACAATACGGCAAAATAAAATAATTTTAAAAAGAAAAAAATCTCAAAAATATTTTGCATTCAGAAACCTTCTTAAAATATTAATATTTTTTTCCAAATATGTACAAATTGTAAATACAAATTTCCTATCTTTAAATGCAGGATATTATATACATACATACATACATACATACATATATATATATATATATATATATATATATATATATATATATATATATATATATATATATATATATATATATATATATATATATATATATATATATATATATATATATATTATTGAATGATTGTGTAGCTATTATAATGTAGTCATATGTTATTATTTTATGTATTTCAAATTTCAATAGTCTTTAAAATAAATAGGGTAAAAAATTTTATCCTTTTATTAGTTTATTACATATTGGTTGACAATTATTCTTCATAAAGCTTAAAAAATAGATTTTATTGTTATTTTTTTATAGATAATATCATTCAGAAGAATTTCAGAGTAATTACTGTTTCCTACTGCTGTTGATAGCACTATTTAATTGTAAATTGCGTAATGTGTTAAAATATAGGCTATAAGTATATCGTAAAAAATAGGAATTTAAAAAAGGATTAATAAATTATCAGCAACATTCCATGCAAAAAAAAGATTAATAAATTATCAGCAACGCTGAACTGATAAATTATCAGTTCAGCGGAAAAAGTTTATCATAATCAAGTGTAAAGTATAGCATTTTCAAACTTCCCAATAAATTAAATAAGAAACGAAAAATTGAATTTGTCAAGAAAAAAGCTGAGAAATTACGATGAAGGGGTGTAATGGTAGGGATATGAATTCTATCACATCATTGTGATAAAAATACACATACTCGAGCATATTCTTATCACATTTCTTGAACGACTAAATGCACATCTTTGAAGAAATTTCTTCCATTTTATATTTAGAGCATAATTTTTTATTCAATCTCTTACATAGAATAAAAACTAAATAATTTATTTTACATCTTTTTGAATATATTAATATACTAACAAAATGAATATGTGATTACAATTCTTTTTTATATATGTATGTACGTATTTAAATATTTTATTTCTTTTAGAAATTTAAATCAAATAATTTCATTTTTATAATCTTTTATGCATTTTGGTCTAAAGCATACGCAAGTGGAAGTTTAGAAAATTATTATCTTTATTTAGCTACTTTTGTTAGTAAACTTATAATATTTTTATGGAATAGTAAAGTTAATACCAGCAAACAATAAAAATGCAAAATATGTGGTATAAAACATTTTCGTTTATTGATGTCCTAAAACATATTTCATGTCGAAAATAAAAATTATGACGAAATCAGTTCAAAAAGGAATTACTGAGATGCGAAAATATACTTTTTACAAAATGTATAAAATGCCACTATTGAACTCAGTATTATAGCACTTATACTTTTCGAAAATTAGAAAAGGATAAAAATAAAAGTGATGTCTGAACTGTCTTTTTGTTTCCTGGGTGCGAACAGGAATAGAATTCAACTACCAAGCAAATAGAGCCGGCGTATGCGATTTACTTACAGCCATGAAAGAGAAAAGTTTGCTCACTCCGCATACACTTTCCCACCTTGACCCCAGTGTAGTAGTGTAACGTCTTTTGGAATCAACTAGGATTGCTCTTTTCCCATTCAGTTTGCCTTACAATATATATATATATATATATATATATATATATATATATATATATATATATATATATATATATATATATATATATATATATATATATATATATATATATATATATATATATATATATATATATATATATATATATATATATATATATATATATATATATATATATATATATATATATATATATATATATATATATATATATATATATATATATATATATATATATATAGCTAAATTGTCGTTTGATACTTTAAAATGAACACTATAAGATCATTATCTTCAAAATTTTATGATTTTTTGGAGAGTTAAAATGAGAATAAATATCCTATACAAGAATTAATATAAAAACAAAATTTAAAAATGATGTTATAAATTTGGCTGCAAGCTTGGAGCTCTGATGTTGGATACCTGGAGTTCTGAAATTTTGTTACAGATGAAGAAAATTTAAGAAATTTGAAAATGGTATATAATTGAATTTAGATGAAATGTGAGACCCTAATCTATTTTATGACATTTCGAGGAATGAAATATTTAGAGTATTTTGTAATGTTTATGATTTTATTGAGAAACATTTTATATTTTAATTTGTTGAGAGGCTAAACTCTACACACACGCACAAAATAAATTCATTTGATTATTTCCAAAGTGAAGATTATTTCATTCTTTAAAGGTTCCATTTTTCTTGAAGTGAATTCACTTCCTCAGATACGAATGATGATATCGCCATATTTGAACTAAAAAGTGCGGATTATGTAATAGGTTATATTTTTTTAAAGTTTGCTTAGAAATATATCACGAAACAATATCGAGATGCTTGATCAATCTAAATAGAGAGTAGACTTTCCATTCTTACAAAAATCATTGATAGAAATTATAAGCGAAATATACGGAATTTTCCGTAAATTTTGTATCGAAATATTTTATAAAACAAGAAAAGTTATTCCAAAGTTAATAAATAAACTACATTATTTTTTAAGAGCTAAGAAATTCGACATTTTTGTCTATTTGAAAATATTTATACAAGTGAAGTACTTAGAGAGAAGCGCAACTGTGTTTTGCTTTCTCATAAGGCCCATTAAAAAAGAATCAAATCTCGTAAAATCAATGCAAATTGAAATTATATATCAGGAAAAATAAAAGTATATTTGATATTTTTATTTTGATTTGAACATTGATATTAAGTTTTGATCATTTAATGAATAATAATAACAAAATTGTTCAATTTTTTTATGCATCTGTATACTTTTCTGCTGAACAGTAAATATAATATTTCTTCCCAAAATCTCCGAGCAGGGCTTTTTCTCTCTCATTGCTAAGCTCATCACTAAGTTCACAACGGATATTTCCGGTGTCAAATTTGAGAAGCATTTGAGCCAGCCCTACTCTTTCCTCACCCATGAGATTTACAGACATACAGTTTCCGGAAGGAATACCCTGAAGCTGTGTTGAGAGCAATTGAGGGTGGACAAACAGACAAGCGTCTAGCCCCTCAGATACTAGTTTCCTCCTATTCCTCCTTGGTCATTTGCGCAGCTTGACGCGCAGTGTGTTTATGTCAAGGAATTTGGCATGCAGAAAGGGATCAAATGCCACTTGTTTCTGTTCGGTAATCAGTGCATCTTTGTTTTAATAAATTATTAACTAAGTGGAATAATTTATTAAAATGGTTTTATAAAATAAAATGCATGGGTTTTCCGAATTTTGCATTTCACCTACCCACATATCTCTGACTCCATCATTCTCTGACCCCATCATTTTCATGCTTCACAGAATCAAAAGACAGATTGAAAGACTTTTCAATATTATGTAGATCTTTTTTGTTAGTAAATGAACCCTCTCAACACCAGCATCTGTTATAGAATTTATTATTTCATTTAAAATATTATCTAGGGGAATTTTTGCTGCTATTTTTGAGGCTATATATTTTTTTCATCTGCAGTTAAAAATAAGAGACCTAAATCATTTTGGTGCCCAATATGTACTTGCTGATACGATACTGCACATTTGCCATCTGTGTATTCTGTTACTTTTTTCCAGCTGGGCAGTATGCATTTATTTTATTGCTGCCATGGATTTTTAAATGTGACGTAAACCTTTACTTTCGGATTTAAAATTTCCTGAACGGTAGCATCTGAAATTATAATATTTTACACCATGTATATTAGTATGTTTATTGCCATAAGAAACAAATTTTGACTTTGTGTTTTCAATTTCGCACTTCCATGTCAAAAAATCATTAAGTGAATTAAATTCTAGTTCAGCAAAATTTATATCAATATCATGAATATTTTTAAATGATATGTTATTTCTTGCTTTTCAAAATTACCATGACATAGCATACGTAAGTACCTGTTTGTGAGACCTTTGGATTATGACTTTTCTTTTGATGGGATTTAGGATTTTTTAGGTCACTAAATTTGAGATGGCAATCCCCACATTTGTAGCTCAATGATCGATCACTTTTTAAAGAATCAATTAAAGCAATATTATCAGAATGTAATTTATTTGCATGGCGTTTCAAATTTTATTTGCTTGTGAAAGTTTTTAAGCAATCAGGGCGCATAAAACTATTCTCAGTCTCAATCAAATCTTTTGCACACTGAGCCATATTATTAGAATTTTCTCCCTGACATACAATAGAATTACGATTTTTCAAAGAATCTATAAGTGTAGTATTATTAGAATGAAATTTATAAACATGGCGTTTCAAATTGTATTTGTATTAAAAAAATTTTAAACAATCAGGGGAAACAAAATCATTCTCATTCACATTTGAATTATTCGCACAGCCAATCTTATCATTCACAATGGAATCATCATACATAACAAAATCCCAATTTTCACTAGTAATAGAATCAGAATTCTCACACATACCAGAATTAAAATTCTGTCATACACCAAAATTTGAATTCTCACACAAGATAAATTCTTCCATATTTTTATTAATTCCAGAATCAAAAATTTCTGAGGATGCAGAAGTATTTGGCCCTGAAAAGGGCCGTTTTTCTTTATTTTGTGTCGAAGACATAATAATCAAATTATCAATCACAACAATTATTAATATATTGTACACGCAAACACACGTTGTAGTGATAAACAAAGGTAAACAATAATATTTATACCCCGACGTTACCAGAGAAAAGACGTCATGCGTGAGAACCTGCGCAGATTACCAGGGAGGAATGAGGAGGAAACTAGTATCGGAGGGCGACTTTTGAAACCCTCGAAGATTCAGCACTTTGGCGACAAAGCTGTAAGTTCAGGCACTTGCGCCAATGATAGGGAAAGAAATCTGGCAAACGTGCTTTCTTATCTCTCTAAGCCAATCATAAACTAAGCAATGAGATAAACATTAAGAGATGAAATACGTGTTTTAGTAGTGCATCAAGCTTACATTATTTTAAAGAATTGTTTGGTAGCGTGAATATTTTTACCATTTGTGAGTGAAAATGCTTATGCCAGGATTTGAATAATAAAAAAGGCAGTAGAACCTTAGTGTCTATTTTTTTGGTTAAGATTAATTTTCTCATGAAATTGAGGAAAAAAAAAAGCTTTAAATGTAATATATAGAGAGTTTAAATTACAGAGAGTGATTCGATCTTATTGTAATATTTAGTTGATTATCAAAATAAATATATAAATGTAAACATTATAAAAATAAACTTGTAAGCTTTTATTCTCTGAAATGTATGATATTTCTGATTATGAAATATGTTAATTTTCGTAATCTGAATTTGACTTATAAAATATCCATATTTATTAAATGTATTGAATTTAAAAGAATTTTTTTTATTCATTGGATTACAGAAATTGAAAATTTTCTTTACTATATAATTTGAACCAGAGTTGTATTAAGAGTCTTTTCTGATAGAATAAAAATTTTCATTTACAAATTATGCTTATTAAAATGTGGAATATAGTATAAATTCTTCTATTATTTATAAAAAAGAATATTCATTCTGTAACACTAATTTTTTTAACTTAACTTTTTTAAGTTTGTAACACTAATGACAATATGCATTCTCTTTAGCAGAAATATCATGTGTATTATTGCAATAAACAGTTTTTAATTGAAATTTGTTTATATTTTATACTAATACTCTTATTAGAATTTAAACAATGTATTTTTTACAATTAAACAAGAATTAAATGATTGTGGTATGCTTATGATATGATTATTATATTATTAAATAAATTATATTTTGAAAATAACTCTTATTAACAAATTTTAAAATATTGATTTGAATATTAAATTCTGATAAATTTTCTTTTTACACATATTTGTTATAACTCATACTTTTAATATTCCTTATTAAAAATTAATACAAAATAAACGATAAAAGCTCTCAAAGTTAAATTAAATTGAATTTGAGTGGTAAACTTAAAAAATCTTTTCGTTTTAAGTAGTGGTGAGAATTATATTTTGATTCCAAACCACTAAATGTAATCTAAGTTTTCTATTAATGAAATCAAACTATAAATTTGTGAATATTTTGACTTAGTATTCTTGTTGAAAAATTCATTGAACCAAAAATCTTAAACATTTCACTCATAAAATTAATTACAGTAAATGAATGTATTAAAATAATTAGCTAATTTAGAGTCTTAATCTACTTATATTTTTACACATTACTACTACTTATATCAATTAGTAAAAAAATCCAAACAACCCTTTAAAAGAACACAGGTTAAACGATTGAACAGGCTAACTAAATAAGTATAGCTCATATTAAGAATTAAAAATATATTTTAAGAGAGCCTCTCGCAAAGGATTATCAAATGCTAATGTTCAATGTTGAAGATATCACATCAAATAAGATTTAAGTTCTCCAACAAAATTGATTGTGGCAAAATTACCATGACTTAAAAAAGGGCAAGAAAATTTACAGCATTTAAAATTATTTTTGCAATAATCATTTCAGTGGCAAAAGATTTTTTGTAGGAAAAGCTATACACTATTTTCAGAAGTGCTAAATTTCAGCAGCTTAAAAAATATTAAAATGTACGTAAAATAAGCACAAATGATTGGTAGTTATTTGATTTTAGAAAAACAACTTTTTTGAACTGAGCATATATTAATCGTAGCAAAACATTTGTTAGCTTATTTCTTCCAAAAATTTCCTACAAGTAACTTGAGAAGAATATTATATGTAGCACTTCTTGATCTGTTTAAATAATTATTAAACAGCCAAGTTTATTTAAATCTTAGAAATTTCACTTCAGAGATTAAACAGTTATCTAATTCAAGTAAAGTATAGGATTTAGAAAATTAGAACACCGTTTTTCTAACTGCAAATTAAATATGTCATGACATACCACAGTAACTAAATACTTCTGTATTGAAAAATGGCATTTTTATATACTGAAAATTAAATTATATTTAGCATTAAGATCATGACAATTTTTTTTCATAAATATCTTATAAACTTATGTTCTGATGTTTTTAATAGTTTTAAAAATAATTACTGAGATACCTAAATACCAGTAAAACACATCTAATTATACATTTTTACCACTGTTAATAATGAAAAATAATGATTATTAAGAGCTTGGTTCTAAATTGTAGATTAACAGTGGCACACAATTTAATAAAAAAAATAATAACTGAACTTTGTTGCAATTATTTACTCAATTTGAATAAATTAAGAATAAAATAATTTTGTGTCACCTGAAAAGTGTCTAATATAAATTCCAAAATGTCTTTAATTGTATAAATGCTGAAATTTGAGAAAATTTCATGATAAAATTTTCAGAAATTCTACGTAATAAAATTAAGATAAAAACTTCCAGGTTTAACATGTTAAAATGCAAAACTAAATATAAATAAGAAACAAATATTGACATATTTCAAAATTTTTTTATTAAAAGTAAAAAATGAATGAAAAAATACAAAATAAATTTTCTTGCCACGAGACTTGGCATTTCGGCAAGTTAATGTTGACATTCTGGCTAAGATTCCTTCTTCGTTTTAAAAGTGTCTTCTTTTTATCTACTTTAGGACAGCCAGGTGATATTCTTTTAGAGGATTTTGTAATCTCTAACCTACGCCTGGCTATTCCTGTTGGTTGAACATTAATTCTTTTACTCCTTAATCTTAAATATGACATTAAAATAAGGCTTTTTAAATTTCAGATTTTATTTTCCTCAAAATATTTAAAAAATTGGCAACAGAGTTACTTGAACATCCACTGTCAATCAAATGAGTTATTCTGTTTAACTCATCTTTTACTTTTTGTATTTGTACAGTTGATGGCATATTTTGAAGATAATATGGTGTAGGATTTAAGGTATTGTCTTGTACATTATTATTTTCAAAAGGTAACTGGATATCAAATTCTCAATTTTCAGCGAAATTTGAAAAAAATGATGTAGGCGGACAATTTTTCCCAATAGCTAATACTGCCAAAGAATATTTTTGGAGTGACTGGAGAAGAATTGGGCAACAAGAGTTTATTATTCAATAAAAAACACTGGTGCTTACAAAATGTCCAAGATTCTCCAGGACAAGTGCAAGTGCCTATGTCAGTATTAACTGTGTAATACAAATCTTTATTTAAACTTTTGATGATGAAAATATTAGATTCTATTTCAGATACATCAGAAATGACACTTGGACGTTTAGTAATATTTTCATATAAGAGATTGGTTTCTCTTCTCCTTAAATGGGCTAACTCTAACAATTTTTTTATTAAGTATGTTTCCTAAATATTAATGCAGAAATCGTAAAGTGCAACTACATTAAAAGCATTAGTTCTATTTAGAACAACATCTTGAAGAATTTTAATAGTTGCCTCTGCAAAATTGTTTGTATTATTTTGGCTTGTTACCACAGTGTCTTGTGCTCTAATAACATCCATTCAACCTTTCTTTCATAAAATGAAAGAAATCTTTGGACAAAAGCTAGATATTTAAAAACTCCATTGATGACATCTTTAAAGGCTGTAGCAAGAATATTTTCATTTGCATACATCACCTAAAAAATAAATATCCATGAGAATATAGAAATATTGCAATAATATTATATAAAACAAAAAACAAACATTAAAATTTGGAAGTACAATGGAACAGTATGCAAATATTTAAATTTAAGCAAAATTAAAAATTACTCTTTGCTTTACAGTGGTACCTTGAATTTCTGATAATTATTGTATATCTTATACTTTTAACTTAGTATTCAAAGTAAGCACATAAAAATATAAATGCAGTATTTTCCTGCATACAACCCTTAGATTATCTGTTAAAAAAGTTTGAAAGTTCGCTGTGCCTATTATATACTGCTGCAGATAATATTAAAAATTTTCTAATAGAAAAACTTACATTGAAATTTTGAAAATGCCATTTGTTTTTTAAAATGGATAACAGATGGCCCTGATGGAAATCACAATTTAGTTTACATATTACACCTATATTTAGTTTTGTCCATTCTATATGTGTGTGTGTGATATTTTTCAGTAATAAATTTTTCTCCTAGTGGAATATATTTTCAACTACTTTTCTCTCTCAGCAATAAAAAAGAGAAAACAATTTTCCTCTCTGTAAAAATGTTTGACAAGTTTTAAGTTTCAATTAAAATTCATAATATTTTATAATTTTGCAAAAATTTTTAATAATTAAATGTTACATATAATGAGATTAGAGATTAAATACCAACCTCTTTTCTACCAAAGAGGAAAATTCTTTGTCAATAGATCTAATGCATCAACATAATTTGATTTCATTAGATTTGTATATATTAAAACAGAAATCGGTATGGCTCCAACTTTTGTCACGGTTAAAAGAATCGTTAAAGATTATGAAGAGGCTTCACAGCTGCTTGTGGAATCTAGGAAAATTATTTCTTTTGATGTCTCTAATAACTGAGCTCTTTTCGTTACTGAAGTGTACGTTTCGTTTTCGTTAATAAGACAGCCTAAGAATCACCTTTGAGAAACTTTGTTTTTCCTGAAATATCAATTGTACAGAAATGAATTATTTAAATTATGTATAGTAAAATTTATGTGCAAGAAATTACTAAACATTTTGAACTTAAATTTTACCACAAATGTTCAAGTATTGTTTTGGTTAAGTTCAAAATTGCCAATGCATAAAAAATTTTAATTTTAATTTAGATTTAAGAACAAAATTAAAATTATTCAGTTTGAATAAAATGAATTTATCATAAATAATGCAAAAAAAGTAAGTTTAAATAGACAACAGTACTTAAAAATAAGTGATCTTAAGTTTATAACAAGATTCATAAATTATAATTTGTGTAAATTACTTTTAGAATTACAAACTATAATATAAAAATTCCGCTAAAGTGAAGAGATCCGTACAGAGGGTAAAATGCGCCAAGTAGGCGATAAAGTGGTGCGATAAGTTCGTCAAACTGGTTTAACGTTTCGGATTACGTATGTATGACGTGTTTTCGTTTATTGGGTAACATGATCGCGTGACAAGTGCGTTTTGTATGTAACCCTTGAAACTATTATAGAATAATATTAAATATAGAATAATGTTTAATAATTTAGTTTCGATATTCGATTTTTGGAGTTTGTGTGTTGCTAGCGAAAATTAACTATGGATGAGAATGTATTGAACTTACGTTTTTTTATTTAGAGCGTGATGGTAGTAAGAAAGTAAGTATATGAATTTTTAAGTTGTGTGTGATTGCATGTTAGTGTTAGAATGTGCCGCGTACTGAAATTTTTTTAAGGTGGGCGCCATTGCTCGGTATATTAAAATTCGAGTTTAAACCAAAAGCGAAATTTGTTAACGTTCGAAATTTAGTTTTATTGCCCGGTTGGCACTGCAGTAGGTAGCGCTACACTGATGTTTTTTTAAAGGTGGGCGCCATTGCTCGGTATATTAAAATTCGAGTTTAAACCAAAAGCGAAATTTGTTAACGTTCGAAATTTAGTTTTATTGCCCGGTTGGCACTGCAGTAGGTAGCGCTACACTGATGTTTTTTTAAGGTGGGCGCCATTGCTCGGTATATTAAAATTCGAGTTTAAACCAAAAGCGAAATTTGTTAACGTTCGAAATTTAGTTTTATTGCCCGGTTGGCACTGCAGTAGGTAGCGCTACACTGATGTTTTTTTAAGGTGGGCGCCATTGCTCGGTATATTAAAATTCGAGTTTAAACCAAAAGCGAAATTTGTTAACGTTCGAAATTTAGTTTTATTGCCTGGTTGGCACTGCAGGAGGTAGCGCTACACTGATGTTTTTTTAAGGTGGGCGCCATTGCTCGGTATATTAAAATTCGAGTTTAAACCAAAAGCGAAATTTGTTAACGTTCGAAATTTAGTTTTATTGCCCGGTTGGCACTGCAGTAGGTAGCGCTACACCATGGAGGAAGGAATATAAGAGGAGCCGCCCTATTGGTCAGCGCTTGACGCATGTGTCATATCCCCTCTGTCTTCCAAAACATTACACTAAAACCTGTTGTTTACTATAAAGATTCTTGTTGAATTTGTTGTTATTCGGAATTTTCTAATTTTAAATAATAATGGCTGCTTGCTGTGCTTATGGATGTACAAGTCGACCTTCAAAAAAATTCCTGGAGTAACTTTTCATAGGTAATTTCATTAATCTTTAAAACTTTTTGCTCACTAAAGTTAATGTTTCTAATCCTGTTGCATGTGCATCATATTGTTCAATTTTATATGCCAAAAGCAAGCGTGAAAAAATTAAAAACTGATTTTTTAAAATTTTTTAAAATTTTTTTCTATATATAGGTTGTTTATTAATTCAAATGGAATTTTTTTAAAAAAAAACCTTAATGACAACTTACATATTTAATTCTACAAGTTTCTTCACATTATGTGTAATATTAAACATTACCAAGTTCTTAACTCTACAAATGCTTTCATGTGTGTGCATACTTAAAAAAAATATGCAAATTTAAATATTAAACTAATGTTTTAAAATTATATTTTAATTAAAATTAAAATTTTATATTGCATTATATTAAAAACTTATCTCTCTGTAAAAAAATTAATTTGAAGGAGATCAATTTTATAAGTTTAGGAATGCATTTAATTGTATTAATTGAATAGATTCCAATTTTTTTAAACTAAAGTACTTAGTTTTTAACATTACATTAATATTAAAATATACTTTTTGAGAAGATATTTTAATCTTGTATAAATCTTATTTAATATAATAAATCAAGATTTATTCAAAATCAATTTTAGATTAAAATATTTAGTTTCTAGGGTTTTTACAGTTGACTTTAATTTTTTTTATACTTATTTAACGAGAATTTATTTACAAATAATTGATAAAAACTTTTTGTTCTAATATTGGACTCAAAATACATCAAAATAAAAATACTTTTACTATATAGATATAAATAAATTTATATACAGAAATATAATTCTTTCTTATAAAAAGAAAAATTATAACCAAGTAGCAGAATATTGCATGCATAGATAAAATCACAGGAAATAACATGGGTAGGAAACTTTGCCACTGAGTAACAACAAAGAAAAGAAAAATTGACACTTTTTCCCATGATTATAAATATTATATGATATTTAATTTACTTCATAATTTTTCAAGTGTATCTCAGTCAATAAGGTGAGTAACACGCCTAAAATTTCTTCATTGAAATACATAATATTAATAAGTAGAAAAAATACAAAATAAGCACTTAACTATCAATAAAAATAACTTTTTTACAAATAGTAAGTAATTTAGATCAGTTTTATTTCGATGTGTGTAATTTAAACGAAAATAATGCTTGCTTTTACAGTGCCCTCAGTAAGAAAGTACCGTTTCTCTTGAAAGTCAAGGTGGGCGTGGTATCGTCTGCTAGCTACTTCACCGGCGCTCACGCTATTTCGCGGTTAGAACGGCTCCTCTTATATTCCTTCCTCCATGCGCTACACTGATGTTTTTGTAAGGTGGGTGCCATTGCTCATTGCTCATGCTTGACATTTAAAATCAACTTTTAAAAATTTCGTACCTATTTATTATAATTTTAAAACTTCTACAGTATTTAATTATAATGAAATATTCAACTTTTTAATATTTGGAATTCTAAAAAACGCGAGATTTCAAAGCTGAAGTTCGAACGCGATCGTTATTGGTTGACATCTATCGCGCGTAGTGACGTAATTTAGGTTGGCAAAAGAGCTGTAGAGCGCTTGGTGCCAAAAGTTGAAATCGCGCCAATCGCGTACGGGTCTGGTAACTTTTACCAAAAATTCTTTATCATACTTCATTTTCATACTAAGTTAAAAATAATAGTTTATTCAAAAAAGAAAGTTAAAAATACATGATAACTTACCTTTTGATTCAAAATGAGGAATTTTTTTCTTTATCAAATGGATTGAGGTCCAAGTTCCTAAATTAAGTCTCCCCCAGTTAATTGCAAGGAATTAACTTGTGATTGTGTTGGATTTAAAGAGGGATTTGGCAAGCTACAAAAACCTTCCTCTAATAAAAATGCATTTTCGTGACAACAAATAGCTTCTGCTAATCCCAAGCCAGAATCAAAGTACCCAAAAAACTTTTCTTTCACCTAAAGAAAATTAAAATTTATAAATCTCATTCACACATAATATGCATTATTTAAATAAAAAATAGAATTAGTTTTACATTATCACTGACTCTTAACATTCTTAATGCTTCAGCAGAACTAATTTTATGTGAATGACTCAGAGAAACTTTTATTTCTCCAACCAAAAGTGGAGTCAATTTAAGAAAGGGATCTTTTTTAAAGTATCTTCAGTAATTTTTTTAATAACAATTTATAAAGATAGATGTACACTCTGCATTTCTATTAGAATTCTTTGATTTATTCAATTTGCTATGTTTTCATTTCCATGTTTTATTAAATTTCATTCTATTAGATATAAATTTAGCTAAAGTTAATTTAAATAGATAGAAATACTAACAACAGATGAGAATATCAGAATAACTACATTTTAAAATTCTCCATTGTTTTCTCAGTGTCGAGAAACACTCATTAAAGCAATAAATATTATTTAAAAACATGTGTCATGAATTTTAATACAGTAAAAAACAGTTATACATACATATAATGCATCATATCATCAAAATACTTACCTCTGAAGATTGGTACTACAAAAATATGTTTTCCATTCTGTATTGGTTATTTGTGAAAACGTATTCTTAAAATCCGCAGCTTACCCTAAAAACTGCGATTTATTTCGAAGATTTCCTATCATCGACAATGCACACTCCATGTTTCTCCTTTATAACTTGGGTATAGAATTACATCGTTTAAAAGATTAATTTCATGTATATTTTCAGCCATATTAGAAAAATAGTAGCATATAATTACTTACTTATTTGAGCATAGAAAATGAACACATTTGAACGCGTATTTAGGAATATACCTACGCAATCCTTTCTTTAGGTTTACTACTATGACAAAAATACAAGTTTGGCGCAACTACTTTATTGGCGACTTTCAGCGTAGTCGCCAAGGTGCTGAATCTCCGAGGGTTTCAAAAGTCGCTATCGGAGGGGCTAGACGCTTCAAGACAAACTGACCACATATGCGGAGAACATCTGAGTCGAACATGCTGAAGGAAATAAGGATGCGGGGGGGGTAATATTGTCCACTTTACCCTTATTGCCGTTAAGTGGTCTACTCATTCCCCACTTAAAATTCGCCCCCTATTGAAGTAGGAACTATTTTTTCTTTGTAAACAGGTGCGTTGGCGTGGCTTATGAGTTTAAATTCATCAATCAGTTCTTTCAATCTTTATAAAAGGGGCTGCCCCCAAACAGCTGCGCTAGATGGCGCTGAAGCTCATTTCTAGATTTATTTTGAGGAAGGATTCCCCTTAAAATGAAGACCCTTTCTTCCGTCTGCGGGACATAACTTTTTGACCAAGAGCGATGTTAATGGGGATTTAACGTCCCCGTTATTGCTTGAAACCCCCAAGTTATTTCCAGACTTCCGATGGACGTTAACACCTTTGCAGCTGTGAACGAGATTGATTTCCCACGTTTGAATTCCAGGAACAACATAGTACCCAAAAACAGTCAATTAGTTCTGATTGGAATATGATGTGGGAACGGCAAACAGGATTCGTGATGGGCAATTAAGTCTTTAATGACAAATGTAATTCTTCGAATTTAACTGGAATCACTTGCTGAATGGACCATGTGCTTTCGAAGAATTTATTGCCTCTTCACTTGTTCTGATTAGAATCGGTGGAGTGGCTGGAAATAGAGGTCAAAAAGTGACATTAAAAGATGGATCTGGAGATTACTGTAGGCCAGATGTTGGGGTAAAGGTTAGTATAAATAACAGGCACTTGTGGGGAAGGAGGAGAGCTTCGACATACCTTTGGTGTTCCTGATATTTCTCTGAAACAGGTCCCGGAGCGGACAAGTTCCAGCGAGGGAACGAGGGGTCTGAGAAAGAATCAAGATCACAGAGAGACGCCTGGCTCTTGCCTACTTATAATTTAGCCTATCCAGACTGAGTACTTTACAGGGACTTTATCTTAGAGAGTTCCATCTTCTCACGAGTGTTATATGACTCTATACTAAAATGGCCCTTTGACAATTTAGATAAAAGCATAATTAAGGGTTAAGCTGTGTTTCGGTATAAAAGGAGAGATTAAAAAAGGTTCTCATAATCTGTGTACATATATAATAAATTACATTTGGCATGACATGAATATAAAATTTTGACTTCTGTAACTATTTTCAATCCACTTTGTGATAACTTGTAAAAATATATACCTCTAGGAAAATAAAATGTGATACTTTTAATTCAAAATCGTTTTTATATATTACAAAATATCAATTTATTTTAATTATTCTAAGGGATTAAAGATTGTATATTATTAGAATTTTTGTTGCTACTTTTGTTTTACATCATGCTAATTTTTTATGTAAATATGAGTACTTTTTAAATTCATTCATTGTTTTATTTCACAGTGTTTTGTATTAAAATATAATTATGGAGTTTAGAGTTTTACTAGCAAAATTATTTTGTATTTTTTTAATAATTAATAAGTCTGAAATAAACATGTTTATTCTATATCAAAGTAATTTACATAGTTGAATAAAATTGCATAAAATGAATTTTTTTTAACTTAAAAAAATATTTTGATATAGAATGAACATATATATTTGAACCTCATTAAATACAAATGTATTTTATTTTGGTTTCCAAGTTTTTAAACATAATATTTAAATTAAAACTATTAATATACTTTCATTGTTTTTTTATTATTATGTGCATTTTTGATTATGATTCTATATAAATATAGTACTTTTTACTCTACCATGTTTTAATTTCACTATATTTTACTATGAATATGTAGAATATAAATACTATACAGAATTTAAAATTTGGGAAAAATTTGTTTTATATTTTTTACTATACAATTAATTTTATTCGTATAGTGATAATGTTGGTTGAAACATAATAAAGGTAGTTTATTCATTTTAATTTTGAACTTCGAAATGAAAAAAAAATTTTTTAATTAAGTCAACTTTTACTTTTTATCTTTATTTATACCAACATGTGTAATGTTTAAATTACAGTTTGATGTAAATAAAATATATGTATTTTAGTTCCTGTATTTTGTATTAAACATTACATTTTACTTAATATTTTACATTAAAACAACATAACATTTAGATTATTGGTAAAACAGTTTTACATTTTTTGATATTTAATGAATTTCTGTGTTACTATAAAAGTTACTTTATGAATGATGATCATATTCACTTAAAAAGTATTAATACAGTTTTAATTGCAAAGCTACTTTATATATCCATAAATTAAGATTCAGGAAACTGAAGCAAGATACGTGAGTTAATGCAATTTTTATTTTAGAAAATCTAGTTTATCTATTTCATAAAAATATAAACAAATAAACGTCATTTATAAAATAAATAACTATCTATTAGGTATCAAAAAATTTTGCTATAATTGTTACATCAATGTTTAATAATAGAAAAATATAAGAAATTTAATTTGATTTTTGTTAAAAGTAATTGTATATTTCTAAGCAAATTAAAAAAAAATCTCTTTGTAATTGATTAATCCTCCCACTTTGCGATTCTTTACAAATCATTTGCTAGTTAATTATAACAATTCATTTAGATAATTGGAAAATCTTACTAAATTAAAACAAAAAATTAAGTTGATGATTTGGTTGAAAAATAGAAATTATATTATCACGACTAATTTAATATTTTAATTAAACTTTGAAAATTACAATCGAATAATTTGAAAATTTACTTAGAACAGATGAAAATTCTAAAAACAAATGTAAATAACAAAAGAATAGGATTTTTTATACCGAAAGAAATATATTTATTAAAATATATAGGTTCAAAATTTTTCACAGAAAAACTGTTTGTTGAGGGAATAACTTATATTTAATTGCTTCATACTTAACTTCGTACTTCATACTTAAGTTTTTCAGGAAAAACAAAAATTGCTATTATTGAAATGTTGCATTTATAAAAAGAAATATTTTTATAGATTATTACATCAGCTTTTATTTTAACCTTAAATGGATGCTTATTCATAAATGATAATGATTTAAATTAACATTAATTATATTAATTAATTTTATGAAATTATACAAAATGTTATATATTTAATTATTAATTAATAATTAATTTATTTATTACTAATTTAGTTTTTATTTATTCATAAAACGTGAAAAAATTGTCCTTTTATTTTAATCCGATAGATGGCAGCACAAAAAATGTAACAAGTACACAAAGTAATCGGTAAAATACTTGTTACTTTAAATGTAACTGTACTCAGTACGTACTAAGTACAAGAAAAGTAACAAATTCCCATCCCTATCCTCTACCCTCATTAGATAGCTAGTTGAGAGAAATGTCCCCCGTGTGAGGAAGTTTCAACTGTAACCGTGCAGCCATCTTGGCTGGACATGAAAAGCGTTTATTTCGTTTACATTAACATTGCTATTGATTTTATTTCTTCATTTTTGTATTATAAGAAATATTATTTTCATCTTTTCAAAATAAAAGAATAAATGGGATTCTGTGTCGAATACTGATGTATAAACAGACGATCCAAGAAATTGGAAGGAATAATATTTCACAGGTAAAACACAATTTCATGCTATGCTTAAGCACTATTTATTTGTAATCTTTTGGTTATCGTTTTATTATTTAATGTATTAATAATTGCAAAAAAAATTCATTACTGCTTGTTTAAAAGTTGTTAAATTATATTATTTTTAAAGTAATTTCCAGTCTAGCGAAATATTGTTATTTATTTGTATATATGAAACCATAAAGCTACATGAGTAGCTCTTTGTATGCTCTCTTAGCTTTGTACAAGATGTCAATGTGTTACGAAGAGGGTTTTCAAGGACAGCCACCCAAAGATGAAAATTCTTCATAAAATCCAATAAAATAGAACACATTTCATAAAAAGTGTAATATCTTAGAGATGGTGTAAATGGAAATCTTGTGCCTAATCAAGTTATTCTTAGAAATTTTATTGAAAGATCCCCACTTTTGGTAAAAATTCTATTTTGATAGATTTGTATGTACGTAGTATCTAATTTGAGTTTGACCAATCATTTAAAGTGAATTTCTAACCATTACAACTAGTAACATCCGAGATGAGAGTCGAATCCATGAACTTTTAAATGAAAAATTCATTTTGTAACAGCTCAGGGACAAATTAATAAGAAATATGCCTTTTCAATAAAATCAAAGATATATCTAAATGAGCAAATTAGTTAACTGCTCTCCAGAAGAAAATTGATAAATAAATAGATATCTCATAGCTTAATGGTTAAAATTGTAAAAATACATAAGCAATAAAATTTATAAAAACACTCATCTCAATTGTTTAAATTTAATTTTCCAACTTGTACACTTAATATTTGATGTAAGTTAGGTAATATGAATATTGAAAAATTTCTTGAATGGAAATAAAATACCTAACAAAAGTAAATGACTATTGTAGTAGAAATTATTTTTTCTTTCTTTTTTTTATTATTCGCATTTTAAGGAAGAATTAATGCCATAGTCAACTTTTAACAAAAAATAGATTTTGGAAATGTTGAATTCATAAATGAAACATATTTAATTCTCGTCTACTTTGAATATAAGCTGGCAATCACTGTAAAGAACATAAAATTTAGGACAGATCTTAATATACATAAGCTAAAGTGTTCTATAATTCATTTTCATTCAAAAATTTTGGAGTTTTGTGTAAACGAATGAAATAAGTATTATAATGTTTACCGACTTAAATTCTAAATCCGCATTTATCAAAAATAATAGTCTCATCTGAATGTTTAAAATATTTTAACAGCATGTAATATGTATACAGCGAAAATTACAGGCAATGCTTACTTTCCTATTATTTTTATAATTAAATTATCATAAAGCATCTCTTGCATATAAAATAACTTTCAAAGTCACTATCGGTAGACGTTTGAGTTAATTGTTATTGTTTAAATAATTAGATATTTGTAAAGTTGTTTTTTCCTTTCATCAGCTGTGCTGATTTTTACAACTTCCTGTTGCTGTAGATTCCAGGGATTATTACGTTTTAGACATTTGCATTTGAAAATCTAGTAATTTCATCATTGACGACATTTTTGAAAACCGCACCAAACTCGTTGAAAAGATTTATAAATCTATATAATCTAAATAATATCTGAAATCGAAATATTGCATTCAAAACGCGGCTCAAGAAAGTAAACAACAGATCATCTATTATAAAGAAAAACAATTTTTATAAACACTAAAGGTACACACGTTGAACAATTACACATTAATTAAAAACCATCAATTATATTCAAGAAATTTAAGGAAACTCATCTGTTCAAACTTTTTTCTTCTCACTCCCCACCTGAACTCTTTATATAGTTCACTAATAAAAATTTTAAATCTAAGGCTAACACTAATAAACGAATAACAATTATTAAAAATATCAATTATAAAAAATTAAACCTAAATTACTTGCACATAAATAACATCAATAAATTCATTAAAAAATTATATGAATTCAACAGACAAATTATTAATCATTTTTTATATGGGAAAACAAAAATATCTCCCTGTGCACCAATCAATACTACACAGGGCCCGAGAGTACAAAAATGTACTACATAACAAATCAAAAATAAATTATGAGATGAAAAAAATAATATAAAAGAAGGTAGAGTGTAAAAAGGGATATAATAGCAAAAAAGGAGTTACATTATAGCATTTTTTTTAAAAATACAAAAGTCTCTTTCTTCACTTTGTCCACCAAAATCGAGGGCCATCTCTATTACATTAGAGTTGCCCAGATTTCAGTTTGAGCAACTCCCATAGACTTAACATTACGTGACGTCACAGCTAAAAATTTGAGCAACTCGTTCTATCCGTCCAATAATATCACTGATTTTTTTCACAGCTGCGCAGTTGAAATATGTAAATCATTTTGTTTTCTCCAAGTTTCATGCCAAATGAAACTTATTTGCGTTATAAGTTGCCGAGAATAAAGAACTTTTTTTGTGCATGCAGCAGCAACTCGAGCAATTCATATCGCCAATCATTTTAAACACGGATCATGCTTTGTCATTTTTTCGCTAAATGGAAGTAATAACATGCAAATAAGTTATTGGTTTTAATTATTGTATACCATTTCAAAATGGCTGATGTTAATGTAGACTGGTCGAAAGAGATGGAAATCGATTTTATTGAATTAATAAGGCTAAAGCCTCATATCTGGAATGTTTCCAATTCAAACTATAAATTAATTAAATTGAAGCAGGGAACGTATGATGAAATATCTTCAGAGTTAAAAGCAAAATATCAAAATTCTGAAGATTTGTTTACACGAGGTAAAAGAATTTTCACATTTCTTGTTATGTATGAATGGTCTCTTAATTTAATTAAAACGATATGTAAAAAATATAATTTTTCAAAATAACTGTTTTGTTTTAGGCATTAATAATGTTTTATATATATATATATATATATATATATATATATATATATATATATATATATATATATATATATATATATATATATATATATATATATATATATATATATATATATATATATATATATATATATATATATATATATATATGTGTGTGTGTGTGTGTGTATGTATGTATATATATATATATATATATTTCTTTTATTAGCAAAAAAGTTTAAAGTTTTCAGAAATTCTAAGATAAATAATTTTCCTTTTCCATATAGTTTAAATATTCATATATAACTTTAATCTGTTATCGTACAACATTGTTATCTATATTTGTCTTATGTAAGCAGCAAAATTTATTTTTCTAATATATGATCATTTTCATAATTCCATATCGTTATGTTTTTAGAACTTTTGTTTTATTTAAGTTTGACTGAAAAAGAACATTAATTTTTTAAATAATTTTTAATGTTTGTTAAGAATTTGAGGCTGGTAAATCTTTTTAAAATCAAAGTGATTTTTTTCCGTAGTTTATGTTTTTTCTATTCAGTATAATACAATTTTATTGTATTAGTTAAACATTCCATGCATTAATTTCTATTTATGTGCATTTTGTTAAATTATTTATATTTTTGTTTAGTTTAATTTTTCATCTATTTACAGAATTGCTTATGAAAAAGTTCAAAAATTTGCGAACATATTTTCAAAAAGAAAATAAAAAATATGAAAGAAAGAAAGAGTGGTTCCGTTGGGCCTTCTTACCATTCAAAATGGAAGCATTATGAAAGACTCTCATTTTTAAATGATGTTTGCACTCCAAGGAACAGCATCAGCAATCTATACTTTCTAGACTGTGAACTTGAAGTAAGGCATTTATTATAATTTCTTGATAGTTTCCTCATTCTTTACTACAATTTTTCCGACTCTACTTCTAATAATACATTCATAATTTAAATAATTAAGAATCCTTTTTGATGAAGAACTATTCTTTTGGTTAAAAAAATTAATTTTTTATAATAGCAATAGTTAAATTTATAAGTTGTGCTTTAAACATTAACATGTTTATATATAATTCAAGTTAAGTAAAATAAGTTTTCTCTTATTTATTTTTAATAGCAGTTTATTATAAATCCTAACATGTGCATGCAGTTTAATTCAAGTAAACTGATTCCATATCTCTTTTATCGATTTGTTAATAGGAATTAACAAACACAGAAAGCTGTTTTCGTAGTGCATCTGAATCAAAATTATAGAGCAAACCTACTAAAAAAAGCGATATGATGCGAATTGTATGAAAGAGCAGTCAATTGCTTAAAAATTCAAGCGAAAGAAAACCATCTGTAGAAGAGAATTTCGGACTCTATGTTGCCAGCAGAATTGCCGGTATTAAAAACAAACAAAAAAGAAATGCTCTTCAGTTAGAAATAATCAACTTAATAAACTCATTTGATGAAGATTAAAAAATTTATTGTCTTTATTGTATACTTTTTCAATATTATATATAGAGGAAACACTTACTAAATTTAATACATAGATAAAAATTCAGATAATTAAAATTTTTTAAAGTTTATTCAGCAAAGTAGATGAGAAGTGTTCCAACTTCAATATTTATTAAATTTACTGAGTTTTCAAACATTAATTTCATTTAAAGTTTTGTTAGTTATTCAATACATGAAACTATTTTGTCATTTTACAATGTTTACAGTTTGTATTAAACTTATATTTTCACATTTAAACTGAAACTTCAGTCGAAATAAGTATGCCATATAAAAATATTTAGTGTTAATTTTATTTTTATTTTCATTACATTAATTTACTGTTTTTCTTTTTAGCAAGTTAATGCAATATAATTAAATGTTGAAGGTACAAGCATTTTGGTTTATTATTTACAAATATGTATTCATACGATTTCATTATTATTCTGCGTATAATTAAATTCTTTTATACATTTTTTCCCTTGAACACACACTTACATAATGTTCATTTACTCATGCAAAATACATTGCAATCTTACAATTCCATTTGCTTTTGACAGTATGTAAATTAAACTTAAAAATAAATTCCTATAATGATGAAAATACTGGAGTTAACAAATAAAATAGTGAAATGATTTTAATGTAAGCAAAAATTTCTATTTAAATAAACATTAAAATATTATCCCTGTATATATTGTGTATTAAATCGATATAAATCAATATAAAATTTTAATAATTTCAAAGATTTTTTCAATCAGTTTTTATGATGAAGCATTTTTAACAGATTATAGATTATAGTAAAACCAGTTAAAAATCAAATTTAAAAAGGGCTGTGGGTAAAATGAGTGCTTAGAATATTAAATAATTAGCAGAATAACGAGTGAGAAAAATCATTAAGTCTTTTTCTAGCTGCAACTACATTATTTACAAGATATGAAGTTTTTGCAATACAAGTGCAGTTACACAACATAAATTCTCACCAAGTTACAAAAATTTTAATAATGAAATTAAATACAATATTTGATAAAAATAGAGATCTTGTATTAGTTCCTATTTGCTATGTAAATACAAATAATGTGAAAGTAAGTATAAAAAATATAGATGATTGCTATATTTGCAAAAAAAATTTAATTCACATCATAGTTAATATAAAGAGTATTTTGACTTCCAATGTAAAGCAATTAACTTATCATTGAAATGATCAATAAAGACTAATTGCAGTCACTTCTGAACAACTAGAGATGAGTGTCATATAGATGAGTGTTCTCCATACACGTCTATCATCGAGTGCTTGAGATTTTTACAATGGGCAATAACTAGTGCAATAAATGAATATGACCCACAACTTATGTGAAATCTTCCTAGAAGAAAATTCACTGTAGATATTCAAATGCCTCACCATGACCTTCAATTGCAAGATTATCAGCTATGGGGCTAAATATCACTTCATTCTTTTAGTTTCATACGAATTTCTTAACATTTTTTTCAATTTGAAAATGTAATATGAAACAAACTATTCATATAATGTCATCACAAAATGTTATCAATTATTTCTTTTCTTCATTTTTTTCCCACAAAGCTTAAAAAATATATATATATTCATTCAAAATATACTTGTCATTTTATTGCAGATTATAGTTTAAGAAACTGCATGTAAATAAATATAGTGTAAAGAATCTCTGCTTTTATGTGGTGTGTTTGTTTAAATGTAATAAATAATTAGTTTAAAAATGCATCTTATTTTAATATGCCACAATAGAGATTTACTTTAATAAAAAAGAGAAATAATTGATTTATTTCATTTTAAAAATAAATTATAAATTAAAACTCATAAATAATACATATTTTTTAAAAATATATAATTTTTGTGCATTTCCTAAACTTTTAAAATAGTTATTTGAGTTTCTTTTTTTTAATATATCAATAGTTAATAATTAATTTTTATAAACATTATTGTTAAGAAGTTATTTTTGTATAGGAAAATCTTACAATACAATATATACAATTTTGTGTGGTGTTTGTAGAATTTCATGTTTAAATTGAAGCTTCAATCTGAAATTATTTTTTCTTACAAATTCTTAGTCTTTTTATTTAAGAATAAATTATGCACACAAAAATGTGTTACTTGTGTATTAGCATTGATGCAAATAGCAATTCCATGATACCCCATCTTATGATCCCAAGGAAATAACATCTTCTTTACGGAAAACTGAAAATATTATAATGTAGATATGATGATTGAACGGATCAAAATTTTATATTAAATATATTATATTCGAAATTTTTTACGCCAAAATTGACTGAAGAGTGACAAAAATATATGGAGTAAAATTAAATAAACAGAAAATTTAATACTGCATAAAGAAATTTATATTTACTCTGCACATGCAGTTATTTTTGTGTTTTCAAATTTGATGAAGGTGCACAAATGTTTATGTTAAAAACGAAATATATTTTAAGTAATTGATACAGTGTAATACAGATATAAAATTTTGAACCCAATTATTTGTTTAAAAAAGTTTTTAATTGAAAAGAGGTATATTCTCAATCTTGAGAAAATAATTATAAGAAAGATTAATGAATTTATTTAATACTTAATAAATGCATTTTATATGGTGAACCTATTAATTTATAAGTAAGACTAATGAATAAAATTAAGATCTGATAATAAAAACAATTACCAAACGTATTACAATCTACTTTATTTGTTTTACATAACCATTAATGTAAATCGAATACTTTATTTTGCCATGCAACAGCACCAACACCATTAAAATAATCGCAAAACATTTTCTGAATTTTTTTTTTTTTTTTTTTTTTGCTATTGCTGTTCCATGTGTGACAATTCGCCGCAGAGGAAATAACATACTGCTTCCTGCTCTCTCAATGTCATCTTCAATTGGATGGACTTGTTTTTTCTTAACAAGTTATGAAGGCAGCAAGAAGCAAAAACATATTTTTGCGCTTTTACTGAAGAAGCCATTATTTGATTTTGAAATAATCTGAACCTGGAAGAAAGCAAGCCAAAAGGCTCTTCTGGCTCTAGATAATCGATAATTAAGGATTCGTTTTTGATCATCAAGACCTCTACCAGGATAAGGCTTCATAATAGAAGTACAGAGAGGGAATGCATCATCAGCTATAATTTCCTAAGGTACAAAATCAGAAGTACCAGGTAAACGTTCAGCTTCAGGTATATTGAGGATATTGTTTTCCAAAGCAAATTTCAATTTGCTTTTATTCCAAACTCCTCCATCACTTATCCTGCCATTGGTCCCAATGTCAACAACAAAAACTCTAAATTAGAATCAACTAGAGCTAGAAGAACAATACGGAACTTCCCTTTATAGTTATAGTATGTGGAACCAGAACCAGGTGGAGGCAATATTTTAATATGCTTTCCATCCATGGCTCCAATGCACATAAGAATGTTCCATATTGTAGAAAATGCATTGGCAACGCTCTTCCATTGTTCAGAAGTTTTGGGAATTTTCAAATTTTCCCTCAAAACCAAACTTAATGCATCACAGACTACTTCCAGGATGAATGATATCGTACTTTGTGCTATTCGAAACTGAAAAGCCAGAGAGCTTTGTGTTTCACCTAAAAAAAAGAAATAGCAGTAATATTTTAAGTTATTCACACCATATTTTTGACACAATTAAAACTTTAATTTTTAAAAAATAAAAATAATATTATATATTTTAATATTTTTGAAACCACTCTTTTTTTGTGAGCACCTTAATTTTGAAAATACTAGAATACAAAGAAAAAAATTTTTAAGATAAAGGTAAATACATTTCTAGAAATGTCAGACCTTTTTACACTACTGGCCATTAAAATTGCTACACCAGGAAAGCGGCACACCACACACGTGAAATTTGCATGACAGGTAGAACATGCTGTGATATGCAAATGATAGATTTTCAGCGCATTCATACAAAGCAAGTGACAGTAGCGACATCTACAATGTGTATAAAACCAGAGATTTGACAGCAGTTTTCTCATACTCAATTTCCGTTTCAATGTTGTTTTCGGCAAAGAAAGTTGTTGTAAAGCCTCGTATAAGAAGAAGAAATGCCTATCAGCACGTGTCTGACTTTGATAGAGGAAGGATTATAGCCTACCGTGATTGCGGTTTATCGTACCGCAATATTGCTGCTCACGTCGGTCGAGACCCCATGACTGTTAGCAGAATATGGAATCGATGGGTTCAGGACAATCATACGGAATGTCATGCAGGATCTCAGCGACCCACCATCACTAACAGCAGAGAAGACAGACATCTTATCCGCATAGTCACAAGGAATCGTACAGCCACGTCACGAACCCTGAGTCGAGAAATGGAGTCATTTGCAAGGCAACAAGTTTCTGCTCGAACAGTTCGAAGACGTTTGCAGCAGCATGGATTGTCTGCACGGCGACCATGGCTTCGGCTACCATTGACGCTGCGTCACAGACAGAAGCGCCTTCAATGGTGTGATCAGCGACGAACCTGGACGCGGGAATGGCATCACGGCATCTTTACAGATGAATCTCGGTTCTGTATACAGGACTATGATGGCCGCATCCGTGTTTGGAGGCATCGTGGAGAACACGCATTGCCAGCTTGCATTGGACATCGCCATACCCAGTAACCCTTCAATAGATCCAATGTGGAAATAATATTAGCCTTTCCAATGCTTTTTCTTTTATTATAGTTAAAATATTTAAAATAATTTTCTTTTATATTTTAAGATTAAGTAACAAGTTTTAGTTACAATATATATAAGGCACACTTTAAATAAAACTATTTTTATTTCTTTTGCAAGGGTCTGATATATTAATTTACACAATTACAATATATCTACTGTTGAATTATTCATTGAGTTTTTGAAAACAATTTTTTACAACATTAAAAATGATTTCAAAACAGTATGGTAGAATCAAAATCTCTTTAAACTATTATTCATCAATTCTAAATGATAAGACAGAAAATATGGGCGAATTAAAAAATTATTGATAATCTGTGTCATTGAAAATATTTCCATTTTTCAGACTTAAGTACTAGAAATGGAAATATCTATGATATTATGAAAAGATTTAATGAAAGTCAAGCAAATGAATTCTAAAAAAAATTTTCTTGCTTTTTTAACATTTTGCACTTACGTAATCTTGTTATAAATTAAAATTATTTAATTCAATACATCTTGCTTTTCATAAAAAGGCTGAAATGTGTTATTTTTATCAAAAGAAGATTTTTGGTTAAAATGCTAAGTCTGAAAATATTACTGCCAGTTTGATATTTGAAAATAGGTATATTATTTTACTACAATCTTTTTATAAAAAATTGGAAACTTATACTTTTTAAGAGCTAGTTCAGATTGAATTTGTACACATAGGATTAAAATTTGTACATAATACAAAAATTTTAGGACAGTTGTCAAATCTGTAATTTTGTGAATTGTTAATTTCTAATTTAAAAACTTGAAGTAACAATAAACAATTTGTTCCGAAAGGATTTTAAAAATTGTACAGATGCATTTAGAAATCTGCACAGTAAAAATATCCCATCTAAATATGTTTATATCTGTTACCTTGTGAAATAAAATTAGGTATTATTTCTATGGTAGAAAATATCTAATATTTACAAATATAAAAATATTGTTTAATAAATACTGATTGATTTTTATGAATATAGTTGTTCAACATGACAAATGAAGAAGATATAGCAAAAATTGTTTTAATAAATAATGTATAAAATCGAAGCTGCATATTTTACTGTAAAAACACTGATACTATATTTAAAACAAGCAAATGACAATATCTTAAATAAAAGTTTAAAAATATTAGTTTTTCAATATTTATACTACTTCTTTCACGATGGAACACCAACTTGATGCCCAATGATATAAATCTGTCAAAACTTAAGCCCTTGTAATGCTGAAAGGTGAAAATCCAAGTACCGAGGTATTAGAAACAATATCCTACCTCATTTCTGGCTTCTTAAAATTAATAGCTCATTTTAAAATAGCAAGTTTCGAGCATTTTAAATGCATTGTAAATCAGTGCATGTCGGTCATAGATATGCTGTCAGAAAGAAGACTTGTGAACATTAGCTCACTTAAAAAAAAAATCAAATACATAGATGAAAAGTTTGTTTTTTCTGGGATAAATGTAAAATACAATGTAATTTAGAATTTATAAAAACTCTTATTTGAAGAAACATTTTACATATCACACATCAACATTATTATTTACACTCTCATATAAGTGTGTCATTACCAACCATCAACATATTCTGTATAATAGTTGATAATAATTATAGTGAAAATAAATAAGACATGTTTTTGAATTGAGAAACAATCTTGATTCACTAAGCCCCTGATTATGTTATTTGTGTATACATATTTAAAATTATGAAATGATGTAATCTGCATATATTTATATAAACATCTCTATATGACATAATCCTTTAACTAAGCAGAACTTTTCAGCTCACACAAATTAATCAAAATGAAATTTGTAAAAATTATGGTGAAAATCAAAAATATTATCTAGTTCATTTTAAACTATAATATAACAAACACATAAGCTATATCTAGGAAACTTGGAATAATTTATATACGATTATAAATACTATCCAACCAAGTTAAAATTTAACTTTTTTCAAATTATTGAAAAAAATCCTCAGAAATACCACCTAAAAGATGGGAAACAGATATCTCAAGATGATGAAAAAGAGGAAATGGCAAATGCTGCTAGGAGATAGATTTTGCTAGTTAGGACAAACAGGATTTAAAGGTTGAAGTTTATTAGAGTTTATAGAAGATAAAGAAGTTTATTATCGACGCAAACTAGACCAGTTTACATGATTTTATAATAAGAAACACTTCATCAAAACTTTAAGTAACTTCAAACTAATCAATTAGCATCAGCAGCCACTATTTAACTTATAACTTTCAGTGAAACAAAATTATGATTTAAATCTCTACAAATCTAAAATTATTGGAACTAACATGCATATTTAAATTTTAAAAGGTCCATAATAATGGATGAAATTTAATATTCTTGCCATGTATTCCAACAAAATTACTGATTTGTCAAATCATTGATAAACAACTAAATTAACTAGTAATGAAATCCAACATGCTTAATTAAATAGTTATTCTATTTAATTTCTCGCCAACATTTCTAATATATAGCTTCATTTTAATAAGGAATAATATCAAGAGCATTTTCCTGCTTCTTTATTACTAGCAAATAATTAGCAGTTTTAAACACAGACATTTTTTTTGTGTGACAGTATTAAAGTTCGGATATTTTCCAAATCTCAAACACAAATTTGTAAACTTAAATAAATATAACAATACAAAATTGGGAAAACGTTCTACTAATATTAATAAGAATCAATATTTATTATAATCTATGAACAATCAGTTTTGTTACGAAGGTTTCTGCATTAGTATTTTCTAGAAAGTATACACAACATTATATAATAAATCCTATAGCAATTATATAAGCATTTATGAAATATATCTATGTATAAAAAAACTTGCAAAAAAAAATTGCATGTTAAGCGTCCCAAATAAAATTATCAGTATACTTCACATCATTACTTTTGATGGCAAGAGAAAATGATTGTCTTTTTGTATACAATACGTACAAAATCTGATTTGATAAACAGATATTTAAACGTCTGATTTAACCACAGAAAATAAAACCACAATTGTTAAAAATTTACTTTCTGAATGTTTCAAACTATAGATGTACATCCAGGCTATTACTTTTATCTAAATTGATCAAAAGTAACTCCAGATATCTAATGAAAAACAAAATGAATATCTATGTACACTAACGATTGACGTTATAAAAAACTTTCGTATGCAAATTTAGAATCAGTTATCAAACTAATCTACTGCGTTTAATTTAATATTAAGTTTATAAATAACAGAGTAGAATGATATTTTCAAGAAATATATATTGAAAGATTGAGGTTTATACATATTAGTTTTATAATTGTCGAGGAATATATACGTGAAAGACAGCATATCTAACCAATTTCTCTGTCCAAAAATTTAATATATACACATTCAAATAAGAAACATTACGAGTTACAATTGCATTTATTTATTTATTTTATTACATCACATATATTCATCAGACTTGTATGCTTGATTCTTGAGGTCCGCTTGTAAGTCTTCGTCGATAATAGGACAAATAGCACAATGACAGATGTACAACCACAGAAGAATAACGAAGAAAACACCCAGGGCCATGGTGGGAATCGAACCCACACTCCTACGCTCTCAAGCGATTAGCGGTGATGCTTTAGACCACTCAGCCACGGAGTGCCCTGTTACAATTGCAATGAACACAACTTGAAACCTCTCCAAAATTTACAAAAGGCTGTCATATTTTTCCAAATGTTTTGAGAAATTTCTATAGCCATAAATAAAAGTAGAAACTATTAAAATATATCTTTTTACATATATTATGTGGTTTTATAGTTAAAAACTTTTAAATTTTTCAGAAAATTCAAATTTTTCCACAATTTTGAAAATTTGGGAATTTTTAAAAATTCAATGGGAAAAAAACCAGTTTATTCCCGGGAATAAACCTGGTTTTTTCCAATCCTTGCAACACTAACTGCAAGGCCATAATTTCTCAATTTGTTTCCTGAAACCCAATTGCGTAATGTGTGGTGATAAACACACATCTAGGGACTGTCCACATAAAAAAATTGAGATACCAGAATGCTGCATTTGTGGCGGTAACCATACTGCATGCTGCTTAGCCATCCCTCTAAATAAAACTAAAAAAGTTGCCACCTCGATTAATAACGTAAACAACCAGGTAAGGAGAAATGTCTAATTCGCTCAAGCAGCTGCACCTAAATCCTCGCCCCCTTATCAAAGTACCTCCATGCTATTCAAAACCCCTTAGGAGAAGCTGAGTTTGAAAACTTCCAGGTGATTATCCAATTAGTAAAAGAAGTAAATACCATTTTTTAGGTATACCCAGCGCTTTTGCAATCGGTATATTGCTGGAAAAAACTGTTCATCCTACAGACAAATTAAATATATTTCTGAAAGCCCTAAGCACAACTGACGACAGCAATTCAAATTAAACTTCTTAACAACCTGAAAATAATGATCTGGAATGCGAACGGCGTTATCAGAAAAAGCAGTGAATTTAAAAATTTCATACCAAATGATAACCCATATATAGTAATGTTATAGAAAACTCATCTGATAAATAATCATAACTTTAAAGTACCAAATTATTCGATCTATAGAAATGATCACTCCTTACATCAGAGGGGAACAATGATCTTTTTTAATTAAAACTAAAATAAATTATATCCATGTCCCTACTCCAAAATTGTATTTTGTAGAAGCAATGGTAGTTAAACTTCAGTTCTCTGACTGCAGTGAAAGATCCTATGTTTCTCTATACATTCCCGCTAAGACAAGCAACATGCTCTCAGTTGATGTAGGAAACTTAGTTACAATAATCTTCAAAATTATCCTGACGGGTGATTTAAATGCTTAGCACTGCCGTTGGGGCTATAGATACAACAACAGTGCTGGATTTGTGTTGAACTATTTAGTAGAAAATATACACTTTTCCATTTTCAAACCGGACATGCCAACCCACTATGGTCATTCTTATGGAAATTTTATAGACTTGATGTTCTCCAGGGAAATCCGAACCCATCGAAACTAGTCATGAAGGAGGAATTACCCTCCGACCATTATCTCGTTCTTATCTATTTCGGACAGCAGTCCCAATTGGAGGATAAGAACTTGAAAACTTACTATAACTGGAACAGATTAGGAATCAAATTAATACTTCAGTTCTAGATGATGCGTTCCAAATAGCCAAAACTCCCAGTCAAATTAAGGAGAACGTGAATAATCTAACTACAATAATTAAAAAATCATTTGAATATAGTAAATTCACTAGACAGTCTGACCAAATAGAATATTTCTCTGATAGAATTATAGACTTAATTAAAGAAAGAAATCGATTGAGGAAATAATACAATAGAGTTAAATCTCCCATCTTAAATAAACGCAATAAACTCTCTTAAACGCAAAATAAAAAAATGAAATTGCCTATTACAATAATAATAAATGGAATTCTTACTTAACAAGCTTAAACGTGGAGGAGGGGTTCTTCTGGAGAGCAGCAAATGATCGAAAAAATAAAATAGAGTACATACCGCCACTCATAGACGGCGCCAAAATGGCAATATCAAATAGCGAAAAACTGACGTGATAGCTAAAGTTTCAATTTATACCTAATGACATCTTTAACCCAGGAATCGATCAGCAAATTAGAAACATTGTTTCTGATTATCTGTAGAACAGTAATAAGACCGGATCATGATACAATTACCAATAAAATCATAAAACAAATACCCCGATCAGGGCGATAATACCTCAAATCACATGGAAAATCCTCAAATCAAATGGATCAAAATAAATGCCTCAAAATCGCAAGCTGTGTTCTTCACAAGGAGGCTCACACAAGGATCAAACATAAAAATTGGAGGTTCTGAAATTCCATTGTCTACCAAAGTGAACTACCTTGGTCTAACGCTAGATAAGCGACTCACATGGAAACCCCATATAACAAGATTTAGAAACAAACTTTTCGCCGCCAAAACAGCACTTTACCCCTTAATGGCATATAACTCTAAACTATTTTTTAGCAAACAAACTAATTATATACAAAGCTTACCTGCGACCGATATTGACGTACGCTTATCCAATTTGGGGAGGTGCAGCTGATACAAACTTGAAAATAATTGAGGGCCACTGAAGCAAAATACTCAGATTAATTACACAATCTGAGTATTACATAAGAAACGAACAGATTAGGAAAGACATTGGACGCTTTCTATCTATACCTAGGAGCGCTATCTGCTGACCCACGTATTGTCAAATTATGTGTTAAAATATTTTTGTTGTGTGTGCGTTTTATTCGTTTTCTTCTAGCAAGAAACCATCTATGGAAATAATCATAAATTGTTCTTATATTTGACTTATGCTATATTTTACCTCACTCTTCTATTATTGTCAAAACTTTGATACCATGCTGTGTACTTCTTCTGGGTGCACCTAAATTAGAATACACCGAAATATTCTTTGAGATTGCCTTAATAATTATGTCAAATAAGAGGAAGCAACTGTCAGATTTTTTATAAATATATAAACTATTTTCCTTGACGGAGAGTATTTTGACTACCAAGTTGGCTAACTTTCTAGAAAAAAATTAAAGTTTCTCTCGAAACACTTATTTTGTAAAGTTTTCTGATGTCACTTGTTCGCCGGAATTTTGCTGGCGAATTCTTCCTTTGCCCTTGGCCTTAAGTCTATGTGAGTTGATCTCACTGTAATATCGGCAACATTAATGTGATAGGGGCTTGAGAATATTTTGACACTAAATATCAGTCTTTACAAATAATTCTCAGAAATAAAATGACTGAACTTTCATATATATTTTTCATGTTTTTATAAGGAAATCAGAAAATGAATCAACTAAATTAGTAGATATACCCAAAATGTGTAAATAGAAGCAAAATAATAAAAAGCGAAAATGTAATTACCTTGAATTCCCATGATCAATGGAAATTCAATTTTCAGAAAATTATAAAATTTGATTGGCAATAGTAGCAAGAGTGTTCGCCAATTTTATGCTTATATTTCTTGTTCTGCGCAGGTCGATTTCTGTTCAGTTTGGCGGGCGATTGAAAAGAATATCTGTTGTGTCTGTATTTTAGTAAAAAAATATAATGTATGATAGAAAACTTTTCGTCGCATATTATCTATGTTTTTTCGGAGGTCCATTTAGCTTGCATCATTTTTACTTAAGACGGGACTATCAAGGATTAGTTTGGTTGATGACTGGTGGGTTTTTGGGTGTTGGAATAATTCGAGACTTGTGGAAATTACCAAAATATGTTCAAGATGCTAACGACGATTATAGTTTCCTGCATAAATTAAATAGGAAAATGTTAAAGCATCGAAAACCACCTAATAAACTATATCGCAATGTTGGGCAATTTATCTTTGCCAATCTACTTGCACATTTAGCTCTTTATGCTATTCCGCAGAAATTGATACCAGTCACGTACATATACTACATTTCAACTTCTATCGTCCCTTTTGCTTCAGCTGTAGGTAAGAAACTTTGTTTTAATAATTATTTTTATTGTATACCGTTTTTAAAATTCTATATGTCGGTTAATACTAACCTAACCTCATAAATGTTTTTTTTGTTAAATCTATCCTCTTTGTGCTATAATAAGAGGTTTTTCTAGTTATTATTTAGCGACCAAGATTTCATCATTCTTTTTTTAAGAATATTGTAATTATTATTAATTACTAATTCATTTGTAGTGAAATATATAACCTGCCCTGTTCTGAATCCGCTTGTTGCATTTTCCTTGCAAGCCGAACGTTCCATATAATATGTGCTTCATAAATATAAGGAAACAATATAATTTAACGTATAAGATTTATATTCATTGAAAAGGTTATAAGAAATATATTTTAATTGTCCTGGAAAGAGTATGAGTGAAAAGAAATGTTTATTAAATTTAAGTGTTTCAATACGCTCTATGATACAAACCCTAATTCTTGATCTCTATTCTGTAGCAAGAAATCTTGGTTGCCTTGAACAAGAGGTACAAATTTCTTTGTCATTAATTCTTGATAAAAACACTAACATTTGCTTTTCGTTCTATCTGTTTTGAACAGAATTCCAGAAGGATTATGTGACATTACTATATCTAAATTTATTTTTTAAATTATATTAAAATATTATTTATACTTGTGTAATTAATGTGAAAAGCAGAAATATAATAGAATGTTTATTTCGTTTTCTTCTATTCTTTTTAAAAATCAATATCAATTGATAATAAAAGCTTTTTGCATGACTAAATTTTAATTTCTGTATCGCTAAACAAAATTTATTCTTTTTAAGTCAGTGTTTCCCAAACATTTGATATGTGTTCCCATTATATAATTTTTGTAATGCTGAGTACCCCTCGTCAAAATGTGTATGTATTTAAATAACAATCAAAAATATATTTATTTTTTTGTGACATACACAAAATAATAATAAAAAAGAAATAATAAAATATAAATAAATGTAAGTAATACTGCTTTGGATGAATGATAAGGATGAAATTGTTTGTGCTAAGAGGACAGATCACCATAATTTGGTTTATTGTTTGTTAATTTTAAACTCAGATGTGATTCCATGTCCAACAGTCTGATCTATTTTTTTTGACTTAATCTATACAAATGCTGGAAAAGCAACTTCACGTAAATTTGGAAAAGACAAGATGTGTTTCATAACTTTTTCTGTTAAGACCAAATACACATGTTGCATTTTTATCCAGAATGATGTTAAGGTACTTTTCCTATGTTTATTTTTCGAAAATCAATCTAAAGCCAATTCCAGCAATTGCTCTTCTGCATGCATACAATTTTATGTGTGATATTCTGTTAAAATTAAACGGATCCTTATTTATTGAATATTGATCGGAGATTGACTTTTGCCTACCCATATCGATCTCTTATTGTACCCCTGGGGGTATGCATACCTCACTATTTGAAACACTATTTTAAGTTTAATTTTTAGTTATTTCTTAGAGCTTTATATGGTGTTAATATTCGTGTGATGAATTTAAATAATGCTATTTTCGATTACAATGTTTTCAAAATTACTATTGTTATGGCTTGTAATGTTAATAATTTTATCAGATGTATTTCATAATAATTTTACATTAGGATATTTATTGTATATTCTATAAATAACATTGGGATTCATTTATTTATATGCTCTATTGCTCATTGTGTAAACCAATATAGTGTTGATAATAGTCTTCCAGTTCTTTCTCTTGTAGATATGTAGCTCCTTTTACAATACAAACCATCTAAATTTGGATCTATTTCTATGGTGAATGCCCATAAGTTTAGCAAGATAACTAGATTCTGTACCCCTGGGATATGTTATTTTCCTTCCTTTGTATTAAGACCAGCCTATTTGATTCTTTGACTTTTAATATTATAATACCTATCTGGTAAAAATTTGTTGAGGCAAATTAAATTTGATTTTAAATACTTTCTTATCCCTTCCTCTATAAAAAGCATCTTTTGGTAACCATTATTCTTTTCTGAAAATATATTAATGTGAAGATAGGCAAAAACTAATACCTTCTATTAAAATCATAATTGCCAATTTTCAATTCAATAGTAGAATCTGTTTCTTGATTAAAAAAAATTATAAACTTGGTTTTATTTTCACGAGAAATATTCTCTGCCTTTCTAATTCTGCAGTGTCAAAGGTCTGATTTATTTCCTTGCATTAATAACTATTCATTCTCCATATATCATTATTTAAACTTATTTTTAATAAACAGTTCCTTTGTTTTGAAGCTCAGTAACTTTAATTATTCTTTCAGAACTGAGTTAAGCAATTAACATGCCCAACTATATGAATTCCCCTATCATCTATTCATTACAAATCTGTTAAGATTTTTTCAATGCCTATGCTCTATTCAGAATATTTTGATAAATCATCTAGCAGAAATGAAGCAAGCTGATATCCCAGTAGTTAGTGCTCTTGCCTTTGGTTCAACAGTTAGTAGTTTCCAATCCCACCTGGGTTTGGAATCCTCTTTAAATGGTATGTCTGGTCTAATTAATCCCTGTGAGCAAAATATATCAGTTGTGCTACAAACAAATCACATCAAACTAGCTGTCTATATCTAAGCTGTTTTGTCTGTTTATATATAACTTCAAATACTTATTAAAATATGCTCTGTTAAGGTCAGTAGTTTGCAAGAACTGGTTTTTATGTGTATTTAAATGAATCAGTGGTTAACTAGAAAATACATTAACTTGATGCTTTGTTCATTAATATTACTTAATAATTACAAATAAAAGTTGTCTAGAGCCACCAAATGATTATTTACTAGTATCATTAATATTTTCTGCAAAGGGATTATATCTATTTACAATAATGTTATTAAATAAGTGATAAATATTTAATATAAGTTAATTGATGTAATAGTAGGAAGAATTTTCATTATTGAACTGAAATTCGTATACAATTATGTAGTAAACATGAATTATTTTCTAGCAGAATTAATCAAATAATTATTTCAAAATGTAGAGCTTAAATATAGAAATAAATTAAGACTAATTTATGTGAAAAGTTCTTAAAATTAGATATTTTCTTAAATGGTGGAATAGAAAGTATACTTATAGTTGGATATACATGTTTTACATTAGCAAAGAAGGGTTGCTTTTTTGTGGATAGTTGGCTGTCCACACTATTCCAGGAAGTTTAAGATTAATAAAATTGACTTATGTTTCCTTATATTGCTGTTCTTTAACCTCATAATCATGGAAAGATAATTTGAAAAATTTGGTTGCATGATAAAAACAAATATATTTGGAAATGATGCTAGATATTTAATGTGGCCCATGTTGTTTTTTCAAACAGTGTGATTTCTAATTATCTGTGTGTTGGATTGATATCATGAGGTAATTGCTAAGACTGGGCAATTCTGTTCTACTTATGAAGTGCAATCGTCTATTTCTAATCGATAAAAACCAGCACTGGTCTTGTGGCGACATATTATTAGAGCGTGTCCCGAAGCTACTCAGATTTTGGCCAAAAGAGCCTGGTGATCTTTATGTAAGTTTTATCATTTCATTTTTAAATATGTTCGCTGCAAGGTAAGTAATGTGATTTAGTTTTATCATGTACTAAAGAAGGAGAATCGTCCATGGCTATAAGGTAATGGAAGTTATGACTGGTAAGGTAAAAAATGTGATTACATTATTTTTTCTTGTTCATTTTTGTACCATCAAATTGCCATTTCAAATGATAAGCAGGCCTGTGTCTGTCAGTACCGTTTCCCGCGTAGTAATTTACTCACCACATCAGTAATGAAGTATGGAGTTTTTGAGGTGGCTCTTTCTCTCCATATCAAAGCCTAGTATTGTGCTTTAAACTGAATCAGATGTGTGAGTACATCCATTCATAATGTTACAGCTCACATTCTGCAGAATTGCTTTTGCAGCAGAGTAGTACTTCCTATTTGGTCTGAATGAAGTGCTTACAGAATATATTGATTATCATTTGTTTCGTGACTCATGGGGGCTCACCTTTAGCTGTGTACAGGTGTCCCAATGAGGTACCCAAGGATATATATTCTCTTTGTTTTTGTTCTCTTTTTTTTCTCATCCTTTCCATCCCTCAATTGTAAGCAAGTGAGCTGTACATGATTAGCTGTCTCCGCTCTGATTATTGCTTCTCATGGACAGTCAAGATCTCCACGTGTTAGCAGTGCATGGCAATCCTTTGGATGGGTGGTATACTGTGTGTATCTATCAGCAGCTATCTAGCTAGTCTTTCATGGATCCAGTGAAAGGGTTACTTCCTTGGGGTTGGCATTATGATGGTCACTGTCTCTGTGTCTGATTCCCAATGTATGGGTGGCAGCAAGCACCATGGTAAGTGCGGAGACTAGAAATGTCCAAAATCAATTGTTGCCATCCCTTGTAGGACTCTATGGTGGGCAATGCTGTTGAGCCTGAACCTTTACAAATATCATATGGAGTTCTAATTGTCACATCATGAAGATAATTCGTATACTCTTTACATGTTGATTTGCACACCAAGCAATTTTCATGCAGTGTCACCTTTTCTGATACAAAAACTTCTCACATCATCTATTGGTAACATTCAAAATGTTAAAATTTTTGATCAGGAGATCTTATTCTCCTGATCAAAAACTTTAACAAGTTAACTCAAAACAAGTTTCAGTAATTTAAAAAATCTGGGTTCATTTCTAGTTGAAGCATCATTTTGTAAAAATTTTTGAAGTGTTCTTTCTAACACCAATTTCGTAAATGTTATTGAAGCAGAATTTTTGGAAAAACTACATGATCAAGGAATTACGTCATATAGCTATTATTGTGTGTGCGTGATCGTATACTTATCCTCACCGATCCTCTTGTCTTAATCTTTAAAAGACCAGTATTACTGAAATTCATAAAAGCCGGTTATATGAATTGCAAACTTTGTTCATTGCTTAGTGTCCTTTCCTCACCCTCTTAGATGTTTCAAATGTTAGAGATATGGTCAATCTCAACAGGCATGTCGAAATAGTGATCCTATGTATATGTATTTGGAAAATGTGCACAATCTGCTCATGAAACTAATACTTGTATTTGAGAAAATTTTCAAATGTTGCAGCATGTAAACCAATGTTACATTTTTCAAACTTCTGAATTTTTTTAGTGTTTTTATTCTTCTGAGACATTTATTTCAACATAATTAGTTCTTATCCATTGATTTAATCAAACACTTAATTTTAAAAAGATAACTTTGTTTTTGATGCAGCTTATTCCATTTGAGGATTTTGCGCCAGAAAAACCGAATCATCATTTGTTGTAATAGCATTTGGATAATTTTATCCTTGTTTGTATCATATTTCTGAAAATATTTTTAACAATTTATCAATGACTCTCTTTGTCACTCAAAAAAAAATGGTTTGTAGTCTTGCCTTTATTACAACAATTTGTGGATTTATCTATGATTATCTATATGGTTACACTGGTCTTTTTAGCACATGTACAAAAGATGTCCATTGTATGACAAACAACAGAATCCATTTTCGTTTTCGAAATTGAGTAGCATTTTGTATTTTATCTTTGATCTAATTTTACACTTTAAACATTTAAGAACTCTATTTAATAGTATTAGCTTTTTTTAACCTTTATATGAATACTATAGAAAAGTTTTGAAATACTCTTATTCAAAAATATCCACTATTTTTTTTTAAAGAAGCTTTATTGGGGAATTTCTAAATCACTTTCTTTTAATCTTTTTTCCTTTTATCAAATAAAAAAGCATCTCTTTCTCAGAACTGCTCTTCAATACTATTGCTGCAAAGGTAAGGAAAATAATTTTATTCTCAAATGGATTTTAAAAATTTGTTATATTTTTTACCATTATAAAGAAAAATTTCTCAAATATTTTTTTATATATTTTTTCTATTTATTATGATAAATATAATTTATTTAATAATGATCTGTTATATCTAAATGATCGTTATGCATATAAATATATATATCAATGATATTAATACCCAAGTAGACCTAACATGCCTGTGTTTGAAACAACTTATTTTTGTTTGTAAAGTATTCCTCTCAACTGTTTCTTGTGGCTTTCTTTTAAATATATTAAAGACTTTTATGTTTATCTAAAAATGTTTTGCTATATTTTTAGGTGTGTACTTGGTTGGAAATATTGGTCGTCAAGAAGGTAAATTTAAAGATGCACTAATAGGTGCATATCTTACTTTACCCGTTACTTTTGTACGAGGAACACCTATAGGAATTGTGTCTATTGCATCCTGCGTCTATTTCAATAAATATTCCAAAAGGTGGAGAAGAACTTCTCCTTATAATAAATCGGCAGGGCAAAGAATAAGATTTATTTCTTTCTCTATAATCATATACTTATCCTTGTTAAGCTCCATGATCCATTTTAATTGCTATATTACAATTCAAGATGAGAAAACTGTAAAATGCCAAGATGCTGTCAAGCACTTTTTTAAGAGTCCTTTTTGGAGTGTTATGAGCGAACTGTAGAAATCTTTGGAAGATTGTAGCTGGCAGGAAAACTGGCAACAATTGATTGATGCTATGGATCTAACCGGTGAAGCAAATGCTTTTAAAGTGAGTTCTAATTTTTGTGTTTTTATGTCACAATAAGTGTTTAAAAAGCGCATTCTCTAAACTTAATATAGTAAATTTACATTGTGAGCTATCTGCGCCGTTGTTCTTAGCTGGATTATGGGACAAGGGGAAAATTTTAAAATAATTTTATTTGTAAGTAAATACTATTAAATAGTTATTCTCCAAAAGCTATGAAAAAATTTGTCTGCATTAATAAGAAAAGGAAGAGTTTAATAGAGTTGAATCTCATTGCTTAAGTTAAATTGTACTGTATAGAAAAATGTAAATTTAATTTCACTAGTTTTAAAAGTTACTAAATTTTAAGGTAATTAGGCAAAATTTTGTAACTGTATGCTTTTATCAAAATACTGTGATTCAATTCACAAATATATATGTCAGTTCATTTGTGTTATATCAATGTCTTTAGTTTATTTAATTTTTAGGAAAGTGCCCTGTTAAACTTCAATATTTGAAAATGTATCGTTGTGAAATATTAATTTGTAGTGAATATAAATTCTATGGAAATAGTATAAAATAGTTTTCAAACTTTTTAACAAAAAATCATGCTAAAAACAAAGATTGAATATTTGTTTTATTAAAAATATGATGGTGAATAGTGCTTACAAGTGGGTGAGATTAACTGTAAAACCCTGATGAATTAAGATTTAGCATCTAAAAAGTGAGTTAGAATAATCAACTAAACCACTAGCTTTCATGTGTTAAAAGTGTTTACAAGTTCCATGATGATTATTTGTTGATTAGTGATTTAGAATAAATATCTTATCATGGTTTATTATTTTTTGTTGCTGATTACTAAAAATTAATACAAAGAATTTTTTATTAAATTATAATTTACACAGAAATGACATGTGAAAAAGGGAAATACATTACAAAAACTAACAAGATGTAATTAAATTTGAAGGTGAATCATAAATCATTGGCTTATAATGTTAGTATGAAAATAAATATCCATGAAATAACATTCTGCGTGTTAGCATATTTAACTTTTACCACATATTATTTTGAAGTACTAAATTTCAAGTTGTGCATATAAACCTTAGAATGGTTGTGATGTCTCATTAAATTTAGTCCAATTAGTAAAATAATTATCCAGGTAAATACACTGATTGAAATCTGTAAATAATATAACAACTTAGTGTATAAATAGACTAAGTTGTTATATTGTGTTAGGAAACAAGTTAAAAATGTTGTTAATACTTGGCTGAGTTGAGCTCTCTAGGCAGGTAGGAACTGCAGCCGGAAGCGATAAAACCACATTGTTTGATGTCAATGTTAAAAATATTTTTATTTTCTTTATAATTTAATTGAATATACTTTAAGTCAATCAAATATTTAAATTTTGATATCAAAAATTATGTGTTCCGAAAATCAAATTTTAAAATCCTTTACGAGATTGAATTTTTGTATGCAATTTTATTTCAATGTTAATGTAGAAATGTCAAAATTTATATTCAGGAATTCTTTTAAATTTAATTCTTGCTTCGCTTGTGTGAGTTGCATCACCTGATATTTAGCTTTGTTAAATTTGCTGTTCCGCGGGACAAAATGATTAATACATGTCTTACGTATATCTTGAAGATTTCAAACTAAAATTTAACAGTCTGGTATTTTATTAATTTGCTGCATCTAAATATAGATTAAATTTGATTAAAGATTTCATTAATAGATAATTTTGTAAACAATATTGTTATTTTTATTTATTTAATACTATGTATTTATCAAATTATTCACATCCAACCTTTTTGAACTATTGAATACTCTTCATCTTTACATCTCCTGCCTTCAGTTTAGCAGTTCATGGGTTCGAATCACAATTTAGAGAGTTTCAAATTATTTGACCATCCAAAAGCTCTTTTTCTTCTTGAATTAGTTTTATAATTGTTTTAATCTATTTAGATGAAGGATTAAAAAAAATAATTTTCGATGGTCAGTGGCAAAAACGACTTGCAGTTGCGCAACTGAAATTTTATTTATCTGGAACACTATATCTGATCTTGCCTGATCAGTAAAGTAAAAGGCTTTGTTTTTGCTTATTATATAATAACAATCCTTTCCTCCTTTTAGTTTTCAATCCTTTTAGTGTCTAACATTAGCACGTTCTGATAAATGAAAAATTAGTCTTACTGTTTTCAGTTTTCCTGCATCCGTTTGAATTTTGTGGGGATAATTTCTTTTAAATACTTTTACACCACTTAATAATTACCAATAACATCTTGCAAAAATTAATTTTAGAAACTTTTTGTTGCCTCAAATTTTTGAGAAAAGGTAGAAGATTGGTGATAAACGCTGTTCAGCGGCTTAGGTCAGTAAAAATAAGTTATTGAAAATGTGTAATTCATTAATCAATGCTAACGTAGTAAGAGAATTTTCATTTTATTTTGGAACGTCAGAAAACTGTTGAAGCAGTCTTATTTCATTGATTTTATAGTATTTTTAAAAAATAATCCATAGCTTTAAAAGTATCATTGACAATAAATATTTACTGATGTTTTCCAGCTTTTATTAAGCTAATTGTTTCCTAAAATCTCATAATCAAATTCGGTTTGTAATCTGCTTTTTCATAGAGGTGAGTTAAAAATTCTTGGCAGCGAGTCAAATTGTGCTTATTAAACAAGACTTACTTGAAACGGGAGGAAATCAACTAGCAATCATTTGCTAAAATTTCAAATGAAAACTATCAAATCGGTGAGTATTCTGTACTATTAATCATGTATCTGGTTCACTCGCGTTGAAACTTTATTCTTTTTTAAATTAAAGGCAAGTATTCTGTAAAAGTTAGATAAATGTATTTAATAACTTTAAATGGATTTATTAAAGTGGATTCTTTTCATTTTTAGCAAAGCTGGCGTCTATAATGTTAGCGTTCTCGCCTTCGGTTCATCAGTTCTTGAATGCAAATTCTTCCTCGCCAATTGATGTTTGTAGTGGTATAGAATCTACATGAAAATTTAGTTCAGGGTCAAATTAACCCTTGTTTGCAAAAATAACAGTTCAACAACACTCTTTCAATCTTATAATTGAATTTTTTTTAGTCCATTATTTTATTTTCTACTCTTCAGCAAAATTATTATTTTAGTTCAATACTAAGTTTAAAAAAAAGATACTTAAAAAATTGTCACTTCAAAACTCGTGGCATAACGAAGATGTTTCAGAAAGTACCATAGCTTTTGTAAGGAATTTTCTTTTGATTTCCTTGAATGGTAGGTAAAATCTGTAATACATTTATTATAAAATTTTGTATGATTGATCTTTTATAGATCAGGCCAATTCAGATGAAATAACAATATTGGCCTGAATCTATCTATCTAAGTTTATTCAGTTTAGACTGAGATTAAGTGCTGTTCTGTGCTATGCTGTGAAGCTGTGTTTACTATTGTAGCCTTAAACCTTATAGTATCTGCTTGTTTTTCTGCATTTGTATAACTACTGAAATGAGTAAAGCAACTTGGGAGTTTTTCTGTGTATTTTTGGCAAAGTATATTTGTGTACTTACTGCAAATGCTTATTCCAAAGCTGCAGATTCATTATATAAAATATACTAAATTGGATGATCAAAATCTAATGGTATTTATTTCACTATAGATTGATGAATATAAACATTTGTTAAGAACTAAATAATTAATGACACATAACATGTAAAACATCTAAATATGTAAACATATCTAAACTGGCGTGTATAAATATACTAGCAAACTGCACTTCCCAATTAATGCATGCATAGCATGTAAGGAAATATTGGGATTTTGAAAAATAATTAAATTTAGCTTTGTATGTTCACAAATTGCTGCTTTGCACCACGAAATGACATGTCAATACTAAATGAGAGGAAAACAAATAGAATGAAAAGTTTAATGCTTAAGATCTCGCTTTAGTAACTATGTTTTTAGATATTGAAGCTGAGGTTTCTCTTCCTCATTCAAATGCATTTTGTTCTTATGAAAAACCAATAACACATGCTGCAGTGAGTCAGAACAATGAATTTTGGAAAATTGCACAAAAACTAAATACCATTGTTATTTTATTTCTTTAGCTTGCATTTTAAAATTGTAGAAAGGATATAATCTTTTCAATTTTTTAAATCCAGTATACTTGTACAGAAAGAAAACAAGTCTTTTAAAGTGAGAGTACCGGAACAGAATAGTATACATTATTTAAATCAATAACATAGCCACATAAATAAGAACTGAGAGCTCATATCAGTGTTGATTATGTTTTAAATCAATTAGATGCTAATCAAAATAAGGAAATGAAACTTATTTTATGTGCGACATTTTGATATAAGCTGCTGAACTGCCAGGCGAATGGTTAGCGTTCTGGCCTCTGGTTCAAAAAACCTACCTCAGATATGAATATTTTTAATGGTTGGGAATCCATTGTTCCCTACTTTTCTTTATAAAATACTAAAATATGGAATTTAACATTAAATATTTAAATAAAGGTTAGATTTTTTATATAGCTATTATATTATGGATATTTTAATTCAGTTATAGACCATTAGATGTCTTCAGTCAATTTTAAATTTCTGAAAAATTGAAAAATTATAGAATGTTAGATTTTTCCATTTATTTTTCAAGTTAAAATTTGCTAAAACCTGTGTCAAATAATTCATTGTTATATAATGGATTTAATACATGTATATTATCATTTTAAAAATATTAGGTTCTGGGCCTTAATGAGACAGCTACACGAGAAGAAATTACTATCAGGTGCCTTGATTTATCTAATACATGGGATCCAAATAAGCATCAAGATCCAGAAAAGAAACAAATAGCGCAAGAAATGTTCACTCAAATTCAACAAGCTTATGAAATATTGTTTAAAATGTCTGAAAAGAAAGTTATGAAAAACTTTTTAAAGGATGAATTGTAAATATTTGTTAAATACTGAAAGAGTTGTGAGCTTTATTTGCATATTTACACAATTCATATCACAAACTTTGTAAAGTCATACTTATTGTTGTCTGTTCTAGATAAATGTTTATGTAGTGTCTGACATTATCCATATAAGTTTCTCATTAAAAAATGAATATTTTTATTTAATATGTATTTTTTGTTTTCTTTTAAAAATATTTATAATATACACTTATTGTAACAAAACTCAGCTTTTGTATCTAAAAGATTTTTCTAAAGTTATCATTATATTTAAAGTGGCTACACATATATGCTTGATGTATATACAATAAGTTAATTGCTCTGGAATGTTACACATTACATCAACAGCGCATCTTATCAAGAAATTATATAAAATGTATAAATATTTGTAGTATGGGAAATTAAATCTTATGTTCCATGCAAAAAATTTTTTTCACAGTAATCTCATTTGATGCGAGTATAAGAGATTTCCTTAAATTCAACTTTTTTAGTTTTAAAAGTATTATAAGCTGTAATTTAGATGTGATCAGTTTAACAAACTTTGTTAAATTAGGTAGATTTATTTTACTCATAAATGTTTAACAAACTTTAAATTTAAAATATATTATTATAATAATCTTTTTAATTAGAAAATTTTTTCTAAAGCTATCCCCTCACCCTCATTTAAAAAGATGGCATGTTATGATGTTTGGACTGTACATTTATTTTATTGTGCGTGGTATGACATTTATTTTAGCTGTATTACCCATTGTTATTGCTGTTTATGTTGCATTTCTTGTGTGCACACATTATTGTCTCAGTATATATTATTTCTACTCTTAATTCTCCTAAATAAGTTTCTGCTTTATATGTGATTTTTTTTAAATAGTGAATAATATAAATAAAAAAAATAGTAAAAGTCTTTTCAGGTTCTATGGTTTTTTTTTTATTAATGTTAATCATTTATATTCTACTTATGAGAACTAAAATTTTTAAGTGGATACAGGATTTGATAAATGAAAATAATTGAAATAAATCTCAGTAATTGAGATTTTCTAGCGATTTGTCTAAAATTTAATTTTTAAATGCACAGAAAATGTTTACTTCCTTTAATTTCTGTTGTTGCATTGTATGGTCTAGATCAGATCTGAAGAACACAACTGAAAATGTCTTATTCTGATTAATCATAGTTCACTAATTGTTTTTTTTTCTTCTTTTGAAAAGTAGTATTGTTATAATATGTCATGTTTCAAATATTGTTATATATTTCAAAAAAGTTTATTAAGGACTAACGCTAACAAATCTCTGCAGTTAAAAAAAGGTTTCACAAACTATTATTAAATTTTAGAATGTATGTGTTAATATTATTATCTTTTGAAAATAATGCATTTTTGGGACTAGTTAGCAACTTACACAAGTTTGGATGCGTTTCCCATTCTAGGCTTGAATATGTATGCAGTTGTTCAAAATCCACCTTAAAATATAGGTATTAAACTATTGTATGCAGAAACAATGCATATTATTTATTACATAGGAATCCTTAAAATACTATAATTCTTACTCTTAATCTACGATTAACCTGTAAAAAAAATGTCAAAATTTTTTAACTGTGTTGAGAAGTGAAAACTAGAATGCTTTCAACTTATTAAGAATTAAAAAAAAAAATCGTTTGTTATTACTCTAGTAACAAATTAAGCAAGCGTGAATCATAATCAGCTTAAAAAGATAAACGATTATCAATAGTTACAGTATTAGAAATATTAACGGGTTCATTCAGTTATCTTACAATCCAAAATAGGAAATCTATTAAAAGGAATTAGTTCAAACTCAATGGCATACCTGGAAAAACAAAACTTTATGTATGTACTTTTTTATGTTGTTCACATAAGAATTAAACTTCTCATATGCAAAGAATTTCATAAGAATTATACATTTTAAGTACACATAATGAACGAATTGCTGTCATACCAGCAAGATATAAATGGAAATGTTTTTGTTTTAATTATAAATTAATATGCAAAAGAAAGTGCCTTCGTCAAAAGTAGCACTCATACTTGTGGTAAGAAAGCACTATTTATTGTTAAAGGTCCACGATGAATGGTGTTTTTTACATACATGGTTGTCGGATGGTTGCTTGGGGCCATGTGAATAGTCAAATGTCAATGAAAAGTCCTCCAGAAAGAGAATTTACTATGTGGGTATAAAAATGCCTTAAATTAAGCTGCCTACTATGCATTGTCAAAATATCTTCCTTAAATTATCACTGTGGACTAATGGTAAAACAGCATTCTTCAGAATAAAAAGTTTCCAGTTCAATCCCAGTCATGTCAAACACTGGAAGATAGATGCTATAATTCTAACTTCTGCATGCACATCTGTCAGACTACATGTTTGAGTTCCTCCCAAGAAATGTGTAAGTACAGCCTGCTACTTACAAAACTTTCTCCGAGAGGCAACGTAAATGTGTTAGAAGTTAATATGCCTTAGAACCATAAGTTTTAAGCTGCCTGTTAGTCACCAGGAAAGAATATGTAAGAAGTTTTGCTACAGTAAACAAATGATTTTTGTTAAAATATTTTAAATTGTTCTTAAAATGGGTTACAAATCATGTTAAATATGACATTAATCAATTGATGAAAATAAGTTACATTGCTGTATTTTCACCAGTGACACTTATTAGAAGTAATCTTATTGATAGATCGATGTAGCGAATTTTATTTATTAGTGTTCATAATCTCAATAAGCAATAAATTTAGGTAGTTTAATTTTTATTATATTAATGAAATGATATAGCTATAAACAAAATTATTAAAATCAGTTGAAAAACATTAAATCTAGAATTATTAAAGAGAACATAAACTATCAATAATTTGACGGAAAAGAAACTATAATACACGTACTTGATCTGATAATGTTGCAATATTACTAAAAACAGGAGAAAGGAAGCTTACATGATGTCAATGTGTTACGAAGAGGGTTTTCAAGGACAGCCACCAAAAGATGAAAATTGTTTATAAAATCCAATAAAATCGAACAAATTTCATAAAAAGTGTGATATCTTAGAGATGGTGAAAATGGAAATCTTGTGCCTAAAAAATTTCTAACAAAGTTATTCTTAGAAATTTTATTGAAAGATCCCCACTTTTGGTAAAAATTCTATTTTGATAGATTTGTATCTACGTGGTATCTAATTTGAATTTGACCAATCGTTTAAAGTGGATTTCTAACCATTACAACTAGTAACATCCGAGATGGGAGTCGAATCCATGAACTTTTAAATGGAAAATTCATTTTGCCAACAGCTCAGGAATAAATTAATAAGAAATATCCCTTTTCAATAAAATCAAAAATATATCTAAATGAGCAAATTAGCTAACTGCTCTCCAGAAGAAAATTGATAAATAAATAGAAATCACATAAGTGTAAAGCTTAATGGTTATAATTGTAAACATACATAAGCAATAAAAAATTATTAAAACACTCATCGCAATTGTTTAAATTTAATTTTCCAACCTGTACACTTAATATTTGATGTAAGTTAGGTAATATAAATATTGAAAAATTTCTTGAATGGAAATAAAGTACCTAACAAAAGTAAATGACTATTGTAGTAGAAATTATTTTTTCTTTATTTTTTTTTATTATTCGCATTTTAAGGAAGAATTAATGCCATAGTCAACTTTTAACAAAAAATAGATTTTGGAAATGTTGAATTTATAAATGAAAAATATTTAATTCTCGTCTACTTTGAATATAAGCTAGCAATTATTGTAAAGAATATAAAATTTAGGACAGATCGTAATATACATTCATTTTTCCCCAAATAATAAATTGATTGTACAACTTTCTGTACCCTTCAATCGCATCGCCACATTTGTAAGAATTGGTTGGACTTCTAATTCCCCTTTTTTGCATCTCAAATTGGAATGCGACTGTACCTTCTGTGGTAATTAATGGTCTATTTGGATGGGTCATTTATTCTTAATTTGAAAAATAATTTAGAATCACCCTCTATGTTTCATTTACATGCACTTAACACAATTATTATTACACCCCATTTATCACAAGAAATACAACAGTTAAATAATAACAATGTTTTAAAGCTAATTGAATTGAGAAATTTTAAACACAAGTTTTAGAAATTTATCTTTGGGACAATAAAAAACTGCAGAATTCTGAGCACACACCCCCGATTTCAAAAATGTTATTTTCGTGCAGAATTATTTGAGAACCACACATGCTGTACATTTAATAAATTAACACATAATATATTTTATGGAAATAGAGACAATGAAATTAATCCACTTAAAAATGTTGAGGAAAAGTTATAGAAAACAAATTTTACCGATAACAGAACACTTCTGCAACAGAATTTTGAATGTAAACACTTTGACATGGTTAAAACTCAGAAATGAAAATACACAAATATTATATTTAAATCAAAACACCTTTATTAATCTTTGTCATAAAATCATTTATATGAATGTAGGAAAACACATTCCCGAATTAAAAATTAGCTGCTAATCAACAAACATAAGTAATAAAACCACTGTCCTTTAATTATATCATTTACATAAATATCCTTATTAAAATAAATAAATTTATCATTATGTATTTCAAAAGGTGACATTTACATAAAGTACATCCTATATAACCAAGTCTCAAAAGTCATAATAAAATATGTACACTGTTCCTGGTCATAATGTAAGACTAATATTGATTTATAAAATTTTGTTGATTTTTTAAGATTTATTTTTAAAGAATAAAATAATTCAAGATGTTACATATATGCAAAACTATATATATAAGCACACACATTCTCATTCTCACTGTTTAATTATAAAAGAAAATTACTAAATAGTAGTTTAGATTTTCCTAATGAGTTTACCTATTTAGTAGTTTAATATTTTCAGTATTTCCAATTTTTACATATTAAATGAGATATACATTAAATAATTATCATAATGTAATTCTGAATTCAAAATTAATAAATAAAATTTATTTCAAAAGATGTACATCATTGCATTGGTTACAATTTACTTTAGCAGCTCAAAAATTAATTTGGTCATTATTAAAATAACTAGATATGCTGAAATAGAATGAAAGTTTATAAAAATATAAATCATATTAAAATCACACTATACAAAACCATCATAAGACCTGTTCTCACTTATGGATGCCTGGCCTCTAACCACGACTCAGTCAAATCAAATTGTAATATTTGAACGAAAAGTCCTAAGAAAGATATTTGGTCTGTAAATAAGAATGCAGTTTGGAGGCACAGATACAATTTCGAGCTCTACAGACTTTTTAAGGAAGCTGACATCATTAATTATGTTAAAATATGTCGCTTGAGATTTGCAGGCCATATCTGTCAAATGGACCCCTCGTCCTTGACTTCAAGAATTTTTAATTATAGGTTCATTGCAAACAGATCTAGGGGTTGGCCCAGACTTAGATGGACTGATTGTGTAGGGGAGTTTAAAGTGCTGAAAGTGAAATTGGAGAACTGTCGCCTCCCGGAGAACACAATGGAGGAGTGTTTTGAGGAAAGCCTTGGCCCACCCTGAGCTGTCGTGCAGCAGAAGAAATCTTATAAAAAATAAACACTAATAAAATTAGTAAAGAAAGATCTTTTAATGAATTGGAAGCATTTTTGTAGCATTTAAATTTGCACCTCAAATCATAGTACTCAGTTAATACATCTTCACAGATTATTACTGCTTTTAATTTTGAACTTGAAAACTTGAGCTATTTTTATATTGATTGAAAATCACTTAGTTTATCTTCTTTTTCATACTTAATTTTGCGATTTGTTAAATTTTGGATTTTAATCATTTTTGGATCAAGAGACAATATTTTAATTAAAAATAAATAAAATGAGTATCTCTTTTTATTAAATATATACAATATTATTTTATTTAACATAACTTAGTTTCAAATTCATTGTTTGAAAATGGAAATATGTCAATAGAAACATATATTTCAATATTATAGGTCTTGAATTACAGAAATGAATAAAATAAATAAAGGTCTTTAAAGAAATGATAAAATATAGACAACATTTATAAAATAAGAAAGAATAGAGAAATTAACATGCATAAAAAAGATTTTAATCAGAGAAAAAGAAAAACACAGGTTTATACAAATTGTACCAAGAATTTTTAAAACAAGATGAATTTGAACATAGAAATAAATAAGTATGAAACTTTTATAAAAAAAATGAAATATTCTTCAAAAATTAGATCATAGGAACAGCAATGATTATTTTAAGTTTTTTGTGAAAAACTTTTATTTTAAAATTTAAAAAAAGGATTTACTTTCAAATTTATATAAAAGGGAATATTGCAACACAATATATACCAAATTATTGTCATGGAAAAAGAAACAGGAAATTAATAATGAAAGGCAACTTTTATGTTTGATAATTTAAAAAAAAAAAAAAAAGGCAAGTTCAAGAAATATTTTAATTTTAGAATATCAAAGATTATTTTTACTTATTACTCACAGCTCAACTCTTAATATATTGATTTTTAAATATTTATTAAAAATTCATCCACTATTTCCAATATAAAATGAAATAATCATTCCTGAAAATAATAAAAATGGTTGAATTTGTTGATCAAGGTAAAAAAGTATCAAGATTTTAAACATTCATATATTGAATAAGAATTGTTTCATTTTAAATGACTAGTATATAAATAATTTCTCAAGTGACAAAGCAGCCCTAAATTAGTGTGTATATGGGAGAAAAAGAAACTGATTATGCTTGTAATTATGTATAGAAATATATATTACAAAAAAAATTAAGAAATGAAATTCTTTAGAAAATTTCAATTACATTAAATATGACCAGGAACAAAATATTACAACTTATTTTAATAAATCAAACTTGTTTACAGTAAACTAATTTTCGAGGAAAACAAATCTAATAAAATATGAAAACCTTCATAAAGTTTATCTCATAGATAATTTTGAAACATTCATTTTTACAAGTTATATTTTTTAAAATTAATGTCTCGCACAAGACATACACATTTACAATGAAACTACATGAACCATTAATTTGTTTTAATGTTAAGATAAGTCAACTAAAGAAACGATGTGTTTTTAAATAAATTATTTCATTTTAAAGTTCATGTCTGTGGCAGAAATGACTGAACAAATGTAAGCAAAAGTAGAACAAAATAACACTTAAATTAACTTGCTTGAAAGGTCCTTTTATTTAAACACAATTTCAAAATGAATATATAGTAGACGATCATTTTATCGAATTCATAGGATCATTAAAATAGTTCTTAAAATCGAAAGTTTATAAAATAGGAAAATTAGCATTAGATCTTATTTTTTTAACCACATTGATTTCTTTATCAATAAACTACTATTGAAAAGAATTATTTAGTATGCATTATATATAAGCAACATGTGAGAAATAAAATTCATAATTAAGAACAAATTTCATCAGATGTAATAATTTACTTTTTCAAAACATTCTTGAAATCAAATTTTTCTATTTTTTCAATTTAGGAAAGCTTCTTACTGCTGTTTTTCACAAAAGTACTTTAATCTTGTTAGCCATTCATTTGTTTTGCAGGTCTCAACCCCACATCATTTTCGTGTTTGATATCTGAAGATTCTTTTTAATGCTCATTTATTATGTTGTTAATCATTTAATTACCCAACACTTACACAAATTATAACTGAATCCATATTCAAAAAGTCCTGAAATGAAATATCAGGCAGCAGTAAATGTTTTCATCAACATTCAGAAATAAATAATCTTTACTCTAGGTGTCAGGTAAATATTCTTGGCTTTCTTTAATAAAGCCTGCATGTCAGAATGACCAATATATTGTGCTTTTGCAACCCCAACTATAAACTGACAAGTACATTGAACTTAAAATGTTAATTTTACAAAGCAACATGCAAAAGTACATTATGTTCCTTTTGCAAAAGTACAATATGACACTTGAACTTAATGCTATTGCTAATACACTGGTTCTTAGGTTCTAAGGATTTTCCCGAATTACACCAAAAATTCTGGAATTTTGATAGCAGTAGTTTACTTAGTTAACCACAATTCAAAGGATTTACAATTCTCTAATAAGAACATTAAAAAAATCCAAGATTTTGAACTATAAATTAAAATAAAAAAAGAAAACAAATCAGATCATAAAAAATAAGTACAAGCAAAGGATGCATGAAAAGGAGTTCACCAAAAAAGATTTTTCAAAATTTTAGTTCATAAAATGGGAATTAAAGTCACTATATGTATGAACAAAGAAACCAGCCATTGTCTCATAAATTAGAAGTTCGTACAAACGATCGTCTACTGCCATATTCTTACCGGAATTCATTATTATTTTAAATATACAGACAAAAAGCATCTTTCTTCAAAACAAAAATGACACTCATTTCAAATAACAGTGATAAATATTAACATGAAATTCGTTGCAAATATAAGTTAGTAAATTAATATCATACACCAGCCATTATTTCATTACTATTGTGAGTGTTTGTAAATTAGAGATTTATAAAAATGATCATCTACAGTAATAATCTCGTCTAAAACTCATTTTTATTTTACATATAGGTAAAAACCTTTCTTCATGACAAAAGACACTTATATTAATTTAACAGTAATAAATATTTACAATGAAATTCGTTGTCAAATCATTTAATAAACTAAATATCAGTAAATAAAAGTATCTTATTTCCAATAACAGCAATCTAGATATTCAACAGATTTAATTTAATATGACAACACATATTTAAAAAATAAATAAATTTATATAAACAAAATCAATAAATTAAACATTGGTCAAAACTACAAAGTGATACAAGCTTATAAAAATAATAAATTTTTATATAATTTGAGTTGCATGCTCACAATCAAATTATCTAAACATATATTTATAGTAAAGTGCAATTTTCTTGATATATATCTATGATGGGAATATATCTGTTTTGGTAGAGTCAAGTGTTGTTTTTTATTAAAATTTTATTTTTCCTACAATCACTGCAAAGTTTGTGAAATTGAAATAATATTCATAGCTGATCAACATTTTACAGAATTTCTGTGAACAACTTTACTAAATTAATGTTAAATTTTAAAAACTCGACAGACAAGTATTATAAATAGATAAATTTTTTTAAAATACTTCTTATATTTAATTTTTCAATATATTTGAATTTTACTATTAAAATTTTGAAATACAAATTTCTTTTTTCTAATTACAATTTTTACATGTGTGATCCTAAAATGATTTATATGCTGACATTATAAATAAAGTTTGAATGTGGCCCTTTATAAATAAAAAAACGGATTTATATTCTTTAAGACCAAATAAGTGCTCATCACAGATATATATCAACAAATATATCTCTCAATATGGAAATGTGCTTTTGTGAATTTTTAGATAAAAATATGAAATTTTTTTTCTAAAGATCACTTCTCTTACAAATAGTTGAAAAAGACATGATTAAATATCGAATATCTAAATAAAACATCAAAAAATTTTAGGCATTTTTATCGTATTTGAAATTTATATCTTAAAATAATAGTGTACATTAAAACTTTACATAAAAAGTAAAAAATTAGATATTTAAAGTTTTTTTGACAAAAGTAAAGACAAGTTTTTGAACAGTAAAATTTCTTGTTCATTTCAATATTAACCAATATTTGTTTAACATGAAGTGTATTGAGCAAAATAAAACTGAATTCCTTTTGTCCAATATAAAATAATTTAATGTTGTCCAATGCTCAATAAAAACTTGTTTTTTTCAGTTCTCTATAGAATAAAATTAATGAAATACAAAATACAGTGTAAGCATATTTTTCAGATTCTATGAATTAGAAATTTGCACATGGTAACAAAACAATAGGTTTCCAATACAATATATAAATTCGAAAATAAAATATTGGATTACAAAACATCTATTGAATGATACACTAAATCATACCAAAAATTTAGTAATCATGACAAAATGTTAAACAAAGTAAACATAATCATGATTAATATTAGTTTGATGCAAATGACATAAATATTTAGAATAAAAATGAATACTCTCATTTTCAAAATGGAATAATTTAATGAAAAATATAAATCTGAATTTTAAATTTAATGTTTTATCAAATAAATTGATTTCATCACAGAAATAGAATCATTTATTACAACATTTTATAAAATAGTTTTTTGTTTTATTAATTTTTACAGTTTTATTTTATTGTGTAGATAAATTTCAAATAATATACAATTAGCATTTAAATTAAAATATTATTTCACTAGAAAATGTTATATATGAAAAATATGCTGAATACTTAATGCAGAAGTTGTAAAATTCAAAAATAAAACTAGAGAAAATCAATGTTTTTAACACATTAGTTTTTTGATGTTTTTAGTTTATTAATTTCATCACAAAAGTATATAAAATATTTTTTCTATGAGAGGGCTTTTCAACAAAGCAAGAAATGTACAGAATGTTTAAATAAAAATGAACACATTAACTGGAAGAATGATAATATGTCAAAGGCTTTATATCCTGTATTTTTTTGTAGCTGAAAGTACAGGAAATTCACGTAAGCTAATCATTAAGCTTGTAAAATCATTACATTTCTTATTATCTTTAAAGATATATTCTCTAAAGATATATATTCTTAAGAATAAGTTATATTGAGGCTATAAATCCATAAATAATTTGAAGTTTTGCTGTCAAATTTCTTTGCAGGAATCATTCTTATTTTTATTTTGATATTGTTTATCTTGAATCCTTCATAATTTTTCATTAATTTTAGACTATTAGCTGATTCTTTCTGCATTTCAATTAAACATTTCAGTCATATGCATTATCTGTGACATTTTCGTTATCATATCAGGTAACATTAAATATAGAATTAAATTTGCTTGAATAATGATAAAATGGAATAATGTCTGTAATTTGTTCTATTTCTCATAATTAATCTCTAAAGGTTTATTTTTACTCTTACAATAAAGTTTTATAATTTTAAAGTCAAAATTTTTAGTTATTATTTGTCCTTTTATTGCTTTTGATCACAAAATAACTTTAGCAAATATTACTATATAAAATGTTCCTGTTCTAACCAAATTTTAGGAACTTTAAATTGAAAGCATGTGTATATAAAACTCACAAAAATTCAGCAATATTTTTTAAGTCTGTATTTTGAACAACTTTTAATAGCAGAAGTGACAATAACAATTCTTATGAATTTGTAGTTTATTTAGTTTTACCATCCAATATAGAAAGAACAAGAGCAACTTTTCCTTCAAAACTTATATAAAATAATGATAAAATACGGATTTATTTTTAATGTTTTCAAAATTCTTATACATTAAAATTAAAAGCTATAAAAAGGTTAGTCTAGCCTAGAAAAGGAAAAGCAATGAAAAAATAAAAATTCAGATAAGTAATATTTACTGTATTAAAATTTACAAAAATAGGAAAACAGCAAAAGATGAATTTAACAGCATTGCTCCATAGCAACTAAAGTAATTCATATTATCATGCCTAATTTTGAACATATTTGAATTATAAAATGAAAAAGTGAATTTTTTTTGACAACATGAATTCTTCACTGTTTAGGTGAACACTTCGTTCAATTATACCTGCGATCTGTTAGGCAGATGAATTTTACTTATCACATACAGTTTGTTTCAATTGTAAGGGAATCAATTCAATTGTGTAATGAAGGCAGTTTTAAACAAAGAGCAAGATTTTACACTGCATATATGTTTTTCAAAATCCAAATACAGAAATTCATAGAATACTAATATAGAAAAGTAATTTTTAATTTTAAAATGTTTTCCTGTGTATTAATTATTTCATTTTAATGACTTTTAACTATAGAGCTTTAACCACTAGAAATAACATTGCACTTAAATATTTAAAAGAAATTTGATCTGAATTTCTGCAATTAATTATTTTTAAGTAGTTTCACAAACGAAACTTTTAATACTTTGAATAGGTAAAATACACAGTAATTTTATAAGCTTGGATAGGACAATATTCAATCTAATTATAAATGATGTAGTATACCTGGAAAAATCATAAATCACATGTACTTTTCTAAACTAATGGCTGCTGATATTCTTTATAGGGTATCTTTTATTTTATGCAAAATATAAGCTTTGTTACAATTTTAATAAAATATTATTCTTATGTTTGCATGTTAATGCCAGAAAATTTGCTTTATCAAATATTAAAATTAACAAACATATTAATATAAAATTTTTGTAATAACTTTAAAAAACATATACAAATTGAATATTGCAAAATTATTTAAAATTGATATCAATTCACTGAACTTGGTATATATAAAAAATAATATTTTACATACTATTAATACAATCACAATTGGAGAGGGATTAAAAAAATTTAATTATTTGTGCGAATTAAAAGATGATCATTATTTTCAAATATTAATATAGTAACATAAGCAAGCTCCAATTTTGCTTACATTCATACTTAAGTTGGATAATTTGTAAAACTAATTGAGATTGGTATAATATATTTCTAAGAGAATTACAACTTATTTCTTTAGAAACTAATGACGAAAATTTGTTAAGCATTGCAATAAGTTTTTAAAAAGTTAAATGACTTTATAGCTTTTTACTGAATGGACTATATATTAAACATTTAAACCACCCACAAGGACCTTGATATAGGAGTAAATAAAGAACAGATTTTTTCCTTTTGTATAGACTATTTTAGTTGCATGCGTTTCTTGTCCATGTCAAAACAAAGTTTGAGTAATTAGGAATTCTGCTTTTAAATAAATATGGATAGACTGATAAATATAAAGTAACAGGGTACTGATTAAATGCATTATTTTTTTATACATTTAATCAGTAGCATTATTGTATGTTGTCTCAATTTTATCAATATTTTAGTTTATAATTGTTTTTGCATAAGCAATTAAATCACTTTGTTTCTTGAAAATTTATTAGCTACATGCCTACTAATATTCTAAGGTCACATCTAAATAGTCAATTTTAAGCAACACCACTCAGTTATCAACAGCTTTTACTATCCATGCACATCTACAACTTTCATTAGTTTAAAAACAAGAAATAAATTCTACACTTTTCAAATTGAATTCATTTTTTCAAAAAATAAAAATATATTTATGCACTTTTATATAATGTAATGAACTATGAGGTAAAGTTGAGCAATAGCAGCTGGATTCCTATTAATTATTAAGCATTTCTTAACATTAAGAAATGATTAATATAATAAATCATCATAAATAGGAGAAATATTAACAAATCCATTTTTAAAACACATAGTTAAAAATGTTTTTCATCACAGAATTTAAAGTAGCACAAATTCTTTGTCCATAATAAATATAATACAAAACACATGAAATAAATATAATTTTCAAAAATATAATTTCAAGAAAAAATTCATTTATGATTTGAAACAGCTACAAAATTAAGTAACATGTAATTTACAAAGAAATTCCATCTTACACATTCACAAAAAGTAATACTTGTTTTAATTCATTAAGAGCAACCAAAAAATGTCCCGAGAAATAATTTTAGCATGCTCTAGAAAAAGATTGATAAGTTCAAATAAATATTTTCTTGGACAAAATAATCAGAGTCATTGATTAAAGAATTTTCTTACACAATATAAGCTATAAAGCTATCATTATAAATTTGAGAATATTTTATTGTTTTTTAAATAAGATTTTATATAAAATTATAAATAATAGGAGACACGCAATATATGTGTAAACTATATATCAAACTTTGAATTTCAATAACATTTGATTCAGAAAAAATAGTTATATTTTTCACACAGAAATATTCAAGTATGAATATTTTCAACAGAAATTTAAAATTCTTTTAAAATTATTTTTCTCCTTTCTAAGGAATATTTTTTTCTCAATTCCTATGAGAATATATTCTTAGATTAATATTAAAATATTATATAAAAAAAGCACAATTTATGCACAACAAATCTAATAATTAAACAACAATAAATATAACTACAAAAATGGAGATTTGGCTTCCTTGTCATTAAATGGTCATTTTTTGCACATAAGGGCTGATTAAACAAAGACCAGAGTTTAAAATTGCATTCCAAACTACTATGAGCATACATGTCCCAAGGTGAGATTATGACCTGTTTCATTATATCCTCCATTTTTATACATTCTTGAAATTTACAGAAACAAAATTTTTTGCATATTTAGATAAACTGATTCACACAAAAGGCAAGAAAAATGACAATATTTCTGAAACGCTTAACTTAATACATGGAAATGACTAGATTATAAATGGAAATTGTATGGAGGACATAATTTAACAGGGAAATCATTTGGAAGTTTAAGTTTTCAATTAAAAATATTTTTCTAAAATAGAATTAAATGAATAAATCTGCAGTAGTTTGCAATAATTTCATTAATTTGAATCAGAAATCATAATAATTTAAATGATACAAAAGTCAGAATAGCATAACATATAAACAATAAAAAGTTTAGATTGAATTTTTGATACATTTTTCAAAGTATTTTGTAATTATGTTTAATCTTAAAATATAAAATGTATGTAACTGAACATAATATTGAATATTTATTAGATTAATTTCAAATAATTACAAATATAATACCTTAAACATTAAACATCCATAAAATGATTTGTAATTAGTGTTAAACTGCTGCATAAAAGATAATTGTGAAAAATACCTTAATTTGCTAATATTATCATTTAAACTACTCAAAATACATTTTTTGATAACTATCCCATAAGACACACTGAAATTTATTTGTTCATGCACTAATAATTATTATAATTAATACATAAAATTCTAAAAATAAAACTGTCATTATTGGATATACATGTAGATAAAACTTACATGGTATAAAATATAAAATAACTTATTTAAATTAAATTTCCATTTTTATATAAATAATTTTGGGACAGTATGTTGACTAAAAACTTTAAAATATACTAACAATAAAATACAGAATGGAGGGGGAAAAAAACATACGAAAATTTTTTGGGGGTAAATTCAATAGGAATTTTAATGCTTAGATGGTTAGGAATTAGGTTTAATTATTATGTGTGTAATTCTGTGTTCCAGAAATGATAATTGTAATTCGTTCACAGAAAACTAAATAATTTAAATTAAAATATTTTAAAATATAAATTATTTCCCATGACTTAGAAAACATAAAACTGAAAATGTTAACTTTATAATGTTCTTTTTATAGATTTTTCACAATTTGTTTTAACCTAATAAGAAGCACATAACTTACATATTACATCTTAATTCTTCTGTCTTAATATCTACCTAAAAATAAATATTCATATTTTTAGGAAAAAATAAAATGCACTTAAAATGGTCAAGCTTAAAAAATTATTAAATTAAAATACCCTCATTACCAAAAACTTTGAAGCATATACAGCAGATGCTTGGTGAAAAATAATGTATTAGATTATTAAGATCTGATTCTTTTTACCAAACATCTTTCCTCATAAATAAAATGTTTTTTGAAAAAAGAAAAAAAGATTTTGAATGCACTATAAGAAACACAAGCAAAATAAGATTCATATTTAAAATTAACCTAATAAGAAGCACATAATATACTTTATTGATAACTATACTTTTACTTTATTGATAAAAAGTCAGGGAAAGTAATCATCTAATTATTTCCATTTAAAAGCTACATTTTTTCAACGTATAAAAGCATTTTGGTCTTTCCATAAAAAAGTACTTTATTCCTGTTAGCCAGTCAGCTAGTTGTTTTGCAAATGGTTTTCGCAATTCTTTGTCGGAGACATGAGTGACTCATCTTTGCTCAAGTAATCACATAAATTACCAAGGCTTTCTTCACCTACATACATAAATACATAGTGGTGCAGGTGAGCTTCAGATTATACCTTAAATTTATGGGTTTGGGATACTTGCCCATCATCAAGTACCTCTGCAATTTTGAATCATGGTCAGATGACATGGTCACACCTAAGTTGGCACCCTCCTCTCCACATCCAATCCAAACCAGTGGAAAGACTTTGGGACATCACATATTAACATGGATATGTTCCCAGCCCAGAGCTCCAGAAAGCTAGTGAAGGAGAAATGTTGTCCCCCTTCCAAACACTGGCTGTGGCAAATGATGCTTCACTTTGTTATCTTAATGGGAAGTGGCCTGAAGCAACTGAACTAATGGAGCTCTTTCTTCAGCTACAGTGGTATCTTTAATAAAGCCAGCATGTTGTAATGCTTTCAATATTGTCCTTCCATCGACATCATCCCAAGCATTGATTGGCATATGCATTGCTACTAGAATTTCAATTTTATAAGACTGCTCCAACACTATAATGACTCTTTGCAAAAACACCCTACAATATTTACTCTTGAAGTTAATGATTATGCCTTTATCTATGTGCTGTAAGACAGAAATTACATTATGTAAGAGAAATTCCATACAAATTGATTCAAGATCTAGGACTTCAACATAAGCTGTGCAGTTATCCACAAGTAAAAAACTAAGATTCTCTGACAAAAAACGTTTACTTTAGTCTCAGACAATTTTCATAAGCACTCCCAATCATCCAAGCTTTAATGTTAGCATGATATACATATGGTAATGTTTGAACATTTTTTAAACATCTAAGGTTAATATTTTGCTATGGAAAGCAAAGGCAGTTTTTCTGTTTTATACACATGCATCTGATCCATTATAAATATTTACATTGTGGGATTGCAAACAATGAACTTTTGATATTAAAACAAAGGGCTAACTAGTCGATTAACAGTTTGGGTGAAGAATTTTGAAAATGAATCAGCATAAACTTAAAATAATTCCATTACTTAATTTAATAATGCATAAGAAAATTTTAGAAACTATTGAATTCTGTAACACATTCAGATATTCATTTACACATTAGAAACCACAGAACATTTTCCACTTTAAAAGTTATTATTTTTCTCTTTTTCTTATTCAAATGAATTAACACTTTCATTGAAGTCTATTTTTGCATATAAATATGTAAAAAAATATGTACAAAAATACTAAAATCTAATAGCGAAAAAATATTGTTTGGAAATAAAGTTTTAAGCTAAAAATGTGTCTGATGAAAAGCATTTTATGTTAAATTAGAGAATACTTTTTTACATTTTTAAATAATAATGATTTTAATTAAAAACATATTTAATTACCAAATGAATTATAAACAGATTGTAGAAATAAGCTAAATATAACATTGAAAAAATTGCTAGTTACAATATCACACATTTACAAGAGAATCTCATGCTTGAATTTAAAGGAAAGTGAGTGAAACTGAAATAAATGCAGAATACCTCATTTAAAAACTAGGAGGCAACACATTTTCAATACATAAACTTCAGAAATGTTTCAATAAATTGTTTAGTCTACATCTAAAACCAAAATTTATGCAAAGAACAAATTCAAATGGATATATTACACTCACAGAAGCAACTCAAGTACACAAAAAGAAAAACGTTGATTTCAGATTTTCATTAATATAATTAATGTATGCAAATATTTTCATTGAAATTGGAAAAAATTTAAGCACAGCTTATTTACAAAAATAATAATAAATAAATAAATACTGATATTCAATTTAAAATAGAATGTTATTATAAAAAATATCTTATATTTACATAAAACTTAATATTTTGTTTTTAAAATGTTTATTTTTAAGAAGCATTTTGACGCACAACATCTATGAGAAAATATCTATATAATCAAAATAAGTAAAATAAGATTTCTCAAGAATCCCTTATTGAATAAAGGGTGAAAATTTAAAATACCATTTTGATTACAGAAGTTCATTAATTATGAAAATAAATAATTTATATAAATCATAAAAGTTCATTATATTTCAAAACAAAATATTTAAAAAAAAATTTTCTTTACATGATTGGTCACAATACTTCAGAACTGTTCTAGCATTTTCATAAAATCATTTTGGACAAACTGTAATAAAAAGATATTTAAAATATACTATCAAATATCAGATTTAATACTTATGACAAATAAGGGATTACATTTCCAAAACATAATTAGAAATAGCATTTACTAATTCATTTCTATTTTGTCTCAGAAATATAAAGGTAAGCATATGAATATTAATAAAAATATTAACATTTATAATATCAAAAATTTGGACACTGAATAAGATTTTAATGAGTTTTTAGGAAAGAGAAGAACCATTTAATTTTATAACTTAATTTGTGTATTAGAATTTATAACTACACAAATGAACAATATTTTTCATTTGAACGAACGTTTTTAAAAACAAATTTTAATTCAAAAATACATTTTTATATGGCAAAAGTAATAACTTTCTAATACAATGCTGAAATTTTTGTGATAATTGTTATAACATTTTCAGCTGTTAAGTAAAGGCAAATTTTAAATAAATGGAAATATCCAAAAATATATAATATTTTAATATAATTAATATACAGTATAGCTACTGATGGCATGTAATATGATTTTTGAATTTATAATTGAGAGCTGAATTATGTAAGTTCTAAATTATAACAAACAATATATTTAATGCTATTCTCCATGGAGCTAGTATTATGAAGCTTTTCATAGAATAGTAGAAAGTAACTAGTACTGATTCCATTTTTAAATAAATAATATTGATAAGTTAATGATTAAATTTAGAATGATTAAATATATTAAGATCAAGGGACTTTGACAGAAATTAAAAACTTCTCTCTCAAAATCCTATTTCATGGCTTTAAATTGGTAAATGACACACATTTATAACATAAAACTGTTCAATCAATTGTTAGTATTCACCCATGGCATGAAGTCTGTGAAACATAACTTGGTTAAAATTGAAGAGAATAGTAATAATAATAATTGACAAATATTAAAGAAAATATAACATGCTGACAGATGAATGGCATCATGATAATAATGTTGTGAGTAGCCACTACAAAAGCTAGGCAAAACATTGTATTCCTGCCTTTCACTACTAGTGGTAATAGAGATAGGCAATGTTTAAAACCCATTAGTTATGTGCACAATTTATTGATAATACTAAATTAAAAAAAAAGAAAAGAAGATACATCTTCTGAAAGTAAACAACCAATTAAGTAGACATTTTTTTAAACAGTCCTAACAAAAGAGAATGTGTGTTTGATACTGATACTGAGGATGCATTTGATATGGTAACTAAAATTACCTTACATGTTGTAACTAGAAAATAGGTTGCTGAAACAATCTATTTTTACATAAAAAATTTCATTATTAACAAATTTTTCAATTCTTGCTTAGAGGAAGAAATGATAATTTAAAATATAGTTTTTATTTAGTTCATCTATTGTAAACACCTTCACCGTTTGGGTTTGAGGGACTCTCCAATCTGCCCTTTTTGCGGACTAGAGGATATGACTGGTGACCACCTTTTCACTTGCCCTGGACTTTCGGACGTCGCAGATAGAAATTCTGCAGAAGATGACTTTTCATTCACCTCAAGATTGTATTGGGCTGCCCGACAGAGACTGATGGTTGAAAAACCAAGGTCGGGCGTAGGATAAAAAAAAAAAAGTTCATCTATTGTTTGGTGTTACATTGTAGATTCTCTATAAGAAATTTCTATAGTGCCAATCATAATGTACATCAGCTTTAATTGTAATATGGTCATAAGAGTTTGAAGAATTTTAATGATACAATCTCTAGCATCAAGTGAAAACCTCTCAACAGCTTGACATATGGACTAAATAATGAATGTTCCATTTAAAAAAATATTTAAAAAAGTGTGTTTTCACAAAGAGAAACACACACAGAAAAAAAGAAACTAACAAAGAGCATTACGTTTCGTTAGATTAATCTAAGAAAATGCAATGTTCTTTGGTTAAGAATTAATTTGTTTTAAGGAAGTGAAATGGCTACAATGGCATATTAGAACAGAAAGGGGAAGGAATCTCTCCTCACAATAGTGATCTCTGGTTAAAGAAATTCTGTTAACAATGTGTGTAGCTTAGTTCACTCATTCAGCACAATGCCCCCTGCAGATGAAAACTCCAGGGCCACCATGGTGGTCTTTTTCTGTGATGTTACTAGGACGAAACTGTATTTAAACCTCTGTCCAAATCAAATGGCATTGAGAATCTCTTGTGGGACTGAAACAAGTCTCATAAAGAGTACATGACTCCATTGATGAGATTCAGTTTTTGTGGTCCTTGCACCATTCAAAATGGTGTCACTGATACAGTATTCCAGATGGTAAGCAAATACCTTATGAAAACATTTAGGGACAGCAAATAATAACACTTGTCACCCTGTTGTTGTACAGTTGTTGAGTAAACGTGCCTGCTGACTGGTTTTGGACTATTTTTAACTGCAGAGAACTGCAGCAGTTTTCCTGCGGGAGCCATCGACAACATTTTTAACATTTGTAATTATAATTTGAAAGGTTTTCAAAATTCCTAAAGACTTCAGCTACATTGGTCACACTATGTCCCGCCTTCAGTTTTCTGACCATCCTTGCATGTGCGAAGTCATACAAGTAATTGCTTCTAGCCATATTTCATAAAAGAATTCATTAGCACTTACAGTGAATGTCATCAATTATGTCTCCATTGTTTCTATTATTGTACTTTTGAGCTGGGTGTGCTGACAGCATGAATTTTACATACACTCATGTCACCTATGACATTTTATGCTTCCATATTTACACATGGCAACCTAGTTTAGAGAATATTAACAGCTATTGATGAATTTAAGTTCGCATTCATCAGTAGTAAAACACTAGAAACAAAAATATTTTTACAAATTTAGATAGATATATATAATAATTTAACACATGATGGCTTGTTTGTTAACAGGACTTACAGTTTAAAGTGGATTCCAAACCATTACAATATCCACTTCCAGTGTGGGAATAAAGCCCCCAAACTGTTTCAGTTTGAAGATGTGCAGAGTTTAAATACAGTGGAATATGGTAAATGTATGCAGAAAAAATTTTTCTTTAATGAATCTAACACATCTTATACTTGGAAATAACATATATTAAAAACTTTTAGAAAATAAAACTAGACAAAAATACATAAAAAAATTATGATTAATTTGGCCATTTACCTATTACACATTACAGAATCACTATTATATCTTAATAAGATATTTCATGTTTACAGTTAAATTCATAATATTTCCCATTATTAATTATACATTTGAAAACAGCACACTAAAACAACCAAAATTTAATATTGAACTGAGAGCCAGGGTGCTAACCTTTCAGCTGACAGCTTAGCATTTAACAAAGGAATAAACTAAACTTTTACTTCTTTTTTTAAAGCATAACTTTGTAAAATCAGCAGAATTTATTAGTATTTTTAACTATCACAAAATAAAAAATATTTCAATTTTAGACTAATAGAAGTATTTTTCTTTTTGATATCTCATCTAGAAAATTCAAAATGTAAATAACATGTTTTGTAAATATTGCACATATTTTTTCCTGCCTTATTCTACTTAAGAACTTTTATTCTCAAACTTTATTTTATTATTTTCTTTTTTCTACTGGCATAGTATACTTGAAAAATTAAAATTTCAAAATTCACAACACTCCAACTACTCTTACTTAACCAGCACACTGATTCACTACTTGGCGAATGTAGAAGATGCCTCATTGGAAATCAAATTCTTCTTACTTTGTGAGACCATACTCGATGAAGGAATTATGGCCTGTTTTGCAGACAGTAACTCTATCAAACAATTAGTTCATGATGGAAGAAACACCACTTCACATTTAAAAAAATTAATTTAAATCTATAAGTTATCTGCTTATAGATTTACAGAATTTTACTTTTAAAAAGTAAAGGATTATAATACAAAAGTAAACATTTAATAGAACAACAAGAGGGGGAAGTTATACCTGGCAAATAACAGCACTAGTGACTTTTCAGTTCGATTAATGACTTCTTGTGATAATAGAGTCATAATAATTTTTGTTGCTTTTGAACTACCTACTTTAAGCCTGAAACGTTAGTTTTCGCCATCATGCTCTTTAGGGGAAACACTTAACAAGCCACGCTCTTTGACTAAGACAATTATTAGGGGGGTACACAGTAAGAAATATTGTAAGGACTACAGAGTGAATAGTGTTGAATAAAATGATGGCAATCATTATTGGCTAATTGGTTTTGTTTGATTATTGCTTAGTGTTCATTTTTGCACTCCAGGGCTAATTAGGTTATTGCTTACTCTTCTATTGCGGGTAAGTACAGTGATCCAAGGAAAAAATTGAAATAGTTACTAAAATCCTACAACATTCATCAGATGTATTTTATGAATTTTACAGTTCTGATAATTGATGCTGATGATGATAATTATACATAACATCTCAAATGACATGTTTTTTCTATATGCATAATTTTCAACTTAATATAACAATAAACACAAGTCCCATGCCTTGATGTACACTTGTCAGGTATATATTCTACACAGTAGAATGTTGTACAAATTGTGAGACATAAAACTAACACGACTCAATAACTTAATTCTAAATTTTAATTTGATGTGATAGTAAAATGTATTCATTATTACATTTCCAGTCATAAAATACTAACTATGGTAGTTTCTATAGTTATCTAGAGATCTTAGGTATTTGGAGTATCAAGTTCATCTAAAGCAATTCTTAATTACTTAAAGATATATATAGAACAAGATGGAATCTATCATTTTGCTCTTTTTAATACAAGAGAAAACAGAAAAAACTGGTTTTATCATATTTGAATGGCACACTGACACTTTGAGAATACCATACATTAGATGCATAAAAATCAATAAAAATTTATCCCTAGTTTTAGTCTTGGGTCAACCAACATTCATGTTTTGTTAAAGCTAAAGAAGAAAAGGGTCATGATATGTTATTCAAAGAATATAATATTCTGCTAATAATATAAATAATATTTTCAGAGCTCACAATACAAATATTATGTATTAATATTATACATTCATACTATTATTCACAATAAAAAGTAAAATTAGAACAAATCAAATCTTAAATTTTAATGTTACATTGCTTTAATTTCATATGCAAGACATAATATAGTTTATCTTATTATGGATTAAGAAGTTTAAAAAAATCGCTAAATACTAAGTACAGAAGTTTTCCTGTATCTTGGCATGGACATCAAGTACCTTAATTATGAGCAGCTTAATAAGTTGAGTATTTAAACTGGTGTTCTTTTGATATTTTTTCTTAGAAAATTTATTTTGTTTTTAATATGTAATTATATAAGCAAGTTATATTATTCATAAATACTACATGACAGTAAAGATGCAACATCTAATACATATGTGCAGAAAGTGATGAAAATCTGAAAAATGAAATACAAAGTAACAAATAATATGTGTTATTTCTTATAACAGGATATACTTTATACAGTATATGCAGCAAATTATTACATTGTTGGGCAGACTTTGATGTGAGTGCATTCAGCACTACAGCTATGTATAGACACAAAAAATGTGATATTATCTTTTAAGGTTAATTGTATACCCTCTCAACCATTTGCACAATTCATCTTCTAAACACAGCGATAGAAACTTACATAAAGGACTCCAACTATATCCCAAATACTTTCAGTTGGTGAGAAATTCAGGAACAAGAGGTCAGGGAAATATCCAGAGACCTTATAGAGAGTATATTGGCTGAAACACCCTGTGTGGTAGCTGGCATTACCCTATTGATAAATGATACTCAAAATCCGAGAAGAAAGGGTAGTATGACTGGATGGAACATTGTCCATCTATTGTAGACATCATACTAACAGCTGGATTAATAATGACCAGTAATCAAAAGTGATAGTGACCGAAACTATGGTGTCACTATTGTGCAGTATGGCACACAATATCTGCTTCAAGACTGAACAAGATTATTGCCAGACTTGTACAAGATGTTTGCAAATAAACAGAAATGTGACTATTCTGAAACACTACATCATGCAATTCCATAGATCATGTGCTTCTATCTCATCACCATTGTAAATAGAGATGATATCTGTGCTTTTGATTCAATAACAATGTTCTTAAAGAATGCTGTAATTGTATGCTCTGAAATGCTAATTGGAAAATAATGGTGTTGCTTGATATAGGTGAGTCAAGAGTATTTAGCATCTTTCATAAAATATTAATGGAATTGTTCTGCACCAACCCAAGGATGGGGAATAATTAGTCTGCACATGCTGACCCCAACCTGGCAATAACATCATCTTTGGAATGTGATACATTCCCTACTTCCAACTATCGTTGCAATAGCTGGAATATCGTAAACATGTTAACTGTGCATGTTCACCACAACTTGGAACACTGACAAACATATTATCAGTGCAACAAACATAATCCAAGTACTTATCTTTGTGGAAGTGCTTTAATATTTAATGTTCTGGGATTTTCAGTACTAAAGTCTTTCTCTGTGGTAGAAAAAGAAGTAACAAGAATATTATAACCAATAAACCAACACAACTATTTTGATTCTGCAGGGTCATAGCTTTATATCTTTTACTTCTTATCTCCTGCAACATATTTTACATTACTTTCATAAATCATAGTATTTCATATGCACAGTAATTTAAATGTTTTTCAGATTATGTATTTATGGTGTTGCATTTTCAAAGTCAGGCAGTGTACTTTCATACATAATTTTTTTAGACTAGAATATTCTATATTAATAAAACATAACTAATTTTTCAAAGGAATGTATTAAGCATTTGTGGTTTATTATTTTTTAAAGAAAATAACTTAAAAGATTTTCTTTGTTTTGCACATTTTCATCTAACACATAATTTCCATGAAAAATTATTTACCTTTAATTACTGCTTGGGTATTTCGATTGGCTACAGAAAGTGGAGTACTGTAAACAGAAGTTGGTAAGGAAATGGAACAGTTATCTTTAGTTTCTTTCTCTGCACTTTCAGAACTTTCTTTAGTTGTGGTACCAATTGATTTAGTTTCAGTTGCTTTAGAAATAACTGCATTCCTTATATTTGTCATTTGGTAAAGTCTTCCACAAACATTCAATGATGTGGGTGATTGAGTTATCACAGATGCTTCTTTAATATTAGATTGATTCTTTAAATGAATAACAGGAAATCTAAAGAATGAAAGAATGGTACAATAGGAAAAATTATATGAATTATTTGATTAAGATTAGAAAAAATAACAATAGCTTCAAAACATTCAACGATTTTTCATATATTTCAAGCTCAATTAGAACAAAAATAATTATTCTGAAAAATAAATAATTTAAAGAGCAGGATTTTATTTCACATTGAATAAAAATTTTACATTAAATAATACTTGCTTTACAAGTATGAATATGCATATTTCTGAAGAAAATTAGAAGTAGTTCATTTTAACATTTATATAAGATATAAATTTGTTAGTGTCATTTTTTATATTCAGCTTCAAAAAATGTGTAGTTCCTTAGATTAGATTTTAAATAGGGTGGATCCAAAAGAACCTAGTACTGCATCCATAGGTCTATTGTACTATACTCTTCAGAAAGCCCTATTTGAAGAGACCAGTGGCTGAAGCAAAATTCAGAAGACATTTCACAGGAATTTCCAGCAGCATCCAAGGTTCAATCAAGTGCTGATCCGAGTGTACGAATCTATATCCAGAAAAAGTTTCACATTCACATAAGATGTGTATTGAAGTTTCTTCCATATAATGACAACCTCTACAAGTAGGATCATCTGATACTCCCATTATGGTGAGTGTTGTTCCTTAACATTTGAGGATCAGTGTATTATGAAGTTCTGTTGCATTTTAAAATATTTGACAAGGTAATAAAATTACAGACTGAGTTCAGACCACAAAATTATATCAAGAGTTACACAAAATTTAATACAAAAAATATTTTTCAATAAAAAGTAAAAAATTGTGTTATGTATTACAGTAAATTTTCTGACATACTTATAAATACTTCCTTTTAAAATAGTTGCTAATTCTCATATTCATATAACAATATATGAATAAGTTAAGGGGCATTCTTTTAACAGTAGAATTGAAATTAATGATCATATTCTAGAACTAAACTTGAACACACATGATTATCTTAATCTAAAATCGACAGGTATAAAAATCCATAGCTTTCACCAATTTAACATGCTATCAAACATACATTTCTCCCAATATAAAAAATCGTGTTTTAAAATTTCAAATTTGAAAGAATTGATTAAAATTTTATTTATCAGCTTCATCAAAAGTACACGAAAACTTAAATGTCAAATACACATGGAAGAGCACACAAATACACATGGATAACTATGTCACTCTATACTGTTTACTAATTTTTCAGTTGAAATAAATTAGCATAGCTGATTTGGATAGACTAAAAACTAGTCTACTGATTTACTCACTGTTTTCTGAAGGAAATTCAGTACAGCTTCTTTTAGTATTAATTAGGAAAACAATTTAGTTTCAATATGATACATTAAACTTACAACATTCATTAAACAAGAGACTTTTTATTCAATTTTTTGTTTAATGTGTGACTTACTAAATGATGGAGGACATAATTTGCAAAAGCTCAAATTTAACATATGCACTGTCAAAATGTAACATTTTTAATGCAATATCTATCATCCATGAAAGTACATGGACAGGACATGGCCAATTAGCACTTACCAAATAAATTAATTTCCAATGAAGTAAAGCTCAATTTATAGTTTAGGCTGACTGGTTTACCAACATTGAATAGTAAATTAAAGAAAATAATCTAATCAACAAATATGATACATAATTAATACTGAATAAGCACTGCATGAAATATGGCTTGAAGAAAGTCATGGTAAATTACAAACATGGAAAAAATTATGTTTAAGAGTTTTTCCAATAAATAATTCAACAAGTTGATAAGTTATATTTTATTACTTAATATTCAACAATAGTCATACAAGAGTATGAGAAATCAACTTTGTTCTCTATTTTAAAAATCTTTCCATGTTACATATGAAGTCTTCAGACAGATGTAATGGTATTTGATACTATTTGTTCCAATATATGCTGTAGGTGTAGCGCCTAGCCCTCGCAGATCAAAGGTCTGATCTTTGGGCTGGGTAAGGTCAACTGAGCCCTTCATCCCTTCAGTGGGTCGATAAAACTGAGTACCAAGCATGCTTGGGATCTAAACACTGGAAATTTAACATTAGAATTACTACCTAACTGGGACAAATGTTTCACACCTGAGAGCCCACGGTCATGAAAACTGATGTAGGTACTGTAGACCTTGGCCCCACATAGCCTGTCTTGGCACTGAGTTCAGTTTTTATTCCAATATCATGCAAAATACTTTACAGGAAGAAAAGGCATATACTCATTCAGTGCCAAAAGATTTTCACATTAAACTCAGAAATTCATATTACAGTTTTTATCATTCAATAACGTTTCAAAATTATGCTTTGAAAACCTGAAAATGCATTTCTTTTAAAGCAACAACTGAAAAAAAGGAATAAATGTTCAAAGTATTTTTTAATATTTTAAATAAAATTTTGCCTTTAAAAAATAAGTTTTTTTTTAAAACTTAAGTATAAAAAAGATTAATAAATAGGGTGACACAGCACTTATTTTTTTCATATTTCATTCCACATCACTATTGTAAGTATTAAGAGAGAACTATTATGCCCGAGCAAGAATTTCAAGAATACTAAACAAATATAGAGCACTTTTCAGGTCAGAAAAATAGCCAGTCTTCTTGTATTGAACAGTTTCAAACAAAAACACACAGTAGACACTTGTTTTTACAAATCTCTATTTTAGGAGCAATCACTATTTTACAAATTAGTGGCTGACCCATAACATAGTCCTATATATTCAATGCTCATATTAATTCCCATTTATGCATTGAAATTTTCTCGCTTTTTGCAAATTCATTTTTATGTATCTTTAATCTGCTGTTTAATTTTAATATTTTTTCCCATTTTTTATTCTATGGTTCAGAAATGTAGATCGAAAATTATTTTTGCAAAAAATTTTCAAATTATGGGAAACTAATTTTGAAATTCTGTATATTTCAAGCAATTTGTGTGGAATTTCTCACACATAAAGTAACTCCCATCTCTTAGATGTCAGAGTATAATAATTAATTTCAAGTGCAAATGTTATAAAACATTTTTGCAAAGAGTGATCATGGCTTAGAATCACCTTATAAAATAGTCATTCCAGGCATTATACGAATCATCATTTTAACATGCAGGCCTAACAAAAAACCATTGTAACTATAGACAAGAATGTTTAGCTGACAACTTGAACATGGAAATCCACTATTGACCGAAATTTCATTCAGGACTTATGTTGACTGAGATGTAATTTACATGTACGAAGTATTAAATGATTAAATTATTGAAAACATAACAAACAGAAAAAATGTACTTTAAAAAATATAATTTTGAAACAAAAAATAAGTGTGCTGACTTTTTATCAATAAAATGTAAGTAAAAATTCTTTTTAAGTACGAATTTTAATTTGCACTTGTTTTATAGCATGTATCAAATAATTTTTTTCCAATAGTACGCTACAAAGAAAAACCAATTTGAATTAAGATGAGTTTTTAAGATTTAATAATTATTTTTACTGATTTCTATGAGTTCATAAAAATGAGCACCTACTGTAAATATATAAATTAAATATATTATGGCATTTAATATTCTTTTACAATTTTTATAGTTTAGTCACAAGATTATATAATATCTCATAAGCTATAAGTAAACTCCCCAAATTTAGTGATTGGTTTGGTTTGTTTGTCGCTCAACGGTCATTATTTGCACACGAGGGCTAATTAGACTGGGACTTACGGTTTAAAGTGGAATCCGAACCACTACAAACATCCATGCCCAAGGTGGGATTCGAACCCACGAACTGTTGAACCGAAAGCAAGAGCGCTAACTATTCGGCTGCCAGCTCGGCCCCAAATTTAATGAATGGATATGAACTATTGGATATAACTATTTGTCACAAAACCTACATAAATATCAGATGAATACAAAATTTAAAAGTTGCAATATTTGCTCATTATATAAAGATATATAAGATCATGATAGTTTGAATTACTAAAACTTATTAAATAATAGATTCTTAGAAAATGTTGGTTAAAAAATATTACAAAAGCATAACTATTTTGTTCAAAAATGAATTAAACTCTTCTTCCTTTCAAACACATTTTCTTTAAAAAAAATTATGAATACAATAGGATTTGAACAGTTTCTAACGAAACAAGTTCCAGGAGTTTCAAGGAGCCATGCAAAATTTTTCCAGGAGGTGTTGACATTACCACGTTGAATAATTTTGTACACTTAACCACTTTTTAATTTTATTTTCAAATATTGATACTAATAAATATTTTTAAAAATTAGCATGACTAATTTTCATTTGAACTAAATATAAATAAAATAATCTTAAAAGCACTGAGTTTACCTAAATAAGCAATTTTGTTTAGGTATTCAAAATGCTTGGCATCAATTACTTAAATAATGTAAAAAATAGAATATATTTTTAGAGTTTCTGATACTGTTTGCTTTCTGATTAATAATTTTGGGAACTTATAAAATGTATAAAAACAATTTCTGTTGAAATTAGAAGACTAAGACAACAAAAACTAACAATAAAATAAATAGAATCATTAGTAAAAGTTTCAATTTAGGCAACTTTTCTTGTTTCTTTGAATTACTATTTAAAAAAGAATTATATTTTTGTTCCTTTTAAATTCTTTTTAAATTATTTAACCATAATATATGCACATTCCATACTTATCTGTTTACTTTACTATTCAATTGATTACAATTATATATAAATGCTTTCAACATAAATCTTATAAATGTTAAACAAATCAAGTTAAAGAAATTAGAGAAAACTTTTAAATTTTCAGACTAATTTGATTGTGAATTAAGATTTTACCACATAACCAAATCTTACAATTAAAAAACACTGCATGTATTGACAAATGTGTATTTTCTATATCTTGTCTGGCTTATACTTTTTATTTTTATCTAGACAAGTAGAAATATTACATTATTTGCGGTCTATTTTAGTAGAGATTTGAAGGAATCAAATGAAAAGTTTATGAAACAAGATCAACATTAGAAAAAATTAATTCTAAGAAAGAAATTAAAAAAATTTGAAGTTTCCAAAGTACAATCCTTAATAGCTCTTCTTTTAATATTCTCAAAAAATTTTAAAAATAGGAAACTATTTTAAAGTAATTTATTCTTTTTGAAAATTATTTTTAATTAAAATATTACCAATAAGCATACAAGTGCCAATTAATGTAATCTTTAAATTTCATTCATCAGTTTATTTTTTTAAAAAAAGTAAGTTTTGGAATGAAAAATAAACTATTCTAATAAATAATCATGAAAAATTGTATGTAAAAATATTAAGAGCTTATAAAAAACAAACATTTACCTTGATTCAGTAATAGCTGAAACTGGCGTTGAATGCATAACTTTTATGGTAGAAGTTGAAAGCACTTGTTGACAAATATTACCACCATGAACACGAAAATTTTGTACTGTTCCGCTAATAGGTTTATTTGAAGAACCAGCATTTGCACTGGCTAAAATATTACTGAAAGATAAATATTGCGATCCATGAACTAATCTGGCTACAACAGGGCCAGCATTTATTGCTGATGGATTCGTTGATGGCACCCTTTCTTCAATAGATAATACTGGAATAGCTGATACGCTGTTACAAGACCTTAGACCAGGTTCTTGTTTTATAACTATAGTTTGAAATCCTGCAATTGAAGTGGCTTGTATGCCAGCTAAACTAGCACAATTAACTTTAGTTTTTGTTACAGTTGGGGCAGATAGTAAATTTGGTGACACTGATGTTGATTTACCAGCAGGATTTGTTTTCTCATTAACTGGGTGACTTATAACAGGTTGAAGCACAGGTGGTTGTCCAACAAATGATGGAGAAGATGGTTTCATATCCACATTTAAAACATCATGAATATGAGAAGAAAGAGAAGCAATAGGTTTGACTTGATCAGTAGAACAGGGTTTAATTTGAATAGGTGTAACACTAACAATTTGAGTTGCATTAAGATTACCAATGACACTTTTTGAAGTTGCAAATGAATAGATAGAAGCAGAGGATGATTTTCTTGAAATATTAAATTCTTGAATTGGAGTTGAAACTGTTACTGGCAATACTGGTTTGACATCGATTACTGTACCATTTGATGAAGAAGGCAAATCAATCTCTTTTTTAATAACAATTTCAGTACCTTTTAACTGATTTTCAATAATAGATACCACAGGTTTAACATCAATTTGACTAGAAGAAGTCACAGGGTGAATTATAAATCGATTTAAAGGATGGCTTGACTTAGGACTTCCCTAAAAAATTGAAATAAATATAAGTAAAAACCATAAAGTTAACTAAAAATGTTTTACATACCTAATGAAATATTCAAAACAAAATATAAAATTACAACCAATTTTCAGAAGAAGAAAAATATATACAGCTGAGAAATAAAATTAAAGCGGTGAATTTAGGAGAAAATTAAATATCTTAAACTGTTTAACATTCCTAACTTCATTCATAATTAAATTTATAAGACTAAATTTCATGTATACAAATTCAAGAAAAATAAATAACTATTTTCTTTGATCCTTAGCTTGTTTAAAACAACAAAACTAAACTTTAGCAAACATTTATAAACATTTTTACTTGTTTTAATACAATACCTTTTCACTTAACTATATCTACTTTAAAAAAAGTATAAAAGCTTTAATCTAATTTACTGTTATAGGCATAAAAGTAAAAAAGTTAAGGAAGAGGAATGGGATGATAGCCCCTTTTCAAAATTTTTAAGCAAAATGCAGCCAAATCAACTTTTCTGTGTTTTTACCAAATACAAATTCATAACTAACTTATTTACACAGTACTGAATAAAACACCTGAAAATATCAGTGGGTGCAATACTCTAGTTGCCTTAACCCCTTGCTAGTGTCGCCCAAATTCAGTTCGGGCAATTACTTCGTGCAGTATTTGTTACGCCCGAATTCAGTTCGGGCAGAAGAAAAATTAACGTTTCGATTTTATGAAGTCTGAGCCCAGTTTGTTTCTACTTTGGGATGCTTAATTCCCTATTTTCCAAATAAATGACACAAGTGGTCCTAGTTTTTTACCAATTCGAACTTTGGTTCTGAAGGTTATTAATTATAAGGCAAAATTAATATTTTTTAATAAAAATATTAATTTTGTCTTCATTTATTTATTACTTATTGATATTTCATATCTTTTTAAATTTGTGATTACCATTAAAAAATATTTGAAGAAAGGAAGTTAGATTAGATTAGATTTAAAATTAGGGTGGTCCAAAAGAACCTAGCACCGCGACCATAGGTCTATTGTACTATACCCCTCAGAAAGCCCTATTTAAAGAGACCAGTTGCTGAAGCAAAGTTCAGCAGACATTTTACAGGAATTTCCTGTAACATCTTAGGTTCAATCAAGTGCTGACCCAGGTGTTCAAATCTATGTGCAGAAAAGGTTTCACATTCACATAAGATGTGCATTGAAGTTTCTTCCATATAATGACAACCTCTACAAGTGGGATCATCTGAAACTCCCATTATCGTGAGATGTCTTTTAAGGTGGCAGTGTCCTGTAAGTAGTCCCACTGCTTTCCTTAGACTGTCTCTATTGAGCTTTAATAATTCTTGTTGCCTTTTGCTAGGGCACGTGCTATTTAATAGCCTTGCTTGTCTTTGATCATTGGCATTGTGCCAATTCATAAACTGTTGTTTTCTGAAGAGATCAAAGACATTTTTTCTGATCAATTCTTTTGAAATACCTAGCACTGGTTCAGGACCAAAAAAGTCAGTTGTTGATCCAGTCCTTGCTAGCTCATCAGCTAATTCATTGCCAGGAACACCAGAGTGCCCAGGCACCCACATTAAAGTGGTGGGGTTATTATTAGCTAATTTACACAGAGTGATATAACATTCCCAGACAAGAACAGAAGTTATAGTAGACTTCTGTAGAGCTAGTAATGCAGCTTGACTGTCAGAGCAGATGATTATTCTTTTACGAGAATAGTTTCTGTCCAAGCATATTCTACTGCACATAAGAATGGCAAAGACTTCTGCTTGAAATACAGTTGTATATTTACCCAAAGGGAATGATAACTTAGTGCCATCAGCTGGACAACAAATACCAGCCCCAGTATTGGAATTCATTTTTGAGCCATCAGTGTACCAGTAAATACAGCTTTCACTGATAGCAACATTATTCCAGTCTTCTCTCAAGGGAAATTTGATTGTATAAGGCTTATCAAAAGCATGCTTAACAATCGTGTAATCAGTAGGCATACTTATAAAAGGATGACTAGTTACGTCAGCATTGAGGTTTCCCCATGATAAAAATCTAGAGTATTCCTTCCACTGACCTGTATTTTTAAGCCTCTTCATGCTAAGTATTGCTTCTGCTTCAATATGCATATAAAGAGGATGCATACCAAGCAGAAGCTCCAGTGTAGATGTGGGAGTTGTACGAATACACCCAGAGATAGCTACACAAAGCATCCTTTGAAGTTTTGTTAGTTCTGCTTTGGCAGTTTCGTTTCTGATTTTAAACCACCAGACCACTGAACCATAGGTAATGATGGGACAAATAATCATAGTGTAAATCCAATGAATAACTTTGGGATTTAGGCCCCAAGTTTTTCCAAATGCATTTCTACAAGACCAGAAAGCTTTTTTGCTCTTTCAATACAAAAGTTGAAGTGCTTGTTCCAACTTAAGTTCATGTCAAAAAATACTCCTAAGAATTTAACTTCTTTGGAGCAAGTTAATTCTTGACCAAAAAAAGTGATCTTTTTCAGATTAAGATTCTTTTTCTTTGTGAAGGCTACCATAGTGGTTTTTTGAGGATTTACAGAAAGGCCTTCTTTTTTACACCAAGTCTCAACTTGTTTGAGGGTGCTGGACATGATGCTGGAGATTGTTTCACCAAACTTACCCCTGACGATTATAACTAAATCATCTGCATATCCAATGGTGGTTATGCCTGGTTTTTTTAACACCTCTAGAAGGGAGTCTACAACATAACACCATAAGATGGGTGAAAGAACCCCTCCCTGTGGACAACCAGCTTTGGCTTGGATCATCATGTTTTCACCTAAAAATGAGGCAGTGACAAATCTGTTATTGAGCAGATTTTCTATCCAAGAACAGATTGTGTCATTAACTCCCTTTCTAGCAAGAGATTGTAAAATGGTTTCAATGGGTACCTTATCAAAGGCACCTTCTATATCTAAGAAAACAGCTAAAGCAAGTTCCTTAGCCTTAAAGTTCTTTTCCAAAATGAAGGATAGGTTGTAGATCGCACTATCAGTGGATCTACCAGGTTGATATGCATATTGAGAGTCAGAAAGTGGTTTTTCCACTAAGTAAACTTCTCTAATATATCTGTCTATCAGCTTTTCAATTGCCTTTAGAAGAAAGGATGTTAAGCTGATAGGTCTAAAAGATTTAGCATCATAGTAATTATCTTTCCCTATTTTAGGAATAAAAATAACTTTTGTATGCCTCCAGGCAATAGGTATATGTCCGAAGGCTATACTTGCCCTAAAGATTCTACACAGAATTGGAGCAATGCACTGGACTCCCTCAATAAGCAGAGCCGGTACAATCCCATCCATTCCTGGTGATTTATAAGGTTTAAAGGACATTATTGCCCATCTTGTTCGATCATAAGTTATGATTCTTTTGGCAACATCCCATTTACTTCTACCACAATTTGAAGTAGGGAGTGTAAAATTAGGAGTACCCTTTATTTCGTTAGAACCTGGAAAGTGAACTCTGAACAGTTCAGACAGAGTCTCTCTCCCAGAATCTGAAAACTTACCATTTGGCAATTTAAGAGTACTTAGACAGCAGTTCCTGTCTTTAGACATTATTTTAACGAGTCTTGCAGTAGCAGACACAGTTTTAATGTCAGTGCAATAATTTCGCCAGGAATTCTTTTTAGAATTCCTGATAGCTTTATTATACGTGGTAAGTGCCAGTTTATATTTCTGCCACTCACCATTCTTTTTGGCTCTATTAAAGAGCTTTCTACATTGTCTTCGCAATTTACTTAACTCTTTAGAAAGAAAGGAAGTTAAAATTTGACGATTCTAATATTGCCATGTGTAATTATAATTAATAATTTTAACTTATTAGGGCGTTTTGATATTTATATGAGTAAAAAATACATATGTTTAAAAATCTTAAATTTCTAAGTTGTTTAATCTTATTTTAAAATTAAATTATTTGCTTCTTCAAACTTAATTATGATGGGCGTGAATGTTTATAACAAATTAATATCAACATAGATAAGTTAGTTTATAAATATGTCTCAGGATGTAAAGTTTTTGCATATGGGGAGAAAAATAGAATTATGATATTGTTACATTACTCGGCAATGAATGTTACTTTATTCTACAACTTTCATTTATTTTTCTTGTACTAAATATAAATTTTATTGTTACTATGTAAGAATATTAGAAAATAAATATTTCTTACCCTATCAATGACATATCAAATGTCATTGATATTTATCCCATTCTTTGAAAAAATTATACCAATTCTAGAAATTATACCACTCTAAATTGTTTAACAGAAAAATAAGTGAAATTCCTTTGGTATTTAAAAGCTAAATTAAATTGTTTACCATACAAAAACTCTTCATAAGGTATTATTTCAAAATTGGAGTGTGTGTCAAGATTAGTTGAAGTCTTATTTATCCTTCAGCAAAAAATTTAATCTTATTTATAAGAAAGCAAAATTTTTCTATAAAATTATGATTTCTCAAGAGTCGATTGTCACCTTTCCTGTAAGATTTTGAGGCTAATTTATACTACAGGAAATTAAACTGTTTTTCATGCATCCGGTAATAATTTAAAATAGATACAGACTAAGAGATGTCATTATCTTCTATTATACTACTTGATATTAAATCTATGATTTTTTTATACAATCAACATATTTAAAAGGTTTTTAGGAAAGGAAACCAATATGAATGTTAAATTTTTTAAAATAATTTGATCAATTACGACATTTTTATTTTTCTTATTAGGTTCTTCTTTGCTCAAAGTGGACACCCAAGTATAATTAATTTAAAAGAGCAACTACAAAATTTTTACAGCGAAATCATCATAATTTTTACGCAACATTAATTATTTTTTTTCTATAAAATGAAGATTTCTAAAATTAATATTTTTACCTTATTTACGCATTTACAAGATTTATAATATAAAATAATGATATAGCATTAAAGATCTTGAGCGAAGTATAAAACTTTAGTAGATTATAATTGAAAGCACAATTAAAAGAAAGCAATTTTTAAAAGAAACTAAATTAAATATTAATTTACTGACAAACAGTTAACAGTTGCTGTTGAAATAGTAGGGATTATTTGAAGAGAGATTCTCATAGTTGAAAAAACGTCAACAAAATGTGAGATAATAAAGGAAAAAAACTTTAAAATGGAGTTTTCTAATTTCTTTAAAATAATGTTACCTTTTTATTTGTTATTTTTAATAAAATCAAAAATATTTCGAGCAAAATTCTGTAAATTTATAATATTTTTAGCATCTCCAAAACTGATACATTGAATATTAATTTTTTCAAATTTTTCATTGATTCAAATTATATCCCAAGAAAATTCGGACTTTAAAATGTTGGTTGGTGTTAAAATGTTGTACCACTCTAATTAGATCGCATGTACAAAAAATGATAATTTATCGTTTTCAGGTATTTTTGAGTTACAGGTATTTAGACAAAAAATTAACAATCATACTTAATGATTTTACATGCAGAAACTTTCTCAGTTGGTTATTTATCAATGAAAAATTTATTAAATTAAGGATGTTGATATTAAGATATTAAAATTTTTATTTAACAAAAATGACTGATTTGCTATTATGTTGCGTTCTTAAGTATATTTTGTTCAGTGTAACAAAGTGTACATTAAGAAAATCATGAATATTATTCTTGTCTAATATATATTCATATATATAATTACATACATATACAAATGTTAATATAAAAAAGAACAAATTCTTTTAGAAAATGTAACTATTGGGATATTTCTCTGGTGACCTATTTATGTTGACAACTTTGTAGCATTCAGCAGTGAGGAAATGATGCGATTAACCCTCCCGAGTTGGCATCTTTTAATAATTCATGATTTAATAACCTAAAAATTCTGGATACTTTTTATGAAAATAAATTTTGGAATTGACGTGAGCACATTTCTGTTATTTCCTAATAACTACTTCATTTCAATACCTGATTATTAAAAAAAATTACCGACATTATGAAGAGTTTAACTGTATCCACAATTCGTGCTATAAGGCGAGAATGACGAAATTAGCAAAATTAGATAAAATTAACGAAATTAGATAAAATTAATTTTTCTTAATTTATTTCTTAATTTTATCAATTATTTTAGTGGTCTAATGCTTCTACAAAGTTGATGACAAAATGTGTTGGCGTGTTTTTTGTTTATTTTATTTTAATGAATAAAAAGTCTTTGATTAAATAACATAGATTAATAGTATATAGATTACATGTGTGTAACATTTCAAATTTCTTTCTTTCTAAATTTAATCTTGATTTAGCTTTTAATTCTCTTATATGTTGAAGAAATCATTACGAATTTCGTTAATTTAGTTTCCTTTCGTTAATTATTATATCATCTGAATTTTAATTAATAGTAAAACATAACAAAGGAAAATGGCAAATAATTTTAAGGCTTTTTTGAAAGTTAGTTAAGGCTATAAGTTGTGTGTTTAGTTGATTTGTCTTAATTTAAATTTCAATTTTAAGTATTAATCCTCTAGTATCACATATTAATTTTTTTGTTATTTATTGATTACTAAATTTTTTACAAGTTTTTACAAGAACTTACTTAGAATAACTTTTTTTAAGTAGTAAAATTTGCTAAAAATAGAGTAAATTAATTGTTGTACGGCTAGTAAAAATTATTTTAAAGTAGTCTTCGTTAAGATAGCAATATAATATGTTGATTATAATAATTTTTCGTGACAATATATTTTTCCCTACCTGTATGGTATTTTACAATTATTAAGCAAAAAATATATATTTCATTATTTAATTTAACTAATTATTTTTATAACCATAATTAATAAAAATTATAATCTGATTTCTAAGTTTAAAATTCTGATATAAATTATAATTTCCAAATTTCAGTATAAATAATTCAATAAATTAAAATTATAGCAGTAACATAAATAACATACATTAAAAAAATTAATTAGTAAACAATAAAAATTTTTAAAAATTATTTGTTATAAATGTACTAATTGAAGTTTAAATATATATGTACTGGTTACTGTTTCTGTAATTCTGTTTCAATTTTAAAAGACAATAAATATATTAAACAAATATAGTTATTAATAAAAATGTCATTAAAAAAGTTAAAAATTAATTATTAAATAAATTTAGTATAATTTATTTAAAATATGGTAGTGGAAGTTTAACTTCATTTATGCTGGTTATTATTAAATAATAGATATGACTGCTAATTCTATTTTTATTATTATTGTGTCTGACTTTTACATTTTTTATCATTTAAATATATGCTTATTCTTTTGTTGTGTCAGGTACAATGCGTAAAGGTTGGCATGTTTGCAATATTACGAGACAGTTATCATTTAAGACTGCAGAGAAAATATTGTATTTCTTATCTTTATCATCAAATAAACTTTTGTTTCTGTTTCAATTTTAAAAGACAATGATTAATATATTTTACATTAATGCAGAAACTAAAATAAGTATCCCAAAATATGATAGAGTAAAAAATTTAATATTCAGTCTTAATTTTGATGAAAAGGTTTTCCAGAAATGCCAAAAAAGAATTTGTGAAAATTCTTTTTTTAATGTTTCCAGACATTTGTTTCTATTTAAAATTCAAGGAAAATTATTGATCTACTACATAAAATATAGAAATTTAAGAAAGCTTAAATGAAAGCAAACATATATCTTTATATTTGCTTAAATATAAAAATATAAAGAATTTATTTAAATTAAATGATGAAATTAACGCAATTTAACTTTTGTGTATTGTTATACATTTAGATGAACATGTTTGTAAATACCAATCTAATCAATAGCTGCATGTGATAAAAAAGAATAAGATTTATGCTCATACAACAATGTTAACCAAAGCTTAGTATAAAGAGATAAATTAGAAATTAATCTTTATCAGATTTTTGTGAATTTCTAAAAGAGATAACTGAACATAAGAATTATGTTCATTTTGAATATGTAGTCATACTTAGTTACTATCACCTCATTTAAGAGGAATGATGGGAGATAGCGACTTTTCCTTTTAATAGCTAGCGCAATAAAAAAGATCACACGTAGAATACAAGGGTAAACAATCGATTATCTATATAAAGATATAAATTCTATTTGACAATCTTGACATTTGATCTATAAAATAAAAAATCTGATATTTTTCACTGACAGTTTTTTCCTAACTTCATAACAATTGTTAAATTTTACGCATATTTGTGACTTAAAATTTCACTAATCATCATTGCCACAAATAATTTTTTAAATAATTTGCTGATAATATTAAAAAATAAAAATATGTTTATTGAAAATTTATGTCATATTATTTATAGTTTAGTTTTCACTTAAGCCTTGATTCCTTTAAATTTGAATTTGTCTATATATGTTTAAAATTATAAATGATAAAAGTATATACAAGGTAAAAAAGAAAGCTCTTGCTGTTTTAAGTGACCCAAAAGAACATGACCTAAAGAAAGTATAGCCAACTATTTGTCCTGAAGTAATCTTAATTGGCATTCAGCAGCTTCTGCTAACATGTCTCCAACTGTGCAATCCCCTTATGATAAATCTCAGAAGATGCAAAGTCTACGAGAGCTCACTCATAGACTTCTGGATTTTTCGCGAAGATGATTGTCTAGAGAATGGAAGAGGTGGTGATCTGATGGTGCACGATCAGTTGAGTAAGGAGGATGGCACAAAGTCTCCCAACTAGGTCGCTGTAAGGTACTCCTGGCCACCTCAATGACATGCAGCCTCGCGTTACTGGACAAAAACAACACACCTTTGCGATTAACCAGTGCTGGCTCCCTCACTTGCAATGTCTGCAGCATACATTTCAACGGATGTGAGTACAGATCCGCAGTGACCAGTTGGACCATTGGTAGTAGCTCATGAACTCCTTGATGATTAGCTCAACAGATACAAAGTATAATCTTGCATGGGACATAGATGGTCTTGTGCAGTGTAAGACAGTAATCTGGGTGACAACCAATGTTTGGAATTTTTGTGAGTGTCATACAAATCTCACTTTACAGAACAGGTCAGCACTCAATTGAATATGAATGTGCTACAGTGGCAAGAAGGCAATGATAAACAGGCTGCCACTCATTGTTGCTTTTGAACTTGCAACAATGTGTGAGGAACCCACTTGTCTCACTGCTTGGACACATCTACTGATCTGAATTGGAAAAACCTATGCTTTGCTGTATGTTCATTCACAGCACTATCCCTAAAAGCTTGACAGATTTAATGACTTCATGCAGCAGCTGATAAGCCCACTTTGAAGTTGTAAAGCAAAGGATCACTGAATGAGCTACGATTTATGAATGGGCACAGTGGACCTGCTTTTATAAACACTGATATTCCTACTTTCCATTAACTGGAGTCTCAACCATGCCATATACTAATTTTCATACATATTCTCACTTAATTCAATGGCAAGAGCTTTCTTGTTTACCTTGTATGTATGTACTTTGAGTAATTAATTTACATATTTTTATTCAATTATTTTCATTTAATTTTTTAGAGTCATATTTACTCAATGACTTTTTTCTGTTTATTTTAAAAATTAAATTATTTTGAAAGCTATGTTTTCAGTTTCATTTTAGTTGATAACTATTACGTCTAGTGAAATTTTCGACAAAAATTTCAAATACAAGTTTTAATTATCGAAAGTATTAAGCATTTAGACTAAACATATCTGTGCAAAACTAATATAACAGTGTTATTATTTCTTACAATTAAGAATATAATTATTTGAATTAAATGGAATAGAAAAAATAAAGTGAAAGAAAAGTGCAATTTTATACACAATGAAATTTAAAATCTTTGAAAGCATATGACAGAAATGTATATAAATAAAATTTATACACTTTTAAAATTTATATTAAACTAAAGAAATATATAAAAATATGCAATTTAAAAAAAAAAAACATCAATTTAAAGCCTAATAATGACAAAATATTTTTATTCATATACTTGTGTTCTTGGACTTGAACCACTTCTAGGACTTTGAGATGAGGATCCTGAACTGACTGTTGATGGGATGTCAACATTCAGTAGAGTTACATTATCAGTATTAGATGTGACAATTGAAGCAAGAGTGCGTGTAATTTCTTTACCCTTTTGCTGCAATAAGTAATATTAAAACTTACAAAACATATTTCATTAAAATTGGAATGAAAAAAAATTGAAATTTATTATGAAAATGAACAACATGAATGAAATGTTATAAATATTTTTCAGAAAATATAAAATAAAACAAGACCGATTACTTAAGATACAAAATAGATAATTTCAAACGTTTTAAATAGTTATAATTAATAAAATGTTTTTAAATGAAAAGGATAAAAATCATCAAACTGCACATTTAACTGTTGATATGATAAATGATATGCGATTGAAAATGAAATGTAGCTAATCCTCATAGGAATCAAAGGAATTGATAAACACTTATAACAAATACTAATTACATATTCATTTTAAGAATTAAAAAACATACAATGAATAATTACAATCACAAAATTTAAAATATAATACTACATTTACTTTATATAATTATTAAAATTTTATAACACTCAGAGAAAGAAAGTTACAGCTTAATAGAAACATTTGAACTATAATCAGATAGAGTTCAAAATTTGAATTTTTCTCAGCAATTAAATGCAAGATTTATTACAAGAATTCAATATTTAAAAGTTATGTTTATGAACAGAAAAACTGATGGAAGGTATGTCTATTAGAAATTTTCAAGCATGACATTCTTAAGAATAGTCTTCACAGAAAAATTTACTCACTAAATAAAAATTTGAAGAAAAGAAAAATGAAAATAGTTTTACTGTAAAATGAATGCAAAATAACTTTTAATGGATATTTCACATATTCTAATTAAAAATGTATCAAAGCTTAGTTACCAAAATCGTGCATGCAATGCAATAATATCTCGTAGAAAAACTGAAAACCTTACAAAGAATATAAATACCTTTGAATGATAAATCAGCTAACATAATAAAATGTTAGTGAGCAATTTCTTGGATCATATATCAAAATTATGATAATTAATGATCTAAAGCTATCTCAATCTCAAAATTATGTATAAAAGATATTCACAGAAAAAATTTAAATATGAAAAAATAATTTAGAAAATTTTATTTTTTTCATATATATTATGTAGTTGATGGAATTTTTTTTTATTTCTTTCATAATTTGAACTTTTTAAATTGCATTAAAATTATCTCTTTCAAAGCACATATAATCGCATGTTGTATATTATGAAGAATGTTTATAAAAGTGCTATTGTTTAAAAAATACCAAAATTAATTTATCTGTAATTACTCTAAGGATTGTAAGTAAAGTTACAATTTGTTGGTATTTCTTAATGAAGTTCCCAAAATCACCAATACTTAAGACACTTAAAAAATATATATATATTTATAAATTGTATAGTGCTGACAGTTAGAGATAACTTTAATGCCTTAAATTGTTCACTAGTAAGGCAAATTCCTTTGACACAAACAGTTGAAGTTCAGAGAAATGCAGAAAATATTCTTTGGTCTAAGGGAAGCATATTTGCCAATTGGGTAATTTAGAGCAAGACTTATAACATAGAGGTTAAGAATGGTCTATTTATAAGGAAAAGAAATTTCTTTCCTTAAAATTTGACAACTTAGTGACACAAGTATACTTTTTCTTTCCAATGAATTTAAGCCAACTTTACAAGGTATTCCAATTCATTCCTTCTTTCTTCAGTAGAGCATCAAGCACACGGTGGGCCACGACCTTCCGCAAAGCTGATTTCCAGACCACCTTCCACTTTGATAGACTCTTCCAATTTTTTATTTTAAGATGTTCATATTTGATTTTAGAAAGGTGATCTATCAGATCCTGGATTTTTTCCCATTTAAAGCTTAGGTTGGTTAAGTGTTGAAGATCTTTTTGGTAGCCCATTTCAGTTTTTAGTAAATTTTATTTGTCTGGCTCTAATCCAATTCATTATTGTGAAAAATTCTTAGTTTAGACTGCATAAGATAAATTTTGTCAAGTCTTTGGTTGATGTGCAGTATATAATGTGTTGCCAATAATATATATAGCAATAACTATTTACTTATTACTAAAACTTTTTCAATGATTATAACGTAAATATTTTTTAATTGTGAACACACTTGAACATATGAGCAGAAATGGTAATAAAGGTTTTTAAAAAGTTTTCAGTGTTTCTTGAACCCTAAAAAGAGCTTATTTTACAAATCCTTAAATAATTTGAATTATAAAATTAATTTCCCTGATTTGAGATAAACAACTATGCCGAATGGAAATACTTCAGATAATTGTTTACTTACTTACAGACACACACACGCACACTAACACACACATATATAAAACATTAGTAAATTTTTTAACAAGTGAAAATTTTTTTGATATCATAAGATTTCCATATGAAATTAATAGTAGTGTAACTTGCGTGATTTTCCCCAATAGAGAAGAATAGTACAAGAAATATACATGGAGAAAAAGTTTGATAAAGTAGGATTTGCCCAAAGAAATCTTTTAACATGAGTAAATCGAATAATACACTTAAATGGGGGAATCAGGGAGTAATGGTAAAATATTACCAACCAGTATGTATTCTGTCATGCAATTCTAAGCATTAATACCCAACTGTGCTTCTTTTGTGAAACTCTAGTCCTATTACAAACAAACTACATACTCTGTACTGGATTGTTATATATCACCATATATGAGTTTCAATTTATTTTGCCCATTTATATTGCTCCAAGATAAAGGGACTAGATTCAATGTTGAAAAAATTCAAATCATTAAAAGGGTAACTAAAGATTCAATACAACAAGTATATTTTCCTTCATATAATCTGCAAAGTGTCAAAAAGTTTTAATATTTGTTGTGCGCATTATATGCATGTGTGCACAGATTATCTCATAAAAAACATTTTCCATCAGAAAAGTTTACAATAAAGTTTTGAAAGAAATGTTGCTCATGTTTTATACAATAAATAATAGATGTCTCTGAAAGCTTCCATTACTCCGCTGATTAAGAACAAATTACTTTCCTCTGAAGGATATTACAAAAGGAAGTGGCTTGCAACATTTTACATTCTGTCTTGACTTGAGCTAAAGCTCAGGTTAGGCCATTTGTTAACCTAAACATTTGAAAATATCTTCAACTGAGTTTTGGAACCATGGAATGATGTCATGGCTACAATAAAAAATATGTTTCAAAAATGCATATTTGTGGTGAAAATGATTATAAATGTAGTGACATGGATAATATGTTAAGCAAAGATGTAATAAATTTATTCTTTTTCGAATTCTATGAATCAGATTTTAAAGGTTTAATTTTTATTCATAAATTAAATGTTAATTAAAGTTACTATTTTCACACCTATTTTTAAAGTGTATCTCTTTTATTTGTCTTTGGAACTTTTAATCTTGGTAAAATTCTACTTCATTAAACAACTTGGAGACATAATAAGACAGAAAAAATGTATCGAAGAAGTAATTAAAAAATAAATTTCTTTAATTTAAACACTAAAAAAACTTATATTCTTTCTACAATATAAATTTATAAACCAACAAAATATAAATAAAATGTGTATAACTCCATTAATAATAATAATAATAAAAAAAGAATTTATAAGAATTTTTTTTTTTACTATTGCACTTGGCAATGAGGTGAGCTCAAATTATATGCTTTCATAATGATTTTCCGAACTTATTAATTATATTTTAAATCGTACTAAATATTTTTTATTTTATATGACACTATATTATCAGCAGTATATATTTTGGTTTATTAGTAGCAAAAATTGGCATAAATTATACAATAACAATGTAATTCTTTTGAAAATAAGACTTTGCAGATAAAAAGCTGCAGCAGATTATATACAGGAAAATATACTACTGTTTTAAAGCAAATTTACTGACTGGAAAGATAAAAATAGTAATAGGCTAAGATCAGTAATAAACTAAATATATATCGATTATAAAAGATATAAATCAAATAAACATTGGAATTTAAGACTGGTCAAATAAAACATTTTTCTATGCAAAATTTTTTTAAAAAAATTCAGGGTTTGTACAGATTTTCACGAATTATTTTCCAGGAATCAAATCAAAAATTCCCAAAGGTAATGACATTCATGTTATAAAATTTATTATTTTATATTTAAATAGTTTTAACTAAAAATGCAAATTATTATGCATAAGAAAATGTTTTTTAATAATATTTGTTGATAACAGAAATAAATATTTGCAAAAATTAATGAGAATATTTTTTATTTAAGTTAGAAATTTATGATTACTTCAAAAGCCTTCATTGAATTTACAGCTACAAAAGAAACAATTTTATTTAAATAATCAATATTTTTCACATTACTAAATTATACATTGTATGAAACAGAGGGTAATTTTAGAATTTTTATAAACATCTTTACATATTTCTATTTATTAATTTATTGAGCATTTCAAGATTTGTATAACACTCTCTTTTCAAATATACTTATTCATAACAAAATAAATACAACTAATAGATAAATTTCTAGATGTAGTTTTTTCTCAATTATTATATAATAAAAGCAATTGTAATTTTCTATTCTGTTTGCTTTCAAACTCTGTTAAAAAATATAGACTTTCACATCCATATTCTAAACTAATTCTTTAATCATTTAATAGATTTTCACATTTCTTGGTTATTTATACATACACAATACTGCTATTAGAAAATGCTAATTTTCCATCTTTTTAAAGCTTTCACCTTAAATTCATTATTAATATAAATTAATAATTGTAACTTCTCTGAAGCACCACAGACAAATGATTGATTTTGCAAAAAATGTTTGCTAATTTACCAGATTTTCTCTTTCTTCAGCAATTCCTATAGTAGATTTTTGAAGCTCATATATCATTTTTCAAACGCTTTGTTTTGATATTCAGTTCAGCAAATTTTTCAAGAAGTACTTTTTGCTTTCCTTCTGTAATCATGGTTTTTTTTTGTAGTTTTAATTCATCTAAATATAATTTATATTTTTGACTGTCACCAGCAGGAAAACTAAATAAGTCTTTGCTACTTATTATATTGTTGACACTCCACTTACATTTTACACGTGATCAATGATGCACTCAGCCACAATTAATTAATTATTTAAATTTTTATGATGAAGTTTTTGTTCACAGAAAAGCCACATTCAAATCTTGCTTGATTATAAGAGATTAGTAAAAACAAATTAACAGTTTTCCCATAAGTGACAATAATTTTGTCTACTTGAGAGTAACTTAAAATAAAAAGTATCGATTCTATCTTTAATAGGATCAACTTTCTTGAAATTTTACAGTTGGTTGCAATGATGTAAACTCAACAAAATTACAAAATCCGTTTTTCTGAACCATGAAAAAGAAAATTTTTATATGATTTCTTCAGAATCCATTAATCAGTAAAAAGACATTTTACATTACAAGTATATTAAATCATTTATTTAAGCTTTCACTTCATTCATAAGCAAAATGCATCCCTTTTCACTGAAATCATGAAATTTTCACCAAGGAAAATATAGAATTTATATTTTAACTCAAAAACGTTATATGTAAATTTAATATTCAGTGAATTTTATACAATATAAAAGAGAGAGGCAAATAGAAACAGAATAAATTAAAATAACTCCCTGATCACACCACATGACGATGTTATTGGTGATTACTCTCCACTTCACACACATAAATCTAAATAGTACATCCAGTCCTGTCTGAACTAGACCAACATGAAATTATTGTGGTTGAACTAGATCTTAATTTAGAGTCAACAGATATGAATATTGTCTAATATCAACTAAATTGCCATCTAGTGGTAACATTAAGAGTTAATATTTAATTTGGTTTTCGAACAATTTCATTAAAAATTTTAAAATAATAAAACAAAAAAATCAAAAATAATATTTTCTAACAAAAAATAAATGTATTAAGGTTAATAAAAATATCAGGCGTTATTCAAAATTTTCAAGTTATCAAGTCAATATACCAGGAGTCATACAAACCTTGAAAATTACAGTAAACATAAAAATCTAACAAGGTTTCTACAAAACTATGGATTCTTGATTCTATCGAAAGAAAATTTTAAAATTTAAAGATGAAACAAAAGCTTCCATATCTCATAGAAACATTTTCACCATAAAAATATATAACTGCAGTTATTATTTATAAAAAATAAAGGTCATGCTACCTAAATTACATATTCTGCACTGGATTATTTTATTATTTTAATATATATTACATAACAAGATACAGAAACATATACAGCAATAAACACAATCTAATACAAAAGGAATATTATGACACACAAGTACAATAATTGCTGCATCAGTGTTAATTACTTTTATTTACTTATTTTTTTGTTTACAAATTTAAGCATATGTTTCACAAATGTTACAATAAGTTTGATGCAATTAAGAAGGTATTTAATATAAACTTTTGTCAAATGCGTGTTTATGAAAGTTTTATTTAGGTTGTGCAGCAGTTGCTAAATGTAATGCTTGTAACTTAATGCTTGTAACTTAACATTTCTCTCTCAAGCCTTAGTAATCAAACTCCAATTATGTAACTTTTCTAATAAATTATTATTTGTTTTAAACAGACCACACTAGTGAATACTAATTCTACACTATCTGCCAATACAATGTGAACTATGAATTAGATAATCTTAAGGGATACATAGCATAAAATCAAGAAAGAGGCTTTTCTCAAATAAACATTCCATAAAAAGAGAACTGATGATTCTTATTAATATTTTTTAAAATTAAATTTGCATCAAAATTAATTCAGAGAAATCTCAATTAAAATATTTATAATTTTAAAGAAAGTAAGAATTTTTAATATCCTCTTATTTTCATTTTATTTACTTTTTATTTATTAAACTTTGTTAATATAAACATAGAAACAGTAAATGCCTTAACTAAATAAATATTCATGTATTTTTACTCTGAAGAAGCTAATTCAACTAGTTGAAACTTAGTTCATTGCATACATTGAAAAAGATATACTAGGAGAAAATGAAAATAACAAGGTATTCAATAGCCACAATATTATGAAACTAATTAATGGTTAAATTTTTAGGAAACAAAAACAGAGATCCTGAGTAATCAATACCTGAAACAGCAATTTCTGGCAGGCAATAATAGCACTTATATGCCTGAGTATAGACTTAAACTAGGTGGACAGTATAGATACAGCTACCCATGCAATTATAAGAAGGTGCCTCATTTCTCTGATTGTAATGACAAATGTATGGTGACAAGTCAATTACTCAATGACCCTATTGACCAGATTTTTTCATTCGTGGAAGATCAGGAGAATGTGTTAGGCAGAGCAACAGCTAAGCATTTTCTTTATCAGTGAGCGATTACGAATTATCTGCTGAAATGTATCATTTTGCAAGGCTCAAATAAAGAGTAGATTTTAACACAACAGAAATTTAATGGCCATTATTGGATCAACAACCAACTTTTTTGGTCCTGAACCAGTGGTTGGTATTTCAAAAGAATTGATCAGTCTTTGATCTCTTCAGAAAACAATAGTTTATGAACTGGTACAATGCAAATGATCAAAGACAAGTGAGGCTATTAAATAGCATGTGCCCTAGTAAAAGGCAAAAAGAATTATTAAAACTTTGAAACAAAATAATCAATAGAAGCAATCTAAGGAAAGCAGTCGGACTACTTACAGGACACAGCCACCTCAAAAGACATCTCACCATAATGGGAGTTTCAGATGATCCCATATGTTGTCATTATATGGAAGAAACTTCAATACACATCTTATATGAATGTGAAATCTTTTCTGCACATAGATTTGAACAAATGGGTCAGCACTTGATTGAACCTTGGATGTTGCAGGAAATTCCTGTAAAATGTCAGCTGAATTTTGCTTCAGCTACTGGTCTCTTCAAATAGGGCTTTCTGAGAGGTATAGTACAATAAACCAATGGTCGCGGTGCTGGGTTCTTTTGGAATCACCCCATCTTAAATATAAATCTAATGGTCATTGTTCAAAATGCTGTCAATATGAACAAGAGGTGACCAAAACATATCTAATAAAATCTAATAATGTCACACAAGGTGATGGGGCAGTATGATAATATCAACTGCCTGTTTCTCAATGATGCTACCAAAAACAAATGCAATCATTATGAGGTAAATGGAACCAGGATTTGTTTGAAAGCACTACCTTACAGCATTAAAGTCCCATCATTGATTATACCATTGAAATCACTCCTATTTGTAATGTGTAGCACCATGCTATCTTTGCTATTTTACATGAATGTATATAAAAGCTAAACATTTTTGAGAATATCACATCATCTTCCAAAAAAATAATTTCACACTACTTAAATTTGATATGCATACTGTGCTTCCTTTTAGGTGTAGCATTTTGAATGGCCAGTAATAAAAATGTATTTACCTAAATATATAGTTTTTAACATAAGCCAATTTTACATTATTTTAAAATACAAACTGAAATTCTTTTAAAGTAACACTAATAATAGGAATAGTATACAATGGGATATGCAATTAGGCAAGCAAAAATTTTTTATTTTCGCAATATTAAACACTTTACAGGTTTTCAGTTAGACATTTTAGGAGTTTATTAAGAAAAGTAAAAAAATATTAAATTTCATTTTGAAAATTATTTTAAATCAAATATAGCATCCAATACCTTACAAGCTTCTAATTTATATAAATTCAGTAAAAAAACACAAAGTTGGTAGTATTAAATCTAAAAAGGACAATTTATTGCTACTTACAACTTTAGGCAATTTATTTTTTTGAACTGCTTTCCTAGCTTTTGCAGCTGCTGCCTGGGCTTGATGAATTCTTTCTATATATACAAGAAAGTGAAATATGAATGACAAACTTAATATCATTCACAATAGTTATCAGATTTTCAATTATAAGTTTATTTTAAGCAAAAACTGCGATTTTGTTTGCAAACTAGTAAAGAATTATAGCTAATAAATTTAGTCAAAATGTTTATTTCATATTAAGTTTTCCTTAGTTTCAAACTACTTTAAAATCACTCCCCCATTCAAATACATGCCAAATTCCTACAAGGAGTTTTTACTCTGATTATATACAAAGTTGGAAAACATACCATAAAAATAAGTTAAGCAAGTTTAAAAAAATCAAAATGAATTTACAATGTAACATTTTACGTTGCAACAAATTTTCATAATAAAACAGAAACAGGACATTAGAAAAAATATGAACAAGACATACATAACAATAGATTAAAATGATAAGAAACAAATATATAAAATATGAGAATTGTGGAAAACATTTATCTATTACAATTAGAGTAATTGCAATGCTAAAAAAATTAATAAATGATTCAAAGAAATACTTAATTCAGTTAGATATAATGAATTTTAAAATTACTGATTTTATAAATAAGGAAAGTTTTGAAGACACAGAAAGCAGTATATTCACCTCAATTATTTACTTAACAGAATATGAACAGAATGAATGCAAGTAGTGTACACAAATGAATTCTTCATTAATCAAATCAATTAATTTTATGGAACAAAAAGCTGATGAAAATGAAAGAAAAGTAGTTTTTTAAGATCAACATTTTATATTATTTGCATAGTTTTTGTAGTGTTAATTCTTATGACAAATGAAAATTGTTCTGAATATATACGATAATACTTAAATAAAGCTTTGTAATGAAAATCTGATGAAATACAGATAGAAGACTTTAAGGATTTGACAAGTGAAGCATCTATATGTGTGTGCGCATATGTAATACCTATATTCTTCAGATCAATGTCACTATTAGGTGCCATTAGATAGATAGATAACAATATTTCTTATATGAATTAACAGTTAATAAGAGACAGCATTCATAAACAAATTTCAAATTTCCATTTTAATTTTACAATCCAAAATACCAATAATTTGTTTTTATAACACATTCAAATCTCAATGCATTAAAAACCATTAATCTCATAAGTTAGTATATTTTCACTATGAATCTACATTGTACGTTTAAATTTTGATGGAGTTTAAAATAAAAATGTACACATATTGAAAACTTCAAAACGAAAGTCTTGAAAATCTTTGTTTCACATGAAATAAGGCTTATGATATTAATTATTAAACTTAAATTTATATTTTGCTCCACTTAATTTTTTAATAAAGGTGAAAGGGCTTATAGTGTCAAAAATATTACTATAATGATGTTGAATTCACACTATATGATAAATCACATAATAGGATCAAACTAATAATATTAATTTACAGTTAAATTAATTTCCTTTAATAAGCATTTTTAAAATAATTTTAAATTTAATTAAAAAAATGTTTATGACTTCATCACATAAGATAATAGTTTCTGTTAAAAAAATTGGTTTAAATGGCATGCTTATTTGAGTAAGAAATTTCTTTTGTATTTTATTTAGTCAGGATTTGTACAAATTTCCAAGAAACAAATTCTAGGAGTTTTACGCTCTCAAGAATCATACTAATAAATTTCACAAAGTGCTAAAATTAAAACATTGAACTACACCATCTATTTTTTTTTAGCCAAATATTAAATAAATATTTTTCAATCAAATTTTCAAAGGATGATAGTGATAAATGTTTGTAAAGTCTCACTGAATATTTTTAACTCTTAAATTATATTTAAAATAAATAATTATTCTAAAAATATTGAATAAACGTATAGATACAATAGAAGCAATTTCATTTTAGTATTCACAACTGTTTACTAAAATTATTAATTTTCATTTTTAAATCTGTTTACATAGATCTTTTTTACTAATTTATTTTGAACAAAAAAAATCATAAAATAATTAGTTAAATTTAGAAGACTAAAACAAAATTGCGATGCTACATATCAGAACTAAGCAAATATAATAATTACTTTTCTAAACTTTAGTTATTTTTATTTTTTATTTATAGACTCATTTAAAAATCATTAATTATTACAAATGCACATTACAACACTCTTATCTGGATATTTAATTATTCAATAGATTATTATATTTTAAAATATAAATATAAATTGTTGCTATGAAGATCTTGATGAAATGCTTCACTTTGGTTTGGTTTGTTTATTGTTCAACAATCTTATTTTGCTTATGTAGGCTACTTAGACTGGGGGCTATGGTTTAAAGTGAATTCTGAACTACTACAAACAATCCAGCCTGAGGCAAGATTCGAACCCACAAACTGTTGAACCAAAAACAAAAGAAATAACAATTCAATTAAAGGCTTGGCATTTCACTTTGCAATCAATGTTAATTTGCCAGTTTTTTTTAGTTTCTTTTGAATCATCTAACCCACATGCTTTTGTATGAATAATCTATTTTCCAATTTATTTATACTATCTGAAAAACACTTTTTGGTGTGTCTAAATTATATCAATTTCATTAAACACAGCTTTGAATTTTTCCTCTATACTATGTAGTATTTCTTGTTTCTGTTAATCTAAATATAATATTTTTACTTAGGACAAGTAACAGACCTAAAAAGATATTTGCTAAGTATTATGTTGCCGACACTTATTACTTGTGATTTGACATCAATGGCACATTTAGCTAGAATCAATATATATATTTAAAATTTTCTAATATTGAATTGATGTTTGCAGAAAACTCATATCTAAAAAAACACACGAGAATAGAAATTATTAATTATTTTCATAAGTTCAAATTTCTGTCATTGGGCTGCAATTTAAAATAAAAAGAGTCTACTATGGTCAATAAAAAAGCTGATATTGGCTAAAAAAGGAATTTTGATAACATGATATATTAATTGAGCAATTTCACTTCATATAACATAATTTGTAAATTAATCTAAGAAGTCTCTTAAACAGAACAATTTAATGAGCAATAGATAAGAACAAAAAGCGTTGTTTTCAGTTTCAATATAAAGAAAGTAGGGACTCTACTTAGAGGTTTGACTGGATATGTTTGCAGGAACACCCTTGCAGAATTAGAGTGATGGCTTTCACAGAATATATTTTGTGTGCTCTGATCAGCCCATGATTATTTTTAACATTTAAATCAGTGTTCACTTTTTCAAATCAAAGACATTGTTAAAAAGTATTGGAGAGCCCATGAACTAATGGCTTAAGCCTTAATATTTGACATTTGCAATGTAAAATAAAAGACAATCTACTCTATCTTTAATAAGAAAAAGTTGTTTTCAAATTTGTGCAAAGTGTCTTACTGATTTTAATTCTTCTAAGAAGCTATGAAATTGATTTAAAACAAAATTACATTTTGTTAATTTAAATCTATTGGACAACAACAAAATTTGCTTTACACTTTATTTAAGTTCATTACTAATCACAACTGAAGAAATTCTAAAGGAAATTTTCATGGAATATTGTAATAGACACTTCTATTAATTTCTTTATTGGTTATCAGCACAAGAGAGCTGAACTTTACTGGCATCAATATTGTTTCTTTTCTAAGGACTGAGATGATATAGGGAATCTTTTTTACCACAGAAGTTTCTTGAATTGCAATATTATCAAGGGAAATTAATACTCAATGCTGCAGTTAATTGTTGTGGTGCCTTGAAAAATGAAACACATGTTTTACTGATGCATTATGTGTTATATTCAATGAACAGTTTGGCAGTATATAATGACTTAGTGATGATGATCTCCCTACTAAGATTTATTCTGCATTACAGGATCTAAAAGTGTGTATCTCTCTTCTACCAACAATATATAAGGATCAACTAGATTATGATTTAAGATGGGAGAGAGCTTATACTCTCAACTACACAAATAAAATTAATACTATAAATTAATGAGTAGTTCATGCCACTTATAGCAAATAACTGACAGATGAGAAGCACAGAGGATACAGAAATCTTCCTTTGAACATTAAACACTTGCAAAAATGATTTAGCTGTTGGATGCATTGTTTAATCTTAAATACTAGCTGGGCGAGCACATTGGCATATTTTTATAGCGGGTAAAATTAAATGCAGCATGTCCATATGAGGCTAGAAATTTTGTCAACAATCTCTACCAAGGCTGTCAAATGATACTTCAAGTGCATGTGGAATTCTCAGGAAAAATGCAATCTATATATCAGTGGCCAGATGATTTTACACATAAGAGGCAGAACAGTTATTAGAACATAATCATAAATAACGGGAGTTTTTGGTTTGTTGCTCAACGGTAATTTTTTGCACACGAGGGCTAATTAGACCAGGACTTACGGCTTAAAGTGGATTCCGAACCACTACAAACATCCATGCTCAACGTGGGATTCGAAACCACGAACTGTTGAACCGAAGGCAAGAGCGCTAACTATTCGGCTGCCAGCTCGGCTCATAAATAACGGGTAAGACAAGGTTTAAATAGGACTGAGACTGCTTATTTAAGTAGCAGATATGAAAATTCAAGGATTCAACCTTATTTTTATACCACTGAATATTCAACTAAAAATAGCAATTCAAAATTTGTTTCTGACAAATATGTTAATGATAAATAGCGCATATGATAAAAATACTAATGATAATTTTAAGTCTGATAACATATCTTCTAATTTTAAGAATTACAACACTACACATAAGGGTAAAATATAAGCAATACTTTCATTTAAAGTCTAAATGAGAATTAAGAAAATTAAATTTAAAGATAAAAGAAAAAAGTAGTGAATCAGAAATGTAAATTGCATAAATAAGAAAAGAATGGCAAAATGAACCGGCATCACCAGCACATATCCTTAAGGACCTGAAGTTGTCTGTTGAGGACCTATATAGGTCTCCTATGCTTGTTTTCGACTTTCTGAAAGTAAATGGACTCGTGGATCTAGTCTAGTATATTCCTAGACATGGAGAATAGAAAGAAGAAAAAAGATTTTAATTATGAGTAGCAGAAAAATCAATAATAAGAATGTCTTTCAGGAATGTAGTTTATTAGAGCTTTATCCTAGATAGCAAGAGACTAACAATATATACAAAAATTAATTTGATAATATATGTTGGATATTTGATACTGTAGCTACTGTCTAACTCTAACAAAAATTTATTCTTAGATTTTAAGCATGTTAATGACATGAAAATATAGCTTGCTGAGGGAGAAAAGGAGATTCTAGTAGGAGGCACTGGTAGTGTTTAATTGTATGCAAAGTTAAATAGTGTGTACAATGATATTGAACTTAGAATGTATTTACAATACTTAATTGGGGAGGAATTTATTGTTTAATTATTTCTAAATTAAGAGAAAAATAAATGGAGCACATTTTGTATTTTTGAAAAGGAAGTCAGTTTTAGATAAGGATTGGAATGAAATGTTTTATGCTTTTTGTTGAAATAATTTATGCTTCTAAAAATATGAAATTTACTACAGCAAAGATGCAACTCAGACAAAATCGTTATTAAGCAGATGTGCATTGTAGCATTAGCACTATTGCCAAACTTATACCATTTAAAAAGTAACAATAGTGTAAAAGGTCTTCCGAAAATTTCTCCTATTAAAGAACTCTTTATTTTGAATGTAGGAAAAACAAAAAGATGCTAATTTAAAAAAGAGGGGGCCCATAAGTTCTGAACATCCTCTAGAGCTTCTTCATATGGACATGTGTGGTCCACAACCATGTCCAATTACAGGAAGGAGATACATATTTTCTCATCATTATAGACAATAATTGCAGAAAAATAAGTATTTTCCAATTTGGAGGAAAAAGTTTATCAAACCTATGTGAAATTTCCAAACCAGGGCTAAAATGTTTCTTCACTGAAAATTAACTGCTGTATGAACAGACCAAAGTGCAGAATTTGGAAATAAAAATTTGAAAACTTCTTTGAGAAACAATCAAACACCAGGGAACCAACGCCTATTAACAAAAAATGAATACAGTGCCAGAACAATACAACCTGATGTCATTGGATGGTATCAAGATGCTTATTTCTTCCAATTTTGGGCACTAGCACTTTTGTGTTTCACATACATACGGAATTGTGTATGACACAAAGATAATAAGAAGATGCTATTTCAATTATATTCTGGCAAGGAGCAATCACTTGAAGATCTTAATATGCCTAGTTTATGTTACAACATAGACACAACTATGTGGAACACTCAGCTTGTGACTCAATCTCAGACTAATACTATTATTAAATAAAAATTATTAAATAATTATTTAAAAAAACTAAAAGTTATCATATCTGGTTCATTAGCAACCTCAAACTGATAGATTATCAATGTCCAGTTTGATGAATCTAAGAAGGAGTTAAATGAAAAATCAGATTACTAAGAATCCAAATTTCAATTTTACCACTTCAGATTTTTCAGAAGATGAAATTGAAGGGGGTACATATCAATTAAGGGACCAATAAGAATCAAGATTCAGTTCTCAAGAATAAATAATAGCAGAAAGAGAAGATTATGTAGAACAGGAAATAGATATAAATAAATAAAACTTTACCAGACAATACATACACAACCAAGTCCAACTGACTAGTTGACTCTGTGTTTGTCTATTCAATGGATAAGAAAATCAGTTCTCTGTCTTAGACCAGATAGAAAAAGAACACATATCTACAGCAGAATAGAAGGGACTTAAAGTTTTCGACAATGTACATTTAAATATGACAAAAGAACGAGTGCACATACATAGATAGCAGTAAAAGTGAGCCCCCGATTATATCTTAAAGTTAGACTAGTTTGGAATACTCATCCATCACCAAGTGCCTCATAATTTTATAACACAATCATGTTATGAGGTCATACTCAAGCTGGTACCCTCCTTTTTTACAACAATGGCAGGCCAGCAGAAAGACTATGGACATGTAAACCAATGCGTAGAACAACATCCAATGTGATAAAAGCTTATTTAATTTCAATACTTGGCAAGAAAAAATTCAAATTTAAAAGAAGCCATCAAGTAAAGCAATAAAAACTGGATAAGAGCAATAAATCAAGAAATTTAGGCCTTGACTAATAGACAGATCTGAGTAGTAACACCTCATTAGGATGCTAATGCTTCAGGCATTAGACAGGTGTATACTATCAAGAAAGATCAAAAAGCATTTTAAAACTAATTTAGTTAAGCAGTTTTAGTCAAATTAAGGAAGAAAATTTTAATGATGTTCTTAGTCCTGTAGTTAATTTTTCAATAATGAGATTCAGTTATTTTTTTATACACAAATATCAATAAAGTAAGTGTACTGAAAAAAGCTATTTAAGGTTAACACCAATCTAGTAGAGCTTGATTTTTTAAGATTATCAAGATTTTTGATTGCATTAAGTTTCAATATGTCAGATTGGGTAAACTGTGTATATATATTTGAAAACAAGATGATTTATTTTTATATGTAGATGATATAAATATTTTTGCTAACAAAAAGGAAAATGTTGAATTTGAAATAGGAAAAGGATTTCATTAAATAAGATATTAGATGAAAGTGAAATTTTTAGGGATAAAATTCAAAAGAATAGATGTTAAGTCATATGTTCAAAGATCATGCATCAAAAAAAATTTGCATTGTTTGATTATATATGCCCCATTAGCTCACTTACAATACTGGAATGCATAGTTTTACCAAAAGCAGATGAACTTTCAAATGATGCCGAATCTGATAAATTGTTTAATAGCCATATGGGAATTTGACTAGATGCTTTCATTTTATAGATAGCGAAAGACTAGACATTTTTTGTTCAGTCAACATTCTCTCACAAAAGGAATAGTACATTGGAAGTCTTAAAAATTATTATGTTGCCTTTGCTATACTAAAGAGTATAGATTCAATTATGACAAATAAACCGTTTTACGCTTAATTTTAGTTTATGTAGCGCAATGGATTTGGCGAGATTGGTGATGTTTGGACTCATGTAGGATTGTGATAAAGTTAGCATTATGGTCTTTATCTTATGAGTCGGTAATGGTGCCAAATACGCCAAATGTGTACATAACTATGTCAGAATGTATATGGCTATTCTGTGATTATTTTTAATATTTAACTAAGTTTATTTTTAAATGTCTGTGCGCAAAATTTTCCTTATTTTTGAACAATTAAAAAATTATTCAGATGTTATAATTTTTTTAAGTTGCTAAACTTGAAATTTATTGTTTCGAAATTTAATTTACTCCGGAAATTTTTTTTCAATTTAGAGTGCCAAAATTTTTTATTACGTAAGTATTTTTACTTTGTGTTATTCTATTTAATTTTCTATTTTATATAATAAACTACATATAATTTATTAAAATTGTGTGGAAATATTTGAGATTTTTTTGTTGAAATTTACTACTCAATAAATTAAAACCAGAATAATGTGCTATTTTAAGATGAGCATCAGTGCCCTGTTAATTAGAAACCCGAGTTTCATTAAAAATTATGTTAGTCACGTTTTTGATTTATGACACAGTTGTTAATATCTGCTTGGTTTTGTTATATAAGGTGTATTTTTAAAGTGTTTCTATTCTTTTGAATAATTAAAAGAAAATTAAAAAATTGATTGTGATTATTTTTTACTGTCTGATTACTAATTTTTATTAAGTGTATTGACTTTTAGGCATTTATACTGGTTTTGTAAAATGTAAATTTTTTAAAACATGCATAGTTAATTTTGTAATCTTTAGTTCTGTAGTTCTTTACCAAGTAAATATAATAAAATATTCCATATTTGAAATCGAAAATAAAGCGAGAATGTGGTGTTCAAAGTTGAAGATAGAAGTTGAGCGGGATTTTGTAAACTACAATTCAACTCCAACTTGTATAGAAACCAGAGATTTCATAAAAATGTATTTTATGTTTCTGATGTAGATTTAGAATGCAGGTGTTAATATCTGCTTTCTTATGCTTCGTATAGTGTATTTTTATTTGATTAACTAAAAAAATAAAAAATTCATAGTTATTATATTTCATTGTCCAATTACGAATAATAGTGATTTTTAAAGATTTATATATGTTTTGTAATATGTAAGTTTTGTAAAATATGTGTAGTAAAGTTTGTAGCCTTTAGTCTTGTAGTTTTTAATTAAGTAAATATAATAAAATAATCGATACTTGAAATCGAAAATAGAGCGATATTGTAGAATTCAAAGTTGGAGATACAGTGCAATCGGGATTTTGAAAACTTTGATTTTATTGCATCCTGTTGTTGATTTGGTGAGATTCAGTGAGTCACTGCATTTTAAAATCTTGTAATTTCGCCATTGGCCACATTTTTGAAAATCTCGCCAAACGCGTTACGAATCCTAGGATTTTTTTATGTTTTAATCTTAAATATTATTCAGACTCTTATTTTGCAGCAAACAGTGATGACAATTTCTATGATGGGTTACATACTTTTATTGATCCGTAGGCTGCAAAAGAACTGACATTGATTAAAAATGTTCTTGTAAATAAGTATTTAAATCTAAGCTTGAAGTTTATTTCATTTTGTGATAATTTAGCTGCAATCAGTTTTTCACTTTATAAGAAATTTAGTATAAGATAAAATGTTCGATTTAATACATATTAACTTTGAAAATAATTGAGAGAGAGAGAGAAAGAGTGAGAGAGAAGTATTTAGAAAACTTCTCACCAGAGAGCATTTACCATTTTGTATAATGCAATTTTTCAAACCTCAGTATCTCTGGGCTTAAAATATTTGCTTTGTGAAGTAACTGAACCCCAGAATAGGCATGGTCAAATCAGCCTTTCATCCCTTCAGTGGGTAGATAAAACAGGGTACCAAGCATACTTTAGAATTAAACACTGGAGGTTTCAAGTAAGGCTAATCACATAACCATGACATATGCTTTGTAACACAGGGCCACCAGTCATAAAAACAGATATGTGCGCCACAGGCATCACTCCCATATCACTAAATTTAATTTTATGAAGAACTGAAATTTTAAAGAGAAGATAGTAAATTTACGACTTCATAACGTTTGATTTTTGTACTTGACTTAGCAGTTGGGATTTTAGAATTGTATTTTGCAATTCAAAAGTTTTTCAGCATGTCAAATAAACTGTATTTCTTTAGAAGGTGCAAAAATTATGAATGTAACTGTTTTCAGGAGCTTTCTAAAATGAGAAGATTGTTGGTTATATTAAATATCTTATTTTTAACATCACTTCATATTTAATTAAAAATATTCTTATATGGCCTACCTCCAACTGTTCAACAATCTCTAAAAGCAGAAATTTGAAAGTTCATACCGAAAATATTTATAGAATGCTACGACAATGTAAAACATAGCTTGAATTTGTTAACCTCATTTCCAGTCACAGCAGAGGAAGTGTAAATGTTCTTATTTTGTATACAGAATAACTTGGGTTTTGCTGATTTTGTACATAGCCTGAATATGATATTTGTGGTCATTCCTAAATCTTTCTTCCCTTACTCTTCCCAAAAGAGAGCGTTTGATACTTGATCACATGGTCGAAATTCTATATACACTGCTTTCCAATTAGTATATTTTGTATATACATTTTGTTTTACTTCAGCTGTGGGACTCCTGTTCTGCCACATCTTTTCTAAATTAATTTTTAAATCTTGAAGATAATCTATGGCATTTTTTCCAATTTATTTTTTCTTATCTTTAAATCTATGGCGATATTTATAGGTAATGGGATTTCCCCTGGCCAAGTAGATTTTAGTACCACAAGAGGGGTACTCTAGCTTCTTTCCTATACATTAATTTAAATGGTGGAACACTTGTAATACTATTCGGGATTTCCCTGTATGTAAACAAATAAGGAATATGTTTATCTCAATTTTTAGGATCACTTTGAATTATATTATGTAATATGTGTTTTAAAAAATTGTTTGTATTATTCAACAAGCCATGAGCTTTGCGGGTGTCACGGCGTGGCAGATCAAAGAACTTCACATAACCTAGTATAAATTTCTTGCATAAATTTTTACATAAAAGCTTGAAATTAATCTAGGAATTCCTGTTTTCATAAATATCTGTAATGGTGCCTCACATGCTGCTTGAGCTGTAATTGCTCTCGATTGGAACTGCTTCATGTCACTAGAATGCTGGTCAACTAAACATGAAAAGTATCTAAGTTTACACACAGATGGATGTACAAATTTTCTGATTATATTCATGGTCACATGATCAAATGGAAACTCTGATTTCTGAATCTTTGTAATAAATATACAATCAGTAACCCTTTCCCTACTTCATAACTGACATTCATGCTAAATTTGGCCAACAGAATAAATAACGAATCCTTTACTTTGTTTTTCATTCCAAAAATATTTGCGAAAATAAGATTCATGCGCGATATTTAGATTTTGTTCTCTCTTAATTTTTGAAATGACTAACTGATTGATTATACCTCCTGAAAAACTTGCCTTATGCCATCCATAAAACAATAATTTTCCCTCAACTAAGCGCCTTTAAAAATTTTTTATAAAGATTTGCAACTCCTTTGCTGTTTCTGGAGCACAGCAGTTTCCGAAATTCGACCCTTTCAATATGTTTTTACTGACCACTTCTAAAATGTTTTCTCCTTTTCTAACACTTTCTCCTCTCCCTGCATAAACAAAACCACTCCACTGATCTGCACACGAAAAAAATCTGTTGGAGCTTTGCTCCCTATTTCAGTCTCTTCTGTTAGGGAGGAATAATACAATTCTGAACTAACTTATCTGTGACTGTAAATAATACATCTCCATTATTAAATCAACAGTTAGAATCCTCTGGTTTTAATGAAATTGATAAAGTTCTTAGAGCAGCACCAATTTTTTATCCAAAATCAGACTAGAGTTGAATTTTTTAACTCCCACCATTTTTGGAAAACTCTTATTAAATTTGCATGCAAAATGTTTATACACTGTAACGTTTGCATATTAATTGAACTTTTCTCATTAAAAGAAGTTTCGACTTGAGCTACTAGTCTGTCATCATTCTTTTTATTGATCAATGAATCGTGTCTAATTTGACTTTGAGAATTTTTAAATTAAGTTTTGTTGGAAAAAAAATGCAAATCCACTGTTTGTATACACAACTTATATTCTTTATTCATATTTCCATCACAGTGATTATATACCATCTCACATAAGAATGTGAGGTGGAATATGTTTTTGTTAACCTTTTTTGATCTTCCTGTTTACGATGATTTGGCTGGTTTATTGCAGATTTTTGAAAACATCCTACCTTTTGAAGTAAACAAATTGTCGCATAATTCAGCTGTTTCAGCTTAAATCAAGTATCTAATTGTTTTATTTTTACATAATTCTGTGTTTTGGTCCCTAGCACATTTAATAATCTGCCACTGACTATTAATTCATTCGATGTTTCAAAATATTACACATTACTTAACGGACAATAAAAATTCTAATTCGAGACAGAGCTACTCACAAATTGCATGTTATTTTTATTTCTGTTTCTTTTCGCGGAAAGAAAGTTAACGAGATAAGCTTCTGGTGTTGCCTGAAATTCTTTTAAAATTAAAGTAAAAATGTAATTAAAATAAATTAATTGAACTTTATGATAATCTTTAATTTCTTCTGCAGTGGAATAAACAACTAAATGTGCCGCCCATTCACCTAACAAATTAAATAAAAATCCAACTTTATATTCCTCTGCAACATTTTTTAATCTAATTGCTTTTTCAAGAGAAGTGAAAAATAAGTTCCGTGATCCAGGAACTGGCATAGATAAAGCTTTGACACTTTTTATTAAATTTTCAAAAATATTATTTAGATTTTGTCAGTTCCTTCTCATGCTTAAAACATTATTCTCTGCCTGAATTCCCGACATTTCTAATTGAGCTATAACTAACTCAAGCTTAGTTCTTTCTAATTCCAATAATCTGATTCTGATGTTCTTTTTCTATCTTCAGCAACAATCTAATCAAAAAAGATTAAACAAAATTGAAGTCCTTCTCAAAGTATTCACTTTTTTCTATTAAATCTTTCAAATCTACAATTCTATGCTCTATTCTACATCTAAATTTAATTTGTTAGCCACATTGACTAAATTTTTTTCAATCCTTTTATATTTAAATAACATTATATCCTTAATATAGCATTTAAATAACAATACTTTTTCAAATTATTCTTCTCTTAACAAACCTTATACAATTATTCCACCATAACTATTTTTCATCATTAGTCTACGACTATTATTATTCATCACTTAAACTAAAATACATAAATAACTATTCTTCCTCAAGTTATTCTTAACAAACCTTCCTCAAACAACTATTCTATCAATAATACTTTTCATCGCTCAATAAACGATATCTTTTTCCATGGAGAATAATAAAGTATTTCTACCTCGATTAGTCCTCTGATTCTTAAAATGCAGTGTGTGATACTTGTGGTCATTCCTATACTTTTCTCTCCTCTAATCTTACATCAGGATAATTATGGAAGCGATGTTTTATTTTGGTGGGCACATTTATTAATTTAAAATGTATATAACACACACATATAATAAATAACAAGATATATACAAATAATTAACATCATCTACAATTACTTAAACCCTATTGACAGGAACTGCAGTTTGCAAACTTCTCCATTGCCTGCTCCGCACCCTCTCTTTTAAAAAACAAAAAGAACAGTCCCTGAATAAGTGGGGATGGAATATGATGTCACACCAAGTTTTTAACATTACGTGGGTTAGATATATTTACCTTCCTGTTGTTGGCATTTATTAATGAATTAATTATTGGAAGTAGGCAGCGCTTATACTATATATTTAAGCTAGACTGGAGGACATTAGAGGAAACGAATTTCTATTCTTTTTAAAACAAGACGAGTGACTTATCCCAGCCATTTGCTGGACAAATTGCCTATTTGATAATAAATATTTAATTTTTTCATCTGTAAATATTCATTGTTATCTGTCCGATTGTGAAGATGGTTTATGTATAAGTGTTCATTAAAATTAAATAAATCTCCAACACAGTAATTTAAGGTCTAGTTACTAATCCTCACTCATGTTAAGCTGCTAAATTTCAAAAGTCATAATTTTAGCTTTTCACAATATTTTAAAACTTTGTTCAGCAGTACTATGTGCTTTTTTGCTAACATTAGAACATAGAAATGTGAAATACTCAACATTATGTGCCATTGCTATTAATAATTAAGAATTTAAATAAATTCCAATCTAATACTAGCCAATATTTAAAATTGAAACAGCAATTTTTCTCATCCCTCACACCAATGCAACAATTATTAGTTTATAATAAAACTTTCGTTTTGAATGATACTAGTGATGAGTATAAATAGTATGAACATAAAATTTTAAATGAGTTTTTCATCTGAGATAACAAACACGAGTAACCACATTTCAACCTAATAATTTATGAAACAAGGATAAAAAAGTATAAAAGGTGACAAATAGTAAACTTTTGTCAAATTTTTATCTTTGTTTATCTCCTCAAGAATCTCTAAAAAAAATAACTTAAAATAAATGAAAGATAATACTATAACATATAATTAATAGAAATTCCTTTTAAATATATATATATATATATATATATATATATATATATATATATATATATATATATATATATATATATATATATAAAATTAAGACATTAAGTTTGTAAAAACAAACTTATACTTCAAATTTTTATTTATGTTTGGCACATTAATTTAGGTGAACAAAAGTGGCTAAAATCAAGACTAGAATCACACAAATACACCAAAAAAAATATTTAAATAAAATAGAATGAAACTAAATACCAATAAGCAATCAAGCTTTCTGAATGAATAACACATAAATTAAAGTTATTTACAAATGTGATAAATATGAAAATATAGAACAAAAAATATGTATGCATTTAAATAAAAAGACCTTACTTCAATGTATTATGAAAATTACAATGAGGAAAAATATTTAACAATATATGTTATTATACTAAGAATAACATTACCAAATTCTTCTTCAGTTCTGTGACGATGTAAATAAATCCATAACTTGCGATTCACATCATATTTCACACAAGGATCTTTCTCATAATGCAAACGATCAAGTGCTCCACTAACCACAGTATGAATCTGCGCATCATAAGTAATAATATATTACTTAAAAAAATTGAGAAATGGAAAACTAAACTAGCTGAAGTTTCAACATACCAAACTATAAGGAAACTAGTAAAAAAACTTTAATATAATTGGAAAATAAATAAAATTTAAGCATTTAATAAAAAAAATTGAAAATAATAAAAGGTTTTGCATCAAAATATAAAAATGTTCTTAATTTTTTACAACATATATTGAAAAAAAAAATGATGCTTCAAACTTAAGAACATCTATGAAAATTTAATGCAGAATGCATGGAAAGCCAAAGATATCAATAACTTTAAAGTGGCAATCAAGCAAATAAAATTTGAATAATTATTAAAATGTTATAAATGTCAATACTAACTTAAATTGAAATAAAAAAGAAAAAAATGCATTAGGTTGCTTATGGAGAAAAGTTTCATGTATTTTTGATACTAAAATCTTTCAAGAAGTAGAAAATCTATCAACTAACAAAATGAATATCCATGTATGCAGAGATACATGTAAAATTGAGTAACTATATTGCAGATATAAAACTGATTTTGAGATTATACAAATAAAAATTTGGTAGAGCAATGAAATTAAAATATGAATTTTTATATGGATATTCTTATTATTCAAAAATAGATTTTTTGCTTCACGAAAGACTTTAGTAAAAACTAAAAAGGTAAAAATAAAGGATGGAAAATTTAAAATTAGAGTAAAAATTTTAAGTATTTATTAACAAAAGGATTTGCCACATAGGAAAAACCAATTAAATTTATATCATAATATATAAAGAGTTTTATAGAGTATAGAATAAAATAAAGAAAGAAGCATGTATGGATACATATTTATTTTGGCCCAGCAATTTGAATAAAAATGTCATAGGTATTTACAGTATTATAAACTTTTAAAAAATTAAATTTTTATAATTATTATCAATTTATTATTTTCATTATCAAAAACTAAAAAAACTAAAAAAAAAAGCTAAATTTATAGATACACAGTAGAAAAGAATTTTTTTATTTATAACAAATTGCAATCTCATATTAAATTTTTGATATGAACAAGAAGTTTTATTAGAAAAATAAAGAAATTAAGCAATAACATGACAGTGAATTGAAAAAAATAAGATAAGCAAGATGAAGCTGTTGGTGTTCAAGAAATTTCATGAGTTGCTAAGTAAAAAATTTGAACAAACTGAAATGGAAATCATTAGATTTTTTAAATGAATGTTAAAACTTATTAAATTGAAATAATCTGAAGCAATTATACATAAACAGAGTTGCATACACCAAAAAGATTCAGAATGAATAACATATTGAGTATTCATATCAAAATAAGTATAAAGAGCACCTTCAATGATACGCAATAAAAGAGTTTATAAAATTTTTTTTTTTAACATCGCAAGAAATATTCAATATAATCATCATAACACACATAATTTTTATAATTAAACATTTTTGCTCAGTTAGAATACCATACACCAGTTTCTTACAAAAACCTTAGGCTAAGAATTTGTGATAACTATATAATATTTATAGTCCTACACAGCGTCAGTAACTGGTTTTTTAACTGAGGGCCATGGAGTGTGAGAAGCATATGTCCAGGTTAGGTAGTCAGTCTAATGTCAAATACCCAGTGTTTAGTCCCCAAGCATACTTGGAACTTAGTTTATTGACCTATTGAGAGGATGAAAGGCTGAGTCAAACTTGCCCAGTCAAGGATCGAAACTCACACATGTGCCTTGAGAGCACAAAGTGCTGCCACTAGGATTAAGAATTTAATTAAAATGTCAATGTTACAAAAAATTACACTTCTTTTAGTCTATGAAGAAAACACAATCATGAATGCTGGAATGTAATGAAATAAAATTGCATAAGATAATAAGAACTTTTGTCAGGAAACAAATGAAATATATGTAACTCAACAGCAGTATATTTGAATTATAAAAGTGCTATTTTGTCAAAATGAATTTTTCAAAATAAAGCATACAAAAGTTTAACTTAATAAAATAATATTTCTTGAATAGTTTAATCCTTTTTAAAGGCACTAACAAGAACTGATTGGAGATCTTAAAAAAGAAGTAAGAATTGTATATACAGAGAGAAATTAAACTCTTAAGTTGAAATTGCAAAATAAGTTAGTAGGTCAGTGATATTATCTGGCAAAAAAATTTTATGCTTACATCATGAAAGCACTAAATCAGAGAAAAATAAGGCAAGATCAGACTGAAAAAAATGTATTATTGTTACAAACCATAGAATGATAAAAAGCCACAAAGATAGAACTTTCTCAGATGCTGTTAGATGTAAAATAAAAACAACAAGTATTTCAGTTAAATCAAAATCAGGAAAAGATTATCAGATTGGGGAGGTAAAAGGTAGAATTCAAAAATGTGGTAGAAAATAATCTTCAGCGATGAGAATAATATATCGCTCTTTGGTAGCGATGGATAAAAATATGTGAGATATACAATAGATGATGAGCTACATCCAGATTGCGTTGAACTAATTACAAAAAACCTTAACACATGTCATAGTTTGAACATGTAACCCCAACACATGTCATGGTTTGAGATGGTGTGGCTCATAGTCAAGTAACTGATGTCATTAATATGAAAAAAAAAAACATTTATGTCATTCTGGTATCAAATTTGATATATTCCATTAAAAATCTCTTCCCACTTAAAGCATTATTTATTTTTCAGCAGGATTCAGCTAAATGCCATTTACCAAAAATATGCAAAAAATGTTTTAAAATAAACACACAGATTCATTTATTACCCTGGACCAGAAACAACCCTGATAAGAATCCCATTGAAAATTTATGTGGTTGTTTAAAAAGTCCTTGAATTGAAAACGTCTATCAAATATGAAAAAAGGCATCCATCAAAATGACATTATAATTATTCCTAGGTATCATGCGTTTAAGAAGAATAAATTCTAAATACTAGTTTACTCAATGAAAACTCAGTGAAGACATATTAAGATAATGGTTACCTTACTAAATACTGATTATAAGATTTTCTTTATAATATAAATTTTTTAAATAAAATTATACATTAAATTTAATGTATATAAATATATGTATCTAAGTGAAAATTAATAAATTCCATAAGCACAAAGTTAAAACATTACAATTTTTAAAAAACGTACACAATTTAAGCGCTTACTGTACATTTTATAAAGAATTTCAAAACATTCAAAATAATTTTTAATACTTCCTTAAATGTTATAAGTATACCTGTTGATCACTTGCAGCAGCTAGATATTGGGAATCTTTTAACAACTCACATATGTCAGCTCGAGTTCCTTCACCATTCGGAAGTCTGGCTGCAGAATCTCGAACTAGCAAATTTTGTCAGATTTTTTATTAAACTATAAAACTTTTTAAAGAAATAATACAGAAAAACATTTAATTTTTAGGTATATTCACTTTTTTGAGCAAAAGTTAGCATTATATATATATATACAGAAAAAAAAGTGTCCAGGAACAATAAAACCTCAATTTATAATTTATTTAAAACAAATTTGAGTAAAATGATACAGATGAATCATACATAGAATCATTAATGAAACATAAAATAAATATTGAGCACATATAAACCTAAGAATCATTCATTTTGAGATCACAAGACAATATTCAAACTATTACTAAATTTAGTAGAACAGTAATTTCAAATAATGTGCTAACAGAATATTTCCAGTTATTCCTGCATATCAAATGTTTTTCTTAATTTCCACTGGCAGAGTTACAAAAGAACTGAAGCATCAAGAACAGGAAAAAAAAAAGGTTTATTAAAAGCATAAACTCTATGCATAACATGCTGCACAATAATACTCCCAAGATGGATATGCGAGGAAGAGCAGGGCACTTTTAAAGAAGCAGGAAATCCATATCCTCCCAAAAGTTACACAAAGGGCAGAAGGAATCTGAAATGATATTTATATGTACAAGTGCTTTTGAAAACAATCATAACCAATTATGAAGCGGAACATAGCAACAGATTTCTTTCTTAGCCATTTGGCACTGCAGAAATTTGATATAAATCCATGGTTTATTTCTATTAATAGAAATGAGTTCCTGGAAAAGTTGGCTTTTAAGACTTTCTTGACAACTGAATTGACAGAATATGGAACTGTATGGGAGACGAAGTTGTGATGTTTGAAGGGCAGCAGCTAATTTTTTTATCAGAAAGCCAGCGGTCAAATTTCCCGGAACACAACAATGGGTAGATATATATAAAAGGACAACACATTTGCCTCTACTTGTGACTCAATAAAGAGGATCAAAGCAGACGTCAACAATTGAAGAACGAGAATCACTTTATGAGTCAATGGATAGAAGGACAGCCTTAGAGTCTGATAAGAAAACCACCATTCGAAAGAACCCTAGACAAATTTATAGTTGTAAGAGGGATTGATGAATTGCGACTATTTCACCATTGAAGAAAGATGCAAAATGACCAATGGATGTATATAAAGAAAACAGCTCACAGACATCTGAACTTAAGTTGGTCGAGTCACCCATCACGAGATCATTAATATATACTTGCAATCACTCTTCTTTCAGATAGTAGGAATATGTAGACTTATAAGCTAAAGCCTTTTAGTGCAGTTTTATTTGTATCGTTTTTAAGAAATTCTTGCTTAAGTTCAAAGTGAATGGAGAAATCCTTATTTACATTAGGATTATGTGGTGCAAAACTGCTCAGTCTCAAAAGTGATCCCTAAACTTGAGATTATCTTGCAAATCTCCTATACAAAATCGTTTTGTGTTTCCAAGTTCTGACCAGATTCAAAGGAAATCACCTCCCAGAGGGATAGGTTTTCCTGGGTTCTAAAAATTTTCTCCCAAAGTTGTACTGCACTTTCCTGTACAATCACACAAATAGGCCTGTTCCCTGTATATATTTACATGAAATCAATAATAGTTTTTTCAAATCGCCTGTGATCAGACGCAGTGCTGAATTCTGAAAAATATTCAGTCTCTTGAGAACTAGCTTAGAAGAGGTAATTAGCAGTTCACAACAATATGCTAAGATGAGTAGTATGTAGGTCCTATAAGTGGTGTTTTGGTGGGTTCTAAATGGAGCAACGCCATTTGGAACTTGCCAAATGCAAAAATTTAAACTGTAAACAGTCCATCATAAGCGGATGGAAAATTCAGAGTTCAGAAGTAAAGTTTAAAGGTAAAATAACAAATTTAAGTGCGAAGGCAATCTAGTAAGAAGTTAGAGGAAATTGCTGACTTGAAAATTATTCATACACATACAGATGGAATTACCCGATTATCAGCTATAAATATTTATTTTAATGAAACAACTTTGAATGTGATCTTCTTATTCTTAATTGGATTGCATTAGTTTAAATTTAATGTGACCCATACAGAGTGAAATTTACAAAGGTAACCCTAGACAAGTTTCTATTCATGATCAATTTAAATAATTCATACGAACTTGATTTATGCAATAGTAAGAAGTACTACATATAAGCTGACAAGAGAACATTCAATGTGTCCAGAGAACATAATATATTCAATGTCAGTTGCAATGTGTTTATAGATAAGGCCAACTTTTAAATAGAAAGTTTAAGAAAGAAAATTAATTAAAGCAGGTTAATGCATCAAGTACAACCATTTTTTTCCAACTAAGCATTTCGGTTCAGAAATGGTTATCACATTGCATATTTTGCAATATTTTATGAAATGCGAGACACCTTGTGACAAATCATTCTAGCCGTTTTTTTTTTTTTTTGAGGAATGTTTCAGTAATAGTTTTGCAATAATACAATATATATTGGATCAGAGAAGTGACTTTTATACTAATCTCATTTTACAAGTCATTTACATTAACAAGAAATACACTGCTCAAAACATTTAAATGATATTGTTTGTTCTTTTTGCATAAAATAAAAGAAGGGACGCAAATGCAAATTTTTCTCATTTTCAAACTTTACAGTAAGCAAAGTTTGAGCTTGATATCAAAGACACTACTTTAATGACAGCTAATGGGATTTGGCTTTTAACTTAACATAAGACCAAGGGGAGAAGAATGCTTGACATTCATTAAGTGTTGTTTCTATGAGTGTGACGTCTCAATAGAATGATTTGACTGAATCAGAAGCTTGGAGATTCGAGGGTTGTTAGATGGTTCGAAGGGCCAAACACAATTGAAAGTAGAAGAAGTTATAGGAGTTTCCCCAAACTATGATTTCTAAGACGAAGATAAAGGAAAGATCATACACGTATAACCATGCTCAATGAAGACTTATTTAATTCCAACCACTCAGACACACAGTAATATGAATGCTACTCTTCTTTAATAAAACTTCAACTCGGTTTCTGGTGTCATAATTTTGACACAAACTCTCTGAAACCGATTTCACATTGTAGGGGCTATATGCTAGCCAACCAATGGTGTGCCTTATGTTAAAGGCAAAGCACTGTCATGGCTAAAGGCAGCAGGCAACAGAACACATGAATTTGAGATAAAATGACTGACAACATTCTTTTCTCTGATGAATCCAGTTTTTTTTCATCTTGATAATAACCATATTTTTATCAGGAGAAAATGTGGTGTTTCCTCCAGATAAAAAGTTCTGGATGAACAATCATGGTTTTCAATTGCTCAATGGTCATTTTCTGCACACAAGGGCTAATTAGAGTAGGACCTATAACTTAAAGTAGATTCGAAACCCCTACAAACATCCAAGTCAAAGATGAGATTCAAACCCACAAACTGTTGAACCGAAGGCAAGAGTGCTAACCATTCCACTACTAGTTAGTAATTTTTACCAGACTGTAATTTTTTTAACAGTTTCTTTGTTACCAATAGTTGATATTTGAAGTTTTTGTATAAGAAAAGGCAATGCTGAATGAAAATTTTTTGGAGTGCTTATCAACATGTAACAAGTAGATAAATTGGCTTTAGTGAAACAAGAATTAGAACCCATAGAATTTTTGTAAAGGTTCCGGTTTCTTGACATCACCCACCTTGGAGGCATGCAAATGGGGCCAGTCACCTGCTCAGGACATTTCCAGCCTTAGTGCTCACCATATTGCTAGTCGACACACATACATTGATTGTCAATCTCAAATGCAGAGATCACCCTTAATGCCAAGCTCAACGTTGTGACCCCTTGGCTTGATCCCTGGCAGACTAAACACGACTATAGCTAGGTACTAGCAGATTGATATATTGGGGACTACAGTGTAACCACCCATCCAAAGAATTGCCATGCATGGTCAACACATAGGGATCTTGACTGTCCATAAGAAGTAAGAAGCAAACAGAGCAGCTATAGCTACTTATGGAGAGCTTCCTTGCTTACCATTACGGGATGGAAATGATGAGTTTGGTTTCTTTGTCGCTCAACGGTCATTTTTTGCACACGAAGGCTAATTAGACCGGGACTTACGGTTTAAAGTGGATTCCGAACCACTACAAACATCCATGCCCAAGGTGGGATTCGAACCCACGAACTGTTGAACCGAAGGCAAGAGCGATAACCATTTGGCTGCCAGCTCGGCGGAAATGATGAGGAAAAGATTAAAAGGAGAAGGGAGAAAAAACAGAGAGCATATAGATTTCTGGGTACTTAGAGAGTGGGACACCTCTGTGATCATCTAAAGAAGGTGATCCCTATGAAGGGAAATAGCTTTGACAATGGACAGCCTAACAAATGAAAGTCACTTTAGATCATTTTAGTATCCATTGCATAAATTGCTTTCTGGGAGTTTCCATAGGTTGTAAGCCTTATTTACAACAAGTAGTTTGTTACTTGTTGGTTGTTTGTGGCAAAGGAAGGAACTCAGAAAATTTCTAAGCACATCCCAATGGACATGCATGCTGAAGATACAAGCACAATTAAATAGCCTGCACACCTTCAACTCAACTCATAGCAATCTTTTTAGCAGATTAGCATTTAAAACCATTAACATTTTTATCTTCACAAGGGCTTGACAGGGTAGCCCATGGTAACAAGGTAAACTGAGTTATACTCTCAAACTACCGTCTTCTCTTGTATATAATCCGTAGTGGTGTATTATGCGCAAGAATTTTTTTTAAATAAAAATGTAAAAAGTGTTGCATAATCCACAGTAATTTTTTCCACAAATAGTCAAAAATATATATTTCTGATAATGTAGCATCACATAAAATAAAAAATAGTATGAGTTAAAATATGATAAACTGTATAGGAAAAACATTTTTTATGAAAAACACCTGTTTGGTTTCACTTCATCGCAAAAGGCAATAAACTGAGATGAAAACACCAGGTCAATCATCAAGAGAGTTAATCCTAAGAGGATTCTAGAACAACTTGTTACTAACAAGTTGTACTAGACTAATTAAAAAGTGGAATAATTACACTTTTACTAACTTGAAGGGCAGTAATTTGGCAGGAACCAATGAATTCATGCTTTTATTGCCACAGTTTGATCTTGTTATGTGAATGTAGGAGTAAAAAATAGGACACATTTTAAATCAGGCTACTTTTTTCTAGTACCTAAATAATCTAATAATTCTTGTGTCCATAAAAAAAAACATCAATTTTTAAGTTTCCATGACAGTAATTGTAGCTTTCACACATAAAAGAAACCCATTAAAATATCCAGCCTTGAATTCAATTATAATTTGTAACATTGTTACTCTTCTATTGACAAGAACTATTTATTTTTTATTTCTCAGTTACCAGTCAATTCTGAGCAGAATATTCCTTACTAACTAATTTAAATTCCTTCAATTATGAATTTCTAAATCTCCAAAATAGAATTGGGGAAGGAAATCCTAAAACATATTGTTTTAGAGATAATGCCACAATCTATTCAGCACCAATATTTAAATGTCATTTAAGTCACTTATTATTTCACCTTTCTCACCTATTTTGGAATTATCTTCCATGATAATTATATTATCTGAAACAAAATGCTCTAAGTTTATGTAAATTTTTATAGTAATATCATTTTTTGTCACTGTTGAACTGGTTTATTTTCAGGTAAAAATTAAGTACAATATTTAAAGGCTGTCTATAATAAACTTTTTAAAATATATCAAAAATATTTTCTACTTTTATCCATAAAAATTAGGGTCACATTAAAAAAAGAGGATGTTATTTACGATAAATTATAACAGGCACAAAAATCTAATGTAAAATAAGGCACTTTGTAATAATGGAAAAGTAATAATAAAAAAAAGGAATTACTCCAATAAGTAAACATTACTAAAAATATTATCATATATAATTACATTTTTCATGTTATGTTCTTGTTACAGAAACATATTGCGTGAGAACCTTGATTTTCAACTTTTTTCTCACAGAGAAAAAAAAAAAGGTTCTTTTGTATGAATTACTAAAAGTAAGAATTTACACTATTTTTTTTTTCATTCTTTATGAAAACAAAACAGAAAAAATGCTAAGTTCAAAGTTAGCATTTTTTTTGTCATTATTATTGGCTGCATGATAATTATTATGTAATATATTCCACATTGAGTATTATCTTTCAGAAAAAAGTATATTTGCTCAACAAATAAAAAATTTGTATTGTACAGATATTCTGATGAGAGTAAAATGAGTCCACAAAGCTGATAAGTCAGAAATGTGCTTCATTTCTTTTAACAGAAAGTATAAGTGATATAAATTCAAGGAAATTTTCGTTTGCAATATTACTGCTTTTAAATGAAAAGAGAGCAGAATAAATTGCCATCCAAACTTTAAATCTCAATAGAATTTTAGCAGGTTTTTAATGAAATGTTTCTACCATTTCAACAATTTAAGTTACTTGTTGTTGTAATCATCTATTTAACTACATTAAATATTACAATGCAATAAACAAATAAATATTTTACTAGAAAAGAATCAGTTACAACTAATTTACGAATATAATTAAAAAAAAATAATTATATAGTATTTAAAGGTGAGGATTTAAGATATTTATTTCTAAACTCCTTAAGATATCAATAAATTCAATGAAGATAAAATATATACAGATAAATGTTACTAACCTAATGAAAGAATTGTAACAAATGGAGGTCGATCTGAAGTTAAAAGTGAATGTTCCCTAGCTTTATTAATACCACTTTCTTTGCCATAGACACCTTTAACAGGCCCAACAACAGCTTCATAACCATGAACTTTAAATGTAAAGGCTTTGTGAGGGTTTTGGTACCTGATGCATTCCTAAAAAAACAACAAAACAAAGGGAAGTAGGTATGGTAAAAGAAGAAATACTTTTAAATGAAGATAATATATTTGATAAATTAATGTAAAATTATATAAAATGAATAATATTTTCCCCTCAAAAAACTACTCTTAATTATATTTAATCTGCATTTCATGACATATATTAGTTTTTGGTGCATGTTTGATAGTAATTTTTAAGTGATATTAATTTACATTTGGCTTGTATTCTTTATGTAGAAAACATATTTAATCATCAGTGCCTTAAAAATTCCACCATATTCCTTATTTCTTACACATCAAACATTATGCACTTTAAATTCTATTAAACCAGCAGTTTACTCTTAGACATAATAAATGTCTAAAAGTAAATTTTAGATAATATTAGTTATTATTTTAAGTGAGAATTTATAACTATTTCCCAATTCTATAAAACTGCTTTAAAATTATTGAATTTTTTCAGATATACTTATATTGTATCATATACATTTGTTTTAATGCAGAAAAATCTGATTTTTAAAGATAAATTTGAAACATATTTAAGGAATATATTTGCCGACCAACTTGTCTAGTGGTCAGCGTGCCTGACTACGGATAAGGAGGTCCTGGGTTCGAATCCCGGTTCGGGCATGGATGTTACTATCTCTCTGTGTTTGTCTGTCCTTTCGTGTGTGGTGATGTATGAATGTGGCCCGCCCTATAAACGGGTCTGTGGTGGTATGACGCGGGTAATGCTACTCGCCTCCGTGACTTGGTTCACAGGTGCCCGCTGGGTAATGACAAATGAGTAGCAGTTTCCGGCTTTGTTGTGGCGAAGGGTTAGTCACCCAAGTGCCCGCCGTTATTATAAAAAAAAAAGGAATATATTTGAATTTATCATAAAAATTTTTTTTCACATATCAAGGAGAAAAACCTTGTCAAAAATCATACTTCATGATCATAATCTCTAATGAATCATATTAGCGAAGAAAATTTAAAATATTCCTAAACTTCATAAAAAAATAAGACACTCATATTTTATAAATTGTGCTTTATAATTTATCACATTTAATCTAAATTTTCAATTTTAATAAGCTATATTTTATTTTAGTTAAAGTTTTAGCTTTTATCATTAAATGAGTTTTATCTACCATTAAAAATATTATAAAATAGTACTTAAGGATGTTTGGTCCTGAAAAAAGTTCAACACGCCTGCTATAATATTTTCATTTCAGAATTTGTAGCAGTTTAATATAATGAAAATATTGCTTAAAAAAAAAAAAAAAAAAAAACTACGGTTATAATGCCAAGGGTGAATCTTTTAAGTGAATTTCAAGAAGGCCAAATAGTGGTATATAAAGATGCTTGTTAAGGTGTATAAGAAATTGCAAGATACTTACACATCAGTCCCAACTCTGCTTTTAACTTCGTGAAAAATCCAAAGTGCGGGAAGAAAGCAAAACCTGGCAGATCCAAGAAATTGATTTCACATGATCAAAATAAAATCCTTAAAGAAATGAAAAAATTGTGTGGAAGCATTGGAAATGCTCAAGACCAAGCTGGAATCATATATAAAACTAGAAAAATACTTTATAATTATGTAAAAAGATTAGAAACCTCCATATTCAAAAAAAGAAAGCATCATCCAAAATGGAAAGAAAGGCACCAGCTGAAGTAGGTCAAAGAATATGTCTTGAAGATTCAAATGGGCCTCAGTTATTTTTTCTGATGAAAAAAATTCAAATTAGAGGGCCCAGATGGTTATGAATATTGGTAGTGATATGATACATAAGAAAAAACATATTCTACCAGACAGATGGGAGTGGGAAGTTTAATGGTTTGGATAACTGTTGGGTATTTTGGAAAGACTAATCAAGTGTTTCTGGAAAGTGGATCATTTGAAAAAATGCTAGTATCCTTCTACATTTTTCCTGTAGTACATTAACAACAGCTCAAAAATTTTAAAAACATGATAACTAAATAAGATTGCTCCACATGAGATATTAGCATGAGCAAACATAAATTTAATTTTGCTTTGAAAGTGATATTCAAGAATGATAAATTTTACATGTGAGATCCAAAAAAGTTAAGCATTTTATAGATTTTACTTAAGTTGTTCCAACCATATACCGTTAATATATATATAGCATTCCAATTATAATTTGTTTTACTCTACACTTAACAGTAAAGTAGTTATTTCACTGATTCATACAAGATCAAATTAGCTGTTGCTCCAAAATGGAGAAAGTAAAAAGAAATGGAAAAAGTCTTAAGAATATAATTTCCTATTATGTGAAAAGGTCTAATATAAATAGTATCATAGGTTACTTGATTTAAATAAAAGGAAAACAAATGAGTCAGCTTACAAACTAAACAACATGCCATAAACAATACTGAAAAATTTCCCATAATTTATGAAAAAATACCACTATATATATATATATATATATATATATATATATATATATATATATATATATTATCTAGATTTATATCTACAGACTGTGACCACAAAATTGAAGGAACAAGGAAAATATGCATATGACTAGGCATTTAAAACTAACACTTTCTACAATTTCTAAATAGATCACTTGGTAATTTCATATTTTCATAAATGTGTGTTGAAAATATTAAAGTCAAATTACACACATAAATTTTGATTACATATATAAATTATGATATAAAAAGCAAATTCAATGACTTTGGAACAAGAGAAAATTAGTTTCAGGTATTTTAATTATTGTAAGTTTTATAGAGTGCAAAACAAACCTGTTGGCGATACACCTGTTTTTCACTTTCAGCGGTAGGTCTAACTGTCCAACCAGTGGTTCTAAAATGAATTAGCAATACATAAGAATTTCTGCACAAAAAATTACAATAAAATTATTAGAATTCAAGTCTTCCCATTGCATTTCAATTGCTTTATTTATCATGAAACAATTAGGTTGAATGAAATGAAATTCCTTTAACCCTTTAACGCGCGGTGGTCGCGCCATGAAACCACCAATTTTCAATATTTTTTCTTAATTCCTTTTCACGATTTTTCACTTAAATTTTATAGATTTCATATCTTTTACTTTTACATAACACTAACAGATGACAGCACCAAATTAATTTCAGGTCGGACTCTTTCCAATATGGCGTTGTTTAATGTTCATTTTTAACAACACAAAATAACGTACTTTTTTAATATAAATAATAATAAATATCAGAAATTTTTTCTTCCTATACCATCATGTCTGTCATAAACAATATAAATGCAGCAGTAGTTAGAACTAGATACGTAAAAAACTTTCCTTTTTTGAGGGAAATTGGAAATTCCTGGTGGTTGCACCACGCAACCACCGCGCAACTAGAACACCTGACTTACGTGAACAGCAGACTACATAAACATGGCCGGCATATTATGATTGGGAATTAGAGTGTTTAGGAGTGTGGGAAAGGGGGATTTGAATCATATGGTCATTTTACTTGTAAACAACATGCGGCTTTGAATCATAGGGTCATTTTACTTGTAAACAACATGTGGCATTTTATATCCCCAGTGAACATGTGCTTTCGCTATTTCTGTTTCAGAAAGACTTTTCAGTTGCAGATTTTTCTTTGCGTTGAATGTTGCGTTTGCTCCCAGGCTAGTACGGAAATTTTTATTTAATAGTATTTTGTGTGTTTTAAATTTAATGTAAATATATACATATATATATATATATACATATATATTTTATCGAAAATAGTATTTACGTAAAAGTTTTATTTAAATTTAAAATAATTAATAGCAATATATTTTAACTGTGTGTAAATATTTTCTTCTACTGTTCAAATTTAAAATGCGTCGCAAAGGGCTTGGAGTAGCTGAGGCATTGGCTTTATTTGAAGAAAAGGATTACAATCAAAATATGGGGTATGTGCACTATTTTGGTCAAGTGAAAAGCTTATATGAAATTGATCGGAAAAGTAAAAAATGGTGGCTTCGAATTTTCTTCCATTTTATTGATGTCACTATTGTAAATTCCTTTATTATATATCGAATGCTTCCAGATAGTGATCTAAACTTAAGAGTACTTAAGTTATTCAGAATGGACATCATCAGTAGTTTGATTTCAATGGGAAATAAAAGATTTGTTCCCAAAATAAAAATATCAAGCTCCGCATGTATAAAAAGCCACAAACCTCATGTTCCAGAACAAAAAAGATTAAAGAATGCTAAACACATGCCAATAAAATGCAAACCACGGCGGTGCGCATTTTGTAGCACAAAGGAGAAACCTCACAGAACAAGATATATGTGTGAAACTTGCAATGTTGGTTTATGCATGTATCAAAAAGATAAAAGATGCTTTGAACAGTTTCACAAGAAATAACTTTTTTCTAATTGACATTTAAAAAAAACTGTACCTGCTAAATGAGGATTCTAAATTCAGTATCGACGAGTTTTTATAGCAACAAAATTATATAAATGTTTAATTTTTCACTTTTACTACTCTTTACTTTGTAAAATTTTGTAAAAAAATAATATACTGCATTTTAAATACAAACTATCTAAGAAGTTTGCGATAATCATCATTTATTGAAAGCGCGTATGAAACAAGGTAAGTTTTTTTCCCCTGCTAACTCAGTAAGTATCAAGGTCCTAGACGCGCGCTGGTCGCGCCTTGCGACCACCACCCACAGATAAATGGGTAGATGTAGATTTTATTAAATTCATATATTATTTGTCTGTGGGATCATAACATTCAATTTTTAGAATTCTTTAGTTTAAAATTTAAAAAAAAAATATTGCGCGCGTCAAAGGGTTAAGGCAACACAAGGAAAGAGGAAGTTTATGTATACTACTAGTTATGTGATTAAATGAAAAGTGCACATGCAGGGTTTAATAATTTTGGATACTTATCTGAAAAAATATTTTTTAAAATAAACAATTATGCATCTAAGCAACAAAATGAAATTAGCTGAAGGTCTACACATATATGTGCGTCGGTAGATACCTACTAACATACATACATATACACTTTAGGTGAAAAATTAGTTTAGTGATTTAAAATGATTGAGAATTCAAGCTTACCAACAATTTAATTTCTTGCAATGGTTAATGATTACAAAATTTAATGAAACAATTACTGAAGAATAATATTTACAAAAGTACTATGAAATTACACTTTGGTTTTGATAATTTTCCATTCAAATTGAAAGAATTGTTATGAAGTGAAAAGTAAGTTACATTCATTTGACAATAGTGAAGAAACACAAAAAACTTCCAAAGCTGTTAAACACACTGCATAATAAGTTAAGGTTGATTGTCAGGTTTCATGGAGAATGGTTCTAATAAAGAAATGCTGTACCTAACTTAAGATTTTAAAATATATATTTTTTATTCAATTTTTTCAAAATGTTAAAAATTAAAAAATAAAAATTTACTAAAATATAAAATTTTAGACATATATAAATATACATAGATGTCATCATTTCTCCCCACAATGTATGAAAAAATACTGATTTTTGGCAATTTCAGTTAAAAATTTAAAAACTGCCAAAATTTTGATGAAATATAGTCTATTGAGTAAGCTTAAATAATCAACAAATGGCACACTAATGTAATGATTATATATATTCATATATATTATTTTAACATTCCGAGCAGACACCAGTTGCCTGTTTACATAAACAGTTCAATTAGGAGGAATATAACTTGTTATCAGTAATTTAATTACAAAAATATCTCCGTATTTGTCAGTGAATTAAATTAATTTAGTAATGTATTTTATATTTTTACGCAATTCTATAAGTTAAATACATATAAATTGCACTAGTGTTGTAAAAGTTGCCTTATTAAATAAATGTTGGGACATAAATGTAGATATTTATTTTTTTTACATGTAATAGTTCCTTTTTAAGGTAGATGAATATTTTATTAATTAAATTATGATTAACACAAAATAATTTTAACATAAATTATTCTCAGAATGAATAATCTAAAAATAAAATTGTCTTTTTGCAGTACTACTGTTTCAAATATTCTGTTTCAAGCAAAAATGTCGTTAGTAATGTCTCCTGATTTTTCCGCTTCAAAATCAGTGATTTTTTTCTTCCAAGGCTAGCAGGCTTGTATATAGATATATATTAGATACAACTACAACATGAAGAACAACATAACTTGTAAGACAAAATTTGAACATCACTGACAAGAATAAACAATATACAATACAAAAAATAGGAGGAAAGCATAGGGACCATGTCTTCATCAGGAGGAGAATGACCAACTATGCAATTTAAACACTATACTCTGACATGCACGAAGGACAAATGTGTACAGATCTTTTATTTAAATAAAGTCCAAAAAATTCTGGCCACGGCGAGGGCCATAACTCGTCACAAATTGATAGTAAATTTGACAGAATTGGAAATGTTCACCCAAAGTTCATATTAATACAGCACAACGAGAGCATGCTTAAGCAAATGCCACCTTTCAAAATTCTCAAACAGATTAAGGCAGTTGCAGGAGAACCTAGTAATGTAAAAAAGCTAAGATCCGGAGATTTACTAATCGAGAGCTCATCTGCTCTACAATCAAAGTCTCTTTTATCTTTAAAAGTTTTTGGAGAAATTCCCATCATAGCCTCAAGTCATAAATCACTTAATCAATGTCGTGTTGTAATTTCAGAGATGGACCTTTTATCAGTATCTGAAACTGAGATCCTGGAAGAATTAAAAGACCAAAGAGTTTGCAATGTCCGTCGAATCACCATCCATCGAGGTGAAGAAATTTTCCCCACAAAAAACTTGATATTAACTTTTGACTGTCCTAATCTTCCCAATTCAATAAAAGCAGGTAACCTGAATTGTCCTGTAAGACTTTATATTCCAAACCCCATACGATGCTTTAATTGTAATAGATTTGGACACTTTAAAATGTTTTGCAGATCAAAAGCTACATGTACTCGAATCTCAAGTCTGGAACACCAGGAATCTGACTGTAAATCTGAACCATTTTGTATAAACTGTAAAGAAAATCATAGCGCATCTTCTAAGACCTGCTCACACTGGCAACATGAAAAAGAAATTCAATGGATAAAAACGACGCAAAAAATCTCATCAAAAATCTCAAGCTGCTTTTGTAAAACGATGGAAAGCATGGTAAATAACTGTCTTGTTTTTTACTTAGAAAACAATAGGTGTATACCTCAGCAGCAAAGTGGCTTCCGTCAGGGTAGATCTACGTTAGACAATATTATTAATTTGGAAAATGACGTTAGAACCGCTTTCATTCGTAGGAACCATCTTGTATGAGTATTCTTAGATATTGAGAAGGCCTATGATAGAACCTGGCGCTATGGAATTATTCGGACCTTACATGGTTTTAATCTCCGTGGTAACCTACCACATTTTATTCAAAACTTCCTACAAAAAAGAAGTTTTAAAGTGCGCATTGGGTCTGTTTTGTCTAGATCCTTTGTTCAAACTGAGGGCGTCGCTCAGGGTAGTGTACTTAGTGTAACATCATTTATTGTTTTTATTTCCAAGGTTTTATCTATATTACCTTCTTGTATTAAAAGTACACTTTACGTAGATGACTTACAGATTTCCTGTCAAGGTTCAGGTATACATTCAAATTGAACGACAACTACAAATGACTGTAAATCAAATTACTGACTGGTGTGACAAAATGGCTATACCATTTCACCAAGTAAGAGCAGTTGCATTCATTTTTGTAGGAAACGTGGCCTTCACCCTGATCCCAATATCCAACTTCAGGAGGTATCCATTCCTGTTGTTAATGAGATACGATACCTTGGGGTAATTTTTGATAACAGACTTACCTTCTTGCTCCATATATTACATTTGCGCAAAAAGTGCGAAAGATTTCTTAACATACTAAAAGTTCTTTCCAATACTTCTTGGGGTGCTGATCGAACCTCATTGTGCAGAATATACCAGTCTATCATATTGTTCCGTATCGATTATGGCAGTGTAGCTTATGGTTCAGCTTCAAAGTCTGCCCTAAAATGGTTAAACCCAATTCATCACACTGCACTTCGTATCTGTAGTGGAGCGTTTCATACCTCACCTGTCAACAGTCTCTATGTTAACTGCAACATACCTCCTTTAAAACTACGCTTTGGACGCATTAAGCTTTCCCTTAATTATTATTTCAAGAGTTTTTCTACTCTAAACCATCCACTAAGGTCTGCAATTTTTATTTAAATTTTATTTAAATTAATTTATTAAAGTCTAAAGATATATTAGTTGGTATTGTACTTTTGGATTTAATGTGCTTTATTTTATATACTAAATTTATTGCTTTAAAAGTTATTTACTGTTATAAATATATTAAATGTTAAGCATATTTAAAAATAATTGTATAAGGTAATATATACTTTAAAACATTCAGCATAAAAAATTGCATTAATATTAGATACAAAGTTAATGTCATTTATTTAAAAGTGCAAATGTAATACCTTTTTTTTCCTGTAAAATTTATGAAATCAACCAACTGCAAAAACGAAAAAAGTGTGATGGTTGTTTCCCCCTCCATTAAATCTTCTGAAGTTAAAATATTTTGTAGTAAAAAAAGTAAAATGTGGAGAATTAAAATAATAACAAAAAATTAAAATGAACAGAACATTATATGCTACATCACATGCTTCACACCAAGGATGAAAATAATTTAAGAACAAATGTCTGAGTTAAAAAAGTGTGTCCAACACAAGAGTGAATTAAGTGAACACCCACACTTCATAACAGTGAGACTGATAATGGAAGGAGGTATGGAAAAAAGTATTCAGGTTTTGTTGCTGACCTGAATGCTCCATATTCCCTGTCATAGAGAATATATTCATTCCTTATGCCTTTTCTCGTTTCCTTGGGCCATGCAGACATTTGTTAAGACATGTTTGCAATTGTCTCTCAATCACATATATTTGATCCCAGATAGGATTTCTGCAGATCATCAACATACTTACTATCATAAATTGAAGATGAAAGTCTTTAAAGAATGTAACTGATAAATATAGTAAAAATAATTATACTTAAATTAATGTCCTGAGGAACATCTCCAGTTTGGATAACAGTATTGGGCAATGTAGATCCAATAAGGACTTTAAAACCACAGGAAAATAAAAGTTTATACCTGAAGATTACTGAACAGCCAAAACCATATAATGTATGAAGAATCCTATAATGGCATGTATGACCACACACCTCCATGTCAATGGAAATAGAAACTAGATGATTTCTCAGCAGAAAAATATAGCGGATATGGTTTCCAAACATGTTACAAAAACCATTCTGATTAAGGGGAATACATTTTTCTAAGGCATATACAAAACAAGTATTGAACACACATTTAAGTCTTAGGGAAGCAAACTTTTAGAGTTATTTCAACAGAGGGAGACTGAAGGATCTTTACCAGAATTTAAGACCAGAACTATAGTAGGAAAGTACTCCAAATAATTAGAAATTATATTCAGCTTACATCCTATTGAACAACTTTAGAAATTCAACAGCAAAAGAACTTAAATGACGAAGTACATGATACCGAACTCCATCAGTCCTGGAACTAGCATTATTGGCCTGTTGCAAAACTTTCAACTTTAATATCCAAAATTCTGTGTTGTAAGTCAAAGCTCGTCTATGGGAAAAACGAATTGATGTTTGTTCAACAAGGATATTAACAATGTCTATTGAAGAAGTTTAGACAGTAGGAAAAGACTTCAAAAAAGAGATAAAAAAGTCCCCATAAATACCAATTCCTCTGCTTTCAATTTCTTCTACATCTTACTACATATTGCGAATGTTATTGAAGCCAAGTATCAAAATCAAGTTGCTCTCCGATTTTCGGTGACAAGCTCTGAGAGCTGTTTTTACTCTGTTAATAGTTATTTGATTCTCCACTGTATGCCTGGAAGATTCGTCATAATTTTCTGTTTCTTAGAGGTGTTTTGGTATTCCATGTTCCACCATGGCATATAAAACTGATGTGGTTTAGAGGAACTATGAAATTGTTACAAATACTGCATAACTATTTGCTAGATTTTCTTTAACCACTTCATTAGGAAAATGAATTATATGAGAATAATTTGCATGTTAAAGTAATTAAGAGCAATACAGCCAACTAATGATGTAATAAGAATATTTGAATTTATATACAGCAAAAATCAAACAGTGTACTAGTTGCAGTGCAACAAAGAGGTTAAAACAAAAAAGTGTGTTTATTAACAGTACCATTAAGACTAAAGTTAAGTTATACCTTAAGTTTATAACAGATTTTGTTTCTTTGTTAAATATTTTGTGTAAAATTACACATTTTCTGCTTAAACTTAATATAAACGCAAAGAAAACAATTGATCTATCTCATAATATCACGATATGTCCTAAGCATATCATAAAATAATTTAATCTTATGTAAAACTAATATAAAATATGTCTCCAATCTAAAAGAACAAATGGATAGGTATATGCCCCAGAGTGTATTAATACAATATATATATATATATATATATATATATATATATATATATATATATATATATATATATATATATTCAATTATAATGAAACTTTGAGCAAGAAAATTAATAAATTTGCCATTCTACTGGTAGATTTGGTAAATTATATAGTACTAAACATACTAATGAGCATATCACAAGCTACTAAGTAATTAGTGGTTTTGGTCTTTAATTTGATCAACTTAATAGCATAAAAAAGTTAACTTTAAGCTTACACTCTTGGTGGTGGTGGGGAACCTTGAGACGTTTCTAATATGTCAAGAGAAACATCATCTTTATTTTCTAACCATTGTTGGCATAATCCATACATTTGTTCATCAGAATCTCTTCCAGAACCTATCCATTGCCATTGCTGTTGTTTTTCTTTATAATCCAAGAATGGAACGAAAGTATCTGGTAATATGCCTGCAATTTGAGATATGATTATTTATTTTGACATAATGAATATGGATCATTATTCATAATTATCCACCATAATAAAAAAACAGCAACTATATTGGTGATAAGCAGAGCAAATATAATCAACTAATATATGTGTTACTCTCATAATAAGTTTCTGAATTCTAATAAAATATGAATGCATAATGATTGATAGATAATAAGGTGATAATTAAATAGCTAATGACTTTGCAATTTATAAGCAGTTTCATTTACTTCATACAAATATAAAAACAATATATTTACATACAAATAAAAATATATTAATTCTATTGTATACATATGTATTTTGCATGATTCTTAATTATACCCAACATTTTATTATGAAGCACTCCACTCTTTCATCTTCCCTCCAAAAAGAGATAAATTTGCAGGAAGGATCTCCAATAAACAGGAGAAAAAGATTATTAATATTCCATTTCCCTCGTTGAAAACTCTAGCTCTGTCACAAAGATGACAGTTCATTTCACACATTCTACGATAAATAACTGATATTTTCAGTGGTATTCTTCAAATTAAATGAGGTACAGGAAAGAGTCAATTACCAATTTTTGCGTAGCAGCAATTTAATACTAAATGACACACAAACAAATGCTAAGAAAATACATTTTGTATGAGTTTGAACACAACCGTAAAATGAAAAACGCATAAAATGTTGGCTGTTCACTAAACATATTTACCAATGATGCTTTATGTGCTCTCCTGTAACAACAAAAAACAACTTGAATCTACAGTGAATGAATTTAATATTGCACATTTTACAGCAGGTAAGTTGTCAGGCCAGAAAAAAGATACTTTATAGAGTATCTAAAAAACTGTTAACACTGTAAGACTGGTATCATACATTTCCTTTATGGCTATACTAATGTTAAACAGTATAAAAATTCCATACAAGTCTTTTGCTGAAAGAGAAAACGCCTTATTCCTTACAAATTATCTAGCATAATAATGTCATATGATCAGTAAGTATTGAAAAAATTACTACTTGTTATCAAATCTAATTATTATCGAAAAATATAAAACATCAAGTATAAATGTTAAGGGCTATACACAGTTATTTGTAGAAAGAAATTATTTGATAGTATGTGTCACACTTCACCTCTTAGGTTTACATACTTTTTAATTAAAACTTATAGCTGAATTTACATTATAGCACTTTGGAAATTTTAAATAATAAAATTATAACTAACATTTATAGTCTAAATAAAACTTTATAGCTTTAAGGATCCTAAATAATGATGGCAATTTCTTGTAATTTTATTCTGATTGTTCAGAAGAAGAATGACCACTTCAAGTATTATTTCTTTTTTGATTTAAACTTCAGTTCAAGACAGGTACTTTCTCAAAATTAAGCCAGCCCTGTACTTCCCATCATCTAGAAACCCAAAAGTTTTGTACCATACATCTTTGGTCTTTGGGAGAAAAGAGCAACAGAATTAAACTAATTATGAACATGATTAAATTTTTCTATCTTCAACAGCATCCTTATTTCTGATTAGATTTCCCAATAACGTTATCCAAGATTCATAAATTTTAATCTAATGCAAGGCTGCCATTGAATTCGTAAAAAAAATATTTTTGCGTATGAAGGCAAACATTTCTTAACAAACTCAGTAAGTCTCACTCCTATATACAACAAACTAAAGGTTCAATCAAGAGAATAATAATTTATTTTAGTGATGCAATTATAAGATTCAGTCATCAGTAGCTGATGGCAATTTCACCTTTCGACTGACAACATATCACCAAAGCAGCTACATATCACTTACCATAGGAGTTGCAAAATATATGTAATTACAAAATTCACAGTATGTATTCAAAAACACTTTAGGTGGTATTTTCAGAAGTCTAATTTTTTTCATATCTTCTAGTTGTCTCAGAATATTGTCTTTTACAAGCTTAGTTATTTCAGAATTCCAATCTAATTTGGATTTAATATTTTCTTGAAGCAGAGATTTCAGATATAAGGTTACTAGATATGTGAAATCTACACAATCATATAATTTCTGAATTCACAATAGAATTACATGCCTTATCAATAACCCTTTGTGAATTTGAATACCTTGTTATAAAAAAGACCAATAGAATCAGTCTTTAAAATTTCTTTTAAGAAAAAAATGAATCTTAATTTTCAGAACATGTTTTGGGAGTACAATCTTTAACAGGAAGTGCAGTAGTGAAAAAACTTTCTAAATGAGTAGATTTTTCAGCAGATATAGCCTGTTCTAGTAAGCAAATGTTCTTTTTTTTCATCACATAGAATTTGACAGCTGATTTGCCCATATTTGAAATACAGAAGTCTTTATTGCAAACTAGACAGACAATGGGCATCGTTTCTTATGAACCACACAAAAGCCAATCTTTGTATGGCTTTTCCCGAATTCACTGGTTATTGAAAAGATGCTTACCACCAAGCATATTAAATATTTTATTTCAGCCTTGATTTCATTTATAAACAAAATTCATCCAGATGCACTAAATATATACACAATTTTTAACAAGGAAGATATGGAAAGTAAACTGAAATCAGAAATTTTATATTTAGATGTTAATATGCAGTGAATTTTATAAAATATAAAGAAAATAAAAACAAATAGAAAAAGAATGAATTCAAATCACTAGCTTGATTGCACTACATGATGATCTTATAGGTGAGTACTTCACACACATAATTCTATATACTACACCCAGTCCTAATTTAACTGGATAATCATGGAGCTATTGTGGCTGAACTGGATCTTTAATTTAATCAACAGATATGTATACAATAACAATCAATACCCGATCATGCCACCATCTAGTGGTAACATTAAGAGCTTATACTCAATTTTGTTTTAGCACAACTTCATAGAAATTTTTAAAATATTAAAACATATAACTCAAAAAAATTAGAATTGTTTCTAACACAAAATAAATCCCTCAAGATTTAAGCAAAAATTCAAAAAGTGATTCATGATTTTGAAGGAGTGAAGTCAAAATTCAAGAAGTTTCCAGGAGTTGTACAAACTCTGTTTAAATGATGTTGAACAATAGCATCGGTCAGAAATGGATTAGTTTAATCTGAAAACATCTTTACAATTTTGAAATACTAAGTGATTTTCTCTCTGAGCTACATTCTTTCCTTTTTTATTATCTCTCTCTTCTTCATAATCAGATTATTCCAAGAAGGTGTTTTTGATAAGAGAAAACCTGCACAAATATCCTTATCTTTAACTTTCATTAACACTGTTAAAATAATTTCTAACAAATTTGATTCATCATTCAGTAAAAAATTTCCTTGATGTTTACCAGATGGATAAAAAATAGATTCCATTGAGTAGTAGATTGAATTTTATTCTTCTATAAGGAAGATAGTGACTGTGTTCACAATAAGAATCTCATTTATATAACAATCTGTTACTCATCCTCATGAGGTATATTATATCTCTGGAAATAAACACCCCTTTCAATTTTAAGTCTTTAATATCAAACTTCTTCAAGCAATGTATGTCCATTAGTAGGTAATTGAACTAATATCTGCTTCCACAAAGTCATAATTTATATAGGTCACCTTAACTTCTATTGACTGTTTCTGAGAAGTGTTTTAGATCTCTCTCTCTCATCTAATTGTGCTGAATACTAAGTTTCACAAGGATCTTGCATATAAATGATTTCTAAGTTTAATAAGTTAATTATGTTATTATTCTGGATAAAAAGTGATGTAGCAGACCCCTTTTACTGTGATTTTCTAGTCTTCTTACCATAACTATTTCATCATTAATCATGAACTTGTAGTGAAACAGAGCACAATTTAGTTTAAGCATTTTTTTTTAGTATAACTTTCACGCCATGACTAAGTTTAAACCTTTCAGTTTTCCATTCCTTGCAAGAAGTTTTTTTGATTCTTGAGGTAGATGTACAGATGAAAGATTGAGCAAGAACTTTTTATTTCACATGAAATGGTATTCTCTGCAATTTTAACATCTAAATTATGCTTTTATTCTCTTTTTGAACATCATCTCAAAATACCACATGTATAAGGCTTTCAGAACCTATTAATTTAAGGATTTAAATTTTGGCTTATGATTTCAGAATATATGACTGCTGCAATCAAGTATCAACAAACATTCTAATGATTCTATTCTTATATGAACAACAGTTAAAGTATTCTACTATTTGATTCTTTCAAACTGAAATAGATAAAAACAAGGAGTACCATAATGTAATACAATATTTGTCAAAATTTCACTCTAAAATGTAATTAAAGCTTCAAAAGGATTTAATAATAAATGACATAAGAAATTCTTTTTAAGTGCTAGACAAAAAACTGTGATAAGATGTACTTACTTATCAAATCTCCAGCAAGAAATTTTAAGGCAGATGAAACCAATTCTGGCCAAGATTCTTGAAAGTTAAGCCATTCAAATAATGAAGCAGTAGGCCCTTCTTGCCAATTTCTTACTTTCTCTTCAAGCTATATAGTATAATCATATATAAATTTAATTCTAAAATCTTATTAATTAAAAGAATATGTTTTTATTCTTGCAATAGTAAAAATTACACCCACACTACAAAATACCACAGATGTACTTAAAAAATATTGTAGCGAAAATTATTCCTCCCAATCAAGGACTTCGTGGCTCAGTCGGTAAAGCATCGGACTCGCGAGCCGGAGGTTGCGGGTTCAAAAGCAAGCGAGGCAAGTTGCGTTAAAATTTATTTCTGTTAATTTCTTAATTTAAGTTAATTATGCAAATTCATGTAAATTTCAGTTTCCAATTTTTTGCGGGCCTTCCAAGTCTGGAAGATTCCGAAATTGTATATAAATAGCGACTGATTAGATTTAATAACAATAAAATCTTGATTTAATATTGAGCACTTTCGTTTCCATTGGCTTTACTACATTCACTTCATCTACGCGACAGATTGGTGGAGGCGCCAGGTAAAACAACGGAAGAGTTACGCCAAAGCCGACGTATTCGAGGTCTCGCTTCTGAATTTGGTCTCCTTCCGGATTCGGCAACACGATTAAGGATGATGGCTGAAGGAGGGAAAACAATAAGAAATTCTCAGCTGGGGCCAGCTCTACTCCGAGTAACATCGCACCCGTTCCAATTTTGACCCACCAACTACCCAGAAGCCCTTGTATATTCTCTGGGGACAACCAAGAAGACGCTAACCGGTGGCTCGAGGATTTTGATCGAATAGCGAATTATAACCGCTGGGACGACCAAATGTTTCTAGCAAATGTCATCTTTTATCTCACTGGAACAGCTCGTCAATGGTTCGATAACAATGATTGGTTTGGTTTGGTTTGTTTGTCGCTCAACGGTCATTTTTTGCACACGAGGGCTAATTAGACCGGGACTTACGGCTTAAAGTGGATTCCGAACCACTACAAACATCCATGCCCAAGGTGGGATTCGAACCCACGAACTGTTGAACCGAAGGCAAGAGCGCTAACCATTCGGCTGCCAGCTCGGCTTCGATAACAATGAAGACGCGCTATTGAACCTACTAGAAGAATTTAGTGACATTTTTGATTTTAAGCGAAATTTTAGGAAATCTCGATGTAGTTCAGTGAGGCACAAAATTGATTCAGGTGGCAATGCACCAATCAAGCAAAGATCTTACAGTGTATCAACCATCGAAAGATGCGTGATTGCCGAAGAAGTGCAGCGAATGCTACAAGAAGATGTGATACAGCCGTCAAATAGCCCATGGTCATCTCCAGTCGTGCTTGTGAAGAAGAAAAATGGGGATTGGCGTTTCTGTGTCAATTATAGAAGATTGAACAAGATAACCAGAAAGGATGTATATCCATTACCTTGCGTCGATGATGCCCTGGACTGTCTAGCTGGTTCGAAAATTTTCTCTATGATGGATCTAAAGTCAGGCTTCTGGCAAATAGAAGTTGACGACAAAGACAGAGAAAAGTCAGCCTTCGTGACATCAGATGGGCTTTATGAATTTAAAGTTATGCCGTTTGGGCTATGTAATGCCCCCATTCGAACGGATGATGGACACAGTACTAAGAGGCCTAAAGTGGAATATTTGTCTCTGTTATCTAGACGATATCATTGTGTACGCACCAAACTTTGTAGAACATCAAATACGCTTGAGGAAAGTTCTAAAATACATTCAAGAAGCGGGGTTAACGCTAAATTCTAACAAATGTTCATTCGGCAAAAAGCAGCTAACTATACTGGAACACATAGTTGATCAAGGAAACCTCTCATGGAACCAACAGTTGAAAGCAATTTCAAAATCCCGTCCCTCGCAACAATTGAAGAATACAAAAAAGAACAACAAAAGGATAAACAGTTGAAGACTATCATAGGAACGCTTAAGAAAGGTGAGTCGTACCAAAATTATCAAATAAGAAGTGGTGTACTTTATAAAAGAAACTATGATCCAATGGGACAGCAGTGGCTCTTGGTGGTACCAAAACAACTTCATAGTGATGTTCTAAGAAGTCTTCACGATGCTCCGACTGCCGGTCACTTTGGTTTCGTCAAAACGTACGACCGGATAAGGAGAAAATACTGGTGGCCAGGGCTGTATGGGAGCATACGTCGATGTGTTTCACATTGTCGAGATAGCCAGAGACGGAAGTCACCTTCACAACTTCCACTGATAAAACCCCTTGACACACCTTTTGCCAAAATTGGAGTAGATTTACTTGGACGCTTTCCAGTAACCCGAAATGGCAACCGGTGGATTATTGTTTGCACAGATTATTTGACTAGATTCACAGTCACAAAAGCAATACCAACTGCTGAGGCAACCGAAATCGCTAGATTTATAGTTGAAGAAATTGTACTGAAGCACGGAGCTTCCAAAGAAATGATAAGTGATAGAGGACGTAACCTTCTAGCCAATATTGTTAAAAATGCCAACCAGTTATGTCAGACATCACATCTTCTAACGACCACTTACCATCCACAGACCAATGGATTGACAGAAAAATTTAACAGAACACTGGCGGTTATGCTGTCTATGTATGTAGACATTGAGCAAAGAAATTGGGATACCATACTACCTTTTGTGACTTTTGCGTACAATTCAGCAAAGCAAGACACCACGGGATTTAGCCCATTCTTTCTCGTTCATGGCAGAGATATCCAGACTCCTCTGGACGTAATTTTCCCATCTAATACCGAAACTTCTGACGAAAGTTATGTGCATCATCTGATTACCAAAGCTGAGGAAGCTAGACAACTAGCAAAACTCCATATCCGTGAAGCGCAAGCTACAGACAAACACCGATATGATGAGAGGCATCGACCTGTCAGCTACAATATCGGGGATTTAGTATGGGTCTATACCCCTGTACGGAAAGTGGGAGTATCCGAAAAGCTGCTAAGACATTACTTCGGACCTTATCGAGTAACACGACAACTGTCTGACGTGACATATGCAGTAGAAAGTGTGGAATGTAACAGAGGACGTCGAAACTCACAGGACGTCGTGCATGTATTAAGATTAAAACCCTATCTTGATCCAAAAAGACAATTCGATGATGAAGGCATGCCTACTTCCAGGAGACCTGTTACAAGGAGCCAAACCAGATTGCAGCGGGTCGCTGCTTCCTCCTAAAGAGAGGGGGGGGGGAATGTAGCAAAAATTATTCCTCCCGATCAAGGACTTCGTGGCTCAGTCGGTAAAGCATCGGACTTGCGAGCCGAAGGTTGTGGGTTCAAAAGCAAGCGGGGCAAGTTGCATTAAAATTAATTTCTGTTAATTTCTTAACTTAAGTTAATTATGCAAATTCATGTAAATTTCAGTTTCCAATTTTCTGCGGGCCTTCTAAGTCTGGAAGGTTCCGAAATTGTATATAAATAGCGACTGATTAGATTTAATAATAATAAAATCTTGATTTAATATTGAGCGCTTTTGTTTCCATTGGCTTTACTACATTCACTTCATCTACGCGACAATATTACTTCAAAGATATTACTATCAGTCCTTATCTAATTATACACACACAATACCTTTGTGCCAAAATAACTCTTATTCCAAAATAAAAAATAAAGCTCTTACACATAACTTATTACTTTTTAAAGCAATAAATTATAAAAATGCTTTGTTTAATTAACAAGATATCAAAGAACATAATTGTCATAACAATATATTGTATTTTTTTGCTTTGACATAATTTTACATGATGTGGTTAAAGACTCCAATCCAACATAAATATTTATTGAAGGAATGCACCAAGAAACTATATGTGGTAGTTTATCAATATTTCTCAGTTTGGATAATCAAGAAATTCCAAAATAAGTGTTCACGACAAATAAAGTTTCAAAATAAATTTACAAAATCACAATTAGATTCATCATCATTATTATTCACAGCATGCCAGCCAAGGATGAGGCAAGCCCTTCTGAACAAATTTCTTCCAGCCACCTTTGCTGGCAGCCAGAACTCCTCAATTTCTAGTCCCAAGGACCCTACAGTCTTCTATAACTGCATCCACCTATCTCAGCTTGGGTCTTACTCTTCTTCTGCTGATGAGGTTTGCTAAAAAAATTCCTATAGGTTTTATTGTTTTTCGTTCTGATAACATGCCCAATCCAATTAAGGTAGCCTATTTTAACGTGATATAAAATGTCTGCCTCATTGTATAATTGGTAGATGATTGTGTTGTATCTTCTGTGCCAGACACTGTTTTCTTTTGTACCTCTGAAGACAGTTTATAAGATCCTGCTCTCAAACAGGCCCAGCGACCAATGCCTAGGGCTATTTGGCACCGTGGTAATGGTGTCTTAACGGAGCCTGTAGTTGCCTGGCGAACTTCTAGACCTTTTTTGCCTTGCCCAGTAACTCAGGCAATGCTGGTTGAACTGTTATACCACCTGAGTTTATTAATTGTTATCTTATGGCTGAAAAGACAAAAGAAACAACTAACCTTTCTGCTTTTGCAGTTGAAGCCTTTGAAATAGACCTTGTTGAAAAAGACAAGGGAACTCAGAGGCAATCTAGTGAAGGGGCAGCAATGAATCCTTCACAGGAGGTAGAAATGACCTCCAAACCATCTTCTTCTGGTAAAAGTCAGGAAGCTATCGCTAGTATGACTGACTCTCTGACAAGAATCAAGCTTCCGATGGGGGTGCAGGAAGTTCAAGCCAACCTCCACCACAGTAGAAGTGATACCACTAACCTCAGTAAGATGTTTCTTGCTGGGGATATACACCTGGCCCTGATTCAGGAACCCTGGCTGGTTAGGGGGAGAATCAGTGGCCTTAAAGGAACTAAATGTAAGCTTATCTATTGTGCCAATAGTAATGCTAGAACTTGCATACTTTTACATAAAAACATTGAGGTTTTACCCCACTCTGCATTTATCTTTAGAGACTTGACAGCTGTGAAAGACAGACTCAGCATAGAGGGAGGGGACAGAGAAATTGTTTTTGGCTCTGTGTGTCTGCCCTATGAAGAGAAGGCTCCACTTGACCATTCTCTGCACAAACTCATAACTTTTGCAGAGACAACAATTTATAGGTAGTCCTAGGACTTAGACTGTAATGCTCACCATGTCGTCTGGGGAAGCACGGACACAAATAAAAGAGGTAAGTGCCTTTTTGAATTCATTTTAAACTACGGGTTAAATGTTCTAAATGAGGGCAACTAACCAACTTTCATTGCTTCCAATCGATCTGAAGTAATTGACATTACTATAGCGACAACGCTAATTAGTAAAAATATCAAAAATTGGAAAGTAGATGGCAGACCTTTTGGCTCAGACCATCAAAACATCCATTTTGAAATTCACTCTAATGTGTGTCTGGATCACATGTTCAGAGACCCAGTTAGGACGGACAGGAAGAAATTCCAGGAGGATTTGACTGGGTTAGTTGAGCTCGGGAAACGACCTATTAGAGACAACTATGATCTAGAAGTTACAGCAGACCTTCTGCACAGTAGTATTCTAGATTCTTATCATAACAATTTCCCTATTGATACTAGGAGAGCTAAACTCTAATGTCCTTGGTGGAATGACTCTCTAGCAGCCGAAAGGGCAAAATGTTAGGAAACTTTTTAATAAAGCCAAGAAAAATGGTGAATGAGAGAACTATAAAACGGCCCTCACTAATTATAACAAACTTGTTAGGAAAAGAGAAATTAACTCCTGGAGGAAGTTCTGTGAAGAGATAGAATCTATCTCTGAAGGAGCTACACTCCAAAAACTCCTCAAAAGGGATGAACCTATTTTGGTTGGCACCTTAAAGGACGAGGAGTGTAATTTTGTTGGTTCCGGGAAAGAGGTTATGGAAATTATGACCAAATCCCACTTTATTTTTTATTTAGCTAGAGATATTTATAGCAATGAAGGGAAGCACTGCATTGGCTCTCTGCAAAGAGTCAATAGCGATCAATGGACCATCGCTAAAACTATCGTTAATTACAATATTGTTAAGGGGGCAATCTCTGCCTTTAAACCTCTAAAAAGCCCAGGGCCTCATAGAATTATGCCCATCATGATCAAGAAGGCAGGGGGTTATCATACCAGTGCTAACTAGAATTTACAGAGCTAGCTTAGCACTGGGTTACATACCAAAGATATGGTAGAAGACCAGGATTGTTTTCATTCCTAAACCTGGCAAGGACACTGTTACCCTACTACAAACTTAAATTCATATATTCAGTGCTTTTAAGTTTTAGTCTAATACGGTTCTATTTAATTTTCTTATCATCATATTTATCATACATTTAAAATACTTGTGCGTTATTTTCAACTTTATTATTTTCTGCTATGCTTTACCGGCATACTCCTATACCATTTATTACAAACACATTTAAAATTTTACTTTGCCGATTTGGCATTTCTATATTCATGATTGAATTATTAACTTACTGTATACGCATGCCAGTTCGTCAAAGGGGGCGTATCCCAGGTGTTTTAAAAGCACTAGATTCAGAAAATCAAACGCTGGTGTCTGATAGTTTCGGTTAGAAATGGTTATGTTCATCGGTATTATAATTTTACTTATTTTTGTTAGTAATGACAATGAATTATTTAATTGGAATATCTTTATTTATTTTCAAATTTTAAACTTAATTTATGTTATGTAATTATTTTATGTTTAGTATCAATAAATTAAACTTACTACTTTTAAGCAAGTCTAATTATTGGCATGTTATTAGTTTCTTATTTATTAAAGGTTCTATTAATAGAATGAAATACTTTATAGCTAGCGTTTCCTTAACTGCATTAAAGTTTAATATTTGCAGCTCTGATTATCGTGGTAATTATTTTGGCAATTAGCCTATTGGTGGGTATTGGTAAAAGACATCTGCCCACAGATACTTAAAAAGTAGTATAGACTGACAGACATCTATGACCAGGCCAAGTCTTACAGCCCTATCAGTTTTTCTTCATTCTTTCTTAAAACTATGGAGAAAAACATTGATCGGTATATAAGAGATTACTTGGGTAGTAACAGTCCCTTGCATGCTCTTCAATTTGCCTATCAACCCGGCAAATCTACTGAAACTGCTTAACATCAGCTAGTTTCTAAGATTGAAACCACTCTGGATCAAAAAGAAATTGCCTTGGCAACTTTCCTCGACATCCAAGGTGCCTTCGATAACATTTCCCATCTATCCATCCTCAATGCACTTAGAGAGGCAGAGATTAATCAGACCCTGTGTACTTGGATTGAGGTCTTGATTTTGGATAGATATATACAAATGAATATCTTCGGTAAATCATTTGAAAAAAAGACTAGTAGAGGTTGCCCTCAAGGAGGTGTTCTGTCACCATTACTTTGGAACCTAGTTGTAAATAGCCTTATAAAATATCTATATGATAAGGGCTATTATACGCAAGGATATGCTGATGACATAGTCATCCTCATCCTTGGTAAAGAATTCGACATAACTTGTCATCTCATGCAGGATGCTCTAAGTTATGTAAGTCAATGGTGCATGGATGGTTACCTGATGGTTAATCCTTAGAAAACCTATCTTGTACCTTTTACACGTAAAAGGAAATGGAAGAGTTTTTTTATACCAAGACTTTTTGATGTTGAAATCAATGTGGCTTCAGAGGTGAAGTATCTGGGCATTTATTTAGACCAAAAACTCACCTGGAATAAGCACATTGATGATAAAAATAACTTAGCAAAGAAAAGCATAATGATTTGCAGGCGAATGCTTGGCAAAAACTGGGGTCTACATCCAAAACTGATGTTGTGGATTTACATAGCTATTATCAGGCCAATTCTCACATATGCCTGTGTGATCTGGAGGCAGAAGGTGGAACAGAAGACTATGACTGACAGGCTAGGAGGTCTACAAAGACTGGCCTGTCTCTGCATCACAGGAGCAATGTCCACCACGCCAACCAGAACATTGGAAGTTATGTTAGATCTGACTCCCTTAGACATCTTCATCTGCATCAAAAACTTTTGTTTTTAAAAAGGCAAAATAGTTTCTATGGAGTAGCGTCTTTAACAAATCAAATAAATTAAAAATGTCAGTTTTAAAACAAGTCAATGTTGATAGTAAAAATCATGATATTAAAATATGATAAATTGTAAATGATTCATCAAACGTTTCAAACCATGGACTTTTTGCATCGAAACAAATGTATGTATATGAAACATATCTGAAAAAATGGTAAGTCCAATGAATATCTTTTGAATTTATCCTCTAATTAAGTTTACTTACACACTCAGATTATACCAAGAAAATTAACCACCTAGTTAATTGTAAATGATAAATTAATATTTTTACAAACAGCAGTATAATATTAAATAATTCATCATTAGTTTACTTTTACAAAATTCTCCAGAAAATGTACGAAAAAAAAAATTTAGCACTTATGATTTGAATTACTTAACATTTTGATAAGTATATTGACACTAATATATTTAGAATTTCTGTTTGATAAAAATGTGTCTATAATTTAAACTCTTTCAAACTATAACAGAATATAATTTAATGGTTTTTAATTAATGATTTTAAGTGTTTATCAATAGATATACTATATAAACTATGCATTGAAAAACAAAAAAATGTGCATTCTGTTACAGATGTGGTACAACAGTTAACTATGCATTGAAGGAAAAAAAAATGAATAATTTTCAGAATCTAGTAAGAATTACAATTCTAAGAGAAAGATTTGATAAGATATAGTATAAAAAGAAATTCATTATTTTATTTCATATTTTGAGAATTCTAAGAATAACTGTTCGCCTTTCTAATGTTATCTGAAAAAATTAAATAACAAATATGTGGAACATTTAAAAATTAATAATTTTAACTAAGTAAAAACAAATTTTTTAGACTATTCATTTCTACTAAAGGAAACTGCACTTTCCTTTCTTAAAAAATGTCAGAAATAAATTTCTTTTGGAAATAAAAATATTCAAATGTTCCATAAATATAAAACAATAAAAATTATATGTAACAGAAATAAAAAGGAAAATTAAATAAAAAATTTATATGAAACATATTTTTTAATCATCAAGAATGCGACTAATCAGATACATAATATTAACTAAAATAAGCAAATTTTATTGAAAATATCAGGAGATTAATAGTCAGTTAATAGTTTCTTACTTTAATGATGGTTATTTTAATTCAGAGCTAAAGTTATTTCATATTAATTATGCTATTATTAACATAAAATAATTTTACCATGCTCTTAAACAATCCAGGTTAAAAAGTATATATATTATTAACCAACAAATAATAATCTAAGTAGTGATGTTATTTACAAGTATTATTACTAATACAGACTTCTTTAAGAAAAATACATTTACCTTAACAGTAGAAAGTTTGTGTTCAGTTGATTCACAAAATATATCTCTCAATAAAGCAAAAAAACAAGTTGGATATTGCTGAATTTCTGAACGAGGGGAAGCCAATCTAGATGATGAAAAATATTTTGCAAAAAATTACAAACTTTTTTAAGGTACAAGTATTTACATAAGCAATACAATGCTACAGATATTAAGTGCAATATGAAATTAGGATTCTTGCATTACATTATTTCAGAAACTGAAACTAGGGGTATTAGCAGTGGTAACCCTTACTTTTGAGGGTTACCACTGCTAATACCCCTAGTTTACGAGCAAAATACGTTTTTACCTTTTGAGAGTTGCAAGCATACAAACCAGTAATCAATTCTTTTTCTTTCTCTATATAATACTTTCAATTATTATTTTACCAAACATAGGGGATTATTTGTAATCAACTTAACTGTTATCAATTAAATATTTTATTGAAATTTCACTTCTCCTAGAGGTTACCCAACTTTTCAGTGATATCAAAAAAGTAAATTCATGTGTTCAATCTTATAATGCAAAGATTAAAATTTTTATCTCATTATTGATTCGATCAGTATGTTTTATTCAAACTCAGTTCATGGTTGGGGAAGAAAATGAGAATCATTAAGTTAATACAGCATGTCTTAACACACAAACATTTAGCAAAATCTTGAAGGAGCAAGATGCAGCCAGTAGCTAAGCAGTAAAGGTTAAAAATTTTACTATAGAATAAACTAAAAATTTACAATTTGGCTTTATTGATTTCAAGTGCATCTGTTTGAATCTAACTAAAGTAGAACTTATTTCACAGTATTTTATTCAATTTTTTTATAATATATTTTAATATTAATTTATAAATGTATAAATCAAAAATTCATGTTAATATATAAAAATTAAATAAATTAATATAAAATTTGTAGAAATTTTTTTTAATATTACAGTTTGCTATGTCAAAACAAGAAATTTGTTTCCTTGTTTTTAAAACTTTTTTTAAGTTTTACACTCAACAAATGTTATAAATTAGAAAAATTTGATTTCAGTGAAGCTATGAGACTAAAAATTTAAAACATACAATTTTTATGCATTCTGTTACAGATGTGGTACAACAGTTAACATTTCATTTTCACAGCCACAAAATCTGGAAATGAATTTCCCAACAATTATTACTTACCTTGCAACATTTCCTATGGTGTTGAATTTTGAGAAATATACACAGAAGTCACTCAGTATGTCTTTTGAAAATGAACAAAAACATATCCAAGTATTTAAATTTACTCTTCAAGTCATTAATAGCATATTCAGCAGCTTGAAGAGCAATGTTAAGTAACAAATAATAGTATCTTCTGAAGTTATTATCAGCCATGTATCCCAAAGGATGAAACTCACAGATTAAGATCACTCACTGAGGTATTGTTAATATCATTAAATACCAGTTAGAAATGCAAATGATATTTGCAGAGACTAAACACAAATTCGGTTTTTTTTATGTACATTATACTACATTTAATTTTTATGATCATTTCATGTTTCAAGTTTTACATTTTCCTTTTTAGTCACAGTATTTCTTAGTTTATATAATTTTCATTGCTTTAATATTTAAGCCTTATGCTTAGTAAAACTACTTACTGAGACAATTTTCATTTCATTCAGCATATCAAATCAAAAGAATTTTGTTCTCTAGAAAAATTTGTTTTTTTTTTTATCCTACGCCCGACCTTGGTTTTTCAACCATCAGTCTCTGTCGGGCAACCCAATACAATCTTGAGGTGAATGAAAAGTCATCTTCCGCAGAATTTCTAACTGCGACGTCCGAGAGTCCAGGACAGGTGGTCACCAGTCATGTCCTCTAGTCCACAAAAAGGGCAGATCGGAGAGTCCCTCAAACCCAAACAGTGAAAATGTTTCTGCAGATAATCATGCCCAGTTTTAAGTTGAAAATTTGCCACTCCCACAGCTCTGTGGAGGTTACACGGAATAGGCTTTGTTAGTAAGGAAGCTCATGCTTTCCCCTTTATGCACATCTTGTAAACATTTCTATGATAGGAGTCTATATTTGACTTAAGCCTTTTAACAGTATGGTACTCCAAGGCTGGAGAAGGCTGTTTCTCTAGAAAATTGGCACATTCATGTTATTTGGCATTTTAAAAGACCTAATGTTCAGATTAATAATTTACAATTTTCAATCCTTGTCCTTGTTTTGATATTATCAAAACTTTCTCATTTTTAGCATTTTTTTAAAGAAGACACTAAATGCAATATATGAAATGAAGAAATAGACTCCTGAAGAGTTCAATATATTGATGATAAGAACCTTACAACAGCCGAGTAAGATAATCAATGATTTTGGAACTAAGCAAGAAGTTCAAACATTAATTATTTTAACTCTACTATCTAGAACTCTCATTTAATCCTGGAAAGCTTTACAAACTATGTTAAAATTTCATTTCCCACAACACATAATTAAATAATTTTAAGGTACAAGAAAGAAAAGAGAAAAATGAAAGCAATCGGTTGATAAATCTTTCAGAGTTTCTAATAATTATTTCTATACATAACTTTTTATTGTTCTTTAAGAAAGTGCATAGTATTTTAAAAGATAGTTATGAATTTTTAGTTTAATTCCTAAAACTCTATAAATGAGGTTTATTCTACAAATGGCAGATAAATGATTAGAATAAGCATTTCGATAATACCTATTTGATTGGTTAACACACATTTGAGAATCTTCTTCTTCTATTGGAGTTAAAGGATCTGTTTGTACTTCAGTTTCTTGAACAGCAGGAGGTACAAATTCCAGAGTTGGATCTGGAGATTCATCTTTAATAAGGATATTTGTAAATGAGAGTGATGATTCGTTTTCTCCAGAATCACGCAACAATGCATTAGCTGATTTATCAGAATTCTCAAACTTAATTTTCTTTTTTACAGTATTTTCTGCTGTAAAGTTTTAAAAATCATTTTAGGAAAAACATTTCTTTATAATGAAACATTACAAACAAAGATACTGTATCTATTTATTTATTTATTTATCTTTAAGAATTTAAAAGAAATACATATTAATCAACAATGTTTCAAATGTTAACAAAATATGATATTTACATAAAAATATAGTTGAAAACAGTTACATTTTGATGTCTACAATAAAATTAGTAATACTAAAATTTGTCTTGCAAAATTGTTAATTATTCAAGAAAAATCTGGAAATTGGATTGAGGATTCAGGAAGTTATTACACTATTTCTTTTAAAAGTGGTATGCTGCAAGTATTTGTTAGAATCTTAAAAATTTTATAAGACACTACTTAAAAATTTTACACAAAAAATCTAAAAAAACATGTATCAAGCAGTAATGAGATAATCAGGTTGAAAATAAAATACTAATTCCCTCTTCAAATTAAAAGAAAACATAAATAGTAATCTACTCATCCTTACTTCAATGGCAGATAATTCAGGAGAATAATGCCAGTCTGGCTTGTGGTACTTTTATGTGAAAGGTAGAAACTTTTTGTTGCAGTCATAGAAAAAATTACAAGAAAAAGATAACTGTTATGCACATCATTTTCGATTATGAAGTCTTATTAGTGAGGCAACAAGATCAAAGAAAAGATTGTCAAATCCAAGGAATGGCATCCGTAAACAGTAAAAATTCCAGGAGTAATTCATGTTTTTCATATTAACATTGTCAGCGTTTCAAAGGCCTTTAAAAATGTTTGAATTCCAGGAGTTTATAGAAGTTGTACAAACTTTGGCTCTTACTTTGCAATGATGTAAGATTTTCTTGAAATAAAAACAAAATTCAGACTTTGCATCATGGACAACAATGCCACATATTTTTCTTTTCATTATTTTCAATACTATTTGTGTCTTATAACATCAAAGAATAGTTTTCAACTATTTCTTCTAATATTAGGTACCTTATAAGTTTAATGCCCACCAATGTTTTCTAAGAAAGTTGCTGGTTCGAAATTCAAAGTGAGATTGAGAATTTTAAAGGACAACAACAATGCTTTGTTATGATTGTCCACCATAGCTGTTTAGAAAGCAAATCTTGCAATGTGTATGTAAAATTTGTCAAACATTGCTCTCAAAGCAGATGCCTGAATCCAGGCTCAAAGAAGTCAAAATGTCCAATAAAAGACAGTATGAGAAAAACTGCAAACAGAAGTAAATATTTCAAATTGAAATCAAAAATTCATTGTTTCTTGTTTTGATTGCCACAACTTCAGAAATTTTTGTGTAAACACAAAAATATTGGCTTTAATATTACTTCATGATTAATTGCAGTTATTCCTATACATAAAATATAAATTTATTTCATTACTTTTAAAATTTAGATTAACTTTTTTCGTCTAAAAAGTAAAAATTTTAGAGCTATTCAAAAGGTAGTATTTTTTCTATTAATTAACTATTTATTTATCATTGAAAAAAATGAACTTTTTGAATATGAATATATGATTTTAACAAAATTTAGTTTTTATGTAGTAATTTTTAAATTTTTTTATTTTTATATTGAAGTTGCAAAATACTCAAATTTTGAATTAGCAGTATAATATCCAGTTTATAATTATAGTTCAAATTAGATTAGCAATCAGTATCCCCTGACATGTCATGACAAGCATAAATATTTTATTAAGCATTGCTACTTAATTCAGAATGATATTAACTAATATGTGCTAAATATATTGTCCTTTTCCATAAAAGAATAAAATATTATTGAGCTCAAACTAGCTTTGAGATTAAAAGTTTGTACAAAGAGTTCTGTATTTAAATATCTGCTGTTATTCATTTTCATATGAAAAATAAAAAAATCATATTCCATAAATTCAATGATTTAAATATATCAATCACATTTGGTTTATTTATTACAGATTACTTCCCAACAGAGAAAAACTACAATTTCTTTGAACAATATCTTGTAAGTCATAAGTTTCATATTGGTTGCAATGATTATTTAGAATATTTTAAGTGTATTTCAGAAGCAAAGTAAAATATTTCAAGTGTTTTTAACACTACTTTTCATATATAATAAAAATAGCTAAATGTGAGATAGTTAAGACAAATAAATGCCTGAAATTTTAATGGCTGGAAATTTTTTGATGACCAATTAAAATAACGAAAGAAAAATTAGATATTACAAAATATCAGGCCACCTTTTCAGGAATTTTTTTTCTAATTTTATAAATAAATAAAATTTATAGTATAAAATACAAAGCAAAGTTAATGTTACTAATAATATTCTTCAAATTAAAAATTTTAACATTTCTCAGTTTTTTGAAAGTTTAAATTTATTTACAATTTTCAGAAAGAATGGAGATTTGATATAATTTTCGATGACACACTTACAAAAAATAAAAAGTTACCATTTTTTAAATAGAAATTTAAATAGCGAAAGAAAACCTCAAATTCTAGTTAAAATAATTTTCTAACCTAAATGAATACTGGTCAATGCAGATTAAGGAAATAAGATATTATGATATCATTAAATTAAATGTTTTTCAAGTTTTATGGAATTTTTATGACTCAATGAATACTTGAGAGTTAAATTTTCCAAAAACTGGAAAAAGCAGTAATTAAAAAAAATTAAAGTATCAAAATTAATTAAAGAACTTCTGTATGGATTACAGTTTCCAGGGTTCGTACAGATTTCCAAGAATCAAATTCTAGGAGTTTTAAGGAGTTTTCCAGGAGTTAATCAAAAATTTCCAGGAGGTATCGATATTCATGTTAAATAATTTTTTATTTTATTTTAAAAATTGTTCTTAATAAAATATGCATATAATAATGTACATGCAATACTTTTTATTCATTTCTGTAAGTAATAAGAATAAATTATTGCAAACATTAATGAGACTATTTTTTATTTAAGTTAAAATTATTAATGATTATCTCAAAAGTCTTTAATGAATTTACAGCTATAACAGTAAAATTTTTTATTTAAATAATCCACATTCTATATAATACTGGATTACACATTGTACAAAAAAAAAGTTATTTTAGAGTTTTTATATATTTGCAATAGATTCCTGTCTATTATTTTATTGAGTTTTTCAAGATGTGTATGACAATTTCTTTTCAAATATAAATACACTTACTCAAAACAAATACAACTATTAGATATAGTTTCAAGAGTCCATTGGTCATAGAAAAGACATTTTCCACCAGGCATATTAAATGATTTTTATTTCAGTCTTTATTTCATTAATAAACAAATTTATCTTGATTCAATTGATTTTTACGTAATTTTCATCAAGGGAAACATGGAAAATATGTTTTAACTCAAAAATTTTACACTTAAATATTAATATTCAAAGAATTTTATAAAAAAAACAGTAGCCAATAGAAAAAAAAATAAATTAAAATCTCCAGTCTTAAATGCGCAACACGTTAATTTTTTGTTAGGTAATTACTTCACTTCACTTCCTACAGAAATCTAAATACTACTAAACCAAGTTATCATGAAATTATTGTAACTAACTAGATCCTGAAAACGTTTATACAAGTCAACAGTTAAAAATACAAAAAATTTAATATAGATTGTGCCGTCATCTAGTGGCAATATTAAAAACTATACTGAATTAAGTTTTCCGACAATTTTATTGAAAATTTTAAAATATTAAAACATAAAAAAATCAAAAAATTATAATATTTTGTATAAAATAAATAAAGAAAAATTTTAGGAGTAATTCACAATTTTCAAGGCGTCAAGTCAAAATTCCAGGAGTTTCAAGGGCCCTTAAATTTTTTTTTTGGAATTTAGGAGTTTCCAGGAGTTGTGTGAATCCTGAGTTTCTGAAAGATTTTTGGAAAATGTTGAATTGCCTGATGAAGAAGCACTAGACAATAGTTTTCTAATAATTTAACTCTTAACTTTTATATTGCCTACTATTCATTTTGTTAACAATTCCAGTCTCAGTAATTACAGCAGAGATAATTTTCAAAAATAAACTAGTTAAAATTTACCCAAGATTTACAACAAATCAACAGAGATTGGCAAATTTCTAATAGTCTACCATTTAACACTGTTAAATACATTATCTTACATGTGCAACTTTTATAATGTAAATAAATCATAATTATTTAATAAATCTATTTAAAGCAGGTTTCAATAAAAAAATATTTGCACATTTAAGAAAATTATAGTTCTTTAACATAGATTTTTAGATAGCTTTTAAGCATAAAATTAATAAAAAAAAAATGTTTTCCAGATTATTTTTTTTTTGTAAAAAAAAAAAAAAAAAAAAAAAAAAAAAAAAACTTCAAGTGTTAATTAAAAAATTTGTTTTTTTAATAATATCACTACGGGATGAAAGTGCTCATCATCATCACATCAATTACATGAGGCACAGATTACTCGAGTAAAATTATTTTTAAAAAATATCACAGGACACAAAATTTTAGATACGAAGAATTTTGCTTCAAAGTATGATTTTGTAAATAAACAATTCTAAATTATTGTGGTAAAACAAAATTTCACGTTAAGAAATTCACCTTAAAAATTTTTAACACTGGAAAATGGCACCAAGTATGTCTTAAATACTTATTTCAAGAGAAAATCTCAAAAATAATAAAAAACGAAACAAAGAAATTTTAGAGTACTTTATAAAAAACACAGTATACTATAAAGCAAAATTCTTGCACAAGTTCACAGAGACAGCAGTCAATAAAGAAAAATGCTTTTCTATTGGCAATATAGCTTAATCTAATTGTCACTATTAATGTTTAGGAAGAATATTCATCTCTAGCATGGCAATTTTTAAATTTTTCAATAAAATAATAAATTCACATCAATGTGAATATGAAACATCTTTTTGCATTGTTATAACATTACAAAATGCAAATTTAAAGAATAGAACTTTAAAAATATGATCTGATTTGAGTAAGCATACCAAACTTATTTGTAGGTCTTTTGGGAATATTGCACCTTGAATTTATTCCTTTCAAGTCAACATGAGTCACAGCTAATTCAGGACTTTTCTAAAATATAAGGAAATAAATATTTAATTCTAAACATTCTTTTGATTGTTTAACTAAACATTAAAAAAACAGAGTATATTAAAATACAAAAGAAAAGAAAATGTAAGAAAAACAATTTTTTATTTACAAATAGTTCTCCAGAGTATATCTTTTAAATCAACAGAGAAAATTTCTGAGAAAAATATTTCTTTTGACTACTTTCTTTCGTTAAAATCTTCATGTATTAAACAGAGAGTGAAGATTATTTTAAAAATATTAGATTTAGGTTAACCATTTAATTAGTTTGGTTTGGTTTGTTTGTCGCTCAACGGTCATTTTTTGCACACGAGGGCTAATTAGACCGGGACTTACGGTTTAAAGTGGATTCCGAACCACTACAAACATCCATGCCAAAGGTGGGATTCGAACCCACGAACTGTTGAACCGAAGGCAAGAGCGCTAACCATTCGGCTGCCAGCTCGGCTAACCATTTAATTAGAAAGCTGTATACATTAAAAAAATATACAGATCAAAATAATGAAAATAGCTTAAACATATAAAGGATCCTTTTTTAGTACAGTGTAAAACTACATTTGTCATGTAATACTGCTTAGATTTGACTAGGTATCTTTTTATATCAGTGCTGAATAGTGTTTAGAGGAATATTTTACCATTCTTCATGGAGATATTATGGAAGTTCTAGGAAAGAATACAGTACAGGATTTTGATTCCATATAGATAATCTAAAATAAGCCCTAATGGTTCAATTTTGTTGAGGTTGAGAAGGTATATAAGTCAAGAAAGTTATTTAACTTCATTCTCATAATCATCAAACCATGAATGGACACATCAAGCAGCATTGATAGGTGTATTATTATCATGGAAAACTTGATCACCTACAGAAAATATATTTTGCATCATAGGATGGACCTGATCAGCTAAAATTTCTGAATAAAATAACTCCTTATTGTAATGATCTTTCTATTCAGGATTACAGTTAGTTTGGCCAAAAATCAAGACACAGCTGCTAATATCATGACAGATCCACCTCCATGCTTACAATTAAAAGGAGAGAGAGAGACAATAATAATCATATAACTATGCAGGTGTCCTCCAAACATGCACCCAACAACTTTCTTCAATTTATTAATCAACCAGGTCATATAAGAGTGGAACCACGGTAGACGATGTTTGGTCTTAACATCTGTGACAAGAGACTTGGGATTGGCTGCTCTTTTGTAAATGTTCTATTTATGAAGGGGCTTTAAAAGTTGTTGACACTAGAGAATCGCGATGCTGATTGAGCACTGCTGTCCTTTTTACTGATGCTGTTCACATTTTAGACATTACAATACCCTTCAGTACTAGTAGGTCTCTCTTCCCCTATGGTACTTCTTTCGTAAATTATTTTGCTTTGCTGAGCTTGTCTTACCACACTGTATGTATGCTATTGTGATTTTAAATAACATTGTAAAATTCAGCCTCTTTGAAAATTTGAGAAATTTTACATTCTATGCTTTTGAAAAAATTCCAAGATTTAAAGAACTTTAATAATGCTACTACATACTAACAGAATTTAAACATTTCTATAAAAAAATTGGTCACTATTATACTTTAACGATTCTGAAATGCATTAAGAATGTCACATTTATTCACAGGTGTTTCCATTATCTTGATATATATATATTAAATTATATACATTAAATTTATTGGCAAATTTGTCAAAAAGGCATTTATTATAACTGTTTTTAAATGCTTTTCACAGGTAAAAATAATCAGAAATATAATATAAAAACTGAGACCATGCCTTACTTAAAATTTGGAGGGAAATCTGAATTGTCTGTGAATCAGAGGACAAACATAATCTATGGTGTGACATAATAAATGTTGTGAGATGAGGAAATTTCACAACAAAATGAGGCTGATATATATAGGAAAATATTAATGAAAAAGTTGAAAACATTATTGCAATATATATGTTGGAGCAATTCAAATGATGAAATTAAGAAATTGTTTTTTCATGAAGAAAGATGTACCAATGAAGTATAAAAAGTAAATTCTACATTTATAACCAAGTAAGGTAATAATTTGTGTACCTAATAATAATTTGCAATTAACAACAAATTATTCATCTACTGGTAAAGAAAACTTTTTTGTTAAGAATTACATAACTGGTTGTAGCTCAAGACTACCCTTGGGCTACTATGAACTGTTCAAGTTATTAAGTTAAAGCCACAGAACCTCGTTCTGAATAATTGCAAAATGTTTGAGTATCTGGAAACCGCTATATGTATCTGAAATGTGTATTCTCAACCCTTTCAAAATTTTAACAAACCGAAAACTTGTTTCACATTCATTTCAGTTTAAAAATGAGATACAAACTCAGATTAAAACTGTAAATTTTCTATATGAATTTGAATTACTACAAATATAGTTTATTAATCATGTGTCAATTAAACATTTTCATCTGTTAGTTGATTCTAACACAACACATAATGAAAATGACAAAACATTTTGAAAAGTGAAATAATATCTGGTTTGTTCAGGTATATATCGCTTTCAATAACTAAAATAAAATTTAAAAATCAAATGTATGTAACATTTCTATTATAAATAAATACAAATGATGAGTTTTACATCAAAGTAAATGACTTTTCTTTCTAAAGAGATAATAGGAAAGAATGTTAGAATAGTTTTACATTACTTTTAAAATTTTATATCTAACAAAAGATATTTCACAATAATGTCACTAAGAACCAAATAAGACTTCATATTTTTTGATGATTGATATTTACAAAAAAACTTTAAAAAAGTATTATATGACTTTAGCTAAAAAAGCTAAAGTCAAACAAAAGTGAATAAGAAATAAAGTGTATACTTTTTATGATTTTTTCATTAAAAGCTCAAAAAAAAAGCTGGACAACATAATAAACAGTCATAAATAAAAATGGAATTTTTGTGGGGATAGTACAGTTTACTTAACAAATATGCACATAATTGCCTTCACTTTATTTCACATAATTGCCTTCACACTATTATAATAAATAGAATTATATGAAAAAGTATAGAGGAAATTACAATAGATAAATTTAGATAGTGAAAAGATTTTATAGCTTAAAACTAAAAATAAACTTACAGGATCTAAAACCATTTTTTCTTTATGAGAGAGCAGCATTTCCCTATATCTCTCTTCAGAGACTTCAAACAGTTCCACAAAGTGATTAAGGAAGTAATTACTACCTGAAAGATAATCATTTAAATACTATGCCCAAATCATAATGTAAAGAATCTTAATAATTCCAGTAAAAAGAAATGATTTCTTTTAAAGGTATTTTTCATCATGGTAAAAGAAAAACTATTATCTTTCATAATAATATTATAAGATTATAAATATTATCTTTGAAAGCACACACAATATCTAGAAAATGAACTAGTCAATGCCATTATTCTGAGTTGATTGCCTCCAGTCTGGTAGATGCTGGCGAAGGCAGAAACTTTCCTAATGACTGTTAGTAAGATGAGATATTGAGATGCAAGACAACATAGCTTTTGACAGCAACAAGACAGCTGCTCTTTCACACATGACTTTAAAACTCAAATTTATGTTAAAATAACTGACAATTCATTGTATATTTTTAAATATTGCTAATTACATTTAGGTAAGAGTGAATTATATTCAATTAATTATAAGTTATTAGTCTAGATCAAAATTTGTATTTAATTAACTATGCCATGGACCCTTGTGTATCACAAAACTCAGAAGAGGAAGATTTGGATTGAAAGGGATTATTGGGTTTTAATCAGAAAAAGAGACACTGGATTAAATTTTGAACCAGAAATAGACTTTAACATGGATACGTGAGTAGTTTAAACAGTGCAAAATGATATAAAATAAATTAGTGTTGCATTGAAAATTTTCAAAGCAGATAAAATATAAGTTTTGCATACATTACTTTTTGATCATGACAAAGATAGATTAAATCATAAAAGAATTGGAAATCTCAATGGATTTTACTTAGACATAGAAAGTGATGAATATAAAAAAAATTAAGAAATATTAATGTTTTCAGTAGGTGAGTTTATAAATACATCAAACATTTTAAATATCAGAGCTTGGAAAAAAAATTAAATATTTTGTGCAAACTTGAATTCCTAGTTTAAAAAACTAGTGGCAATAATACAGATGTTTCCGACATTGATGAGTCAACAAACCAAAGTAGAGAATGAAACAAATATTTTCAATACAATAGGATATAAATAAAAAGGGCGAGTGGCAACTATTCTAAACAAACTGATAATGCTGGTAGAAATGATTTCTATGCACATCTTATTGTTCCAAATGTTAATATTAGTTAAGCTCTAGTATTGAAAGTACTATTTATAGGTTAATGGAGATTCACATGAAGATAAAATTAATTTACAAAACTTTGTTATAGCTGAAAGAATATTAGATGGAAATGACGTACTACTTTTTCAAACAGAACTGGAAATTAATTCTTCCCAAAAATAGACTAACTTTAATTGATGAATTTTCTTTTTAACATAAATTATAAGTTAAATAAAGTAATAGTAGAACAGATTTCACTCCCATAGCTGAAAACTTGTTAAATAGATTGCAGAAATCGTGCATTTTTAGTATTATATCACCAAAATAGACTTTTTGACATACATGTACAGGAAGATTGCAGAAAATACTCTCCATTTGTGACTCATAAAAGCCAACACCAATTTCCTTAGTTTCCTATAGGGCTATGTAATTTCCCAGCAATGTTTCAAAAATGTATTAACACTATTGTCTTCTTCAAATGAAAGAATCCAACAACTTGGAAAAGTTTTAAATTTTGCAAGTGAATAAGGAGGTAGAGATAAAAATTTTCAGGAAATCTCATTTTTTGAAAAACACTGAATCCATGTGATACGCCATCAAAAAAGAGAAAATTTTCCCAGCTACTTTGAAAACCAAAGCTATGTTTAATTTCCCTGCACCATGTAACTAGAAACAAATCCATAATTTCAAAGACTAACTGACTGGATATATGAAGATATTCCTCTTAAACTATTTCAGGATTTCTAGACTGTTGAGTGACCCATTGAAGGAAGACTAAATTTGGCAAAGAGGAAAAAACTGCTTTCATCAATTAAAGTTAATTTGGTTGAAAATATGTTAAATGAATATATACAAAAGCACTTACAAAACTGAATTACAAACAAAAGCTAGCATAGAAGGATATAGAGGTACCATATTTTTGCAAATCTAATGCGCCATTGAATTGAATGCACATCCCCATTTTAAAATATTAAATAATTTTTAATAATAAACTGACAAAAAATTGTCAGTCGGTGAATGTAATGCGCATCAATGGTACGAGGAATTTATTGAATCTTATTTTATACAACAATGGATTTGTATATAAACTATCAATCAATGATATGATAATTTTATTAAAATTTAGATACCATATTTTATATAATAATGGAATTATACATACAGTAGTAGAACATAGAATTGACATACCAGTAAGCTATTGCTATGTGAAACAATCATTGTCACAACCTTATATACGGTACCTATCGTAAAATATGAACATGAAATAAATCCTAAAATTTCTATCTAACTAACAGTTTCTACAATCAGTGACTAATTGTAAACGTCTTTATTTACTAAAGTTTTCATCACTGGTATCCTTGCAGCTCTCTTCGTCAGAAGCAGATTCATTTCTTCTTTCCTCATTGTCATCCTCGGCTTTCCAGAGCACGTCATCTTCACTGCCATTCAATGAATTTGAAATGTAGCATTTCTTGAAAGATTTCACAATCATTGGTACTTAGATGCTTTTCCAGGCAGCAGAAATCCAGTGTGCAACAACATGCGGTGCAGCACGTTTAATATTTTCTGTCAGGGTCAATTCACGGTTTGGCTCACAAAACCATTTTTCGTACTTAGCCTGAACGTACTCCTTAAAAGGTTTATTTATACTAACATCCAGGGATTATAACACAGGCCCTCCAGGAATGATAACAAGATCACTGCCTAGGCTGTGCACCTTTTTTATGTCGTCGGTAAGATCGCCACGCGAAATGCGTCTAGACAAAGCATTAATGGTGGATTGGAGAGCTCACCGGGATGGCGTTACCATACAATTTTGAGCCAATCAAGCATTAATGATTCCGTCATCCACCCCTTCTCTTGGTTTCGAATCAGGACATCATCTAGGAACAGCTTTTCATTCTTAGGGGTTTTAAGGCATGTTTTCAGCTTGAAGATTAAGAAAGGGGGAAGTTTTGCACTCGTCTGCTGTTATTGTCAGCATCATTGTTATGCGTTGTTTTTCACATCCCGAAGCTTTGATGCTAACTTCCTTAGTCCCCTTCTCCGTAATGGTGTAGTTATGAGGCATATCAAACCAAATTGGTGTCTCGCCAGCGTTGCCAATTTGCCTTATTGGAAAATTCTTTTCTTTCCAAAGAGTGATGACATACCGCGGAAATGTTAGTAGTTTCCCCTCAAAATCGGCAGGAAGCTTTTGGCATATTGTTGTACAAGAGTCTTAGAGATAAGCCAATCCGCTTCATAAACTGATCCATCCACCCATGGCTAGCCTTAAATTCTTATTTCCGTATTCCAAGAACTTCAGCCTCCTCTTTTGCCTTATTTCTTATGGTGTCACTAGTCACAGGTTGTCCATTCTTCCTTCTTTCCCGTACAAATTTTTCTTCAAATTTAGGGTGTCTTCCTTTGTGAGGGCCAGTGAATTTCTTTCTACTAGATTTAGCTGCAAACAGTGTCAATTTCTGTTGCCGCCACAAGCAAATATTGCTCTCAGCTATGTTGAACTCTCTCCCTGTATTTCTATTGGCATTTTTTTCAGCATAAATAATTACTTTACGTTTGAAAATAGCATCATATGGCATTTTTCTCTGTTTGCCCTCCATTTCGTGATTATGTACTCTGATGTTTGTATCCTCTGTGCAATAATGAGTCAATGATAAGTGTAACGGTAAATGTAGTCAAGAAATACAGTAATCCGTTGTTACAATTTAAATTTGGTTGACGTCATCGGTGAACTAATGAAGTTGCACTTGAATCTAATGCATCATCAAATCTTATGCGCACCCCAATTTTGAATACTACATTTGGCCAAAAACTATGCGCATTAGATTCACGTAATAACAGTATTTTATTATAAAAACCCCAAATAATAAAAATTTCCTTCCCAATAATTTCCTGAATAAATAAATAAATGACAGATGGCTAAATATAGTCTACAAACTTGAAGCTCTATCTATTATTGAAGCATTAAAAATAGTTTGTTATTAGTAATTTCATTTAAAATTGTAACTGACTGTTCTGTATTCAAAAAAGCTGAAATGAGATTTGTCAGCTTGTATTTTTCATTGGCCTTTATTGCTCAAAGAATTTAATTGTAGTGTTCAGTATCATTCTGCTAGAAGGATAGTTGATGTTAACGCTTTAAATAAATCCTCAATAAACATATTTTGCATATAAAGCAATATATAATATCTTACTAAAAATAAAATCATTGCAAGAAAATGAAATAAATAAGAATTACTCAAAGTCTCTAAAAACACTAAAATTTTGCAATGGTAAAGAATTAGTGGTTGTGTCTAAAAATATGCGTACAGAAATTGTAAGAAATGTGTATGAAAATAGACATGCAGGAATTAAATATACTGAGAAATGCTAAAAACTATTATTTTATTCCTAAAAATCAAAATAGTTGAATTTTTCTGTATTAACTGTTTTCTTCAGAATCATACAGAGAAAGGAGTAAAGATTTCTACACTCAATGCATAAAGATGTCCCACACATACCATATTGATTATTAAGGATCTTTAGAGTTCAAATAAGAATTATAACCATGTTTTAACAATTATGAATGTGTTTAAAAAGCTGGTGTGTATTTTTCTGACAAACACACACATCTACTAAAGCCATATGAAAATTAAAAACCTTAAAAGCTGTCTTTGGAAAACTCTACCACATAATTTCTGATAAGCATCCAACATTTACCTCAAGAAAATTTAAGGCCTATTAATCTAAGAAGAACATAATAATGCTAGATTATAGAGAACCACTTAACTGCTAGCCTGTCAAGGGCCAACAGACAAGTTGAATAGATCAACAAGACAATAATACCAATTCTTTCTCAATACTACACCCTTTGAAAATCCAGCTCAATGGTATAAATTAATGAACGAATTGAAGCAGACGATTAATTCAACATATCAACAAAACATAGATACCACACATTTTGAGTTACTTTTTGGTATTAAGATAAATGTTGGAGGACTTGGTAAGCTGAAAGAAATTATTGAGATTGAATTCCTAATTAATTGTGAAGCTTAAAGAAATGAATTATGAATGTATTTAAAATCGAAGAAAACTGAAATAAATAATTTATAAAGAAAAGAATTACAATCTTATGGAATTAATGATTTGATTGGTACAGAACAGTTTGGACTGCACTTGAAACTAACTTACAACTGAAATCATATCGCAGAAATAAAAAAATTAATAAAGCTAAAGGAGGTAACACCTATGATATAATCAAAGAAAGAAATTGTAAAGGACCAGACCGTACAGCAATTTGACAGGAATTCCTAAACCATGCATGAAACCATCCTAAACATAGCATGGCACAAGACAAGGACATTATGTGAAAGTTAAAGTGGTGTTACATAAAAAATGCTAAAGAATAAAATCTGAAGACGAATTGACTAAAAAGAAGCAAAAAGACAAACTAACTCATTTCTTCATTTTAGATTAAGATGATATGAAATTATATATCAATAACTTGTTTCTTTTTAAAGAAGTTTTATTTCATTGGTCTTGCTCTTCATAAAAAAATTATTTAAAAAGAGGAAAACTGTAAATTTGCAATGCCAACCAGAGAAGTAGCTGATTACAAGACTGCTGAAATACGGAATTTCAACATCAATAACCAATGCCAGTATTCCGAGTTGATTGTCCAAAATATAAAAAGAACTTACGGGAAAGAACTTTTCCAGCAAGTGTTTGAAAGCTGAAAGATTGTGATGACTTGCCCAGATCATAATAGTTATTTAATTAAAGTACGCCATGGTCACTCCTATCTACACACATTTATGTGTGTAGATATATACAAGATAACACAGAAATTTTAGTGATTTTTTAAAAAATAAATAATTAAATAAAAAGTAATATCCAATATATCAAATTCAAAAGGGATGTAAAGATATATCAAATCAGTACTAAAGAAAAAAATAGTAAATACTATAAATTTTCTGTTGAGCTTGTAGTCAACTTATTGAAAAGTATGAGACACATGCTTTAATATCATGATTAGTTTTACAGATATTTGGAAACATAAATTTGTATATCAACCAAGAAACATAGGACAAAAACAAAACTAACTTCATTATGTTGTAATAGAGGAGGATGATACTATCCAAAACTTATATTTTTTAAAGGCCTGATAAGGCAATCCATCCTCGGGGAGCCTGTAACAACTAGACAGTGCATCCCAAGGGAGCGGATAAAGGGATGTCTCCAATGGATTTTCTACTGTTGGTAGACAGGAAATAAAATACCTTCTATAGACCAACAGGCAGAAGTCCATCCTCCTTGAAAGTAATGGCAGTTTCTTTACATTGGAGAACATTTAAGATACTTACAAAATATGAAGATTCAGTAAGATGGCAACAGAATTTACTGTCTCTACATTAATTGGGATAATATTCCACTATCAGCAAAACACATTTTTGATTGCTCTTTTAAGAGATTTGGCTAAGCTTAGAAGAATTACCCTCAATTGATATCGAAGAGTCTGTACTCAGAAAATATCAAGGAGATAGCCAGCTGTGTGCTACACACTCATGGTTATCTTTAGTTCTTTCCATGCACACGGCACCAACCAACCAAGGGTAATCCATGGCACAAAAGTTACATTGAGTAGTCAAACTAATAGTGGTAGAACAATTTAATTATGTGTTACGTGCCATGGTAGCCTAGTGATTAGAGCTTCAGCATTCCGTCCAGAAGGACGGGGTTTGACTCCCGATGCTAACAAAGATCCACCGAGTATATGCGATATTCATGCTCGTTAAATCTGTGGAATCGAAAGTGGTGTGATCGGCCATTGAGCAGTTACCATGTGAAAAAAAGCAAACAAAAAAAAACTAAAAACTAAATAGGATCCGGCAAAGACACTGCGTAAGAACTCTAAAATAAATATGAAATTGAAAATGTATATAACAAATATTTAATAACACAAAAATAACAAATATTTTTGGGTAAACATTTGGTGACTTATAACGATGTACAGTTTTTAAATCAAGAAGTTAATTTTCTTTCCATTTGATCCAAAAATGTTTCAAAAGAACAGTTTGATATTGCTTTCACTTGATTAAAGATTTTCTATTTGCTAATTCAGTGAAATGAAGAGGGTAATCATGATTTTTTCTTCCATATTGCAAGAAGTTAAGAGGTGTTAAACGATCGGGCTCAGAAAGTTTATCTGTCACATAAGATAAAGGCCCTGAGTTGATAACATATTCGACTTCAGTCATAATTCCTGCTAGTTCTTCGAACCTGAGGTTTGTATGTCGCTCAACAGTCATTTTATGCACACGAGGGCTAATTAGACCGGGACCTACGGTTTAAAGTGGATTCCAAACCACTACAAACATCCATGCCCAAGGTGGGATTCGAACCCACGAACTTTTGAACTGAAGGCAAGAGAGCTAACCATTCGGCTGACAGCTCGGTTTTTGAAAGTGAGGAGAGCCTTTCCAAGAATTTTTCTGAGTGGATCTTTTAATGATTTCATGAGCCGCCTTACCATGGAGCTCTTTGAATGATGTATTTCCATCTAATCCTACGAGAAGAAATGAAATTTTTAAATTCCAAATCCTTAAAAATGTTGAAAAAGTACATGAAGTTCCAGTTGCAGCCTTAAGCGTTTTAGCATTATCTGAATAAACAATGCTGAAACTGCCTTGCTGGAAAAGAATCTCCAAAATGCTAGTAAGAAATGTTTTGTAGACATTGAGGATACTAATTATAAGTGCATTCCTCTAGTTACAGTGCAGGCAAAAATTACAAACTAAGCTTCTTTGACCTCTTTACCACATTTGTAAAATATTGGTCCTGCAAAGTCAAGATCACAAATTTCAAAGGGAGGATTTTCTAAAATTCTATTTTTTGGAAGTTGCGCTGTTATTTGGTTAGCTGGCTTCACTTTGCATTTTCTACAAATTAAACATTTATTGATAATATTCTTGATGAGTTGTCTCCCTTCACTATCCAAAAATTCCTTCTGACTATTACAAGAATAGCTATTACTCTATGAAAATTCTTTGTATTTTACTCTATGAAAATTCTTTGCATAACTAACAATTCTAAGAACTTTGAGTTCTTAGGTAAAAGAATAGATTTTTTTATGCCCAGGGAAAGTTCTGACTCACTTAATCTATCTTTTATTCATAAAATATTCCTATCATCTAAAAAGGGTACTTTCCTATAATCTTAATAGGGTAAAAAACGAATCTTAGAACAATCACCAACTCTTTGAGTTTTCCCAAATCTATCAACTCGGGTCCATACGCTTCTTTCTGGGTTTTTTTTAATCCAATATTCTTCTGACATTTTTAATTCATCAGTTTCTAGGGCACCCTTTATGTTTAAAGTGTTTCTAGAATTATTTATGAATCAAAGTACACAAAGGCAGTTACTCGCAATATTTTTACTGCTTAATTTATCATTATTTACGAGTTTATCACGATTTTTGAGGACAACTTCATTTTGAGAAATGTCACTAGATTTACTTTTGTATTTTAAATCTTGATTTCATACATTTTTCATTTCGATTTTGGGCCAAAATTGCTCTATTTGTCTAAGCCAAGGTGGCCCATGCTACCAAAGTTCGCTATTCTTCAATTCCTTAGCTGATATTCCTCTCCTTAAAATATTAGATGGGTTTTCTTTCCCAGGGCAATGATTCCATTTTGATGGTTCAGTCAACTTTTGAATTCCTTCTATCCTATTTTTAACGATGGCTTAAACTGGAACAGTTCATTCTTGATCCAGTGGTAAATAACAGAGAAATCTGTATGAAATTAACAGGATTTCTGAAAATTTAATGTATTGGAAACTTTATCACACAGCCTAGCAGAAAGCAATGCCCCAATCAATTCTAAACTAGGCAAAGAAAGCATCTTTAATGGAACAACCCTGCTTTTCGAGGAGATTAAACTGGTCACAACAGACCCATCAGCCTTGGCAATAAGAAAATATAATACTGCACCATAGGCCATTTTAGATGCATCCAAAAAGGAATGAAGTTGCACATCAATTGTATATAAATCTGTGAAATGATAAAAACGAGGAATTGTTACTAAACTAAGTTCCTTCAATTCAAGACACCATTCTTTAAATGGCCTTTCTAGATCCCAGAGAAGACCTAATTCCCATACTTTAAGAAGAAGAATTTTCAAACGAATCACATAAGGAGCCACAAATCCTATTGGATCAAAGATTCGACCAGCAGCTTGCAACAAAAATCTTTTTTGAGCCAGTCCCTTTTGATACAAATTATAATAGATTTTATATATCAAAGTAAAACAAGTCTCTATCAGTATCCCAGGAAATGTTAAGCATTTTATTATTTATCATATTTTGACCGATTGGGCTTAATTTTGTTTCAGTAAGGAAACATTTTTCATCCAAAGTTCACGTAACTCCACAGAATTTGTAGCCCATTTATGCAAAGTCATGTTCGCTTTGCTAAGAATCTGGACACATTCAGCAGTAGTTAAGTAGGCAGATGCAACGGCATTTTGTCCTCCTGTGATATTATCAACATACAGTTGCTCAAAGTTCATGGGTTTGTGAAAAAGAAAATGCGCATTAGGCATGACTGCTTGCAGGTGATCAGACAAGATGCTAACTTATACATAACCTATCAGAGTTATATATAGATGTATCAGGTATCCCATATCATGCCAACTACAAATGCCCTATGTCCCCAAAGAAAATTATCATTGACAGTTCTACAGTTAAAATTAACACAGAAACTGTGAAGCAGTTTGTGTCATAAAAAATATATCAAACACAAAATACGAGTAGAAAAATTGACATTTAAATACTCTTAAAATAGGCTAAAAAATATAGGGAAAATTACATACATACGGAAAACTCAGAAAAAAACAAGTGATCAGAGGTAAATCATCACAAACCACATCAAGAATATCACAGCAATTTTCATAATTTATTTATAACATATATTTAGAAATTAATGAATAACAGCTGACTACTTATTCATAAATATTAATAGTAAATTATTATAAAAGAATATTGTTAATTCATTAAAATCTTTTAAAATTCCAGCAATATCCACAGCTAAAAGTATTTTAAGTATTTTTAACATCATAAATTATTTTCAAAAGTTTGATTAATATTACAAGGAAATTAAATTACAAGTAAAATAATTTCCTTGTAATATTAAGGCTATCATGCAAACAAATAAAATCAATTTGACAATGCCTTTTTAAAACAATACAGGTTAAAATATGTCATGTTCAAGCTTTTACTATGTTTTACAAAGCAGTCCTTTTAACTAGATATAAGCAATCTTTTTGTACATATTTTATCTATCTAAAATTTTTTTAATTCTATCATCGAAATTCCGGAAACCAATATTTACCAATATGTCTTTTTTGATAAAGAAATACATTTATTAACAGCAATTAAATTTTGCTATTTAAAGTATGCTTAATTACAATTTAATAAACTCTATCTAAGTAACACCCAAAGATCTTAAAATTGACAGATTCTAACTAAAACAATTAATATTTCTAATTCATGACAATCAATGAAAATTTTTGTATTTAGTCCTTAAATCTACGACATAAAATAATAACTTTTACCAGGAAAATTCAATGGATAGGAAGTAGTTGAAGTTATACATGACAATCCAGAATCAGAAACTTCATGATTCAGTTGTCTTTTCTTCTTAGGAACTTTAGGAAGACAATTTTCTAAAAATAATTTGTAAAACTTTATTCTATATTATAAAACTTTATGCTATATTATATAATCTGTAAAACTTTATTATAAATGTTAACATTTTAAATCAAGCTGTTGAAAGATGATCAAATATAGGAACATTAAATTTTTTTGTGAATAGTACAACAAGATGAAAACGCCTTGAATGAGTCACAAATAAGTATAAATGCTATAATGTAATTCTGAGTCAAATTTGCTAATATTATTCAAGTACAAAAACATAATTTATGAAATATTGAAAGAAATTTAATTTTATAAACTATATGACTCAATTAATAGTCTTTAAATAGAAAGCCAAACAAAAAATTTGGTCTTAAAATGAGACAAATTTTAAAGAATGCATTATGTAATGATATCTAAAGTTAAAAGTATAAGGAAATTTAAAAATACATTAACTTTATTTATATTTACAAAAGGAAATTGTTAAAAAGAAAGTTTAAATAATAAATAATATCATATCACCAAAGAATTCTGAACATAAAATATGTATGAAATGGAAAGTAAAATTTTTGAAAAATGTTTCAAATTATTTAGAGAAGCACAAAGTACTGATTAAAAATAGTAAATCTCATTTAATAAGTAAATCCAGTTTATTATTTAAATGTGTTTAATAAATCATTAATTAATAAATACAGTCAAAATATTGATCTATTGTGGTTTGGTCTGTAATTCTAAGGCAATTTTATTTTTTAAACATTGATTTTAATATTTCAATAATATGTAAAAACTTAAACTTAACTTAAAATAAATTTTTCATAAAATTATAAGAGCTTTTTATAAAAGACAAATATTCATGACTGACTACAAAATGCCATTCTATTACATTCAAATGCTTAAAATAAAAATACAGCATCATTTACATACAAGTAAAAGTGATATGTATTAAATATGTGGCCACTAATCAGATAAATAGCATAAATATTGCAAGGATTTCATGGATATTCTTGAAAACTTCATGAAATTAATTTTAATGAAATTTTAGAATTAAGATATTTATTTTTAATTTATACTTTTTCTCATAAATTTTAAAAACATATATCATTAATTGATATTTAAATTATATACAGGGTGAAGCAAACTAACTTCCTTATTTAGAATTGGAGTAACAAAAACTAGTAAAGATAAAGAGGTGGACATTGTTTCATTTAAAAGAGATTATAAAGTTGTGTGACAGTATGGTTCAGTCACCATAATGTGTTGGAGTAATGAACACCATGAATTTGCCTTGGATGCCTATTCTTCAAATGGAAGTTTGGTTATTTCAACCCAGCAGGTTTTCCAAAATTGCTTTAATATTGTGCCTTTCAGACCTGTTTTGGACTGAAAATTTATTCCTTTATAGGTGACAAGAATCAAGAAAAGTGGCACTGAGCAGAAAAGAGGTGGAGATGAATGTCTTGTCAGATGAATCAGATCACATCCCATCAGATAATCAGAAAACATCAAGGAGTAAAAGTGTCGCTTGTGATCACTGTGGTGTTTGGCGAAAAAATATGCACCTGCCCTAGGAATTATTTATCATTCCATGAGGCAAATTTTGCTGAATAAAATTTATTTTTATCTGTAGAAGCTGGCTATTGTGCAAAACTTTCTGGATGTGATTTTATTGCTAGAAGAAATTCTTATAAATCACTTCTTGATTATTTACATTAAGAACCACTTGTCTTCTGTGATGAGGCTCGTTTTCATTTGATTGGATTTGATAATAAACAAAATACGTGCCATTGGTTTGTCACAAACATCCAAGAACTCCCTCAGAGGCCTTTTCATTCACCACATATTGTGCAGTCTCATCAGTTAGAATTGGGGGTTCATGGTTTTTCGAAGAAAATGAACAGACTGTTGCAGTCATTTTAAATCATTATCTGAATAGGCTGGAAGATATTTTTAGCTACAACTTGATAAAATGCACTTGGGGAAGTAGAGTTTCAACAAAACATAGCAACAGTGCACGCTTCAATTGCATTGATGACTGTGGGGTCAAATCGCTTCCCTGTACTTCTCATTTTAATGAGGAGCAACTTGGAGTGCTCAGTGCCTTCTCGCAATTTGTCTCCATGTAATTTCTTTCAGAGGAGGCATTAAAGGTCATGTGTCTATATGGACCAGTCACAAACTTTAGAAACATTTAAAAAGAAATGGATAACATACCTACCAATATGCCAGAGAGAGTGATGTTAAAACAGCAGAATTTAGTTCACCCAATATATCGACAGTGGCGGGTGTCACTTGTGTGATACATTATTTATAAAACTAAACTAAAGCTTTAAATACGTAACTTTTGTACACAAAAATAAATAAAAAGTTATTTTTAATACTTTTTGTATTATTGCAATATAAAATGTGTGTATATACAGACAATCATACCTGCAACAAATGGGTACAACACAAACTTAATTATCAAGACTAAAAGTGCTATTTGATCAAAAGTTTGCAATAAGAGAAATTCGTGCAAAGCCCTGAGTTCGTTAAAATTTATTAACCAAAATTACCTTAATTATTCAATGAATTTCTTTAATGTTTATTATTTTATAAAGATTTATATTCTGCTGATCAATTTCCTATGAAGAAATTTCTGGATATAAGATTTTATTTCTATATCTTTCAAAAATCTGTAAGCAGCCCCCAACACAAATGACCATGTTAACAAATTTTGCACATCACTGTATGCACTGCAAAGTTAAAATAAGCAAATCAAAAAAAATAAAATAAAGGGTATTAACCAAGAATCGATATATCAAATGCAGTATTGGTGTACAAAGAGGATTCGAAAAGTAATTTACACTCAATCAATGCAAGTTAAAAACCACTTATTGAGAAGTGCACCATAATACAATATGACACACTATTTCACTAGAAATCTCCCACTTGATGTAGACATTTGTTGGAACATAACACTAATCGCTCAGTGCCCTGATGAAAGAAAATAACAACTAGGTTCTTGAGACAGCTTAGAAAGCTGTCTGAACCTGATCATTATTGGAAAATCGTCTTTCACTGATATGATCTTTGAACTTGCTGAGCACATGAAAGTCGTAGGATGCCAGATCAGGACTATAAGGTAGATACTTCCAGATCTCCCATCCAAAGCAGAAAAGTAAATCCTATGCTGTGTACGTCTTATGAGGTTTTGCGTCATTGTGCAAGAGGACAACGGCTTTACTTAACTTTCCACGTCACTTATTTTACACAGCTTTGTGCAAACCTCTTAGTGTTGTGCAACAAGACACAGCATTAATGGCTGTGCTTTTCAGCATAAATTCAGTGTTGACAATTCTTTCACAATATATATATATATATATATATATATATATATATATATATATATATATATATATATATATATATATATATATATATATAACAGTAGCCATGATTTTACCTGCTGATGGGGGAGCTTTGGATTTTGTTCTCACGGGCAATGATGTGTGTCTCCATTCCATCCACACTTGCTTAATTTCTTAAGTGGAGTGGTGCACCCATTTCTCATCACCAGTAATGATGCGGCTAAACAAATCATTGCGTTCCGCAGAATAATGCTGAAGTAATTCTAAGGAAGCTGCAAGCCTTTCCTCTTTGTGTTCCGAACTAAAGGAATGAGGAACCCATGGTGAACACAATTTGCAATAATTTAGTAGGTAATGGATGATGGAATGAGCGTTGCCAACATATATTTCCAAGTGCTGCACAGTATGTGTGACGCTCACTCTGCAATTGATGAGAATAATGCCTTTCACCTTCTTCACCATGTTCGTGATATGACATTGCATATGGCCCATAAATTGTGAACTGCACGACACTGCACATAGCCCATAAACTGCTGATATTTTATGATGAATTTCTGAATTGATTAAACTTTTTGCCTACAAAAAATATACTGTTCCGAGGGCTTCAACTTTGAAAGTTTCTAGCTGACACAGTATTTTTTTCTCATATTACACAGCAATGGTGTAAAATATCCGAATGAAATTGCTACAGCTGGAAACTGTGGAACTCAATTATCTTCAGCGCAGGTTTTGATCTTCTTTCGCAATGATGTCATCTCTGATGCCACAAATGTAACTTACTTTCTGAGCACCCTATATATATAAGATGCAACCTGTTTTTTCAGCCCTACTTTCAAAGCAGGAAAGTATGTCATATTCACCAGTACATACTATATATATAGAAAAGTATAGAGAAAGAGTTTATGAAAATTATCTAAAACTTCAGAAAATTAATAAACATTTAGGCATAATTCTGTTTTTAAAACTCATCAGGTTGATTTGCTTAATCAACAGACATAATAATCAAATAATTTAGGCATGCCTTTAAAGACTTCTAATGTATTCTTTTGGTTACTAATATATAAATTAATTTATACTGTACTTATTAGTTTACTTGCATTACTACACATATTACAATTAATCATAAATTTAAATATCATAAAAATATATTTTTCTTAGCAATAACTACCATTTCTATAGGTAAAAATTTATTTCTTTTGAATACTGCATTAAATAAAATCATCAGTAATAGATATACCTAAAAGATAAATCTAATTTACATACAATAACTATAGCAAAATGTTTACTTAAATGAAAAACATGACATTTTTTAAGCAGTTCAAATAGAAAACCTGCACAAATAATGCATGGATAAAGAGATATTTTATTAGAAGTCATTTTCTTTTCAACAGAAAATGTGACTTGGAGAATACATTCATAATTGGGTTATCTTTTCAAAAATGAAAGGCATAGAGGTATTTTTTAAGACATAATTAGGATAATTATTTTATCAAGTATTGCAAGTGGTCATCACCATAAAAGAACAGATGAAAACCATGTACATATTACAATCAATTATGTAATCACATATTTTAAGATATATTGTCTCATAATACTAACACTAAAGTTCATTTAGTTAGACCGATTTAGAAATTGTTTAAGGCATTAAAAAAAACATCCTTCTTTTGGAAATCAAAGACTATAGCACACAGCTACTGTCACCATTACAATCTGTCAAAAAGAATTAGAAAAATTGTTGATTCATAACATTTCTGTCACTTTCAAAAGCATTTGTGGGTATTATTAATCCGAATTAAGAAGCTTCATTAGTAGCACTTAACTAATCCTTATAATTTATTTTAAGAAAATAACAAATTAGTAAATGCCATAAAAATGAGCATAATTTATTTTATTACAACTTATAAGGCACGATGGGAATCAATTGCATGATATGAAAGAAAAATCAACATTATTTATTTATTAGTATCTTAAAACATTGGATTTAAAAATAAAAAAAACATTAATGTTCATTTAAAATGATTAAAAAAGAAAAGCATTAAAATTATCTCACAAAATAAAGTCCATATCATTGCATTTTTTCTTATATTTCCTTTTCTAAAAGAAAAAGCCTTCTTGGATCAATAAATCACTTTATTTAAAATAAATAATTTAGCCATTTCATTTTCAATAAATTTGGCTAAAGAAAATTTTCAAAATTTTTCCTTCCAAAATGTGATCTAGGAATTTAATATTCATTATTAATTTGAATATATACATAGATTCATATATATACATACATGCATATAAATACAATTGAAACATACCTGAATAATTTTCATCATCAGAAGATGTGTTTATTTCACCTGTTTCTTCCCTTAAATCTTGAAGAGCAGAAAAGTACCTTAATCTAGTTCTTTCAGATAGTGTGGCATCACTTGGCTTTGCAAAAAATTGCGGCATTTTTATTGCTTGTTCTGGTGATTGAGAATAAGTAGCATCAACTAGTCGCTAAAATATGAATTAAAACTAAATTTCAAAATACTATAAGTGTGTATTAATTGCACTGAATTTGTAAACAGCACATAAAGAAAAAAGGTAAACATTTAAAATACAAAAGCCAACTCGGCAGTTAGAAATGTATTTCTTAAAATAAAAATGTAAATTTTAGCACATGAGTTTTTTAGGTGGAAAACATTGTTTCAATATTAGTATTTAGAAACTATATATTGGAACAAACAAAAACATTAACTATCCAAAAAATAAAGAAATTGCATTTTATAGCAAAAATGTTAGTTATAAGTATACTAGCATACAGTTAATTTATGTTAATATACATATTAATATCCTTTTATTATCATACACACATCTTCAGAATCTCTGCCATTAGCCATAGCCCAATAAAGTGATGGTAATATTTCAATTTCTTTTATAATTCATCATCTGTAGGGTTGTCTCTTCAAGATACTTTAGAACAATGGGACAATGCCTGAGGTGACCATCCACAACCCCCTAGTAGCAGAGGGCAACAAGCTGAATTCTTGACTCCAATAAATTGTAAATGCCTACACAAATAGTAATGTTGAGTAAGCAAACAAAAAGACGCAATTCCAACAGATTGAGGCAGGAAACTGGGAATTTTACTACTTTTGTTAAGCATGACATTCCACTTCTTAGCAACAACTGCATCACTATACAAGGAAGCCCTATTATTTTTTATTTACTTTAATGTTTCTTTTAATGTTATCCAGAGGCAGAGGAGAGTTAGGATTAAAAATGAGAGATCTTGCCGTTAAAGAAGAAGATGATGCATGTCGTCTTCACATATGAATGCTGTTTATACTAAACAACTAATAACTTAATGCCTCATAAATAGCCCTTTTTGATGAAGAAGTAATGTTGGTGGTAATTGCAAAAATATTTGTGATTCTAACTACATATTAATATAAAACAAATACTAAAATAGAAACTAATTTTTAGTGTAAAACTACACTAATTATAAGAATTCTTGTACACAGAATAGGAAGTGACTGATATCAAATTGAAATCGGCAGTTCTAGTTTTTGGTAACAATCTTAAAAGTAAAGTGCTATTATAAGTGAAACAGGCAAACAGTCATGATAATTAAGGTTTACCTAGCTGCAACATTCATATCACTATCAAAAAATTTAGAATTAAGAAAACAATGGACAGTGTACATAAAATAGAAATTAAAATCTCTTTAGCAAAGCAGATAAATTAGTGAAAGTCAAGAGTGACCAATAGACTTAGGTTGATTGAAAGTTGTCAGAATCCTATTTTACATGAACAAATTGATAAGTAATAATTTAGTAAATTGCATGACATCACCAATAGAGCTTTATGCAATTAGAAGGATTAAGCTACCAAGATTATGTAAAAATATGAGGAGAATAAGATTCAGCAACAATCACATGGATTTTATATTTTGTACAAAACTTCTACATTTGACATTGAATGTTAAATATAATTTGAAGCTCTAGCATATTTTCAAACTAAAATAAATGATACTGCAAGTAATGTGGATCTTTCATACTTGTAACGAAAATTTGCGAGCAAAGAGAGCTTGAGTTATTTTGAAATTTAAATTTGGCAATCAATAGATATTAATGAAAAAGCTAAAAGAATTTAAGAAATAGCAAATGAATATTTTATAGTTATGATGTGAATACTCTATAGTTGTAACGTTAAATATCAGAACTCTTAAGGGCACTTTTTTTATCAACAAGTTTGTTTTTTTTTAATCCAACATCACTGTTTCAAGAAATTGCTCCCACAGCACCACAAGAAGAAAATATTTCCTATCGCCCCCTGTCAGAAAGAAGAGGGTCACTTTCAACCCATTTAAGTGCTGAAGATTTTAGCATAACAAATTTTTATCCTTTGAGGGTGATGTTTGGCTCTAAATCTGCTGCAATTTTGATGAAAATGTAAATGGTTTTACCATAAATGCTATACTTGTCAATGAAATATTGACTCTTTTTCCTTGGCTGTTTAATATACCATATTAAGATATGTTACAAAAATTTTAAGCTATATGCATCTCTGAGTGTAAAAAATGTAGTTTTTTTTTTTTTTTTTGTAAACTATGGTATAGTATATATCAATTTTCAGAATTTATTGTTTAAAATAATTAGTGTATAAATTTCATTGATTTATTTGATTCTTAGCTATCAAAATGCATATTTAAAATAACAGATTTTTTGAAGTGATGAAACCATAATTGGTTATACGGAAATGATAAGCAACAGACTAACTGAATGACTAAATAAGTTCAAAAACAGTCCTCAAAACAACACACCTGATATAAAAAAAAGTTTAAATAAAGATTTTTTTTTCACAATAAAATTTTTGTTTATAAGTAAATACATGTAAATTACTAAAGTTGTATTTGAAAAAGATTTAAAATAATTTCTATGTGAACAGCATTACTGATTTTTGATATCATTTGTTATAAATATGTTGTGTTATAAGTAATTTCTATATTAGACAGATTAAAATATATGCCCTTTTATCTTTTTCTTTTGAGAAAAATGGTTAAAAATTGACTTTTCCTTTCTGCATTTCTGCGAGTAGATATGAAATGATTTACACAATGAATGTTGCAGAATCAATTTTGAATTGAAATGATCTATATACTTTAATATGTAGTATTCAGGTTGATTGTTTATAAAATTGTTTTTGTCATATAATATGTAAAATTCGATTCAGCTTTTAATGACAGAGACTTTGAAAATTGTTCAATCAAAGAGTATGTTCCACACACACGCAAAATGTACTCAAAGTAATCTCAGAAAAATTTCAATAAAAATCTTATCTGGAAATAAGAAAACACTAGTATAATATTAAACAAAAATTTTTATCTTTAGTATTTTAAAATTTGCATAAAAGTTTATTTTTATCTTTAGAAAAAAAGAATATCATCTTTATTTTAATTTTATATAGAAATTAAAACTACATAGTAGATAGACTGGCATCTACTATGTAGTTTAAGAATAAGAATGTTATCTTATTCTAAATTATGCATCACATCTCACTTTAGTTGGAAATATTTTCATTTTAAGTTGTATCTCTCTTCATTTCAACGTGCATGCTCCTTTTGTAAAATCTAAAATATACAAGGTCGTCTTGGAATATTTCCATATACAATGGGTCAAAGAAAAAGACAACATTTAGTTCTCGTTGTTCAGTAGTGGGCAAAACTAAATCAGATATATTCCACCAAGAAGTGCAAGTTTTTAACACTAAATTATAATTAGTTCCATGTTAAGGCATTATTCAATTACTTCATCTTAAGACCCAGGATATTAAAAAGCTCTGATATTATAATGGAAGTTGTTTCGAAATGAAAATGTTTCAAGGAAAAGGAAACCAATTCTCATATGCTTAATAACTGTATATTACTCTTTCAGTTAAAATGAAATTCAATATTTCTTTTTTATGATAATAAATACATAAATTGGAGCTAAATTCTTCAAATTAAAAACTTATTTTTTACAAATGTAATTATCTATTAGTTTATATTGTATACTAATATTACAAATGTTTCCAATTACCTAAGACAGTTGGCTTTAAAAGTCATAGATGGCTTTCCCAGTAATGGCATTTAGATATACACAGATGGCAGGAAAGACAAATTTAATAATATTGGGAGTAGTGTCTTTATGAAGAGCCTTTCTTATGCCTGGCTTTCTAGATGTAACCCAGAAAATTGCTTGGTATTCAAAAGTGAAATAATCACCATAATGAAGGATTAAAGACTATCTTTCATCTCACTGGATCTAGTGACATTTGGATTCTTACAGATAGTCGTAGCTTGATTCCATAGCTACAAGAGTGGAGTAGAATGTATGCAACTTTGTGGGCATACAGATTATCACCAATCCTAAAAATCTAGCCAAAAGTAGGATGTCAACTGTCAGTGGATTTCCTCCTATGTTAACATCCAAAGCAAGGAAGTTGTAGATATCTTATATACAAGAGGTTACTCTGAGTTGGCCAACAGAGACTACACACTAACTTATAAATAAATTTTCTCTATAAAGAAAAGAGAAGACATGCAAGTCTTGCTCACTTTTCCCAGGTTCAGCAGGGAGACCACAGGGAGCCCGTTAGAATTTGGGGGAGACCGACATGATCAAACGGCTGTCTCAATACTTATTAGTGGGCATCTGAAAAGCATGACATTCGAATCTGGAAGTAAGGTCTTTTCATTGTGCACAAAATGCAACCTGAGGTTTAAAATATCTTCTGAAATAAACAAATAAAAAATTCGTAATCATCAACTTTATTAGATTTACAATCACTTATTTGTTTAGAAATATTTAAGTCTTCAGTGAATTTAAAACTGATAGGTTTGTCATTTGTTTTAACATTATGCCAATCCAAATCAAATGATATGGAGGAATCTGCATCATTATTGTTATCAAGAAAACTACTATTCTTTAATTCAGATTCATAACAGCAATTAAAACCACTATCTGCAAAATATTCTTGTAATTCATCCAATAAATCTTTAATTACTGCTATCAAATTCTTATGACATGAAACATCAAAAATATTTTTTCCAAGTGACAAAATTAGCTAGCTTCTTCTAAGTGATAAAAAATGTTATAATATTAAAACTTCAAAAGATATAGATAAATTATCTTCTCAATATGATACTAAAAAATAAAAAAAACTTCACATAAAATCTCTCATTATAGATTTATGAAATAAGGAAGATAAGTCAGAGTATAATTCATGTTATAATCAGGTATATTTAGCTAATGGGTCTCTTTGAACTTATATTACAAAAAGTTACTCATGTACTTAAATACCTATTTTCCAGATTAGGAAACATTATTACAAGTATGAGTCGAATTACTAGTGTTAGGGGAATTAACACTCTAAATATAATATAGTTATTGTTCTAATAGCAAATAATTGCTTTTTCAAAATCAAAAATCTAGTATATCTATCAAAAGTTAGCAGTAACATTTTGCTTGATAAATTTTAACTATGTAAAATCAAATGAAGTAAAGATATATAGTGATCAGCAAAATTATAATTTATTTGAGTAAACATATGCTGATTTTTAATAACTCAAAAATTTTTGTTGTAAATTTGAAAAGAAGGGTACAAAAAGCAAAACTTGGCAACAAAATAATCAGTTAGGCTACATAAAAATTTATATACCTGAGAGTTATAGAAAGCACAATATCATCTGTAATGTAGAATTTCTGGAATTAAGGATTTAATTATTAAGAAATGTACAAAGAATTTTGCTAGTAAAATAAATATTATAGATGATTAAAGTGAAATTTTCAAAATATGATTTATAAACGAAATATTTGAAACAGATATTTTGATTATTGGTGAGCTGTTGTAAAATTTTTGCACATACGAGCAATTTCAGTTTGGTAAAGTTTAGATTCATTTGTTTGCCAATTACTATTTTCAGCACACAAGAATTAGACATAATCCTACAAATTGAAGCAGATTCTGAGCCATTATAATTATTCAAGTCTGAGGTATGAATATCAGAGTCAGTAATCGAACCCACTAACTGTTGAACGGAAGGTGGGGGTGATAATGATTGTGGCGGTATAGTAGCCACCTTTGTGGGAAATTGGTTCATGAGATTGTGACCATTCTACCAAAGGCTAAATCGACTTTAAGTGAGGTAATTGTAAAGTGGAAATGTCAAGGCAGTGAATTTCAGAAAAACATAAAAGTGGGCTGAAAAGGTTTAAAGAACGCAGCCACAGAACTCTGAAATCCTTGTTGTTGAAATTTTTTCAGGAGTTCCAAAGGTCATAAGACGTTAATATTAGCAGCACAGGATTGTTCATCAAGAGTTAAACAATTTTGAATTCCATGATTACTCAGCTGCTCAAGAGCCGAACATCCCTCCACGGAATGCAAAACATCAATTGCAGTGGTACAGAGCTCACCATCATTAGACTGTGAACATGTGGAAAACTGTTTTTTGGAATGATGAATCTTGCTTTATATTCTGGAAATAAGAGGAACACATCTGGGTTTGGTGGATGCTCAGCAAACTTTTCTTGTTTGTTTCGACAATTAAATTTGGTGTTGGTATAATCTCATGGAACACTATGAGACAAATTAGAGTGTAGATTACGTAGCCAGCCAAATAGACCAGCTTGAGTGCAAGCACTCACTTCAGCTGTGATTGACTTCTGAAGTCAATTCCTATGGACATCCATGAAACTCCTGGAAAATCTTCCAGGGTGTGTGCAGGCTGTCACCAATGCCAGAGGCAGACCAACATCATATTAATATGCAACTCAAAATGTTCCAAGTCCAAATACTTTTGGCCAGATAGAATATATGCTTGCACATAAAATAGGTTAATATTCAATCAGTTTAGAAAGAATTATTTGTCATACACCTAAAATATCAACTAAAATGGAAAAAAAATGTCAACTGCAAATCTCACAAGTAATCTATAATGAGTAATGAAACGATTATTAAATAAGTGAATCAAAGAATATACTTGTAAAAAATGTCAGCAGTTCTTGAATATTTTAATACATTTCAAAAGAAACAAATGTATATTTATAATTAACCATTTATAAAACTGTTGGCCACATAAGTTAAGAACATCGTTTTCAAATATCATAAAAATAATGTTTAAGTTTCTGGCATAAATTTTGCTTTTAGAAAAATCAAGCAAAATTAACATTTTTAAAAAAATGACATATAGATTTTCATAAGCAACAGATTTGATTAATTTAGAAGAGATAAATTTTCATGAGTATAATTAATAATATTTAAAAAAATCTTAACAGAATCTTCACTATTCTAAATAAAGTGAATATTTAGCATGGATTTTGGTTTAAATGAAAAACATTTATTTAAACCAATTAATGAATGTTTTTCATTTAAACCAAAATCCAATTAATAATTTAGTTTTTTTTACTTATTTTTTTATGGAAGCTTGAACACTTTTAGTATTTTTAGAAATTAATGTTTTAGTTAATACTTGCTAACAGATTAATTCATTATCTAAATTACATTTAATTTCTACAGTAGTACACATCAATTACAACATTCAAAAATAAAAATATTGAATAAGGTGAAAGTAAAACATGACATTGATGACAATTAGTAAAACAATTTAATAAATACAATTCATAAAGAAAACAGCTTTCCATCAAATTTGTCTTCCAAAAATAAGGTCATAAATGGTTATATATTTATATATTTTTACAAACAAACAAAATTAAACATGTAAACTGAATTTAAAATTTGAAAGATTTCCAAAGATTTTATAAAGAAATATAAATTTAGACTAATTTATTCAAATAAAACTAACATTTACAGTTAATTCAATAAAACTGAATTTGGTTACTAATTTATTTGATTCTTGTATCATATAAATTTTTATTTTTATTGCCTTTTATTCTTAGTTTAACTCTTTTTTTTTCGAGAAAAAGTGGATAGTGAAATTTCAATATCTGATGACATTTTGCTGAACTCAGAAATCAATATTATATTAAGATATCAATATTAAAACTTATAAGTCAATATAATGGAACTGTGTTTGGGATAATGAATAAAATTTGATTTTTGTGTAACTCTTAGTATTATTTAAATTAAATGTATTTGTAAATTTTTGAAAAATTCGAAAATTAAAAAAAAATTTTGAATTCCACACTATATAAAGGAAATAATTAGTTTGCTTTACTTCTTTTTTGATCATGTGACACAAATTCAATTCATACATAACAAATCAAATTTACCAGTGTAATTATAAAAATAATTTTAAAAACATTAATGTAAAATTAATTTTACTTATTATATTTTAGACTTTTGTATTATTTTATTTAGAAAATATATTTCATCATACATTGTTTTTCATATTTTAATATTATGAATTCATCATTGAAAATATTTATACTAAAAACAGAATCAGCAAAATTGATGAAAAGTATTAAATAATAATTTTATTGAATTCTTTATGAAATTAATCAAATTTGATTCTTTTTAATACTCTGCTAAGAAATGATTCAAAATACCAAAATTAATACTCAAGACAAAGTAAAGTCAAGACAAAGTTAAATAGATCAGCTTAGTTTCTGATCAAACTTAGAAGTACTCTTTGGGGTATTGCTATTTTATGGGAAAATATTAAATAATAAACAATTTAAGCATTCTTTTTATTGACACAAATTCTTTTGCCCACCGCAGTTTATTATAAAATTAAATTAAAATATTTAACTAATATATATCAACTTTTTATATAAAGGAATGCATATTAAAAATGATATTTATAAATATTATTCTGTTATGTCCCTAAATCAATATCTATAAACAATGGTTTGAATATTCTTAAATATTTCAATACAATACCTAGTAATGTTCAAGGGTTAGGATGATTTTAGTCGATTAATATTCAGAGATGGTAATATATCAATATTAAAAAGTATTTACTTGAGGTACTTAAAATGATATCAATAATTAAAAATGTGCCACTTGGGTGTAATAAAACATTATTTTCCAATAAAACATATTTTACTTTTGCTATCTCTGTGAACACCCCTCTGTGACTGGCATCTGTTTTAAATCTTCCTTTCCTCATAAGATAGGTCAATATTAGACATTAGACAGTTTCACAGCTAATACTTAGAACAAAATGTCTTTAAATCTAACACATTCTAATGCCATAAATTTAGTATTCTATCAATAGTTTAACCATCTCTTAATGGAGTTGAAGTATGTCTTCATAATTTGGAAGCAAGAGCTAAGCAGAAGAGACCCAGATTTGACTTTCCACTCTTCGGTGTATCCTTTCACTTGGAAGACATTGCAAACATGAGAACAAATGCATGATTAGTTGAACTATAAGTGTTCACTATTCCCCTAACAACTATTGAATGAGGCAAAAATATCAAATATTTAAAATGAAATTTTCAAGCGAATAATATTTTCTAGTAGAAGTTCACTGCTTCGCTTGATTAAATATCACAAATGTTTATTTAAATTTTTTCCATCAAGCAATACAGTAAAACAGTTAAACTACTGCTTTGATGCTTTAATACTAAAATTTAGTCATTAAAAGCAATCCTAACTTACACAATAGAATCCAAACAAAGACAAGAAACTATAAAGTAATATTGATGAATTTCTTGAGAATATTTATGTTCTGGATCATAGAATTTGTTAAGTCTTCATTTTTCCTTAATTGTGATAAAAATCTAATTTGGTATAAACTATTAGATATATTCCATTATTTAATGTAATTGTTTTTAGAATTAAGTTTTCATTATTCAATTATTTAATGAAATAATTCAGTATTAAATTTTCATATAATGCCTACTAAATTCCTTTATCTTAACTTTATGATTTCATTCAGCTCTTCAACAGAATTTGATAAGTTTTAAAATTTATCAAATAGAACCAAAAGATGTAAATAAATATTAATAATTTTTTAAATAAATAACAACTTAAAAATACAACCTTATTTATTAATTGCTCAAATACAGATAGATATATTTCAGTTTCATAAGAATTTCCAAATTAAATGTATATTTACTTTAAAAATAATAAGTCTCAACTTCATTTATACAAATTTAATTATAAAAATATGAAACAAAACAGAGTTCCAATAATAGATATTATCAGCCATACTCAGAAATAAAATATTTTGAAATTTTCAGCCTCTTAGAAAATTACACAACTTTAAAGCAACAACATACTTAAATGAGTCACTTCCGACTCTTTAAACTTTAAGAATATCTCATAGTTATTTTTTGTTATTGAAAAAAAATTTGAGAAGATTGAACAGTTTAAGGATTTAAAACCAATGCACAACCCCTTCCACAATCCAAATTGGGTATCATTCTCACAAACCACATGAGTTCAATTCAAGAGCTAAACCAGTACCTATTCAGATGCCACATGGCACACACATTGTTGTTAAAATGGTAATAATCTAACAAAATAATCAAAATAAATGAAAAACTGCAGTGGAATTTTTAAAAATAAACAAGTAAATAAAGAAAAATAGTAACTGAACTAAAATGAGATAAGGTAAATGAATCTGGATGAAAAAATTTAATACAAGGTAAGGACTAATAAGGGATACAGATCATACAAATTAATAAAAATATGGATTAACCAAAATAACATATAAATTAACTCAAGGTACATAATCAAACTACTGTGCAGAGTAAAAATTTTATTTTGAATTCAAGAGAATGAAATATAAAACTGCATAAAAGAAAATTAATCATAATATATGCACATACGCTATTTAACTTATAAAATAAATATCAGATGAAAAATTACTTTAAAAAGGATAATTCTGGCTCATCTTAACTATTCACATTTGACACACTCACTAATTGGAAGAAACTACTAATATTTTGTTTACTATAGTAGTATTTTCATGAAAAATTGATGAAAATGTCTCAATATTCATAATATCCAGATATGGCTTCACTCTAGTTGTCTTTAAAGTATTTTATCACAAAATTTAAGGTCTTTAATCTGTGGGTTGCAATTTGTCAGGGTAATTTGGTTTTGGGTTGTCATCTGTTTCATCTTCACCTACTTCAGAGCTTTCGGCTGTGATCATACTCTTAACAACCTCTTCTTCTAAAATTACAATAGCCTGTATTTTCTTCATCTGCATCTATCCACAACTTTATCTTCCAGTCACATCAGTTTTTCCACCTTCATGTAACTTGATTGAAAATCTTCAATTTGAAAACAAGCTGTGTGTTGATTCATCCACAATCAACAACGCTCCAGCTTCAACAAAAATGCATTATTGTGCTCCCCTTTATACAGTATATATATACATACACACCACACACACACACACACATATATATATGTGTGTGTGTGTGTGTGTGTATATATATATATATATATATATATATATATATATATATATATATATATATATATATATATATATATATATATATGTATGTATATATATATATATGTACACATTGAATAAATAAAAGAAATTTAGATGCACATTCATATGTATTGATACCTAAATTGCTTCCCAGATTAAGTGAAATTTGGTTTAAGATGGTTGGGATTAATGACGGTATACTATATTAGATAACTATTATAATTTTTAAAAGAGACAAACTGAACTAATAATGAATTATTTTCGCTTTTGAACTCTTTATTTGAAATCTAAATAATTCAATTATTATAATCAATTCTTAATATTTTAAAACATTCACAAAATCAATTAAACTTCAATAGATAACAAACAACAAAAACCAAACTTTCTTACTCCATGTTCTTAGACTCTAAAGAATAAAGTTTAACATTCTTTTATTTATTACAGTTTCATTACTAAAGTATACTTTACATTGATGAGGTTCACATATAAGAGCCATTTATCATTAACATTAGATGAAGCAAATACAACTATAAAATACTGAAGTGATTAATAGCATTATCAACTGATAATCAATCTGAACTGCTTACTGTAAGAGATTTCATTCAATAAAAAATATTTTGTTTCAAATCTTGCTCAGTGACATTTTAAAATTATTTTAATTAATTAGTAAATAGTATTCACTACAATTAAATGACTGTATACCACTCATAAAATTATTTCTTATAGAAAAGTGCACAACTTAAAGAGAATTAAAAACAATATCACCATATAAGATGGATTCTAAATATTTTCTTTGAACTAACATAGCTGTACATAAAAAAAACAGCAAAATGAAATTGTAAAGATTAGGAGGAAATTATAATACATTGATATAATCAAACAAGTTATGCATTAAAATTTTAGATAAAAATAATAATTTATTGTTGAAAAACTCATAGCAAAAACGTTGATTCTAGAACTTGTTAAATAGGTTGGTGTTATTTCAAATTATAAATGTATCTTTAATTCAGCCAAATATGGAGAAGTTTATGGCCTCAGCTATTTTGTTTAATATTAGAATAAAATTAATACTCTAATTAAGAATTGCATTGATCAGAGTATTTCAACTTGTCAAAGACATTTCTGTGACACAATTTTTTAAGTGCAGCATAGCACAGGCTTATTGGAAAATATTTTCTGAGAATAAATAAAGTCAAGAGAGATAACTGAGGTAACTACAAAATATATAAGTTGTACCAATGAATTTCATTTTCATTCAAATTACCATTAGAAATATATGAAAATTGAAACAAATGGTACTCCAGATCAAAGCCTTAAAAGTGAAGTACTAAAAAATATCACATTAAAATCAGGATTTAAAAAATATAGTTGTCTCCAAACACTGCAAAGACATTCTGTTGAAATCCTCTATAGTATATAATTCAGTTACCACTTTTAGTTTTTTCAGTCCAGCAATTCATTACATAAAAACAAAATTTTCTCAGTGAAGAATTCAGCAATACTTTATTTGTTTTTCAATCATAATTAAAAGAAAAATGATCAGAAAAAAATTTAATATATAGTATAACGAGGAAAATACAAAAACACAATAATGGTTTTAATGCATAGGTACAACTTTAAATTAACAACCTCATTACAAATCTTTAAAGCAATTTTTTGCAAATGATTTTCAAGAATCTATTCTAAAAACAACTATTTCTGTTACAAAAAATAAAGAACCAAAGATTTTAAGAAAAGTTATGATTTGTACAAATATGGAGATCTTTCCTAAGTCTTTAAAAATATTTTAAAAGTAAAAGAATCTATATTTTTCCTACAGTTATTTTTACATTATAACTGTATTGGATTTTAGTGAACATAAAAAATAAACCACGCAACGTTTCTGACACCACATACTATAAAAACTACCATTCACATTATCATTTTGTTTCTGACAAAATTTATTTGTCAGTCATATTAGAAAAATTTAACACCTAGAATCTGAAGATAACATAGCCATGTTTATAAGTTCAATACTCAGTCAAAATACAAAGTGATTTAAACTGATTGTAAATTGTCAAGATAAAGTTAATGAACTATATCAAGCAGATGCTGAGTTGTTTTTAAAGTATCATTAATTACAAAAATTACAACAATTACAGTTAGGATTACAGGAGAACTGAATTGTTTTCAAAGTATCACTAGTACAAAATATTATATTTTTAGAACTTATTTTTTGAAAATGTAAGAATTCAAATAATCAAAAGTATCCTTCAAAAATTTTCAGAAATAGAAATCTAACCCCAAGATTTTTTTATGACTCAAATAAAATTCAAAACATTAATATATTTTGCCCTTTTACAAAGAAAAATTTCTTATTTTACTGAGTTCTACTTAAAATCAAAAATTGGAAATTATGCACAAGATTAAAATTCTTGGGAAAAATTCCACATCTTTACAAATCTCTTAACATGAGCACTTATATTCGCTCACTAAATACAAGATTTTTGAATCTCCAACACACACACAGAAACAATTTCATAATTGAATATATATATATATATATATATATATATATATATATATATATATATATATATATATATATATATATATATATATATATATCAAACTTAGATATTTTTAACTTACCTTACGCGAAACAAGAATATCATGAAACAAGTTATAGGAATAAAGTCTTCGTGAGTTTTTGTATTCTTTATAACTAGCTTCTTTTAAAGCATTGGTGATTTCAACAATTTCAGATGATAAAAAGCCATCTACAAAAACATCAATATAACATTTATCATTATTTAAGTAACTAAAAATTGAACACAATTTCATTTGCATTTTATATACTATTCAATGATAGATAATATTATCTAAATACCAAAATTTCGGGTTAAAAATATATATATGAAAAATACATTATTTTATCAGGAGTACCATCTTAAAAAATTGCAGGGTGAGAATTTCAAATTAAAATATTTATTGGTCGTTTTATGCAGTTTCATAACAACTTTTATTATAAATGTTTTTTCTATTTGAAAAAGAAAATTTTTTTTTTAAATATTTTCATTTTTCTTGAGAAAAATATCAGTTTTCACTCTTCACTACTGTATTTAATAACATAAGATTCAAATTGAAAGATTCTCTTATTTCTGTGTTACTATGTACAGAGAATTTATGTTTACGTTCAGAAAAAATAAACTTACTTTCTGAGATACCTTGACAGGGAGGTTACACAAGGTAAGACTTGCAAAAAATACACAAATGTAGGGGAAAAGAAAAGAAGTTTAATGTGCCAGCTTGGTTGAGGGAAGGAAATGTACCAACATTACAATTTGATCCAAAAGGTAAATTACTTAATGAACAACACCAAATTGCATATCATGTTACAAGTGAGGAGTCCAAATTTGTCTTGATTTCTAGATATTCATCATGGATAAAACTAAAATGAATAACAGCTTGGTATTTGAGATTCATCAATACTAAGCCATCATCAGCAAAATTCAAAGATTTTCTGACGTCCCTAACTTGATAAAGCCACTGATTGCATCACAAATTCATAAGCGTGAATTTAAAGAAGAAATTAGATCATCAAAGGCTGGAATGAGTTTAGCTCTTAGTAGAAACTTTTTACCTTTAAATGTTTATCTTGATAAAAAAGAAATTAGAGTTAGTGGACACCTTAGAAATTCTAATCTTCCAGAAGAGCATAAGCATCAAATCATTTTACCTAACAAATATAATGTAACAGAACAGAACTGATAGTTAAACATTTTCCTAAAACGTATAACTCAATAACATTACAACATAATGAAAACTTACAACAAACAAATGAAAACTCATTTGAAAAGAACACTAGGAACGCAAATTTTAACGCAGAAAGACTTCTACACATTTCTACATTTATCTCACAAATAGGAGCTTACTTGAATTCTAGGCCTATAATTTCAACTTCTAGTGATGCCAACAATTTAGATGTTTTAACACCTGGGCATTTAATAATTAGAGCAGCACTGAATGTCATTTCTGAGCCTGATTACATGGAAGATAAATTATCCTCCCTTGATAAATGGAAGCTGACTCAACAAATTTTCCAGAGCTTTTTGAAACATTTGTCAATGGACTATCTCTCACAGCTACAAGGTCAAACTAAGTGGTTAAAAGAAAGATCTAATTTGGGTATAAATGACTTGGAATTGATAAAGAATGAAAATGTACCATCTTTAAAATGACATACAGGAAGAGTACTTGAATAGTATCCTGGTGCAGATGGAAAAGAGCACACATGTAGCAAAACTAAAAACTTTATTTGGCGAACAGAAACAACCTTTTCATAAACTTTCCTCTTTGGCTTTATCTCAATAAAATAGAGACATTAAAATTCTTCTTATTATTATTAAATTTCAGTTTATTTTTATTAATATATTAAGTATTGTGTTTTTCACATCTTAAGAGGAAAAATTGTTGTTCTCTTGTATGCCTGCAGGTAATAAAAGAAATCTGCTAAATTATAAGTATGTTTAGAAATTAATTGTATTTAGTTGCATTATTTCTAAATGCTTGAATTTGATTTGTATAATGTGTAATTATTTAATTTAATTAATATTTTATTAGAATTATGTTAAGTAAGAAATTTAATTTTAATATGATTATTGTTAATTATGAACAAATGTTCTACATGGTGGAGTATGTACGAACGTTACGATGCTAGGTGGCGCTGCAATGCTACTTGTTGTTCCTTTTTGCAAAAAGAAGCTTGAGAAGTCAGAGAGAAAAATTCTTTGGTGAATGTCATGGTCTCGCTTAGTGCAGAAATAAGATGTTAAATCTTTCTTGGCTGCATATTGTGGGGTTTATTATAAAAATGTACAAAGTTGAAGTTTCATTAAAGTCTCAATTAAGCATTATGATCGAATTATTTAAATATCTTGAAAAAGAAATTTTGAACTATGTCTTAAACAAATAACCATGATCACATGGACTATAAAATTGCTCTCCCACCATGGAAAGGCAAAAAACAACATACAGTGTTCACTTGCCATTTTGCGCTTAACGTTTTGCAGCATCAATGCTTCGTGGATTTTTCCAAAATATTCATCAATAAAAATACGCTACCATGCCGGCAGCCACATTGCGGAAAGGAGCTTTGTTTTATGTTGATGTGCACGAGAGAGGAATATGTGAATGTCAAACAAACAGAGGAGTTGATTCAGAGTACATACCAAGACCTCTTGTAAAGATGCATGATTGGTTTCCGGTGAGACATCGACCAATGAAAGTACAGTGGTGCTAGCTCACATCATAAGGAACTAAGGATTTGTTGACATGACAAAAGAAAACATAAGGCCCTTATCAATTGCAACTTAGTCCCACTGACCGATGAAGACCTCCACGAGATGACAAAGTCTGCAAGTGAGTAAGAAAACGAATAGGAAGATGAGGAAGAAACTGAAAAGCATAGCCTTACCCTGGAGAATCTGCAACAATTGTGAAACATGGCAAGAGTGATGCAACAATTTGCACAAGACATTGACAACAATATGGTTCAAGCTGTCAAGTTCAGCAATCACATTGTCAGAGCTATGTTTTTTAACAGAGGAATTTTGAAGGAAAATAAAAAACAAAGGTGACAAATACCCATCACCATGTTTCTCTAAAAGGTAAAGCCTTAGGCTCTACTGTCAATGCCTTCAGCAGAAAATTCTCTCTGAATGAGCCTAAGGCTTCTATGAGTCAAGTGAGAGTTTCTCCTCTGCCACCAACACTAGACTCCTTGCCACACTCAGAAAGCAGTGTTGATTAATGTTTATTACTGTATAATGTTTTGTAATTAACCTTATTAATAAGCACTGACACATACACTGCTGTAATTTTTGTCTTAAATGTGTAACGTATAAATACTGTTTACATATTTAAAACATTTGTGTACCCGCATACATGAATATTCCTAGGCAGCAAATCCTACTTCGCGGTTTTCCAGCTTTCGTGGAAGGTTCTAGTCCTCATCAACCATAAAATATGAAGGATCACTATATTTCTCAATACAATTTTGCTAAATATAATTGAATTAAATATGTCAATAAAATTTCTTTCCATATTTTATTATTTGTAGTTAGATATAAATGTTTTTTATTATTTTTATTTATTGCAACTTATATTTTTAATTTTCATAAGAATTCTATGTTTGCACCAGCTGCGGTAGCCTGGCTAGGAAAAGTGCCATTTTAGCAGGTTGCTAGAACAATGGATTGGGCTCTATTTAAACCAGCAAAAGATCCATTAGATAATGGCAGTTGCAACACATAAATAGCTTGTGTCCAAAATGTCCTCTAAATAAAATAGCAACTTTGAGGGGGGCAAAGAAAGTCTGCAGTCTTTTATCTGGCCATTTCTCCTAAATTATGACATTTCATCAATTTCAGGATTATGATGGCACATCCACTGGATACCCCATTATAGAAAATAATTTCAGATGCTAAGGTATATTGAAGATTTTTCTTAAAATGTCACAAGCAGCATTCTTTTCCTTCTTACACACAAATAAAAAAAGCCAAAATAAATAATTTAAGGTAAAAAAAAATGTTTTTCCTAGTAAGGACATCAAAGGAATTACGAGAAAGCAAGATTTATGAGAAATAATTCAGTTAAAATGTCAAGCTTAGTAGTGTTTTAATAATGATCAATTATGTAACATTTTAGTCAACCTGATACCTTCCACAGGAAAAAATTCACATTATAAATGGAACATTTTGAGGAATTAAATTAGTCTTTTTGTTTAGATTTAATACCCTGGACTGCAACTTAATCTTGACTGTAACAATGGAATAAATAATCTTGATGGATATGTAAATTTAGTTTTATTAGATTAATTGAAGAACAAAATTAGTGATTAGTTTTTGCTGTAAGTAAAACTTACAGCTTAAATTTCTTAAAATAATGTGTATGATTTCTATATATCACAGCATGTCATATAAATGTGCAATTAAAGTAAAGAGAGTTCAGGCTTAAATAATATTGCTCTTTTTAATATGAGTAAGAACGAAAGAATTATGAGATAATAAAAAAATAAATAAATAAAAAGCTAAGATGAGTTATCTTTATTTATCAAATGAAATCCTAACTTATGATAAAACAAAATGGGCTGTCCTTTAAACCTTATAAATCGCCAGGAATGGTTAGCATTGTACTGACTCTACTTATTGAATAAGTTCAGTGCATTACCATTTTTTGTAAAATTTTCAACTTTCACCCTTTGTTTGGAGCCATATACCAATTGCTTGAAGCCATAGACTCTTCCATCTATTTTATTTGTGAAAATATTAATGAAAAATTTCTCATTCAATTTCTTCACAGGACTCCCCCACATTTCAGTGACACCACAAGTCATTAATATATGTTGCACTAGTCTTTATGCACATCATCGCTAACCAAGTGCACAATGAATCATTAATATATATTGCAAATTTCTAGTCTGGGAAAAGCTAAATATATTAATTAACCAATGAATTTTAAAACTAAAGTAAGAATGTTTTTACACAAAAATGCAGTAACAATTGCTTTGTATTATGGGAATTAATCGCATACAAGAAATTTTCAGATTTCATAGAGTCGCACCACAACTACATCAGTAGTACCCATAACATAACAGTAGTACCCAGGATATGTGATGTAGATGATAAACCTTGCTCTGGAGACCAGTTAAATTTATGATGAAAATAGTCTCAAACTGAATTAATTTTAGATATTGAAGTAATTTTTATTCCTAAAAAATGAAAAGGTAATAAATATGAGGCTAAGATTTTCAGACATCTTAGCTTAACATCTTTTCTTAGAAACGAAATTGAAAAAGCTGTTAGATGGATATATCAGATAGGTTAGCTTACAGGATAACATACTTTCTAACTCTTAGTATGCATATCAACTCATTTTTTGAGAACTTTAATGTTAAAGAACTTGCTTTAGCTTTTTTCTTAGATATTGGAGGTAATTTTGATAAGGTATCTATTGAAACCATTTGACAACCTCTTGTTGGAAAGGAGATTAATAACATCTTCTACTTCTGGATCAAATATATACTTAACAGATTTATCAGGTCCTCAATTTTAAGTGAAAATATCATAGTTCAAACCAAAGCTGGTGGTCCACAAGAAGGGATTCATCCATCTTGTGTCGCTGTGTTGTAGATTCCATTCCAGAAGTTTTAAACATGTCTATCATAACCACCATTTGGGTATAGAGGTGATCTAGTTATTATTGTCAGAGGTTAATTTGGAGAAACAATCTCTATCATGTTAAATACCCTCTATAAAGTTGAAACTTGCTGTAATAAGGAATGCCTTTTTGTGAATCCTTAAAAAACTATTGTGACTTCCTTCACAAATGAAAAGAATCTTAACATGATAAAAGAACTTTTTTAGTCAAGAGATTGCTCCAAAGAAATAAAATTCTAATGAATACTTTTTAACATAAACTTAAATTGGAACAGGCCTTGCAATTTTATTATTTATTGAGTTAAATGGCTTTCTGGCCATGTAGAAATAAATTATAGAACTTGGGGCTTAAATCCCAAGGCTAATCATTGGATTTACCCAATGATCAGCTGTCCCATCATTAGTTATGGCTCAATGGTCTGGTGGTCTAGAATCAGAAATGAATTTGCTAAAGCAAATTTAACAAAAATTCAGAGGGTTTTTTTGTGTAGCTATCTCTAATGCAACCAAAACAATTGCCACTTCTACACTTGTGCTTTTGCTTGTTATGTACCCTCTTTACATGCAAATTGAAGCATAAGCTAATAATTTGTATAAAAAGACTTAAAAATAACAGTCTAAAGATAATTCCAGATTTTTATCTTGGGAAAACCTTTAAGTTCAGACATAATTAATCATCCTTTAATAAGTATGTCTACTGATTACATGATTGTTAAAATACTTTTGACAAGCCCTATGTATACCTGCCAACCATGGAGAGAAGAAAAATAGCATATTCTACTGATTTTATGGGAAAAAATCAGGAGACACTACTAGCGACATACCTGCTTGAAACAGAATATTTAAAATGGTAGTACCCCAAAAAGACAATTTTTCTCTTTAGCTTATACATTCTCATAATGATTTATGTTAAAATTATTTTGTGTTAATCTTAATTTTTATTAAAACATTCATCAATCTTAAAAAGGAACTATGAAAGGTAAACGAACATACATGTGAAAAACAAATACATCAATGTTTATGTCCCAATATTTATTTTATAAGGCAACATTTACTACTCTAATGCAATTAATAAGTATTAAACTTATAAAATTACATAAAATACATTACTAAATAAACTTAAGTCAGTGAAATATATTTTGTTTGACATTAATATTTTCCTAATTAAATTACTAATAACTAGTAATATTCCTTCTAATTGAGCTGCGTATTTACATGAGTCTTCTGAATGTTAATTATATCACTATGAAGGAATCTTAGCAGCCAAGTGGTTACAGCGTCATCCTCCCACAGCAGACTCAAAACTCAGAGGAACATATTTAAAAATAATATATATATATATATATATATATATATATATATATATATATATATATATATATATATATATATATATATATATACAGGGTGATTATAAAAAAACTTTGCCAACATCTGCACTTCTAGCGTCCATTCTATTTAACCGATCAAGATGATATTTCAAATATAGTTCTTTTGAGATATGCGCTCGAGATTCTGTGAATGGCAACACAGTGGCCCTCGCGGTTACAGTTATAGTGACAGAAACTCGAAATTTTCGAATGGCAACGTCTACTTTTTACCATCGCAAAATGTTCAGCACATGCGAAAACCCTAAATAGCGTTGAAACGGTACCGATATGTCTAAAAACGGACGTGTTCTGCAAACACAAAAAAGAGTTCTGAAAACCGGCCAATAAAACACGATCTGGGCGCACGCAATAAATTTGCATGTGACAGAGTCAAGAAACCAATCACAGAACGCCGGTCGCCAGATATTCAGCGTAGGAAACCTATAAAATACCAAGCGGGTATGCGAAGTCGTCATTCGGGAGCTCGCACATGCCGACGATATGAGTCTTCCTAGGAAAGTTCGCGGTGAATTGATCAAACTCTATTACCAAAATGGGATGAACGCTGCGGAAGCCTTGCGTGTGTATCGCCGCAATCATCGACAACGACGCGGCCCATGTACTCTGCAAGCTCTGCGTGATTTAGTGCGGAAATTCGAAGATACAGGCTGCACCTGTGACAAACAGCGCTCCGGACGGCCAACTGTTTCTGAGGGCGTTGTCATGGAAGTGCACCATACAGTGACTGCAGGACACACAGAAACCGCAAGAGGCATAGCGCGCGTGTTGGATATTCCGAACTCAACGGTCCGCAAGCTCTTGCGCTCGGTACTTCACATGTTTCCCTATCGGTTCCAGCGCGTCCAGATGCTGGAGCCGGGTGACCCACAACAACGTCTGGACTTCGCAAATGCATTTTTGTTACGATATGATGCGGATAACGACTGGCCACTTCGCATACTATGGACGGACGAGGCGCATTTCACCTTAAATGGCAGCATTAACACAAAGAATTGTGTGCACTGGGGAGAGACGAATCCTCATGCTGTGGCGCCAGTACCATTATTTGACGCCAAAGTGACTGCGTGGTGCGGCATTACAGCTACATTTGTTCTGGGCCCGTTCTTCTTTGAGGAAACGACCCCGACTGGCCCTGCAACATGTTCTGTAACGGGCCCTCGGTATGCAGCCATGCTGAAAAATTATGTCTTACCGGAGTTGCGTCGGCTGAATGCACTCAATGACATTCTTTGGATGCAAGATGGCGCACCTCCACATATAGCGAGGTCATTTAAAAGGCTCCTGGATCAGCATTTTGGTGATCGCATCATCTCACGCTATTATCCTTTTCCGTGGCCTGCGCGATCCCCAGATCTGACGCCTATGGATTTCTGGTTTTGGGGCTATCTCAAATCCAGAGTTTATCTGTGCAATCCTCAAACATTGTCGGACTTAAAGGATTCTATACGGCGTGAGATTGGAAACATCCCTCGTGCCATGTTGCGTGCAGCGACATTGTCCACCATCTCCCGCATGCAATGCGTAATTGCCTGTGATGGCACTCATGTGGAAAATGTTTGAAATTAATAAAGATTTTTTTCTCTATGTGTTCCATCATTGAGCAGTGTCTTGTCTCTGTCGTATGCATTATTCCTCCGTGCGCCTTGAAGAACTGTTTGTATGTGTATAACACGTCGGTTTTCGGACATATCGGTACCGTTTCAACGCTATTTAGGGTTTTCGCATGTGCTGAACATTTTGCGATGGTAAAAAGTAGGCGTTGCCATTCGAAAATTTCGAGTTTCTGTCACTATAACTGTAACCGCGAGGGCCACTGTGTTGCCATTCACAGAATCTCGAGCGCACATCTCAAAAGAACTATATTTGAAGTATCATCTCGATCGGTTAAATAGAATGGACGCCAGAAGGGCAGATGTTGGCAAAGTTTTTTTATAATCACCCTGTATAGTATATATATATATATATATATATATATATATATATATATATATATATATTTAGTGTGCAATTTGTTGACTTTTTAAGCAACAAAAACAATTCAATAGAACTTTTTCTGGAAAAATTTTGGTTATTTTTAACTTTTTCACCAAAATTGCAAAAAAATCAGTAGATATTCATACATTATCGGAAAATCGGGAGAAATGATAAAAATTCAGGAGTCTCCCGATAAAATCAATAGCGTTGGCAACTATGCTTATGCAATCAAATTTTCCTTATGAGAAGAGAGGAATAATTTTGTAATCAGAGAAAATTGTATTAATTGGTACAATGATGGCTCAAAAATGAATTCTAACATGAAATGAACAGTGAAAATGAAGCTGGTATTTGCTGTCCAGTTGATAGTACAAAGTTGTCATTGCCTTTGGGAAAACATACAATTGTATTCCAAATCGAAATCTTTTCCATTCTCATGTGCAGCAAAATACGATTGGACAGAAGTTATTTTTACAAAAGAATAATCTGTTCTGACAATCAAGCTAATTTCTGGTATTTCAGAAGTCTACTTTAACTTCTGTTCTTTTCTGAGACTGTTCCCTCACTCTGTGCAAATTGGCTAACAGTAATTTCCTTACCTTAATTTGCATAACCATGCACTTTAATGTTCCTGTAATGAGTTAGCTGATGAATTGAAGAGGGTTGGATATACAATCGCTTTAAAAAAGAGCTTTTAAGTCAAATAATCACTAAAAACTCTTCATTTAAGATAAATTAGTTTAATATAAATAAAAAATTAATATGGTAAATATGCCAATCAAGTGTTTCCTCCATATTCTGTTCGTCCAATGAAATTTGTCTTGCACTGAAGTGAGAACAGTTCACAGATTGGAATGAATTTTATATCAGAATGTTAGTCTTTGACAAACTTAAAGCATATAATATGTTTCTCATCAAATTTTTGACCAGAGTTTTAAATTAATTTAAATCATAGTTACTGCTGATTTGAACTTACTGTAAAGTTGCATGTTATATAATTAGTTTAAATTTACCACACATTAACTCGAAGCCTTTCAAATATGGAGTCATTGGGATCTTTCCCTATTCTTAAAGTAATTACTGAAGCTAATAACAAAATGTTATGTATAGCATATGATATCCCTATTTTCTATATTCCTGTATGGTAAATTTATAAAAAAAATAACGCTGTTTACTTATTTCTCCAAGTTTGATAAAATACTGTTTTTGCTCACTGCAATGAATGCATTTTCAGTTTTTTTCACACCAATTAATCTTAAAACTTCTTAAAGCATAATAATGTTCACTTCATAGATTTTTTACATTATTTTGTATTCTATACATGGTTGGGTAAATATCAAATAAATAGCTTATTACTTTACAAATATGAGGTGTGTTTTTATTTTGTTTATTTTAGCAAACATAATTTTGGGGTTCATAAATTTTCTCTTTTAGAACCTAAATGTGCTGTAATCAATTTAGTTTTTCCATTATCAAAACTTAAACCATATTATTCGTTATCTTCCATCTATTTTATTTGTGAAAATATTAATGAAAAATTTCTCATTCAATTTCTTCACAGGACTCCCCCACATTTCAGTGACACCACAAGTCATTAATATATGTTGCACTAGTCTTTATGCACATCATCGCTAACCAAGTGCACAATGAATCATTAATATATATTGCAAATTTCTAGTCTGGGCAAAGCTAAATATATTAATTAACCAATGAATTTTAAAACTAAAGTAAGAATGTTTTTACACAAAAATGCAGTAACAATTGCTTTGTATTATGGGAATTAATCGCATACAAGAAATTTTCAGATTTCATAGAGTCGCACTACAACTACATCAGTAGTACCCATAACATAACAGTAGTACCAAGGATATGTGATGTAGATGATAAACCTTGTTCTGGAGACCAGTTAAATTTACGATGAAACTAGTCTCAAACTGAATTAATTTTAAAGATTGATTAAATGGAAATTTAAGAGTATATAATAATATCTCTTAAAACATAATTTTTTAATTGAAATCTCAACTTTAAATTTTTCAAAAGATAGATATCTACCCCGAGATGAAAAAGCAGCATCCTTGAAAATTCCATAAATAAAAGTAAAACAAAAAAATCTAAGATGAGCAAAATAAAAGATTTACCAAAACCTGATTTAATTAATTGATTCCATTCATAAATGGAAATTTTTTCAACATAAGTATAGAGAAAATTACTTGTTTCACAAATATTTACTAAAACATCTTCATAAAACAACATTTATATAATAGGACAGTTCATGAACATTTCAAAATTATAAACAAATAATTATTTACAAATTTCAAAAAATTTCAGTCACATGGATTACAAGAAACACAGTACAATATTTAAATATATTTCCATTATTCTCATTACTCCTTAGTCATATTCATTTGAAAATAAATTGCTACTTGACAAATCACACAAACAATTTATTTTTCCACAAGTAAAATGAAAAATATTAATTCAATAGAAACTTTTTTTGATACAATCAAAAGAAATGAAATAATATTCTTTAACAAGTAAAATATTTATTTCAATATAAATCAATTTATTCTTACCTTTCAACTTATGAAAAAAATGTTCGAATGGGCTTCCAAATTTAAAATTTTCTCCATTAAATAGCTTCCTAAACGAAAACAGAACATCAGAGAAAAATTAAAAAAAAAAAAAAAAAAAAAAAACTTTAATATCATAATTTCCTTCATGTCAATAATTTGAACTAGTCTCAAAAAATAACATTTCTCTAACTTGCATAAAATATTTTAGTACAATATGTATACATACTTATTTAACATTGTTTTTACTTATATAAACTAAAGTATTATGATGATACTTGGCTGTAATGCTCATTAAAATTGTTTACATACATGAAATTAAATAATTGTTGTCTCATTTGCCACACTGAAAATGATGCAAAGGTTAAAATATTCTGAAATTATAACTGAAAATTCTAATTCCATTTGGAGATCAAATGAAGACAAGAATCAATGAAAATAAATTTATTAGTCAAACTAGAGAAATAATCTATACAGAAAAACTGCTACAGAAATAGAATACAACAATATACATCAGGGTGCCAAACACAATTGCATTATTTTTCATACATATATGAAGGTTACCTTTTGATTTTAAGATTAATTTGTTTTATATTTAAATATAATTTATCAAATTTAACTAAATTATGATAAATTAAGCTCTAGCTATGATTAAATAAAAAACGATTCCATATACATTAAGAAACAGCATTATTCTAAAAATTCAGAAGATATTTAAATGTTTTATGTTCACCATGTTATAAATGTTAGACAGAAAAAAGACTTGATTTTTTCAGAAGTATTTCCAAAAGCTTCAAAGTTTAACCAAGAACATTTAAAAAGTATAAACATCAAAAGTACTCAAAATAAAAACATTAGATTATTGTAGAACATAGATGAACATTACATGTAGATATAAATTTTAAAATGTAATATTAATATCAATAACAATTTCTAAAAATTTTCCACTAAAAATATTATATTGTGTTTGAAATTTACACACAAATTCTCATTCAAACTTCTTAAATCTTTCATATAAAGCACTTATAAAATTGAGAAAGCTAAACTAGAATGGATATAAACATGCATTTACTTCAAAATATGATTTTTGACAGGAAGAAATCCAAGTAATACACTGAATATTATAATTTAAATTTATTCAAAAAATGATGAATTGCTATAAAATTATTAAAATCAAATTTTATAAACGAAAATCTGCTTCTCAAAGAGTTTTATAATTAGAGAACTTTATTCATTTTATATAAGAACTGATATAAATAAAAATTCTACAAGATTTTTCACAAATAATTTGCCTAAAACAATTAAAGGAAACAATTTGATAGAAACATCATTAAAGTTTTGAAAATTATTTAAATTTAAAAAAATAAATAAAAACTTAGAAATTAACTTGAAGTAGACAATGTTAGTTGTTAATGAAAGAAATTATTTTCCTACTAATAAAAACATTCATTTTGAGAAAATTACTCATTAATGATTTTTTAAAAAAGAACTATTTATTTATGTAATCATTAATGAATTATTTTAGAATTTATTTAGAGAATGTTATTAATTAATATTGATATCAAAAATATGAAAGCTTAAAAGTTTTTTACAAATAATAATTTGCATAAATTAATTAAGAAAAACAGCATTTCCATCATAAAGTTTTAAGAGTTACTTAAATTTTTAAAAAGTAAGAAAACACTAAAAACCACCTCAAAGTATTCCGTTTTTCAATTTCATCATTTTCTGGAAATGTGGGAAGAAATTCCTAAGAAAAAATGTAAAAAAAAATCAAGCAATTTTTATTTACACAAAAGAAGAAATTAACGAAAAATAATTTAACACGTGTATTAAAAGTAGGAATTACAAAACTGTTTGAAAAACCTTTTAATCTTTAACTATAAAACTATTATTTACTTATGAAACAAATTTTTAAAAAATTCAATTCAGATAGGAGAGATTTTTCTTATTTTAGATATCATTCATTCAAAGCAATTATTTATGCTCTAATATCAATAATAAAAAGGAACTATACATATTAAAATATGGAAAAAAAAACATATAAAAACACAGAAAGCGAAAACACTAGCATAAAAAATTAAGAACCAAAATTCAAAGTAAATAATTAAGTTTTAAAGGCAGCACACTAATACTGTATAAAATGATGTAACAATACTAAAATTATACCAAGATAATCACAGTACAATGGTATAACAAGTTTCATATAAATTCTCAATAACAAATTCCACAAGTAGCAAATTTTCCAGGAATAATTACATTTTAATGGAGACACTGATATTCATATGTAGAATAAATATTACCATTTTACCTATCATTTTTAGCTAAATTTATATAGAATTAAGTAAACACATTTTTTATTTATATTTTAAAATGAAAATAGATATTTGTAAAATCTAGTTTGAATAATTTTACTTGAAAGCTAACTAAATAAAATAAAAAATTATTTAATATATCTTTAAAGTAATTCTTATTTCATAAGGATTAAAAATGAATATCTCATTAAATATGTACAGAACATTAATAGGAACAATTTTATTTTACTATTTATAATTATTTAAAATAATTACTTAATTCCTTATTACATTTTTATTTTATTAAACTTCTAATAAGTCAATATACATTAAATAAACTTTGTATGTAAAATGAATACTTTTCAAATAACTCCATTTTACGAATTTGCTTGGCAGTTAAAATATTTATTTCAAAAAATTTGTTAAAATGTGAATAATACAGCAAAAGTTGATGACAAAAATAAGAACAAAATAAATTTAATAATACACATGAATTTTTACTTTAAATGGTGTACTCCAATTAAATGATTTCTGTGTTTCTAATTGTAGCATTTTCATTAAAAGAATAAGAATTCCTTTAATTTAATTTAAAACTCTATACAATAATTATTATATATTTAAATTTCAAGGTTATTTGTTTATTTAACTACTCAAGGAACTATTAAATTTTAATGTCATTAATATAGAGTAATAAATTTTGCTCCACTGAAAATTCAATAAAACAACATTTTTACAATTATCATATTTTGCTCTAAGTAATCAATAGTGGAGTATGTTAACTCCACTATGGATTATATAGAGCAAAATACAAGATGATGTTTACTAGTAAAAGGAATAAAAATGTTGCATAATTCACTGCAATTTTTTCAGCAAATTATTGAAAATATATTCAGCTGATAATGTGGATGTCAGGCAAAATAAAAATTTAAAATACACAGTGCCATTAAAAATATAATTAACTGTAAGAAAAGAACATTATGAAAAATATTTGTTTGAATCCAACTCATTGCAAAGTGCAATCAATTGAGATAAAAGCACGAGATTGATCAAAAGGACAATTCCGAGAAGCTAGAAAAACATGTCAATTTTTATTTTTTGATAGCTTTAAAAACGAGGTTAGACATATCTTTTACAAACAAAATTCCTTTCATTAAAAATTAAATGAAAGAAATGGATTATTTTCACATTGTGTATTGGATGCATTTTCCTTCTGTACCACATGCATGCTTTGTTTTTATCCTACTTTAATCCGTTTCTTGTAATTTTTTTTATTTGCCATTTTTTATTTTTAGTTAAAAATCTGCTGTGCAACTTAAATGCTTTTTCTTCAACAAGTTAATTTTAGAATCTGAATATTTTCAGAAGGAAATACCTAAGATCAAAACGAAATCGGAAATGATGATAGCAACTGTTTTTACAACTATCTTATCTATACAACGAGCAGAATTTTTTCTTGAATGCCATTAGACAAAGGTGATTATAAATTAAATAAATTAGTAAAGTCCTGATGACATCTGTTATTTATTTTGTAAAACATAAAAGGGCATTTTTTAAAAAATTTTATTGCAAGATTTTTTGATGGAGAATGTTTTTTATGAGATTATCCACTGCAGTGCATAATATGCACAACGGAATTTGAAACTTTTTAAACATATAATCTGTGGATTACATACTAGAAAATACAGTACTAAGTTTTTTTTTAATTTCTTTAGTTTCTTTTTCATACATGTTTTTAGCTAAATTATATTTTCTTCTAAAATTTCCATATGCTTTTCTGATCATATATTTTATCAAGAAAACTTGCACTTTTTCACTAGCATATGTTTTATTTTTGGTTATGTTCATTTAAACATAAATAAAAATTTTGCCTGACACCAGCAGAGTTATACAGGTCTTTCATAATTATTATATGGTTGAAACCAATGTTTTAAATGCAATAAGTTAACAATATATAGTCAAAAATCATTAATTTTTTTTTTAATTTCCCATGTCAAGTTGTACTTCACAGAAAACAGAAGATTGGGAGTATGAATGTAGTAAAACCAAAGTAATTATTTTCTAAGGCGGCAAAAAATTTACCAATATACCACAATTAAATTGAAAGGATTGGTTTAGTTTGGTTTTGTCTTTGACTTAATAATCTTTTTGCAAATGAGGGTTAATTAGATTACACACACATTTATATACGAGTACATAAACTATATACAAATAGATAACTTATATTAATATATTTTCATCTTACATTGAAATTTTGCCTTTCATTTTGCTTTGAAAGAAAAAAATAGCATCTTACATTAAGTATTTTAACACTGGACAAGAAAAACAAAGTATAAAACATCTTAAACAAGACTTCTTTATAAAAAGTAATAACATGATAATGTACAGTATACATAAAATTAATATTAAAGAAATGTAGTCAAATTAATCATCTTATGTTACATTCCATTAAATAAAACCAGCAATTATGATGAAATTCTAGCTGGTTGGTGGGGTTTTATGGTGAAAGGTTCAAAAACGGACATGCTGTGCCAAGAGTAATATTTTTAGAAAAAAGTTTTTGTTGTAATTATTTAATTTTTTTACCTAAGCACCATTAAAATTTAAAAAAAAAACAAAAAAAATGTATATATAATTTTAAAATCTAATGATAAAATGTAAAAAATGAAAAATCAAAAATATACAGAATTTTAAAATTTCTAATAGAAATTAAATATATTGTAAAATACCCATTGCTTTTAAAAAAGCGAATAGGTTCCCATGGGGTGGATCCCTATTAAACCAATCAAAGTTTAAAAAATCAATATTAAAAAAATGTAGATGTTGTTGGTTAAAATCATGACATAAAATGAAAATATGATGAACAGTATATGATTCATCACAGGTTTCACAACATGTAACTCAATTAAAAACATATGTCTGTGTGTGAAGCGTGTATGTCTGACACGAAAGCGAGTCAAACGGACATCAGCACTTCATGACGGTAAAACTGATAATGAAGTCAGGGATGGAAAAATTATATATAGTTTATTATAAACCTGCAGGTTCCATTAATCCTGCCAAAGACCATATATAAAACTTATTATACCCTTTCACACATCTGAGCAGAACCAATGGTAAAACTGGATTTGCTGCAGCCTTTGCAGATGCATCGGCTATCTCATTTCCATCAATACCTACGTTTGCTTGGTATTCAACAAAAACATACTTCATATCCCTTGCCAGCAAGGGAGTCAGTCCAATGTTCTGAAAATTCTAGACACAACATGATGACACGTAAAACTATTGTTCCTCAAAGCTTAAAAAATACTCTTGCTCAAATACACACCAAATTGACGATGGTTATCTGTATTCACATGCTGAAGCGAGCAGTGAATAGCTGTAGCTTCAGCAGGATGAATGTATGCTGTAACTAAAAGTTGTACTATTAATAAAAACTCTACAGCCAACACGTCCTGCTACTTTTGAACCATCTATGATTACAGGTGTGTATGATTCATACTGACAGTGATAAGAAGAATACAGCTGTTGAAAAATAATAGATGTTGTGTCTGATTTTCTATACTGAGCAAAGGTATTAATGAAAGTATTTGTTGGGTCATACCAAGGCGGATGAGCAAAACGATCAGCTGTCTCTATCCAAACATCACACAGATCTGAGAGCCACAGATGTGGTTTGGCTCGCTACAGAAAAGGTGGAATGCTCAGTAAACGAGCATAATACAGTCTGCAGGGTTCGTACAGATTTCGAAGAATAAATTCCAGGAGTCCAATCAAAATTTAAAGGAGGTATTGGAATTCACATTAATTTTTTAATTTTATTTTAAAAATTGTTCTTAACCAAATATGCATAGAATTATGTACATGCAATGTTTTTCAATCATTTCTATAAATAATAATAATAAATAATAAATAAATAATAATGCACTCATTAACGAGACTTTTTTATTTGGGTTAAAACTATTAATGATAATTTCAAAAGCCTTCAATGAGTTTACAGCTACAACAGAAATTATTTTATTTAAATAATCAACATTCTATATAATACTGGATTATATATTGTATATAAAATAATGAGTAATTTTACAGTTTTTAGACATTTCCAACAGATTCAGATACAAAGCTTCTTTTAAAACTTTTGCATCAAACTTTTCAACAATGCATGAAAATCTCCAGCAATAAATGGCAACATTGGTTTATTAGTTTGATAGAGTGTCAAAAAATGTTCTACTTCCCAAGCAATAAATATATAAAAATTTCATTTAGCAGAAAAAAGTATCTTTTGTACAATTCTGCATAGTATCAAAGATTAGGAATTTTTTTGCTTTGAACAAATGACAAATACATTTTAAGGTACAGTAATATTTCACGCAATCTGTTGAAAACACTTATATTTTCTAACCCCATCAATGTTTGCAAAACTAAAGGAAATTTTACGCCTGGGCCAAGGCAGTCAAAGTCCTCCCTACGAGTTGGTGAGTCCTTAAATAGTCTGTAAACTGCACTTGCTGTTACCTCAACTTCTGGAAATGAGGAACATCCATGGCTGCAAGCGTTGAGCTATATATGTAGGCGGCAGCTTCCGACATTTACAATATTTGAATGAAGTTCACTTTTTAAAATATCAGCCATTTTAGTAAAATCTAACGAGTTCACATTTGGGGCATCCATTGACAACTGGAGTAGTCCACTTGTTCCTAACTCTATGCACTCATTCACTTTTTCAAACTAAATATCTAAAGATGAATGACCTAAAGAATCGGATGAGTAATACCATGTTTTAACTGTATCATTATCAAAAAATCTTACATGACAGTCCAATTGTTTTGTCTGCAGATGGTATTTAAGCTTTCATCAAAGAGAAGCACATAATTAGAAACATGCTTAACTTTTTCTTTCATTAAGTTAGAAAAATAAGTTGTAATTCCAAAAACTAAGCACACTTTTTTGAGCACAACTGAATTGCTTTGCAATAGCACTGTATGGAAACACTGCTTGAAAGAGGCAATTTATATTGTTACAAGAACTGTAGCTGAATCCACTCTTAAAAACTTAAAGGCTCCATAGAATTTCAGCCTTTAAAACTTATTTTGAAAAAACAAATGAATCTAAAATTTCAGAGCATGCTTTACGTTCACATTCTTTAACAAGATCAGCAGAAGTGAAAAAAATCTTTTAAATGAATAGATTTTTTTAGCAGCAATAGCTTGTTCTAATAAATATATATGCGTTTTACCTTTCATATGGGATTTAATTGCTGATTTGCCCATATTTGAAAAACAAAAGTCTTTCTTGCAAAACAGACAATGGGCATTTGTTTTTCCTGAACCATACAAAAGTCATTTTGTATGGCTTTTCCAGAGTCCACATGTCACTGAAAAGACACTTTCCAACAAGCATATGAAATAATTAATTTCAGTCTTTATTTCATTAATGAAAAATTTATCCCAATGCAATTAAATTAACGCAATTTTCATCAAGGGTGACATGGAAAGTATGTTTTAACTCAAAAATTTAGTATTTAAATATTAATATTCAAAGAATTTTATACATTATAATAAAAACAACAGCAAATAGGAAATTAATAAATTGAAATCGCCCGTCTTAATTGTGCAACATATTGAATTTGTTTGGTAATTACTTCACATCACTTTACATAAATCTAAATATTAAGATTTATCGTGAAATTATTGTAGCTAACGTTAATATAAGTCAACAGTTGAAAATACAAAAATCTAATATCAATCATGCTACTATCTAAAGGCAATATTAAAAACTAAAACTGAATTTAAGTTTTATGACAATTTTATTAAAAATTTTAAAATACTAAAACAAAAGAATTCAAAAAATTATACTTTCTAGAAAAAAATAAATGCATCAAGGTAAGAAAAAATTCCAGGAGAGATTCACGATTTTTAAGGATTCAAGCCAAAATTCCAGGAGTTTCAAGGGCCCTCAAAATTTTTTTGGAATTTAATGAGTTTCCAGGAGTTGTGCGACCCCGAGTCTGTTAAGCGATGCATTAGGAGGATACATGGAGCGTAACGGATAAGGAGAGGTCAATTTGTTTGTTTGTCGCTCAACGGTCATTTTTTGCACACGAGGGCTAATTAGACCGGGACTTACGGCTTAAAGTGGATTCCGAACCACTACAAACATCCATGCCCAAGGTGGGATTCGAACCCACGAACTGTTGAACCGAAGGCAAGAGCACTAACCATTCGGCTGCCAGCTCGGCTAAGGAGAGGTCAACATAATCTTTGCATAATAATTGAGAAACTGCTACATTCGTCTCCGCTGTAAAGACAGATGTTGGCAAACTACATATAGACTCTGGACAGGTGATCTGTGGAAAGCGCCTGAACATATCTTTAAGGCAGAGTGATGAATTGTGTCCAGTCTTTGTAAAATGGAAGATCAAGTCAATCCATAAACAGCACTTCCATAGTCAGTACAAGATTAATCAATGATTCATAAACTTAAAGGTGTGATGTACAATCTACACCCCAAGATGTATTTGTAACACCTTGAGGACACTAAGCGATCGCTCACACTTCTTGTGTTTCTTACAAAACATGCGGAAGAAAGGTTAATTTCCGGTCAAAGATAATACCCAGGAATTTTATTTCACTGACTACTTGTATTGGAGTGATGTTGATATTTATCATTGGATCATTATGAAGGCTTGTGTTCCTTTAGAAGTAGACACATCTGCTCTTGCTTGGAGATAAAGTATGGCCATTCTCTGCACACCATGCAGCAAATTCATTAACTGCTGTTTGTAACTGTCTCTCAATTTATCGCATATTGGTCCCCTGGCATGATAAATTGCAGTCCTTAACAAACAAGGTACCGTGTACTGATGATGGAAGCTGATGAAGGATGTTACTGATGAATAAGTTAAAAATTGTGACACTTAAAATTAAGCCCTGAGGAACACCCTCAGATTGTATAAAAGTACTCGATGTACAGTTTCCAATACATACTTTAAAACCACAGGAGCGCAAGAAATTCTGCAGGAATATTGGTAGATTACCCTGAAAGCCAAACTCATATAATAAATGCGGAATTCCATGTCGCCAAGTACATTCGCAAGTCTTCTCTGTATCGAAGAAAATGGAAACCATATAGTTTCTCCACACAAAAGTGTTGCGGATATGGGTTTAAAAATATCAAATATTATCACATCAAGAGTTGATCTTCGTTTACGGAAGCCGCTCTGATTCATATGAAAACAATTATTAGTTTCTAAGACATATACGAGACAGGCATTGAACATACACTCGAAAGTCTTGCATAGGCAACTCGTCAGAGCGATTGGTCGATAACGCAAAGACTCTGAAGGATCCTTACAAGCTTTTAGAATAGGAATCACTATAGATTTTCACCATACAGATGAAAATTCATTTTGAGTCTAGATCCTATTGAACAAGTAAAGTAAATTAAACCAGAAGTCTGGACTTAAATGCTGAAGCATGAGATAAATGATTCCATCAACTCCTGGATTGGTATTATTGGCCTGCTGTAATGCTTTCTTCAAATCCAACATTCCAAATTCACAGTTGTATGGTAATTTTAGTCGATGGTTGAAGCATATTGGTAATCGCTCAGCACTCTTAATCCTTAAAAACGAAGGATTACAAGATCCGGAGCATGAGACATTAGCAAATGCTTTACCAAGGAGGTTAGCAATATCTGTAGGAGAAAAATATACAGCAGTTCTGGATTTCAAAATCGGAATGAAAGATTCCCTGAAAATTTCATTCACCACTTTCACCTTTCTCCACAACTGTTTACTGGATATTGTAGCTGTTATTGAAGAAACATAGTAAGACAAGGATTCCTTCTGACTTTGATGACGAGTTCTGCAAGCTAATGCTTTTTGCTCTCTTAAAGGCATTAAGATTCTGTCAGTCTGTACTACTTTTAAGTATCTGTGAGCAGATGTCATTTTACCAATACCCACCATTAGGCTAAATGCCAAAATAATTACCACAATAAGCAGAGCTGCAAATATTAAATTTTAATGCAGTTAAAGGAATGCTAGCTATTAGTTTAAATACCTACAGTATTTCGTTCTATTAATAAATAAGAAACTAATAACATGCCAATAATTAAGCTAGCTTAAAAGTAGTAAGTTTTATTTATTGATACTAAATATATAATAATTACATAACATAAATTTAGTTTTAAATTTGAGAATAGATAAAGATATTCCAATTAAATGATTCATTACTAACAAAGTAAGTAAAATTATAATACCGATGAACATAAAAGTTTCCAACCAAAACCATCAGACACCAGAGTTTGATTTTCTGAAACCAGTGTTTTTAAAACACCTGGGATACGCCCCTTTGACGAACTGGCATGTGTATACAGTAAGTTAATTTAATCATGAAATTCGAAATGCCAGATCGGCAAAGTAAAATTTTAAGTGTTTGTAATAAATGGTATAGGAGTATGCCGGTAAGGCATAGCAGAAAATAAAGTTGAAAATAATGCACAAGTATTTTAAATGTATGATAAATATGGTGATAAGAAAATTAAATAGAACCGTACTAGACTAAAACTTAAAAGCACTGAATATATGAATTTATGTTTGTACTAGGGTAACAGATTCTCCGTTGTGGGGTATCTCCGAAATAACCCCCATACCTTCGTGTTTTTCATAGTTTGTTGGCATTCATTATTAAACCGCCTTTTTGGTAGAGAGGAACATTTGTTTATTGCTGCATCATCTGCAATTATGATTGTTTTTTGACTTTGCCAATGGCTTCATCAATACTCTCGATCAAAACCCTTTCATTATCAGTATTTGCGAAGTGTGTAAATAATGTCCAATCTGCCCAACTGTACAAGTAAGTAGGTAGACGTTGTCTTACACAACTACCTCCAGTCTAGCAGATGACAAAAAGAAAATTTTTGCTATTGTGCAGATCAATTTCTACTATTAAATTTAACAATGGCAGCAGTGATGGTGAACAAATAGCAAGATTGAGAGAATGAAATGTTCTTGTGGGTACAGGAAAATATGTCTTTTTATCAGTATTAATCAGACAGAGACAAATATCAGAAACAAATTGCTCTATCTCACAACCGCGAGAATTAGCATCACTGTTTCCCCACAAAGAGTTACGGCCATTGAGATCGCCAAGCAACAGAAATGGTGTATGCAGCTGATCAACTAATGCATCGAGTTCCTCTTGGTGGATGAAATCATGTGGTGGTAAATATAAACTATAGACTGTAATTCAGCAGGAAGAATGCATTCTCACAGCTAGTCTGTAGAGATTAATGGATGGACGCTGCTAGGATAATTATTTGGTGTTAAAATATAAGCACCTCCAGTCACTGCACAGTCTTTTAAAAGCAATTAAACCCACGCATGGAGACTGTTATTAGACTTCAGGAAAGTCTCCTGGCGTGCTACACATGTGGGGTTATGGGCTGTTGTAATAGACTTGATATTATCAAGATGGGAATGCCAACAATGGCAGTTTCAAGAAACAAAGGAAGTTATTGTTTATGTTTGAGAGCTCCTTTCCCAGAGCTGGAAGGTATGTCACATGACATCTCCTCGAACGAAAAATCGTCGTCAGAGGGATGTAGAAAAATTGCATCATGTTCCAGGAATAAGGCTTTACGGGTGGATATGGAGGGTCTAACAGAACCCTCTTAAGCAGATCTTAATTACAGAGGCTTTAAATCTTTTGATTTATGAAAAGCTCTTTTTTGTGACAGTTGATTTTTGCTTATTAATTGTTTGCGAAAATATTACCAAAGGAAGTGAAATGAACTCCGTTTGTGTGCTATTGAATTTAGTGACCTTCTTAGCTGCATCTGCATAGCTAATTCCACACTGGGGTATGCAGGAAGTTACAATTCTCTTAGTCTCAGGATATGAACATTTATTTTTCACCATCACTGTAGTAACTTCTGCGCATCATGCACAGGTAGGTTTGCTTCTACAAGCATTTTTGGCATATCAAAATCATTGTCAATGGCAGCATCAGAGCATTCGGAAAATACAGCCTGACGGGTAAATGCAAATACGCAGTATTAATGTACTGTGGAAGGTCTGGTGTTGCAAAAGTCAGAATAAAGTGTTTGGTATTTATATACTTACCATCATAATGCATGTTAAACCACAGATCTGGTCCTTGAGATTTTCAATGATTTCATCTGTTGCGGTATTATATAGATCTGATGCCAAGATTACACCACGTGAAAAATTCAATGATCCATGAGAAGAAAGTTCAACTTCCATATTACCCAGCGTGCGCATCTTGCTTACGGTCCCAGCTTGGTTGTCCGAAATAACTTCGACAAGCAAATCTCCAGAGCACTCCTTTCCAGAGTGCAGATTTAGAATTTGATAGTAATAATTGTTGCTCCCGCAGAAGAGAATTTATTTTACTGTCCATAAGTATGGAAAAAGATTCGGGACATGGCCACACCATCCACCACCGAGTCCAACAAGGGAATGCAGGCCAGCTGCATCAGTGCTAGTCAGGTCCTATATGCTCGCAGTACATCCCTGACATGGCCTTCACCCTTAATGAGTCATCCAGTAGATGTACTGATCACTTGATTCATGAACTTGATTGATGTGCTGAGGACCACAACACACCTCCCATTTACCTGAAGTAGAGGCCAAAGTAATGTGTTGGTCTCTGGGGACCTCAATTATCAGGACCCTCCTTTCCAGAGACATAGGTTTTCATGCATGGCAAACAGGTGGGAAATTTAGTCCCCAAGAGGAGCTAATAGCTACAGAGTGACAAAAGCTACTCAAGGGCAGCCCTCAACCTCTTGCGAGGCAACCACAATGAAGGAGAAAAGGAAGAAATGGTAAAGAGTAAAAGGAGAGAGAAAAAGAAAGAGGACAGATCACTTGGTTACCTCAGGATTGTGACACCTTTGTTTACCTAAAGAAGGTAAGCCCCCTGAAGGGCTTAGTATAGGTGGGATAGGTCAACACAGTTCTGTTCATCTATACATAAAACTATGAAAATATTTAACCAAAATAATTATCTTTTACATTCCTGATAAAAGGTGCTAAACTTTTATTACAGAAACTACTTTTATAGCACACATAATATTTTGGTAAAACATTAGTATTAAACAAAATTATCAAGTTTTTAGAAGTGATATTCATTAATATTTTACTAAGACAAAACATATTAACACAAATTCATCAAATCAAGACTTGGTATAATAACTTTATACATTGCAATTATATAGTTATGTAATTATTTAACTGCAATTAAGTAATTATTTAATGGGTAAACTTACTTTTAATCTTGCTGCATGTTTACTATTAATCAGTGTTTTCCAAGTGGAAGGACCAACAACTTCTTTAAATAATTCTTCCTAAAGAGAATTTTAAAAGTAAAGTTTTATTCCTTTAGAACAATTATTTTGTCACATTATAAAATTGGAACAAAAAAAGTTAATACAGAAATAAAATAAATATTTCTGAAAAAGTCTTAAAATTTCAACTTAGAAAGTTTTAAAATTTCAAGTAATTTATAATGAAATCAATGTAAATGAACTTCTGATACAGTTCCAGATGATTTTTAGAATCTGCACATTATAAACATATAGAAATGGTTAAAATGGGAAAATTTGGAGTTTCGAAAATTCTACAAAAAAGAAAAAAAATTCTAGATAGAAATAAAAAGTCAACACAAAAGTTAAGAGCAATAATATATGCATAAGTTAAGAACAATTTTATCAAATGAGCTGGATTTTGTACAAGACAACAAAAAATTAAATAGTTAAATAGAAACAAAGAATAGAAATAAAGGCATTTGTAAAAGCATTTCTTTTCAATATATTTAAAATTTTGAGATTAAAGCGTCAGTACTTTAAAAAAAATTATAAAAAAACACACACACACATTTCAAACTTGTATTTATTTACCTAACTCTTTCCATTTAAGTTGTCATGTTTTGTTATAAGTTTACACCCGTATTTGTTAAAAAAAAACATTAAGTAGGTCAAAAACCACTATAATCAGAGAGAGTTTCAGTGGAAAAAGGTAATTTGGAAAGATAAATAATCTTGATTTACATTTTTCTATAGAGAGAAATAATAAATGAAGAATATGTAGACTCAAAGATATAAAATTTTGTGGTATCTTCTTCCTAAAAAACAAATTATTGAATGAAACAGCATAGTGTTCTTTTTAAACATTGCAAGTCAATTCAATAGGAAAGTGAATTAAACAGTGCAAAATTGGGAATTGGAAATGCAGGAATTAAATTTTGCCTGTGTTATGAAGATTTGGGATTGTTTTGATGGTTATACAATGGTAACTTAATCCTGTAAGATAGCAATATAAATGCTGATAAAGAACTTTAAATAGAGTACTTATGCCATTCCATGATAAATTTTTGCTAAGATAAAACCATTTTCTAATTAAATCTCTTGCTATAAATAAACAGATAAATCAAAATTTTAAAAAACAGTACTTCAGTTTTAGTTCAAGTCATAAATCTTCTATCTGATCATAACACAGTAATAGATCTTTATCTACAATTTGTCTATTAAAAATAATGCCTAGTAACAGTTCGTTAATACTTGGGTCAGAAAATATGAAAGTAAAGTTGAAAAATTGAATAATCTGTTACAATAAAACAAACATTTTGTAATTGAGATTGAAAATCAAAAACAAAAAAACTCGGGGTTATTAATAATGAAATAGAAAACTACTCTAAATGTTATTTTATGAAAAAAAGAAACACGGGCAAAATTATTGGCAAATATTTTTGAAGAAAATCTTACTTATATTAAAGTTAAGATTATTGGTGAAGATTTTGTGCGTACCTATTAATATATTTAAAATTAAAGTGGATGAGATTATTTATTAAATAATTTTTTTTCGAACTTTGCATGATCTCTGAATTATCAGCCTCTATATTAATAACCATAAAGGGATGAAGCATTTTTAACTAATTTAAATGTATTTAAATAGCAATATATTCAGCCTAAATTACATTTTATTTTCAAAAATTATATATATATATATATATATAGTCATATTGCGGATATAATAATTCCAATAGTGTAATTAATAATAATGGCACACAGAAAATATGTTCTGAAAGTAGATATCAATACAGATAAATGATTTACTCTCAGTCATCAGTTCATTTTGAAAAGCTAAAGAGTAAGCTTATTTTAATAAAGGAAAGAAACAAAATATAGCTGTTACATTCATTACAGATGTCATTTTAATTATCAAATTAAATTAATAAAGTATATAATTAAATCAAATAACTACTTTAATGTAGGAAAAATGCACATTCACATAAAATCATTTTTAAATTTAATAACTTCATAAATTTACTTTTATTTATTCCTCATATCATTTAAATATATACTTGCATAATAAAAAGTATACTGGACAAAATATAAAATTATGAAAACAGTCAGCATTTAAGCCTAATTTAATATTTTGGCAAAACAAAAAGTTACATGATAGTCTTAACATTTAAAGTTTTATTGAGAGAATTTTATGCTTATGTAAATAGTAAGAATAGGAAAGAAATGCACTTCTGATTAGCTGGACAATCAAAATATTTTTTTCTCTTTCCTAACTTTCAGTTATAAAGAGAAATGCAACAGAATTTTATTCTTGCTAAATATTAGAACATGGAAATAATTTAATAGAAATATATGAGACAGAAATAACCCTACAACAAATTGGATTATGTTTTAAAAAACATATTTTACATATTTTAAAAACTTAAATTGAAAATATTTCATGTTTTATTTTTACTGTTTTAATTTGTAGCTCCTCTTTCACTTTTTTATTTTGTGTGATTGATTTGTTTATAAAATTACTTAGTAACATCTATATCTATAGTGTCTAACGCCAAATTTGCCTTTTAGTATCAAAATATGCAAACAATTTTTTTAAATTCAAAAATGAGAACTGCTGAAATATAAATTGCAGAAGTTATTTAAGCAGAAAAACATTAAATATGGAAAAAAAATTTTGATTTAGGGCTTTTGATATCAGAAAATATATATGAATTACAGATCACCAAAAAAAAACATTTCAGGTGGCATTCAGTTTCAATCCAGAAAATGTATTTTTCAGCAGAAGTTCATAAGGAAAGAATTGTGATTATTATAACAAATATCAGAAAATATAATACAATTTTATAAGCTCAATCTTAAAAGAAGTTCAAGGATTAGAAATATCTAACTAATTTAACCAATTTTGGGAGAGAAAAAATAAAAAAATTAGAGCAGCAAACGCATAAGTTGAAGCACAAAAATACTATGGGAAAAAATACATGGGTATGAACGAATTGAATTAGTAAAATAAGTATCTAATAGATTATTAGCATAACTTTCATATGAATATTATGATCCCATAAATATAACATTTATACATTTTTTTAAAATAATTTAAAACGAAATTTTTAAGCTTAAAAAAGGATGTAATCTGTATTTTAAAATTATATAACACTATACAAAACAAATATTCTTTCTTCCAACTTACAAAACACATAATTATTTATTCTGTAACTAAAATGCTGTACATAATTAAAATACTATCAATAATTGAGAATTTTTAAACTTTTCATACAATATTTCACTATTTATTGCACTGCTCTTTAAAAATTTAAACACAAAATAAATATTTTAACAAAGAAAAATATGGAATTGAATGTTTTTTAATGCAGAGAAAATATAATTTCAAAATGCTATCTTAACTCAGAAAAGAATTAAAATCTAACTATTATGAGATAACAACTTCACAGAATTTACACAATGATAAATAATTCATTAAATATTTCATATTAATATTTCACCTTGCATCACAAAACATTTCTGATTAATTAATATAGGAACTTTCCTGTCACATCTACTCACATCTGTACAACCCAGCAGTAGTAAGCCTGTTAACACTGAATAAATGGATAAAGCTGTGGAAACAACTGATTGTGTTTCAGAAAAAGATAACCATTTTGGAAGGTACATGTTCAGTTTCCACAGATCCCACTGAGACCAAATTATTAACATAAATGAAGAAATTAATTTTCCACCTCAATCAGATTTCTTGTAGAAGAAATCGCAGATATGATCACCATTTTAATTTGAAATGTAGTCGTAAAAGATAAAAATATTGGTATCATTTTAAATTTGGTGACAAAACATAGAAACGTTTTAGCCTCTTATAAGTTTGCAAAAATGAATATGACCAGGTATCACAGCAACTATTGGCATGCCAAGGAACTCTCACTGCCTATTTGTCTGAGATAATAGTTTCAGTAATATCCAATTCCTAATTGACACTGGTTCTGATGTCAGTATAATTTCAGCGTCTAGATTACAAAGGCAGAATATACCACATACGGCACTTTCCATGGCAAATATTTCTCCATTTTATTTACATATCACTCAAGCATTTTTTATAGATTTTGGTTTCAGGAGAATTTATAAAGGATCATTTTTGGTTGTGAATGTTTCCATAATAATTATAAAAGCAGATTTTTATACAAGTTAAATTTAATTCTTTATTGATGAAAATATCTTTATGTAAATTTATATAACTAACTGACCTCGATTGTAGTGCATTTTATGTCCCTGTAATATTCATTCCATTAAAACAGTGTGACAGGTGACATAATTTATCTTGAACCCTTAAAAATATTTCTGGAGATAAAGACCCCCTCTGCCAGACCAAAAAGATTTAAAATTTGGTAGTCAGCTATATTCAAACAATAGGGTCTCAGTAACAGATAAAGCTCACCAGTTTAAATCTGATAACCCTGTACTACAAATGCTGAATTTTAAAATATGAATATTCTATGTCATAGCTTGCCTTCAAAAAGTAATTATGATTCTCCATTACACATGGTGCTTAACAAGGACAGTGCACAGTTCTAAGATTTCCTAAAGATAAACTGAATATCCAATTTGAATATAGTGTATGTTCTTGGGATTAATTACATTAAAATGTACATTATTCATATTTCACTAATAATGAGTTTGTAATTTTTTTATGTATAGAAATATCATGTACATATTTCCTTAAAACATTCAATGCCAGCAAAATTTATATATCTACCTTAAGAATGCACTGTCTCCCATTTTTAAAAGTGCACATAAAAAATTGAAATATAAAGTTAAAGAGGAATATGCAATAAAATATAAAAATAATGCTTCACTAATATGCTTAAAAAACCACTTCGCTTAATCTCCATAGCCGCACTTAAAATAAACCTTAGAACTCTTTTCATAGTTCATCATTGTCCCACAGTGTTACCGGTTTACCAGGTAGAGTGCCATGCTAACATTCTGTCAGTAACAGCAGCTGCCTTAAAGTGCCATCAGGATGCATATACAATTTTATCATTTATACGAGAAAAGATACAGTGTTAAAGGAAACTTTAGGATTATATGGGGAAAGAGTTGTCAAACCTCTACTTGAAGAACTTTCTGGTCAAGGGTACCATTTATATATTGATCGTTTTTTTTTTTTTTTTTAATGTCTCTATCATTAGCGGATGAACTCTTCGGACTATAACAAATACTTGTGGGACTGTAATGAGGAGAAGGAAAGAAATGCCTGAAAATTTTAGCACCGCCCAAAATGAAAATCAGTGAGATGTTGGTTTTGCAGGAAAAATAACTTAAACTTAACTACTTACAAAGATATATGAGAAGTGCTAATGATATCAACTATGCATCGTGCAAAAATGTGTGATATTGGTAAAAAAAGATAGAGCAACATCTAATCCTATGATGAAGCAAGAGTGTATCATAGAATACAACAAAAATATGGGAGGGGTAAATTTAAGCGATGCCGTCATAATTTAATACCCATCTTTCAGAAAGACTGTTAAATGGTATAAGAAAAGTTTCTTCAATATCATGGATATGGCTGTATTTAACACTATTATTCTTTTCAACAAACAAGTAAAACAATCTTCCTCTCCTTAAATTATCACCTTAATTTAGTTAATCAAATTATTTCTCAGCATTCCTCTAAAAGCACCAATATTAATATCATGCCAAAGTCACCGGAATAAAATGCGCTCAGATTAACTGAAAGTCATTTTTAAAACTTTGTTCAAAAAAGATTGATAAGAAAGAGAGATGATGATGCTCTGTTTGCTCACATTCCCGGAAACATCCTCCAAATGGCAAATGAGTTATTACGAGTGCAAGGATTGTAACGTAGGACTGTGTGTAGCTTTGTTTTCAAATTTTTCATACGAAACAAAAAATTTAAGAAACATATTTAGCTTTCAGATACATAATGTTAAAAGTCATTAAAGTAAGTAATGAAAATAAAGTGTGTAAAATATATATTTAAACAAGAAATGACTTAAGTAACTAAAATACGTATAAACATAAAAAAGGATATGCCATTCAAATTCTATACAGAGCATTAGTAAGCAATGCGTTGATACTTTGGTAAATTCATGGATTTAGGTTTAAGATCAAGAAAGCCTCCAACCCTATACAGACACTCAAAAAAGAAACTGCCGGCCTCAGCGATAAGCGCACGTTAGTGCTTCCTGTCGCGAAAGGGTTAAGCAATTATTAATCAATGTTATAAAAGAAATATTCGCAGCATTTTTTAATCAGAAATGAGCTCATCATATCAGCATATTCAGTTACATTAGACTAATTTCTTAAATGTATCTCAATTATAATAATATTCCAATCAAAATTTAAAATGATTAGAATTTAAAAAAAATTGATAGTAAAATTTTTTTAAAATATTTATATTTATATTATGTATAAAAATTTATACTGCTATTATATTTAAAATAAAACAAAAATACAAAGCTTAAAAACTGTTGATTTTTCTTCATTAATAAATTAGAGAAACTATTTAATTTTAAATTTCCAAAATCAATCAAATATCAATTTTAATTTTTTAACTATACATTTTTTGAGTATTATCGCTTAATTTTAATTAAATAACATTTGTAACAAAATAAAATCTCAGCAATAAAAATAGCAACGAAATTGATAGATTGAATAATTTAGAATGCCCCTCACTTGAAAGAATCTTATATTAAAAATACTCAAAAATAAATTTAATTGTAGTAGAAAATTAGCGAAATTTGCGGAAAAAGGAAATAGAGTATAAAATCTAAATAGCATCTGGCAGTCTAGCAAAATCACTGATCAAGAAAATAATATATTTTATCTAAAATTATAAATATATTAATACTAAACTTGTATATTTTTTTCCCAAAACTTTTCGTGAAAAACTTCAAAAATTAAACCAAAGCAGATATGACAGATAAAACTAACAATAGTTACAAATTTAATACGAGGTCTAATATTTGATGCCATCATACCATATTGGAAAAAGATTTCGAAAAGATAACATTTATTTACACTAAATAAATTACTACAACACATTTAGATGCAAGAACATGCATGCCATATTACTTGCAATTAATAAAGTACTCAAAAAACTTCAAATTATTGACAAAAATTAATTCTTCCATTGGACATTTTAACAAGATACTATTGTATGAAATATGAATCATAATTCTTCAAAAATAAATGAAACAAAAATTACAAATCCATCTAAAAACAGTACTGTTTTTTTACATAAATTTAGTTTCATAGTACAGTAATGTCCATAATGGGAGAAATACAAAATTTGATCCAGAATCACTTAAATACTTTTCAATAAGAGAAATGCAAACAAATATTTTTGCAATAGTTTAAAATAATATAAATGTTTAGGAGCAATGTAAGGCAATCCATGCATAGACTTATAAACCTGAAGTTATCTCCTACAAAAGTGTACTCTAATTGACTCAACTCTTGAATTTAAATTTAATTCTACTGATTCACACTTATATTTAGCTTAGTGCCTTATTTCATTTTAATTTTTTTCCTAAGCAGTTTAAAATATTTTCACAAAATCAAGATTATAGTTAAAACATTCAAAAATTCAGCAGAAAATAAGATTGTTTAGAGCAGAGAAATTAATCTTAAAAATTTCATAATTTTTCATAAAAATGAACAAAGATTCTTCTTTAAAATTTTCTTTTAGCTTCCCAAAATCAAAATCTTATATTGCATCCCTTAACACTGTTTGCAATTTTATTTTACACAGTTGCACTTAAATTCAGCATAATTTCAAATGACACATTTTTCAAGAGATATCAAAGCTCATTAAATGGGATGTATACTATTTATATGTCAATATCAACATTGAGATTCCAATCTTTCATCATTCATTTACAAGGAACTAAAAATTCAAAAGTGAAAGTAGACTATTAACTTGTAAATATTTTATATATCCTACATGATACCATGCATTTAAAAAACACTACACATTAACTGTTTATTGGAACTTAAAAACATAACAAATTGTTCAGCCATATGAAATAAATTAACAGTACAATAAAAATAATGCAAAAGATATGTTTAGAAATTGTGGTTGTAATAAATGTTAAGAGTTGACTACTAAAAATATGCTTTCAAGATATTTTAACACATTTCCAGAAAGCAACAGAATTAGGTACTATATTTATCAAAGATAGTAAGCATATTGTTCATGTTATGTTTAGAGAGTGTAAATGTAAGCATGCATAAAACACTCACTGAAAAAAGTATGCATAAAACATAAAAGATCCCACTGATTTGTATAAATAATATATAGATTAATTTCAAACTACAGTTAATAACAGCATATTGCCAAAGCTCAATGTTACTTGCAATCATTATAAATTTTAATATATGAAATAAATATAAAGATCTAAAAGAAAATAGAGTATTTCTTTCAATAAAAGCTTGATATTATAAAAAAAATAAACTACTGAAAGAAAATAAAAAGAACTTTAAGGTAATGATTTGTGTAGCTCTATAAAATATCACAATTTCAATTTCTAAGTTATAAAATTTTTTCCCTGCATCAAAAATATAAACATTTAATGTAAAAACACAATAGTTTCATACTTCAATTACAAAATATAGGATTAAAAATACATGAAATATATGAATTAAAGAATATTTGATTATAATCATGAAATAATTTAGCATTGCAATTAACAAAGAAATAAAGCAAGCAATTTCAGAACTATACTAACAATTATAAAATAACATAAGATTCATTTTCACACTTTACAAGTTATCTACCCAACCAAACATAACAAAGTTTAAATCTTACTGAAATAATAAAGCATTAGCTTGGAAAGTTGAAGTTTTATTACAAATGACTCAGTCAGTAAATTATTTTGTTATAATTTGTTATTTTTCAAAAATGCTGTTGAAAGCAAACAGAAAAAAAAAAACTGTTGAGCTTACATGCAATATTTTATAACAATTTAACATTAATAAGTGATTATTTCAAGGAGAACATTTAAAAAAAATGAGCATGAAAATTCTAATTTGTGACTCAACTATTCCCATTATGAAATTTCTTTCACAAATGGAACAAAACAATTAAATGTTATGGTTTGATATAATTCATAAGCACAAATATGTCACAAATGAAACAATTAAAATCTTATGACACAAGCATAATTGAAGTAAATGCTCCTAATTATTAACAACTAAATAACTTCTTTGAAAATGTTACTTTTTTACTTTGAATTCAACCAAAGAAATATTTTAAAAAATCAAAATCTGAAACATCAAGCAAAATTCTAACAACATTTTTTTCTTAAATCAATGATTTTTGTTAAGTGAAAAATAAAAATCTTGTATTTTTTATACTTTATAGATAAATTAGTTTCTATACTTTAGACAAACACATTATTTGGTAGTTATTGTTTAAAAAATTTTATATATTTGCCTCTGATAAAAGGGGGATTAAACAATGGAAAAATCTTCACTTGAAAATTAATTTTATAATTAGATTAAAATTTTTCTAAGGATAACATAGGATGTGATATACTGTGTAACATATATATTGCAATTGTTCCTCTCTTCCATAATATTCATATTTCTAACTCATTTTTCAATTACCTCAGAGAAAAAGCATTCTGGTAGTTGAAGAAAACTGTCTTTGAAACAACAACCTTCAAACAATTCCCCATATTCATTTTCATCACTTTCATAAGAATCATCTAAACTTGATGTACTGTCAGAAAACGCATCACTTTCCATGATTAAATAATTTGAAATTGCAAATCTGCAAAATAAATAAGAATTACTAAAATTTCAAGGTCTTATCAAAAATACATTTTAAGTAAGCGAAAAAAGCCAATATTTTCATAATATTAAAAAAATGTGCTAAATCCATTAATAGGTTATATATACGCATATATACACTGGTGTGCAAAATTTAAGCAACAATGTAAATTTTAAGTAAACAGTAATGAAATCACTGGACAAAGGTTCTTATGATCAGTACAATGAACACGCAATTCGGTGAAGGTTAAGTGTAGGCAAATGTCAGACACAAACATCACAAAATGTGAGCATATGCAAAATGTGTGCTGTTGGGGTAAAGTATCAAGACTACGATAAAAGAAAGGACAGAAACGCAATTAAAAATATTCACTTTAAGTGCAAATGAATTCTTCTGTGAAATATGGCTAGAAGTATTCACCTGGACCACTTCACACAAGGAAGAATGATCGGAAAGCTAGAGTAAGAGCACATTGACCAGTGTAGATGGAGAGTTTAGAATCAACAAATGCCCTTTCATGCACTTTGAAACACTTTCAAAAATAGCTAACATCTGTTAGGAAGGTTGGTGGTGACATCCTCAGAAACATACATATATTGGTCAAGCAATTTAGTAGAAAGGTCATGTGCATGCAAATAATTCAGGAACAAATATCACAAAACATGAGTGTATGCAAAATGTGTGCAGAAGCATGTGCAAGTTCAACAGTAAAAATTTATAATAAAATCAATAGTACAATAAAAGGAAGGACGGAGACATAATCAAAGACATTGGCTGCAAGTGCAATTTAGTTTTTCAATAAAATATAGATTGTAAAAATCACATGGATCACTTTAAATTATTGAAAAGCTGGAGTATTGGCATAGTGACCAATGTAGCTGGAGAGTTCAGAATCAACAAATATGTCCTTTTTCATGTGCTTCAAAAGCCTTCAAACTATAGCTACAGCTGTTAGAAAGGTTGGTGGTGGCTACTCCAGAAAATAAGTGTGGATAACCTATATCCACACTTATCTTTTTGCCTGCAGGATAGTATATAGTGGATAACTAATATACTATCCTGCAGGCAAAAAGAGCCCAAAACCAGTAAACAAATTCTACTGCTCAGCAACAGTTTATAGAGGCAAAACAGCAAATGTCTTGATTTAATGTGTCCAGGAACCTTCACAAAGATGACCTATTTGACCACCACATCCCTTTAAAGGTTGGCTATCAGTGCCACCAATTAGAATGATGCAAGGAGCCCAAAAACTGGACATGTCACTAATAATGTCACATCCTCTTTACAAATGAGTTATTGTAATGTGACAAATGATTTACAATTTCAGTTGATTTGGAGAAGCTGGTACATGATTTCATCCCAAAAACATCATGGAAAGAGAACGTTAAGGTGGTCTTGGAGTAATCAGTTTGGGTGACATTAAATAGAATGGGCAGGCTAAACTCAAAGTTTTTGAGAGAAATTCTGTAACTGTTTATAGCTATTATAAAGAGGTGATTCTTCTCCAATATATCTGTTATGAGGTGCAATTGGGTCAGACTTCATTTCTATGGATGGCAATGGATGGTTACACCAAACTCCTGTTGTTCAGCAGCAACTGAAAAGGGAAGATATCACTTGAATGGACTGACCTGCACATACCCAATTTAAATTCCATAGAACAAGCGTAGGATGCTTTAGAGAAATGTCTTGCTGCACAATTAAATTTAATGGGTAACATCACACAACTAAAACAGATGCTGATTTAGGGGGATGGGCACTCTTATTGAAGAACTGTTGGAAAATCTGGAACTTAATATGGAGATGATGCAAAGCAATTATTACAGTAAAGGGAGAGCATATCCCATGAGAAGGAAAACCTATTGTTCTTCCTTTTGGACAGACAATCATATGTAACAAGACTATCATTTCTCTCACAATAAAGCATTTTTTGTCAGATTCCATATTATAGGTTATTTCACGTTTCTACATTCTAACATTAGCAGAAAAGCAAAAAATGCTCTAGGACAAAATCTTGAAATATTGTAAACTTCTACAAATGTGACAATATGGAGACTTTATGGTTTCTAATATTAGTCATGAAAAATAATATTTATTGCTATACTGGACATTCATTTAACTTTAATAAACACTAACACATAACAGCATCTCAACAATCATACATATGATTTAGAATATTTACATAGACGAACTTAACCATTAAAGATTTAATACTAGATAAGCAATCCGTCCAGAAAACTGCTTGGCAATCATTTGTTTTCTATTTGCGAAAAAAAAATCGTATTTGGTCACTATACCTGCCTCAAGTCACTAGCTTAAATATATGGCATAAGCACTGTAATCTTCCAATTAGTTAATTAAGCGCTGACCTTATGAAAAATTTATAAAATTTTCAAGAAGTTTTACCCAACACAGAATAAGGAAATTCACTCTTTTGCTGATCTGACTGGAAATGTGGTAAACGACAAAAAACTAGGACGTGGATTCAAGATTGATTTTTTTTACATCATAGTAGCAGTCTAAATAATTTCTGTATGAACTTTGAAATTATTTCTGCTTTTAGAGATTGCTGAACAAGGAAATATTATACTTGTTAATTAAATATGAAGTGATTTTAAAAATGAGATTAAATTTGAGAAACATTTAATATGGCCAGCACATACTGTATGCATTGTATTCATTTTTGTGCAGCTATGGTTTTGTCATTGTTTAGCTGTACTTTTGAAAGAACAAAATGCTGTCTCTCAGTTCTGAATTTCACGTTTTTCGGATGAATTTTTGTGGAGTTATGGCTAAAAAATACTTAATGCTTAACTCATACATACATACATATATGCAAGTAAATACATCTCCACCTCTCTATAAATATATATATTAACAGAGATAGAGAGAGATACATATACTTATGTAAACATTTATCTAAATAAATTAAAATATAAGTCTCGGTATTATGATGAAAAAAGTAAGGAGCTTAAGATATTTCATAATTCTATAAATTCATCCAAATATTATAACTTATGTGGGTTCATTTCAGACCTATGTTATAACTGGTCACATTAAAAAAATCTTAAAAACTCCTTAAGAAATGTAACATAATATCAGAAGAGTTTATCTTTTGAATCCAGTAATATTACCTAGCTAAACTGATGAAGTCTATCAAATTCTAAAAATTGAGTGTCAGCCAGTGTAACAAAAGTCATTTTTGTACACATTGTAAAAAATATTTTTCTCGTTTCATCAAACAGCAACACAATTTTGTAATCAATACTTTTAAAGATAAGGAGATTCAAAAACAGTAGAAATGTAATATTTGTATGTGTGATTTTTGTTTTCACTCCAGTCATATTTTACACATGAGGAATAATAAGGCTAGGATCTAGTTTAAAGTGGATTTGAAGCCACTAGAAGCAACTAAGCTTCAAGTAGGATTCAAACCCAAGAACTGTTGAACTAAATGCCAGAGTGCTAAATGTTTGGCTGGCAGCTCAGCAGGTACCTCCTACACATTTGACTAGAAAAAAATAATGCACAATGAATTTCCTTCTTCACTATTCATGCTCATTGTTTATGACATAGCTATAAAAGAAGACAGCATTGAGCAAGTGTTGACAGGGCATAAATATTAACAAAATGAAATACAAACAGAAAGGAATATAAATACTGCTCCAAGGCAAATTTTTCTGTGCTTGAGCAGTTTCCTTAACCTTGTACAGTGTTGAAGTATTGTTTTCATTTGTCACATATGTGTTCAATTGAAGATAATTTTGCTGAATAATGCAACTAAGAAATTGTTTTAATTTTCCTCAAATAATTATAAGCAACTCTTGGCATATTATTAAGTAATCTATTGTTGAAATATTATGAGTAGATGGCTTGCCATGAGTGACAACACATAAAGGATATAAGATTTTTGAATTACATCATTGAGCTTTTATAGATCCCTGTATAATAATTAGTGATAATTGGTTGTCATATATGATACTTCCCCACAGCATATCCACCATATCACACTACAAAATAAACTAGATAAATGGGCAACAACACATGAACATGATCAACACAGATTCTCAAACAGAATCAAGATTCATCATTGAAGTCAATACAATTTCATTCTTGGCGATTCACGCTCATTGTTCATGATGTTATAGCAAAAAAGGAGACAGTGTTGAGCAATTACAAGGAGCATTTGTTATGACATCTTGAGAACAAACTTACATCTAACCATTGATAGATGTCTGATATGAAGCAATATTTTCAGGTCAACATAATTTTTTTCATAAGAAAGCTAAATAAAGATTTTAATGTAATTTTACATACTGTATCCAAATATGTAATTTGATTCCTTTCATCAGGCATAGTTTGTTTTTGTGACTATCATTTGTATTTTTCTTTGAACATGGCAATACATATGTGGTGATTGTTTTTATTTCTGTAATTATTATGTGTAAACTTTATACGTTTTTCACAGAAAGTGCTTAGATAAACCAAATAACTTCAGCTAAATCTGTGGAGAACTCACATTCAAGAAATTTCACACAGCTTGTGAGAAACTGCCATGAATTGTACTTTGTAAAGTTGGTGATTTAAACTAAGACTGGACTTCAGATATATGCTATGTATCATATTAAGCATCTGACAGGATAATAAAATGGTACTCATCATATGCGGTTTTCAGTCCCTGATTTAGAGGGAACAGAAGAACCATTCAACTGAATATTACTTTAGCATAACAAACATTAGAAGAGTAACATGCAAAACAAATATATAGTAAAGTATCCCAATTTGTCAATTTCATGGACTCATGTATCATAATGAAAAATATCCTGTATCAAATTATTCAGATTTGTTGTTGTTGCTTATCCCCGACTGGCTTGACAGTATCATCACACCAGCCCCATGAATCCAAAAATAGTCAGTCTTTCAAGCACCACCTCCAGTCTCACATCCATGTCCCCTCTCTCACACCCAATGCACTGAAAAATATGAGATGGGGAGGCCTGAACCAAAGGACATTTGGGACAGAGAGGGTAGACCTTGGAACAAAGACATGTCTCTGAGCAAGCAGGTGGCCCACTTCGCAGTCTTGTCAAAGCTGTTTGACTGCATCTCTTGTGTTTACCCACTACCGTGGAACCAGGATGCTTGCATATGTACCATTCGTGGGTAGGAATGGTATCCCTAAAAGTAGCACTGATAGCCATCCTAACTCTAGAGGTCAGCTCTGAGCACGACAAGCAGTCTCCAATGATAATATTCTGTACGCTTCCATCCTTGGCTAAATGATCCTCAATTTCGTTCACATACACAGATGTTCAGTTCTGGTCACATACTCATTAACATGAGATGGCACCCACTGGGAGACTAAGGTACAGGCTTTCAAATTAGTAAGATGTTGTACTATTTTATTTGTTGTTATGTCACCATGCCACCACAACTGGGCCAGATGTTGTATGGAGCTTCCGCTATCACTGAGGATCCAAATATCAGAGACTATACCCTCAGTAACACAGAAATTTAAAGCCTCTTCAATTGCCAAAAGCTCAGCTCGAAAAACAGAACAATAATTTGGATTTCTTCTACATATCTTTTTGCCATCTCCCTGTTGAACAAACACGCCACTACTCGACTCAGCACCCTCACCCCTACTGCCATCCGTGTAAATCTGCAGTGCATTAAGGGGAATCTGATGGATTGCTTCTAAAGCTAGCTGTCTGAGATATTCTGGGTGTTGAGTTCTCTTGTTAGAGTGAGAGCATTGTTCGGTCCTAAAAAGACTCAATCATGAAAGGTCAACTTTGCTCCCGTGCGGCAGGCCAAGGAAACGGGCTCCACGTTCTCCAGCAAACAACCTTCTCTCTGCGCCTTACTCAATGGGCTATCACGCTTTAATCGTTGGTTAGATCTCCAGGCACCTACAAAACTAGATGTTCAGTTCTGGTCACCGTAACTGGCAAGTCTGGCAAAGTAGTTTGTTAATAAATATTTTCTTCGTAGTCCAAGGGGGAGTCTAAGAGACATAAAGAACAATGCCTCTTGGACAGCTATTTTGGAGGCCGAAGATAATTCTGGCAGCAGACAACTGTACTCTTTCGAGTTTATAGAGATTACTGGCAGAGGCAGATTGATACACCTGAAAACCATATTCAAGTATTGGACAGATAAGGGCTACGTAGGTGTTTCTCAAAGTTTGAGTGTCCGCCCCCAACTCCTACCTGATATGTACTTTAAAATCTTTAACCTTTGCCTACCTCTCAAAACTAAGTTGTCAATATGAGCCCTGCCAAGCACTTCCTGATCCAAAATAACCCCAAGTATTCAAGCTTATACCCCCTCAAGTCCCACAGGCTACCTCATAGTGTGCACTAGTTGCCGGTGAGGGGGTGTTCCTGGGCGGAGTGGATGAAGTACGTTGGGAAAGTAATCTCCTAATAGGGTCACTCAAAGCATGAAGCCCACTCCACTATGTCCAGCTAAAGCTTGGGGCAATGGAGCAAAGTCAGATTTCTTCCCTTGGGTTCTGCCTTGGGTGCTCCAGGTACTCTGTACCAACAGAAGCTGCTCTTACACCCCACTTTTCATAAAATGGCCTTATCATCCCAATTAGGAATCAGGGAAAGGATTTTATTACTATAAGTAATAACTCTGACCTAGCTTATATTGAAAACAAAGGAAAGGAGAGAAGTACCCTTATCTTTGAAACAGGTAGTTCATCAGAACCTCACTTTTTATTTCAACAAGATCTCAATGACTTTATAAGGGATTTAAATTTGCCTAAATAGTTAGTGGAGCTTTTAAGTTCCAAGCTAAAAGGATGAAATCTACTTAAAAAGATGTGAAAATATGCCTTTATTGTATAATAATTTTAAAATAATTCACGTGATTATTGTAATAGTAATTCTGCTCTGGAACTCTTCATAAAATAGGTATGTTATTTTTTAATCTCTTTAAAATTGTAATCAATGCATTTCTGCTAGAAAGAGAGGAGACAGATATGGTATAGGATAATTTCTATTATATTATTATAACTACAATGTCCAACATTGAAAATAAAACACTAAGAAGGAGTTACCAGAAAGTGATGAAACTTGGCAAACAGAGACAGCAACAAACAATTAGCGGTCTATATTTCGAAATGATAAAACATAATAAAGAGCGAGAACAGGGTCAGGTCAGTAGGTTGTAGGACCACCGTGGATGGCGATAAGCAAAACAATACGTCTAGGCACAAAGTTAATGAGACTAGAGATATCCTGAGGAATGGCTCTCCATTATTCCCAGTCAAACATTTGTCAAAGTGAGTCTCCTGGAGTAAGCAGTGGCAGTGTCCGCAAATGGTGTCTAATCATATACCAAACCTCTTTGATTGGTGAGAGATCTGGTGACAATGGTGGCCAGGGAAGCAGCTCTCCACTTTGCAAGGCATGTTGCCTGATGCGAGAAATGTGCAGTCGGGCGTTTTCCCACCAATAAAGAGTATTGGCTATTCTCTGAAGGTAGGCTAGTCTCACCAGCCACAGTACATCATCCACGTAGCATTGGACTATCATACCATTGTGAATACTAACTAGAGGTGATCTGGAATCGTAACCAATGGCACTCCAAACCATGAAGCGTTGTTGCACGGTGGGATGTTCCACAATTGCTATAGGATTACATCTGTCTCCACTTCAATGGAACACTCATATGCAGCAACTACCTCTGAAGAAACAAAAGCATAACTCAACTGACAAGACAATCCTGTGCAACTCCTTTTTCATATTGCTATAGTATAGCATCATTCCAGATGTTGGCATCTATGCTGTGGGTTTGATTTGGTTTATTTGACGCTCAACGGTCATTTTTTGCACATGAGGGCTAATTAGACTGGGACCTACGGTTTAAAGTCGATTCCGAACCACTACAAACATCCATGCCCAAGGTGGGATTTGAACCCACGAACTGTTGAACCGAAGGCAAGAGCACTAACCATTTGGCTGCCAGCTTGGTGTCTATGCTGTGGGGTCAATGGCAATCTTCTTAACAGACAGCATAAGCACAGGTCACTAGCAACTAATCAACTGCAAATGGTTCTGCTTGATATGGGAACATCCAGGGTGTGTTACACATGCTGCAGAATTTCGATAAACATGCTTTGTGGAGCCATCCCTGCCTCCTATCGAATGTGTTGATCCATGCATGCTAGCATCACTCTTGCTGCACCAACACCCTGCAAACATCCCACTGTTCTTTATTCCAACCATATTTGCCATTACTGATGCACTTTGGAAACATCCTGGTATCTGTCAGCAACAATATGCTATAAGGACCACCCTGCCCCATCTCAGACTGATCACTTGCCCCTGTAAGCTTGTCTGTCTGTCGAAACTGACTCCATCAACGGTAGCCGAGCATTCTTTGCAGTTACAGGCATCCTTTGTGACAAGAACAAACTTTCAACGAATATTTTACAAAAGGTAATAACGGCGGGAATATTATTCACTCTGTTGGTTCCTCATCTTATATATTATCCTACATGCACTGGAGAGCTGGGCATTTCACAGCATTTGCATAACTTGGTAAAGTGGATCTACTCTGAAAATTGCAGAATTTTCTGGTCACTCTTTCTTGATGTTGCGTTTTCAATGTTTGGCAGTATAAATTTAGGAATTTTCTTTAAAAAGTAATAATATTTACAATATTTTTAAATTTTTGAAAAATAATTAAATTTTGCCATCTGCAGTGGATATGTTACACCTAGCAGTCTGAAACAGATTTATACATGATATTAACATTATAGGTTCACATCTTTCCTCAAAAGGATTTTCTAATTACTTAATTTATTTTGATAGATTCTTCAGAGGCCAGAATTTTTATTTATACCAACAGTAAACATTTGTGCTGAGATAATCACTAAAGTTTTATAGACTTGTCAAACTGAAAGATTTAGCATACTTCAATAAATAACAGATTGTGGAAGTCAACTTACAAGTTGTTTCATGCTCTCACAAAAATGCTTGATATACATTTGACAGAAATAAATCTTGCGCAAAAGAAAAGAGGGGCTACTTTAAAAAATTAATGAGACTAAAAATTTCAAGTTAAAATATTTATTGATCATTTTATGCAGCTTATAATGATTAGGTTATATTATGAATAATATTTAAAAATTTAGTATATTTTCTTGAGAAATGTTAATTTTCTATGCAAAACTATATTTTTAAATATAGAACTCAAACAAACATCAAATTGATGACTTTATGTTTTACAATCCTAGGAACTTACATTTATGTGTAGAAACAAAGGATCATACCTTTTGTAATTCAGAGATAACAGAATGTTAGAATTGAAAATTTTACAAATACTGATAAGTTTCTAATTTTGTTTCTGCATTTTAGGTCTAATGAAAAATAAATCAAAAATTTACAAACAAGAGCAGGGCCACCGTATGAAGTGGCAAAATTATTCACTGTACAATGGTGCCTGGGCCAGGGAGGCACCAAAATTTATAATACTTATAGATTTTTTTAATTTAATGTTATTTCAATGAAAGTAGTTAAGTAAACACTCGTAATTTTGCATGCTTCATATTTCAATTCACTTTTGTTTTTATTTCCGCAGATTGTTTTCATTTGTATAAAACGAAATTGCTGATGAGAGCATTGAAAACACATTCCATGTAGAGTTTGTGCTACCACACAAAACATGTTTAAAATCTAAGAATTTGTAACATGTAACAACAGGAATTTGGAATGTTTTGTATAAGCATATATTTATTTTTTATGTACTCAGAAGCTGTTGTTGCTTAATGTTAATGTTTAATATACTTTTTTATAACAATATACATTAATATTTTTTAATGTGGAAACTTAAAGTCACCATTCAAAATATTACTAAATTTTACACTTAAATATATTTTCATCACTTTAAGGGCAAATGTATTTTGTTATTTTAAATATTTTTTAATTTTTTTCTTTTATGTTATTGTGTGTCTAATACTATTCTTTCTTAGCAATTTTTGCATGCGATAAAACAACTAAGCCATGGACTTGCTTAACCCTTGCAAGTCACCATCATTTCTGAAAAACTTTATTATGATTACTACATGCAAATTTATTAAATTTTTTATTTTAAGATTTAATTACACTTTTTGAGATAAACCTCAGACATATACTTGCAATCGGATATTGAATGTCTTATTTATTTAAATCAATATTCAGCCCCGTAATGCCTTGCATTTAGAGGTTCTTTGAAAGAGTCATATCACAATGATAATGGAAACTTTATGAAGTTGATTAAAACCATAGCAAAATTTGATCCAATAATCGCTGAACACATCTCCACAAAATTCAAGCCTCTCAAAAGAAAAACACAGCTCATTGATTAAGGGATCGAATTCAGAATGAAATTATGAGCATTAAGGAATTAAAAATCATTTATTATATGTGATTCAATTGTCAAAATATTACTCATTAACTCTGGATATACATCTAATGTAAGTCATATCGAATAGTTGACTATTGTAATTTGATTTGTTTATAAGAATGAGAAAACTAATAAAGCATAAATTGAAGAACAATTTTAATAACTTCAGTCTGTTGACGAAAGTATTGAACAGGGTCTGTATGTATTCATAAATGGACAGTTAAAATAGTTAGAACAAAATTTATCAGATTTACAAGGCTAATCTCATGTTAATGGTCCTAATATAAGAAAGCACAAAGGATTGCAACAAAAATTACTCAAAATAATTTGAGGGCATTCTATATCACCTGTTTTGCCAATTTTCTAAATTTAGTTATAAAGAGTGCAGCTATCCTTTGAAACAGCTAATTTTTTTGGAGTAGAACAGGAACTTTAAAACTACTTTTCTTCATCTTTAAAAGTTGGACTATTTTGCAAAAATATGTTGAAAATCTAACTTTAAAGCGACTCTCCAATACTAGATGGGAAAGTAGAATTCAAGCTTTAAAACCATAGAGAAACAATTTAAAGGGAATGTTGAGAGTGTGAATAAATATTCAAGAAGATCAAACAAGAGGCATGGAATCAAGAACTCAAGCAAAAAATTTTATTCAGTAGTCTCATTGTTAAAATTCATTTGTTCCATCAACATCTGGCATGATATTTTAAATTTAGGAAATGTAGTAAATAAAATAATGCAAAATTTTAAACGTGATTTAGAAATCGTAACTGACAATTTCGAAAATCTTATATCAGAACTACATAATTGTAGATCAGATGAAGCATATGAACATGCAATCGCCAATGCAAGTATCGTTGCTGATTTGAGGATGAATACTGATTTTCCACAAGTCGATTTAAAACAGGTTTAAAAAAAATATTTTAAGATGAACAAACTGACGAACCAATCAACCATCCAAGACAAAAGTTTAAGTTTGAATTTTACAATATAATATTAAACACTGCTATTTTTTCAATAACTGAAAGATTCAGTCAATTAAAAGAACATTACAATTATTTCAAGGTAGTACACAATGAACCTAATTTAAAAAAATTGCAGTAACTATGAAATTTTAAAACATTGTAAAGAAGTAAAGAATTAGAACAGAAACTAATGGATACTAAAAATGTTAATGAAAAAGACAATGATGAATTAAATTTGTTTGAAGAAATCTTTACGACGTTTTAGCAAAGAGAATATATCATTTATTGATGTTTTAAATTATATTTATGAAAATATTACCAATACATTTCCAAATATTGCAATAGCTCTATGGATTTCTTTAACCCTGCCAGTTTCTGTGGCTACTGGAGAACGAAGTTTTCCAAAATTTAAAGTTATAAAAAACTACATATGATCTACCATAGTGCAGAAAAGAATATCTGACTTATCAATTATACCCACAGAGAGTGAAATTTTGGATAAATTAAATATAAAGGAACTAATACAAACATTTGTAGCAGTTAAAATCTAAAAGAATCAATATTTGAACATATATTTTCTAATTTTTATATTTTACTTAATCAATAAAATATTTTATCACTGTTTTGCGTTTAAAATGTATGGAATAATAAAAAAAAATTAAGACAAACTTGCTTTAATATTATAATTTTGAAACTTTTCAGTTCGAACATCAAATTTTGAATACCATAAAAAAGTGCTTCGCATATAATTTGCAGCACTTTATAGAAGTGCATAAAGTGGAGTCAAATTTTAATTTGAACAAAGGTGCCTAATACTCACACGGTGATCCTGACCAAAATGCAAGTTTCCATCAAGTGTGTATAATTGTTTCTCGATTCTTATAGTAGTATTATCCATGAATAGTTTTTTTCCTTTAAATCTATAGCATTTTATTATATAAGTAGATATATCACCATGTATGAATTTATCATTATATTGCTATACAATATCGTTAAAATAGATACTTTTAATCTAATAAATAAAGTGATAATGGCAAACATTCAGAAAAAAAGGCAACTTTAAAAAAAATCATAATTTAGCAGGTGTCACATGAAAAACAGGAGTTTTGCTAGTTCATTAGATTGTGGTAAAATACCAATGTACAAATGTAATCAAGTTATTCTTTTTGTAAATTTTTTCAATACAGAACAGCATTTTGTTGCTTCTTCTCTCAAATAAATAGGCTTGTTAGAAAATCAGATGCTTGTTTTACAGATGATTTTTGCACTATATCATTTTCTTGTTTAATATTTGAGAGCTCTTTCATTCTCATTCATTATATTCTCTCAATAATTTCACCATCTAATACTTCTACTATTATACTTTTACTAAATATATCATTTCTGAGTCCATATTCAAAAATCAAGTAAAGAAATTTCAGTCAGCAGTGGGGTTCTGTCAGAGTTCATGTATGACTGACATACATTCACTTAAGTCATAAGGTAAATTTTCTTGGCTTTCTTAAGTTATAGAGATGCCTTTAATAAGGCCTGCATGATGAAATGCTCAATATTATCATTCTTTCAACATCATTACAAGCATACATTGACAAATGTATTGCTCCCATAAGGTAAATCTAATAAGGCTGCTTCAGCTTCAAACCCATAATCATGCTTTGCAAAAGTATCCAACAGTATTTGCGCTGAAGCTGTTGATTTTGCCCTGCATTACAAAGGTCAGATGGAAGAGACATGAATCCCTTCGAGATCCAGGATTTCAAAAGGAGCAGTGCAATTATCCTCAATTAGAATTTTATGAATCTCCACTAAAAAGTATCAATCCAAGTCTCTCAGCCATTTTTCATAAATGTTCACAGTTATGCACGCTTTAATGTTAACATAGTAATGCAGCATGCATTTTAGAACATTTTTGAAATATCTAGACTTTAATTATATTCCTATGAAAAGCAGTATCAGTTTTTCTGTACCATTCATACTGGCAAAAAGCAACACTGAAATTCTTTGATTCTTTCCTCCACCCCATTATGTTTATTGCCTTTAAAGCTAGGCATTCTTTCCAGTAAAATCTTAAAAAACAAACCTGTTGTGTCCGTGTTGAAAACATCCATTGGGTCTGGCTCTAAAGTAGTGATTTCTATGCTTTTTCTTGCCATTCATTTCTGAAATTTTATTCAAAGCTATATTTTTACCACACAATTTTGTAAAGTTCAAACTGAGTCTAGTATTAAATTTTTTTAACTAACTTTCCAATGCTTTGAGCAGTATAAAAAGCAGTTAAACTTCTCTTTAATGGCATAACAATCAACAGGAATGCTCATTGCTTCCACAGTATATTTAAGATGTTTTGCTTATCTACAATATTTTTGAGGGAGCACTTTTGTAGGCACTGTTTAAATTTTCAATGACTTTTCAATGAAATTTAAAATCATCAAAAGACTTTTTTTTATTGAATTCCATATATTTTGGTTATTTCTAATTTAATGTTTTTTCATCTGTTTCTTTTAGAATTTTCTTTTTACTTTGAGTGATAAATATGTTTCTTTAACTTCAACATAAATGAAATTTTTTAACAGAATCTGCTGAATATCTCTCTCTTCAGATAAAACTATAAATTAAATTGTTCAAATGAAATGCCATCAACTACAGAAGAAAATAGCTCAATCTTAAAACAAGTCTTTCTTTCATTTTATGTTCTTATGTACAGAGAAGAGGAGTCAAGTTTAACATAACAGTTCTTACCAATCAATCCTCTGATACGCACATCTTCAACTATGTTAAAACAATCTCTGGACTGCCTGCACATGTTTCACTGTTCAAGACTGAATCAATGTTATAAAAATTATAAATAAAAAAGAAACCAAATTATTAAAAAGAGAACTATTTGATTGAAACAAAAGATCACAAAAAATTTTTTTCCAAATTTTGGAATGTAAATTAATGCTGTTACTGAAAAAAAAATGGTGAAATCTAGATAAAATTTCTAAAGATCAGTAGTGAGTCGAGAATACAAGTTATTTCTTTTCAGTATGGAATAAAAAAATTATAAAGATTTCATTATATAGTCATAAAATTGCTAAAATTCATCTAAAGAAAATAAAACAAGATGAACCTTAAGTGACTCTTTTCATATGAAGATAAACTAATGACTATATATCACAAAAAGGAATGAAAAAATTAAAGTTTATAATGCTATATAATACACATGATTACAATCTTGTCAATTACTTCAAAAAAGGAGTACAGATTTAAAACTCAATAGTTTAATTAAGAATTTCTAAATTTCCAACCAAGTTCCTAAACTAATGGAAAATAAAAGAGCATACTGGCTCATAATGTATGAGCTCACAAATGCTTTTAATCAAAATTGCTGATTCATTTTAAATCTGTAACAAAAATAAATCAGCTACATAATTAACCTTTAAATTTGTAAATATTTACAAATAACTTATATTTTTTTTTAATGTTAAGAAAATGTTCTGAATTAAAATAAATAGATATACAATATTTATGATCAGATCACACCATTACTTAAATATAAATGTTTTAGCTTTAAGAACATTTCATAATTTGTAATGAATGATTTGTAATGTAATGATTCTGAAAAATTAATAGTTTGAAAAAACGTGAAAAAAACATATCTTAAATGAAATGAACAAAAAAGCCATACTTATTGTTTAAAAAAATCAAAATTTATGATAACTAATGAAACTTTAAAAAATTCAAAAAGAACAGTTTTTCTTTCAGTACAAATAAATTATTTTCCCAAAGTTAAATTCTAATTTTTGGCAAGTATCAACCAAATCCAACACTATACTTACTAATATCACAGGAAAAAGAAAATTTATATTCATCAACTGAAAAATTATTTTCTAATTTTCGTTCACATACTCATCATCTATGACAGCATATAAAATAGTATTTTTAAATTTTTTAATGATAATAGCAATAAATATATGTAAAAACTAAAGAGTATTTTTGGATTTAAAATTCATAATTAATTCAACAATATTAAATGAGCTTATAGCTACAATAGAAATGATTTCTTTCAGTAATGAAAATTTTTTACATTAATTACTTGAATGTTGCACATAATAATGAATGCTTTCAAAGTTCTTAAACTAACTTCGTATTATAGAGGACTTTTTTTATTATTTTATTATGAATTTAAATAATGTATGAAAATTTCAATTAAAATCAGAATATTTAAATAAAAGAAACTACAGAAATAAAGATTAAAGGAATACACTAATTAATTACATAAAGATTCCTTTACATAATTTATCTTACAGTTTCTTCTAATCACTATTTAATAAAAAAATTTATTTTCTTCTACTCATTTACTCTTCAAATCACACAATCATTTTACATGTAGATTTTATACTTTATCTAGATATTTAATTATTTATCCAACAGACTGCTATATTTTATATGTTAATACAAAATTTTGTTTGTTTGAAAGACAACAATGCAATGTGCTTCACTTTGTAATCAACAGCAATTTGTCAATTTTTTAGTTTCCTTTGGATAATCAATCATATTTTTCAAATTGATTTAAATAATCTTCAAAACATATCTTTTATCTAAAATTAGTGAAATTCCTTAAGTACAGCTTTTGGCTGTTCATCGACTGCCTTTATTGAAATACAATTGATCCTTTTACCTAGGACCTAAGAAAACTAGATCTTTCTTAATCATTATATTGCTTGTATCTCTTGTTTCAGATATATTAATGACAGTAAACTTATCTTTAAATTTAATGTTATCAAAACTGGTGTTTACAGAAAACGCATTCAACAGAATATTGATTGCGACAGAATAGCAGAATCAAATTAATTATCTACCATAATTGAAAATAATTTTATTTGATACTAAATTAAAATAAAAAGAACCTATTCTACATGAAATAGAATCAAAATAGATTTCGATAAAAATTTGAATTGATACAAGTGACCCAAATGATTATATTATATACATATATATCCTTTTATGAAGATATGAGACACTTATAAAACAGAATCGTGTTCTGATATGCAAAATTTAAATGCATAACAAAAGAAGATTTTGCAGTTTACTCAAATTACTTGACACATTATTTATCACAATTTAGGGACCTTAACATGAAATGTCTTCTACCATAGGACTTTTGGAATCATAGGACTCTTTCCATCTCTCTTACCATAGGAAACAAAGGACACTTTATCTCTTGCCACTGATTTTAAGATCAGTTTATAATTTAAGTGAATTCTTCCTTATAACTGCAAACATTTAAATTTAAAGCCTTGTAATTTTTCCAATTCTGTGAATATATATTTACACTAAAACATATATACATATTCATTCATGATAAAGCTTTTGTTTATGACTGAAATAATTGTTACAATTAACTAGTTATTAATAACTGTAAGCTAAAATAAACAAAAATTTAAATTATTTTCTCATGGGGGGAAATAACATGGGTGTTTATATCAGTCAATAATTTGATATAAAAACAAAAAAGTAACAATGGACAAACTCAATGAAAAAAATTTAAATAAGCAAAAATGACTCAGCAATACACTTAAAAGAAAGTAAATAAAGCAAATAGAGTCTCCTATTTATTTATAATTCCCAAGCACACTTTTTACATATCATATTTTTTTTCATAAAATATTCACAAATATTGAAAAACTATTGAGTACTTTCCATGTTTAATTCTGTAAGAGATTATCAGGACTGATTTAACTACTATGAAAATTGTGTTCATTAACATCTTTGAATTCATTAACACATTATTGCCACTGATACCCTGGAGGGTCAGCATGATGTTGCCTTGAATGGCAATGTTGCTCTGGGACTATAAGTTATATGTTTTATTTTTAGTGCAGCTCTAGAGATTGAACTAAGTGGTTTCCAAGGCTAGTGAAGCGATATTTTTATATTTTAATGCATAGTTCTTAAGTTTTGCACTTCAATTTTTTTAAGTGCATTTTTAAAAATGTTAGTCAGTACATTCGACTAATGAGGATGGGTATATAAATTTTACTGGCATCAAATATGTTAAATAGCTACAGCCAATCACAACATCTTTAATTATATTTCCTACAATTGCATTTGTGAAATTGTGAAAGCATGCCCAAGATTTACATACACATATATATATATATATATATATATATATATATATATATATATATATATCAAATTGCATAAAAAATTACTATTCAAATTTTAATTCAGAAGTAGTTTGATAGTTAATCAACTATTTATTGCTTCCATAAAACTTAAGGGATTGCTTAAAGTAATACACTTTCTTTTATATTAAAATCCATAAAAGATTAAAATTTTACAATAGTTTGTAAAACGTACATTGTTTTTTTATTTGCAAAAAGATAATGGAAAATAAATGTTACAAATCTGCAATTTTCAATTATTAATATACAAATTTTGTTTTCAAATGAAATTCCTGAATTACAATCATAAATTAACTGTAATTCATTCCATGAAAGCTCAAATTGAAAAATAAATTCAATTTCCACTAAACAAATTTTATTAAATAATATTTCTAACAAAATGTAACATCATAAATTGAAACAGCACAAATGCAGATTGATAGAGCTTCCAATACTCGTGATCTCATGATAATATTATTAAAATATCACATTAATTCTAAATATTACTAGTCTTTATTAACCATAACTTACTCAACTGTCATTATAAACAGAAATTAAATTAAAAATAGATGGAAATGGATTTTGTAATCTAGGATACCAGTTCAATTTCAGTCAATATCATATTCTTTTTAACACAAAAGGAAATTTATGAGACATCAATCACTTTCACCTGTTTTATAAATATTTTATACAGATATATAGGCATGTACCTTACCATCAGTAATCAATCACATTTTTAAAATTGAGAAGGAAGCTTTCACTTGAGAAAGAGCATTTTCAGATAAATTCAATATCGCCAATTTGTTTGATTTTACAACAAGCCCAAGCCAGATTAGTTAGGAATTAAAAATTTTCAGTTTTCTCAAAGTTTTGCTTACATTATATGACTATAGTCTTCCTTGGATACAAAAAATACTTTAAATAGTGAGAACACCAAAAACACTTTTTTTTTCCAATGCCAAGAATCTTATCACTACAAGGGACAGAAGTGATGGCTCCTTTGTTAGTGACCCAGTAGACACAACACCATGACTTGAAAATGGGTGAATCTTCATAATTTAGAACCCAGGACCAAGCAGAATACCTAAAGGCATAATCTGCCAACCCGAGAGGTTTCATTTCACATGGAGGACATTGTGACCACAACACATTTTATATTCTCGAGCCACTATAATTGAACATGAGAAACCTTTTTGGTTGGATAAGAATTCAAAACCACTGTCTTCCATTAATGAGAATGACTCTCCAAGCAACCAAGCCACTGCCATACATATAATTAATTTTTAAACATTGTTTTTGGTCTATTTCATTAGACATTTAAAAGTTAAAGTCTTAACAAAATTGATAATATTTTCTAATATAAAATGAATGATTAAAGAAAAACTTAAAAATTTCTAGAAGTTATTCACTATTCACCATGGTCAACTCAAAATTCCAAAATTTCATAGAAAAATTCATTTCCAGGAATTTAAGTTGTGCAAAACCTGCTAACTATTAATAAAAAAGCTTCCTTAATTATTTTTATTACCTTTTACAATAAAGGAAATTTCCCTTTCTACAACTTTACATCATTTTATCCAATTAACATGAAGAATTAATTTATCAAAGCACGTCATCAATTTAATACTACATATATATCCATGATAATATATATATATAATAGACATATATATATATATTAATACATATATATATATATATACATATATATATATATATATATATATATATATATATATATATATATATATATATATATATATATATATATATATATATATATATACATATATATATATATATATATATATATATATATATATATATATATATATATATATATATATATATATATATATATATATATATATATATATATATATATATATATATATATATATATATATATATATATATATATATATATATATATATATATATATATATATATATATATATATATATATATATATATATATATATATATATATATATATATATATATATATATATATATATATATATATATATATATATATATATATATATATATATATATATATATATATATATATATATATATATATATATATA